>OU342745.1:126538072-128031809 GCA_910589775.1 Avena eriantha
TATCAAACCCTTGACATGCACTGATCACACTCTAGATTAGACTCACTGTTTCTACAGGGTTTTGCCACCCATTTGCACCCCATTTACTCCCTCTGTCCCTCTTTGATCAAACCAAGCCTAAACCAACCCATCCCCTAGTCCCTAGCGCCAGTACCATGCCACCCCGAGGACATGCTCGCTGGTCGACCATCCGTAGCTCGTAGCAGACCGCCAGCCCCTCTCTGTCGATCCAGGAAAGCAGGCGTCACCTCACCGCCGTCCACAGTCCACCCCACGACCATAGATAGCCCCTGGACCACCGAGGCCAAGCCCCGCACTGAGCCTCTGCGCCGCGCCAGTGCACGCCAGAGCGCCATCACCGCCAGCATGCCACATGCCGCGCCTCGACACCAGACCGCGCGCGCTGCTCTGCCTTGACCACCTCGACCCGCCAGACACGCCCTTGAACCGCCGCTTGACCCACACTCGCCAGGAACCGCGTCGAGCACCGCCCCTGCCTCCCAGAGCGCACGATGCTCCCGACTGTTAGCCACCGCCCCTAGCACCACCATTACGCCCTAGATGACCGCCAGGGAACCGCCCACCGTCCACCTACCTTGCCCACGCCGATAGCCCCCTGTGCCGTCGTCACCGACGAGCTCCGCCCATGCCTCTCTGTCGCCTTGCCGCGCCTATATAAGGAGGCCTCCCTAGCATGAATCCTTCACACCCTCACACTCCCCTCTCTCCACTGATCCTTCCCCACCTCTTGCCGGAGCCGCTCGAGTAGCAAGCCACCAGAATTTCACCGGAGGTAGCCACAGCAGAGGAGGAGACGCTGCTGTTGATTTCGTCCACCCCAGCCTCTGCCACGACTTCGCCGGAGCTCGCCGTCGTCTCCTTGTTCGTTTACCCACCTCGCCGCATTAGCTGGAGCCCCGGTACATCCCCACTGCACCCCACCGAGCCGCTAGGGTTCAGCCTCGCCGGCGACGAGTCCATCATCGATGATAAGTCTCAGCCATAGATCTGCATTCTAATCCTACGGTCCAGCTCGCCCCATACCGCTTCACGTGTAATGATCCACTAACAGGAGGGACCGCCTGGCAGTTGTCCTCAGCGCCGCGGAGTGAATCTGGGCTGGCCCAATTAGTTTCCCGCGCGACCCAGTTAATTCAAATTAGGATTTTTCTTTTTAGACTTAGACTTAGTTCTGCCCCTTAGTTTAAAAATCAATTCAGAGGGTTTTACAAATCCAAATTGAGTGATTCCAATTTTGTTGGAAATCTAATAAAAATCTCTATCCAAGATCGTTGGATTTAAATCATTTACAGTTAGAGATCTCTCCTAGTAAAAATAACAAGACAGAAGCTTTTGCACCTTTAAACATTTTTCAAAAATCAACCATAATAGCTTTTGAGTTGATTCCAACTCTCAAAAATCACATTTAACCATATCCATCTGAATATGTAATAATATTAAGGTTTGCATGCAGTGACTTTGGACTAGTACCAAAATAATGCTATATAGGCATTTCTAGTCACTTTAAATCATTAATTATTAAATTCAAACTTATTAAAATGTGATCCAACCTTTAAATCACATTCCCATATATTAGAATATGTGGTGATGACATGTGTCCACATGATCCCATATTTTAATTGGAGAATATTAAATCTTAGATAACTTCAGTGAGTAGAAATTACTTTTCTCAAATAAAAAGAATGAAACTAGTTCATTAAACCTTGTGATGTTTGTGATGATAATAGATCATCAAATGTGTGCTTTAGTGTGCTAAGTAGACTAGTTAAGTATTGTTTGGTGATTGTGTAATCCGTATGTATTTATAGACAATAGTACCGACCAAGTCTACAAGGAGGAGGAAGAGAATTTCAACCACTGCACCAACCAAGGCAAGTTATTGTTAGCAAGCTAGAATTAAGCAAGATAACCTAAGCAAAATGCACTAGGCGTGCTTTGGTTATACTTTTGACTATTACCTACCCCAAGTTTTATTTACAAGCTTTACTTCCTTTACTTTACCAAAGGTCTTTACCTTGTTTATAGGTAGCATAAAGAGTATAAAACTTGGCCTATCTAGTTAGATTTAGATGTCATTCTATGGCATGAGATTCACATTATCATCCCACATTAGTGAACACTCTTAACTTAGTAGTTTAGAGCTAAACCAAAACTTGATTCACTTTACATGGGAATACTTGGTGAAATTGACTTGTGAAAACCTTGGAATGATGAGTCATTCTATTGAGATGTTTTGACATGTGTTGAGAAACACAAATGGTTTATGATGATGATGAAAATGTTAAGGCATGAGCCTTAGCCCTTTTACAAAAACTGATGGTTGGGTTCAGATGCGACACCATTCCAATTTTACCGTACAACCACAATACCTGAATTGGGTAAGGCTTAGCCAGAAGTTTATATGCATTAGTATTAGTTTCCTCGCGGGAGAGGTTTGAGCTGAGGCTACTTATCAATGTTGTCCACCTATGCAGTGCCCAGGATGACAGATGGTCATGGCTGGGAGGCCATACTCACAGGAGAGGTGCTTATACTAGAGTGTGTAAAGGAAAGGTTATGTTTGATTATCTGCATACTAAGTATGATGATTCAGGGTTATCCCTGACGGATGTATCGAATCTTGTGGTGAAAGTGTACCACCTCTGCAGAGTGTCAAACTATTCTAATAGCCGCGTCCGCGGTTATGGACAGTTGGAGTGGCCATAGTGTTCCATTGTCAGATGTTTTCAAAATGACTTATGAAATGAATTGTGACTTGACTTGACCACAACAGAGTTGTGACTATGACAACTAAGTTCCCACTTAGGTGTTTTCAAACTTTACCTTATCTTTCTTTGTTTCTAAACTGAGCTTAGGTTTCAAACTTAGTTTTACAAACAACTTAGAGTTTAGCATTTCCTACTAGAATTAAGTTACTTGTTAGTGATAGTTTGCGAGTACTTAAAGAGTACTCATGGCTTTGTCCCTGGCTATTCCTATGTCAATACTATGAGGAGGACTACCCTGAAGGAGGACAGCAGGACGACTATGACAACTAGGATCATCTCCCATCGTCAGCATCACCTGTGACACTGAAGATGGACCCCACCACTACGCTATTTATTCTGCTACTTGATTGTACTAAGACTGGATCATGAGATCCTTTATTGGTGTAAGACCTTATTATGGTTTGGAATGGATGATGTACTGTGATATCCAATCTGTTATGTCTCGCAAAAATGGTAATCCTAGGATTGCGATGTATGGCATAACAAGCATCTGGGATTAAAAATCCGGGTGTTGACAAGTTGGTATTTGAGCCATCCTGACCATAGGAGACCCTAGTTAGAATGGACGTCCAAACAAAAACTTAGTTTCAAAAACAAAAGTGAGTATTTAGGAAAACTATTTCCTCTCTTATCCTTGGGATTCTTTCTCTCAAAAAAATTCATGTTCCTCCAAATTCTTACATTACTACATAAAACTTTGACACACTTGATCACTTCACTAACTTTCTCATCCTAAATTCTTATAGATTGAAACTCAATACAGCAAGTTCTACCAGTTGGGCAACAGAGGCCAACTAATCTTCAAGAGGGATCTGGATGCACTGTCTGAGTACTTGGAGTGCCTGCATCCGGAATTTCTTGGAGCTCAACTCCCGGGTCTACCAGGAGGAGATTTACAATGGCTAGTGACTTCTGACCTTCGAGGCAAGATAGAAGCACCAATGTCCGAGAGGATTCAGTTCTCCGTGAGAGAGAACAACTGGCTAGATGGTGCCAAGTCACCCAATATTGAAGCGTCAAGTGGAGAACCTCGACTTCCTACTGTACAACAGATAGAAGGAGTTGGACAATGCTAGAGAGTTCACCAACCACAACCTTGCCATTGCCGCCCAGAAGGCCTAGACTTTCTCACTGCTCGTCAAGGAGCATCAGTCTCTTTGCCATCAACGCGCAAAGAAGGATCGCACCATCGACCGTCTTCGCAAGAAGGTAGCCGACCTCGAGAAGACCATCAAGGAGCAAGAAGCTCAGCTTGCAACAAAAGAAGAAGAGGAAGGTGAAGATATCCAAGGAGATATTGACTCCTACCTCAGCAATGATGATGACCATCTGGAGGATGATGCCATGGACTTCTACACAGACGATGATGACTCCGACTTCATCGATGATGAGTAGATGCACTAGAGCACTATCGTAGGAGTGAGGAGTATCGGTCCCATTGTATATTAGCTTGCAGAATGGTTCTTAAAACCATCTGTTTTCATTTGATGTTGTCGTGTGTGTGAGTTTGTATCGTGTGCTTTGCTTGAATGAATGAAAAAAAAACCATAAACCATAGAACTTTCCCTCTTACACGTTTATCTACCTCAATCTTCAGATGACTCGTGGAAACCAAGGAGGGAGCAGCTCATCGCAGGACCCAATGCTGCAGATTCTGCAGACTCTCATTGCAGACCCTGAAACTAGTAGGGCAGAGCGCCAAGCTAATCTAGCAACACTACAGCAGATCGCCCAGATGGCACACAACAAGCAGAACCATGGAAATCAGGATCATTATGGATCCAAACTCAAAAACTTCCAGAATACCAATCCCCCAATCTTTAGCAAGTCTGAAGACCCACTGGATGCTGATAACTGGTTGCAAACAATGGAGAACAACTTAGAGGTAGCCGGAGTGGATGCCAACTTGAAAGTTCTTTTTGCCACCCACTATTTGGCAGGAGATGCAAGAGCATGGTGGAACATCACCCGCACAATGAACCATGGTCAAGTGATGACATGGGAAGCCTTCAAAATCAAGTTCAGCCGCACCCACGTGCCGCAGGGTCTAGTCGCCCGAATGAGGGATGAATTCAGAGAGTTGAAGCAAGGCAGAATGACTGTAGTGGAGTACCGTGACAGATTCTTGTCCCTTGCCAGGTATGCACCTGATGAGATCAACACGGAGGCCAAGAAGAAGGAGAGTTTCCTGAACAGACTGCATGATGAGATGCAGACTATTCTCGTCAACATCCCTTTCGAGGATCTCGAAGAGCTAGTCGACTCTGCCATTCAGATGGAAGGGAGGATTAATCAAGCAAACGACAACCGCAAACGTCACATGACGCACCAAGCTAGATCCAACAGTCACCAGAAGTACCATCCCAACCCGTCTGCCGGATATGCCCCGCAGAATAATCGACCCCTAATGTCTCGCACAAGCTACCCCAACCATAGCGGAGGAAATGTGAAGTCCAGAGGATACATCAATCACCCCGACAACTCCAGCAATTTCAACCGTGCACCTCCCAAGCACAACAACAACAACAACAACAACACCCCGCCCAGAACTGGAAGCAATGATGTGCCCGTGGCAGCGAAAGACAAGTCTCAGATTACTTGTTTCGAGTGTGGAGTGAAGGGTCACTATTCCAATGAGTGTCCCAAGAAGATTACCGCCATTGCCAATGTGAATGCCCCAGATCAAGAGCAGCGTCGTGTTCAACCTGGAAGAAGATTCGCCCCAGGGAACCCTCACAACCGCAACGGCCGTCTCTTCCACATGAACGCCGAAGAAGCCTAAGAAGTGCTAGATGTAGTGCTGGGTATGTTTTCTGTCAACTTAGTTTTAGCTAGTGTTGTTTGATTCTGGAGCATCACACTCATTTGTCACCGAAGAATTTGCATGCACTAAGATTCACCCAACCAACTTGAAGCATGTCATGATAGTTCCAATCCCCGGTTCAACTACAAAAGCTAGAAAAAATTGCAAAGTTGTGCCTATCAGAATACATGGGATAGATTTTTATGCCAATCTAATAGTACTTGGAACCAAAGGTTTGGAAGTAGTACTAGGGATGCATTGGATGTCAAAGCATAAAGGATTGATAGACTGTGCCAAGAAAGCCATCACCATGACCAGTAGCTCAGGAGTATCAGTAGAAAATATATCTGAAACCTTGCCCCGTCAATTCAAGTGCAACAAGAGCCTAGCCCTACCCACCATTGACCAAGTCAGAGTAGTCTGTGAATACCCCAACGTATTCCCAGATGAATTGCCCGGTATGCCCCCGGATAGGGATATTGAGTTCATTATCAAACAAATCCCCGGAACCGGACCCATAGCCCAGACCCTATAGCATGAACCCCTCAGAGTTAGTGGAATTGACGAAGCAGTTGGATGCTATGTTGGCAACATGCTTGATTCAACCAAGCGCATCGCCATGGAGATCGTCCATGTTATTCGTCGACAATAAAGATGGAGGCAACTGTTTGTGCATAGATTACAGGAAGCTGAATGACGTCACAATCAAGAACAAGTACCCTTTGCCAAAGATAGAGGATCTATTTGATTAGTTGACTGGAGCAAATGTGTTCTCTAAGATTGATCTTAGGACTGGTTATCACCAACTTAAGATTCATGCAACGGATATTCCAAAGACCGCCTTTACTACTCGTTATGGATTATACGAGTATACGGTCATGTCTTCTGGATTAACCAATGCCCCTGCTTATTTCATGAATCTCATGAATAAGATCTTTATGAATTTTCTAGATAAGTTTGTCGTTGTGTTTATCGACGATATCCTTATCTACTCCAAGTCAGAAGAAGAGCATGAGCAACATCTGAGAATCATCCTTGAAACCCTTAGAGAGCATCGGTTGTATGCCAAGTTCAGCAAATGTGAATTTTGGCTGAAAGAAGTAGGATTCCTAGGACATATTGTTTCTGCCGGAGGAGTCGTTGTTGATCCCCCCAAGATCAAAGATGTCGAAGCATGGAAAGCCCCCACCACTCAAACCCAAGTCCGTGCATTTCTCGGATTAGCGGGATATTACCGCAAGTTTGTAGAAGGATTTTCGAGCATCGCTAGACCCATGATCCAATTGTTGAAAAAGGACATGAAGTTTGAATGGACCGACAAATGTGAAGCAAGTCTCCAAGAGCTCAAGAAAAGATTTATTTCAGCCCCAATATTGATCATGCCAGATATCAAGAAGCCGTTTGATGTGTATTGTGATGCATCCAAGATTGGTCTCGGATGTGTATTGATGCAAGAAGGCAAAGTCATCGCCTATCTATCTCGACAATTGAAGCAGCATGAGCGGAACTATCCCACCCATGATCTTGAATTAGCAGCTATAGTTTTGGCATTGAAGACATGGCGTCATTATCTTATGGGTAATCGCTGTGAAATTTATTCAGATCACAAAAGCTTGAAGTATATTTTCACTCAGAAGGAGCTGAATATGAGGCAAAGGAGATGGATAGAGTTAATCAAGGATGATGACCTTGACATTCACTATCACCCCAACAAAGTCAATGTGGTAGCGGATGGTCTTAGCAGATTGCCGTGTAGGCTAAACACCATGATCAAGGAGAAGCAACCAAGTTTGTATGAGGAGTTGGAGCAGTTTAGAACTGAGCTAGTTAGCAAAGGATTCCTCACTAGCATTGAACTTCAACCCACTTTGATTAGCCTAATCAAGGAAGTCCAGAAGGGAAATGAAAGTATCGACGGAATCAAGCGTCGTATTGGTACAGGAAAGGTACCTGGATTCACCGAAGACGAAGAAGGAGTTTTGTGGTATAAAGGACGTATCTGTGTGTCAGCTGATTCAGAACTAAATAAAGTTATCCTGCAAGAAGCCCATGATACTCTTTATTCTATCCACCCTGGAGGAACAAAGATGTATCAGGATTTGAAAGAGCAATTTTGGTGGCACAAGATGAAGAGAGAAATCGGAAGCTACATCGCCAAGTGTGATATCTGTCAGAGAGTCAAAGCGGAACATCAGAGACCCGCAGGACTGTTGCAACCATTGCAGATTCCGGAATGGAAATGAGATTCCGTCGGAATGGACTTTATCACCGGTTTGCCTACTTCTAGTAGGGGAAATGACTCAATCTGGGTCATCGTTAATAGACTGTCCAAGGTAGCTCATTTTATACCTGTCAAGACAACCTACCAGAGTTCGAAGCTAGCAGAGTTCTATATTGCTAGAATTGTTAGTCTGCATATAACCCCCAAGACCATAGTATCAGATCGAGGAACCCAATTTACCTCGAGATTTTGGCAAAAAGTCCAAGAAGGATTAGGAACCATGTTGAATTTCATCACAACTTATCACCCGCAAACAGATGGACAGACTAAAAGAGTCAACCAAATCTTAGAAGATATGTTGAGAGCTTGTGTGTTAGAATATGGATCAAAATGGGAAGATTGTCTTCCTTTCGCAGAATTCTCATACAACAACAGTTATCAAGCCAGTTTGCAAATGGAACCATTTGAGTTCCTATACGGAAGAAAGTGTCGTACCCCTTTGAATTGGTCGCAAGCTGAAGAGAAGGTTCACAAAGTCCGTGAGCACCTCAAGACCGCCCAATCTATACATAAGAGTTATGCTGACAAGAGAAGGACAGACCTGACTTTCAATGTCGGAGATTTTGTATATCTCAAGGTTTCGCCATGGAAGGGAACCCAACGTTTTAGTCTGAAAGGGAAGTTAGCCCCAGATATATTGGACCCTTCAAGATTCTGAATCGTCGAGGAGAAGTATCGTATCAACTGGAACTACCAGAAGAGATGTCAGCCATCCACAATGTGTTCCATATCTCGTTACTTCGCAAATGCTTAGAAGTGCTAGAGAAGACCGAAGTTTTCAAGAACATCGATCACCGAGCTGTTGATATCAACAAGGATCTGACGTAATGAAGTGCCCATCCGTATCTTGGAGGAAGCCTACAGAACCACCATGACCCGGAGTATCAAATTTCTCAAGATTCAATGGAGCAACCATACCGAAGAAGAAGCCACTTGGGTGCGAGAAAATTACATTAGGACTGAGTTCTCAGATCTCTTTAGTTCCTAGTTTACTTTCTTAAATCTCGGGATGAGATTTTGTTTAAGGGGGGAAGGTTTGTAACATCCCAAAACTTTAATCCAAGTTATCAAGATCCAAACTACCCAATTTAGGGTTAACAAAAACTTTTTCCCTTTTTAAAGATTTAAGCATGCATATGAGTGTTGCATTTAAATATGAGTTGTTTTGAAATGCCATGTTTGTTTGTTCTAATGGTTCTATGATGAATGTCACATCATCTAGATCATTCCCAAGCAAAAACCAAAGAAAAATAAATCAAAACGAATTACATAAAGGAAATGGTCACTTTTGCCATTTTAATCACCTAGCCCACTTTGGGTGTTCCTAGCACTCAATTTCCAACAGAAACAATTGTGGATATTTGCACCCTTGCTAGGACAAGTAGTGATGTACCAAGGCCCACTTTGTGATCTCCCAAAAACATTCAAACTCTAATTTTAAATGACACTTGAAAATGGAATCTAGTTCATATGTATAGATCACCTTATTTCAAAAACCTCTCAAATGAATTCCATTTGACAAATCCAAGCAACCACAGATGCTTAAGCATGTGACAAACCACTCCACCAAATTTCATTTCAAAATTCCAAATTTGAATTCTTTCGGCCATTTTATCAAACACTTGACATGCACTGATCACACTCTAGATTGGACTCACTGTTTCTATAGGGTTTTTCCACCCATTTACTCCCTCTGTCCCTCTTTGATGAAACCAAGCCTAAACCAACCCAACCCCTAGTCCCTAGCGCTAGTACCATGCCACCCCGAGGACATGCTCGCTGGTCGACCATGCGCAGCTTGCAGCAGACCACCAGCACCTCTCCGCCGCTCTAGGAAGGCAAGTGCCACCTCATCACCGTCCACGGTCTACCCCACGACCATAGATAGCCCCTGGACCACCGAGGCCAAGCCCCACACTGAGCCTCTGCGCCGCGCCAGCGCACGCTAGAGCTCTATCACCGCCAGCACGCCACACGCCGCGCCTCGACACCAGACCGCGCACGCCTCTCCGCCTTGACCACCTCGACCCGCTAGACACGGCCTTGAACCACCGCTCGACCCACACTCGCCGGGAACCGGGTCGAGCACCGCCCCTGTCTCCTAGAGCGCACGACGCTCCCGACCGTTAGCCACCGCCCCTAGCACCGCCATTACGCCCTAGCTGACCGCCAGGGAACCGCCCACCGTCCACCTACCTCGCCCACGCCGATAGCCCCCTGTGCCGTCGTCACCGACGAGCTCCACCCATGCCTCTCGGCCGCCTCGCCGCGCCTATATAAGGAGGCCTCCCCAACACGAATTCTTCACACCCTCACACTCCCCTCTCTCCACTGATCCTTCCCCACCTCTCAGCAGAGCCGCTCGAGCAGCCAGCCACCGGAATTTCATAGGAGGTAGCCGTAGCAGAGGAGGAGACGCTGTTGTTGATTTCGTCCACCCCAGCCTCTACCGCGACTTCGCCTGAGCTCGTCGTCGTCTCCTCATTCATTTTCCCACCTCGCTACACTAGCTGGAGCCACGGTACGTCCCCACTGCACCCCCACCAAACCGTTAGGGTTCAGCCTTGCCGGCGACGAGTCCGTCGTCGACGATAAGTCCTAGCCGTAGATCTGCATTCTAATCCTACAGTCCAGCTCGCCCCGCACCACTTCGCGTGTAATAAGCCATTGACAGGCAGGATCCCCTGTCAACTGTCCTCAGCGCCGCGGAGTGAATCTGGGCCGGCCCAATTAGTTTCCCGTGCGACCCAGTTAATTCATATTAGGATTTTTCTTTTTAGACTTACACTTAGTTCTATCTCTTAGTTTAAAAATCAATTCAGAGGGTTTTACAAGTCCAAATTGAGTGATTACAATTTTGTTGGAAAGCTAATGAAAATCTCTATCCAAGACCGTTGGATTTAAATCATTTAGAGTTAGAGATCTCTCCTAGTAAAAATAACAAGACAGAAGCTTTTGCACCTTCAAACATTTTTCAAAAATCAACCATAATAGATTTTGAGTTGATTCCAACTCTCAAAAATCACATTTAACCATATCCATCTTAATATGTAATAATATTAAGGTTTGCATGCAGTGACTTTGGACTAGTACCAAAATAATGCTATATAAGCATTTCTAGTCACTTTAAATCATTAATTATTAAACTCAAACTTATTAAAATGTGATCCAACCTTTAAATCACATTCCAATATATTAGAATATGTGGTGATGACGTGTGTCCACATGATCCCATATTTTAGTTGGAGAATATTAAATCTTAGATAACTTCAATGAGTAGAAATTACGTTTCTCAAATAAAAAGAATGAAACTAGTTCATTAAACCTTGTGATGTTTGTGATGATAATAGATCATCAAATGTGTGCTTTAGTGTGCTAAGTATACTAGTTAAGTATTGTTTGCTGATTGTGTATTCTGTTTGTATTTATAGACGATAGTACCGTCCAAGTCTACGAGGAGGAGGAGTTCTACCAAGAGGAGGAGGAAGAGAATTTCAACCACTGCACCAACCAAGGCAAGCTATTGTTAGCAAGCTAGAATTAAGCAAGATAACCTAAGAAAAATGCACTAGGCATGCTTTGGTTATACTTTTGACTATTACCTACCCCAAGTTTTATTTACAAGCTTTACTTCCTTTACTTTACCAAAGTTCTTTACCTTGTTTATAGGTAGCATAAAAAGTATAAAACTTGGCCTATCTAGTTAGATTTAGATGTCATTATATGGCATGAGATTGACATTAGCATCCTACATTAGTGAACACTCTTAACTTAGTAGTTTCGAGCTAAACCAAAACTTGATTCACTTTAGATGGGAATACTTGGTGAAAATGACTTGTGAAAACCTTGGAATGATAAGTCATTCTATTGAGATGTTTTGACATGTGTTGAGAAACACAAATGGTTTATGATGATGATGAAAATGTTAAGGCATGAGCCTTAACCCTTTTACAAAAACTGATAGTTTGGTTCGTATGCGATACCATTCCAAATTTACCGTACAACCACAATACCTGAATTGGGTAAGGCTTAGCCGGAAGTTTATATGCATTAGTATTAGTTCCCTCGCATGAGAGGTTTGAGCTGAGGCTACCTCTCAATGTTGTCCACCTATGTAGTGCCCAGGATGACAGATGGTCATGACTGGGAGGCCATACTCATAGGAGAGGTGCTTATACTAGAGTATGTAAAGGAAAGGTTATGTTTGATTATCTACATACTAAGTATGATGATTCAGGGTTATCCCTGACGGATGTATCAAATCTTGTTGTGAAAGTGTACCACCTCTGCAGAGTGTCAAACTATTTGAATATCTGCGTCCACGGTTATGGACAGTTGGAGTGGCCATACTGTTCCGTTGTCAGATGTTTTCAAAATGACTTATGAAATGAATTGTTACTTGACGTGACCTCAACAGAGTTGTGACTATGACAACTAAGTTCCCACTTAGGTGTTTTCAAACTTTATCTTATCTTTGTTTGTTTCTGACCTCAGCTTAGGTTTCAAATTTAGTTTTACAAACAACTTAGAGTTTAGCATTTCCTACTAGAATTAAGTTACTTGTTAGTGATAGTTTGCGAGTACTTAAAGAGTACTCATGGGTTTGTCCCTGGCTATTCCTATGGCCAGACTATGAGGAGGACTACCATGAAGGAGGACAGCAGGATGGCTACGACAACTAGGATCATCTCCCATCGTCAGCATTCCCGGTGACACTAAAGATGGACCCCACTGCTACACTATTTATTCTGCTACTTGATTGTACTAAGATTGGATCATGAGATCCTTTATTTGTGTAAGACCTTATTATGGTTTGTAATGGATGATGTACTGTGATATCCAATCTGTTATGTCTCACAAAAATGGTAATCCTGGGATTGCGATGTATGGCATAACAAGCATCTGGGATTAAAAATCCGGGTGTTGACAGCGTGTGTGGTGTGGTTGTCTTCTCCTGAGTGTGTGTGGTGTGGTGTCATGTGTTGGTTCGGTGTGAGTGCGTGTGGGCTGTGTGCGTTAGTGTGCTGGTGGCGGAATGTAGAGCTAGGGTTAGGAATAGGATTAGGGTTTGGTTTAGCTAGGGTTTGGGTAGTAGGTGGCCGCCTAGGCTTTTGGTCTTGGCTGGCTGCCTCCCCTAAAAATGGTTTTTATTTATTTGTTTTATTTTTATAAAGGCTTTTATGAATAGTTTTTAGACAAATAAAAGATCTGGAAAAGACCGAGGGTTTTGATTTGAAATAAGGGAGGGGTACAATTAGAAAACAAAAATAGGCTTTTGACAAAACATTGAGGGGCAAAAAATGCATGATGATGCGAAAAAGAAAATAACACACAATGTTTATTTCAAAAAAATTCCGGGCATTAGAGGAAGTGGACTATAAAAGGATCTCTAGACGGTAGTCCTATTCTCACATTCCCTTCATGTAGATTGATTAAAGCTTTAATAGTACTCAGAAATGGCCTACATAGAATTATAGGTGCTATGGGATCTTCACGCATGTCCACTATAACAAGATCAATAAGAGCATGAGTTCCTTTAATTTCAATAACTATGTTTTATTTTACCAAAAAAGCTTGTTTATAAGTTGAATTGGCAAGATGGAGTCTCATTTCAGTGGTTGCAAAAGGCCCCAAGTTTAACTTGTTAAATAGACTCTTGGGAATTGTTGAGACGCTTGCACCAAGATCACAAAGTGCAGATCTCATTAACACCAATTTTAATTTTAATAGTGGGATTAGATATATCATCTAGCTTAGGAGGAAGCTTTTCAACTAGTATTTTATACTCCATTTCTAATTCTCAAACTTTAGATGCTACTTGGTATGTAGCATCATTAACTTGTTCTAGACTGGGATTCTTTACGGTGATCATCTTTAATAGATCTTCCACGATGTATTCAGGTGTTGGTGCATTTCTATAGTCCATCTCTCTAGGATTTTCTTCATTCATTTCCACCCTCATCATCTTGAGGTCTTCTACTAGATTTGGCTCGGGCTTTCCAGCAAATTTTGCCAGTATGAGAGCTTGGCTCTCAGCTACCTTGCCCAATTGTGCCTCCATGGTCTTTGTCCTTTCCTGTAGAGCCTGCACATCATTTCTAATTGCAAACGGCTTGATTAGATAATTTAGCAATACTAGTCTCATGGTTCTTTGTGATTTTAATAAGCATATTATTTTGCTCGGTTTGAGCTTGCATAAAGGTTCTAACAATATGTTCAGACGAGAGATTGTCATGATTTGCTCCATTATGATTATCATAATTATTGTAAGGAGCTCCTGCAAGACTAGAATAATGTTTTTGAACATTAGAAGCAAATTTTTTAGTTCTTCCAAGCATGAGTATAAGGATTACAAGCTATAAAATTAACATCACGAACATCGGTAGTGATAGCATTAATTTGGGTATCTCCCTTACCATTTACTATGTTGAGTAACTCGTCTACCTTAGCAGTAAGATCCCTTTTTGAGGTTCTTTCCACATGCCATTGGGCATGGTTGTTTTGCATATCATCAAGTAATTTCTTTGCAACACTCACTTGCTTTCCCATGATTGTTCCTCCTCTGCAGTATCTAGCATAGACTTAGACATTGGGTTAAGGCCATTATAAAATAAATACAATATAACCCACTCTTCAATCTCATGAATAGGACAGTTCATTATGGCTTCTTTAATCCTTTCTCGTGTGTTGGGGATATGCTAAATGGGTATCATCATAGCATGTATCTAATCCGGCTAACCCGGGTGGCCTACAGTTAGTAGCAAGGCCTATGGCCTGCTGGGTGGCCCAGTTAGACGGATCCAGAAGGGATTCCCATGCCGGATTAAGGAAGGCTACGTAGGAGTCACCGACATACTCGGAGCCTTGGAGTGCAAGACACGAAAGACTAGTTAGTATTAGTGTAGGACTCTTTATCTTGTCCGACAAGATCCTTTCCTTGTAACCCTAGGTTCTGGTGCCTTTATAAACCGAATCTCTGGGAGCCTTAGGGAAACGATTCATAACTCGGCATATTGCCATCATAGTGATTTATATCAGGAGTAGAGTTCCGCCACCATTGTGGGACTTGAACCTAGGTAAACGATGTTACCTCGTACCGACAAACTCTCCGCCTTACCCCACGTCTCTAAACACGCACTATGAGGAACCCTCCATGGCATACTCGTCGGAAATACCATGACAGTTGGCGCCCACCGTGGGGCAAGAGGCGCTTCGAGCTCTACAACGGGCGAGGTCCAAGCACTTAGTGATAGTTGGCACCCACCATAGCCATCAGACGCGTTCTCTTGTCTGGAAACGTCTCGACCATCCCTCCAGATGAGTTCTGGGTGCCGGCGAAGACGAACCCTACATGTTTCTCCGTCATCCCCTTCGGAGACATCCACATCTTCATCGGCGAAACTGACTCGGGTCCTAGCTTCTAGGAAGTCGGAAACTCGTCAAGGCCACACGGACCGCCTACGGGCAACATACGTTCGCGGAAGAATTTGGGCCATACCTCTCTCTGGAGTATGGCGACTCAGATCAGGAAAATTCAAGGTCCACCCAAACCACCCTTGTGCAGGATATAAAGTTGGAAGGACCCCACAAATCCTCTTGGCTTCCCCGAGCATTAGAGATGCGAAGTTCACACTTTGTGTTGGAAATATGCCCTAGAGACAAATAGTAGTAAGGAGTATTATCATATTTCATATAGTTTATGATTAAGTTTTATATGATGCTATAACTGTATTGAGTGGAAACATCAATACACGTGTGATATACAAACAATCGGGGGTTCCCAGTGAAACTCTAGTCACTGGTTCATTGGTCAATAGATGATCATGTTTCCTGATCATGTGGCATTTATGCTAGTTGGAAATGAGGTCATCTTATTCTGAGAATGAGATGATGAACCAATACCCAACCTAAACATCACGACCCGATCATGTCACGAAGTTCAAGTTACGATGATTAGAATTGGATCCTCGTAGACTATTCCTTAGACCGCGAGGCTATATCAATCATTGTCTCCCGAAAGTGCTTAGATAGCATCAAACGCCATCTGATAATACGGTGGTTATAAAGGTGTGTTCAGGTACTCAGAGGATACCGTAGAGGCAATATATGTCAAGAGTGGGATTTGTCCATTCATGTGACGGGAAGATACTCAAGGGCCCACTCGAAGAAGTTATATCCAATAGTTGCGCAGCGTGTGATTTGATCTCGGGGATATCACTTGTCGGAACGAGTCAAGTAGCATTTTTCAGTAACGAGATTGAACACGACATGGTGATGTCATTGATCAGATCTCGAGCAATGCAAGTATCGAGTGACAAAAGGAATAAGACACGACTGTCCTGGTTCAAACGACGAAAGATCTTCGTGGAACGCACAGGGGTCACATGGCCATCCAGGTCCCTCTATTGATCATTGGTGCGGGAGTGTCCCGAACATGTCTGGAGTGTTCCTGAACCGTGGGGTATCACGCTTAAGGGCTTGATGATGCTTAGAGAGTGTTTATAGGATCGGTGGAATCACCGAAGAAGAGTAGGGAGAAAAACGGAAGGGTTTCGGTAAGTCCGGAGGATGTATGGAGTGGAGGTGGAAGGTGTTCCATGGCCACGGAGGTTGAATAATATGTGAATGAATGTTAAATGTTGATTTAATCATTTATTCATAATTATTTAATAAAGATAAAATCAATTTTAATGGTCAAAGGCTTAATGGGCCAATTCCGGAGGGAGAGGGCCCATTAGGGGAAAGGAGAGAGGGAGAGGGGCCAAATGGGAGGTCAGGGCCTAGGCCCCCCGCACGGGGCCTACTAGGGTGGCCGGCGGCCAACCCTCCCCTCCTCTCCTTTAGTCCCACCCCGGGACTTTGAGGGAGGAAGTACCTCCCCTCCCCCTATATATAGTGGGGGTATTTGGCCAATTTAAATACACCAATAATCAATAAAGGTCTCCCCACTTTTGGGAGGACCTCTAATTCATATTTTCTCTCCCCCTCTCTCTCGTGACCGTGATCCCAAGTCCGGACTGTGCGAGCGAGAGACATCTTCACCGCGGAGCGCTGTCACGATGCGGGATTCGGATCCAGGAGCTCTACTTCCGCAACTGTTGCTGGATCGGGGAAGCGGGAGTCATCGTTAGGCACCGGACGTGTGTAACTCCCTGCGAGGTGTCGCACTTGAGGCACTTAAGTCAGAGCCAAGGAGCACAAGGACTTCATCACGACCTTGAGGCCGGCTTCGGCTTGTCTACATCAACCACGCTCTCCTGAGCGTCGACAATGCTTTTCGGTCTTCAAGAGTAAGTTCACGAAAGCCCCTCCTGTTACTGTATTACTAATAGATAGTTCCTGGCAGCTTCAAGGGTTCAGGGGCGTAGGGTAAAATTTATTGTTTTCATACGCGGAACCCCAACACTTTGTTGGTGTCGTCACCATCTTCGATCTGGCCAGATATGTTCAAAGGGACAGAGAACCTCCCCGCGAATACCTTGCTAGATGGATGAGGGTGAGGGAAGCCCTAGAGGGTGATGGCGCCGATGAACTCGTCTATCACTTCGTGGAAGGGCTCATGCCCGGAACACTCCTCCGGCATACCCTCTGAAGACGGCAGGCCACAGGCCCTCTCACCCTTGGCGATATGGTCGCAATTGTCAATGAATACGCGAACACCGAGGAGAACACCCAAGCTATGCCTGGGCCTGAAGCCGAGGAAACAACAACAACGGCCCGCCTCCATCACCCTCCACATCCGCCGTCAATAAAATTGAAGCCAACTATGACTCCGTCCTGGACACGCTATACGCCAACATCAATATGGATGGCGGCGGCTCAGACGCTAATTCAGAGGAATACTATGTTGTTATGTGGGAGATCAAGCAGGAGATCGAGAAGGAGGAGCACACCGAGAAGGCCAACACATCCCACCAGGTGCTAGTCACCATTGGGAGCGTGATGGAAGAAGATGGACAAGAACCGGAGTGTGAGAGAGCTTCGCCCACACCTGCAGTTACAAGAGTGGCAGCAGCCAAGAAAGCTACCGAGCCTCCGGCTGCGGCCAAGGCTATGCCCCCTCCGGTTATCCGCCCGCAGTAGGCATAGGAAGTCACCACGGCCCCTAGTACTGCCAAGCAGTCAAATCAGCCGCCATCGTCAACATCCGCAGCTAGCAACCCATTGGTTACTCCCGCCGACAAGGCGGTCTATGGTGTACTCCTCGTTGAGCCCATTACCATCGCCCATAGCCAGAGTGTTACGGAGCTTGATGAGAAGCGTGCAGCAATCCTAGCGGAGGCCAAGTGCATCGTAGAACAAGGTGCTAAGCTAGAGGAAGACATGGACAAGGTGCAACAATCTATCAAGGCGGCAAGGGCTATGGAGGCTGAGTACAAGCAGTTGCTACTGAAGCACAAAGGAGTCAAAAACAACGTAAATCGCTTATTTGGAAAATATCAATAACACCAGAAGAAAACCCGAAGCGATCGAGGCATCCATAAGGTTTAACGACCAACTATATAGCGGGAATTAATTTTTCGGCCGTATAGTTCTGGTTGTATAGTTGGCACCGCCACCTCCTCCTCAAATAGTTTCACCTCATGCAACTAGATCGGGGAGACGACATACAGAACACCCAGAAGTCGCCGAAACCTCACCTCTGGAAGGCATCTGGAGGGGGAACTGATGTCTACGCACGCTTCTATTCTTGTAGACAGTGTTGGGCCTCCAAGTGCAGAGGTTTAGAACATTAGCAAGTTTCCCTTAAGTGGATCACCCAAGGTTTATCGAACTCAGGGAGGCGGTGGTCAAAGGTATCCCTCTCAAGCAATCCTGCAATCAAGATACAAGAAGTCTCTTGTGTCCCCAACACACCCAATACACTTGTCAGGTGTAAAGGTGCACTAGTTCGGCAAAGAGATAGTGAAATACAAGTAATACAGATGATTATAAGTGGTAATTGCAATCTGAAATAAGAGTGGCAGCAAGCAAACATGTAACATGACTGATCGTAAATAGTGTTTTAGTGCTTAGAAACAAGGCCTAGGGATCATACTTTCACTAGTGGACACTCTCATATAAATATCTTCTCTTCATTATGCTACCCTGAACTACTCACTGGTTGGACAATGTAGGGCTATAACAGCACACCTTAAAGTTCGCATTCCCCATCTAGATAACCCCTCACTCTCACCTTGAGCGCTAGATGGTTCCAACAAATACCACAATCTCATAGAGACATCCAACTCAAAGTATACCCATAATAGTATTTATGTAACCTTAGCCAAAGTGCCACACGGTTTGCATACTATCAACTTCAGACACGTGGGGATAAACAAAGATTAAATAAAGCACTTGAGTAGTAGAATAGATCTATATTACAAAGCTCATGATCTCAATAAGATCACGTATAGAGAGAGACAGTTGAACACATAGCTACCGGTAGAGCCCTTAGCCTCGAGAGAGAACTACTCCCTCCTCATCATGGGAGTCAGCAACATCGATGGAGATGGCTCCGGGGGCACTTCCCCGTCCTGGCAGGGTGCCGGAACTGAGATTTCTGTCCCCCGAATCTCCTCTTCGGTGGCGGCGGTGCTGCCGAACTTTTCATGGCATTCTGATCTGGTACTTAGGGTTTTCGTCCCGGGGGATATATATAGGCAAAGGGGCAAGGTCGATGGAGGCCCGAGGGGCCCAGACCACCTAGTGGCGCACCTGGGGGGACCCTCTCCACCATATGGTGTGGCCAGCCCCTGGCCCTCCTCCGTCTCTGCTTTGGACTCCGTCTTGTGTCGGGAAAATAGGAACTTCGGCTTTTGTTTCATCCAATTCCAAGAATATTTCTTTTCTAGCTTTTCTGGAACAAAAAACAGTAGAAAATAGGCAACTGGCATTGCGACATCTTGTCAATAGGTTAGTTCCAGAAAATGTATAAAAATTCCTCAAAGTGTAGACAAAACATAAGATAGTTTATACAAAACAAGCACGGAGCATCAAAAACTATAGATACGTTTATGACGTATCAAGCATCCCCAAGCTTAACTCCTGCTCGTCCTCGAGTAGGTAAGTGATAAAAAGAAAGAATAATTTTTGAGGTGACATGCACCATCACTATCTTGATCAAGGTATTTGTAAAGCATTGATAGTTGGGATCAATGTACTCTAAACATAAGCATGAAAGATAGAGTTCTAACAATAAGACATAGCAACTATGTTGTAACATGAAAAGGTACAAACAAAAGATCATGAATAACAATGTATTGAAAGACGTTTGTTTGTTTCACATATAGAAAAATATAATAAGAATGGTATTCAGCTTGCCCCTCATGGTATAGCAAAACATAAATGCATAGGACACCTTCAAAGTTCATAAGGGTGACTAGATACAAATTATTTAAGAACAAGCAATATCACAGTTATGAATCAATCAACAAGTTTTGGGACAATGCACATTAAACTAAGAATAGTCACTATGCTCGCTCAATTGGTGCATAAAGATAGAAGATGGAGACTCAAGATAAAAGTAAAAGAAAGGCCCTTCATAGAAGGAAGCAGGGATTCAAGTTTCATAAAGAGCTTCCAAAAATTATGGTAATTATTAGCTTTCAGCTCTCATTTCCACTATCATAAGCATTTTTAGGTGGTTAAAGTTAAAGTGAACAAATATGAGGATATGCTTGACAAGTTATAAGTTGAAAACCTCGTGCCCCTTACTTACGAGTACCGAACCTCATGCTACTCAACTTTAGTCACGAGTAAGTTCTTGTCATTGTAAGTACACGTGTATCATAGAGAACCGCCAACGGGGTACCCCTTGCCCCATGATACAGGAGCTATCCCATATCAAAATGACAAGGCAACAGACAATGAGAATCTCAGCGATCTTTTTATTTGCTATTTGCATAGGTTTTTATTGAGGATGCTTCACAGATTGATCACTATGGTTATGCTGCAAGTTTCCACCATGATTAGGCATGGCTTAGGCTAGTCGCCCAGGCATTTCTCTAACACATATACAAACTCCATGAGCTTACAAGCTCCCCTTTTATTTCACACCGTCCGGATCCATAAGAAAAAGAACATGATATCAACTAAATAATGTGCAATGTTGAAAGCATTCCCCATGGTAACATGGTTCTGCTAATTCACAACTTATAAAGCGCAAGCATATACGCAACATAGATGGACGCAATGGTTCAAGTTTATTAAGTGCAAGAAAGTAAAGTGTGCCATCAAGTTTGTGAGAGCTTTAATCACTAATTTTCACATAACAAGTTTAATTCGGAAGGTAGATAAAAACATGAACATACTTGGAATGGTGTAACACACCATGCATAGGAATGTATAGTGGACTCTTTGGAATAACTTGGTTTCCTTGGGGGTTGGATGCATGAGTGGAACTCATACTTGGTACATGTGGAGGCTAGCAAAAGACTAGGAGCGACCAACTAAGAGAGCAATAATGGCCATAATCATGCAAAGCGACAAAACATTATTAATTAAAGCATAAAGTGATATTACAAGTCAAAAACTAAATGATCATAGAGGCTATGGTGACTGGTTCATGGTCTTAACATGGTGTAAGCATGTGCCAAGTCAACCCAAATAAAGCATCGAAGGAGAATACCACAATATTATGCTTTTGAATGCTAAAACAACGCATGATTCTTTCAAGGCACATTAAGCAATCTCAATTGTTTGAAACAAGTCATGCTACAACAATAATCAATAAGCATATGGTCAAAGCAACATCTAGCATGACATGATAAAGTCTAAGTCACAGTCAAAACAAGCTTCCTTTTGCACCACTATAAGTATGAAACTTCCTACTCGTTTCCAACACCAATCGAAAACTAAAGCTAAACGCAGTGCTAGCAAAGGAGAACACTCACATAACAATAAGAGTGAAAACTAGAGTGTCCTAGGCAATGAATAACGGGGTGTGTCTCTCTCCAAAAGAAGTGTGTTGGGATCCAACCAACTTATTTAAGCAAACCAAACAAAATGAAACTAAAAACAAAAACAAAGACGCTCCAAGAACAACACAATTGTGCATGAAACAACAAAAATGAAGTGTTTTGGGAGAAAACCGGAGATTTTTATTAATGAAGAAGGGGATGCCTTGGGCATCCCCAAGCTTTGATGCTTGTACTTCTTGAATATTTCTTGGGGTGACACGGGTGGCATCCCCAAGCTTGAGCTTTTGTCCATA
This sequence comes from Avena eriantha, assembly GCA_910589775.1. Taxonomy (NCBI): domain Eukaryota; kingdom Viridiplantae; phylum Streptophyta; class Magnoliopsida; order Poales; family Poaceae; genus Avena; species Avena eriantha. Next base: position 126,560,140 of record OU342745.1, read on the forward strand.
CTTCATCTCATCACATTGTTCTTCTCTTACACTTGAAATTTTTCCTTCATACAGAACTTCACACAATCCTCATTGGCAACATTAGTGTATTCAAGATAATAAGTCTTTAGGTTCAGTTTCAACACAAGCAAAACTTCCATTAAAATACAAGATACTGTAGCAGTTCCTTATAAAAGCTCAAGTGATCAAAGAGAACTCAAAGAGAAAGAGATTAAGAGGCAAATGCAAATAATGGCAGAAATCTGTCAAAACAGACTAGCAGGTGAAAACCGATTTTTTCGAAGACCTTCTATTGATCAAATCGAAAGTGATAATCTAATGAAAGTTAGATAATAACCTGGGGCATAAGTACAAAACATTACAACTCAATCTGATATACAAGGATTTTTCACGATTTTTTACAGTGAAGCACAAAAAATCTGTTTCGGGAAAACAACTTTCCCAAGTCTTACTTCTCTCTCATTAGAGCTTATTCTTGGCACAAAAACCACACAAAAAGGCTAAGGAGAGGTTATTACTGAGTAAATAACTTCCAAGACTCAACAAAACAAAAATAAACTGAAAGTAAATATATATTGGGTTGTCTCCCAAAAGCTCTTTCTTTATAGCCAGTAAGATAGACATGATAGTTTCAATGATGCTCACATAAGAAATATGAATTGAAGTAAAAGAGAGCATCAAGAAGAAAATATGGAAGAAATTTAAGTCTAACCCACTTCCTATGAAAAATAATCTTGTAAAGAAACAAGTAATGAAAGCACAAAGCAACAAGCATAGGAAAGCAAAACAAGTGCAACTTCAAAAATTTCAACATAAAGAGGGGAAACTTAATATTGTTGAGATACATAAAAACATGTTTCCATCTCTCATAATAACTTTCAGTAGCATCATGAATAAAATTAACAATGTAAATATCACATATAACATTCTTATCATGAGCCATATGCATAAAATAATTATTACTCTCCCTATAAGCATAGTCATTCTTATTAATCGTAGTGGGAGCAAATTCAACAAAATAGCTATCATTATTATTCTCATCACCATAATCATCAAATATAGGAGGCATATTGTAATCATAATTAATTTTCTCCTCAATAGTAGGTGGACTGAAAATATCATATTCATCATTGTAATCATCATATATTGGAGGCATAGTATCATCAAAGTAATTTTTATCCTCCGTGCTTGGGGGACTAAAAAGATCATTTTCATAAAAACTAGCTTCCCCAAGCTTAGACTTTTTCATAGCATTAGAAATAATGGTGTTAAAAGAATTCATACTAATAATATTGCTATTAGCATGCAAATAAAGTTCCATAGGTTTTTTAATTTTCTCTTCAAACACATCATGCCCTAACTCAAGATAAATACTATAAAGCTCTCTAATTTTGTTGTTGTTTTCCATTAAGCCTAACTAGTGAAAATAAAAACTAGACACAAAAAGATATAATTGCAGAATCTAAAGGAAATAACTTCGAGAACTCACACACCAGCAACAGTACTAGAAGATAGCTTAGTAGCCATAGGATGTGAGTACCTTTTACCTTACCTCCCCGGCAATTGCACCAGAAAATAGCTTGATGTCTACGCATGCTTCTATTCTTATAGACAGTGTTGGGACTCCAAGTGCAGAGGTTTGTAGAATAGCAGCAAGTTTCCCTTAAGTGGATCACCCCAAGGTTTATCGAACTCAGGGAGGAAGTGGTCAAAGGTATCCCTCTCAAGCAACCCTTCAATCAAGATACAAGAAGTCTCTTGTGTCCCCAACACACCCAATACACTTGTCAGGCGTATAGGTGCACTAGTTCGGCAAAGAGATGGTGAAATAAAAGTAATATGGATGATTATAAGTGGTAATTGCAATCTAAAATAAGAGTGTCAGCAAGCAAACGTGTAATAGGACTGATTGAAACGGTGTTTCAATGCTTAGAAACAAGGCCTAGGGATCATACTTTCACTAGTGGACACTCTCATATAAATATCTTCTCTTCATTATGCTACCCTGAACTACTCTCCGGTTGGACGATGTAGGGCTATAACAGCACACCTTAAAGTTCGCATTCCCCATCTAGCTAACCCTTCACTATCATCTTGAGCGCTAGATGGTTCCAACAAACACCACAATCTCATAGAGATATCCAACTCAAATTATTCTCATAATAAGTATTTCCGTAACCTTAGCCAAAGTTCCACACTGTGTGCACACTGTCAACTTCACAAACGTGGGGATAAGCAGAGATTAATTAAAGCACTTGAGCAGCAGAATAGATCTATATTACAAAGCTCATGATCTCAATAAGCTCACGAATATAGAGAGAGATGATGTCAACACCTAGATTTTTAATCCCAGATGCCTGTTATGTCATACATCACAATCCTAGGATTACCATTTTTTGTGAGACATAACAGATTGGATATCACAGTACATCATCCGTTACAAACCATAAATAAGGTCTTACACAAATAAGGATCCCATGATCCAGTCTTAATACAACAAGCAGCGGAATAAGTAATAAGCGTAGCGCTGGGGTCCATCTTCAAGGGCACAGACAATCCTGACGAAGGCAGATAGTCCTAGTTATCATAGCCGTCCTTCTGACCGTCATCTTGGTAGTCTCCTTCATAGTCTGGCCATAGGAATAGCCAGGGACAAAAGCCATGAGTACTCTTTAAGTACTCACAAACGACCACTAACAAGTAGTGTAGTTCTAATGTAAAGTGCTAACTCTAAGTTTAACTATAAAGTTAAGTTTGAAACCTAAGCTGAGTTCAGAAACAAAGAAAGATAAAGTAAAGTTCTAGAATCACTTAAGTTGGGAAGCTAGTGTCATAGTCACAACCCTGTTATGGCTATTCCTAGAATCACTTAAGTCAAGATTCATCATTCATTTCATAAGTTATTTTGAAAACATCTCACAACGAAACATTATGGCCACTCCAACTGTACATAACCGCAGACGCAGCTATTCGAATAGTTTGACACTCTGCAGAGGTGGTACACTTTCACCACAAGATTCGATACATCTGTCAGGGATAACCCTGAATCATCATACTTAGTATGCAGATAATCAAACATAACCTTTCCTTTACACACCCTAGTATAAGCACCTCTCCTATGAGTATGGCCTCCCAACCATGACCATATGTCATCTTGGGCACTCTATAGGTGGACAACATTGAGAGGTAGCCTCAGCTCAAACCTCTTCCGTGAGGGAACTAATACTAATGCATATAAACTTCCGTCTAAGCCTTACCCAATTCAGGTATTGTGGTTGTACGGTAAAATTGGAATGGTATCGCATCCAAATCCAATCATCAGTTTTGTAAAAGGGTTAAGGCTCATGCCTCAAAATTTTCATCATCATAAACCATTTGTGTTTCTCAACACATGTCAAAACATCTCAATAGAATGACTCATCATTCCAAGGTTTTCATAACTCATTTTCACCAAGTGTTCCCATCTAAAGTGACTCAAGTTTGGATCTAGCTCTAAGCTACTAAGTTAAGAGGGTTCACTAAGGTGGAATGCTAAGATCAATCTCATGCCATAGAATGACATCTAAGGTTATCTAGAGAGGTCAAATTTTATACTTTTTATGCTATCTTCAGAACAAGTAAAGGACTTTGGTAAAGTAAAGAAAGTAAAAGTGTGAAAGTAAACTTGGAACTGGTACTAGTCAAAGTGGTATAACCAAAGCATGCCTAATGCATATTGCTTAAGTTATCTAGCTTGCTAACAATAGCTTGCCTTGGTTGGTGCAGTGGCTGAAGTTTTCTTCCTCCTCTTGATAGCACTCCTCCTCCTCGAAATCTTGGTCGGTACTATCGTCTATAAATACATACGCAGTACACAATCACCAAACAATACTTAACTAGTCTACTTAGCACTCTAAGGCACACATTTGATGATCTATTATCATCACAAGCATCACAAAGTTTTATTAACTAGTTTCATTCTTTTTATTTGAGAAAAGTAATTTCTACTCATTGAAAAATAACTAAGATTTAATATTCACCAATTAAAATATGGGATCATATGGACACATGTCATCACCACATATTCTAACATATGGGAATGTGATTTAAGGGTTGGATCACAATTAAATAAGTTTAGATTTAATATTTAATGATTTAAAGTGACGAAAAATTCCTATATAGCATTATTTTGGTACTAGTCCAAAGTCACTGCATGCAAACCTTAATATTATTACATATTCAGATAGGTATGGTTAAATGTGATTTTTGAGAGTTCGAATCAACTCAAAAGCTATTATGGTTGATTTTATAAAAATGTTTGAATGTGCAAATGCTTCTGTCTTGTTATTTTTACTAGGCGAGATCTCTAACTCTAAATGAATTAAATCCAACGGGCTTGGATAGATCTTTTCTGTAGCATTCTAACAAAATTGGAATCACTCAATTTGGTTCAGTAGATCTTCTGGAATTGATTTTTAAACTAAGGGACAAAAGTGAGTTCAACCTAAAATAGAAAAACCTAAATTTGAATTCCCGCACTTGCGCGGGAAAGGAAATGGGCCAGCCCAGTGGCGCTCAGCGGTGCAGAGGGCAACTAACAGGTTGGTCTCGCTTGTTAGTGAGACTTAAAACCCTAAACAGTATCTATCCATCTAGGCCACACGATTAGAACAAAGATCGACGGCTCACAGTCGTCATCGACGACGGACTCGTCGCCGGCGAGACCGAACCCTAAACGGCCAGCGGGGGTCTACCGGGGATGTACCAGGGCTCAAGCTACTGCAGCGAGGCGGGCAAATGAACTGGTGGATGACGGCGAGCTCAGGCAAGGTCGCGGCAGTGGCTGCGGTGGACGAAATCAATGGTAGCTTATCCTCCTCTGCAGCGGGCTCCTCTAGCGCAATTTCGGCGAACTATGGCTCGAGCGGCTCCGACGAGAGGTGGGGAAGGATCAGTGATGAGAGGGGAGTGGAGTGGTGTGAGGAGTTTGTGCTGGGGAGGGCTCCTTTTATAGGGCGATGAGGGGCCGAACGGCAGGACGGTGAGCTCGTCGGTGACGCTGATACATGTGGCTAGAGGCATGGGCGGCGTAGGCGGACGGTGGCCTGCCTCCTAGCGGTCATCTACGGCTTAAAGGCAACGCTGGGGGTAGTGGCATTTGGTTGGGGGCGTCCCGCGCTCTGGGAGACAGAGGCGGTGCTCGACGCGGCCCACGGCGACTGTGGGTCATGCGGCGGCGCACGACCGTGTATGGTGGGGTGCTAGGGTCGAGGCAGAGCGGCGTGCACGGTATTGGGTCGAGGGGCGGTCTGTGGCATGCTAGCGGCTAACGTGCTCTGGCAAGCTCGCAGAGAGAGTGGGAGGCGGTGCTGGGGAGTGGTCCAGGGCCTGGCTGGGCTTGGGGAAGGGGCAGGGAGGTGCGGTAGGGTTAGGTGGAGCTAGTGGTGGTGCTGGAATGGCACGACGCTGTCTGTGGCGCTTTGCTCATGTTTGGCCGGCGGTGACCAAAATGTGGCGGCGCTCCACTGCTGCTGCGGATTAGGGGTAGGCCGGTGAGGTGTTGGTTGGTCTCGGGGGGACAGGGGAGAGTAGATAAGGTGCAATGGGGGACAATGACTTAATTAGAAACAGTAATAGTTAGGCCATTGTATTTCTGTCTGCCAGGTGTTTGATCAAATGGCCGCAAGAACAAAACATTTGAATTGTGGGCTGAATTTTGGTGGAGTGTTGTATCTTATGCTTGAGATTCTATGTGTGCTTGGGTTTTGAAAATGGAAGTCATTTGAGTGGTTTTTGAAATAGTGTGATCTTGATACCTACACTAGATTCAATTTTCAAATGCAATTTAAAATTAGTGTTTGCAAGTTTTTGGTAGATCACAAAGTGGTCCTTGGTACATCATTACATGTACTAGCAAAGGGTGTAAAGATCCACATTTGTTTCTGTTAAGAACTGAGTTCTAGGAATGGCCAAAGTAGGCATGGTGATTAAAATGGCACAAATGACCATTTGCTTCTTTTATTCATTTTGATTTGTTTTTCTTTGGGATTTGTTTGGGAATGATCTAGATGATGTTTATTTCACCTAAGAATCATTTTACAAGCAATGGATCACTTAATCAAGGCAATTCAAAACAACTCCTATTTAAATGCACACACATATGAATGCTTTACTAATTTTAATTGGAAAGTTTTTGTTAACTCTAAATTTTGATGATCTAGATCTTGATCACTTGGATTAGAGTTTTTGGATGTTACAAACCTTTCGCCCTTAAACCAAATCTCGTCCCAAGATTTACGAAAGAAAACCAGGAACTAAAGAGATCTGGGAACTCTTTCCTAATGTAATTTTCTCGCTCCCAAGTGGCTTCCTCTTCAGTATGGTTGCTCCATTGAATCTTGAGAAACTTGATGCTCCTGGTTCTGGTGGTTCTATAAGCTTCTTCTAAGATACGGATGGGCACTTCACGATATGTCAAGTCATTGTTGATCTCAACGACTCGATGATCGATGTTCTTGAAAACTTTAGTCTTCTCTAGCACTTCCAGGCATTTGCCAAGTAATGAGATATGGAACACATTGTGGATGGCTGACATCTCCTCTGGCAGTTCCAGTTGATACGATACTTCTCCTTGGCGATTTAGAATCTTGAATGGTCCGATATATCTGGGGGCTAACTTTCCTTTCAGACTAAAGCGTTGGGTTCCCTTCAATGGTAAAACCTTGAGATATACAAAATCTTCGACATTGAAAGTCAGGTCTCTCCTTCTCTTGTCAGCATAACTCTTCTGTCTGGACTGGGCGGTCTTGAGGTGCTCACGGACTTTGTGCACCTTTTGTTCAGCTTCTCGAAGAATGTCGGGTCCAAAGATCTGTCTCTCTCCTACTTGAGACCAATTCAAAGGGGTACGACACTTTCTTCCGTATAGGAACTCAAATGGTGCCATATGCAAACTGGCTTGATAAATGTTGTTATATGAGAATTCTGCGAAAGGCAAGCCGTCTTCCCATTTTGATCCGTATTCCAACACACAAGCTCTCAACATGTCTTCTAGGATTTGGTTGACTCTCTCAGTTTGTCCATCAGATTGCGGGTGATAAGCGGTGCTGAAATTCAACTTGGTTCCTAATCCTTCCTAGACTTTCTGCCAAAATCTCGAGGTAAACGGGTTCCTCGTTCTTATACTATGGTCTTGGGGGTTATATGCAGACTAACAATCCTAGCAATATACAGCTCTGCTAGCTTCGAACTCTGGTAGGTTGTCTTGACAGGTATAAAGTGAGCTACCTTGGACAGTCTATCAACAATGACCCAGATTGAGTCATCTCCCCTACTAGAAGTAGGCAAACTGGTGATAAAGTCCATTCCGACGGAATCCCATTTCCATTCTGGAATCTGCAATGGTTGCAACAGTCCTGCGGTTCTCTGATGCTCTGCTTTGACTCTTTGACAGATGTCACACTTGGGGATGTAGCTTCCGATTTCTCTCTTCATCTTGTGCCACCAAAATTGCTCTTTCAAATGTTGATACATCTTCGTTCCTCTGGGGTGGATGGAATAAAGAGTATCATGAGCTTCCTGCATGATAACTTGCTTCAGCTCCAAATCTGCTGGCACACAGATACGGCCTTTGTACCATAGAAATTCTTCTTCGTCTTCAGTGAATCCAGGTACCTTTCCTGTACCAATACGATGTTTGATTCCGTCGATACTTTCATTTCCCTTCTGGGCTTCAATGATTTGGCTAATCAAAGTGGGTTGAAGTTCAATGCTAGTTAAGAATCCTTTGCTAACTAGCTCAGTCCTAAACTGCTCCAACTCCTCATACAAACTTGGCTGCTTCTCCTTGATCATGGTGTTTAGCCTACACGGCAATCTGTTAAGAGCATTCGCTACCACATTGGCTTTGCCGAGGTGATAGTGAATGTCAAGGTCATAATCCTTGATTAACTCTATCCATCTCCTTTGCCTCATATTCAGCTCTTTTTGAGTGAAAATATACTTCAAGCTCTTGTGATCTGAGTAAATCTCACAACGATTACCCATCAGATAATGACGCCATGTCTTCAATGCCAAAACTACGGCTGCTAATTCAAGATCATGTGTCGGATAGTTCTGCTCATGCTGCTTCAGTTGTCGAGACAAATACGCGATGACTTTGCCTTCTTGCATCAATACACATCTGAGACCAATCTTGGATGCATCACAATACACATCAAACGGCTTCTTGATGTCTGGCATGATCAATATTGGGGCTGAAATCAATCTCTTCTTCAGCTCTTGGAAACTGGCTTCACATTTGTTGGTCCATTGGAACTTCTTATCCTTCTTCAACAATTGGGTCATGGGTCTGGCAATGCTAGAGAATCCTTCTACGAACTTGCGGTAGTATCCCGCTAATCCGAGAAATGCACGGACTTGGGTTTGAGTGGTTGGGGCTTCCCATTCTTCGACATCTTTGATCTTGGCGGGATCCACAGAGACTCCTCTGGTAGACACAATATGTCCTAGGAGTCCTACTTGTTTCAGCCCAAACTCACACTTGCTGAACTTGGCGTATAACCGATGCTCTCTCAGGGTTTCTAGGATGATTCTCAGATGTTTCTCATGATCTTCTTCTGACTTGGAGTAGATAAGGATATCGTCGATAAACACAACTACGAACTTATCTAGGAAATTCATAAAGATCATATTCATGAGATTCATGAAATAAGCAGGGGCATTGGTTAATCCAAAAGACATAACCGTATACTTGTATAAACCATAACGAGTAGTAAAGGCGGTCTTCGGAATATCTGTTGCACAAATCTTAAGTTGGTGATAACCAGTCCTAAGATCAATATTTGAGAATACCTGGGCACCAGTCAACTGATCAAATAGATCCTCTATCTTTGGAAAGGGGTACTTGTTTTTGATGGTGATGTCATTTAACTTTATGTAATCTGTGCACAGACGGTTGCCTCCATCTTTCTTGTTGACGAATAACACTGGTGATCTCCATGGCAATGCGCTTGGTTGAATCAAGCCTATTGCTAACATGGCATCCAACTGCTTCTTCAATTCCACTAACTCTAAGGGGTTCATGCTATAGGGTCTCTGGGCTATGGGTCTGGTTCCGGGGATTAGTTCGATAATGTACTCAATATCCCTATCCGGGGGCATACTTGACAATTCATCTGGGAATACGTCGGGGTATTCATAGACTACTCAGACTTGGTCTATGGTGGGTAGGGCTAGACTCTTGTGGCACTTGAATTCACGAGTTAAGGTTTCAGATATATGCTCTACTGTGACTCCAGAGCTACTGGTCATGGTGATGGCTTTCTTAGCACAGTCTATATCCATACCTAGTACTACTTCCAATCCTTTGGTTCCGAGTACGATTAGATTGGCATAAAAATCTATCCCATGTATTCTAATAGGCACAACTTTGCAAAATTTTCTAGCTTTTGTAGTTGAACCGGGGATTTGAAGTATCATGACGTGCTTCAAGTTGGTTGGGTGAATCTTACTAGTGCATGCAAATTCTTCGGTGACAAATGAACGCGATGCTCCCGAATCAAACAACATTCTTGCTAAAACTGAGTTGACAGAAAACATACCTAGCACTACATCTGGCGCTTCCTGGGCTTCCTCGGCGTTCATGTGGAAGAGACGGCCGTTGCGGTTGTGAGGGTTCCCTGGGGCAAACCTTCTCCCTGGTTGAACACGACGCTGCTGTTGAGCTGGGGTATTCGCATTGGCAGTGGCGGCAGTCTTCTTCGGACACTCATTGGAATAGTGGACCTTCACTCCACACTCGAAACAAGTTATCTAGGACTTGTCTTTTGCTGCGACAGGCACAGCATTGCTGCCAGTTCTGGGTGCAGTGTTGTTGTTGTTGTTGTTGCTCTTGGGAGGGGCACGATTGAAATTGTTGGTGTTGCCGGAGTTGTGGTTGTTTCCTCCGGACTTCACATTGCCTCCGCTACGGTTGGGGTAGCTTGGGCGAGACATTGGGGGTCGGTTGTTCCTTGGTGCATATCCTGGTGAGGGGTTGGGTCGGTACTTCTGGTAACTGTTGGATCCAGATTGCTACATCATACGATATTTGCAGTTGTCGTTTGCCTGGTTAATCTTCCCTTCCATCTGAATGGCAGAGTTGACTAGCTCTTCGAGATCCTCGAAGCGGATGTTGACGAGGACAGTCTGCATCTCATCATGCAGTCCGTTCAGGAATGTCTCCTTCTTCTTGGCCTCGGTGTTGATCTCATCAGGGGCGTACCTTGCAAGCATCAGGAATCTGTCATGATACTCCACCACAGTCATTCTGCCCTGCTTCAATTCTCTGAATTCATCCCTCATTCTGGTGACGAGGCCTTGCGGCGCGTGGGTGCGGCTGAACTTGATCTTGAAGGCTTCCCATGTCATCACTTGACCATGGTTCATCAGGCGGATGCTGTTCCACCGGGCTCTTGCATCTCCTGCCAGGTAGTGGGTGGCAAAGACAACTTTCTCGTTGTCATCAACTCTGGCTACTTCCAAATTGTTCTCCACCATCTGCAACCAGTCATCAGCATCTAGTGGGTTCTCCGAAGTGCTAAAGATTGGGGGATTAGTATTCTAGAAGTTTTTCAGCTTGGATCCTTGATGATCCTAATTTCCATGCCATTGGTTATTGAGAGCCATCTGGGCGATCTGTTGCAGTGTTGCTAGATTAGCTTGGCGCTCTTCCCTACTTGCTTCTCTGTCTGCGATGAGATTCTGCAGGATCTGCAGCATTGGGTCTTGCGATGAGCTACTCCCTCCTTTGTTTCCACGAGTCATCTGAAGATTGAGGTGGATAAAGGGGTAAGAGGGAAAGTTCTAAGGTTCATGGTTTTGGGTTTCAAAGCTAAAACTTTCAGTTTAACTCAGGTTTTGCAACTAACTTCATTTCATTCATTCAAGCAAAGCACACGATAGAAACATACACACCACAACAACAAAGGAAAACAGATGGTTTTAAGAACCATTCTTCAAGCTACGATACAATGGGACCGCTACATCTCATGCTACGACAGTGCTCTAGTGCATCTACTCATCGTCAATGAAGTCAGAGTCCTGATCGTCAGTGTAGAAGTCCACGGCATCCTCCTCCAGAAAGTCATCGTCATTGCTGAGGTAAGAATCCATGTCTCCCTGGATGTCTTCACCCTCCTCTTCTTCCTCCTTTGCTGCGAGCTGAGCTTCTTGCTCCTTGACGGTCTTCTCGAGGTCGGCCACCTTCTTGCAAAGACGGGCGATGGTGCAATCCTTCTTCTCACGCTGGAGGCAAAGAGACTGACGGTCCTTGACTAGCAGTGAGAAAGTCTGGGCCTTCTGGTCGGCAATGGCACGGTTGTGGTTGGCAAACTCCCTAGCATTGTCCAATTGCTTCTGGCGATCGTACAGCAGGAAGTCAAGGTTCTCCACTTGACGCTTCAACTCTGGGTGACTTGGCATCTCCATCGGCATTCTCATGAAGTCTCGTCTTGCATAGTGAGCAAAACGGGTTCCTTGGATTTGGTTGACACTGAGGGCACATAGATGTGCGAGAGCTTCATGCATTGCCCTGGCTAACCCATCTAGCCAGTTGTTCTCCCTTACAGAGAACTAGATTCTCTCAGACGTTGGTGATTCTATGCTTCCTCGAAGATCAACGGTGACTAGCCCTTGTAAATCTCCTCCTGGGGGTCCTGGAAGTTGAGCTCCAAGAAACTCCGGATGTGGGCGTCCCAGTAACTCTGACAGTGAATCTAGGTCCCTCTCGAAGATCAACTAGCCTCCGTTGCCCAACTGATAGAACTTGCTGAACTAACTCTCCATCTACAAGAATTAAGGATGAGGAAGTTAGTGACGTGATCAAGTGTGTCAAATTTTATGTAGTAATATAAGAATTTCATGAACATGAATTTTTGAGAAAGAATGAATTCCCAAGGGTAAGAGAGGAAATAGTTTTCATAAGTACTCACTTTGGTTTTGAAACTAAGTTTTTGTTCGAACGTCCATTCTAACTAGGGTCTCCTATGGTCAGGATGGCTCTGATACCAACTTGTCAACACCCAGATTTTTAATCCCAGATGCCTGTTATGTCATACATCGCAATCCCAGGATTAAATTTTTTTGTGAGACATAATAGATTGGATATCACAGTACATCATCCATTACAAACCATAAATAAGGTCTTACACAAATAAGGATCCCATGATCCAGTCTTAATACAACAAGCAGCAGAATAAATAATAAGCGTAGCGGTGGGGTCCATCTTCAGGGGCACATGCAATGCTGACGAAGGCAGATAGTCCTAGTTATCATAGTCGTCCTTCTGACCGTCATCTTGGTAGTCTCCTTCATAGTCTGGCCATTGGAATAGCCAGGGACAAAATCCATGAATACTCTTTAAGTACTCACAAACTACCACTAATAAGTAGTATAGTTCTAATGTAAAGTGTTAACTCTAAGTTTAACTATAAAGTTAAGTTTGAAACCTAAGCTGAGTTCAGAAACAAAGAAAGATAACGTAAAGTTCTAGAATCACTTAAGTTGGGAAGCTAGTATCATATCACAACCATGTTGTGGTCAAGTTAAGATTCATCATTCATTTCATAAGTTATTTTGAAAACATCTCACAACGAAACATTATGGCCACTCCAACTGTACATAACCGCGGACGCAGCTATTCGAATAGTTTGACACTCTGCAGAGGTGGTACACTTTCACCACAAGATTCGATACATCTGTCAGGGATAACCCTGAATCATCATACTTAGTATGCAGATAATCAAACATAACCTTTCCTTTACACACCCTAGTATAAGCACCTCTCCTATGAGTATGGCCTCCCAACCATGACCATATGTCATCTTGGGCACTCTATAGGTGGACAACATTGAGAGGTAGCCTCAGCTCAAACCTCTTCCGTGAGGGAACTAATACTAATGCATATAAACTTCCGTCTAAGCCTTACCCAATTCAGGTATTGTGGTTGTACGGTAAAATTGGAATGGTATCGCATCCAAATCCAATCATCAGTTTTGTAAAAGGGTTAAGGCTCATGCCTCAAAATTTTCATCATCATAAACCATTTGTGTTTCTCAACACATGTCAAAACATCTCAATAGAATGACTCATCATTCCAAGGTTTTCATAACTCATTTTCACCAAGTGTTCCCATCTAAAGTGACTCAAGTTTGGATCTAGCTCTAAGCTACTAAGTTAAGAGGGTTCACTAAGGTGGAATGCTAAGATCAATCTCATGCCATAGAATGACATCTAAGGTTATCTAGAGAGGTCAAATTTTATACTTTTTATGCTATCTTCAGAACAAGTAAAGGACTTTGGTAAAGTAAAGAAAGTAAAAGTGTGAAAGTAAACTTGGAACTGGTACTAGTCAAAGTGGTATAACCAAAGCATGCCTAATGCATATTGCTTAAGTTATCTAGCTTGCTAACAATAGCTTGCCTTGGTTGGTGCAGTGGCTGAAGTTTTCTTCCTCCTCTTGATAGCACTCCTCCTCCTCGAAATCTTGGTCGGTACTATCGTCTATAAATACATACGCAGTACACAATCACCAAACAATACTTAACTAGTCTACTTAGCACTCTAAGGCACACATTTGATGATCTATTATCATCACAAGCATCACAAAGTTTTATTAACTAGTTTCATTCTTTTTATTTGAGAAAAGTAATTTCTACTCATTGAAAAATAACTAAGATTTAATATTCACCAATTAAAATATGGGATCATATGGACACATGTCATCACCACATATTCTAACATATGGGAATGTGATTTAAGGGTTGGATCACAATTAAATAAGTTTAGATTTAATATTTAATGATTTAAAGTGACGAGAAATGCCTATATAGCATTATTTTGGTACTAGTCCAAAGTCACTGCATGCAAACCTTAATATTATTACATATTCAGATAGTTATGGTTAAATGTGATTTTTGAGAGTTCGAATCAACTCAAAAGCTATTATGGTTGATTTTATAAAAATGTTTGAATGTGCAAATGGTTCTGTCTTGTTATTTTCACTAGGCGAGATCTCTAACTCTAAATGAATTAAATCCAACGGGCTTGGATAGATCTTTTCTGTAGCATTCTAACAAAATTGGAATCACTCAATTTGGTTCAGTAGATCTTCTGGAATTGATTTTTAAACTAAGGGACAAAAGTGAGTTCAACCTAAAATAGAAAAACCTAAATTTGAATTCCCGCACTTGCGCGGGAAAGGAAATGGGCCAGCCCAGTGGCGCTCAGCGGTGCAGAGGGCAACTAACAGGTTGGTCTCGCTTGTCAGTGAGACTTAAAACCCTAAACAGTATCTATCCATCTAGGCCACACGATTAGAACAAAGATCGACGGCTCACAGTCGTCATCGACGACGGACTCGTCGCCGGCGAGACCGAACCCTAAACGGCCAGCGGGGGTCTACCGGGGATGTACCAGGGCTCAAGCTACTGCAGCGAGGCGGGCAAATGAACTGGTGGATGACGGCGAGCTCAGGCAAGGTCGCGGCAGTGGCTGCGGTGGACGAAATCAATGGTAGCTTATCCTCCTCTGCAGCGGGCTCCTCTAGCGCAATTTCGGCGAACTATGGCTCGAGCGGCTCCGGCGAGAGGTGGGGAAGGATCAGTGATGAGAGGGGAGTAGAGTGGTGTGAGGAGTTTGTGCTGGGGAGGGCTCCTTTTATAGGGCGATGAGGGGCCGAACGGCAGGACGGTGAGCTCGTCGGTGACGCTCATCAGTTATGTAAAAGGGTTAAGGCTCATGCCTCAACATTTTCATCATCATAAACCATTTGTGTTTATCAACACATGTCAAAACATCTCAATAGAATGACTCATCATTCCAAGGTTTTCATAACTCATTTTCACCAAGTGTTCCCATCTAAAGTGACTCAAGTTTGGATCTAGCTCTAAGCTACTAAGTTAAGAGGGTTCACTAAGGTGGAATGCTAAGATCAATCTCATGCCATAGAATGACATCTAAGGTTATCTAGAGAGGTCAAGTTTTACACTTTTTATGCTACCTTCAGAACAAGTAAAGGACTTTGGTAAAGTAAAGAAAGTAAAAGCGTGAAAGTAAACTTGGAATAGGTACTAGTCAAAGTGGTATAACCAAATCATGCCTAATGCATCTTGCTTAAGTTATCTAGCTTAATTCTAGCTTGCTAACAATAGCTTGCCTTGGTTGGTGCAGTGGTTGAAGTTTTCTTCCTCCTCTTGATAGCACTCCTCCTCCTCGAAAGCTTGGTCGGTACTGTCGTTTATAAATACATACGGAGTACACAATCACCAAACAATACTTAACTAGTCTACTTAGCACTCCAAAGCACACATTTGATGATCTATTATCATCACAAGCATCACAAAGTTTTATTAACTAGTTTCATTCTTTTTATTTGAGAAAAGTAATTTCTACTCACTGAAAAATAACTAAGATTTAATATTCACCAATGAAAATATAGGATCATATGGACACATGTCATCACCAAATATTCTAACATATGTGAATGTGATTTAAGGGTTGGATCACAATTAAATAAGTTTAGGTTTAATATTTAATGATTTAACGTGACTAGAAATGCCTATATAGCATTATTTTGGTACTAGTCCAAAGTCACTGCATGCAAACCTTAATATTATTACATATTCAGATAGGTATGGTTAAATTTGATTTTTGAGAGTTAGAATCAACTCAAAAGCTATTATGGTTGATTTTATAAAAATGTTTGAATGTGCAAATGCTTTTGTCTTGTTATTTTTACTAGGAGAGATCTCTAACTCTAAATAAATTAAATCCAACGGTCTTGGATATATCTTTTCAGTAGCTTTCTAACAAAATTGGAATCACTCAATTTGGTTTGGTAGATCTTCTGGAATTGATTTTTAAACTAAGGGACAGAAGTGAGTTCAAACTAAAATAGAAAAACCTAAATTTGAATTCACGGGCTAGCGCGGGGAAGGAAATGGGTCGGCCTAGTGGCGCTCAGCGACGCAGAGGGCGACTGACAGGTTGGTCCCGCTTGTCAGCGAGACTTAAAACCCGAAATTTTATCTATCCATCTGGGCCACACGATTAGAACAGAGATCGATGGCTCATAGTCATCGTCGACGACGGACTCGTCGCCGGCAAGACCGAACCCTAAACGGCCAGCGGGGGTCTACCGGGGACGTACCAGGGCTCGAGCTACTGCGGCGAGGTGGGCAAACGAACTGGTGGACGACGGCGAGCTCAAGAGAGGTCGTGGCATTGGCTGCGATGGACGGAATCAATGACAGCTTCTCCTCCTCTGCAGCGGGGTCCTCCGACGCAATTCTGGCGAACTATGGCTCGAGCGACTCCGGCGAGAGGTGTGGAAGGATCAGTGATGAGAGGGGAGTGGAGTGGTGTGAGGAGTTTGTGCTGGGGAGGGCTCCTTTTATAGGGCGACGAGGGGACCGAACGACACGATGGTGAGCTCGTCGGTGATGCTGATACAGGCGGCTAGAGGCATGGGCGGCGTAGGCGGATGGTGGCCTGCCTCCTGGCGGCATCTACGGCTTAAAGGCAACGCTAGGGGTGGTGGCGTTTGGTCGGGGCCGTCCCGCGCTCTGGGAGACTGAGGCATTGCTCGATGCGGCGCACAGCGACTATGGGTCGCCCGGTGGCGCACGACCGTGTCTGGCGGGGTGCTTGGGTCGAGGCGGAGCGGCGTGCACGGTATTGGGTCGAGGGGCAGTCTGTGGCATGCTGGCAGCTAACGCGCTCTGGCAAGCTTGCAGAGAGAATGCACGGCGGTGCTGGGGAGTGGTCCAGGGCCTGGCTGCGCTTGGGGAAGGGGGCAGTGAGGTGCAGTAGGGTTAGGCGGAGCTAGTGGTGGTGCTGGAATGGCGCGGTGCTGTCTGTGGCGCTTTGCCCATGTTTGGCCGACGGTGACCAAAATGTGGCGGCGCTCCACTACTGCTGCGGCTTAGGGGTAGGCCGGTGAGGTGTTGGTTGGTCTCAGGGGGGACAGGGGAGAGTAGATAGGGTGCAATGGGGGACAATGGCTTAATTAGAAATAGTAATAGTTAGGCCATTTTATTTCTGTCTGCCAGGTGTTCGATCAAATGGCCGCAAGAACAAAACATTTGAATTTTGGGCTGAATTTTGGTGGAGTGTTGAATCTTATGCTTGAGCTTCTATGTGTGCTTGGGTTTTGAAAATGGAAGTCATTTGAGTGGTTTTTGAAATAGTGTGATCTTGATACCTACACTAGATTCAATTTTCAAATGCAATTTAAAATTAGTGTTTGCAAGTTTTTGGTAGATCACAAAGTGATCCTTGGTACATCATTACATGTACTAGCAAAGTGTGTAAAGATCCACATTTGTTTCTGTTAAGAACTGAGTTCTAGGAATGGCCAAAGTAGGCATGGTGATTAAAATGGCACAAATGTCCATTTGCTTCTTTTATTCATTTTGATTTGTTTTTCTTTGGGATTTGTTTGGGAATGATCTAGATGATGTTTATTTCACCTAAGAATCATTTTACAAGCAATGGATCACTTAATCAAGGCAATTCAAAACAACTCCTATTTAAATGCACACACATATGAATGCTTTAAGAATTTTAATTGGAGAAGTTTTTGTTAACTCTAAATTTTGATGATCTGGATCTTGATCACTTGGATTAGAGTTTTGGGATGTTACAGATGAACACATAGCTACCGGTAGAGCCCTTAGCCTCGAGAGAGAACTACTCCCTCCTCATCATGGGAGTCAGCAATGGCGATGGAGATGACGGTGGAGTCGATGGAGATGGCTCCGAGGGCACTTTCCCGTCCCGACAGGGTGCCGGAATAGAGACTTCTGTCCCCAGAATCTCCTCTTCGGTCACGGCGGCACTGCGGAACTTTTCGTGGAATTCTGATCTGGTACTTAGGGTTTTCGTCCTAGGAGGCATATATAGGCGAATGGGCAAGGTTAGTGCAGGCCCGAGGGGCCCACACCACCTGGTGGCGCGCCTGGGGGGACCCGCGCCACCATATGGTGTGTCCAGCCCCTGGCCCTCCTCCGTCTCTGCTTTGGACTTCGTCTCGTGTCAGGAAAAATAGGAACTTCGGCTTTTGTTTTGTCCATTCTGAGAATATTTCTTTTCTAGCTTTTCTAAAACCAAATACAGCAGAAAACAGGAAACTAGCACTGCGGCATCTTGTCAATAGGTTAGTTCCAGAAAATGTATTAAAATGCCTCAAAGTGTAGACAAAACATAATATAGTTGATACAAAACAAACATGGAGCATCAAAAATTATAGATATGTTTACGACGTATCAGGAACTTGTCCAAGGGATCCATCTTCTCCCTACGCAGATCTGGGAGGCCAAGGCATTGATCTGCATCTTCATCAACCGATGCACCACCATCATCTCCATCAATCCCATCTTCACCCCATCTAGATCATGTTGTAATTTCCGTTCTCGTTGTGGATTTATACAAGAACTATTCATTTACAATTATTTCCATTACCATTGCCATGATGTTGATTGCCTCTATGTCTGAGTAGATCATTAGTTCTTGGGGAGATGGAGAAACCCTACCATATGATTGAGATAATATAGATATTATTATGTTATATATCATTATGTGTATGTGTTAATTGTCTTCCTCTTGATGTTGGGAGTCGTGCACCTCTTTAATATTTTCCTCTGATGGGGACACGATGAAGGGGATTACTTGTTGGTAGATGGAGGGATGATAGCACTTACTATGACTATAAAGCTGTTATCATTCTTTACGTACTAACTTAGGGAAACAAGGAGAACTCAAGCCATGTCCATGCCATGGAAGAAATCCCTTAATAGCGAGATAATATGATTGATGTCGTTTATCTGTCAGCTGTGGTTATGAAGGATGATGTGAGTTGTAGTTGCTGCCTATTTGTTCATATATGGAGCTCCTCCCACATACATATATATCATGAGAATATTTGTTATAATAATCTTTATTGCTTAGTCTAAATTGCTAGTGGTGTATTCACCACTCCCTGAGAACGCCTTTTCCCCTATTGTAGTTCCAAGCTCTTTTACACACGCGATTCTTACTTTCTGCATTAAGTTTTACTTTTACTTTAATTGCTTCATTCAATCAAAAACCCAAAAGCAATTCTACTTTTCTTGCATCTCAAAATTATTCCTTAAGTACTTCATTGTAACACCCTCGAATCGGCCCTATGCAAGTTTTAGCCCTTTCTGCCAAACCCGCATAGAAACAATTCAAGGATGCCCACCAGGCAATTTTGTACGGGTGGAAAACGAAGTAATACCATTACACAATAGTCCTCGATGGGACCCACAGAACAGATATATATACAGCACGACTCCAAGAGTCAAGAATACAGATATACACTACAAAGATCCAAATCACCTTGAAAACAATACAGGGTCCGAGTACGGACAAGATAGAAATGGGGCTAAGAGCCCTAAAGAATAACCAATGGCGTCCATAACCCTGCCCAAGCCAAGCCGGAAGGGTAACCCTGCTAATGACGTCGATCTCAAACCTACTAAAACAAAAGGGGTGCCGACAAAGGGCAAAGGAAAAAGAGGAGCGTGAGTGCTGAGGCCAGTACACATCGAGGCTAGAATTCGGCGGCTCTCGCCTACATAGGTATGGTGGACTGAAGCAGCAGCGCAGCAGCACTAAACAACCTATAGAGACTCAGTAAAACTGGCGGCTATTAGAGAGGGGTAAGAAAGACCTATTCGAATCCAACCTGATACTACCACCAATCATACCCATCCTGGTGTTCCCCCTCGAGACCAAACGAGGAAGTCAAACCAAGGAACTCACACAGTTGGCAGTTTTATTCATTCCATTATAGTTGCAGCAATTACTAGTCAGATATAGATATCACGAGTCCTCCTGATAGCATAAGTAGTGGGCAGTTTTAGTTAACCATTCAGTCGTAGTTGCAATACTTACTAGTCAGATACAATTAGCAGGTGACATCCCAACCCAGCAGCTGTTGGCACTTTTATTTCATTCCATTGGAGTTGGGATACTTACTAGGCAGGTATAACTTGACACAATACACCCCAGTTCCACTAGTTGTGGGCACTTTTATTATCCATTCCATTGTAGTAAAGCTGATTACTAGTCACATATTAAGTCAAATTCATAGCACTACTTTAGTTATGCTTGTCTATGATCGAGATACTGTGCTCCAAGTCATCCATAACCGCGGACACGGCTTTCAAAAAGAATTACCCTGCAGGGGTGCACAAATAGCAACACACACACGATCAACCTCGGAAAAACCAAATCAAAACCCAACAAGGCTTTCACGACAAAGCAATCACAGGATTCATAAAATATTTCTGGGGGCCACCCCATTAAGCTACCCACAACGAAGTTGGCCGGCTCCGAGATGGACCCAAGGTTTGCGCCAATGGCTGTAAATGACTGGGAACCTGAAAGTGTGACTGGGCTTGTCGATACCGCGAAAACACTCCGCAATTCCTAAACAGTACAGGTGCTCCACGCACAATCTTAAATAAAGCAGTGAAGCATGGCATAGGTACAGGATAGTAATAAAACCCCAAACTAGTTTGTGGCCCCAAGAAATAAGAAATGAATCAAGCTCTGGCTAAGGGGGATTCAAAGAGTCTCCCGTATGTGGATAGTGCGAATAGTCAAGGAACAGGTATCAAGTACTCGGGGTCTACGGGACACAAGTGGGCATGAAAAACCAAATAGCATGTAATAGCCCACCGATGCCACTTTCATTAGTTATCCCAACAATTTTAATAGTTGTATTTAAAGTCATGATCATCTCCACCATAAACATCTGCCAACATTCCAACAACTGTGGTACTCGACAACGCGAGATCGCACCTGAGCAAGCAACTACGACTCGTAAGGCCAGCTATCTACCAAACAACAGGTATTAGGAGGTGTCCATGGCAATATAGAGGCTGCACAGGCTATAACTGGTGCACGGAAACTAAAGCACCGTGACACGGATAGAAATAGATCAACAGGAGGAAGTAAAGACTATAAATGCAAAATATGTAGAAGGGGGAGAGATGCTCGCCTGGGAAACACTGCCGGAGATCATATCCGGAGAACTTGTACATACTCGCATCAACTCATCGGCCTAATCCGCGAAGAAGCAAACACTAGAAGAAACATCGGATGCAATATTTAATACTACGGCTGAAGATCTGGCATGCTTATGATATGATGCATGGCATGGCACAGATGCGGTGCAATTAGGCAATATTAAGCGGAACCGGGGTCCCGATAATTAATTATATGGTTCAAGTTATTTAGGTACCCCGCAATTTAAATGTTGTATTAACAAGGCAAAAGATGGCATCGGTTCGCTACACAATTTAAATGGAGCCGGTATAAGACTAGAAAAGTCCACATATAGACTCCATATTTAATTTAGGTGAATCGAGTATTTAACCCTACCCACCAGATGACATGTATGCAAGCATGATGATTTAAATATGCGACAGGTTGTATGTCATATTATAAAAATAGGGGTCTCGGAAAGGGGATCACATTAGGGGGAAGGTCTTGGTTCTGAAAGGTTCGAGTTCCGGGAAGGAGATCATGGCGTTCCATGACGACGATCTTCGGATCCACAAAAGAAGTTCTTGCGTGTTCCGTGATGTAGGACTTGGGCCACCGGGTCATCAACTCCGGGAAGGAGATCTTGTCGCTCGGTGTCGTGTAGGAGAACTCAATGTCTTGCGGATTCCGAGATCATCGCCTTCGGATTTCGAGTGCCGATGATGAACTTGGATCAGCATCGGGTTTCCGGAAGCACTTGGCAGCAGACGTTTCTTGTCGGTGCTGACGTGGTCTTCGGCGCTGATGGTTACCAGGTTCAACTTAGACGACGTCGATCTTGTCTTTGCAGCACCAACATGGCACTGGCACGAGTAGCACCACAACATCACCGACACCTCCATACCATACTACATACGCATCCACAGGTACTACCTCGGAGGCAGAGAACCATGGCCCAAAACGACAAAAGAGCTTGGCAGCCGGAACTCCTGCAGGAAGTTGGGGACGGAGGACTGCTACTCGCGTCCAAAGAAGAGGAACATCGGGGAGGAGCTCGAGACGGCGCCGGGTCGAGCGACAACGTTGTGGGCCCGGCAGAGGCACGACCGCGTGTGCTGCAGAGGGGGCCGGCAGCGGCGAGCGGTCTAGAGGGCACAGGGCCAGGCGACGACGGCAGGACAGAGGGGCGCTCGCAGAAAGGCGCGGCCGGCTCGCGGACGGGGCAGGGATTAACGAGGCGGGCAAGCAGGGGAGGAGCGCTGGCGGAGCTTGCAGGCGAGGGGAAGGGCGCAAGGCAGCGACCGGAGCTCGGCTAGAGGCGCGGGCCAGCGGTGGCGGCCGGAGGAAGGAGGCGGGGGAAGCTCTTGGCGGCGGGGTCGCTGCTGTGGTGGCGAGGGATAAGAGGGCCGGGCACCGGCTCTGGGCGGCGGCAAGGTCGGGGAGAGGAGGCCCGGCGGCGGATCGGGGCTGGCGTGGGAGGCGAGAGGTGGAGGATGGGGTGGAGGCTCGGTAGGTGGGGTTGCGTGCGTCGCCTGGGGATCGAGTCCTAGGGGCGGCAGGTGGCGCTGTCGGTGGGAAAAGGTGGTGGGCCTGGGCGTGTACGTGAGCGAGGTGGGTGGGAGCAGTGGGCGGGAGCAGCAGGCGGGAGGCGGCGGCTGAATAGGGAGTTGGAGGGAGGAGGTTAGGGTTAGCTAGGGTTTTCTGGTGGGGTGGCAGGTGGCTGCCGGGTGGGCTGTTGGGCCTGGCCGGTGGCTGCCTCCCCCACTAAAACATTTTTTTATTTTATTTTATTTGTTTTATTTTTAGAAAGGCTTTTGTAAATAGTGTTTAGACAAATAAAAGGCTTGGAAAAGACCGGAGTTTTGATTTGAAATTAAGACGGGGAATATTTAGAAAACAAAGATAGGCTTTTAGAAAATAGTTTTAGGGAAACCATGTGTGATGTCATGACGATGCTCAAATGCAATGTGGCATGATGACATGAGCATGCGGTCATGATGATGCAATGCACAAAAACACAGCGACTTTCTAGTAGTGGTTTTAGCGGGATGCCATAATTTGACACCACTAACAAGGGATCTCGCCCTCGAGATCCGCCTCATGGTACTGGGAAGAAGGACGATGAGCTGAATCTTCGCGCTTCGTGTAGATCCTCGCGACACCACTAACAAGATTGTTGCTCCATCTTGGAATCGGCGACACCACCAACAAGGGGTCGTTGTCCATGATCGTCGAGAGAACACTCCGGAAAACAAAGG
This sequence comes from Avena eriantha, assembly GCA_910589775.1. Classification (NCBI taxonomy): domain Eukaryota; kingdom Viridiplantae; phylum Streptophyta; class Magnoliopsida; order Poales; family Poaceae; genus Avena; species Avena eriantha. The sequence continues at coordinate 126,583,431 of OU342745.1, forward strand.
ACGAAGGTAAAGGTATCCACAAATAAAGCCACCTCTAACTTCGATAGAAAGAGAGAACCGATGCATTCTCATCCACTTCAATGTTCACGAGCAAATAGAGTGAGTAGTCGGCATGGGGGCCAATCCATCACGCGCCCAAACTATTACTCCGCACAATCAGTAGAAAAGCATGCAACCATTCTCGGAATCAGACTGAAGATCTCGACAAGCGAGGTTTGGAAACAAGGAGGAATGCAGACTCTGCATCGGATCTGGCGTAGATGATGTCGTCACGTTGGAAAACACCGGAAGGCACAAACAAGGAACAAAGAATGGTACCACAGATAAAGGATCACTCAGATATCATGAAGTCCGGAGGTAGAAACACCGTTGCCAAAGGAGGAAGCGAAACCCTGAAGGTACGACAGAAAACCCAACCACGAGAAATCCTGGACTCGAAGAAAAGATAAGAGAGCAGATTTAAAACACGTAGAGGTAAGAGGAGAATAGTAGAGGGGTAAGGAGTAAAAGAAGACCTAATCAGATCTATCCAACTGATTTTGGGAAAATAGTTTTGACACTCTACTTCGGCCATGAGCTAGGTTATCCTACAGGCTAAACGAGTGGGGTATCGTAACTGCTGAGCTCTGATACCACTCTGTAACACCCTCAAATCGGCCCTATGCAAGTTTTAGCCCTTTCCGCCAAACACGGATAGAAACGATTCAAGGACGCCCACCAGGCACTTTCGTGCGGGTGGAAAACAAAGTAATACCATTACACAACAGTCCTCGATGGGACCCACAGAACAGATATATATACAGCATGACTCCAAGAGTCAAGAATACAGATATACACTACAAAGATCCAAATCACCTTGAAAACAATACAGCGTCCGAGTACGGACAAGATGCAAATGGGGCTAAGAGCCCTGAAGAATAACCAATGGCGTCCATAACCCTGCCCAGGCCAAGCCGGAAGGGTAACCCTGCTAACGACGTCGATCTCAAACCTGCTAAAACAAAAGGGGTGCCGACAAAGGGCAAAGGAAAAAAGAGGAGCGTCAGTACTAAGGCCAGTACACGGCGAGGCTAGAATTTGGCGGCTCTCGCCTACATAGGTATGGTGGACTGAAGCGGCAGCTCATCAGCACTAAACAACCTATAGAGACTCAGTAAAACTGGCGGCTATTAGAGAGGGGTAAGAAAGACCTATTTGAATCCAACCTGATACTACCACCAATCCTACCCATCCTGGTGTTCCCCCTCGAGACCAAACGAGGAAGTCAAACCAAGGAACTCAAACAGTTGGTAGTTTTATTCATTCCATTATAGTTGCAGCACTTACTAGTCAGATATAGATATCATGAGTCCTCCTGATATCATAAGTAGTGGGCAGTTTTAGTTAACCATTCAGTGGTAGTTGAAGTACTTACTAGTCAGATACAATTAGCAGGTGACATCCCAACCCAGCAGCTGTTGGCACTTTTATTTCATTCCATTGGAGTTGCGATACTTACTAGGCAGGTATAACTTGACACGATACACCCTAGTTCCACCAGTTGTGGGCACTTTTATTATCCATTCCATTGTAGTAAAGCTGATTACTAGTCACATATTAAGTCAAATTCATAGCACTACTTTAGTTATGCTTGTCTATGATCGAGATACTGTGCTCCAAGTCGTCCATAACGCGGACACGGCTTTCATAAAATTTACCCTGCAGGGGTGCACAAATAGCAACACACACACGATCAACCTCAGAAAAACCAAATCAAAACCCAACAAGGCTTTCACGACAAAGCAATCACAGGATTCATAAAATATTTCTGGGGGCCACCCCATTAAGCTACCCGCAACAAAGTTGGCCGGCTCTGAGATGGAGCCAAGGTTTGCGCCAATGGCTGTAAACGACTGGGAACCCGAAAGTGTGACTGGGCTTGTCGATACCGCGAAAACACTCCGCAATTCCTAAACATTATAGGTGCTCCACGCACAATCTTAAATAAAGCAGTAAAGCATGGCATAGGTATAGGATAGTAATAAAACCCCAAACTAGTTTGTGGCCCCAAGAAATAAGAAATGAATCAAGCTCTGGCTAAGGGGGATTCATAGAGTATCCCGTATGTGGATAGTGCGAATAGTCAAGGAATAGGTATCAAGTACTCGGGGCCTACGGGACACAAGTGGGCATGAAAAACCAAATAGCATGTAATAGCCCACCGATGCCACTTTCATTAGTTATCCCAACAATTTTAATAGTTGTATTTAAAGTCATGATCATCTCCACCATAAACATCTGCCAGTATTCCAACAACTGTGGTACTCGACAACGCGAGATCGCACCTGAGCAAGCAACTACGAGTCGTAAGGCCAGCTATCTACCAAAAAACAGGTATTAGGAGGTGTCCATGGCAATATAGAGGCTGTATGGGCTATAACTGGTGCACGGAAACTAAAGCATCGCGACACGGATAGAAATAGATCAACAGGAGGAAGTAAAGACTATAAATGCAAAATAGGTAGAAGGGGGAGAGATGCTCGCCTGGGAAACACTGTCGGAGATCATATCCGGAGAACTAGTCGATACTCGCATCAACTCATTGGCCTAATCCGCGAAGAAGCAAACACTAGAAGAAACACCGGATGCAATATTTAATACTACGGCAGAAGATCTGGCATGCTTATGATATGATGCATGGCATGGCACAGATGCGGTGCAATTAGGCAATATTAAGCGGAACCGGGGTCCCGATAATTAATTATATGGTTCAAGTTATTTAGGTACCCCGCAATTTAAATGTTGTATTAACAAGGCAAAAGATGGCATCGGTTCACTACATAATTTAAATCGAGCCGATATAAGACTACAAAAGTCCGCATATAGACTCCATATTTAATTTAGGTGAATCGAGTATTTAACCCTACCCACCAGATGACATGTATGCAAGCATGATGATTTAAATATGCGACAGGTTGTATGTCATATTATAAAAATAGGGGTCTTGGAAAGGGGATCACATTAGGGGGAAGGTCTTGGTTCTGAGCGGTTCGAGTTCCGGGAAGGAGATCATGGCGTTCCATGACGACGATCTTCGGATCCACAAAAGGAGGTCTTGCGTGTTCCGTGATGTAGGACTTGGGCCACCGGGTCATCAACTTCGGGAAGGAGATCTTGTCGCTCGGTGTCGTGTAGGAGAACTCAATGTCTTGCGGCTTCCGAGATCATCGCCTTCGGATTCCGAGTGTTGATGACGAACTTGGATCAGCGTCGGGTTTCCGGAAGCACTTGGCAGCAGACGTTTCTTGTCGGTGCTGACGTGGTCTTCGGGGCCGATGGTTACCAGGTTTAACTTAGACAACGTCGATCTTGTCTTTGCAGCACCAACATGGCACTGGCATGAGTAGCACCACAACATCACCGACACCTCCATACCATACTACATACGCATCCACAGGTACTACCTTGGAGCAGAGAACCATGGCCCAAAAGGACAAAAGAGCTTAGCGGCCGAAACTCCTGCAGGAAGTTGGGGACGGAGGATTGCTGCTCGCATCCGGAGAAGAGGAACAGCAGGGAGGAGCTCGAGACGGCGCCGGGTTGAGCGACAATGTTGTGGGCCCGGCAGAGGCGCGACCGCGTGTGCTATAGAGGGGGCCCGCAGCGGCGAGCGGCCTAGAGGGCACGGGGGTAGGGGACGACGGCAGGACAGAGGGGCGCTCGTGGAAAGGCGCGGTCGGCTCGTGGACGGGGCGGGGATTGACGAGGCAGGCGAGCAGCGGAGGAGCACCGGTGGAGCTTGCGGGCGAGGGGAAGGGCGCAAGGCGGCGACCGGAGCTCGGCCAGAGGGGCGGGCCAGCGGTGGCGGCTGGAGGAAGGAGGCGGGGGAAGCTCTTGGTGGCGAGGTCACTGCTGTGGTGGCGAGGGATAAGACGGCGGGGCACCGGCTCTGGGCGACGGCCGGAGCCGAGCGCGGGGAGGGGCGGCAAGGTCGGGGAGAGGAGGCCCGGCGGCGGATCGGGGCTGGCGTGGGAGGCCAGTGGTGGAGGCTCGGCAGGTGGGGTTGCGTGCGTCGCCTAGGGATCGAGTCCCAGGGCCGGCAGGTGGCGTTGTCGGTGGGAAAAGGTGGTGGGCCTAGGCGTGTATGTGAGCGAGGTGGGTGGGAGCAGCGGGCGGGAGCAGCAGGCAGGAGGCGGCGGCTGAATAGGGAGTTGGAGGGAGGAGGTTAGGGTTAGCTAGGGTTTTCTGGTGGGGTGGTAGGTGGCTGCCGGGTGGGCTTTTGGGCCTGGCCGGTGGCTGCCTACCCCACTAAAACATTTTTTTATTTTATTTTATTTGTTTTATTTTTAGAAGGCTTTTGTAAATAGTGTTTAGACAAATAAAAGGCTTGGAAAAGACCGGAGTTTTGATTTGAAATTAAGACGAGGAATATTTAGAAAACAAAGATAGGCTTTTAGAAAATAGTTTTAGGGAAACCATGTGTGATGTCATGACGATTCTCAAATGCAATGTGGCATGATGACATGAGCATGCGGTCATGATGATGCAATGCACAAAAACACAGCGATTTTCTAGTAGTGGTTTTAGCGGGATGCCACAATTTAGTTTTAGTTAAAAGCATTTTAGTCTTTTGCCTACTGCTCCCTGTGGGATCGATATCTTTATTTCGAAACTAGCGACAAATGATCTGTGCACTTGCAGTCATCAAGCTATTTTCTGGCACCGTTGCCGGAGAGCTTCGCGCTATAAGTCACTTTACTTTTAGTTATTTACTTTCATTGTACTAATTTTTAATTTAAGTTGTAGGACTGTAACAATGGACAACACTAAACATTTAATCCACCTTGAGGTAGTAAGGAAAATGGGTTCGCCCATTGACGCTTTTATAACTGTCAATAAAAGCATAAATCCGGATGGAATTGAGATCCACCCTTTATTATTTGAAGTACTACACTCTAAGAAATTTGCAGCAACCAATGAAGAGAGTCTATATGGACACTTACAATTTTTTGAAGATGTTCTTTGTTCCTTTATATTCGACAATTGTAATCTTGATATGGTTAAAACCCAGTTGTTTAGACAAACTCTCTCTAATAATGTTTGCGACTGGTATAGATCTTTTTGTGCAGAAGTACCAAGGACTTGGACGGAATTGACAACCAATTTCCTATCAAAATATTACTCAGAAAGCAAAGCTCACAGGATGAGAGGTATTATTATCAATTTCAAAAATAGTTATGATGAGAGTTTGTATGAAGGGTATCTAAGGTACAAAAGCTATCTAGATAATTTCCCCCATCATCATTTGCCTGATTAGTTAATCACTCACACTTTTTATGGAGGGATCAATAATAAAAATAGAACGAACCTAGACACCGCTTCTAATGGTAGTTTCCTATATTATACCTACAATGAAGCCTAGAAATTAATAATGAAAATGAGGGAGGCAATGAAAAATCTTAAAAATGAGGAGAACATTACAAATAGTTTTTCTGAATATGCTTGTGTTAACGATTTCCTTGCAAATGAAAGGATTTGTGCAATGATTAAAACCCTTGGTATTGCTTCTTACTTAGTAAATAAAATTATTGAGAATTATGCAGGACATTTACAAGTACCTACAGAATGGGAACCCCAGAAACCCCTTAAAGAAAAGAAGCATGCAAGAGAAAGTGCGCTAATGAAAGAGTTCTACTCTGCACCTATTCAAGAGAATATCAAGAAAAAGCAAAAAGAGGAAGAACAAATAAAGAGAGATTAGAGAAACCAGAAAAGAACCCCGACGCTACCAATATAAATAATGTTATATTGAAGGATCTTATGGAAGCATGAATAGTGGATAATGAAGTGGTTATGCTAGACTTTGAAACCTCAGAATTCATCGAAGGTAAGGTACGAGGTAATGAAACTTCTAAAACTATGACTCCTATATATTGTGGAGAAACCTTTTTATACGGAATTAGTGAGCCGTTTTCCACTATAAACAGTATGCCTTCATTAATTTATGAGGAACTTCGCTACAATTTAAATAATCCAGATGTGGAACTGGTAGACACTACTATTAAATTGTATAATAGAACTAATATAAAACCAGAAGGTGTTATCAGAAATATCTATGTCTTTATTGGATCGCTCATGTACCCCCTTGATTTTCATATTGTTGATATGCCTCGAGATTCTTTTTGTCCAATTCTTTTAGGCGCGACTTTTGTTTCCATAACCAAAGCTCAAATTGATAATAAGAAGGAGACTATTTCACTGATGTTTGGAGAAGAGGAAATGACATTCCACTTTGCCAAACTAAATAAGAGGCCATATGAAGTGGAAGATATCAAGGAAGAGAAAACGATTGCCGAGCTAGCCGCAATTCATTTCAGTACTCCACAAGATGAATTAGAGAGGATCCTAACTAATTGGGAGGAAGAACTGGATGATGAGCCGAGAGAAGACATGGATGATTACCTTGATTTAGTTCCGGAAGCACAAAATCCACATGACTATGAAGAACTGGTAAGAAAAGGAGATGAAGAACCTCTGCCAATTGAAATGAAACAACTTCCAGATGATATGAGGTATGAGTTTTTAGGTAATGAAAAATAAATGTCCTATTATTATTAGTAAAAATCTATTAGAAAATGAAACAAATAAACTCATTTTAGTATTGATTAAGCATCGTGAAGCCTTTGGATATACTCTAAGTGATATTAAAGGAATAGATCCATCTATTGTAACACATAAGATTACCATGCTTGATGATGTTGAACTGGTAGTTGATACATAAAGAAGGATTAATCCGAAAATGAAGGAAGTAGTAAGAAAAGAGGTTATACGCTTATTAGATGCTGGCATAATATATCCTATTTCTGATAGTAAGTGGGTTAGCCCAACTCACTGCATACCAAGACAAGGGGGTCTTGATGCTGCTATGAATGAGGATGGTGAGCTAGTTCCTGTAAAACCTATTGTTGTATATCGCACGTGCATTGATTTTAGGAAACTAAACCATGAGACATGGAAAAATCATAAACCTATACCATTTATGGATAAAATTTTAGAAAGACTTAGTAATAATTCTTATTTCTATTTTCTTGATGGTTATTCTGGATATTCTCAAATTGCTATACAACTGGAAGATCAAGAGAAAACAACTTTCACTTGCCCTTATGGCACATATGCTTATAGATTAATTCTGTTTGGTTTATGTAATGCAGCTGTGACTTTTCAAGAATGTGTTTTAAAAATCTTTGATGATCTTGTTGATAAAACTAGGGAAGTTCTAACAAATGATTTCGTTGTTTGTGGAACAACATTTGATAATTGCCTCTACAATTTAATCAAAGTTTTGCAGAGATGCAAGCAATCAAATTTGGTTTTGAATTGGGAACAATGTCGTTTCATGGAAAGAGAAGGTAAAGTTTTGGGGAATAAGGTTTCGAAGAAGGGTATAGAAATAGATAAAACTAATATAAATGCTATAAAAAATCTTCCAATACCTCAAGACATAAAAACTTAAAACTGTTTTTGGGACATGCAGGGTTTTATAAGCGTTTTATAAAAGATTTTGCTAAAAAAGCTATGCCTCTCACCAACCTTCTTGATAAAGAAACTCCATTCTACTTAGATCATGACTACATTGCAGCTTTTGAGAACCTTAAAAACAAATTAGTTTCAGCACCCATCATGCAATCTCCAAAATGGGATGAACCTTTCGAAATCATGTGTGATGCAAGTGACTATGCTTTAGGGGCAGTGTTAGGGAAGCGAGATGGAAAGAATTTAAATGTTACTTATAACGCTAGTAGAACTCTTAATAAGATTTAGAAAAATTATGCTACTACAGAAAAACAGTTCCTAGCTATAATGTTTTCTTGTGACAACTTTAGATCTTACATCATTAATTCTAAGGTAATAGTTCATACGGATCACTAAGCTTTGCACCACCTCCTTGTGAAAAAGGATGCGAAGCCCAGGTTGATTAGGTGGGTTTTATTACTGCAAGTATATGATTTGCAAATAGTAGATAGGAGGGGTAAGGATAATCCGGTAGCAAATCATCTCTCTAGGATAGAGGGAATAATTACTAACCCCATACCTATATATGAGTCATTTCCAGGAGAATATTTAGCAAACATTGAAATTGTTGATCCTTGGTTTGCAGATTATGCTAACTATCTCTTAGTAAAAAATTTACCTCCTCGTATGACAAGAAATCAAAGAATGAAATTCTTTAATGATCTTAAATATTATTTTTGGGATGATCTGTATCTATCTCATCATGAACCTGACGGAATGATTCGGAAGTGTGTTCCTAACCATGAAATGAATGCAATTTTAGAAGCTTATCATGAAAGCCCGTATGGAGGACATCATGCAGGCAAGCGAACTGCAGCAAAGGTACTTCAATCCGGATTCTATTGGCCCACCTTGCTCAAGGACGCACACAGGTATGTACAACACTGTGATGCTTGCCAAAGAAGGGGTAATATAGGTATGGGACAAGAGATGGCAATGAATTATAGTCTTATAATCGAACCCTTTGATGTATGGGGAATGTATTACATGGGACCATTTATAGAATCAAATAGTTACACTCATATTCTTGTTGTTGCTGATTGTGTTACTAAATGGGTTGAAGCTATTCCAACAAGCCATGCAAATGCAGCTGCCTCAGTGAAGATGATCAATGATGTTATATTCCCCAGGTTTGGAGTTCCTAGATTTTTAATCACTAACGGTGGTTCTCATTTTATGAAAGAAACTTTCAGGAAAATCCTTAGCAAATATGGAATAACTCACCATGTTGCCTCACCATATCATCCTCAAACGTGTTGTCAAGTGGAACTCTCCAAGAGAGAATTAAAGACCATACTCGAGAAGACGATGGACAAATCAAGAAAAGATTGGTCATACAAGTTAAATGACACTCTATGGGCATACCATACTGCGTTTAAAAATCCAATGGGTATGACACCTTATAAGATGGTATACGGTAAGGCATGCCATTTACCTTTAGAATTGTAACACAAAGCTTTTTGGGCGATCAAGAACCTAAACTATGATCTTAAAGCAGCGGGAGAAAAACGTTTATTATATATTCATGCTTTAGATGAGTTTAGAAGTGAGGCTTATGAGAATGCTAGATTATTTAAAGACAAATTGAAAATATGGCATGATAGAAAAATAGAAAATAAGGCTTTAAAAGTGGAGACAAGGTGTTGCTCTATAATTCTCGTCTTAAGTTGTTTCCAGGAAAGCTCAGATCAAAGTGGGAAGGCCCCTATATAGTTGAAGAAGCTTATTTATCATGAGTGGTGAAGCTCCAGGGAAAAACACCGTCTCTTTCATGGGTGTTGAATGGACAACGCTTGAAGCATTATCGAGCAAAAGAAGATATAAGTGTAGTCACTATACAAGTGATCACCCCAGAAGAGGTGATTAAGCAAAGATATACAAGGAATGACAACTGCAAGAAGGATGGAATCGAGACAAAATGAGCAACACTATGGTCAACATAAAAGAGAACTTCATGGGAGGTAACCCATGCAAAATAAAGGTTTGAGTAAGTTTTTAAATTTTCAAATTAAGTTTTAGTTGAGCTTGTGTTAAATAAGGAATATTTAAAGCTCTAGCGAAGAAAAAGAAGATTGATAATGCTGAAATCCAATTCAAGGGATGCTAATATTGGTCGAAGATTTAAGCTGTCATTTTTCTATCAAAACTTGATATTTCATTAAAATTCATATTAATAAAGAATTATTGGAGAAGTAGGTAATTTTTGGTGGATCGAGAAGGTTTAACGACCAACTATATGGCGGTAATAAAATTCCGGCCGTATAGTTGCAGTCGTATAGATGTTTCGACATCACCCTTTCTGTTTACAAAAGGTACAAAAGGTTTAACGACCAACTATATGGCGGGAATAAAAATTCCAGTCGTATAGTTGCCGTCGTATAGATATCAATGCCTTCGTCAAAATTCTTTTCTAGGGTACTGGAAGTTTAACGACCAACTATACAGCGAGAATAAAAATTCCCACCCGTATAGTTCCCATCATATAGTTATCAACCCGTCTCCAAATTATTTATCCAGAGTACTGAAGGTTTAATGACCAACTATACGGCGGGAATAAAATTCCCGCCCGTATAGTTCCGACCGTATAGTTGGTTCCACCATAGAAGGAAAATATATAGTCAGTTCATAACTATACGGCGAGACCTATACAGGTCTTGCCGGTATAGTTGCTCATTACGAGCAGCGGCTAGTGTTTTTGACCTCCCTTTTTTAAGTTGATCGCATCTAACCTTTTTCATTAAGTTTTCGCAGAGCTGCAGCCTCCAGCCTCGAATAATCCTTGCCATCCCTATACAAGCCCCTCTAACAATATCCATGTAGCAAAGCCATGCATCCCTTCCATGTCAACAAAATTTGGAGGAAGAAAGAAGAGAAGCCCAGGAAGAGGATCAAAGAAGGAGAACCTAAAGGATCATAATCATCGTCCAGCCGAGAGATCAAGCCTCTCCCAAACTGGGAGGATATGTTCCCGCAAAGGATGGAGATGATGAGGCAAGTGGAGCGGGGAAAGACCAATGATGAGTATCTCCCTAATCCATATCGTCACACACAGGATTCTATTATAAACCTCCTCTCGGTCCATCGCCTCTTAAACCTAAGAAGGTGCAGGAAGATGAGATTCATGATAAGATCTATCAGTTGGAAAAAGCTTCGAAGGCATGCATTGAAACAATTGGAGAAGGGATTTACTCCTACTAGATGATGAGCAAATAGCTTGAGAAAAAGGTCAATGACATCGATGGTAGAGTTGGTTTCTTGATTAAAACTGTTTTTGAGTTGAAAGATGAGAAGAAATTCCTCCAGAAGAAAATTTTGAAGCTTCAATACGACATGGCCAAGCTCAGCATCCGCCTCGCAAGCATAGCTAAAAATTGCAACACGGGGGAAGAAGGAAATAGTCTTCCTACCCAGGAGGAGGAATAGGTACCAACAAGGAGTTATTTGATCCCGCCTAGCTTGATTCCAAGCTTGGGGATATCTTTAAGACCTTGTAATCTATCTTATAAGTTTTATATTACTATTTTAGTTTTGCATTAGTTCGAGCTTAGAATATAAGTTTGCATCATTTGAATTCCCTTAAGGAATAGTCGATCACATTTGTGAAATTCCGAGTTTATTATCATATATGGAGCATTATTGAGTTTGTGCTTGTCTTATTAGATATATGAATGGCTTGAGTATAATTTTACTTGCGCTTGATGAGAGCAATAGGAGTCTCCCACACCATTGGTATTAATGGAACATATAAATCTAATTTAATCAATATTTTGCAAGTTCGTGGTTTGATTTACAAAAGTAAAAATAATCTGATTAGTCAAGTTGAGAAAGAAACCTCAAACATAGGAAAAATTTAAAAGTTCTATCAAAAAAGAGTGAGAACAAGTCGAGGTAGAGTCTTCTAGTCATAAAGATGCTTCATATACAATTGGAATTTGGTAATTGAGATCGTTAAACTTTGAATTCCTACATGAACTGGAATATATGGCTAGCTCCTTTGCACAACACTTAAACAAAAGTGTGAGCATATATAAAAAAAGAAATAAGAAACAGAGTGAATGTGCAAAGAGAAAATAGGCATATACCACTATATTGTAGTAAGACAAAGAGACATTTTGAGATTTTAAATCCCAAGTGAATATGTTAATCCTAAAACACTTGGCAATACCTCACTAACTCATTCGGTCGAACCGAATACTTTTACATCATGTTGAGATTCATCTTTTGTGAACTGTTGATCTCTAAGGTGTGGAAGCTTACTAATATTATTCAGATTGTTTGAGTAAGGTATTATTCATGAGCTCATTCCTATGTATCTTATAGGATAAACACATGGTGCACTTGCCTCATTTATTTTATCGACTTATCTTCATGAATATGATGATTAGATTCTATAAGCCAGCCTTGCTCGGGACGAGCAAGAGTCTAAGCTTGGGGAGGTTGATGAGTGCATTTCGTATCATGTTTTATATTATTGTTTTGCATTATAGTGGTAGGATCTTGGTATTTTACGGTGTTCGCGCGCATGTTTTATGTCTATTTTCACCAGGACCAGGACAGATGATGGATACAAGGGACACAATTCTTGGAGTAGTTGTATTGGGGAGAAAAGGAGTCAAAAACAACGTAAATCGCTTATTTGGAAAATATCAATAACACCAGAAGAAAACCCAAAGCGATCGAGGCATCTAGAAGGTTTAATGACCAACTATACAGCAGGAATTAATTTTCCGGATGTATAGTTCCGGTTGTATAGTTGGTGCCGCCACCGCCTCCTCAAATAGTTTCACCCCATGCAACTGGATCGAGGAGACGACATACAGAACACCCAGAAATCACCGAAACCTCACCTCCGGAAGGCATATTTAGGGGGAACTTGCCCAAGGGATCCATCTTCGCCCTACGCAGATCTGGGAGGCCAAGGCATCGATCTTCATCTTCATCAACCATTGCACCACCATCATCTCCATCCATACCATCTTCACCCCATCTAGATCTTGTTGTAATTTCCGTACTCATTGTGGATTTATACAAGAACTATTCATTTACAATTGTTTCCATTACCATTGCCATGATGTTAATTGCCTCTATGTCTGAGTAAATCATTAGTTCTTGAGGAGATGGAGAAACCCTAGCATATGATTGAGATAAGATAGAGATTATTATGTTATATATCATTATGTGTATGTGTTAATTGTCTTCATCTTGAAGTTGGGAGTCGTGCACCTTGATACGTTGCAAACATATCTATAATTTTTGATGTTCCATGCTTGTTTTATATCTACTTTCTTATGTTTTGTCCACACTTTGGAGTATTTTTATACACTTTTTGGGACTAACCTATTAACAAGATGCCACAGTGCCAGTTGCTTGTTTCCTGTTGTTTTTGGTTCCAGAAAAGCCAGAAAATGAATATTCTTAGAATTGGATAGGACAAAAGCCAAAGTCAATATTTCACTGAGGGGAACACGGAGCCAGAAGACGAGACGGAGAAGGGCCTCGAGGGGACCACACCCCCTGGCCGTGCGGCCAGGCCTGGCCCATGCCTGGGGGGTGCAGCCGCCTCGGGCACCCCCTCGGCCTCCCCTTTCGCCTATAAGAAGCCTCTCATACAGAAACCCTAAGTACCCGATCAAAATTCCACGGAAGAGTCTGTAGCCGCCGTCATCTCCATCCCTAGATCGGGAGGGATCTGAAGCTCTTCCCGACACCCTGCTGGAGGGGAGAGATCACCCTGGAGGCCTTCTTCATCACCATGCCTGCCTCCGATGTGATGCGTGAGTAGTTCATCCCTGGACTACGGGTCCATGTAGTAGCTAGATGGTTGGTTCTCCTCCTTTGTGCTACCATGTCTAGATCTTGTGAGCTCTGTTCATGATCAAGATCATCTATTTGTAATCCTACATGTTGTGTTTGCGGAGATTCGATGGATATTGAGATGTTATTTCAGATTGATTATTGATTCTATCACATATTTTTTATTTGTGATCTTGCATGCTCTCTGTTGTTAGTAGCTATCTTGGCCGAGTAGATGCTAGCAACTCCAAGAGGGAGTATTTATGCTCGATAGTGGGTTCATGCCTCTAGGAATCTGGGGAAGTGACAGAAATCTCTAAGGTACTAGATGTGTTGTTGCTACTAGGGATAAAATAGTAATCCTTTGTTCATAGAACAATCGTATTGTTTACTTTACACACTTTGCTTAATGCAATTATCTGTTGCTTGCAACTTAATATTGGAGGGGGGTCGGATGATAACCTGAAGGTGGATTATTAGTCATAGATGTAGTTGGATTACGGTATATGTATAATGTTGTAATGCCCAATCAAATCTCATAGGAGTCAAGATGATTAGTATATGCATGTATGTTTTCTCAATGTTTGTCAATTGCCCCGCTGTAATTTGTTGACCCAACATGTTATCTATCTTAAGGAGAATCACCACTAGTGAACTATGGACCCGGTCCATTCTTTTACCATAAATCTACAACTATTTATTGTTTACTTTCTGCAAGCAATTACTATCTTCCACACAATACATTTAATCCTTTGTTTTCAGCAAAACCGGTGAGATTGACAACCTCACTCTAAGTTGGGGGCAAAGTTGTGTGATTATGTTGTGCAGGATTCCAAGTTGGAAACAACACCTTGGAGGTGTTTCCTTGCTCCTACTGGTTCGATAACCTTGGTTTCATAACTGAGGGAAAACTTGTTGCTGTGCTCATCATACCTTCCTCTTGGGGTTCCCCAACGAGCTCTACATATTGAGCAAGCAAGACTTTTTCTGGCACCGTTGCCGGGGAGTCAAGGACATGTTCACAAGGGGAGTCCCTCACAACCAATATCTTTACTTTGTTTTTGTTTTGCTTAGTTTATTTCTGCTTTGTTTGCTTGTTCTTTTTATCAGAAATATAAAAAAATTAGTTCCTATTATAGTTGTTATTTTTGTTGGTTTGTTCTTGTCTTGCTTTATCATGCTTTCTATCAATGGTTGGTTTCTTTGAAATTGAATCTAATTGGCAAGGTGGGTTCACGCAAGAACAAAAATATTATTATAAGGAACACCGCTTGTCACAAAAATGGAAACACTTATGGGAACAAATTGATAAATTGTATACCATTGCTAGAAATGTGTGCTCTACTTATAATATTACTTATTTCTTTGATAAATCTTGTTGTTGTAAGAGGTATAAACACCTCCCTTTTTAATGTGAGTATAATGATGATGCTACCATATCTTCTTATGCTAAGGGGAATTATGATTTTTATGATGTGGAAAAAATTGAAGAATTTATTCCTTGGAAGGGTGCATTCGAACTAGCTTATTTGATTGAAAATATTGATGATGCACCTTATAAATATGAGGTTTATGATATACTTAAATTTTGCTTTGATAATTATAAGGAAGAAAATGGCTATATTCTTGAATATCTTAATAGATGCTCTCCACCAGCGGAAGAGACTAATGCCTTGCAGGAGCCTATGGAAGAAGAAATTGCTTAAACTGGAAGCTCATTGGATGAAAAAGAGGAGGAGAGTGATGATCAAGAGGAGGAATAATGGATCTACCCATTCTTACCTTCTAATGAGAGTAACTCTTTACCCCTTATAATATTTGATTGTTCCCCATGCTTACTAAAGGAGGATGAATGTTATGTTCATGTGGATTATTTTGAAAATGTTTATAATAAAACTCTAGATGATGGTCCTATATTGGTTGATAATATTAATTGTACTACTACTGAAAATGGGATTGATCAGTCATCTTGTTATAAAACTGTTAAAAGTGGGTTTGAAGGTTTTAATCCCACTATTTTTGAGGTTGATAAAAATTATTTGTTTGTAGATCATGAAAAGCATGCTTTATGCGATAGTTATACTGTTGAGTTTATTCATGAGGCTACTGGAAATTATTATGAGAGAGGAAAATATGGTTGTAAAAGTTTTCATGGTATTGAAACACCTCTCTATTTGCTGAAAGTTTTGAAGTTACTCTCGTTTTATCTTCCTATGCATGTCGCTTTGTTCTTTGTGAATTTATTTGCATATAAGATTCCTATGCATAGGAAGTGGGTTAGACTTAAATGTGTTTTGAATTTGCTTCTTGATGCTCTCTTTTACTTCAATTCATATTCCTTATGTGAGTGTTGGAATATTTTGTTGAGTCTTGGAATTTATTGGGAGATAACGCAAATTTTGTTAGGAATATTTTGTTGAGCCTTGGAATTTATTGCTTCAGTAATAACCTCTCCTTATCATTTTTGTGTGGTTTTTGTGACAAGAGTAACCTCTAATGAGAGAGAAGTAAGACTTGGGAAAGTTGTTGTCCCGAAATAGATTTTTGTGCTTCACTGTAAAAATGCGTGAAAAATCTCTGTACGTCAGTTTGATCTGTAATTTTGTGTGCTTCTGCCCCAAGTTGTTAGCAAACTTTTGTTAGTTCAACATTTTTCTATTTTAGCAACATAAGGTCTTCTAAAAAAAATTGTTTTTACCTGCTGGTCTGTTTTGACAGATTTCTGCCATTATTTGCATTTGCCTCTTAATCTCTTTCTCTTTTAGTTCTCTTTGATCATTTGAACTTTTTAAAGGAAGTGCTATAGTACATTGTGTTCAATTGAAAGTTTTGCTATTTTAAAACTAAACCCCAAAGACTTATTACCTTGAGTGCACTAATGTTGCTAATGAAGATTGTGTGAAGTTTTGTAATAAGGAAATTTTCAGGTGTAGGGAAAGAATGATGTAATGAGATGAAGAATGGACTAAAGCTCAAGCTTGGGGATGCCACCCGTGTCACCCCAAGAAATATCCAAGAAGTACAAGCTTCAAAGCTTGGGGATGCCCAACGCATCCCCTTCTTCATTAATGTAAATCTCAGGTTTCTTCCAAACACTTCATTTTTATTGTTTCATGCACAATCTGTGTTGTTCTTGGAGCGTCTTCGTTTTTGTTTTTGGTTTTCGTTTGCCTAGTTTTCTTAGTTTTCTTGAAGAAATTGGTTGGACCCCCTCATTCATACATTAGTTTTCAAATAAGTTGGTTTGGATTGGAAAAGAGTAGGGAAAGTTCATGCTTAAGTGGTAAAAAGGATCTTGTTTTTGACTGTGGCATATGCTTTGTCATGTCATGCTTGATATTGTTTTGGCTTTATGCTTAGTGATTTTTGCTGTAGCATGACATGTTATAAACAATTGAGATTGCTTAATGTGCCTTGAAAGAATCATGCATTGTTTTAGCATATTAAAGCATACTATTGTGGTATTCTCCTTTGATGCTTTATTTGGGTTGAATTGGCGCATGCTCACACCATGTTATGACTATACCAAGTCACCATAGCTTCTTTAATCCTTTCTCGTGTGTTGGGGATATGCTAAATGGGTATCATCATAGCATGTATCTAATCCGGCCAACCCGGGTGGCCTACAGTTAGTAGCAAGGCCTATGGCCTGTTGGGCGGCCCAGTTAGACAGATCTAGAAGGGATGCCCATGCCAGATTAAGGAAGGCTACGTAGGAGTCACCGATGTACTCGGAGCCTTAGAGTGCAAGACACGAAAGACTAGTTAATATTAGTGTAGGACTCTTTATCTTGTCCGGCAAGGTCCTTTCCCTATAACCCTAGGTTCTTGTGCCTTTATAAACCGGACCTCTGGGAGCCTTAGGGCAACGATTCATAACACCCTTGCACAGCGAACCAATCTCTATAACTCGACATATTGCCATTATAGTGATTTATATCACGAGTAGAGTTCTGCCACCGTTGTGGGACTTGAACCTAGGTAAACAATGTTACTCGTACCCACAACCCTCCGCCTTACCCCACGTCTCTAAACACGCACTATGAGGACCCCTCCATTGCATACTCATCGGCAATACCACGATAGTTGGCGCCCACCGTGGGGCAAGAGGCGCTTCGAGCTCTACCACGGGCGAGGTCCAATCTCTTCGTGATAGTTGGCGCCCACCGTAGCCATCAGACGTGTTCTCTTCTCCAGCAACGTCCTGATCGTCCCTCTAGATGAGTTCTGGGTGCCGGCGAAGACGAACCCTACGCGCTGCTCCGTCATCCCATTCGGAGACATCCACATCTTCATCGGCGAAACTGACTCGGGTCCTAGCTTCTATGAAGTCGGAAACTCGTCAAGGCATGCACGGACCGCCTACGGGTAGCATACGTTCGCGGAAGAATTTGGGCCATACCTCTCTCTGGAGTATGGTGGCTCAGATCAGGAAAATTCAAGGCCCACCCAAACCACCCTTGTGCAGGATATAAAGGTGGAAGGACGCCGCAAATCCACTTGGCTTCCCCCAGCGTTAGAGATGCAAAGTTCACACTTTGTCGGTGTTGTCACCATGTTCGATCTGGCCAGATGTGTTCAAAGGGACAAAGAACCTCCCCGCGAATACCTTGCCAGATGGATGAGGGTGAGGGAAACCTAGAGGGTGATGGTGCCGACGAACTCGTCTACCACTTCATGGAAGGGCTCACGCCCGGAACACTCCTCTGGCATACCCTCCGAAGACGACAGGCCACAGGCCCTCTCACCCTTGGCGAGATGGTCGCAATTGTCAATGAATACGCGAACACCGAGGAGAACACCCCCTATGCTTGGGACTGAAGCCGGACGAAACAACAACATAGGCCCGCCTCCATCACCCTCCACATCCGCCGTCAATAACATTGGAGCCAACTACGACTCCGTCCTTGACACGCTATACGCTGACATCAATATGGATGGCGGCAGCTCAAACGCTAATTTAGAGGAATACTATGTTGTTATGAGGGAGATCGAGTAGGAGATCGAGAAGGAGGAGCACGCCGAGAAGGCCAACACATCCCACCAGGTGCTAGTCACCATTGGGAGCGTGATGGAAGAAGATGGACAAGAATCAGAGCGTGAGAGAGCTCCGCCCACGCCTACAGTTACCAGAGCGGCAGCTGCCAAGAAAGCTGCTGAAGCTCCAGATGTGGCCAAGGCTATGCCCCCTCCGGTTATCCGCCTGCAGTAGGTGCAGAAACTTGCCACATACCCCAGTACTGCCAAGCAGTCAAATCAGCCACCGCCGCCACCATCAACGTCTGCAGCTAGCAACCCATTGGTTAGTCCCGCCGACAAGGTGTCTATGGTGTACTCCTCGTTGATCCCATTACCGTCACCCATATGCAGAGTGTTACGGAGCTTGATGAGAAGCGTGCAGCAATCCTAGCGGAGACCAAGTGCATCGCAGAGCAAGGCACTAAGCTAGACGAAGACATGGCCAAGGCGCATCAATCTATCAAGGCGGCAAGGGCTATGGAGGCTGAGTACAAGGAGTTGCTACTGAAGCACAAAGCGAACAAAGTACCAGCTCACTTCATCGAAGACCCCGGCGTTCGGTGCAAGTTGGGATATGGCGGATCCAAACTGGCAAAAGCCACACCATACATCGATTCAGAGGGGAGGCAAGTAATGCCAACTCTAGCCCTCAACATTGCCATCGCCAAGACCCTCCTGGAGCAGGACAGGTCACCAGAAGCATTTTCTTAGGAGTACGACCTCGTTGCCAAGGCATGCAAGCAATAGGAGAAGGCTACCTCGTAGAGGCTTGAGTCCAACCTGGAGCTTTACCAGTCAACCCTAAACAGCCACAAAAGGCCAAGATCTCCCCATGACGAGGGATCCCACATGGGCTCCACAGAGCGAAGATGGAGGGATGCACGCAACAGGGCTAATGCCATACCCATATCTTCCGATCACAGAGAAAAGGCTCGCCCGCATCGATCATCGCCACTGCCGCCATCCCGGCCTCACAAGGAACCACAACCACGCCACCATAAAAGCATTCCACCACCTAGGCGTCCCCAGGCCGGTATCATTATACGCGACCAGGGCGAGCAGCACTAGCATGCCGGAGAGCGCAGTGGCGTTGAAGGACACAGGAGTAGATCCTACAAGGAAGCACATGTCCGACAAGCAACCGCGACAGGCGTGAGGAGTCGTAGGAGAGGAATAGTAAGAAGGCTAACCCACCGCCTCCACCGCCACCGTCACCACCTAGCACCATCATGGCAGAGGACACGGTGTATCTCATAAATCGCACTGTAACTCCCCTCCCCGTGATGGAAAAGGGAAGCAACCGGAGCCGTACGACGCACGTTCATGGCTGGACAAGATCCAAGAAGATCGGGAGCCCTCATACCTTGGGCCACGTAGTTTTGAACCAGTAATACGGGCCACAACCTACCCCCAGGGCCTCCGGATAGACAAGACTATCAAGCCCTATGACGGCACTGACAGGCCAGTTACATGGTTGCAGGACTACAGTGAAGTGATCCACATCGCAGGAGGAAACCCTAATGTCACTGTCAAGTACCTCCCACTTATGGTCACTAGCACCGCCTGACAATGGATGGACTACTTGCTGGACAAATCAATATGCAATTGGTTGGACATGCATGAAGCATTCAGCAAGAACTTCGAGGGTACGTACAAACGTCCCTGCACTATCGGAGACCTACAGCGGTGCGTAAAAGAAAAGGATGAAACCTCTCGTGTTTACCTCTCTCGCTGGCTGGATATGAAAAATTCTTGCGCATGGGGACATGAACAAACCGCTATGGCCGCCTTCATCGACGGTCTGCAGAAGGGAACTTTGCTCTAGCATACATTGAAGCGCAAGCAAGACAACAATGAGTTCAACCTCAACGCAATGATCGACATGGCTAGCAAGTTCGCCGCTGCTGATGACGACGCGCGTGGATTGTTGTCAACAATAGCAATCCCTACCTAGGCTAGGAAGAACAACAATAAAAAGTGGAAAACTCCACCTGAAGAGAAGCAAATAGCCAACATGGTTGCCGCAACATTCACTAGCAGAGGAAGAGGCGGGCAACATGGTCGTGGCCGGGGGCTAGCCATGGTCAGTAGAGTGATTCTACACCCTCAGCGCCCCGCATTTCCCAAATGTACGAAGAGTATCGCGATATGCTGTGTTTCGTCCACCTTGATGCAAACGGCAAAGCCACCCACACCAACCGCCAATGCAAGTTTGTCAATGACCTCAAGGAAGACCCTGAGTCCGGCTACAAGCAAAGTCGGAAGAATAGACCCCACGGAAAGGGCAAAGGGAAGAAGAAGGAGGAGGAGTCCAAGGATTCAAGTGATATGGATGAATACGTGGAACCCAAGTCCACCGACAAAGGCGAGGGCAAAGGTAAGAACACCATCAAGGAGAAGGCTCTAGTCTACCACATTTTCCTTGGCACTCCCACCGTTCGGGCCCAGCAAACCTCTTCGGGGATACTGATGGCTACCCTTCCTCCGGTTCTTCAGGTGGTCGGAGATTCCAATCACTTGGGATAGGAAGGATCATCCAGATCTTATCCCAACAGAGAACCAGTATGCCATGGTCATCAACCTTGACGGCACAGGGTTCACTAAGTGCCTCGTGGATAGTGGAAGCAACATCAACATCATGTACCTGGATACACTGCACAAGATGAACTTGACAGAGACCCGGCTAAGGAAGAGCAACACTGTGTTCCATGGCGTTGTCCCTAGCCAACAAGCTAATTCTCTATGCTGCATCACCCTTCCGGTCCCTTTTGGCGATGTCAACAATTACCGCCAAGAGCGCATGACCTTTGAAGTGGTGCCTTTCAAGAGCGTGTACCACGTCATCTTCGGATGCGACATCTTCCACTCATTCCTCGCAAGGCCATGCTTTGTCTACAACAAACTCAAGATACCCGGACCAAACGGCATCATCACCGTTGATGGAAGCTTCACACGGCACGGGAGTGTGATCTTAGCGAAACCGCCTTCATTGAAGCGGTCCTCTATGATGTGGAGTTCAAGGAGATCCAGAGTCAGGTAGATGCCTCGAAGATACTGACTTCAAAGAAGCAGATCACTGCTGCCGAGCCTGCATTCAAGGCCGCCATCAAGACCAAGCAGGTGGAGCTTGTTGAAGGATATTCCTCCAAGACCACTGCCATTGGCATGGACCTGGATCCCAAATAGGAAAGTGCGCTTGTCAAGTTCCTCCATGGCAATACGTACATCTTCGCCTGGCAACCTGCCGACATGAAAGGTGTACCTAGGGAACTTGCCGAGCACAGCTTGAAAATTAATCCTAATGCCAAACCGGTGAAACAACCTCTACGACGCTTTGGTGATGAAAGACGAAGGGCTATAGGCAAAGAAATATCTAGGTTACTCAAGGCTGGCTTTATCCGAGAAATTATTCACACCCGATGGGTGGAAAATCCTGTACTTGTCTCCAAAAAGGGAACCAATGAATTAAGAATGTGCGTTGATTACACCAGCTTGAACAAATCATGTTCGAAGGATCCGTTTACTTTGCCTCGCATTGACCAAGTCATTGACTCGACGGCTGGGTTGGAACTTCTGTGTTTTCTCGATGCCTACTTAGGTTACCACCAAATCTGGATGCGAAAGTCGGACCAATTGGCCACTTCGATCACCACACCCTACGACACTGAAAGAACATTTCATGGTTCCCTATGTTTTGTATGTTAGATAACAATACCGTGGAGTTTCTAATGTGCACTAAGTGTTGCAGGAAAGAGTTTTGGGTGTTTGGGGGCCAGATTATCCACCCCTATCAAGGGCCGGATAATCCGACCTGACCATCTTGGCCAGGGCTGGCTGCGCGTGCTTCTGTCTAGGGGCGGATTTTCCCCCGGATAGTTCGGCTTTGGGGAGGATTTTCTCCCCGGACCGAATAATCCGGCCTTCCTCTAGGGCCGGATAATCCGGGCCCAGGGAAATTGCCCAAGGGAGCGTCTATGCGTGCTTCTGTCTAGGGGCAGACTTTCTCCTGGACAATCCGTGGCTGGGGCGGATTTTTCCCCAGCTGGATAATCCGGCCCTCCTCTAGGGCCGGATAATCTGGTACTCAGGAGAAGATGCCAAGGACCGCCCTGCACGAGCTTCTGTTCAAGGGCGGATTATTTGCCGAATAATCCGAGTATGGGGCGGAGTATTCCCCAGGCCGGATAATCTGGCCCTAAATGACTCCAACGGCTCTGTTTGGACAGGGGGTATAAAAGCCCTTCAACCCCTCCGATCAGAACTCTAGATTCATTCGAAAAAAATAGATCTGTTGCAAAAGCTCTCTCCTGAGTTCTCCCACTTCAACCACCCGAAGGCTTAGATCTTTGGGGGAATTAAAGGAGGAGACATCTCATCGTCATCACGAATCAAGCGCTTCAACTTCTCTCCATTCACTTGGAGAATCCCCGATCTAGTATTCTCATTGATATCTAGATCTTGTGATTTATTATTGATAACTATTGTTCTTGTGGCAGCTTGTTGTCATTACGGGAGCCTCCAATTCGGTTGTGGAGTTCTGCCCCTCTAGTTGTGTAAAGGCGCCGATTCCCGCCTCGAAGGGTTCCTATAGTGGAAAGGTGGATCAGACCTTTGGTGGCGGGATCCATCAGAGAACAAGGTGAGGCCTATTGTGGCGTGGTGGTCTTAGTACCGCCCACCCCTCCAACACAGATGTACTTCCCTTAACAAGGAAGGAACTGCGGTAAAACAAATCCTGTGTCTCCGTGTGCTTCATCATGGTTTCCTTATTCCTCACTTTACTCTCCTTTACTCGCTAGTAGTTAGGTTTGCATATAGGGAAATTCTATATAGTAGTATATCTAGATAATTTACCTTTTGTGTCAATCCTAAAATTGAAAAAGGAATAAAAATTGAAGTAGCACCTATTCACCCCCCCCTCTAGGTGCCCATACGATCCATTTCAATTGGTATCAGAGCCCCGACTCTTTATTTGGGCTTAACCGCCTAAGAGAAGTATGGGTACTAAGGAAAATGGGAATGAGACTATGGACAAGGTTACAATGGATGACCTCAAGACGTTGGAAACAACCTTGTTGAAATCCTTTGAGACCAAGATGGAAGAGATGCAGCAAATGATTGCTCGCCTCCCATCATCTACAACCCCATCCCCATCTTCCTCTGAGGCCACCACTCCTCTATCTAAGGATAAGGCTCACGCCGAATCTAAGGAAGATGAAGTGGTAGGTGAAAACATA
Source organism: Avena eriantha (assembly GCA_910589775.1). Taxonomy (NCBI): domain Eukaryota; kingdom Viridiplantae; phylum Streptophyta; class Magnoliopsida; order Poales; family Poaceae; genus Avena; species Avena eriantha. The sequence goes on from OU342745.1 coordinate 126,607,031, forward strand.
ATGGTTCCGCCTCCAAGAAGGGAAGTGGTAAGGAGGACTATAGTGAGGTTCCTCATCTATATTCTCCCAATCCACCTATCCCTCATCCTCATATAAACAATAGGGGTGATCCACCCAAGCTTACTGCATCTTCATTTAATCAATGGAAATTCTTAATGAAATCTTATGTATGCAGTTCGTCGATTGAGCTTTGGAGGATTATCGAAGATGGTCTTCATATTGGAGACCCCACCAACTTGACTAGGAGAGAAGTTGTGGATAGTCAACTAAATGCAACGACTCTCCACATGATTCAGCTCGGAGTGGGTCCCAAGGACATGATCCACATTGAGCACTTCAACACCACCAAAGAAGCTTGGGATGCACTCACCGACCTATTCATTGGAAACGAAAGCATGAGAAGAAATAGGTATGATGCCCTTAGCAATGAAGCTGAAAGATTTTACATGTTGGATGGTGAAGACCATGAAGATATGTATAGAAGGCTCAAGGGCATTGCAACAACATCTATAAAGCATGGAGGCACTCACATTGATGATGCTTGCATACAAAGGAAATATTTGAGTTCTCTAATGCCATTTGAGCCAACGGACTTGAAGAATTTGCAAGTTAGACACAACTAGCATCAAATGACTTCCAATGAAGTCATGCAAGAAATGGCGTCATTCAAGGTTGCAGCTAAGAACACTGAAGATGCCCGTGCCCGAGCTATTGGAATGCAAAAAGGAGTCAATGTTGCTCTAAAGGCAAATGTTGTCGAACAAGATGAGGATGAAAGAGGATACAAGGGTGTCTCCATGGTCTGTCTCGAGGAAGTCAAGCATGCTCATGGTGAGTACATGGCTTTCTATGCAAGGAATTTTTGGAAGGATCCAGCCAAGGCCAAGTCGGAACTCAAACGCAAGAATGGGTCAAGTGGAAGAAGAGAGAATGGCCCAAAACTGAGGACTTGTTACAATTGTGGAGATAGGTTGCACTTTGTGGCTGAATGTCCTTATCAAAGTAGAGAAGACAATGGAGGCAGGCGCATCCTCAAAGAAAAATCCAAGGCTCCTCAAAAGAAACCATTTATCAAGAAGAATGGTCCTTACAAGAAGCAACCCAAGATTGTCTTGGTGGCCCAAGAAGAATATTCCTCTACAAGTGAAGACGAAGAGGATGAGGATAGTGCTCGAGAGGTGGCTGCTATAGCGACCACTTGTACTCCCACATCGCTCTTCGACTCTCCAAATGAAAATGTCATCAACAACAACGTCACTTGCCTTATGGAAAGTGGGTCTGAGGTATCATCTTATATTTCTTCATTTCCTAAGACTAATAGAAATATGGATATGGATGATCATACTAGTCTTAAGATAAAATAAGAAGTTATTTCTTTGGAAAAAATTCACTAACTTGCAAGGTGAGCACAAACTTCACTTTGATGCTCTTATGAGTCAACTTGCTCATTCCGAAGCTCTTCTCGAAGAAAAGGGTAGAATTGAAAGAGAAGACACCTTGGAGATAGCCTCCTTGAAGAATGCCTTAGAAGAAGAAGAGGAAGCTCGCGTATTCTTGGAGGAGAAACTCGAGTCAATTTAGGAATGTCATGAAGAGGTTGTTGCCCAGCTCATGAAAGAACGTGACAATGCTCTTGCTAAAGTAAAGAAACTAAAGAAGGAAAAGGTTGAATTTGGGGCTGCTCATGCTAGACTATCAGAGAAGTTTGAGAAACTTGACATTGCTCACAAGGCATTGGAGAGTGAACATTCTACTCTAAATGAGTATCATGATCAGCTCCAAACTCAATTGGACAAGTATGATATGCCTAGCACCTCCACTCTATCTTGTGGACATGAAGACATTTTTGAAGAAAATGCAAGGCTAAAAGAAGAACTTGTAAAGGGATCTCAACATAAAGGTAAAGAAGTCCTAGATGAGGTGCTTAGCAAGCAAAGGACAAACAATGGGAAAGAAGGTCTTGGTTATGTCCCCAAGACAAAGAATAAGAAGAACAAGAAGAAGAAGAAGAAGAAGAAGAAGAGCAAAATTGCTCAACCAAAGACAAGCACCGTCTCTAATGACAAGACTAACTATGATGCTTTTGTAGGGGCTAATAATCCTAATTATGAATTATTTTGTGATTATTATGGTGATGTCTATGCTAGCTATGTAGGTCTTTTGATAGTTACATATCTTGGTCTATTTGGGTTCCTAAAACCCTTGTCACTAACATGAGAGGACCCATTGAAAAATGGGTACCTAAAACCAAGAAGTAACTTTCTTGCAAGGCTATGCTTCCGGTGGGTCTAAATGGGTACTCGATAGCGGGTGCACTAGTCATATGATCGGAAGCAAGGAGATCTTCTCGGAGATGCGGCCAAACCATGATCACATAACCGTGTCCTATGGTGACAAGTTAAAATCTGAGGTATTGGGTCTTGGCAAAGTTGTAGTTGCTCACGATATCTCTCTCGTGGACGTCATGCTTGTTGAGACCCTCGGTTACAATTTACTTTTTGTTCGTGCCCTTGGTAAGATGGGCTTTGCAGTTTTCATTGATGGTGATTTGGTGGTACTCTTGTGGAGCAAGTATCTAAAGGTCGCTTTCATTGGATATGTCGAAAATGACTTGTATGTGGTGGACTTTTCGGGGAAAACCACTATAGGCCCGATGTGTCTCTTCGGAAAGGCCGACGCGGGCTGGCTATGGCATCGCCGACTAGCCCACGTTAATATGAGAACTTTGCAAAGTCTCCACAAGGGTGGCCACATCCTTGGACTAAAAGAAAATGGTTCCTTTGCCAAAGATCGTGGTTGCAGAGCTTGTTTTGAAGGGAAAATGCATGACTCTCCCCATCGAAGGAAGACCATTATTTCATCAAAGAGGATTTTGGAGCTCCTCCATGTGGATCTCTTTGGTCCTCCATCTCATGCAAGTCTCGGTGGGAAGAAATATTTCCTTGTAATTGTTGATGATTACTCAAGAGACACATGGGTATATTTCTTCAAGTTGAAGAGCGAGACTCAACAAACTGTCATCGACTTTGCCAACGAGGTCCAACATCAACACAATGTCCCTATTTTGGCAATTAGAAGTGATAACGGCTCCGAGTTCAAGAACTACACCTTAAATGAATTCCTAAGTGAAGAGAGGATAAGACATCAATGTTCCGCTGCGTACACCCCTCAACAAAATGGTGTTGCCGAGAGGAAGAACCGGACCTTAATGGATATGGACAGATCTATGCTAGCTTAATTTAAGTCTCCTTATAACTTTTGGGCTGAAGCAATCTCTACCGCATGCCATTCATCCAACCGGCTCTATCTCCGCCAAATCTTGGACAAGACTCCGTATGAAATACTTACTGGTACCAAGCCAAACATCTCCTACTTCCGGGTATTTGGTTGTAAGTGTTTCTTTCTCATTAAAGGAGTTCGTTTATCTAAATTTGAGTCTAAGGCGTTAGAAGGCATTTTTTTGGCTATGGTGCCAAATCCCACACTTATAGAGTCTACAATAAGCTCTCCGGAACTATTGTAGAATCTTGTAGTGTGGTGTTCGAGGAAAATGATGGCTCCCGTGCGGGGCAAGTTGATGTTTGTGATGCAGATGTTGAAATACCCCAAGATGCCATAAGAAGAATGGGCGTGGGATTTTTCCGCCCCATTGAGGAACCCCTTGTGGCGGATCGGGAAGGACAATACTCTACTCATGTAGAGCCCTCATCGACACAATCACAACATGCTCCAACCATGGGAGAAACCTCTACACCAATCCAACAAGCTGCTGAAGATCATCAAGCAAATTTTCCCGAAAGCTCGAGGCCAGATTATCCGGTAGACACCGGATTATCCGGCCAACCCTCCTCAACTAGAAAAAATGATCAACATGTCGAAGAATCTGCTGCAAGTCCCATGCCAGATTTTCTGGCTGACCCTGTATTATCCAGCCCCTCTCCAATTCGAGCAAGAACCAATCAAGACTATGAAGGTTCCCCCTGGCTGGATTATCTGGCACCACCCTCGGCCGGATTATCCGGCCCTAAAAATCCTGAACAGCAACAGCCTCCTGTTATGGCTGTGGATCAACATCAATGGCAAGATTCTTCATCTTCTATTCTTGCTAATCAAGCTAAAGATCAAGGCCAATCCAATGAGTCCAACGATGACTCAACTAATGAAGTTATTCCCCTAGAGACAACAAGCTAATCGAACTTCTTCGCAAAGCTCATGCCGCTTGAATTAAGGGGTCACACTCTTGACAAAGTTGTAGGTGATCTCCGACGAAGGGTATCCACAAGAAGGGAGCTGGCAAGTTTCGGTGAGCATCAAGCTCACATCTCAATGGTGGAACCCAAGAAAGTGTTTGAAGCTCTTGAAGATCCGGACTGGGTTGTTGCTATGCATGAAGAGTTGAATAACTTTGAACGCAACAAGGTTTGGAAATTAGTAGAGAAGCCCAAGGATTGTCGCAATGTTATCGGCACAAAGTGGATATTTAAAAATAAGCAAGATGAAAATGGCAATGTTGTAAGGAACAAGGGAAGACTCGTGGCACAAGGCTATTCCCAAGTTGAGGGCATTGACTTCAGTGAGACTTATGCTCCAGTGGCTCGTCTTGAGTCCATCTGTATCCTTCTTGCTTATGCTGCTCATAATAATTTCAAATTATAGCAAATTGACGTTAAGAGTGCTTTTCTTAATGGTCCTCTACATGAGTTGGTATATGTAAAGCAACCCCGGGGATTTGAGGATCCTAACTTCTCGAACCATGACTACAAACTCGATAAGGCACTCTATGGCCTTAAACAAGCCCCACATGCGTGGTATGAGCACCTTAAAGAGCTTTTGCTAGACCGTGGATTCGAAGTTGGGCAAATCGAGCCCACTCTTTTTACTAAGAAGATTAAGGGGGAGCTCTTCGTATGCCAACTATATGTAGACGACATTATCTTTGGCTCTACTAATAAAGCTTTTAATGATGAATTTCCGAAGCTTATGACTGACAAGTTTGAGATGTCTATGATGGGGGAATTACGGTTCTTTCTTGGATTTGAGATCAAACAACTTAGAGAAGGAACCTTCATAAATCAAGACAAATACATCCAAGACATGCTCAAGAGATTCAAGATGACGGATCTTAATAGCATCGCCATTCTGATGCAAACAAAATGTCACCTTGAACTTAATCCCCATGGTAAAGATGTGGACCAAAAGGTATACCGGTCCATGGCTCTCTCCTTTATGTCTGCGCATGTAGACCCGATATTGTGTTGAGTCTAGGGGTGTGTGCAAGGTATCAAGCAGCTCCTGAAGAAAGCCACTTAGTGGCGGTCAAGAGGATCTTTTGATATTTGTTTCATTCCCCTAATTTCGGTCTATGGTATCCCAAGGGCTCCAATTTCTCTCTATGTGGCTATACTGATTCAGATTGGGCTGGTGATAAGGATGATGGGAAATCAACTTATGGAGCTTGTCAATTCTTGGGAAGGTCTCTAGTATGTCGGTCTTCTAAAAAGCAGAATTGTATATCTCTCCACCGCCGAAGCTAAATATGTGGCCGCTGCTAGTGCATGTACTCAATTATTATGGATGAGGCAAACTTTAAAGCAATACGGTGTCAATTGTGACAAAGTGCCTCTTTTATGCGATAATGAAAGTGCAATCAAAATTGCATACAATTCGGTACAACACACAAAGACGAAGCATATTGAGATTCAGGATCATTTTATTTGGGACCATGTAGCTCGAGGCGATATTGATCTATCTTTTGTGAGCATGAAGAACCAACTTGCTGATATTTTCACGAAGCCACTTGGTGAAGCAAGGTTTTGTTTCTTGAGGAATGAGATAAATATCGTTGATTCAAGGATCTTGTCGTGATTACCCATGCACTCATCCTTACATCTCATCCTTATTAGGTCTATGTGTGGGCATGTATATAGGGGGAGTGTGGTCCTAATTGATTGGGCTAACCCTCCCCCCAAAATGTCGAAAGCAAGTCAAATCATTTCTCTTAATATCATTTTGTGAAATGTGAGCTTATTGATGAGTATTGGTCATGAACCCAAGATATATCTTCGCGGTGTCATACCATGCACACCAACAAGGTGGCCTTGGCCACCGCCCTCTTCCATGAGAAGAGTTGGATTTATGTGGATCTTTTTGGTTGTTTTTTCTGATCTCATGTTCTTATGGAAATCACACTCAATTTTGGCTTTTAGTTGATTTGATTCTTGCAATCTTGAGTGCGTAGTACCATCCCAGTTTGATTTTGCCTTTTACTTGATTTGATTCTTATGGGCTCAACTATGGAGAGCTTGAGCATCACCCGTTTCCTTCCGCGGCCACTGCTGATGACGAGGAGGATGACACCGAGGAGCTAGAGGATGAGGACGAGGACGAGGACGGGGATGAGGACTACGAGTGATCCCTTGGGCATTATCATCGCTCTTCTTCCTTTTTGGCATCTCAATGTTAAAGGGGGAGAAGTAGTTCTATTAGGTCTCCATGGATTTGCATGGGTTGGGCGCAAGCATTTGCACTTTATCTTTTCGTTGTTTTCTAGCTTGTGCCCATTTAGCGTTGAACCTTCATTTGTGATTTGCTTTGTATGAGACTATGTGTTTGTGTGGCTCTGGATTTATCTCTTGGATTACTCCTATGGATTCATCTATCATATTGGACATATTGGATATCTATCTCGAGGAAGGCATTTATAATGGTTATCACATTGGGTATACTAGCTATCTTGAGGATGCCTCTCTCTCTCTCGGTGGTATGATTATGTTGTTTATATTCTAATGAAATAGACTTGTACCTATTTGTGTGCATTTGTATTCAAATGCAAATTTTTAGTATGCACACATTGAGGGGGAGTCTCTTTCATGTGTTTAATAATGTTGGTCATTTGAGCTATCTTGCAAATCCTAGTATTGTCATCTAACACCAAAAAGGGGGAGATTGAAAAACATTTCATGGTTCCCTGTGTTTTGCGTGTTAGATAACAATACCGTGGAGTTTCTAATATGCACTAAGTGTTGTAGGAAAGAGTTTTGGGTGTTTGGGGGCCGGATTATCCGCCCCCATCAAGGGCCAGATAATCCGGCATGACCATCTTGGCCAGGGCTGGCTGCGCGTGCTTCTGTCTGGGGGCGGATTTTCCTCCGGACAGTCCGGCTCTGGGGCAGATTTTCTCCCCGGACTGGATAATCCGGCCTTCCTCTAGGGCCGGATAATCCGGCCCCAGGGAAATTGCCCAAGGGAGCGTCTGTGCGTGCTTCTGTCTGGGGACGGACTTTCCCCCAGACAATCCGTGGCTAGGGCGGATTTTTCCCCAGCCGGATAATCCAGCCCTCCTCTAGGGCCGGATAATCCGGTCCTCAGGAGAAGATGCCAAGGACCGCCCTGCGCAAGCTTCTATTTGAGGGCGGATTATTTGCCGGATAATCCAAGTTTGGGGCGGAGTATTCCCCAGGCCGGATAATTCGGCCCTCACTTGGGCCGAATAATCTGGCCCCAAATGACTCCAACGGCTCTGTTTGGACATGGGTATAAAAGCCCCTTCAACCCCTCCGGTGAGAACTCTTGGTTCATTCGAAAAAGAACAGATCTGTTGCAAAAGCTCTCTCCCAAGTTCTCCCACTTCAACCACCCGAAGGCTTAGATGTTTGGGGGAATTGGAGGAGACATCACTCATCGTCATCATGAATCAAGCGCTTCAACTTCTCTCCATTCACTTGGAGAATCCCCGATCTAGTATTCTCATTGATATCTAGATCTTGTGCTTTATTATTGATAACTATTGTTCTTGTGGCAGCTTGTTGTCATTACAAGAGCCTCCAATTCGGTTGTGGAGTTGTGCCCCGCTAGTTGTGCAAAGGCGCCGGTTCCTGCCACGAAGGGTTCCTATAGTGGAAAGGTGGATCGGGACTTTGGTGGCGGGATCCATCTAAGAACATGGTGAGGCCTATTGTGGTGTGGTGGTCTTAGTACCGCCCACCCCTCCAACGCAGATGTACTTCCCTTAACAATGAAGGAACTGTGGTAAAACAAATCATGTGTCTCCGCGTGCTTCATCGCGGTTTCCTCGTTCCTCACTTTACTCGCTAGTAGTTAGATTTGCATATAGAGAAATTCTATATAGTAGTATATCTAGAGAATTTACCTTTTGTGTCAAGCCTAAAATTGAAAAGGGATTAAAATTTGGAGTAGCACCTATTCACCCCCCCCCTCTAGGTGCCCATACCATCCAATTCAGACATGTACTGCTATGTCACAATGCCCTTTGGGCTGAAAAACGTTGGTGCTACTTACCAACGGACATTGCAATGCTGCCTACATGACCAAATAGGTCGCAGCATACACGCTTACATGGACGACATCGCGGTAATGTCAAAGAAATCAAACGATCTTGTCGCCGACTTGCAGGAAACCTTCGACAATCTCTGAAAATACAACATGATGCTTAACCCCAAAAAATGCGTCTTCGGGGTGCCATATGGCAAGCTGTTGCCGCTCTACAATTTGCTCAAGAAGGCGGACAAACTCGTATGGACAGACAAAGCTGACACAACACTTCAAGAGTTGAAGAGAATACTCTTCTCTGTGCCAATACTTGCAGCACCGATATCAAGGGAGCCTATGTTAGTCTACATGGAGGCAACCAACCGAGTAATCAACATCGTCATCATGGTGGAGCGCAAGGCACCAACACATGAATACGGAGTTTAGCGACCAGTTTACTACCTAAGCGAGGTCTTGACAGAATCCAAGCAGCATTATCCGCACTACTAGAAGATAGCTTACGGAGTTTTCCTTGCTTCACGGAAGCTAAGGCACTACTTCTAGGAGCACCCCATCACAGTGGTGAGCAAAGATCTACTGTCTGACATCATCAACAACAGCGACGCTATAGGAAGGGTGGCAAAGTGGGGCATTGAACTTGCCGCCTTTGAAATCACCTACAAGAGACGCGGCGCTATCTAGTCACAATCATTGGTGGATTTTATTGCAGATTAGACAGAACTGCTAGAAGACACTTGTAACACCCTCGAATCGGCCCTATGTAAGTTTTAGCGATTCCTGCCAAACCCGCAAAGAAATGATTCAAAGATGCCCACCAGGCACTTGCGTGCGGGTGGAAAACGAAGTAATACCATTACACAATAGTTTACGATGGAACCCATAGAACATATATATACAACAACGACTCAAGAATACAGATATACAGTACAAAGATCCAGATCACCTTGAAAATGATACACATCCGAGTACGGATAAGAAGCAAACTGAGCTAAGAGCCCTGAAGAATAATCAATGGCGCCCATAACCCTGCCCAGGCCAAGCCGGAAGGGTAACCCTGCTAACGACGTCGAACTTATACATGTCAAACAAAAAGGGGTGCCGACAAAGGGCAAAGGAAAAAAATCGGTCAGTACTGAGATCAATACATGACGAGTCTAGAATTCGGCGGCTCTCGCCTACATAGGTATGGTGGACTAAAGCGACAGCGCAACATGCACTAAACAACCTATATAGACTCGATACAATTGTTGGCTGTTGGATAGAGATAAGAAAGACCTATTCGGAACCGACCTGATACTATCACCAAACATACCCATCCTGGTATTTCCCTCTCGAGACCAAACGAGGAAGTCCTTTCGAGGAAACTCACATAGTTGGCAATTTTATTTATTTTTTCCATGGTGGTTATCCAACTTACTAGTCATATCAGATACAAGTCAAATTATAACAGTAAACTTTAGTTGTAGTTGTTCATGATCAAGAAACTGTGCTCCAAGTCGTCCATAACCGCGGACACGACTTTTCAAAAAGATTTAACCCTGTAGGGATGCACCAAAGTTTCCACACGCACTTCAACCCTTTTTGCCAGATCAATTAACATACACCCATTGGTATGTCGGCGGGGCCTCGGACACGACGCTTTTCCATACCCAAATCAAGTACATGGGGGCCACCCGAAAGAGTTACCCGTACGAGGTACATCTAATTCCCCTCCTACGGACCCTAAGGTTGCGTTGACTTGTCACGGGAGCAGAGGCCATAGACAATATATTCCCGTGATAGAGTGTCACACCTACGCAACAGTAATAAACGCTCATCGAGCAACAAGTAAATAAACATGGCATACATGCATAGGTACAATAGGTAATGTATAAAGCCCCCAACACAGTACTTTGAAATCAGGTAATAAGCCCTAGGAGTGCCCAGACACCCCACATGTGGTTAGTGCGCTCAGTCTCGGAACAGATGTCAAGAACTCGGGTCGTAGGTGGACACAAGTGGGCGGGTAAAAACCAGATAACATCTATTACCCACCGGTGCCTCTGCATTATATCTATGTTCAGCATTTTTAATAACAAGTAGTAATTAAAGCCATGATCATCTCTACCATTAAGCATTGGCCAACCTCCCAACAATGATGAAACTCAACGACTCGAACCAATACCTGAGCAAGCAACTACGACTCGCAAGGCCAACTGTCTACCAAACAACAGGAAATAGGACGTGTCCAAGGCAATATAGAGGCTGCAAGGAATATAAATGGTGCACGGAAACTAAACCATCACACACGGATAGCAATAGATCAATAGGAAAAAATAAAGACTATGAATACAAAATAGGTAGAAAGGGGAGAATGCTCGCCTGGAAAACACAGTCGAAGGTACTTTATCCAAAGAACAGGTCGAAGCTCGCATCAACTCAACGGTCCGGGAAGAAGCAAAACACTAAAAAAATATCGAATGCACTATTTAATACGGCAAAAGATGGGCATGTTCATGAGATGATGCATGGCATGGCAAAGGTACGATGCAACTAAGCAATATTAAGCAAAATTAGAATCTCAACAATTAATATTACGGTTTAATTTATTTTTCCACCTACAAAGTTAAATGGTGATTAGCATTAAAAAAACATGTCCTCGATGATCTACGCCAAACTAAATGGAACAGGGACAATTTAACTAGCAGTATCCCCACATATTCTATATCCATCTATTAGGTTAATTAAACCATGCATCGAGATATATGATACAAACAGGAATAGGGGATGACATATTTTGATAAACATTTTGATATATAGAACATATTTTTCAGAAAAACAGATAATAAGATATGGATATTACAAAATAGACCTTTTTTCTGAAATTTTCAGAAAACAGAGAAACAGGCTAGGTATTTTTCTCACCGAGAAGGGGCTGGTCGAAGGCTGACCAAAAACGACGGCCGAAAAAAGACGCGCTCTCACCCCCCAGGGCGACGGCACATCGCTCCACCCTCCACGACAAACCCACCCCCTCTTCCTCCTCCCCCGTCGCCGGCGTCGGCAGGGGGCGCCGGCGCCGGCAGCCCGCCTCTCCCCGCGCCATGGGAGCTGGTCGGGGCTATCCCTCCCCATCGACGGCGGTGTCCCTGGGGAAGTAACGGTCCGAGACCCTTTCGGGTGGGCTGGGCGGCGGCGTCGGTGGCGAGGCCGCGACGCAGCGCAACGTGGTGGCGCTTCAGCTAGGGGGGCTGGCGACGGTGCCTTCCTAGGGCCCGGATCTGGACCTTGGCGGGCCTGCGTGTTCGCGGCTGCTGCTCCCCGGCAGCGTGGCGTCTGTGCAGCGCCGGCATGGCGGGGTTCCTCGGCGTGGCAGACCCGACGGTTGGCGTCGGCTCCTCCGGGCCCAGATCTGAGCCCTTCGGACCCGATCTGGACTGCGGTGGGTCCACGCGTCTGCAGCACAGGCGCCCTCTGGACATGATGGCGACGACGGTGATCAGGCTGGGGATAGCAGTGCAGCGGCCTGCCTGTTGCAGCTAGGCGGCAGGGGCTTTACGGGCCCTTTGGGGGCCCGGTCGGGCCAGCCAAGCCTGGTGTGACCCTGCTGCTTGGCCCGGTCGGCGACCGCCTTTCGGTGGTGGAGGTGGGCTCCTCCCGCGTGGCTGCAGGGCTGCCGTACCTAGCTTCATCTATGTCGTGTACCTCTGTTTCGGGTTGCTTGCTATGTCCTCAATGAGACGATGACGATGGTGGCGCAAGACCGTGGTGTCGCAAGTTGGTGGGCGGCGAAGCTGGTGAAGGCACGTCGTATCATCCGGAGTTTTTGTAGGTGGGGTTAGGGAGAAATCCCTGTCAGCTTGTCCGACTCTGTCGCGGCACCGCCCTCGGATGGCACCATTCCTTGTTGAAGGGCGTCGCGGATACCCTCGGCCTACTGTGCTCCGAGTACCAGGGGAAACCCTAGGTCCAGTGTTCTGGACCGGGCAGCAGCGCCGTGTCGACGACGTTTCCCTTCCTGAAGGTGTTGTCTTGGTACTGGGCGAGTCGGTGTGTCTGAAGCGAGGTGGGACAATTTTGGTTAGCGCAGCGATGGCGGGTCACCCTAGTCTCGTCGAATCGCTGTTTCTTTCATTTCTTTTCGTTTTTTGGGCGTGTTTTAGCTGATGCCCCAGCATTCTCGGTTGTTCAAACTCTTGTACCGGTGTGATTGCTTTATTTATGAAGCAGGACGAAAGCCTATTACGAGAGGGGCTGATCACAGACAATGGCGGTGGGCGGCAGGGAGCTGACTGGATCATCCAGTTGCGTGAAACTTCAAGGAAGCAGACAAACTCTTCTGCTGATCATATCGTGAGCATCAAGGGGTGCACACAATTTTTGAACTAGAGCAAACAAGGCTACGATTCAGAATTAAAGAAAGAGAAGCGCTTGTTGTTTTGAGACCCAGCGCCGGATCTTATATCAAATAGAAAAAAGGGAAATAACTGCTAGAGTTGGAATAACAAGATCTGACGTAGAGAGAAGGGAGCGATCCACTGCTGCAGAACTTAAACTGACGTTCCTTCTCTGTCTTGGTTCAGTTTAAGTTCTGCGCCGGGGCGCGTCCAAGGAGGCAGGGTCGGGGCGAACCCGAATTCCAGGGACCTTAGTATGATTATCATAATAATTAATGTATCTATATATAAGATGTTAGGGGTACGTATAGTATATTTTGAAACATAAATATCAATCAATTTATATATATTATGGATATAATATCCTTCTAACGATGCAAACTAATTGATTATGGTGATATCGATATCACTCTTACGTGTCATCTTCAAATCATAATGTTGTGGTTGTCGCTAAGCGCGACGAGATCTATCAGAATTGTGTTGTCATGGTGGCCGTGGTCTCACGACGGGATCTCGTCTCAGCAATCGAGTCTCTCGCCTCTCCTTGTGGATGCATGAGCGTTGGTGATGGGGCGTCTCTAGGGACGATCGAACGGCGCCGCGCATGGTAGGCCATGACATGCAGTTTTTTGTTCCATCTCGGAGCCATTATCTGAAACTAAATTTCTAAATTGTAGCTATCGCCAGATTACCGTAATTCATTGTGGGATATTGATCTTCCGGGATTCATTGCACAAAATGTAATCAAATATATAATTGTGCTATCCAGTAGGCATTCCTTAAAAAAAGGAGTATTATGTAGCTGAAAATAGAACATCAATTTTGTGGTGCACTGCTATCGGTTTGTGCCCATGGATTATCCCATCAGACCCACCCCAATTTCTTTTTTTAATGGAACTGGACCCACCTCACATTTTCTTTGAGAACATGGACCTAGCTCACTTTTTTTTTGAGAATTTGGATCCACCTCACTTAATCACCGTAGCTGACCATATAGGAGAAGAAGGCCCCAATAACTAAAGAAGATAGCCCAAATTCAAGCCCACGTAAGCTTGGGCACTTCCTCTTTCTTCTCCTTTCTGAAACACACGACATGAAAAGCTCTAAACTTCCTCCAATGGCGCTGCCGCATGAGCATAACTGCATAAGCTTCCGTCACACCTGGATGGAGCCCCTCGATCTCGGGGGCCCAGGGCGGCCGCCCACCCTGCCCCCTCAGGGTCGGCCCTGGGAGGAGGCCAGTGCGTCGAGGGGAACTAGGGGGAAATCAGGGAGAGAGAGTAGGGGTGGGGGTCTAGGGGTGCTCGGGTGTGGGCTACAGTGTTTTGCGGGATCAACTCAGCCCGGGCGAGCAGCGAAGCTCGATTTAAGCTTCTCTCCTCAGCCCGACTGAGAGCTCTTTTCGGGACGAGGTGGGCATAGCTGAGATGCCCTGACCCGACATACCAAACAATAAAAGGCCTCTTAGCTGAGTTGAGTAGGAATATCTAGATTCACCCGGTCTACCAAACACGCCATAAGCAGGAAAGGCAAGGTTGTTGCGGTCGGAAGAGTTCCCGATTGGAGTAGAGCTTCGGTCGCTCTCTCTCCAATGCGACCGAAGAGAAATACGACAAGCCGGAGCGGTAGCGAAACGGTATACGGGCCGTGGCCGGCCTGCTAGGGCGCACGGGAGAAGAGATTGGGTCTCAGGTGGCTGCCGATCGCTTGTTGAACACTGACTGAATTAATTGAACGAGAAAGGCCGTTGCTGCTTATTTTTGCCTTAGTTCAGAAACTGAACCAAAAGCTTCTCGAATTTGAGAAGAGGAAGATTTTGAAGAAGTGAATTAACGTGTGTAAACATGGACTGATTGGAAAGTCCTAGAACCAGCAGCTGATCCATCAAAGGACATATTGAAGCATATGCACAAGAAAAGAAGGAACGAGAATTCGGGAAAAGACCATATGGATTCTGGCAAAAACTTTTAAACTGTTCGAATCTTTTGCAGGGAGATTAAACCGGAAGATTTTGTAGCAATTTAAATGGAGATGAAGAGGGAATGGCATGGATAGCAAGCATGATGCCCACATAAATTCTGTCTGGGCATTTCTACTAGAATAAGAGATAAATAGGAGAAAACCAAAGATATATATAGAAATGTACCAAAATCATTTGTACAAAAAATAGTGGTTCCCTCGTTTAACAAAGAGAAAACCAAAAGGTAGAGTACCGAATTGGAAAGATAGAGAGTGAGATTTCTTACAAACCATATTGAATTTTTATTAAAACCAAGTAGTTTTCTTTTGGTTTGAACATGTTAAAAGAATTGAGAAAGAAACACACAAGGTCTAATAACCACATAACAACAAGACAACATTAAAATGCATTTTACTTCCAAGAGGTTACATGTGATGATTATGATGCATTGATGATGTCATGATGATGCACAAAGTATAAACAACAACAATTTTCTAGTAGTGGTTTTCCCGGGGTGCTACAACACTCCTGTGCCAGACGCGCGGAACCCTATGATGGCGGCATATCGAGATTAAGTAGACGAGATTGCCAAGTGATTCGACGGCTACAAAGTCAAGTACGTCAAACGGGAGGATAATGAGGCGGCAGATCTGCTGTCAAAGCTTGGATCAGCTCGCTGACCAATTCCGCCAGATGTTTTCCTGGAGCACTTATGGACCCCATCTGTGAAGGGAGCGGACCCCGACAACCCAGATAGAGTGGACTCATTTGTTAACGCAGTAACAGTGACCTCTCCGGCTTGGACGAAACCATTCATGGACTATCTACAAGACGGAACTTTGCCTTCGACAAAGTCGAAAGCTGGCAAATAGTACGAAGAGCAAAATGATACGTCATCATTGATGGCCAGCTATATAAAAGAAGTACCACATGAGTTTCCCTTCGATGCGTCTCCAAGCAGCAAGGTATTGATATCCTTAGAGAGATACATCTCAGAGACTACGGGCATCACGATGTTCCCCGATCGTTGGTGGCTAAGGCCTTCCGACAAGGATTCTATTGGTTAACTGCCAAGGCGGACACCGACAAGTTGGTACAAACATGTCTTGGGTGTCAGTTCTATGAAAGACAGCCAAATGTTCCAGCTAAAGAATTGCGAACCATATCAATAACTTGGCCGTTTGTAGTCTGGGGCTGGACATGGTGGGACCTTTGCAGACAACACCTTGTGGATTTACACACTTGCTAGTAGTAGTGGATAAGTTCACAAAATGGATTATAGCTAAACCCATTAGAAAGCTTAATGGGGCAACGACCCTAAAATTTGTCTAGGGTCTAGTGGTGAGATTTGGTCTCCCACACAGCATCATCACTGACAACGGCAGAAATTTCTCTCTTGGAGAAGTTGAGGAGTACTGTCATGAAAAAGGCATCCGCCTTGACCTAGCATATGTGGCACACCCACAGTCTAATGGACAAGTTGAACGGGGCAATGGACTAATTCTGCACGGAATCAAGCCACGCTTAGAGGCACCGCTACACAGAGCAGTTGGAGCCTGGGCAGAGGAATTACCATCTGTATTGTGGAGTTTAAGAACAACACCCAACAGATCCACCGGCTTGACTCCTTTCTTCATGGTTTATGAAGCAGAAGCCATCTCACCATCTAACATCCTCCACGATGCACCAAGAGTCGCCGCCTACAAGGAGGATGACGCTAAAGAATCCAGATGCTTATCTGTGGACCTACTCGAGGAAGAGCACATGCTGGTATGACAGAGATCCGCCATCTACCAACAGAAGCTACATGGCTACCATAGTCGCCGTGTTTAGCATCGCTCGTTTAAAGAAGGGGATCTGGTGCTTAGACTCAAGCAGGAGAAATCACACAAACTATCCCCGCCTTGGAAAGGACCGTTCGTCATAAGCAAAGCATTGCTCCATGGTTCCTATTACCTCGTCGATATTCGCGAGTTGAAAGATAGGCCTAAAAATCAAAAGCGCAAGCAACGTGACTCCGATGATGATTACCCAGAGACAGATCGACCATGGAACATAACACAACTATGTCCCTTTTACACTTAGCATATTTTATATTATGTAATAAGTTTCTTATATGATAAATCAAATAAAGCATTTGGTTCACTCATATTCTCTAAGTCTTTTACCTCCTTTAGTTGTTCATTTTTGGATCATATAAACCCTTTATGCGCAAGTTTGCATTTGCACTTGTGAAAATTCCGCCTACGGGCGTTAGCTTAAGTTTTCTGGTTTACACGTTTTCTGAAGTTTTTATGTGGATTCTGGAGCAGTGACTTCTCGGCACTCAAAGCCGGCGGTTTTTCTCTTAGGTTCTTGACGGTGCTATTAAGCATTATCACGCGAGAGCATAGTTCTGTGCTACGACTCTTTCGTCTCAGGAAAGGTCAAGCATACAAACCACAATAATGGATAAGCCAACCCTTGCTTAAAAAATATAAACATGCTGAAAACAGATAAGTAGCAGGAAACTTGAGTACAAGTTTTTTCCCTCTTACAAATGATGACCGCAAGTGCACAGATCGTTTGTAGCTAGTTTCGAAATAAAGATACTGATCCCACATGGAGGAGGAGTCTAAAGTCTAATAACTCTTGAAATAAATACTACAATACAAATGCTAAATAAAGTTCTAAGTGACAAGATAAAGTGCAAGTATTGCATAAAAAAGGTGTTTTTGGGTTTTTGGTATAAGAGCAACAATAAGTAAAGTAAAATAACTAAACATAGAAAGTAAGTATCGCGTATGTAAGAGAGATTGGAACTACATGGAAAAAAACGTTCTCAGGGAGTAGCGGATACACCACTAGCATTATAAAGAACTAAGCTAAAGATTATTATCATGAACATTCTCAACTATGTATATGTGGGAGGAACTCCTTATTTGGACAAATAGGCAGCAACCACTGCTCACATCATTCCCATAACCACAACAGTCAGCAATCGACATCAATCGAATTACTGCGCTATTAAGGGACGTAATCTCGTAGGACGTATCTTATGGCATGGATAGTATTCCGTGAGTTTCGTCGGTTCCCAAGTTGATACGTAAGGGGTGCCAACAGCTTTATAGTCACTGTAATTGCTAACATACCTTCATCTACCAACAAGTAGTTCTCTCCATCAAGTCCCCATATGAGGCAAATATTGAGAGGTCGACTTCTCTCAACATCAAGATGAAGACAGTCTAACACATGGTCACAACAATGAATATCATCAATCTCATAATAGGGTTTCTCTATCTCTCCAAGAACTAAATGATATACTCAGTCATGGAGGCAATTCGCATATGGAAATAGCAATAGAATCTATCATAGATAAATAGTACTTGTATAAATCCACAACGAGTACGGAAATTACAATAAGATCTAGACAAGGTGTAGATGGGATGGATGGAGATGGTGGTGATGCAGCGGTTCATGATGAAGATCGATGCCTTAGCCTTCTGGATCTGCGCAGGGCAAAGATGGATCCCCGGTGTATGAGTTCCCCCTCCAGATGCCTTCCGTAGGTGAGGTTTCAGCGGTTTCTGGTTATTCTGTTTGTCGTCTCTCTGATCCAGTTGCACGGGGTGAAACTATTTGAGGAGGCGGTGGCGGTGGCGGCGCCAACTATACTGCAGGAACTATATGGCCGGAAAATTTATTCCCGCCATATAGTTGCTCGTTAAACCGTATGTGTGCCTTGATCGCTTCAGGTTTTCTTCTGGTATTATTGATATTTTCCAAATAAGCGATTGACGTTGTTTTTTACTCCTTTTGCCCTCAGTACAACTTCTCCAAGAATTGTATCCATCATTTGTCCTAATCCTAGTGAAAACATACATAAAATGTGCACGTGAACACTGTAAAATACTAAGATCCTATATCTACAATGCAAAATAATAATATACAACATGATGCAAATATGCACTCATCAACTTCCCCAAGCTTAGACTCTTGCTCGTCCCGAGCAAGTTTAGCTTAATGGATGTGATTCTCATATTCATGAAGCTGAGTCGATAAAATAATGAGGCAGTTGCAGCATGTGTTTATCATATATGATACATGGGAATAAGTTCATGAATAGTACCTTACTCGAATCATCTGAATAATATTAGCAGGCTTCCACACCTTAGTGATCAACAGTTCACAAAATCTGAATCTCAACATAATGTAAAATTATTAGATTCAACCGAATGAGTTAGCGAGGTAGTCCCAAGTGTTTTTGGATTAACATATTCACTTGGGATTTAAAATGTCAAACGCTCATTTGTCATACTACAATATAGTGGTGTATGCCTATTTGCTCTTTGCACATTCGCTATTTTTATTCTTGTTTTATTCTCTTTTGTGTATATGCTCACACTTTTGTTTAAGTGTTGTGCAAAGGTGCTAGCCATACATTCCACTTCATATAGGAATTCAAAGTTTAACGATCTCGATTATCAAATTCCAATTGTATATGAAGCAATCTTTATAGCTTGGATATTCTACCTTGTCTTGTTCTCACTCTAATTTGATAACACTTTTAATTCTCCTTTGTTCAAGGTTTGTTTTTCAACTTGGCTGATTAGATAATTTTTCTTTCTTTATAAATCAAACCATGTACTTACAACATATTGACCAAATTATCTTTGTATGTTCCATTAATACCAATGGTGTGGAAGACTCCTATTGCTATCATCAAGTGCAAGTAAAATTATACTCAACCATTCATATATCCAATAGGATAAACACAAACTCAATATTGCTCCATATATGATAATAAACTCGGAATTTCATAAAGGGATCGACTATTCCTGAAGGGAATTCTAATGATGCAAACTTTATTTCTAGTTTGAACTAATGTAAGACTAAAATAGTAATGTAAAACTTATAAGATAGATTATAAGGTCTTAAAGATCTCCCCAAGCTTGGAATCAAGCCAGGCAGGATCAAATAATCCCTTACGATTATTTGATATCGTGATTATTGTAGATCATTGTGGTGCCATGGAATGTAACACCGCGGTGCGTAGCTTCTTGTTGGTATCCTCGAGAGCAGTGATGCGGCTGTAGAACCTGCACAAATCAGATTGCAGAGTGTCCACTTTATATACGACCTTAGTCACCAATGGGAGGAGATCATCCTTCTTCTCTATCTCCTTGAGACGGTGGCGGACTTTAAAGCGATGGAGTAGCTCCTACTTCTGATATATCTCTAGTTCTCGCACGCGATCCTTGGTCCTGGGAACAACTTCTTCTTCCTCATCCATAATCGATGGATCGGGAAAGTGGAAACCGTTCCTCCACTCTTCTTGAGGCTTCACCCTCATAAGAGTTCCAATTGTAGGCTTCAAGAGTGGCTCCTTCGCTCCCTTTCTAGCACCTGCACCAATATTAGGTAATTCCTTACGCTTGTGCGGCATGGGGTCCATGGCAGTGAACTTGACCGTCTCCACGCACCTTTTTCCATGCGGCTTATGATCTTCTCTCTCTTCTTGAGCTCTCTTCATTGCCGCCCAGTTGATCTCTCGGGGATCATAGACATCACGGCAGATGTAGACGTCAACCGCCTCTTCATCGGAATCGTTGTTGTAGAATCTTGGCTCGACGTACTCCTTGTACCCCGGGCTAAACCTCTCCACCTCCTCGTCATCGTCCTCCATGGATAGGCTGCTAGAGCGGTCCCTAGAAGGAGCAATGAGCCCCAAGGGTTTCCCATGGCCTAGGACGGGATAGCGCATGGCTAGATTGTTTCCTGGTGATTATGATTATAGAGAGAGACAATGGCAGTATACAAGGGGGGGTCAGAGGTCGGTAAAACTCGCGAGAAACACCAAATTCTCGCCCAAAAAAAGAATCTTAATGAAACAGGGAAATAAATCGTGGATTTGGAGGAGTCCTGCCGCATAACGACCAACTATACGGGCGCGACCCATATAGCTCTGGCCGTATAGTTGGTTCCGGGCAGATATTTCCAAATATCTCGAGTCTAGGTCAGTTAAGTTATGACTCGAAACCGACAATATCATTTTTATATATATATCGCGAGAAAAATGAAAAAGCAAACGAAAATGTCAAAGAGTTTAACGACCAACTATATTGCCGGAATTTTATCTCCGGTCGTATAGTTGTGACCGTATAGATACAAACATCAAAAATAGAAAGTGTCTGAGAGTTCAACGACCAACTATACAGCCGGAATATTATCTCTGGTCGTATAGTTGCGACCGTATAGATCTAGACATCAAAAACAATTTCATGAAGAAGATACAGAGGGTTTAAGGACCAACTATACGGCGGGAGATTTTTCTCCAGTCGTATAGTTGCACCCTTATAGTTGGTAAAAACCTCCAAAAACTTCTGAAAAACACGAGGAATTCAAAGGCAAAAAATTTAGAAGTAAAATCTATGAAACAAATCACTTATTCGAGTAAGAACACTTACCTTGAACTTACCTTGAACTTATTAGGGGATGACAAGCTCCTCCAACAACAAATACTTCTTCTCTTTTGGAGGAATTCACCTTAGTTCATTGAATAATTGTCATAAGAGAAAATCACCAGGACTAAAGCTCCTCTCAATAAGATTGGTGTCTTACTAGGAAAATACGGACACTGCATCCAACATCTTTATTTCTTGCCTCTGCATAATCTGCAACTCAAATTCTTGAAGTAAAAGGATCCAATGGACCAGTCTTGGATTATGGGTTTTCCTCTCAAGGAGTTCTTTTAAACCATCATGATCCATATGAACTCTTACTTTTGTATCAACTATATAAGAACGAAATTTATCTACAAGAGAAAAATACAACAAAAAGTTCCCTTTCTTCCTTAGTATAGTTCTTTTGAGCACTATTAAGAGTTATACTAGCATGATGTATAATATTAAATCTGCGACCTATATGTTGTCTCAGAGTTACTCCTATAGCACCATCACTAGCTTCACATATTAAGTCAAAAGACATACCCCAGATAGGTGGTTTAATGATAGGAGCACATGATAAAGCATTTTTAAGTTTATCAAAGGCTACAAGACATTTATCATCAAAATTAGATCTTACTCCCTTTTGAGGAGGTTAGTCAAAGGTTTAGATATTCCAGAGAAATTTCTAATGAACCTTCTATAAAAACCCACATGACCAAGGAAACTTCTTATACCTTTTATATCCCTAGGTTGTGGCATTCTCTCTATGGCCTCAAACTTAGCTCTATTCATTTCAATTCCCTTACCTGATACCTTATGTCCAAGGACTATACCTTCTTTGACCATAAAATGGCACTTCTCCTAGTTTAGAACAAGATTGGTTTCTTCGCAACGCTGCAAAACTCTTTTGAGATTATCCAAGCAACTAGTAAACGAATTTCCATAGACAAAAAAGTCATCCATAAATACTTCCATTATTAGTTCTATAAAATCCACAAAAATAGCAGCCATGCATCTTTGAAAAGTAGCTGGAGCATTACATAAACCAAAAGTCATACGTTGGTAAGCATGTAAACCATAAGGACTAACGAAAGTTGTTTTAAGTTGGTCATGAGGATGAACAGCTATTTGAGAAAAACCAGAGTATCCATCCAAGTAGCAAAAATGAGTTTGGTTTGCTAACCTTTCTAAAGTTTGATCTATTAATGGTAAAGGATAGTGATCTTTCCTAGTTTATTTATTCAATTTCCTGAAGTCTATGCACATCCTGTGCCCAACAATAGTTCTAGTAGGTATCAATTCATTGTTTTCATTAGGAACAACGGTAAAACCACCCTTCTTAGGGACACAATGAATAGGACTTACCCATTCACTTTCTTTAACAGGATAGATTATACCTGCGTCCGGTAGGCGTACAATTTATTTTCTTACCACTTCCTTCATTTCAGGCTTCAGCCTTCTATTAAATTCCACAACTGGTTTAGCACCTTCTTCCATGAATATTCGATGGACGGTTATCATGGGACTAATGCCCTTCAAATCATCCATTGAGTACCCAAAGGCCTTGCGATGCTCCTTAAGTATTTTCATGAGTTCTTTTTCTTCTTATCCTGAAAGTTTAGCACTAATAATAATAGGAAATTTATTTATGTCATCTAAAAATCTATATTTGAGATCATCTGGTAGAGTCTTCAACTCTGGGGGTGGTAATTCTTCGTCCCCTCTCTTTTCTGGCTCTTCAAAAGCCTCATTAGTTGGAGGCCCTATAATGGTAAGTGAATCGAATTCATCTTCTAGTTATTCTAGGGACTTCTCCTCCATAACTATTTCTTCATAATTTAAGTCTTCATTTGTTTCTTCTTTTTGATCACTAAAGAAGAGAGCTGCCATTTCCTTAATAGTTTTCTGTTTCTCTTCTTGTATTTGTGGAGGTCTGTCTTTAAATCTGGAAAAGTGGAATTCTTTTTCCGCTCCCCCAAGCTTAAGAGACACAATATCCTTTTTGAAATCAACTTTGGCACCTACATCACTCAAAAAGTTTCCTCCAAATATAATTAGGCAAAGAGTGTTAACTGGCACATCAACAACTACAAAATCTATAGGAAAGTTTTTATTGCCAATTGTGACAGTTGCATCTTCAACTACTCCCATTGGAATTCTAAGAGTTTTATTGGCTAACATGATTGTCATATTAGTATTTTCAATTGTAGCCGGTTCTATCTCTTATTTCTAAATAGAAATCATAAGAGATAACATTAACTCCGGTGCCAAGATCGCATAAACCATAATGCGAGGTTTCCTTAAATATGCAGGGAAGAATAGGCTTACCCACATCTTTTACCTTTGTTTTACCTTCAACCAATACGGAAGTCTCTTCATCAAGTTCAACTATGTTACAATGTGCATACATAGCCATAATTTCTTCCTTGTTTACCTCTTCATCTTTGGTTTCTTCCAGATGTTCCACGACTTCTGGCATACTTTCCTCTTCCTTCTTCTCCCATACTGCTTTGACCTATTCATATTCAAAAATATGCTTTTGTGCAGTGTTAGGAAAGGTATCTCATATGTTGGTTCTAAGGATGTTAGTGTTGCTTTACTTCTCTTTTCTTCTCAGGTTCGGGTGGTGGATCATACTTGACAGAACCCTCTTTTGGAGCTTTGATGTGTTCTGTAAAAGCTTTAACAACTTGCAACACAAGATCTTAATCCAAATAAAGTTCTTTAGATAATTCTTTAACATGGCCCTTTTTATTATAGTCATGAATACAATCATGATCTATTTATACGCCTCCTTCGCTTCCTAGACCAAAATTCCATGAAACTATATGATCGTGAATTCTATTAAGTAAAGCCCAAGCTTTAGTTATAGGAAGATTCATAAAGGCTCCTTCCGTGAAAGAGTCTAGTTCAATTTTATTAGGTTCAATTAAACCGCCATAAAAGATATGCAATAAATACCATTCAGGAAAATCATGATGAGGGCATAGATTAAGTAAATCTTTAAATCTGATATAAGCTCTTACTAGTCCTTCATTAGGACGGTCCCTCCAAGTCATTATAAGATGCCTAATTTCAAAAGATTTTGATAATGGATAATATTTTTCTAGAAACTCACAGGCCAAATTATCCCATGTAGTAGTGTCTTATGGGGGTAGAGATTTATACCATGAGAGAGATGTACTAGTCAAAGTCTGACTAAAAAGTTTAACCCTTACCTCATTAGCAGTATATCCCGTCAATTGAAAAGTGCCACATATATCTTTGAAACATACAATATGCTCATATGGACCAGGATCTTCTTCATCCCCAATAAATTGCTTCTTTTGTAGAATACCAAGTAATAGAGGATTTATTTCAAACCCCCTTGTCCTCTCATTGGAGTTATCTCTTTAATAAATATCACAGGGCTTCCCAAAGTGGCTGAGTGGGTTGGCACTAGTCATATGCTCAAACTCCATCATGTTGGTGGAAACCTGTAACTCAAAACAAAACTTAGCAAGAAAAAATTAAATAAGAAAAAACTAAAAGACCTATAACGCTTAGCTCTCCGACAACGGCGCTAGAAAATAACTTGATGACTGCAAGTGCACAGATTGTTTGTAGCTAGTTTCGAAATAAAGATATCGACCCCAAATGGAGTAGGAGTCTTAAGTCTAAGAAGTCTTGAAATAAATACTACAATAGAAATGCTAAATAAAGTTCTAAGTGATAAGATAAAATGTGAGTATTGCGTAAAAAGGTGTTTTGGGGTTTTTGGTATAATAGCAATAATAAGTAAAGTAAAAGAACTAAACACAGAAAGTAAGTATCGCGTATGTAAGAGAGATTGGAACTGCAGTAGGGAAAAAGCGTTCTTAGGGAGTAGCAGATACACCACTAGCATTATAAAGAACTAAGGTAAAGATTATTATCATGAACATTCTCAACTATGTATGTGTGGGAGGAACTCCGTATTTGGACAAATAGGCAGCAACCACTGCTCACATCATCCTCATAACCACAGCAGTCAGCAATCGACATCAATCAAATTACTGCGCTATTAAGGGACGTAATCCCGTAGGACGTATCCCATGGCATGGATAGTGTTCCATGCGTTTCCTCGGTTCCCAAGATGTAAGGGGTGCCAACAGCTTTATAGTCACTGTAAGTGCTAACACACCTCTGTCTACCAACAAGTAGTTCCCTCCATTAAGTCCCCATAAGAGGTAAATATTAGGAGGTCGACTTCTCTCAACATCAAGATGAAGACAATCTAACATATGGTCACAACGATGAATATCATAAAAAACTTTATCTTATTTCAATCTCATATTAGGGTTTCTCCATCTCTCCAAGAACTAAAGGATCTACTCAGTCATGGAGGCAATCAACATCATGAAAATAGCAATGGAATCTATCACAGATGAATAGTACTTGTATAAATCCACAACGAGTACGGAAATTACAACAAGATCTAGACAAGATGTAGATGGTATGGATGGAGACGGTGGTGATGCAGCGGTTGATGATGAAGATCGGTGCCTTAGCCTCCCAGATCTGCGCATGGCAAAGATGGATCCCCGGTGGACGAGTTCCCTTCCAGATGGCTTCCAAAGGTGAGGTTTCAGCAATTTCTGGTTGTTATGTATGTCCTCTCTCTGATCTAGTTGCACGGGGTGAAAATATTTGAGGAGGCGATGGCGGTGCCATCTATACGGTGGGAACTATACGGCCGGAAAATTTATTCCCGCCATATAGTTGGTCGTTAAACTGTCTGTGTGCCTTGATCGCTTCGGGTTTTCTTCTGGTATTATTATATTTCCCAAATAAGCGATTTACATTGTTTTTACCCCTTTTCTCCTCAGTACAACTGCTCCAAGAATTGTGTCCATTGTATCCATCATCTGTTCTGATCCTGGTGAAAACAGACATAAAATGTGCACGCGAACGCCGTAAAATACCAAGATCCTACATCTACAATGCAAAATAATAATATAAAACATGATGCAAATATGCACTCATCAACAAACACATCAGTTTTTCTGCATACACACTTCGGAGATACATTTAATACAAATATTGTTTTTATGGCTCTGCTGTAGTGGACTTCGTGGTGGCATCATCAGCAACATGAGAGCTAGACTAGGAAAGCTCATCGAACTCGGAAGGAGATGGACTAGACTTAGAAGAAGCCATGTCCTCATCTAGTATCTCGGCAGGCACGAAGACATCCGCCTTGACCATCTTGGCAACTCTAGTGTCGTAGCCAGCAAGGGAGTTACAAATAGCATTGCTATCGATCTCTTTTCCTTCCTCGTCTAGCTTGGGCATGCCGGAGGTCACTAGATCAATGTCGGTGTTGTTGTAATGTGATTTGACCAAGGATAGGGTCATCCTTGCACCAACCCAAAAGCAAGAGGCTTTCTAGTACTTGACTTTCTCGGGGGCTCGACGCAGGATTTTCGAGTACTTGGCTGCTGAGTCTGCTGCCTTGATGTTTATCCCTAAATGTTGGGCTATCTCCTTGGCCTGCGCGATGGTGGTGCTGACAAAATTGCAGGCAAGAATCATGCATTCCTTGGGATCCGGAGCACCTTCACCCAAGTTGGTCAAGCCAATGGGAGCTGTGGGTTGCATAAGATACAAGGACCATGAGTATAAGTACATCACACATTTGTCCAAGGCACAGAATTGATCAAGACGGAGGAAACATATTGAAGATGCTAGATTCGGCTTGCTTGCATGTCTCCGCTAAGATGCCATGCTCATCCTGAAATTTCTTGTAGGCCTCAAGGCTACGAGAGTTTTGCTCTTGGGAAGCTTGGTTTTGCTCCTTGAGGCGTTCAATTTCTTCCTTCAGACGCTGCATCTCGGCACCTATAGACTCTTGCATGACCTTCATCACCTCCTCGTGTCCCTTCACTGCCTCAGCCAGGTCTTTCTTCAAGATCTTGTTTTCACTGTCAAGTTCTTGAATATGCTTTGATTGCTCGAAAATTCCCTTGGCTTTGGCAATAAGTTCTGTAAGATGGCAAAACAAGAACAGTATGAGAACACGGAAGAAATTGACTATGAGCAATAGCCAGGAAAAAGTCGGAGAAAAATAGACTCTTCCTATTCATGATCCGTTCCTTTAGGAAAGCTGTTTACCCTTTTCAGCATCCAGGTCCGCCTATAGCTTGTCATATTTCTCATTGGCCTTCTTCCTCCGGGCAATCTCATTCTGTGTAAGCAAAAGCATTTAGTTTCTCGTAGAAGCTCCTAGACAGAACTATTCTAGTTTCATTTAGACGCTCGGGGGCTATAGGATTAAATTTCAAAGACAAGTATGCTACTCTTAGAGCATCTAGCCAGAACCTTTTCTAGTTTCGCCTAGACGCTCGGGTGCTATACTATCAAGTTCTACTCTTAAGTTCTTTGGAGAACTCAGGCCAATAACTATTGTTTATCCGCCTAAGATCTTGAGGGATACAGAGTGATATGTTATGTGATAAAAGATCAAGTTTAAAGACTTACAATGGCAATGACTTTAAGATTGTTGGCCAGATTGGCATATGCAGTGTGGAAAACGCCAGCATTGTGATACACGACATCTGCCTGCTTGATAAGGTCATCAAGGCACAATGCCGGATGAGTTGCATCCAGAGGAGTTGATGAAGCCAGAGGCATGGAGGATGCCCTGGTCGCCTGCTGCGTGATAATAGCAGTGGATGGACTAGTGGATCCCGCCTTGTCTGTTGCTACAAACGCCTCTGCCTCCGCCTCCATTCCCTCCATTACTTGTTTTCCTTTCTCGGTGGCATCCTTAGTCGGAGCTTCAGCCACTTTGGAGGAAGTACTCTCTTGCGTGGCCTATCCACTAGCAGCGACGTCCATCCCGGCAGAATCTGAGACATCAAAGATTGGATTGATATCTATCTCCATGGTGGAAGTCTCAAGAAGGACGGGGGGGGGGGAGGCCTAGTGGGACCAGCAGTGGGCTTGGTGGCAGGAGTTGGAGGAGCAGTGGCGGGAGAGGGCTTGGCGGCCACGTCCTTGATCAGCATATCACGAATATGTTTTGACCCTCCAACATCTCTAGAGGATCGCTTTAGGCTAACACCGGTTTTCCTCCTGAAACGTACAAAGTATAAATACAGGAGTTGAACAGGGTGCAAGCTAAGGTACAAGTCGGAGAATGAATA
This sequence comes from Avena eriantha, assembly GCA_910589775.1. NCBI lineage: Eukaryota > Viridiplantae > Streptophyta > Magnoliopsida > Poales > Poaceae > Avena > Avena eriantha. The sequence continues at coordinate 126,635,247 of OU342745.1, forward strand.
CACTTACTCCACGACAGGAGCCTTGCTTAGGGGAATGCCGGTGGATCTCTTCTTCTCTGCCTCTAAGGCAGCGATGGATCGTCTGGACACTCCACTCTCCGATTTCTTCTTCTTCTTGGCCTCGACAGCAGTGTCAGAGGTGGAGCTCTTCCGCTTTCGCGCTGCCGGAGCTAGGTGATCCTTGGGGGTGTCAGCATCGGACACCACCTGGATATCCTTCAGCTTGGGATCATAGACCTGGGAGTCCATCTGATCCTCCACCAAGGTCGCTAGCTCGGAGACAAAGGTGTGTTAGACGGATAACTTCAAGACAGAAAAGCCTTAGAGTATATGTAACGAGCGACAAAGGAAACGGAAGCTACCTCTAGGCATTTGCCGCATTCGAACATGTCATAGGTGATCTTGAAGCCACGCTTTCTGTCCTTCACCTTGACCATGTCCTTAAGCCGGAGCTTGATGGTGTCATTGGAGAAGTTATCCCGCAAAATTCGCATGGGATCCTTTTTGTCCTTAGAGTACATGCACATCATCTCGGCGTGGTGCTGCAGAGGCTGGATCTGCCTAGTGAACCAACACATGGCTAGGTCCAATCCCGTCAGACCTCCATCTATGAGCCATTCGATTTGCCTTACGGCATGATTGGCTTCCTCGTCGTACGAAAGGGGGGCTGGGGACCTCCAGGTGGGTGCTTCGACGGTAGCTCCATCGGTGAAGTCGGGGTACGTATCAAGACGGTCAGGCAGACACTACAAGAAATGTGTTAACTAGTGACCTTTTCTTAACGATCATGGTTTTTTTGGTCATAGATATATGACCATTTCGAACCAAATGGTCGTAGGCCATTTGGGAGGGTCCAGACCCTAAAAAACTATGACCTTTTATGTCAGGAAGGTCACAACTTTCTTACTCCAATTGGTCATAACATAGACAGCACTGGTCTATAAGCTTATTTTTGGACTGACTACGACCAATTTAAATGGTCATGGGTGCTACTCATGATTACTTAAAAAGACGGATGACCACGTCAACAAGTTGATCGATGTGTCACGTCCATGTGTCAAATTACGCTGATGCGTCTACATATGTGTCATTCGCAATATTTTAAGTTTGTTATTTTCTCTGATACTATGTCATACAAAACGATGCAACGCGAATATTTTCATTTTTTCCTATTTTTTTAAGTAGTTACGCCGATTTCAAGATGCGGTCAAAACAGCGGGAGTGACCTTTCTCGTCTAGGGGCCCACACTTTTTTCAACCAATCAGAACACAGGATACCAGGGCCACACATCAGCGTCCAGGACACGATCTTGACGGTCCATATCATATCATCTCAATCCAACGGACAAAAACCCCACCCCACCCCACCCCACCAATCAGGTCACTCCCGCCCCCACCGAATTTACCGTATCCAGACCAACCCAGTACCCCACCCACCCCATCGCGCATCCAGACCCACCCGCACAACCCTAATCCCCAGCCGCCACCACCCTGTGTGGATCAAATTCCCCACCGCGTCCCAACAACCGCCGCGTCTCACTGATTTTCTCCCCTCTCATCGCCCTCCGGTGCCCTTCCTCTCTCCGGCGCGGCCCCCCGCGGCTTCCCCATTCGCGGTGCTACACGGCGGTGCAACAGTAGGATGCCCTAGGGGATGTCCACGGCTACAGCACCATGTCGCGCCCATGCTAAGCGGGGAGGTTGCCGACTGATCTGTCCGCCTCGAGAACTACCTTCGCGCCGGAGCCGAGATGGACGGCCTTGCCATAGTCGGCGCGTGTGAGATCCCGCGGTGGACCAATCCACGGTTCCGACAGATCCAACCCCAGGATCGGCGGTCCCCAGCGGCTGCCCCGCTCGCGGTGTTGCACGGCGACAGACCCAGCTAGGCCTCCTCGCTTTATTCCCCTTCTCCCCTCTCGATTTCTCTCTCTCGGGTTCTCTTTCAATCTCTCTCTCTCTGCAGGTACCACCGGACGTGAGGGTGGAGCCTCACCGTATCGTCGACGGAATTTTCGGGAAGTGGAACCCTACTCGGATCTGGCGTCACTGACCTCTGCTACAGCAAACGGCGAGGCGTTGAGGATCATTTGCACCCACATCCCCACCGACAGTAATTGATTGGTTCATGAGGCAAAATCAACCTACAGCGGCCAGTGTTTACCTTATGCTGGATAGTTAGGGTTTTGGGATATAACTTGATGTGTTTGTGAATAGAAAATCCATGTTCATGCAGTATAGTTGTCATGGATTTTTGGCTGTAATCTGAAACTCCTCATCTGCATATGGCCATAGTAACGTCAAATGAGTAGCTGCATTTACAATTATTGCACCGTGGACTCCTCAAATGAGTAGCTTAGATTGATGCTAGGCATGGTGTGCTTTGCTGCTAGTTATAATAACAATTGATAAGATCAAGCCCCGTTTGCATTTTTCTGAACAATAGCTAATGTGTGGAATATGATAATGGTGTGCTGGATCAGCATGAACTTGGCTTCATTTAATTTTGAGATCGATGTATCTTGTATATTAGTGCTACTAGTGGTGGATTAGACTAGAGCTACTAGTGTAAACTATCCTTGTTTATAGTCTGTTTAGTGCTAGCTGTACTCTTTTAGTGCTAGGTGTAGAAGCTGACAATGCTTACAACCTGTGTTATATTGCATATATATATGTTGCTTGCAACACCCCTTTTTCTGTTGATAAAACAATTTGTTGGGATGCAGTACTGCTTGTGTAGTAGCTATATATATCTCAGGAGCGCTTGTCCAGTAGCTGTATATGCTGCTCAATATATAATTCGTTATTGATGAATTCTCTCTAATACAATCAGTTACCTGTGAAAAAATAAGTTGCTAAGTATACTATTTCTTAGGCTTTCAGTTAGTGGCTCACCTAATGAACAATAATGTCTTCTTGCAGAATGAGCTGGTATATGTTGAAGTTGAGTATATGCAGAAGAGGGTGGTACAACCGTACATAATTGTTGGATGTGTTGAAATACATTCTTAGTTCTTATTACTTCCCGTTTGTACCCTTTTGATTGTAAAATCTTAATATAATTTCCTTACGCAACAGTTATGTTGTTTTAAATATATATTTACAGTTTTGCCTACTATTATTGACTTGATATTCATTCTTTTGCACACCGATTATCTAAGTTCTATTCTTCACTAGAAAGTGGGCATGACAACAATCCGAGAAATGTCTTTGAACTAGTTATGTTCTGCTATTGCCTGATTTGATATAAATATAGGAATGTACTGTATTTGGAGCCGAGAGGAGCCCTCCATTTTAACTGGTGACCCCAAATATGAAGAAATAACTATGCTAGTACTCAGTGAGACCTCCATTTTAACTGGTGATCCAAATGGAGAGGAGCCCTCTGAAGAGGAGAGCACGTAGCAGTATGCTAGCTATGCTAGCTATGAACTGCTCCTATGCTAGCTATGAGCTGTTGATATCAAACTTGCTATTACATATGGATATAGATGTGTGTCAGGTTCTAGGATATAAACTTGTTATCGTTCGTACATGGATAACTATGCATCCTCATTTATGAGTTAATCAGAATAAGAACTGTAGCTTACTGCCATGCACAAGTTTCATACATTTACTTGCAAGTCTAAAGTATGCAAGTACCTTTTATGTCCTGTAGAATCGACATGTGTGTTTCAAACAAATCATGACATCTGCTTCTTTTCAGATAGTTGATCTTAGTTGCTACACATATTTTAAATGCTACACTTGTTACTTGAAGCGTGTCGTGCATACACTTGTTGATCCTATGGGTAGGCGCCTTTGCTTCATCTAGCACCCTTCTTAGAACTTTAAGTATAACCTGCCCAGTCAATTCCTTCTGGTTGCTGTAATGCAGGAACAAGCATAGGTTTCTAGATCACGATGTGTAAAATCATCTGTGTATAGTACTTATGTGGTATAATAGAGATGGATTTACTTGATGGGTAGTCTGAAAACTTCATTGTCTGGCAGAATTTTGGATTATAAACAGATAATTAAGCTGAATGTTTGTTAGATGAAGACCAAGTAGCTAGCCTGAATGCATGTTTGTGTCAAGTTGCTTTTGATCTGTTGCCTGTGTTTGAAATTGCTTCATGAATTCGTCGTTTTAATAATGGAACTTTCTTTTTTTCCTTTGTGTCTTTGTATTTCAGCGGGTAAAGGAAGAAGAAGATTAAGAAGACCAGGAAGGATCAACTAGATCTTTTAACTTTCTTTATCCATGTGATCCGTCTGTCCGTTGTAGGAGAGGGCGATGCGGCCTGGCCTCCCACATGTTTGCACCTGCTGACCGGTGGCGCTGCTGCTGGTGTGCTACCTGCTACCCATGTATGCTATTACTGTCTAGGTCCTTCGCAATTTGGGTGGTAGTGGATGAAGTTTTTTTAAATGTGAACTCAATGTGGATTCCTTTCACAGGGATGGTGTCAGCTAAGACCAGTTCTACCAGCTTGTACTGCACGAGCTTGACACCATCCGTGGGGTACGTCTGTCTCATCCTCTCCCTGCTCCTGCAGATGTTTGGATCTGTTCACTCTTGGTAACCTTGAAGGAGCACAGCTGCACTAGATAGGACATGTTATATACTAGTAATTTATCAAAGATTATAATGGAGCAGTAAGTGTTATATACTAGAGATAATAGCCATCCTCCATGTACAACAAGTGTGCATGATTAATTCCCCTGTTTCGCTGCTATTTTTCATTGTAAGTACATCAAATTTAAAAAGAGTTGATATGGCGTTGTACTGTTTATGTTGATTTGTTTGCTGAAATATAGTCAAAATATTGCTGAATTCATACTGGTGTAGTTTAACTTGTTATCTAGGGTTCAGATTACCTATTCCTTGAATCTGGAAGTTCCATATATACCCACTAAAGAAAACATCTGTTATTGTTGTCGTCATGCAGGTTGCAGCCGAGCTGGGCAGTGTCCGTAGCCTCAGCCCGCGCTCCAAGCGCCTCCTCACCTAGATTTGCTTCTCTTGACTCTAGAGTACGTCAGCTTCCTTCACTAGTACCAGTAGCTTGTTACCATTATTGCAATGTTGCTCTAGGAGTAGACTAAGATGTTTAAGACATTCTCTTTTGTCCAGTGTAATGCTTGAAGTGTTGTTTTATTTTGCTTTGCATATTTGCAGTTACTCAGCAATAGCAGTTCAAATCCATGTCATGTTGATATTTGAATATATAACAAGTTGTCTGCATACTTCACGATGTGAATGATTAGTTGTAGGTTGTTATTTTGTGCTTCCAGTGGGTATATTCCAGAGGCGACAATGCAACATAGCCCGGAATCTACTGCCTTGATGATCTTACTTTTGTCCTTTACTTTGTGCCGAAGTTCAGTGCTTCAGTTGATTTCTACTATTGTATATTTTGCTTCATGTCTTTCACACTTTGTAGGTTTTGTATATGCCCAGTACCTATTTATAATTTAATTGCCACGTTGATTTCCTGTAGCTTTAGGTATACTCTTCATTGACACTAAAATATGGCAAGTTCCTCTTCTACAGGAGCTCCACGATGACGAGGCAGCACGTATAGGATGTCTGGCACAGCTTGTCGGCCGAGCCTAATAGCAGAACGAGCAACCGGGAGGATATCTCGAGAAGAAACGACTCCAAGGGCAGAATGTTGACTGCTACATAACAAAGAGTAGCATATTATAATGTAATATTAGGAATATCTGGGTAGATTGTAATAAGATTGTTTCGGGATGAATTTCATGTTCGCTGTTCTTATGAACTATTGTTTTATGTATGCAATGTTCTAGTGGGACCCAGGTATATGAATAATCTGACAGTTTAGATCTTTTTGACCTGTGGACCAATTTATGAAATGATTCTCGTAAGTGGGACTGCTCTGATAAATGGGACCAGATCAAGATTAAAAAGGCCGAAAATGGAAAATGAATATAGATTGTAAAAAGGATGTGGCCCAGAAAATAAAAAGGCTAAAATGTTAGACTTGGCCCATGTAGCTGAACAAAACTAATAGGAAAATAATATAAATAGGCTGAGTTAATGGGCTTGGCCCATCTAAGGCATCGATCTTGACTGGGCTGAATTTGATCTAAGACTTTGTTTTGGTCATGGATTAGCCACGTAGGATTAGCCACGTGGAATCTGACGTGGACATGCCAGATTACCTATGACCAAAAATTTGGTCATGGTCTCTATGACCATCTATTTTGGTCATAGTTATCCATGACCAATTCAAAAAGAAGGTCGTTAGCTGTCTATAGTGACCCTCGCTATGTGACCTATTGTTTTTGGTCATAGAAAGGTCATAGATGAATTACTATGACCTTTCTATGACCAATATTTGGGGTCACTAGTTAGCACATTTCTTGTAGTGAGAGGAATTGTCTGGGCCATAGAAGTATGTGCGCTGCCAGTTCTTGCATATCTTTGTGACCCATGATGTCGGGGAAGCGTCGGCTAGGCTAGATCTTAAAGCTAATAATTTCGCATATCCGTAGCTTATCCTTGGATTCTACAGACTCTCTCTTGACGGTGAAAAAGTAAATAAACAGATCTAACCTAGGCTTTATTCCTAGTTATCCTTCGCACAAGGCAGTGAAGTTGCTAAGTACGAGGATGCTGTTAGGAGAGAGGTTGTGGTGAAGTACCGAGAAGTAGCAAAGAACATCCAAGAAGAAGTCGGAGACTAGCAGGCTTACGCCACGTACCAGCTGGGCTTTGAGGTATACCTTCTCTCTGGCTTGGGGAGAAGGAGTCACCTCACCGGCCGGCACCGGACGCCAGTCCAAACCCTCTGCCGTGGGGAGATACCACTCGGCGATGAGTTTTGCATATCTTCGGTGGAGAGGTTGGAGCCCCTCCACACTCCTTTGTGGGAGTCGTTATCCTCTTCAGTAGCTTATGGCGCCGCCTGTCCTTGGTCGTCTCCGGTGGTTTCCACCACGGCAGCGACAGGGACAACGACCCCCTCTAGTGGGACCATCACTCCCTAGGATGGCTCCATTGTAGCCTCGAGAGTCACCGCTGCCGAGGGAGTAGAGTTGATGGAGGCCATTGCGTAACTAGGAGTGGGTGGAGAAAGGGGGAAGCTCTGGCTAGGGTTTTCCGATGAGGAGTTCGAACGGACGTGCGGCTGGAAGAAGACAAAGACACAGGGGAGAATGCGGGTAAAAGAAAATAATCTAGCTGCAGCTAAAATATATAGGCCGAGTGTCAAGATTCGTGCAGAAGGATCCTATAGGCGAAGTGTTGCCGACGTGGAGATGAGCGTGCGTGGTAATTTCTCCACGCCCTCCGTCTTTATCGCTTTACCGTTTTAGATTTCACACGCATAAAAACAGCTAATGATTAATGCCTACCTTCTATGAGTTTCGAGGTAGCGTAGGTTGTACCCTACGTCATCCTCCTAACAGTTGCAGTGGGGAGTCACATCTGAAGATTCCATCGAAGGCAGAGAATGTTTGGCTTTGGAAATGAGGACTCAAGGAATCTCGAGCTACATTGTGAAGTAGGAGAGGATTGTAGGGTTCTTTGGGATACCTTTGAGATATTGCTTGATGGATTGCCAGCATCACATAGACGGAGCATTCAAGATCAATAAGCAAGACGGCGCAAGATTTCAAAGTCCTCCGGGGGCTACTGTTGGGGATATGCTATATGGGTATCATCAAAGCATGTCTCTAATTCGGCTAACCCGGGTGGCCTACAGTTGGTAGCAAGGCCTATGGCCTGCTGGGCGGCCCAGTTAGACGGATCCAGAAGGGAGGCCCATGCCGGATTAAGGAAGGCTAAGCAGGAGCCACCGATGTACTCAGAGCCTTAGAGTGCAAGACACGAAAGACTTGTTAGTATTAGTGTAGGACTCCTTATCTTGTCCGACAAGGTCCTTTCCCTATAACCCTAGGTTCTGGTGCCTTTATAAACCGGACCTCTAGGAGCCTTAGGGCAACGATTCATAACACCCTCACACTCGAACCAATCTCTATAACTCGGTGTATTGCCATTATAGTGATTTATAGCAAGAGTGGAGTTCCACCACTGTTGTGGGACTTGAACCTGGATAAACTGTGTTACCTCGTACCCGCCAACTCTCCGCCTTACCCCACGTCTCTAAATACACACTGTGAGGACCCCTCCATGGCGTACTCGTCGGCAATACCATGACACCATCCAAGCGCTAGTGGCTCGCGATCTTCTTGTCTAAAACTTGTAAAGTTGGATCTCAATTGCATAGTCTTAGCTGGGGAAAATAGTCATAAAAAGATTAGTGCATTCCTCCCAAGATGTAATAGTGCCCTTAGGTAGATCTAGCAACCAGTCCTTAGCCTTTCCTCTTAGAGAGAATGGAAAAAAACGTAATTTAACAGCATTTGGATCAACATATTTAATACACATCATGCCGCATATTTAGTAAAAGTATTTAAGTGCAAACCTGAATCCTCAGAAGATGAGCCTCCAAATTGGTTCTGCTGAACCAAACTTAAAAGATTAGGCTTAATTTCATATGATTCCGCATCAACAGCGGGCTGAGTAATAGGTGCACGAATAAAATCATCAGTAGGAGTAGCATAATCCACAAGTTTCTTTTGAGCCACGTCTCTTCTCTTTTTAGTATTTTTAAAGTAAAGGAAACAAATAAACAATTAACTATTTTTTTGGGTTTTCAAATAGATAATAAGAAATAAACTACAAACAAAAATAAAATTAAAAACAAGGTCTATAGTGACCTCACCTTGATAGCAAATTGTTTCCCCGACAATGGCGCCATAAAAAGGGTTGATACCTTCAATCCGGATTCACGGATGTAGTATAATAGTCTTTTCCCTAGTATACCTAGGTTTAATTGAACCTTGGGAAACAATGCTAAAAGGAATTAAAAAAGTACACATTTGCAAGATGTTGTTTTTTAATTTTACCTTCATTTACCGAACCAATCTAGTTTACTTTATATCGTGGGTTGATTCAATGGATAGAGATAGGCCAGGGCTAAAGATCCACCTGCAGTTGCACATCATATGGGACAAAAGATAATAATAGGCACAGTCATGTGTAATAGTTTAATAGAGATAATCTTTTATGGGTAGCACATCCTAATATACTAAAGCCCCTACGAGCACAATCATAGAAATAATCTTTTGATCCAACCGAATGCACCATAAAGCACCAGGCTACAGACAGTTATTAAGTGAAAAACACATATCAAAGCCTTAATAAGAGATGTTGTTGTTGATTCCAAATGGGTCACTAAGCAAAGACCATACAACCCTTTCTATCACTGGGTTTTCTACGATATCGTCGCTAGCCAAGTATCTCACCTCAACCCTTCATCGATCTCGGGGGGCTTGGATACCTACAAGTCCAAAGATCGAGGCAAGAGACAAAGAAACAAAAGATACAAATCCCTCATTCAAACAATACACAATACTCCCATAGATTAGATGCACATAATTGCTGCGAGGTTTCTCCCCAACCCGCAACCCATGAGGACTACTCACTCATAACAATAAGATGAAGGATAGAAAACATTGTGCAAAATACTTAGATTAAAATCAAATATTCTTACAATGGTCGCCGAATCACAAGGAGATCTCATATCATTTTGTAATTCCAGATGTTACTAGAAGCATGCATCATATCATTTGCATCATGGCATCATACAATAAAACTTTCATAAAAAACCTATTTTGTTTTCTCAGTAGTTCCATATGGACAAAGAGGGGTTTTGTAAACCTAACCCTCACTAACCTTTGTCATGATGTTCTGCTGATCCTATGTTAATCTCCTCCTTTAAAAAAAATTAGAGACCAATTTCATTAAATTTGGAGTTAAAATGCAAAACTTATTGAACAAATTGTGAAACAGAAAAGAAAAAGGAAAAATACAAAAAAACGAACCTAAGGCCAGCTAGACCAGCCCGTGACCTATCTACCACCGCGCCTGGCAAGCGAGCAGCATGCAATGCAGTGGGCCGGCCCAGCCCTCCAACCGCACCGAGCAGCCCGCCAGTCGTAGCCGCTTACCGGGAGGGCCTACCCCGTTGTCGTCTCCATGGATTTCGGATCGAACTCGACCCTGCCGCAATGCCAAGAACGGTCTTCCTGGCCAAATCGGAGCTGTCTCCGCGACCCCCGCACCAAGCCCAGCCTTCTACATATACCCCTCGTCACGCTGCCCCAAAACCCTAAAACTTTTTTGCCAAATTGCCACCAGGCTACCGCCATTGGGCTCGAATCCGACCTTGTCGGAGCAGTGCTGCCACCGACCTCGACGGTGAATTTCCGAAGGCCACCACTGCTCTTTTCTTCCCCTCTGACTTCCCCTTGCAGTACCAGGTTGCCTCATCTCTTTTCCCCCCTCTTTAGAGCCTCAGAGCGCCTACAATTCTTCGTCGGAGTTTCGCTAGAGCTGTAGGGAGCAGCCGCCGATAGCCGTCAACCGAGAAGGAGGAGGTCTAGGCCGAACTCGAGAATGAAATCGCGAGGAGGAGCCGCATGCTGTCCACCACTCCGTTGCACCGGGGAACCACCGGACTGCCTCCGAACGCCTCCACCCGACCGCGTCACCGTCGTCCTTCGTCGTCGTCGAGCCAATGTCGCCGCCAGGTAAGAGCTCCGTTCCCAGCCGTTAGATCGTGAGTAGATGGCGTAGATTAGATCCCTTAAAGCGAAGGGGTATCGCCCTATCGCGTTGCGCCGCGTGGCACGCGCCACGTCAACGCGCCGCGTCAGCACCGCGTGCCCGCCTGGCCCAACCCCGCGCTGCCACTTGTTGCCGCGTGGGCGTGCTGACTAGGTTTTGCTTTTAAATAGACAGATATTGTTTTAAACTCGTAAAAATCATAGTAAATCGAATACATTGCCAAAAATTGTGTATACTATATCGTTGGATTCACAAAATTGAGTAGAACACAGATCTGCAATAATATTATTAGTTTACTGTACTGATCTTGTGGTAGAATTTAAAGTTTAGTTTGGAGTATTTTAATTATAGGAAAATAATCGTAACTCCGTTTCAGTTGATTCTTGTTGCGTTGTCTTTGTATCTACGAGATCTACTGTTTAAAATTGGTATAACTTGCTTAGAGGTTTCAGATCTGTTTCGTGGTAGATTGGAAGGGTAGATCTATTTATGAGCATATTTAATTAAGTAATAATCCAAAATACTTAAAATCTGTGGGAAATCGATACTAATGACATCCCCAACACAATAGCACCCCTGAACAATATTATTCGTCGATTTTGAACCCATCCTTGCATATTACCATATTGCATGCATGCATAATTACTTTTGTGGCATTGTTTTGTGCAAGTTGTGATTGAATCTTTGTTTGTGTTTCGTTAGATTGTTCGGAGTGCACTGAGGAGTACTGTTGTGTTTAGTGCTGCTTGGATCAAGGAAAGTTACACCACTTGTTCATGTTTATGGCCTAGTTTTGACTATGCATGTTTTACTCATCAAATTCTATAGTATGCATGTGTAGGATTTTGGTAGATTTTCTTAGTATTATTTTTGCAAGTGCGTTTTTGTAGTATGCCATGAGTAGCTCTATGCTTAGGATTTTCCATCCCAATAGGTTATCATGTTTTGCTAAGTTATGCTTGCTATGCTATATATATATAAAGTACCATTGGGGGCTTCGAAAGACTCAAAATTTTCTAAGTATAAGAGCTCTCTCGAGCAAATCTTTTCCTATAAAAAACCCCTTCAAAATAAAACTAAGTTTTCTTCTGGGCGGAATGGTTATCGGGTCAACGAGTGGAATTTGGTGAAGGATGGCCACCCAGGAATCAAAGAAGTCTGCCATGTTTCAGAATTCAGAAGCTTCCAGTGCAACCACAATACATATGGGCTCTGTCTTAGCTTAGTACTTAGTGGGAAACCTCACCGAGGCACCAACATTTGGAGGTTCTTGGCATGGTTGGATCCAGTTGGTAGAGGGGATACTAAGGGAAAGCCTCGCCATTGTCTTGTCTATAAAAGGACTTGATCGTGGATTGTGGGGAAGTGCATAACCTCTCAAGAGTATTGCAATCTAATCGATCAGCCAAGTTCACATAAAAGAACACTTTGAGCATCTGAAGGATGGAGCCTCTGAAAGAACTTTCTCTCTCTTTCCAAACTTAATGTTTTCTAAAACCCCAGGGCGTGTGTAATATCGCCAATGGGTGGGATTTTGGGGACTTTGTGCATAATATCCAAGTGCTAGGTTGATTGGACACTTTGTGAGTAATATCCTTGTGTTCCACTCGACCCTATACTACTTAATCAATGTTTATAAAGTAGGGTAAAACTCTCCCTTTTTCTTCTTACTTAGAGAAAATTGGCTTAATACAAATGAACCCCAAAGCCTACTCCAAGCCTTACACGTAGTGTTAGTATTATTCTTTCCTTGATGTATTTTGCGAATATATTCAAAGTATTGATCCAACTTGTTGGCTGCATGTCTTATGTGCAGAATCCAAAGATTGAAAGGTGTGTAGGGATCGCGGGTCTTCACGCAACTAGCCTGAGGCGTTGCTGGACTCAAGTTTTATTAGTTTCCGCTGTTTTATTTGAGCTAGCTATAAGCAATGCAAGTTGTAATAATTATACTCTGGATTATTCGTGTAATAATGACTTGTGTTTTACATAGTATTCATCGACTGTGAAGTGCTACCTATTGATCCAGGGACTAGCATGTTAATTATAAGGACTTAGGATCTTTAACGATACAAGGTCACAACATGCAATCCGAGAATGGCGGCCTTCTACGCGGCGGCTGGAGCCTCGAAATATATCGGTGTCTTCATAAAAGTTGTAGGATTTGATGAGACGAAGCCACTGCCACATGGTATGGGCGAACCCTGCCCGTACCAGTGGTCGTTACGGCTGATGATGCCTAGTAATTTCTCTAGGATTACTTGGTCATGTGGACTTTCTCAAAATCTTCATTATGACTCCTAATTTCGCATTAAAAAGTGTGATTTCCTGCATAACACAATTCAAAGCAATGGTTTGCATATCTTTGCAATAATTAGTCATTGGTGTCAAGGCTAGAGAGATTTTTGTCAATTTCTTGACTAAAAACAATGTTTAGATGGGGGAAAAGATGGCTATTTTTAGATCCATCACTCTTCAAATGTAGCAAAAACCCAATTATGTCGAGAATTCATAATTTTTGGAAATCCCTCAAGTAGAATTTCATTTGTACATATGTATCATAGATGGACTTCATTTTTAGCATGTCTGGTGTTCATAGGTAGCAAAAATCAAAATCTAGAATGAAAATCCATCATGTGTTGTCATAAATTTTGAAGTAGCATTTCCTATTTAGTTTTGCAGCAGTTAAGGTCATGATTTGTAGCATTTATAGTTCACCCATGTAGAAACATGCTCTTTTGCTAGAAACATAAAGGAATCGGGATTTTTAAACCCTCCATCAGTGGAAGCATTCTTCAATGAAAGGTGTAGCAAAATGTAAATACATTTATTAAAAAATAAGTACAGATATCGGAGCATGCACATGACGAGAAAAGGAGGAAATAAGCATCAACACCAACTTATCATTAGCATTTGTGTTGACAACACGAAATATCTGCCAGTACACCGAACCATCGTTCACGGTTACATCCATTGTTGACCTTAGAGCATCTCTAGTAGTAACCGTAAAAGGGGTCAAAACTGAACTTTTCCGACGATGTACGGACCGCGCTCAGTTTTTTGGAGCAGATCAGATCCCGTATACCTCACCCGGCCCGTAAATGTTTTCCGGTGGCCCGTTAAACGCACGCTGTGACCAGCATATCTAGCGGTCGAAGAGGGCGACCTGAGCGAAACACAATCCCTCTCCGCCGCGCGCCCTCTCCCTCTCTGCCGCCGCTGGTAACTCTGTAGCCATCAAATCCAGCTCGCCACCGCCACCATTCCCTACGCCACTACCACCAAATGCTCTGCCTTGATGCCATGCATCCCAAGAGCTCGTCTAGGAAGCGCCGCATCGGGTCGCGTGGCTAGTGCCTCAAAACCGAGGAGGAGATCGCCCGCAGCCGCTCTGTCGGTGCAAAGAAGCGAGCCGCGCTCCGGTATGTGAATTCTACGCACATGCTGGCGTCGCTCCAAAGAGAGTGACGGTGGGTCGGTGCTACGATGTGATTTCGTGGACTCTTATGAGGCGGAGCAGCACGCGCTGATGCGCCTTCGCCGCCGCTCGGAGCGTGCGCACCTACATGAGGTTGCCACGGAGGAGAGGGAGCTCGCCAAAGAGCTCTGGCTCATCAAGCGCCAGGAGGCGAAGGAGCGCGCGGTGGAACACCTCTGGCACTAGGAGGCAGAGAAGGCCAAGGAGGCGGCGGAGCCTCCGGTGATCCACCTCGACTAGAGCGGCGGTGCCGTCTCCACCACCATCCGGTGACGCGCAAGGCTCAATGAGCCACATTTTGTGTAGATAGTGTGCACCGTATGCTTTTGGGTAGAATTAGTATGTAAATTATGCTGAAATTGAACTGAAATCCGCGGTGTTCGTCCTCTGAATTTTGCCACAAAAGTTGTTGTTCCTCTTTTCGCAAATTCAAATTATTCAGTTCAGGTTTTACGGGCACTACTTGGCTCCGCCTCCCACGAAGCGGGTACTCACGGATTCAGTGCCCCGTACTCCGACATTTACAGTTTGATATTTGCGGTTACTGCTAGAGATGCTCTTACAGGTCCACAAAATGGAAAAAGGAAAAGACAAAGAAAGTGTTTGAGATAACAAAACACTACTTCTGCTCCCTAAGCTAAGCTACTTTGCGTACAACTCCCCTTCTATGAGCTTCTCCATAGAATCTTTGTTATCCCCTGCTTCAATGAGATCTGCTGCGAGAGTCTTGCGAAGATCCTGGCAGTAGTTTTTGTCGAATTCCACCATGACCCTGCTATTGAAGTTCTCCATGAAGAGGATGCCAAAAAATCCACAGTCAAAACTGAAAAATGGAGAAAAGAAGCAAATTACAAACTTGATGGAGCAATAGACTCATGATGGAAGCATTTGAAAAGGAGATGATAAAAGATGCAAACTTACAATATTACTTGATGCGGATGATCAGGAGTCTTGAGAAGGAATAGTTGCACGTCTCTACAAAGTTTCGATTCTTTCTTTGACGCATCGACAAGAGTGGTGAAGTTCATAAATTGTAGCATTGAAGCAAAAAAAGGAAGATTAAAACAAAATAAATGACAAAAAAGGAAGCTACTAAAAATAACATGTCATATGTCCTGCTACACTACTGATTAGATTCCGTGCAAGTTCATCCAAGATACCAGCTGAAAGGACACATATGTCGCCTAGAGGGGGGGTGAATAGGCGTTTTAAAACTTTTACGAGAGGGGCTCAACAAAGGCAGAATTAAACTAGCGTTTATTTTGTCAAGCACAAAATCTAGAATAACTAGGGTTCACCTATGTGCACCAACAACTTATGCTAAGCAAGACAAGTAACTAAGTGATAGGAAGAAATAGACTTCAAGCACGAAGGTTATCACAAAGTAAGGTGCATAAGTAAGAGCTCGGGTATAGAGATAACCAAGGCATGCAGAGACGATGATGTTTTACCGAGTTCCTCCCAACAACGGAGTACGTCTCGTTTGGAGAGGGGGTGGTTTCAAACCACGGGGGTGGTTTCAAACCACCAACGCCACAAAAGGCCTCCCTTGTTCTCCTGTGAATCTCACCCCAATGGGGTTGATCCACACTTCCACTATTGGTGCACTTGTTGGTGGCAATCCGGAACCTCTCACAAGATTGGGGCACTTCTCTAGAACTTAATTGGAGGCTCCCAACAAACAATCTTGGGGAGAGGCCCCAAGTAATCCACAAACCTGCAATACAACTAAACCGTTTAGGGTTTCAAGGACCCAAGAGAAAAAGCTTCTAACCTTTCACCCAATCGAATCCTCACCGAGAACTCAAACTGATGCACCAAATTCAATGGCAAGAACACAAGAAGTGCTCAAGTCATTGACTCCAAAATTCCACCAAAGCTACAAAAGCTTATGGGGGAATAAGAGATGAAAAACAATGGAGGAAATCCACAAAATACTCCAAGATCTAGATCCCAAGATGTTCCCCTCACTTAGAGGAGAGATGAATAGGTGGGGTGGTAGATCTAGATCTCCTCTTTCAAATCCCTCAAGAATATGCAAAAATCACAGGAGGGATTGAGGAATAGCAAACTCAAGAAGGTCAATAATGGAGGGAAAAACTTGCGAGAAAGGTTAGGTATCCATAGGGGAAGAAGGGCCCCTTATATAGGTCCTCCAAAATCCAACTGTTACATTTCCAGAGCGCGCGGGCTAGAGATTCTGACTAATTTCCGGTTGGTTTCCGGACTAGACAACTGAATGGAAACTGCACACGGCTGAAATCTGAGATTTCTGCGCGACACCAGAGTTTCCGGCCTATTCCCTCCGGATATTCCGATCTAGGCAAAACTGACAGGAACAGCAATGCGAAAACAACCATAACTTTTGCATCCGGACTCTGATTTTGATGATCTTGGGATCGTTTTAAAGAGGACATAAAGCTCTACAAGATTATGCAGGGAACCATCATAGTCGAGCAAAGGAGGATAGAACCAAATTACAAAAGTGTTAACCTATCAATAAAATATAAACCGATAAAACCTCCTACATCGAAAACGCAATAGAGAATGCATATGAAATCCATTTTCGATGAACTTGAGCTCAAAATCCTGTCATGGATAATAACCAAGAGAGATGATGCCAAGTATACAAAGGTTTGATCTCTCTCCGAAGGATATGATCAAGTTACTCACTCGAGAGTCCCTCTTGATAGAATGGCTATCTATCCTATAAAACGGTCTCTCCAACTAACACCACGATACCGGTAAGAAGGAAAACCTATCAAGAACATACCTTTGCCTTGCACATATTCCACTTGTGCTTGTTGACGGTTTTCTCCACCTCCAGATGGAACACCTTTCTTGATTGCGCTAGCTTGGTCAAGACTTGCATATTCCTCCCCATACTCCACTATGGTAGAGCTTCTCTTTTGGGAATATCATATTCCCATATCCATGATCACCATAAGATGGCAAGCTTCAAGCAGATGATCTCTTCGAGGTGGCTCATCTTGAACTTGCACGTCATTTCTTCTTTCTTCGTTATGTTGGTGTCTTGAAGGTACAAAAGAGATATCACTCCAACTTTATTCTTCAAGACACACCTGCTATATGCTCAACTCTCACATGACCAATCTTTGGATCACTCACTGGAATCTCCGGTCTTTGCACACCGGATATTCCGGTCTGTGACTTTACACTGGAGATTCCGGTCCATCTCCGGACAATCTCCGGACCTCTATACAGAATGCCACGGGCTAGTTATTGATGATCACACCGGAGACTCCGTACTACCCACACCAGAGATTTCGGTCAGATCCTTCCAAGAATACTTTGTTTCAGCCAGGGTAATTTCTTATTGCCACAGGCTTTTTACTTTTCAGTAGATTAACTTGATCTTCTTCACTTTCTTCTTCTACCATCCTTGAAGCCAACATATGGTTCAAGCATTGCCTATGGACAAATCCTACAAGTAAAACTCAATGCAAACATAAGTCCATAAAGATTGTCATTAATTATCAAAACCACACATGCACTTTCAATTTCGCCCATTTTGGTAATTGATGACAATCTCTTTGAGAGGGTTTATATAAGGAATTAAACAAAAAATGGGTGTCCTAACATCAAATACTACACAAGTATGTGATGTTATTACAACCACAATATACAGAGCAAACTCTCCACAATCTATGCACGCATGGATGAACTTGAATTTCATACATATATTGCCAACCATTACAGGTGGTGGAGTTTTCTTTATATATTCAAGATGCACAACAACACACTAAGATGCAAAGCACAAGAGGCAAGGAAAAGTACAAAACTCAATCCACATAACCAAATTCCCTGAAAACCCTCTAAAACTTCTCCCCCGTTGACATCAATTGCCGAAATGGGTGAAAAAACTTAGAAGGACAATTTAGTGAGAGTTCCTCCATATGGTGTGCATTTCTCATATTATGAGTGGAATCAAATGCACATATCCAATGATGAATACCAGGAAGAAATCAAATTAGATTGAGGATCCAAAGATTGCAAAGAAATAAAATGGTGACGAAGCATCAGTGAATGAAGCAAACAATCAAAAGATCCAAAGATCCACTTCACAAAAGGAAGATACCAAAAGAAAGATAGATATTATGATAAGGTCGAAAAGAGAATGATCTAAGTAATACGAGAAGACTCCCCAAAGTTTGTGCACAAATTATGATTTGCATTTGGATTCAATATGCATAACTTGGCATCCTCGTTCCCTCTATATCATTTAAACCACAAGCACTAGCAAGAGAGACAACATTATGATGAGAGAAAATGAGTGTTTAGATGAAAATAGGAAGCTCTCCAAGGTTCATGCACAACAAAGTGCACAATTATGGAATCCTAATTCCCCATAATTAATTAAACAAACACCAAACAAGAACAAGAAAGCAATTACATGTTCTTAGGTAAATTCAGAAAGCTCCCCAAGGTTTATGCACCAAATATAATAATTTCATTGAATGAAAAGTGCATAAACATGGTATCCTTACTCCCCCAAACTTACATAACCACACAAAGGCATGAGAGATCAACTTTCTTAACACCAACGAGTGCCAAAAAGATGCAAATGAAAAGGTCAAGCACTCAAAGCAAAACCTTTGGTGCCACCAAAGAATAAAAAGGAGCACAAGGTGGACTCTAAAGAAAAATGATATCAACTAGAGATTTAGCCATAATTATGTGTATAAGTTTCTAGGTCGACAAGAATCACCAAGATATACATCCACAAAGAAACATGTACACACAAAAAGGATACTCAAGAATGCACAAGATATCCAAACGAAAGTCAAGATAATGCCAATAAGAATTTTGCTAGAAAGCATGGCCAAAGGCTCAAATTTATCTTATTGAACAACAATGACCTTCAAACACCAACAAATACATCACAACTATCACAAGGGAACAAGAGATAGTTGGAATGCATTGGGAAATGCAACAAGTATCATAAAGAACAAATAAACCTTGCAAAGTCATCCATATTTCATATGAGAGAAACTAATGAAATGATTGGCAATATAATTGCTAGATTGGCATATGTGGGATTGGTGAATCATAAACATGATTTTTATATACTCCCCAAAATCTGCATTCATCTCAACTTACTCATATAACAATAAGGATGATACAATAAAATCTTGCAAGAACCACAATAAAAGCAACTGAAGGTAATCATGCCATGATGCCACCATAAAGGTTGGATGCTAGAAAAGTATGCATGAGAGGGATACTTGTTACCGAGATACCATTGGTAGGATGAAGTAGATATGAGTTTGTTGATCATCCTAGCTTGCCTCCAATTATCATTTAGTCACCACATCTTCTTATTATTGAGACAAGCATCCAATGAATCTCCAATGTACCTAAAACACATTCAAGTACACAATGGTCCCAAAACTCATTGGGTCTGAAGTAGTTAGATACACTAAAATACATAGGACAAACTCCACAAAAACATTTGCATATTGATATGAAATTGAATTTCATGCACATATTAGCCAAAATAGGATTTGGTGGAGTTTACCTTATATATTGGATCAAAGAAAGCAAGCATACCATAATATATACATTTAGTAAATATGCATGCACAAAAGTTTCAATAACCAAAAGAAGATATAGTTTGAACAAAAACACCAAGAAAGCCAAGAAGGCACACCTAAGTGTGACATGACTAACAATTGTCCAAAATATATCAAAGACCAAATCAACACATAATAGACCCCAAGTTCAACAAACGAATGAGGCAAAAGACAAAGAGCAAAAAAGGTTAAACAAATATAAATGCTCAACGATTTATCTCATTCAAATGGTTAAATAGAAAACATGGAATGAGAAAATCAACTCCCAAAAAATACCAATTGAAAAAACGGTTCCATCAACAGAACCAAACGCTCAACACTTTTCAAGATGGCACAAAGTACCAAAGAAAATATTTATCTTCCAAAGACATAAATTATGGTATGGATCAAAACATGTCATGAAGAAGCATGAAATGAGTGTTCTAAATGATATAGGAGAACTCCCCCGTGATTAGTGCATTATTTAAGATTTTGCATTTGAATAAAAAATGCACACACATGGGATCATCAACTCTACCTAATTCAAATAGACCACTAGACGATTTCAAGACAAAGAAAGATCCACAAGAGTCGAGGAAGACACGAGAGACAAAACACAACATATTCTTGGAAATATATAAGGCAAATAAGGCAAAAGCCACATATTATAGTACTCATTGTCCAAGGACAAGGAATATGCAAGTATTTTCGGGTGGTAGGTAACAAATATATCCAAGATCATATTCACAGCGAGAAATCACATGTCGAAATATAAGAGTTAAACCCAAGATATGAAAGAGATCCTTGAGGGTTTCAACTAGTTAAACAATCATGCAAAGCAATGATTAGAATAACTAGAGGAAAAAATCTTGCCAACTTAGATATAAGAATTCATATATGATGAATCCCATACAAAGGAAAGCTCTCACAAACAAGATCTAAAAGATGAGGAATAAAAGCATTAAACCAAACAGAACATGTTTGAGCTCACGTGCCACATAGGAACTAGATAATTTCCTATATCAATTCTATGTGACACAAACTCAACTATTCACATTTTTTCGGTTTGTAATATGCACAAAGTATATTACTCCCCCATAATGTGATAAAACATTTCTTCTCACAAGAGGCAAATAAAATACTGAAAGGGCATGTATGCCCCATGTGTGGTTTTGGTAATTAATGACAATCTCTATGGACTAATGTGTAAATTGAGATTCACTTGTAGGTTTGTCCATTGGCATCGCTTGGACCATGTGTTGGTTTCAAGGTTGAAAAACAAGAAGAAGAACAAGATCAAGTATGTATTGAAGAAGAAAATGATGGAGTTCCTTATGGATATCTTTAAGACATCATCAAGGAATGAAGGGCAAGCTCACGGTGCGCCATCTCTAGGATATCTCATGCTTGAAGCTTGCCATCCTCGGTGATCATGGAGCGATTAAGACAAGTTTAAATAAGAGGTTTCCCCATGGATTATGGGGGAGCTATTCGCAAGTCTTCATCAAGCAAGAGAAAGCAAGAGCAATCAAGAAAGGTGATCCATATTGAGAAGGACAAGACAGTCTTCATCAAGATCAAGTGGAATGCTCAAGGCAAAGGTATGATCTTGATAGTCTTTCTATTTTACCGGTCTCTTGTAGTGGGAGACCGGGTTTAGGATAGATAGATGTACTATCAAGAGGGGCTCTCGAGTGAGTAGCTCAATCGTATCTTTCAGAGAGAGCTCAAACCTTTGCATATATAGAATCATCTTTCTTGGGGTTTGTTTGTTTCTTGTACATGTGAGTATCTAGAGCTTGTGGTTATCTTCATAACAAGCTCTAGTTCATCAAAAACAGATTTCCCTTGTATATCATATTGCGTTTTTGATCTTGCGGGTTTTCTGGCTCCATACCTTGGGAGATATCTCAAATATAAATTCATGATATTTTCTCCCTTGGTGATACCTAATATTTTACCTTTTTTTAGATTCTACTCTTTATTATATTTCCAACAAAATTGGTTTCATCCCAATTGGAGTCTCCAAGCTCAACTTCTTGCGTTTTGGGTTTTGGAGGTTTTACTGGTTCATCGCTTCTAAGAGTTCATACCTTTCTCCATTTTATTGTTATCCTCCCTTGTTGTAATATGATATTTCGTTGCATAATCTTGTAGATCTTTTTTCTCTTCAAAATGAGCCCAAGATCATCGAAATCAGAGTCCGGAGTCAAAAGTTATTGAAGTTTTCGTGCAATGCTGTCCCATGTTTTTGCTTGAGCGGTAGTACCGGCCCAAGTTCTGCCCAAAGTTCCGGTGAAAACTTGTTTTTGTTCAGTAACTTATGTTTCTATTTACCACTAGTACCGGTGGGGCACTGGTAATTCCAGTGGCACACGAAAATGACCCAAACGGGTAGATTTCTCTTGTCCTATTTAAGACCCCCTCTTCCCCAATGTTTCCCCAACTTTTGAGGTCATTTTTGCTAGCACTTCCACTCTCCCTCCTCCATTGTTTACCTTCAAAACCTTGCCATCTCCCCTTCTCCCTCACATGATTCTTGCATCTCTTTGAGGGATTTGAGAGAGGATATCTAGATCTACAACCCCACCTAACCAAATCCCTTATTTGTGAAGGAATCTTTGGGATCTAGATCTTGGAGAGCTTTGTGTTCTCCTCTTGTGTTCTTCCTACCTTATTCCACCAATAGCTTTTGTAGCTTTGGTGGAATTTTAGAGTGAAGGACTTGCCTCTTGCATTTGGTGCATAGGTTTGAGTTCTCCTCGGAGATTCGGCGAGTTCAAGATCTTGAGCTTGTTTCTCTTGGTTCTTGGAACCCTAGACGGTTGTGTGGAGCTGTGGTGTGTTCTTGGGGCCTCCAATTGAGTTGTGGAGATTCCTCGAGCTTGTTGGCCTTTTGTGGCATTGTTCTTGGGGCCTCCAATTGAGTTGTGGAGATTCCTCAACCTTGTGGCCTTTGTGGCATTTCTTGGGAGCCCTCCAATTGAGTTGTGGAGATTGCCCTAAGCCTTGTACGGGTTTGGTGACCGCACTCAAGTGTCCCATATTGTATCATGAGTAGGCCTTTGTGGCGAGCTCACGGGAGAGTAGGGTGAGCCTTTTGTGGTGTCGGTGAGTTGCGTGACTTCACATCTTGGGGTGAGGCCTTGTGTGGCATTGGGTGAGCATCGAGCCATCACACCTCGAGGTGAGCCATTTGTGGCATTCGTAGTACATTGCACCATCGCACCTCTCCAATGGAGACATAGATTTTTTGGAAGTGAACTTCGGGAAACAAATCTTCGCCTCCATCAGTTATATCTCAACTGAGCCCTTTACTTATGCAATTTACATTGTGATAGCCTTCGCGCTTGAAGTATTATATCTTGCTATCACCTTGTTTCTTGTCTTACTTAGCATAGGTTGTTGGTGCACTTAGTTGAACCTAGTGGATTTAGGTTTTGGCTTGATAAATTAAACGTTAAGTTTTATTCCACATTTATTAGAGCCTAAACCGTAATAATTTTAAAATACCTATTCACCCCCTGTAGGCGATGTCCATTTCCATTTCAGTTGGTATCAGAGCAAGATCTCTTGCTTCTTAGGCTTCACCGCCTCGAGATTAAAGATGTCTCCTAGGGGTTTTGTGCATGATCACACTTTTAGTTTTGATGGCACTAATTATAGTAGTTAGCGAATTCGCATGCTTAGTCATTTCTGGGTCATTGAACCAACTATAGAGCAAATTCTAGATATGGGTTTGTCTCCTCCTAAGGATCCCCAAAATCTATCTTTGGAGGAATAAACAAACTCTTATCTCGAAGCTCAAGCATCTAATGTGTTTGTTAATGTTGTGAGCTTTGTAGTTGTTTCCTCAATCATGCCTTTTCGGAATGTTCATGATATTTGGACCAAGCTTCAAGCAAAATATGATGTGTCCAAGATTAATGAAGATGATTGTGTTCCCTCCACCTCTGGCCATGATGAGTTCTCATCTTGTTCCACTACACCAACATGTGAGTTATCACAAGGTAATGACATGGTGAGTGGTGATAGAACTTGAAATGTGGATAGTGAACTTGTCATTCATGATTTTTCATATATATCTCATTGCAATGTTGTATCTTTGGACATGCACACTTGTAGGACTATATGTGACTTACATCCTAGTGTTGATTGTCCTTGTATATCATGTATAAATTGATTAAACATATCGCATGATGATATGCTAGCTTTTCCTTGTTTCCATGATAAATGTTCTTCTATTTCCTCTTATACTTGTGTTGCTAACCATGTAGAGGAAACAGAAGAGTGTGTTGGCCAAAGCAAGGTTGTGTTTGGAGATTGAAGTGTTCCCCCATCATCACCTTCTCCCAACATTCACTTATGCCTCATGGCTAAGGAATCAAATGTAACTTCTCCTTTGGATCCCAATGCACCTCAGATGTGAATATTGACTTAGATGAAGTATATGATGATGTTGCTTATCTAAAACAAAAGGGGGAGCTAGTCCTTCGTGCTCTACACAAAAATAAAAATGCTTGCTCTACTTTCATTGAAATATTGAACTTTTCCATTGAGAGTAAGCAACTAATTTATGAGCATGAGGACACAATTGACAAAATGAGTAGTCTTGAGCGTGAGTATGCTAATGACATTACAAACCTAAATGAAGCTCTTGAAGAGTAACACACCACCAAGGAATATCTTGAGGAGACATTTTCTCTAGATCTATCTAGAGTGAAGAAAGCTCATGATAGAGAATTTGAGGTGGAAAATTCCCTCCAAATTAAAAATTATGATCTTGAAGTTGCTTATGCTAAACTCTTTGAGGATTTTGAGAACCTCAATAATGGCTCTAGGGTCATCAAGGGGGAGCTCATAAAACTCACTGAGTTACATGAGCAACTTAAAGCTTCATACTCTAAAGAGCCTTCCAAGTTGCCCTCACCTCTTGCTACTATTGATGATGCATGTGCTACTAACTCTATCTATTGTGAAGCATCTATTGTGAAGGAGACTGTTCAGCTAAAGTATCAACTTGCTCTGCTATCTAGAAACTATGGTAAATTGGAAGAGAGTCATGCTAAGCACTCAAGCTCGCATGAAGATCTTATAGTTTCCTACGGTAGGATAAAGTTGGCTCATGATGCCATTGTGTCTAAGGTAACATCTAGTGTGCCTCATGTGGACATTAGCACTACTTATACTCCTAGTGTCATATTGCCATGTGCTAGTCCTTGTGATTCATCATCTCATAACCATGCTATATCTTGTGATGAATTTCATCCCTCGCCTTTTTCCTCTAAAAATGTAGCATCTCTTCCTACAGTATTGTTGTTGATACTAACCATGTAGAGGAAAACAAGAAGCTCAAGGCACAAGTCACTTATTTGAAGAATGACTTGAAGAAGTGTCATGAAGGCAAGACCATGCTTACTCAATATGTTGAGCTCGTTGGGGAACCCCAAGAGAAAGGTATGATGAGTACAACAACAAGTTTTCACTCAGTTATGAAACAAAGGTTATCGAACCAGTAGGAGCAAGGAAACACCTCCAAGGTGTTGTTTCCAACTTGGAATCCTGCACAACACAATCACAGAACTTTGCCCCAACTTACAGTGAGGTTGTCAATCTCACCGGATTTGCTGAAAACAAAGGATTAAACTTATTGTGTGGAAAATAGTAATTGCTTGCAGAAAGTAAACAGAAAACAATAAACAGATTGTAGATTGATGGTGAAAGAAAGGACCGTGGTCCATAATTCACTAGTGGTGATTCTCCTTAAGATAGACGACATGTGGGGTGAAAAAATTACAGTGGGGCAATTGATAAACATCAAGAAAGCATACATGCATATACTAATCATCTTGACTCCTATGAGATTTGATTGGGCATTACAACATTATCCATAGACCGTAATCCAACTGCATCTATGACTAATAATCCACCATCAGGTTATCATCCGAACCCCCTCCAGTATTAAGTTGCAAGCAACAGATAATTGCATTAAGCAAAGTGTGTAAAGTAAACAATATGATTGTTCTATGAACAAAGGATTCCTGTTTTCTCCCTAGTAGCAACAACACATCTAGTACCTTAGAGATTTCTATCACTTCCCCAGATTCCTAGAGGCATGAACCCACTATAGAGCATAATTACTCCCTCTTGGAGTTGCTAGCATCTACTCGGCCAAGATAGCTACTAACAACGGAGAGCATGGAAGATCACAAATAACAAAGACATGATAGAATCAATAATCAATCTGAAATAGCATCTCAATATCCATCGGATCACCGCAAACACAACATGTATGATTACAAATAGATGATCTTGATCATGAACGGAGCTCACAAGATCTAAACATGATAACACAAAGGAGAAGAACCAACCATCTAGCTACTACATGGACCCGTAGTCCAGGGATGAACTACTCACGCATCACACCGGAGGCAGACATGGTGATGAAGAAGGCCTCCAGGGTGAATTCTCCCCTCCGACAGGGTGCCGGGAAGAGCTTTAGATCCCTCCCGATCTAGGGATGGAGATGACAGCGGCTACAAACTCTTTCGTGGAATTTTTGATTAGGTGCTTAGGGTTTCTGTATCGGAGGCTTCTTATAGGCGAAAGGGAAGGCCGAGGGGGTGCACGAGGTGGCTGAGGCACGGGCCAGGCCTAGTCGTGCGGCCAGGTGGTGTGGCTGGCCCCTCTCCGTCTCGTCTTCTGGCTCTGTGTTCCCCTCGGTGAAATATTGACTTTGGCTTTTGTACCGTCCAATTCCGAGAATATTTATTTTCTGGCTTTCCAGGAACCAAAACTGTGGGGTCCCCCGGATTCAACATCCAAGAAATCCCTGTTATGTAAATATCCACGTTCCCATGATCAGTGAGCCATGGAACATAACCGACAAGTATCATTACAGCACCCAAAACATAACGAATACAAGACTTACATAGTTTCCCTTATGGCTACACGACATTCAGCACCAGAGATTAATCACCCGCAGGGCGCAGTCAGGCCCCAACTACAGACGACTGGCTGGGAGGACAACCTAGCTTGCTGGACATCACCTTATTCTTCTGTTGTCAAGCTTCTGAAAACCTGGCCAAGTAAATAGCCAGGGACAATGCCATGAGTACTTTTGAATGTAGTCGCAAACCACCAAGATAAGTTAAATAAGGAAATGAAATCTGGCTGTGGCGAGATAGCTCTATCTAGGATTGTTTTTGAAAAGCCTAGACTATCTCTTGTAGTTATGGCATCTCTATATCTTTGTTGAAAAAGAGTTTTGAAAACATGCCTCCGTTTTATAAATCAGGATATCCCCATATCCTTGTTGAAAACCTTTTTGAAAGCAGTTTTGGATTAAAACCCCTTTTTAACATCTTCGACCATCTCTGGTCCAACCAAAGCCATTAATCTCAGGTCCTCTCAGGACCTCCATTCTTTCATCCATTTTTCCAAACACCACCATTTGGGTACTCCTAGCCATCACCCTTCCAACCGTCCTTGATCGTGGACACAGCTATTCGAATAGATTATACTCTAGAGAGTTTGCGCACTTTCCCCACAAGAATCAATACATCCACCGGGATAAAACCACAGCCTGGTACACATGGTACACGGGGGTTCGGATAATCAAACCTAACCTTTCGATTGTCGACCCTAGCAAAGGCTGCTTTTCCTTTTGGGTTTGTTCTCCCCGGCAACGAGTATGTGGCCCCCTACCATAGTCCCGCCTTCCGTACACGCGTATACCCAAACCATAGCTTGGCGTATACCTTAACTTGGTGACTCCACTTCCTTCCGTACTACCTAAGTCATACCGTCTGCGGGAGACCCAATTGTTGCACCGACACTCCTGCCAAGATAGGCTCACTCTTGCCGAAGCAAGCTACATGCTTCAGATCCGTAGAACTGTTAGCACCTGCCCAGAATTCAAGGGATTTCTCCCAATAAGCATTGTACAAGCTGCCTCGGCTAAAGAAGACAAACTACGAGCTAAGCCCCAACACCTGGGGTAATGTGGTTGCACTGATGAATTGTTATGGTAAAGGCATAGAACATCCCTTCTCTTTCTCTTGTCCATTTTCTCATTTCTCATCATCACCACTTCTTTAGTTAAAACATCCTCTTGGAATGATGCCTCTTCTAAAGGGTTTTACAAAGCAGTTTTTAAACAACTGTAGTAGGGTAACTCCCCAAACAATGTATTCAACAAAAATCCGTGGTTTCCAACGAGGTAGGATGCTAATCATAATAACCTCGATCTAAAGGGGAGTAAATGGTAGGTTTACATCAGGGTGGGTGCCATGAGGGACACCAAGTCATAACTTGGAGGAGCCAAGTCATTAGTGCAGTATTTATAAAACAAGACATGCAGATAAATAATGCAATTTATAAAGGAGGTACAAAACAGGTAGTAAAAAGAGTAGGACAAGTATCGGGATTCGGGAATGGTGGCTTGCCTGATGATCAGCAATATGGTAATATGTCCCCAGACTTCTTCTTAGAATACCATAATAAACCAATAATAATTACCACTTCTTCTGTTCTCCGATTTCATCGCAACTATCGTCGTCCAGACAACACATGCAAACAAACCAAACCACAATCAACACAAGGCATACAAGCATCAATACAATACAGTAAACCAGTGAACAATACAAGTTTAAAATTCAGTAGGTTTTGAGAGGATTGGATTAGAAGATGGAGATGGCCTTGGAGACATGGATGAACATCCCTTAGGGTTTATAGTCGAGGAACTACCTAGGAGGGGTTTTGGGACCAAGGACCTATTCAGTATGATAACATTGTGTAAAAATGATACCAACAGATAGGGGTTGATAAAATTAAACCAACAAAAGTGGTTTCACTATTTTATCACTTTTCTTTAAATAGTTATGATTTTCCTAGTGAAATAACTTCTAGTTTTAGGGAATAAATCACCAAAAAGGTTCTAGAGCTCCAAAAATTATTTCCTTGGATGATTTTGTAGGGTTTGATGTACTTAATAGCTGAGATTTGGAATCATACCAAGATAATTACCAGAATGCCCTCAGGAAATTCCCAAAGGCAGTTTTGTGGGGTTTTTGTCTTTTTGACCAGATTTATTTTATAGAAGGTTTTAGTATGATTCCAACTTCACATGTTAGGTATTTCAAATAACTTTCTGTAGAATTTGGAATCAACCTTTTTGTAGGTTTTTTTTTCAAATACCTTTCCCAGGTATTCCCAACCTTTTTGGAGTTGTGGAACTACTATGATGATTTATCTAGTGAATAAACCACAAACAGAGGTATTTAATTCATTAAAATTCAAATGAGTATCAATAAATCTTGAAAACCTGGGATTTGGTTAATATTGATGTATCGCACCACTGAGAGTTTGCAACAACTCAAAAGGTGCTATATATCAGTCTAGGAAATTTCCTAAAGACAAAAAAGACTTGTTTTTGTCATTTTTGTTACAGGCAGAATATAGCCCCACTTGGCATGATATGAATACTCAATGGTAGGCATATCAAATACCTATCATAGGGACTTTGGTTCAACCCATTTGGTTATGTATAGGTCACTGAGACATTTATTTAGTGAAAAAGATACCTTTTTGCAAATTTAATGCCAGAAAATAATGAAGTTGATTTTTGGCAAACTACTAGTTCTTCATGTTGCACAAAACATGTAAGAACCTAAAGGAATTTAGAACTAGGATAATTGTGTTGGTTTTCATTTTTAAAACTATTTAAACTAACATGGATATAAAGCAAATCTGGAAAGATATTTATTTTAAAAAGAAAAGGGGAGATCCTCGGCCGGGCCAGATCCAGGCGCAGCTGGGCCTCACGACGCATGACTGGCCCACTGGCGCCACAGTGAGCGCGCGGTGGCAATTTAAATCACTGATAAGTGGGGCCCACCGGTCAGTGACGCAGGGTGGCGAAGGGGTATTAGCGAGTTGTGGTCGTTGGATCCAGTCACGATGGACGGTGGTGGTTCATCTCCTTGCTGGCGACAGCCAGGAGAAGGTGGAACCCTAGCTGGTGGTGGAGCAGCGTGGGGAGCTTACTAGAGGGCTCGCCGGAGGTCGGGGAGGGCCTGGGGCGAAGTGGCGGCGGTACCGACGATGGGTGGCAGCAGTTGGTTCGACGTCAGGAGGCGTCACATGCATCAATGCCGATGGAGATCGCTTCGGGGCTCGCCAGAGTAGCGTCCAGGGCGATCCTAGGGCAAAACAGGCACATGGTTAGATGCAGGGAGAGGAGGGGATCTCGAGAGAGCAGCATGCAGAGGGAGAAATGCACGCGGGAGGGAGCTATGCTCAGTTCTAGAGCAATGGCCGACAAGCCATTCTCTCGTTCCTTTGGCCAGAGCAGGGCAGGGGAGGAAGAGGGGATCCTGGGGAGGTGAGTGGGGAGCAGAGGGAGGAAATGAGGGGCAGATGGAGGCGCGGGGTGGGCTCTAGCCGTTTTTATTTGGGGTAGATGGGTTCATGGTGGACTAAGATTATTCTAGGCTAGGTTTTGGTCCAGGGATCTCCCATTGGTCAGGATGGGTGGTGGAGAGGGGTGAGGAAGGGTCCTGGTCGTGCTGAGAGACAGAGAAGGCTGGAGGTGGCTGCTGTATTGAATAAGAAAGAGTGGAGACAAGACATGTCCATGGTCTCCTTTAAAGCCAAGCATAAAGGACAATAAGGAAAGGTGTTGCTACAGTGATGCTACAGTGTTTTCGACCAGAGTAGGAGTTAGGGTTGCTTGGGAAAGTTTGGATTTAAATTTGGTCAAGGTTTTGAATAATGTCCACACTTGGCCATATCCATGATCATGAAGAACTTCAAGATTTTTGATCTTGGAAGGCTGGGGTGAGGGTGATGGTAGGTGGATATGGTTCAAGTACATCTCCATGAATTATTTGGGAATTATTGGATGAAGTTTGGTCCACTTTATATCTCATTTTCAAATGGTGCAAAAATGGTTTTCAGGAATTTATTTGATATTTTTGAATTGGACAAGTTGATTTTTTGATTTGGGATGGTACTAAATGTGAATACACACTTAGGGAATTTTTCCCAAGATTTATGGAGGCTTAAAAGTATTTAAAACTATTATTATTCCATTTCTGCCATTTGAGAAAAAGGGCAAAAAGGAATAATAAAGGATCCCAAAAATATTTATTTTTGAGATGGAAATGTAGGGTATGATATATGGACCTCAATTAAGCAAAAGGTTGGAGAATTGTTTTGGCAAAAACCAAACTTTCCATTGGGAAAGGAGTTTTGGAGATTTTGTCTATTAAAGAGATTGATTAGATTTGGAGCCATAATAATTATGGATAAAATTTGATAAATCTTTATGATCAAGGTAGATTATGTAGACAAGGTGTAACAAGCATTTTCAACCTTGGGATTGGAGAATCCAAGTTGATTTTGGTGAAAACTAGAGATTTAAGGATCTTGGGTAAGATTGTTTTCATGCCACCAAAACCTTGTTGGATCTTGGAGCTCAAGGCTCCCCTTGGGACATGGGATATATGTATGGATAGAAAAAGTTATGTAGATCGCAATGGTGTAGAGGTTTGAGCTTGATCCTTCCTGAGCTCACCAAGACAAGCTTTCAAACTTTGAAATAAAATAAGCCTGCCAAAGAAGATTATCAACTAGCCTTCAAAACCTTGTGGGTTTAAGAAGCACAAAGATCCACTTGGAACAAAAAGCGAAGTAGGTATTGGGATACCTATATGAGTAGATCACAACCATTCAAAGAGTTGGTCAGTAGAAGGTTGGATGATGGTGTGAGCTTCTGTCAAAGTAGGCATGTTGATAAGATTTGCAGGAAAAGTTATTTTCTTGCCTGCAAAACCATCAATAACAAGTGGGTTTGAGGATGATATAACCAAGGGAAAGAGTGGGCCTTGGTAGTCCTTAGGATGTTTAACAATATGGTTCAAATTCATTTTCAAAAATGCACAAGGGTTGAGAAAAGGAGGCATTCAAAAAGGTGATGTTGGAATAGATTCCAGACTTAGCCAAATTTGGCAGATTTAGGGTTTTTGACTAGAATGTGAGAGGGGAGGATTTTGATGGGTAGCAAGGTACCAAAGCATCATCAAGTGGATGAGGTTGAAAACTAGATTGAGTAGAAGGGATCCATGCTTGATATTGGGCTTCATTGACTTGGAAGCTTTTGGAATTAGATCACTTCAGAGCTGATCTGGTTAAGGGTTTTAGATGATTACTTAGTAGCTAGGGATCAGATCTAGATTGTATTCTTGCTTAGGGTTTGATGAGTTTAAAGTATATTGATCCAACTGATGAGCTCCTAGAGTAGTGTGAGATCCAGGCACATGGCTTAATAGGATTGATAGGATACCCATATCAACAAGTTGCAACTTCTTTTTCGGAAGCTCATTCGAAAAGAACTTTAAGGTTAAGCGTGCTTGGCCTAGAGAAATTCTAGGATGGGTGACCGACCGGGAAGTTTGTAACCGGGTGCGCATGAGTGAGGACAAAGTGTGCAGAAAAGACTAGTGTTGGTCTGTGGGGCCAGTCTAGATATCCTATTAAGCTGCCAGGAGTGACACCCCCCGGGCCCAAGAGTGGACGGGGTGTTACAAAGTGGTATCAGAGCCGACCCTTGTGATTACACTGGTGTGTGCGGGTCAGTGGCGGGACATGTGGAGCATGGTGCGTGTGCCCTAGAGTGGACACGGCATGGCACATGTGCCGGCACTGGACGCACAGACGCGTGCCAAGAGGGAACATTTCTGGGGTGTGCTTAATCGATGAGGGCATCGATCTTATAAAGGGTGGGTGTATGTGAGATCCAGGCACATGGATTAATAGGATTGATAGGATACGCATATCAACAAGTTGCAACTTCTTTTCTGGAAGCTCATTCGAAAAGAACTCTAAGGTTAATCGTGCTTGGCCTAGAGCAATTCTAGGATGGGTGACCGACCGGGAAGTGGGTAACCGGGTCCACATTAGTAAGGACAAAGTGTGCAGAAAAGACTAGTGTTGGTCTGTGGGGTCAGTCTAGATATCCTATTAAGCTTCCAGGAGTGACACCCCCGGGCCTAGGAGTGGACGGGGTGTTACAAGTGGCTCATACTACTTCCTAAGCAAACAAGTCAAACAACAGATCAAGAAAATTCATCACACATCAGATCAAGGTAACTCATCTTATAAACTAAGCAAACCTACTACCGGGGTTACCATCAAACCTACCTTGAGGTGAGTATGGTTATTTTGAAGTGTTGGATTTGAATAAGGTGAGAGTCCTTGGTATTTCTACCAAGAGTAGAATTCAAAAGCTTAATGAAGGTATTTTGGGAAACCTAGAGAGGAGAGTAGTTGAAGGTTCTGTCTTGAAAACATAAGGAGATAGTATTCTATAGCTCTCCATAGTTTGATCAATAGAATCTACTGAAATAGTTGGTTTGCAAATGCTTCTTGGCTCAGGTTTTGAAATGCTAGAACATTTGAGAATATGGAAATTAAGCCAAGACAGTTTTGAGAAGTAGCTTTTGTCAATTGGTGTTAAGGTAAGGAGTATATCATCTAATACACATTCATATGCATAAGTATATCCAAACAACAAGCAAACACTTCAGCATTAAACAATAAAAAGTTTTTGTTCCCCCTAATTTTTGCATTCTGGACAACTAATCAGGGTTGCTGAAATTGGGATGTTACAAAAATAGCAGAAAACAAGCAACTGTCACTGTGGCATCTTGTTAATAGGTTAGTTCCAGAAAATGTGCAAGAATACTCCAAAGTGTGGACAAAACATAAGAAAGTATATATAAAACAAGCATGGAACATCAAAAATTATAGATACGTTAGCAACGTATCAGACCACACTCAAGAACATCTTGGGTGTGCAAAGATCCCCAAATTACAAGAGTGGGCTTGGATTCAACTCCAACATCAAGAACAATCCCACCAACAAGTTGAAGCACAAGGGCAACAAGAAGAATGGCCAAGGTTAAGTGAAGAATCATGCCAACATTGTGTGCTTCAAGTGCAAGGAAGAAGGAGATCATGTGAGATGTTGCCCATTGAAGAAGAAGCAACAAGGGAAGCGGCCTCAAGCTCCACCTCAAGCTAGAAGTGGGCCTCTTTCCAAGAAGCAAGCTATTCCTAAAGGGGTGGCATCTTCCAAGAAGAAATATAGCAAGAGAAGAACTTGCTACATATGTCGTGAGAAGGGGCACCTTTCTTCCTCATTAACCATGGGTAATTCCTCATCCCATCCTATCTTGATTAATGATGCTTATTCTCTTTGTAAGGATGAGGTGGGAAATGTGTTTGCCAAATATGTTGGTGCCCAAAGTGGTGTCAAGAAAATAACCATTTGGGTGGCCAAGCCTATTTTGACTAACTTCTTAGGACCCAACTTGGTTGGGGACCAACAAGCGAAAACTTGATCAATAGGTGTTTTTGGAGGACATTGGAGGTTTGGCTACATTATGAAAATTGAGGGATCTTCATAATTTATTGTTGTCAAGTCAAGACATTTGGATTATCATGCTTCTATCTTATATCCAATGTTCCTCCTTGCAGTAACATGTGCTTAACTCATTTACATTGGAAGTTACTTGCTCCCTTGTGCATGTATGGTCTTGTACCTTGCATGTGTATGTATATGTTGTGCTTCCCTCATACTTATATTTAGTTATCAAGTATATTTATGTATGTTGGTTGGCACATCATGTATTTATGTTCTTGGTTTCGAGCCTTTGTTGAATTCATTTGGTATCTTTTTTGGATCTTGAGAGAGATTAATGGACTATCACATTTTGGAGGGTGTTATGCTTGAACATTCCACAACCTTAAAATGTGTGCACATGAGGAATACCACTTAGGATTGATATTGGAATATTATTTAGTCTCTATGTGGCATGTCTTTCTCATGATGATTTCAAATCATATAATGTCCATTAAATCTCCATTTGGATGTTTTTGCCTCTTACTGAGAATCATGACTTATCACATTATGGGGGAGCCATATGCTTTGTGCATATTACAAACCTAGAAAATGTGGACATTTTAGGTTGCCACTTAGAATTGATATTGGATTATCTAGCTCCTATGTGGCACATTTAGCTCAAACAAGGTCCAATTCCCTTGGATTACTTTTATTGCTCATTTTTTGGATCTTGTTTGTGAGAGTGCTTCTTGGTATGTGTTTCCACATATTTGGATATCCATATCCTCATGGAAACCATTTGCTTCAAGTTACTATAATCACTAGTGGTTGTGTGACTATTTGGAGCTATCAAGAATCTCTCTCGAAGCATCAAGCTTAATTCTGATATTTTGTTATATGCTTCTTTGTGTGAATATGATCTTGGATATCATTGCAAACTACCTCGGGAAGATTATCCCTACTACTTCTTGTCCTTGGACAATTAGTACTTGATATATGGTAGAACTTATTGATCATATTCACTTTGGCCATTGTTTTATTTTTGTCATTTCTTTTCCCAAGGATTTGATTTGTGTTGCTCCCATGTTTTCCTTGCCTCTTGTGGATCATTTTATTTTACTAGGAAACATGCCCGTGCGTTGCACCAGGAGATAAAAATCTATGTTAAGGAAACGTAGAAAGTCGTGAAAATCAACCACCTTGAGTGTGTCAACCGCTCACGCGCCTATTGCTTCCTCTGACGAATCCTCAATCCCCTCATATTCTCGCATGTTAATCATGTTTTCTATCCTTTGGTCCACAACAAGCCTATCACTACATTACATGAATACCAATTCAAAAAAATTATATGGATTACGCAATACACGGTTGATTTAGCTCTATAGAGGCAATTAGAAAGTAAAACATAAGCCGTCTCGAAGCAGCAAAGACATATGCCACATATCCCTAGGAGCGACACAAACATATGCTATCTCGTTGAGTAGCGGCTACATGAGTAGTGTCTACAGTCCTGGGCCGAGAGACCAGTGCCCAAGATCTGTGCATTGACAACAACAATATGGACTAATTTAAGACGGAGGGAGTATAAGAGCTCTGAGTGAACAATCTTTTAGACGATAATTCTGACATCATTGATGTAATATTTTTGTTTGACACTGAGGCTAGCTCTACATGCCTTCACGAAGGATGCAATAGTTTATGCAAGCTCGATCATTCCAGCAAACATGCTCCATTATCCTACCTGTCCGATTGACTCTAAGTGAAATCTGAATAGTTGTACTACATAGTGTATAAAAAAATCGAGGGTTAAATAGCACATGCATGAACTTGTCCGTATTATGTAGAAAAAGAAGGACCAAAATGAAAAGTTGTTAAAAAGATAAGCAAGCATACAATTACAGATACAATTAGCCATCTAGCAAAATAACAAATGGAGTGTCTGGTTATAACTTTGTGCAGCATGTTTTCCCTGCTTCGTGTTTGCTTGTGCCAAGAGGACAAATGGATATATTGATCTGATTGTACCTGCAGATTGGCATATGGAGATAGTTAGGTTGCCTGCTTAGTTCAACAAAAACGGAATAAGGATTAATACCCCTATCAAAAGACGTCCAGAGGCACTGGCAATGGAAGCCATAGTTTCATTTCTTCACTATATAGACATATGAACAAATTTACATCTTATAGAGATATGAATAAATTTACAGCTTATAGAATTAATTCCAAAAGAGCAAGACGATTTTTCATATAGACATTAGTGTGCCGCATACTAAAATTTCCTTAATGAATGATCGAGTTGATCATTTGATTTGTTCAAAAATCAATTCCATCCAATGGAAAGCACATAAAGCCAATTAATTAGGTTCTGGTAAATGCACGCATGCTCTAGTAATTCCGAAGCAGACCCCGTGAGATTTAATACCTGAGGAATGGTGTCAACATCAACAAACGATGGAATCACCTACAAACCATCGGGTCCGAGGTCCAGTATAGTATCCCCACCGTAGTCGGCAATGTAGTGAGGCCCTGGATGTGGGTGTTGTCCTACGTTGCAGCGGCAATAGACCCCGTCCTCCACCATGCCTAGATGGCCACGCCCTAGCGAGCAATGTCGGCGCCCAGCCCAGCGCCGTTTCCCCTCCCCTCTCTCCTCTTCCCAACGCCGACCTCCCCTCCGCATCCCTGTAACATACGAACACCACCGCTCCTCTCTTCGCCCCTCGCTCCTAGCGGTGGACACATAACTGCTGGATGGGAGACGGATCTGGGAGAAACGACACACTCTCTGCCTCCTCTCCCACCGGTAGTGGCGGAAACTTCGTGAGAAACGGCATGCGGCGGCAGGATGGGCGCCATGGTCAAGAGGCAGAGCTTGGGACAGAGTCGATGGGAGCAGAAGGAGGCCAGGAAATAGGGTGGTCAGGAGATTGGGGGAGGTGGCGCGGTGCGGTGTGGGGAAAACTGCTTGCCCTACGATTTTGTTTTTTAATTAGCACGTATGAACCGGTAGCTGACTAATCGGTGGCATTGGTGGGTAATTAGCAATCCAGTGGAAGGGCAAAATCATCCAAAAAAGTTGGTTGACAGAAGAGATCCGTTCTTTATTATTAGGTATAGATGATATTCTCTTGGATTTTATTTAATGTGGGTAGTAGTGATGATCTCATTTGTGTGCATTTTGCATTCAAAGCAAAATTGTAAATAATGCGCCACTCATGGGGGAGCTCTCCTATGTTGTGTATAACACTCCTTTTTATGCTTCTATTGTTGATCCATATTGTGTTTTCGTGCTTGGAAGCTTGACCTTTTATTTTGGTACTTTGTGCCATCATTAAAAGTGTAGAGAGTTTGGTTTGTGTGTTGGAACCTTTATCTATTCGGGAGTCGGCTTTGTCTCATTCTTTGTTACTTGTTTTGAACTTTTAGAATGAGATAAATCCTTGAGCATTGTGTGTTTTGTGCATCATTTGATTTTTGGCTTTTTCCTTGTTCATTTGTTGAATTGGTGTCCTTTCATGTGTTGATTTGTCTCTTTGTTACAATTTGGACACATTTTGTCGTGTCACACTCTTGTGTGCTACTTCTTGGTTTACTTGGTGTTTTTGTTCAAATTGTATCTCCTTTTTGGTTCTTGAAGGTTTTATGCATACATGTTTATATTATATTATGCTTTCTTTCTATGATACAATATATAAGGGAAACGCCACCAAATCCTATTATCTAAGATGTGCATGAAATTCCATTTCATATTAATATGCACATATTTCTGTGGAGCTTCTCCTATATATTGTATTTGAACTAACTACTTTGGACCCAATTTGTTTGGGGACCATAGTGTACTTATTTTTGTGTAGGTACATTGCAGACATATTGGATTCTTGTCTCATGAATTGGGAAGAAGTGGTGCTTACATGTCAATTTGAGGCAAGCTAGGATGATCAATCAATTCATATCCACTACATCCTATCAATTATATCTCAGTAACAAGTATCTCTCTCATGCATACATATCTTGTTTCCAACCTTTTGTAGGTTCCTTGTTGGCATGAGTTTGTGTTTTTGCAAATGTTGTGATTCTTTTGTTGGTTTTTAGGAGATCTCTCTATTGCAAATGTGAGTATGTTGATACGAGTGCATATAATGGGGACTATACAAATCATGCTCATGATTCACCAATCCCAAATATGTCAATATATCAAGCTTATCGCCTATCTTTTCCTCAAATTCTCTCATGTGCAATAGTGAGTATCTTGCCAAGTTGATTTCTATTTGTGATACTTGTTGCCTCTCTCCATATATTTCAACTATCTTCTTTTCCCTTGGTAATAGATGTAATGTATGTAGTGTGTTGGTGTTGGAATCTCATTGATGTATAATAAGATATATTTGAGTCTTTGGCCATGCTTTCAAGAAAAAATCTTATTGATATGTTCCATGAATTCCTCTTTCTTTTCTTGTTCTTTGTTGAGTATCTATTTTGTGTGTGCATGTTTCTTTGTGGGCATATGTATTTGTGATATTTTCCACCTAGAAACTTATACACACAAGATAGATAAATCCTTGGATTGTTTGTGTTTTTCTTGGAGATCACCTTTTATTTTATTTTTGACTCTTTGGTGGCTTCCAAATTTATTTGCCCATGAGTGCTTGTCTCTTTTGTTTGCATCTTTGGGCACTCATATTTTGATCTCTCTTGCCTTGCATTGTTTAATGAGTTTGCAGGAGTGAGGATTCCATGATTGTGCAATTTGTTTCCAAATACAATTATTATAATTGGTGCATAATCCTTGGGGAACTCCTCTAATTCATTTAAGAATGCTCATTTGCCTTGTTTCTCATATTTTGTGGTTTAAACGTTTATGGGGGAGTGAGGATTCCATATTTGTGCATGATATATTCAAATGCAATAATTCTATTTTGTGCACAAAGATTGGGGAGCTTCCCTATTTCATCTAAACACTCATTTGATTGTATCATAATATCTAGTTATTTTATTTTGGTATCAATTGTTGTTGTCAATTGGTATTTTGGGGTCTTTTGGGTTGCCCGCTTCATTTGTTGAAGCTATTTTATTTTTCTTTTCTTTTGCAACTTTTGGGTCCTC
The DNA here is from genome assembly GCA_910589775.1 of Avena eriantha. Taxonomy (NCBI): domain Eukaryota; kingdom Viridiplantae; phylum Streptophyta; class Magnoliopsida; order Poales; family Poaceae; genus Avena; species Avena eriantha. The sequence continues at coordinate 126,674,453 of OU342745.1, forward strand.
AACATAGTTTGTTTTCCTCCTAAGTATTCATCATAGGATATGTGCATATGCACACCTTTGGAGGAAGTCTCACTATATTGGTCGTCTAGAATTTTTCACTCATTTTGACTATCGATGCCAATGAGACAGAAGTTTTAGAGGGTTTAAGGGAAGTTGGTTTATGCTTTGAGTTGGTTCTTAAAGCATAAGTCTTGCATGCTCTTCCATCTTTGTTGTTGCTTTGCATGTTTAATATATAGAGGAAACTCTTGTAACGGTAATGGTTGGCAATATATGCAATGAAATTCAAGTTAATCACACTTGCATAGATTGTGGGGGAGTTTGCTCTATATATTGTGGGAGTACCAACATCACATACTTGTGTAGTATTTGATGTTGGCACTACCATTTTGTTCATTAAATTCTATATTTAAACCCTCTCAAAGGGACCGCCATCAATTACCAAAATGGGGGAGATTGAAAGGGCATGTATGCCCCCATGTGTGGTTTTGGTAATTAATGACAATCTCTATGGACTAATGTGTAAAATGATTTTCGCTTGTAGGTTTGGACATTGGCATCGCTTGGACCATGTGTTGGTTTGAAGGTTGAAAAATAAGAAGAACAACACGATCAAGTATGTCTTGAAGAAGAAAATGATGGAGTTCCTTATGGATATCTTCAATACATCATCAATGAATGAAGGGCAAGCTCATGGTGATCCATCTCTAGAATATATCATGCTTGAAGCTTGCCATCCTCGGCGATCATGGAGTGATGAAGACAAGTTTAAAGAAGAGGTTTCCCCATGGAGTATGTGGGAGCTATTCGCAAGTATTCATCAAGCAAGAGAAAGCAAGAGCAATCAAGAAAGGTGATCCATACTGAGAAGGATAAGACGGTCTTCATCAAGCTCAAGTGGAATTCTCAAGGCAAATGTATGATATTGATAGGCTTTCTATTTTACTTGTCTCTTGTAATGTTGGGAGACCGGGTTTAGGATAGATAGCCGTACTATCAAGAGGGGCTCTCGAGTGAGTAGCTCGATCATATATTTTCAGAGAGAGCTCAAACCTTTGCATACATAGCATCATCTTTCTTGGTTGTTGTTTGGTTCTTGTCCATATGAGGATCTAGAGCTTGTGGTTATCCTATTGCATTTTTAATCTTGCGGGTTTTCTGGCTCCACACCTTGGGAGATATCTCACGTATATATTCATGATTTTTTCTCCCTTGTTTATACCTAATATTTCACATATTTTGGATTCTACTCTTTATTATCTTTCCAACAAAATTGGTTTCATCCCAATTGGAGTTTCCAAGCTCAACTTCTTGCATTTTGGGTTTTGGAGGTTTTATCGGTTCATCGCTTGTGAGAGGTCATACATTTATCCATTTTATTTTTACCTTCCCTTATTGTACTATGATATTTATTTGCATAATCTTGTAGAACTTTTTTTTATCTTCAAAACAAGCTCTAGATCATCAAAATCGGAGTCCGGAGTCAAAAGTTATTGAAGTTTTCGTAAAATGTTGTCCAACGTTTTTGCTTGAGCGGTAGTACAGGCCCAAGTTCTGCCAAAAGTTCCGGTGAAAACTTGTTTTTGTTCTGTAAATTATGTTTCTATTTACCGGTAGTACCGGTGGGGCACCGATAGTTTCGGTGGCGCATGAAAATGATTCAAACGGGTAGATTTCTCTTGCCCTATTTAAGGCCCCCCTCTTTCCCAATGTTTCCCCAACTTTTGAGGTCATTTTTTCTAGCTCTTCCACTCTCTCTCCTTCATTGTTTACCTTCAAAATCTTGCCCTCTCCCGTTCTCCCTCCCATGATTCTTGCGTATCTTTGAGGAATTTGAGAGAGGAGATCTAGATCTACAACCCCACCTAACCAAATCCCTTCTTTGTGAAGAAATCTTTGGGAAAGTTTTGTGTTTTCCTCTTGTGTTCTTCCTCCCTTATTCCCCCAATAACTTTTGTAGCTTTGTAGGAATTTGAGAGTGAAGGACTTGCCTCTTGCATTTGGTGCATAGGTTTGAGTTCTCCTCAGAGATTCGGTGAGTTCAAGGTCTTGAGCTTGTTTCTCTTGGGTTCTTGGAACCCTAGAGGGTTGTGCAGAGTTGTGGTGTGTTCCTGAGGCCTCCAATTGAGTTGTGGAGATTCCTGAAACTTGTTGGAATTTTGTGGATTTGTTTTTGGGGACTCCAATTGAGTTGTGGATATTCCTCAACCTTGTAGCCTTTGTGGCATTTCTTGGGAGCCCTCCAATTGAGTTGTGGAGATTGCCCTAAGCCTTGTACGGGTTCGGTGACCGCCCTCAAGTGTCCCATAGTGGATCATGAGTAGGCCTTTGTGGCGATCTCATGGGAGAATAGGGTGAGCCTTTTGTGGTGTCAGTGAGTTGTGTGACTTTGCATCTTGGGGTGAGACCTTGTGTGGCGTTGGGTGAGCATCGAGCCACCACACCTCGAGGTGAGCCATTTGTGGCGTTCGAAGTACATTGCACCATCGCACATGTCCAATAGAGACATAGCTTCTTTGGAAGTTAACTTCGGGAAACAATCTTCGTCTCCGCATCCATCGATTATCTCTCAATAGAGCCGTTTACTAATGCAATTTACATTGTGATAGCCTTCGTGCTTGAAGTATTATATCTTGATATCACCTTATTTCTTGTCTTGCTTAGCATAGGTTACTGGTGCACTTAGTTGAACCTATTGGATATAGGTTTTGGCTTGATAAATTAAACGTTAAGTTTTGTTCCACGTTTATTAGAGCCTAAACCATAATAATTTTAAAATGCCTATTCTCCTCCTCTAGGTGACGTCCATTTCCCTTTCAAATACAACTAGAGAACATTAATGGATATTATAGAATTTGAATTTCTCATGAGCATGACATACCACATAGAGACTAGATAATCTTGAAATATCAATTCTAAGTGGTATTCCTCATGTACACACATTTAGGATTGTGAGGTTCCCAAAGGACAACACACTCCCCCCCAAAATGGGATAGTCCATTAATCTCCCGCAAGAGCCAACTAAGATATAAACAAGATGCAATAGGTGCAAACACAAAACACATACATGGTGTGCAAGCCAACATACACAACTTGATTTCTCAAGTTAAGCAAGTAGGAAGAACAACATATAAAAACACATGCAAGGTACAAAACTAACACATGCACAAGGGGCAAGTAACTTTCAATGTAAATGAGTTGGGAACATGTTACCTCAAGGAGGAGCAATGGATATATGATAGAGATATGATAATCTAAATAACTTGGCTTGAGAGAATATAATCGAAGTCCCCTTAATTCTTCATGATGTAGCCATGTATCCAATGCCCTCCAACAAACACCTATTGATCAAGTTTTAGCTTGATGGTCCCCAACCAAGTTGGGTCCTAAGAAGTTAGTCACAATAGGCTTCGCAACCCAAATGGTTCTTTTCTTGACACCACTTTGAGCACCAACATATTTGGAAAACACATTGCCAACCTCATCCTTCCTAAGATAATAAACATCATCAATCATTATTGGGTTGTATGAGGAGTTACCAATAGTGCAAGAGGAAGAGATGTGACCCTTCTCACGACATAAGTAGCAAGTTCTTCTCTTCCCATTCTTTTCACTTGATTTCTCCACAATGGGAACATTAGCTTGAATCTTCTTGGGAAGTGGCCTTTCTCCAACTTGAGATTGTCCATGACCTTGAACTAGAGGTATCTTTCCTTATTGCTTCTCACCAAGAGGCTTATTCTTCAAAGGGCAAGATCTAACACGGTGCCCTTCAATTTTGCACTTGAAGCAAACAATCTTGGCCAAATTCTTGACTTGTTCTTGGCCCTTCTTATTGTTTCTCTTGGACTTCTTCTTGTTAGTGAACTTGTTCTTGACATTGGATTTGAATCCAAGCCCACCCTTGTCATTGGACGATTTTTGCATACTCAACATTTTTTCAATTTTGGATTTCCTTTCATGACCTTTTTTCAAGTCCCTCTTCAAAGATGAGACTTGGGCCTTGAGCTCTTTGATTTCCTCTACATGGTTAGTATCAACACAAATACTAGAGGAAGTTGAAGCTTAATTGTTAGAGCAACAAGGCAAGGAATGTAATTCATCACAAGATATAGCAATAGCATGAGTGGATGAATTACCAGGACTAGCACATGTCAATATGACATTTGTAGTGGATATAGTGCTAATGTCCACATGAGGCTCATTATAAGTTACCTTTGACTTAATAGTCTCATGAGCTAATTTTACCTATCATGGGAGTCTAGAAGATCCTCATGCGATCTTGAGAGCTTACCATGACTTTAATCCAAGATCCCATACTTGCTAGTTGGAAAAGCAAGTTGAGTGTTTATCTCAACATTCTCCTTCAAAATAGATGCTTAACAATAGATAGAGTTAGTAGCACAAGCATCATAATTAATTGCAAGAGGTGAGGGAAACTTCGAAATCTCTTTTGAGTATGAAGCTTTAAGTTGATCATGTGACTCGGTGAATTTGATGAGCTCACCCTTGATGACCCTAGAGCCATTTTTGAGGTGCTAAATATCCTTAAGGAGTTTAGCATAAGCAACTTGAAGCTCATCATTTTTACTTTTGAGATCACTTGCAACCTCAAGATCTCTATCATGAGATTCCTTCACTCTAGATTGCTCTAGAGCAAAAGCCTCCTCAAGACATTCCTTAGTGGTTTGTTCCTCTTCAAAATCTTCCAAATTATCAATACGTTCCTTGCTCTCAATAGCAAAACCCAAGATTTTAACGAAGTTAGAGCAAACAATATTATTCTTAACAAGAGCATGATAAACAATCTCACCCTTTTCATATAACAAGTCAACATTAATCTATTCTTACTCACTATACTCATCCTCATAATCACAAGATGTATTGGGTTCCAAAGTAGGAGATGAATTTGTGCCATCGAATATGGGTTCCAAAGTAGGAGATGAATTTGTGCCATCAAATTCCTCTCCAAATTTGGGTCCATGGCCCAAAAATGAATAAGCACACGAGACTTCCAAACATTATAGTTTGTGCCATCGAATATGAAAATGTCGTTCACTAATCCTCTATCCGACATATTTGCTCTCAAGGAGGTGAAGCCTAAAATGAGAGACCAGGCTCTGATACCAATTGAAAGGGCACAGATGTCGCCTACAGGGGGTGAAAAGGCATTTTAAAACTTTTACAAGAGGGGCTCAAGAAAGGCGGAATTAAACTAGCATTTACTTTGTCAAGCACAAAACCTAGAATAACTAGGGTTCACCTATGTGCACCAACAACTTATGCTAAGCAAGACAAGAAACTAAGTGATAGCAAGAAATAGACTTCAAGCATGAAGGCTATCACAAAGTAAGGTGCATAAGTAAGAGCTTGGGTATAGAGATAACCGAGGCACACGGAGACGACAATGTTTTACCGAGTTCCTCCCAACAATGGAGTACATATCACTTGGAGAGTGGGTGGTTTCAAACCACTAACGCCACAAAAGGCCTCCCTTTTTTTTCTTGTGAATCTCAACCCAACGGGATCGATCCACACTTCCACTATCGGTGCACTTGTCGGTGGCAATCCGGAACCTCTCACAAGATTGGGGCACTTCTCCACAACTCAATTGGAGGATCCCAATAAACAAGCTTGGGGAAATCTCCACAACTTAATTGGAGGCCCCAAGTAATCCACAAACCTGCAATACAACTGAACCATCTAGGGTTCGAAGAACCCAAGAGTAAAAAGCTTCTCACCTTTCACCCAATCGAATCCTCACCGAGAACTCAAATCGATGCACCAAATGCAATGGCAAGAACACAAGGAGTGCTCAAGTCCTTCACTGCCAAATTCCACTAGAGATACAAAAGCTTATGAGGGAATAAGAGAGGAAGAACAATGGAGGAAATCCATAAAAGACTCCAAGATCTAGAACCCAGGATGTTCCCCTCACTTAGAGGAGAGATGAATTAGTGGGGTTGTAGATCTAAATCTCCTCTTTCAAATCTCTCATGAATCATAGGAGGGATTGAGGGATAACAAGCTCAAGAAGGTCAACAATGGAGGGGAGAACTTGGAAGAAAGGTTAGGTATCCATTGGGGAAGAAGGGCCCCTTATATAGGTCCTCCAAAATCCAATTGTTACAGTTTCAGAGTGTGTGGGCCGGAGATTCCAGCCAATTTCTGGTTGGTTTCTGGACTGGACACCTGAATGGTAACCACACACGACTAAAATCTGAGATTTATGCATGACACAGGAGTTTCTAGCCTATTCACTCCGGATATTCCGGTATAGGCAAAACTAATAGAAACAGCAATGCGAAAACAACCACAACTTTTGCATCTGGACATCGATTTTGATGATCTTGGGCTCGTTTTAAAGAGGACATAAAGCTCTATAAGATCATGCAGGGAACCACCATAGTCCAGCAAGGGACGATAGAACCAAATTATGAAAGGTTTAACCTATCTATAAAATACAAACCGGTAAAACCTCCAATATTGAAAACGCAATAAAGAATGCATATGAAATCCGTTTTTGATGAAATTGAGCTTGTCATGAAGATTAACACAAGTTAAAAATACTCTCATGGATAAGAATCAAGAAAGATGATGCCAAGCATGCAAAGGTTAGAGCTCTCTCCAAAGGATATGATCAATTACTCACTCGAGAGGCCCTCTTGATAGAACGACTATCTATCCTATAAACTGGTCACTCAAAATAACACCACGAGACCGGTAAGAAGGAAACCCTATCAAGAACATACCTTTACCTTGCAAAAATATTCCACTTGAGCTTGATGATGACGATCTTCTCCACCTCAAGATGGAACAACTTTCTTGATTGCGCTAGCTTGGTGAAGACTTGCAAATTGCTCCCCATACTCCACTATGGTAGAGCTTATCTTTTGTGCTTCCCATATCCATGATCACCATAGGATGGAAATATTCAAGCAAATGATCTCTTAGAGGTGGCTCATCTTGAACTTTCATGTCATTTCTTCTTTCTTCATTGTGTTGGTGTCTTGAAGGTACAAAAGAGATATCACTCCAACTTTATTATTCAAGACACACTAGCTATAGGCTCAACTCTCACATGAACAATCTTTGTATCACTCACCAGAATATCTGGTCTTTGCACACCGGAGATTCCGGTCTGTGACTTCACACTGGAGATTCCAGTCCATCTCCGGACAATCTCCAGACCCCTATATAGAATGCCATGGGCTAGTTATTGATGATCACACCGAAGACTCTGGACTGCCCAGACCGGAGATTCTGGTCAGATCCTTCCAAGAATACTTTGTTTTAGCCAAGGATATTTCCTATTGCCATGGGATTTTCACTTTTTAGTAGATTAACTTGATCTTCTTCACTTTCTTCTTCTCCCATCCTTGAAGCCAACATAAGGTTCAAGCATTGCCTATGGACAAATCCTACAAATAAAACTCAATACAAACATAAGTTCAGAAAGATTATCATTAACTACCAAAACCACACATGGGGGCACACATGAACTTTCACCAGCCCCCTTGTCCATCTTCATCGAATCAAATATGTGGTACTGCTTCATCATTAAGTTGATAGTAGGTATAGTCGAGTGATCATTTTTGATAGTAGGAAAGTAAAGCTACATCACATCATTTAAACAAAAACCAGATTCAGCAGCATGAAGGGAATTGCAGGATCTTGCAGAAAATGGAGAGAAAAGCAGCAAAAGAAAAGGACAATTAACTCCCAAGATCACTTTTGAGGATCTTGTACTTTGCACACTATTCATTGAACTCATCCATACTACATGCTACGTTGAATGTCTTGGGATCAACAATAAGTTTGTTCTGTTATCCAGGGTAGCAAAAACAGAGTTAGATGATGAAGAAATATGAAATGAACCAAGAATTACTATATAGGGTCTTACTCACCACAATATAATGCGTGAACGTATATCTCCTTTTCCGGCGTGGGTTGTTTTTGTAGACAATCAGAGCCTCGTGGTTGAACTTCTCAATCCACACATCCATCACCTCGGTACTAAGATATGCTCGCAGCTTTAGAGATTCTTGGAAGCCCGTGTACATGGTAAAGTAGCGTCCGATTTGCACGAAAGATCTCCTGGAACCAAGACAAAAAAGTCATCATTTGAAATACAACAATAATTTCCCTAGTAAAGATGTTGTACAAGTTGAAGGAAGGACACAAGGCATGATAGCCATGTAGCAACTAATATGTACTAAACAAGCTACTGATTAACACAATTGTAGCAAAAATAGAAAGGTACTGAAGCATATTAAAAACATGAAAGGGACACAATTGACAGAAAGCATTGTAGCAACTACTTTAGAGTAGATAAGCTACTGGTTAACACAATTGTAGTATAAATAAAATACTAATGATGCATCTTCAGAAAAAATACAGGAAAGAACACAATACATCTAATCAGTGTAGCAACTAATATACATATAGTGAGCTAAAAGTTAAGATAATTGTAGTAGAATGCAAGAGCTACTAAAGAAAATTGAAAATATGGCAGAAAACTCACTTCCCTTGACCCTCCTCCTTCCTATTCATTGTGAGCCTCTTGAATGTCCTTCCATTTGTGACAAACTTGGAATAGATTGCATCCTGATTTTTAGAGACCTTGATCTTCTTAATCTTCAGAGGTGTAAGTTCATCCTTTGTTGCCCTCTTGAACCTCGTCTTCTTCTCATGTGTAACCATCCCGGAGATTCCATCATCCTTAGCATTAGCATCAACGGTGATAACACCTTGCAAGCCAAAAAATTCGTTGTTTTACACACGACATATGTAGGGAAGACTAGTAGGAACAAAATGTAGCAAACAAGTCTACAAAGCACTGCATAAACAACAAAATTGCTACATACCTGTATCAATGGGATCAGCAGGCGTCATAGGCTCGCCCAAAGACGTTGTTGCTTCAACCTTTTCATTGTCTACAGAAAGGGATGTCACAGCATCACAAAACAGTTAGATATGAAACATAAGAGATATCATGGTCAGAAAATAAAGGAACATACATGTTTCAACTAGCTCCACTACACTAGTCATCTCGGTAGCAAAAGGGATAGTAGAATCTGATAGCTTGTCAACTGGTATACCCGTATGTATGTCACCTGCATCATCCTTGTCATCAACTGAGTCTTGCAAAAAATAGCTCGAACCCTGGAGGTTCAGGAGCACGATTCCATGCTACTAGGTCTATATGTGGAGCACAAGGGGATGGGTCACGGTGCCATAGTGACCTGACCGAGCTATCAACAGGTTGCTGCTCTAGGACATCAAGTCCTCCCATGGATGAGGAATCCAAAACTACAGCAAATTGTGGCAGATCTGGGATGTCGCTGTGTGTTCACCTCAGGCTCTTACTACTTGTCACCTTTAGCTTCTATGTCATCCTCTTTTGCTTCACCCCCTCTTGCTTTAATGACGTCCTCTTTTGCTTCACCCCCTCTTGCTTCAGCGTCATCAGCCTTGTCCAGACCATCGTATTCTTCATCATCCAGTCCCACATAAAATGGAAACACAATTCTAGGACCCGCTACTTCTTTCAATTCCACATCAATGTCGACCAAAAGGGCATCCATGCGACGTGAATGCATGTGTTTCAACCCAACATCAAGATTCTTCAATGTTGTATCAATATCAGACGCCCGAAAGGCCTATGCTTCTTGTACACGTGCTTGAAGTGAGCAGGTATCTGTTGGTATACACAAAACACAAGAAACAAAACATAACCATGGTAGCAAAGAAAAGGGTAAACCGATCAATTAACGCAGCATATCGTTTGGTATTGCATCGATACCCTAACACCTTATGCTACCGCATCTAACATTGAATGTAGAACATGGTAGCAATTATAGGAACCTAATGTAGAAAGACTGAAACAATATTATAGCTTCAATGTTACTAAAAACAAGTTACTACAACCAGGTGTTGCATACATGGCAGCAATGTTTCCAGCCTAAGTTAGAAACCTATCTAAGGTAATGTAGCAATACTAAAACAATACTACATCAGATTTTATACCTCCAGTTATTGGATGCTAGGAAACACAAGCCATTCATTCAACGATGCAGAAGGGTTGACTTCAGATTCATCAACGGGAGGAGCATGCAGAGCTTGGTTGACTTGATCATTGACATGACCAGTATAGTACGGAGTTTCCGACAGTGGGAGGAACTGCACATGATGAAGAGATATTAAGAGGATAAACAAAGACAAAAGACAACAAAAGGTACATGTTCAGTGCTTCAAAATGCCGTACCGGGTGCCAACCGAAAACTCAAGTATTGTTCACCACAACAAAAGTGAAGTCGCTGTTTTTCACACAGCGTATTCTTGGTAGGGACTTTTCGAATACATGGCCATGGTCTGGCGGGAAGCTCAACTGATCCATGTACGCAATCTGTTAAAGACAAGGGAACACCAAACTAGTAAGACACACAAACCAGAGGGATAACATACACCAAGGAAGGCAAATGGGCTAGTGATCTAGAACTCAAATTTTGTCTCTCCCTCGATGTGCTTGAGTGGCATCAACTTTTGCTTATGAATATGTTCCACCTGTGCCATAACTAAATCTAGAAGGTGTTCATCCCAAGCATACTTGTTGGTCTTGGTAGGGTCGACCATGGAGGCAAGATATTTAATGCTAATGTTGTCGGAGATTTTAGGAGAAACCACAAGAGCCAACCAAAGTAAGTCCCATGTCCGGATTATCGTTGCCTCATCTGTGTTGGCGCATGACTTGAGAAAGTCTACTGCAGTAGCTATCTCATCCTTGTTGTCGTCGGATTGATGACAAGTATGCCATGAGGGGGTCCTTGAGGCGTGTGGAAGAGAGGGGTGTGAGACGTACGGTATTCCAGGACGGTGAGCACACAAGTTTACCTAGGTTTGAATCCGCTGGCTTTGGATGGATCCTACTCCTGCTAGCAATCTAGTAATACGGCAGAGCTAGAATATGGGTTACAAGGGTTTCGCCTGTGCGAGTTGAGATTGTAGACTATTGTGTGGTGCCCTAAAGGCTTGTCCTAGGATGGCTTATATAGATATCTGGCCTAGGGTTTACAGGAGAGACCTATATGGCTATGACTAAGAGTCGGTTACAGAGTACATCTTGAATTACATGTAACACTACATGCCTATGTCAGTAAGTCTTCTGGGCCTTCCTGTAGCCCGACTGGACTCCGTCTCTTCTCCCTGACTGGGTCACCCATGAATCAAAGCTCTAACCCAAAGTGGGCCACCCTGGTCAGTGAGGCACAGTGAGGATACCTGGAAAGTATATCTCCAACAACAGCCCCTAGAAGCCTCCAAGATCTAGAGTCGGATTTCACCATCATCTAGCTTGATTCATCTTTGGCTTGTAGAATCTTGAAGGGTTCCTGAAAGTTCAAAAGACATGATAGGATCCGAGTCTCAAAGTGAGTCGGACCTATGAGTACATTATTCAAGTTTCCAGCTTGAAATTCAAACTTAAGAAGGAACTTGGTCTCTGACATTAGTCAAGGTCAAGTCACGTCACTGAAAGACATTCCTGTCAGCACGACCGTTGGTGGGTCCGACTTTTGCAGAACCGAGGCATAGTTTTAATGCGTGTGCGGAGATCGAGGCGGCATAATCCTTGTGAGGAGGTTACCCAGCTCCTTCCACGACGCGTCCCACGGTTACTGTTTATCTTGCACGAATCTCGGCACAGGTAAAGGATATAAGGGGTCTAGATCTTCTCTTTCTTTCTTACCAGCGCTAGTGCTTTCTCCTTCCTCTCGACGCTTCCTGCGAAAGAGCTCTTCTGCCTCCCCCAAATCCCACAGCGCTGCCCAACCTAGGTCACCGACACCCAGAAAATGGCTGAGGCCTCATCTTCTGCTACGGCAGCGACAACGGCAATGGCTCCTGCGGCGGAGAAGGAGAAGTTCCACGGGGTCTGGATCCCTTGTGTCCTTGATAACACCAAGCTCCGCATCATCGAGAATGAAGGCCTCCTCCGCGCCGACGACAGGCGGAGCGGCTTCGGACAAACCATCCCCACCCCCAATGCCGACGAGCGAGTGCACTTTGGCACCCACCTCGACAGAGGTTTGAGATTTCCTCCCTCAGACTTCTTTTCTGAGGTCATAGATCATTATGGAGTGTAATTCCACCATATCCCCCCAAACTCTCTTTTAGAGATGAGCACTTCTGCCTCTTTGTGTGAGAGGTATCTCGGTATTTGGCCGAGTCTTATTCTTTTCCGGTATTACTTTCATACCCGGAGAAATTCCATCACCGTCAGTAAGCCTTACATTACCGAAACTCTTAGCTTTTCTGTTAGGAGAGAGTGAGCCTATCCTAGGATTAAGGCTAGCGAGTCAGTGAAACAATGGTCGTCCATGTTCTTCTATCATAAGGACAGACCGGCTCCCGGCAAACCCACCGCTTTGCCAGATTTTGTTGAGGGCACCACCACGCCCCAAGAGTCCTAGGGCAAAGATGATCTAGGTCTTACTAACGATCTGCTTCTTGCTAAGAGGCGGATCGAATATCTGATGAAGCACAAGGGTCTAAAAGGATCCGATTTGGTCCACTGCTGGCTGGGACGCCGGATTTAGCCTCTCCAACATCACGGTGATAGGATTATGCACTCCATCACCAAGGGTAAGATGGATTTCCTTTGGATCAGCTCCAAAGCTTATTTGGATAAAGACTACGAGTCCCAAATCAAATGGTTGATTAGGGAGCAAGTCGAGAGGAAAATCTCGGAGCTGTCCTTGGACATGCATACGGCTGATGTTCCTATGACACCAGTAAGTTTTCCAACATTTACTCGAATATGTGCTCATCTACACATTGTTGTGTATTTTCGCAATATTGAGATATTCCTTCTTTTCAGCTTGCTAAGCTCCCCGAGTCAGAACTTGCTCCTCTTGAAGTATATCCTCCTAAGTTATCTCAGGATGATGGAGAATTGATTCCACTGCCATAGGAGCTTACCCAAAAGCGTAAGACTCCGACAATGTCTATTGGCACAAAAGAAGTGCATGTTGTGAAGAGCTAAAGCATACTCACAAGGTCCTTGTACTTTATTTTTCATTCTTTCTGAAGTGTAATGATTTTCGTTGTATTACCTCTTCAGAGCTAAGCAGCTCACCAAGGGCAAGGGGAAAGGAGGCTCATCGAAGCCCCTGCGCCAGTCAAAGTTGAATTTGACTTCTCCTGCCACAGCGCCTCCGACTCCTGCCCCACAGCCTTCCACAACCCCGGAGATTGCTCCATCTCCGTCTGTTGAAGAAGATCCGGCTCAACCATCAGAGCCAGCGATCCTCGACTCGCAAACCAACATCACCATGGGTGACTTGGTACTTGATAAGGGTGAACCCGTATAGGGTAATGATCCCTCGGCAGAGGTTTTCGCCGAAAACTTTCTCAGCAATCTGGGTATTGCCAAGCTTCGCATTACTCGGAAATCTGCGAAAGAGATCCAATGGCTAGCCCAACAATGGTTGGAGAGTCGGAACATCACCGCCAAGGAAGAAGCACAAGAAGACGAGGATGTCAAGTACTTCGAGCTTCTTGACCAAGTTCGTCTTCGCGACAAGAAGTTGAAGGCCGGCGTGCTTCCGGCACCGCCGATAATCCCGCTGACCCTTGCCAAGAAGGTTACCACTGAGGTGAACATGAGCCTAAGCAAGATTACTCATGAACAACATGTAAGTCAGAATTCCAACTCACCTGCCAGAGAACGAACTAGTATATCCCCCAAGGCTCGTGCTGATATTAGTTAAAATATTAGCCTGAGTCTTTAGTAGACTTCTGACTCTGGGTATTATTCTGACTTACAGAAAGTTAATGCTTATAACCAGGAATTATTGAAGAATATTTGCAATAAGTGGAGAGAGATCAGAGCTCTTCGTCTTGAAAATGCTCAATTGAAGATATCAAAGGATGAGGCTGAAGGTAATCATTTCAGTCCTTAACTTTACTATTTTTGTGTTCATAGTTGAATTTCCTATTCAACTGTTTTCTTTTTCTTACAGCACTGGTCAAACAATCATGTGCAATGATTGAAGAGGCAGGGAATCTTAAGACCCTGGAGGTGGAGAACGCCGACTTATGGCGGGAACTGGATAAGCTGAACGCGGATCACGAGCGCAGCATTGCTAGCATTCTCGAATCCTCCTCCATGGCCACCGAAGAATGTGATCGAAAGATCACGGTCTAGGATCATAAAATCTTGGATCTTTATGATGAGTTATTCAGAGATAAGGACATCACTCAAGCTCTCTGGGATGAACTCTAGAGTCTTCGAGTGGAGAAGACCAAAGTTGATGATTCTATCTTTGGTAATTTTCCCATCTCTGACATTTAGCTCTTTCTGATTCCTAAGAATCTAGATATATTTATGACTTTGCTTTTGTATATGCAGCTCCTTTGAACTTACTGGATTCTTCCTCCACCGAATTTCGCACCAGCCGGCTTACAGAAGTTGGCGATTTGCTTCACGATTTCCGCCAATCTTTAGAGGATATTGGTGAAGTACTCAAAGTTCCGGACATGAACAGAATGTCCGCCTTTGAGGTGCGAGACAAGTCCAAGGAGATGCCCCAGCTCATCCAAGATTGGAACATGTCCTATGCATGGACCATAATACAAAATGTCCTTACCATGGTTATGAGCCACCATGGAAACATGGAGATCTGGCAAGTAACCAGGGGTTATTCAACTGTGGATGAAGACGGAGAGGAGCAAGATATCGAGGCCATCATGGACTCCTGCACCGGTTACAGATGTCATGTAGCTAAACTGACCAGCTACAACACTCCTTTCTTCACTCGCGTGGAAACACCTCCTCCGTCTAGTGAAGAAACAGCTGAAGCTTCCGACGACGAACAAACCATATCAGATTTGAATGTCTCGGAAAGATATCAAGGTGAGGGCGATGTCTCTAGTGAGCCGGTAGCTCCTACCTCTTCTCCTGCATCGTAGAGCAACAAAAAAACAATGTGTTATTCTGAAACAATTGGATTGTAAATAACTAGTGTAATACTTTTGCTAGTGCTAAGATTTTTTTATTTCTATTTAGCACTTTTGGCTTTATTTTGTCGTGCCTGAAATTTTTACATAAGCACCTTTTGTTTTTGCCTACACTTATCGCTTATATGGCTTTCCGCCTTGTCCCTTTTGTGAGCCGGCCAACCTTCCACATGGAAACTCTGTCGAGCAACGGAATTCAATCGCTAAACCAGTTTAAACTCAGAAACATAGCCGACTTTTAGTACCAACAATTCACTAATCAGAAAATGCCCGCATCCATCAATCAGATAAAGAACCTAAGTATAGACTAGAAAATTTAGATTTATACCTGAAGGTAGCATTTTTAGAATCGGAAATCTAACCAGAACAAACATGAACATAAAGTACTTTTAAGTATTCTAGGATTTTCGATTGCGACATGATCATTCGGAAATAAGATGGTAATATAAGACTTCTCAGAAAATATTCAGGCAACCAATACTTTATTTCTCATTGAACATGTACACATACATGATTACAAAGAAATAAATTTTAAGAATAAAAGGGACATAGCTGAGCAATATTCCACGATCTGTCTAATTCTTCCGGGTCTGTACTGCCTCCAGCCCTCTTTCTCTTCTTAGTACCAGGTCTTTCTTTGACTGGCCACATATCAGTTGGATAGTAAGAACCATTGTGCAATACTTGACTAACTAAAAAGGGCCCTTCCCATACTGGGGAAAGTTTGTGCTTTCTTTTCTGCACAAGCCGGAGAACCAAATCGCCCTTATTAAAAGACCGGTTTCTGACTCTCTGGCTATGATACTTGTGTAACTTTTGCTGATAGGCTATTGATCTCATTTCAGCAATGACGCAAACTTCTTCAATTAAATCAAGATCATTTTGTCGAGAAATTTTGGCATCCTCTTCAATATACGCATCAATCCAGGGAGAAGTATGAATCAAATCACTAGGAAGAACAGCTTCTGCCCCGTAGACCAAGAAGAAAGGTGTGTATCTGGTTGACCTGTTCGAGTTGTTCTCAAGCTCCATATTACAGACGGTAATTCATTTTCCCAAGCCCCCGCAGCATGACGAAGTGGTGCTCCGAGTCTCGGTTTGAGGTCTTGTAGGATTAAACTGTTTGCTCTTTCAACTTGTCCGTTAGCCTGTGGATGTGCGACTGACGCAATGTCAAGCTAGATATTTTGCTCGTTGTAGAATTCGGGAAGTTCTCCCATAGAAATTGCTCCTGTTGTCTGTGATAATGCTATGCGGATAACAGTATCAGATTACAACATCCTCGACAAATATTCTGGCTATTGCTCCATCACAACTTGTGACGGGTTTAGGCTCAATCCATTTTGTGAACTTATCCACCATCACTAAGAGGTGAGTAAATCCACTTGGAGCCCGTTTAAACGGACCTACCATGTCAAGCCCCCAGACCGTGAAGGGCCATGTTATAGGTATTGTTCGCAGCTGATCAGCCGGAACATGAGCCTGTTTGGCGTACTTTTGGCAGCCTTTGCACGTCTTGACCAGCAGTTCGGCATCTGCCTTGGCTGTAAGCCAGAAAAATCCGTGTCTGATAACTTTTGCCACTAAAGATTTGGCTGCAACGTGATGTTCGCATTCACCTTCGTGGATTTCCCTTAGGATTTCCACTCCTTCTTCCGGAGATACACAGTGCTAAAAAACCCCAGACACACTCCGTTTATAGAGCTCACCACTTATGATAGTATGGGTTTTTGCTCGTCGGACGATCCGCCACCTCAGAACCTCGTCTTCAGGTAATTTTCCATCTACCAAGTAGTCAAGGTAGGGTTGAGTCCAGCTGGGAACCATAGCCAGAACTGCTACTAGAGGTGAGTCCGATTTGGTCGGATACCCCTCGTCAACTCCTTTTATAGAAGGAACTTTGAGGTGCTCTAGAAAAGCGCCATCCAAGACCTTTTTCCGCATAGAGCCTATGCGAGATAATGCGTCTGCTTCCTCATTTTCTGTTCGAGGAATGTGTTGAACTTCAAACCCTTCGAACGATTTAGCTAGTTCATCCACGACAGCTCTATACGTTGCCATGTGTTTGTTTGCATTGCAAATATCCGACACTTGTTGAGCAAAAAGATCCGAATCTCCATAACACATTAATCATCGGATGCCGATATCCTTAGCAATCTGGATTCCATGCAGCAGTGCTTCATATTCGGCAATGTTATTTGTTGCCATGAAGTGAATCTACAACACATAGAAAAGTTTATCTCCTTGGGGTGATTTGAGAACTACGCCAGCCCCGAGCCCCCGAGCGCCTTAGACCCATCAAAATGCAAGGTCCAGTATTGTGAATCCGGGAGGGTCATATTTTCTATTGTCTCTGTCCAATCAGTGGCAAAGTCAGCCAAAATTTGGGATTTGATTGCTATACGAGGTTTATACTCAATGTCGAAAGCTGAAAGCTCTATGCCCCATTTTGCGACATGTCCTGTAGCATCGCTGTTGTTGATTATATCTCTCATGGGAGCTATGCTCACCATGGTAATTGGATGTTCTTGAAAGTAATGTCACAGCTTCCAGGATGCGAAGAACACACCGTAAGCCAGCTTTTGATAGTGCGGATACTGCTATTTTGATTCAGTTAGGACTTCACTGAGGTAATAAGTTGGATGCTACACCAGGTGTTCTTGTTTTTCCTCTGGTCTTTCCACCACCATGATGACACTGACAACCCTGTTTGTCGCAGGGAGATAGATCAACATCGGTTCACGAGGTTCTGGTGCTGCAAGGATAGGAGCGGACGAGAGTACTGCTTTCAGGTCTTATAGTGCAGCTTCAGCTTGATCAGTCCAAATGAACTTTTTGGTCTTTTTTAGGAGCTTGTGGAGTGGTGCGGCTCTTTCACCAAGCCGGCTTACAAACCGACTGACTGCAGCAATGCAACAAGTCAGTCTTTGAACGTCCTTCAGGTGAGTTGGCCTAGAAATAATGAGTATAGCCTTGATTTTGTCACGATTCACCTCTATGCCTCTTTGTGACATGATGAAACCTAACAACTTTCCGGCTGGTATTCCAAAGAAGCACTTCTTTGGGTTAAGCATTGTGTTGTATTTGTGTAGATTGGCGAACATTTCCTCCAAGTCAGAAATTAAAGTTTCCTTCTTTTTGGACATCACCGCAATGTCATCCATGTATGCATGTACATTGCATCCGTTTTGATTGTAGAGGCAACACTGCATAGTTCGTTGGTACGTAGCTCCTGTGTTCTTGAGCCCAAAAGGCATCATAACGAAACAAAAAGTTCCAAAGGGGGTTATGAATGCAGTTTTGTCTTTGTCTGATTCCTTCATCTGGATTTGGTGATAACCAGAATATGCCTCGAGAAAACATAGGAGTTCTGAGCCTGCCGTAGAATCGATGACTTGATCAATTCTAGGCAGAGCATACAAATCTTTGGGACAAACCTTGTTCAAGGCAGTATAATCAACACATATCCTTAAATTAGTGGTGTCCTTTTTAGGGACCATTATAGGATTGGCCGACCACTTAGTGTGGATGACCTCTTCTATGAATCCGGCTAACTCGAGCCTGGCTAGTTCCTTAGCTACTGCTTTTCGCTTTTCAGCGTTGAAACATCGTAAGGACTGTTTGATGGGTTTAGCATTTGGGTGTACATTTAGAGAGCGCTCGACAAGTTCCCTAGGTACTACGGTCATGTCAGATGGCTGCCATGCAAAGATATCTTGATTTTCTTGGAGGAACTTGATGAGCGTGCTTTCCTATGCGCTATCTAAGCCTACACCTATCCGGGTCACCTTGGAGGGGTCATCATCCTTCAATGGCGTCGTCTTTGTATCTTCCGATGCCTTGAACTTTGGAGTCGGCTTCGTTACATCCTTCTTCATCACGGGCATCTCGGACGGGTCCATGGTCTTCTTGATCTCCTGGTACTCATGGGCGTGCAACATGGCTTCAGCAAAGGTGGCATTCCCGTCCTCGCACTCTCGCGCTTTCTTCGGGTCTCCCTTGATGTTGATCACGCCATTGGGACCTAGAATTTTCATCAGATTGTAAATGTAACACGGACGAGCTGTGAAAGCCCAATAAGCTGGTTGTCCGAATATAGCGTGGTATGCACTCTTGAACAGGGCCACTTTGAAGGAAAGTGCTTCTATCCGGTAGTTCTTTGGAGTACGAAAGGTAACATCCAAAGTGATCTCTCCCAGGGAATTTGCTTGTCTTCCTGGGACAACTCTGTGAAAGATCACAGAGCTGTGATTCAACTATGACTCCGAGATCCACATCCGACGTAGCATTTTGACATATAGAATATTGATGTTGCTACCACCGTGCATGAGAGTCTTGGAGAAACCATAGCCGTCAATAAGTGGATTGACGACTAAGGCGTATTTTCCTCCCCTGTGCAACTTAGGCGGATGATCAACACGGTCAAAGGTGATTGTCACTTCTAACCAGTCCAAGAATTGTGGGACAGCCAGAACAGTTGCGTTTAGTTCATGCAATACTGCTTTCTTGACCTTAGCTGGTTGAGACCCAAGGAAAGTGACATAAGTGTCTTTCTTCGTTGGGAAGTTCTTCTTTCCATGCGACTTGGGATTTGAAGGCTCTGCTTCCTCCATGTCGGAATCTTCCTTGGTCTCTTTTTCTTTTTTGGGATTGTTCTTTCCCTTCTTCTGCTTAGCCCTGTAGCTAGCGGAATCGTCTTTCTTGATGTTGTTGTTGAAATGACACTCGGCGTTTGTGTGGGACGAGCCCTCGTTGACATCTAACTGATGCACACACGGGTTATTAGCAATGTCGGCCCAAGAGTAGGTTTTGCCAGGCTACTGGTCTCCTCTACCATGGACCCTTGACATCCCACGACCGTGTCCGTAGCCTCCGCCGCGCCATCCTCATCCTCCAGACCCGAAAGTAGCAGTGACAACCGCTGTTTCCGCATTGGGCTTTTCTTCCGAGGTATTCTTGCGCTTCTAAGCTTGTTGCTTTGGTTGTTTTGAAGATTGTGGTACAGCCAGGACGTTTAGTAATCCTTCTGCATCATCGTTGGCGTCTGCATATTTTGTTGCTGTTTCTATCATCTCTCCCAAATCAATGACCTTGTCGGACTTCAAGCGGTGATGCAGTAAACCAATTGGGATTCCTGCAATGAAAGCTTCAATCGCAGTTTGATTGTTTACTCCTTCACATGAGTTCTTGGTGTCGATCCATCGTCTGAGGTAATCTCGACAAGTTTCTTCGGCTTTCTGGGTGCAATGCTGTAGCTCTCCTACCGTACAGGGCCTCCGACATGTGCCTTCAAAATTCCAAAAGAACGCGCTTTGCATGTCATACCAGTTGTGGATGGTGTTTTCCATAAGTTCATTGAGCCATGATCGTGTCATCTTCCGTAACATAAGTGGGAGATATTGGGCTATGACCAGGTTGTTTCCACCTTTGGCGATGCAGCAAGCTTAGAAAAAATCATGGAGCCAGGTATCTGGCCGAGCTACACCGCCGTAGGGCCGAATGTGTCTTGTGATGGCAAATCCTTCCGGGAATATTGTTTCTTGAATGCATGGTCCAAAGCATTTTGGATCCACGTAGACGTTTTCGGACTCATAGCGTCGCGCCTCTATGTTAGAGTTGATCCGGTGCCTCACATCACTTGGTGATAGAGAACGCCGTCTTGGTTGTTCGTTGTGGCTGCAGTGCCTTGGAGCTAGACTTCTGCTTCTACCACCACCTCCTCTGCCACGATGCCCTCCTTGACCTCCTTGAGAGCTGTTGTGATGGCTGCTTGGTGGATTATTTCCGGCTGACCGCCGGCCTCCATCCGGAGAGTCATTATTTTGGTTCCGGGGAGGGTCTTGATTATGACGAGCCCCCTGCCTGCTTGGCTCGGCATGGTGTTTATCGTTCCTCCGTCCGTCATTTCCCCCATTTCAATGAGATCCAGCCAGACGGCTCGTGTGTCTAGGAGGTGGCATCCTTTGACGGTCCTACTCCCGACATTGCTCTTTGTCGTCTTCCCTGTGATCGTTCGACTCTCGTCGGGGAGGGTGCCTCGGAACTAGTGCAGCAACTGCGTCTTGCTCCATGG
Organism: Avena eriantha; assembly: GCA_910589775.1. Classification (NCBI taxonomy): domain Eukaryota; kingdom Viridiplantae; phylum Streptophyta; class Magnoliopsida; order Poales; family Poaceae; genus Avena; species Avena eriantha. Next base: position 126,695,544 of record OU342745.1, read on the forward strand.
CTGGAGAAACATTGCTCCGGTCACGTGCGGTTCTGTGCTATTGCCCTAACGATCCGGTTCTTGAGTAGTTATGTTCCCGATGGTCGGAACGGTGATGTTATTCCGGGACCCGTTGGGGACTAATGTCATTCCAGGCTAGATCCGTTCGACATTGGTCAGATTGAGAGACCAGTTTTCCGCTTCCGGATTTCATGGCCTTCTGCTGCTCTAGACCCTTGGTAAGTAGCTTTACACCCAACCGGATTTGATCTTGGTTTGGATTGTTCGCCAGAATATCTTGAGCTGCGCAGTGTTTTGGACTAGTGTTGGATACACTAGATCTCCCTGCTGTCGAGCCGAGGTGCTCCGGGGTCTCCCTCAAAGAGGACCTTGTGGACTTTCGGATACTTGTCGGCCCGCATGTGGCCTTTCTAGGTCTTCTTATGCTGCAGAGAGATGAACTGCTCCGCAGTAGCAATGCGCTTCTTCTCTTCCTTGATGTTGTTAGCTTCATCCAGGAGTACTTGACAACGCGCTTCTAGGGCTTGGGCCCTTTCTTCCAATTATGCAGGTGTAAGTTCTGCAACGGTAGGGATTGACATTGTTAACACGTCTCCGATTAGTTTACAAGCACCAATAGTGATCACGTATCCATCAACCGGAGTTTCCTTCGGCTCGTTTGAGATTAGGGCTCCATCTAAGTCTTCATTGTAATCTTCGGCAACTACTTCGTCTGCTGGAGGATCTTTCGTCGGAGTCTTGTTCTTCTTGTTCCTCCTCTTTGCCTTCTTGGCTGTGCCGGTAGCAAAGACGACTTTGGGTCTATTTCCCGGAGTCAAGCTTTGATCGGTACTTTCGGACATCTAGATGTCGAGATTAGCTCTGAGATCCATGTCATCTTGTGCTTTGGGAGAGTTTTCCCCAGATCCTTCATCCGTGGCTTCTCCTTCTTCTGAAGTCATGGAGTTGAACTCCTCTTCATATTCCTCGGAGAACTTTCGGAAATCCACCGACGTCATTGAATCATCCGAAGATGCCGGTAATTCGGTGTTTGTTCCGATCACCTCTAGCAACGAGTCTTTGTTGTATCCAGCATCGGTAGAGCCGATCCGGATCCAACATATCCGACAAAGTGTGACGCGTGTGTCCTGAGGTAGTTGCGACTCTCCTCGTGGGCTTCCTTGAAATGTCTGATGATCTCGAGAACCTCATCCACGCTTGTGCCTTGCAGCATTATGCGCCTCAACATATACCTCATGAAAGGTTGATTTGTTCTGGTGTTGGAAGATCCGGAACCAGAGTTGTTGTCATGCTCCTCCTAGATTTCGACCTCGATGGGGAGATCGATCTGGGATTCGGCCTCCCTAGGGAGATCCACTCCAAATTCGATTTGCACCGCAAGATCTGCTTCAGGCTCAGCTTTCTCCACTATCTCCGCATTAAGGGAGGGCTGGGTGGGATTGGGATTTTCCGGGATCCGGAACTCTACCGCCTCCGCAGACAAAGGAGACCCAGAAGCTTCTTCTACCTCTATCATCACCGGTTGGGTGGGTGGGGCAGGTTCAGCGAAACCGATGTAAACATCGATCTCGCCAAAAGACATGATGGTGTAAGTAGTCACAGCCTCCCTAGCCGGAAACTAGGTCTCATGAAGAACGATCAGAGGGACATCGCTGGCATAGAGGATACGACCGACGGTGATTGTCTCGCTGATTCCGATTCTTGTAGATTCCGCTTGGAACGCAGATCCATAGCTCACTTGCCCTACGGTGGGCACCAACTGTCGTCAGATTGATGACAAGTACGCCATGAGGGGGTCCTCGAGGCATGTGGAAGAGAGGGGTGTGAGACGTACGGTATTCTGGGACGGTGAGCACACAAGTTTACCCAGGTTCGAATCCGCTGGCTTTGGACGGATCCTACTCCTGCTAGCAATCCAGTAATATGGCAGAGCCGGAATATGGGTCACAAGGGTTTCGCCTATGTGAGTTGAGATTGTAGACTATTGTGGGGTGCCCTAAAGGCTTTTCCTAGAATAGCTTATATAGATATCCGGCCTAGGGTTTACAGGAGATACCTATCCAGCTACAACTAAGAGTAGGTTACAGAGTACATCTTGAACTACAAGTAACACTACATGCCTATGTCGGTAAGTATTCTAGGCCTTCCCGTAGCCGGACTGGACTCCGTCTCTCCTCCCTGACTGGGCCGCCCGTGAAGCAAAGCTCTCACCCGAAGTGGGCCACCCTGGTTAGTGAGGCCCAATGAGGATACCCGGAAAGTATATCCCCAACACTTGTTGCTGCCAGCTTTGTACACATCCCGAAGCTCGTAGTGGTTACTTTTATTCAGCATCTTTACAGGCTTGCTGCCGCAGCGAATTCCAAACACCTTCTTCACCGTATCTCTTGTGAAAATCATCATGTTCTTGTGTGTTTTATAGTCTCGCGAATGAGTATGGGTGTTCGCTCCAATGTAATCAATCAGCCCACTAGGAATCCTGAATGATGACACATCTAAGTAGGCTCTAAACGCGCTCTTCCCTGCAATAACTTATCTCTTTTCAGGATTAAGACCGTTATCTAGGGTTCACAAATGCTTCACAAATAGACGTTTTTTTGCCATCCAAGTCTTCACCCTATCCTCCTTCACAACATCAAACACAATAACAAACTCACAAAAAATATACAATGTACCAATTGCATTGAAGCAAAAAAAAACTGAATAGATAGATGCATCGTAGCAAAAACCAAAAACTAAGGACAACTCTTCCTTGAAAAGCTACTAAAACAATTTAAAGGGGAGGGCACATGCATAATGTAGCAAAACTAAACTATATATACTAAAACAAAATCACAATTGTAGCAAAATTAATTCAACAGGGCACTAGATCTAGCAACATTGTAGCAAAATCACAATTCGAAAGTAGACCAGATCAACCAGTATTGTTGCAAAACTATAACCATTGTACCAAAACTAGTTATGTTGATGTTACTAGTGTTGTTTGTAGATTTTGTTTCTATAGGAGTAGAACACATAAACCTAGCAAATTAACCTACTCAGCGCAGAGACTAGGACAACAATCCTACTGACCATAATATATAGGAACATCAGGCAGGAGAACGCAACAAAAATAGACAAAAAATTGCTAAAACCCTAACTATTGGTGAAGGATATCAACTCACCGCCATGGCTAAGGTGGCACCTGTGCTCTTCCCCTTCCCAGTGGTCTTCTTCATCGTATTCACCATCAATTTCGTCCTGGAGCACATGGTGGATACCTAGGGTTAATAAATCCGGGAGCAAATCAACGAGTGGGCAGAGGTGAGAGGAGAGAGAGGACAAACCGAAAGACCTAGGAGAGAAGATCGGAGGTGATAGGAGAGAGAGAGGATGAACCGGAAGACCTGCGCGTGGGCGGCACCGTCCCCGGAAGTAGCACTCGCTGTCGCCGAGCGACCTCGCTCCGCGGTCGCCTCCGTCTCCTCCTCGATTGCCCCCTCTGTTAAGATGCAGGTGTCGTCTAGCCCGTGTGCAACAAATCGAGGGGCGGGGGGAGGGGCGTGGCGCGCGAGGGACAGTTGGATTGTGTCCGATCCAACGACGCACGCCCAGGACGACGGGAGTACACGATCGTCTGGGGAAACATGATCATTTTCCAAAGAGAAACTGAAGAAATATCGAAAATAAATATCTAGAGAAATGAACCAAGAAACCGGGAAAAGTAGGGAGCAAGAGGAAAGGCAGAAAAACCGGACAAAACACGTGAGAACTAAAAACATGAAGCACAACCAACCTGGAAAAAAGAGAGAAGAGTCTGCCGAAAATGGGTTGTCCCACCTCCTCCCCAAACTCCACACACACCATCCAGAGCCAGAGCCTACACAATTATCCTCGCCCCAACAACCTCCAAATCCCATTCAGATTGAGATCGACTTCTCTTAGTCGACCGATTCTGTCGCCATCGGTTCTTATTGAAAACGACATGCCCACGTCGCTCTCCCCACGGGCGACCCGGGCGCCCATCCTGCCGCTAAGAACCGCCTCCAACCCTCCCCTCCTACCCCGCCGCTGTCGCCGGCAAGTGCCACAGGGCAAAGCCTGCACGGCGTCAGCGGCGTCGGGGCTTCCTCCCCCATCCACAAGGTGAACTGAGTGGGGCTCTCTACCTAGCGGTGGCGCGGGGCAACACGCAAGCGTGCGAGCGAGCCAACCGGGACATGCCGCAAGCACGCGAAGGGACGGATGGTGCGCAAGCGTGCAGGTGCTCAGGCGACGGAACGAGATCGTGCTGGTGGAGGTCTGGCAGTGGGCATGATCGAGTTGGGCCTCATTGGGTTCTGGTGGGCCAGCCTCAGGGTGTTGGCTTGCAGGCGAGGGAGATGAGCCGGCGCCGGCGTCGCAAGGGGTCCCTAGATTGCTCCCGCATCGTGGTTTCCACCGCCGATCGACACCCTCAGCAAACTCAACAACTTGACAGCAGTCGGGAATACGATCAGCGACAGCAATCGCGAGTCCGATCTGTGCGATCTGGCCAAGATGGAGCCTATGGCTCTAGATATGAAAGCCGCGGAAGCAACAGCTTCCCTAAACACTACATGTGCACCGTCGTCAACACAGGCGAGAACGGCGGCACTCGAGACAACACCGCTACCGGTGGCGGTATCCCAGTTGCGAACGGTGGTCCCACCAATGGTGCACCCACCAACAACGGGACAGAAGGAGACCCGCATCTCACGGTGAATGAGCGTGCCAAAGAGCGTGTGCCGATCTATATGACAACAAGTGGGCCCACTGTGGAGAAGCCCTACGGGGCAATCCCCTGCCCCAAACTCATCGCAAGACATGCTGATGGGTTACCATTGGCTGCTCAAGGAAGAATACAAGCGCCAACAAGCTCTCTTCCATGGGATGATCCTCCTCTAAGGGCAATGACCATGTGGCCGCCAAGAGGCGCTCTCGACTGGCCCACCTCATCGACAAGGAGTGAGAAGAGGCCGCACGAGTCCTCGACTTCTCATCCATGACGGTGGATACGTGGGGCAATGTGCTCCCAAAGACACCGCAACCAGCGATGATAGCAGCCGCCATGTACCTCCTCAACAACCAGCCATTGGCTAGGGATCCACAAGGTTCCATGCACCGATCTATGATCGCGGGCCTAGGGTTAGTCGAAGTGGCCCTTACCAAGGATCCAGCGCCGGAGCCAAAGAAAAACAAAGCTCTGGCCAAGCTCTACTCATCGCCCTCCTCTAGCGACGATAACCATGACTTGTCGTGGCGATGTCGCTCGTGGTGGCACGACTACGACTACGACGCGCGTAATGACATCATGCAACGCAAGGTCGACAAGATGCACGTGAGGCATGCCCGTCCGAATGACTCGAAAGGTGACGAGATAGATCTCTGCAGCGCTAGCTGCTTTAGCAGAGCCATCAGGCAGAAGCGAATGCCAAAGGGGTTTAAACTCCCGGAGAACCCAAAATTCGACGGCCTACAGGACCCGAAGATCTGGCTGGAGGATCACATATCCTTCGTCAGGCTGCTTGGCGGAACCACAAGCACGACGATGCAATGCCCTCCAGCTGCAGCTGCAAGGTGCCGCTCGTGCATGGCTCAACAACCTCCTGTGCGGATCAATTCGTAGCTGGAAAGAGCTAGTCTATAGCTTCGTACGAAACTTCAAGGTCACTTACAAAAGACCCGTATCAATCAAAGAATTGCGAGGCTGCTAATAGACGACTGGCGAGCCGCTGCGCTCATATATCCAGAGATGGTCCGTCATAAAAAATTCTGCAGACGACATCTTTGAGGATCACGCAATTGACGCGTTCAACAACAACGTACGCTGAAGAGAGCTTAGGGAGGAGCTAGGCCTGTCGAAGCCCAAGACAATCGACCACCTGATGGAGAGGACTCGGTAAAAACTGTGTCCATTCCGATGATGATGACGACCTCGGTCGCAGGTGTGACCGCCGAGGAAAACGTCAAATGCATGGATACAAGGACCGCGAAGAGGTCGACATGGTCGCGGCTGGCTACACCGACAAACGAGACGACAACCGCAACAGTGGATTCCACAACGGTGGATACCATGATAGCGGAAAAACCACGCAAGTGTGGTAGCACCGTACTCACGATGAGGCACCTGGAACATCCATCCAAGACAAACTCTCCGGACCGTGAAATGTACACTTCTACATCGACAAGCATGGAGGCAAGAAAAAGTCTAGCCACCTCCTAAAGGACTGCTGCGAGTTCCTCAAGCTCCACGAAGGCCTGGCCTAGATGAATCGTGACGCGATAAACCAAGGCTATGGGGCTGCCCTAGGCGTCGTGGCTCAGGGAGCACCTCCACCACCACCCGAGACACCACCACCTGTGGCCGCACTAGTCCAGAATCACGGACGCAAGCCATATCCACGAGCCCTGGGAAACATGGGGATGAAACAAAAAGGTCGCCCCTCAAATCGAGTGCAAAATCAATCACTCGCCAAGTCAATCTAGTGATGAACTCTTCACCCTCCACCACTGAGTACCTCAGTAGAAGCGAGTCATGCATCACCTTCGACAAGCGCGATCCCACGTTCCAAGTACCTCGCCCAGGCAACTGTCCCCTGGTGCTCGAGGCGCAGATTGGAGGCTTTGAGCTGAGTCGTGTCTTCATAGACGGCGGAAGCGACATTAACCTCATGTTCACAAGTACCTTGTGTGCAATGTGAATTCCTTTGTCATGTCTGGAAACTTCAGACACGACTTTCCAAGGAATCATCCTAGGGAATGGCTTATACCCCCTGGGCAAGATCAGCCTCGACGTCATCTTCGGGATGCCGGAAAATTTTCGACGAGAGCGCACCGAATTCAAAGTTGTCTACTGGCCCTCTCAATACCACAACATCCTTGGACGTGTCGCGTTTGCGAGATTCATGGCAGTGCCACACTATGCCTACCTAAAGATGAAGATGACGGGCCCAAATGACATTATCACAGTCAACGGAAGCTTTGAGAGATCAGACAACTGGGATAGGGAATTCAACAGAATTTCTGAGTCTTTCGGCATGCAAGAGGAACTGGTGAGGTTAAAGGAGTCGACAAACAATAGTGTGCCTCCCCCGAGCAAGCCAAGCTCACCCGACCAATCCTTCGACACATCGGTGCACACCAAGAAAGTCTAAGTCCACCCAATGGATCCGGCCAAGATGGCCCTCATCGCTAACAACTTGAGTCCCGCATAGGAACTCGCACTCGTCTAATTCCACTGTGAGCACTGGGAAAACTTTGCCTGGTGTCCAGCGGACATGCCAGGAGTTCCCAGGGAATTCGACAAGCACTCACTCAACGTGAATCCTGAAGCAAGGCCATTCAAACAAGCAATACGGCGACTGTCTGAACAAAGGGAAAAAGCGGTCGGTATGTAAGTTAACAGACTCCTCGACGCTAACTTCATACGCGAGATCAAGGAAAGCACCTGGGTCGCAAATCCCGTGCTCGTTCCCAAAAAGGACACGGATATCCTGTGGATGTGCGAGGACTTCACCTCCCTGAACAAGCATTGCCCGAAGGACCACTTCCCGTTGCCACGGATCGATCAAATAATCGATTCCATCATGGGATGCGAATGTTTCTACTTCCTCGACGCCTACTCATGCTATAATCAAATTTGAATGAAGGAGGAAGACCAGGAGAAAACGGCATTCATAACGCCCTTTGGTGTCTTCTTCTACATAATGATGCCCTTCGGGCTAAAAACGCAGGAGCCACCTACCAGCGGTGTATGCAGATCTGCCTCAAGAGCCAGCTTGGTCGCAACATCCAAGTCTACGTCGACAGCATCGTCGTCAAAACCAAGGAGGAAGCCTCGTTACTTGATGATCTTCGCGAGACCTTCGATAACCTCGACCGCTACCGGATCAAGCTGAATCCGGACAAATGTGCCTTTGGCGTACCATCTGGGCTATTGCTCAGGTACCTCATCTCTGCGAGAGGGATTGATACGTCCAAAACGTATCTACTTTCCTAAACACTTTTGCTATTGTTTCTCCTCTATACTTGTGTGATTTGGATACAACTAACGCGGACTGACGCTGTTTCCAGCAGAATTGCCTTGGTGTCTACTTTTTGTGCAGAAAACCAACTATCGGGAAAAATCCGGGAAAATATGCCAAAATTCCTATTTCACCCGAAGACTCAAGGAGCCAGAATACGAGACAGAGAAGAGCCAGGGGTGGCCACACCACCTGCTGGCGCGGGCGAGGCCAGGCCACACCGGGGGTGGTGTGGGCCCCCCAGGCACCCTCTCGGTCTCCCTCTTCGCCTATAAGTTGCCTTCTGACCTAAAAACTCTAGGGGGTTCGACATTTTTCGAGACGGAGTTTCGCTCCACCGCCACCACCAAATTCCACGAAACAGCACCAGAAACTCTGTTCTGGCACCCTGCCGGGACAGGGAATTGGAGGATATCATCACCATCATCACCATCGCTTCTCCATCGACCATCCATGTTTCTCCCATCTATGAGTGAGTAATCCCCCGCTGTAGGCTATGGGGATGGTAGGGATTGGATGAGATCGTTCATGTAATGGCATCAGATTGTTAGGGCATGGTGGCTAGTATCTTTTATTAGTGCTTTATGGCTTTTTTGCGACTTGTTGTGCTTAATGCTTGTCACTAGGGCCCGAGTGCCATGATTTCAGATCTGAACATGTTATTGATTCATTATGATAGTATTGTTTTTGGTCTTATCTACAAGTTGTATACACACGTTGTTGTCCGGAACCAATGGCCCCAGAGTGACAGAAATCGGGATAACCGGAGGGAATGGCTTTGATGTGAGGATCACATGTGTTCACGGAGTGTTAATGCTTTGCTCCGGTGCTCTATTAAAAGGAGCACCTTAATTGCTAGTAGTTCCCTTGAGGCCCCGCTCCAAACGGGCTGGCAGGACAAAAGATGTTGTGCAAGTTCTCATTGCGAGCACGTATGACTATATATGGAACACATGCCTAGGATTATCTAGTACTTGGATGCTTTATCTTATTTATCTGCAATTTCCCTATGTTCTGATTGCTATGTGAATTGTCTTGTTCATGCAACGCCCGTCCATCCATCCCTATGCCTACCGCACTCGAATCCCACTTTTACTGCTGTCTTTGCTTTACTACTACTGTTGCTTTACTACTCCTATTACAAAATTGTTGCTACTGATAAACTGATGTGAGCAAGATTGTTTCCAGGTGCAGCTGAATTGACAACTCAGTTGTTAAGGCTTATCAATATTCTTTGTCTCCCCTTGTGTCGAATCAATAAATTGGGTTTCACTTCCCTCGAAAATACTGCGATACACCCCCTATACGTGTGGGTCATCAGGGATCAAGGCCAACCCGAAGAAAATAAAAGCCATACTGGCTATGGAGAAGACGAAGAACGTAAAAGGGGTCCAGCGGCTGGCTGGGCGAATCATGGTGCTCAGTTGATTCATCAGTCGCATGGGTGAAAGACACTACCTTTCTACCAACTTCTCCGCAAGGCTGACAAATTCGAGTGGACAGACGAAGCACAAGAAGCATTCGAGGACCTCAAGGTCCTACTGTCCACCTCGTGAAAAGGAGGCGCTACTACTATACATCTCCGCCACTAACTAGGTGGTTAGCATTGTGCTCGTAGTGAAACGAGCCGAACAAAATAAAGTCCACGGGGTGCAACGCCTAGTGTAACTACCTCAGCGAGGTCCTGACGCCAACAAAACAACGGTCTCTGCATTATCAGAAGCTGGCGTAGGGCGTATTCATGATAGCCAGGCGATTGCGCCACTACTTCTAGCAGCACCCAATCGTAGTGGTGAACGATGCCCCGCTAGGGCACATACTCAACAACCCCGACACCACTAGACGAGTCGTGCTCTAGGGGATCGAACTATCCCCATGAGACATCACATACGAGAAGCAAGACACGATCAAGTCGCAAGTTCTCCCAGACTTCCTCTTGCACTGGATGGAAAATCAGCTCCCCGACAAGCCAAACATGTCATATCTATGGACAATGCACTTCGATGGGTCCAAGCGCAAGCAGGGAGATGGCGCAGGCGTCATACTGACGTCGCCGCAAGGTGATAAGATGAGGTATGTTCTGCGTACGAAGTTCACCGCCTCCAACAATGAAGTTGAATACGAATCCCTACTCCACGGGATGTGTATGGCAAAAGCCTGCAGCGCGAAGCGACTCGTCATCTACGGCAACTCCAAATTGGTGGCCAACCAAACAATGAACGAGTGTGATGCTCTGAGCGACAACATGATCGCCTACAACGACCTCTACGACACACTCGAGGGGGAATTCGACTGTTGCGAGCTGTGACCCGTAGGCCGTGGGAGCAACGAGGAGGTGGACATACTCGCCAACATCGGCTCCACCTGCGCCCAAGTGTCACCCGGAGTATTTCTAGAGCGCATCTACGAGCGCTCCATCAAACCAAAGGCTCTAGAGCATAAAACCAACATGTCAAAGGACTCAGGGGCTACGTCAACCAACGAGCCAACGACACTCGATAACATGGATCTAGACATAGGACTCGAAGGCCCCATGGAAGTCATGATGACCGAGCCATCCTGGACGCAACCATACATCACATACTTGCTCAACAAAAGGCTACCAGATGACCCGACTGATGCGCGTCATATAGCGCGACGATCCAAGGCATTTGCCCTCATCAGTGGCGAACTGTACAAGCGCAACATCACATGAGTCCTTCAGTGGTGCGTCTCCAACGGGGAAGGAAGAGCCATCCTCCTCGACATACACGAAGGCACTTGCGGGCACCACGCCGGCAGTCGCGCCCTCGTCGCCAAAGCTCTACGAGCTGGATTCTACTGTCCAAAGGCAATACGCGACGCCAAGGACATCGTCTAGCGTTGCAACAACTGTCACCTAGCGTGGAGCTCAGGCCAATTCCCGTGGCTTGGCCTTTCTCGCAACAGGGACTCGACATGGTCGACAAGTTCCATAAGGCTTCACCTGGAGGATACGTCAACCTCCCCGTCGCAGTCGACAAATTCACCAAGTGGGTTGAGGCCATGCCGGTGACAAACCAATCAGGAGCCAGCGCTATTAAATTCTTCTAGTCCATCGTCATCCCGTTCGGGGTGCCGCACAGCATGATCACCGACAACGGGACAAACTTCACCTCAAATGAATTCTAGGGCTTCTACGAAAAACTAGGAATCAACATCAGCTACGCCTCCGTGGTGCACCCCCAGACCAACGGTCATGTCGAAAATGCCAATGGCCTCGTCTGCAATAGGGTCAAGAAAAGGCTCCTTCGACCACTTGAAAGAGTTGTCGGGTGCTGGCCCGACGAGCTGCAATCAGTACTATGGAGCCTGTGCACAACTCCAAACAGCGCCACAGGCTACACTCCGTTCTTCATGGTACACGGTGCCGAGGTGGTACTACCCACAGAAGTGTGCTACAAAGCCCCACGGGTAGTAGCATACAGTGAGGCAGAATCTACCCTCGCACTCGAAGACTCCGTCAACCTCTTCGGTGAGGCACGCGAGATTGCAGTGGAGAGATCCACGATCTACCAGCAGAACCTTTACCGCAGCACAAGGCTACGCCCCAGATCCTTCATCAAAGGAGACCTGGTCCTGCGAGTAAAGCAGCAAGGGGACCTCAAATTCGAGTACCCTTGGGAAGGACCTTACGTGATTACCGAAGTAATCCCAAGTGGCGCCTCTCGCCTTAAAGATTTAGAGATCGGAGTTGCATACTCCAATCCCTGGAACGTCGCGCAACTGCGCCGTTTCTACCCTTAGATGCTCTTACTTTACAAATAAGGCTATTCAGCTAGGCTACTTAGCCATACATTGTACCTCGTGACATTCTGCGAATAAATAAAGCTAAGTGCCCCAAACCTTGTGTTTTTCTGTTTTCCTTGCAATTATATCACTCGGGGGCTGCACCACCCTTTACACCTTGTTCCACGAACAACGCAGTATCCTGAGTAGCTGACGCACTACCAATCGAACCCTTGATAAAACCAACCCAGCTGCAACGCACCTGACAAGTTGGCAAGGTGCTGAGATGAATATACATCAGGCTAACGAAAAGGAACTACAGATTACAATACACTCGAAAAACATACAAGCTAGCAAGCTCTTTACACACTAACGGGTATCAAAAACACCCAACACAATTATATGAACTTTACAACACTTATACATCCATGTGCATGTCTAAACTACACTACTACTGCAAAACGAGAACATTTGTTTGATCTTCAAAGAAATCGACGATATCTTTGGCTGGCCGATTAACCACCTGGTAAATGTGGCACCATGTTCTATGTCATCCCTTCTAGCGGAGGCGGTGGACGAGCAGCAACAACTACGACATCCACATCTGGCCGATGCAGGTGAACAAGTGCCAATGCAGTCTTGGCACCCGCGACAAACTGTTGGCGCACGCACTCGCGGACCGCGCTGATATCTTGAAACTTCAACAGCAAAGCTAGCAAGCTTGAAGGCACAACGTCCAAGGGAAACATCGCCTGAAAAATGTGCTTCAGGCACAACTGCGCCCTCTTCAAGCATTGCAGCACTCGCGATGCAGGATCCTATAGCGTCGCCAATGCGACTGCACGTTCGTGGTCCACCCAGAAATATCCGCTATCTTGGAGCTGCTCCTGGGTCAAGTCGTTCAGACAGATAGCAACTATATCCCCCTCATCCTGCGGGTGACAAGAGCTAACAACTACAAGAAGCAGAGCAAAGTATAAGGACAAAGTGTCACCGTGAATTACTAAAGAAAAGGATAAGAAGCTATAGAGCTAACACTTAAACTACTCATTCAATTGAGCAACTTCGCCCAGGAGGTACTTCTCGCGCGCACTGGCCTTCTCAGCTTTGGACTTCCACACGTCCTTGTTACCACGGATCATGGGAAACTCTCGCTCCAACTACTTTATGTGATCGCGCAGTCGCGCAAGCAGCGACAGCTCCTCCACCTTTGAACGTGGTTGCGCCACAGTTTCATCGGTGGGAGGAGAGTCAGGAGACCACTCGAAGAGCCCTATTACAGCCAAAGAAAGAGGCATATAAGACCAACTAGCCATCAATAAAAGAGAGGAGTTCATTCAAATTCAACAAATATCAAAAGGGGCACCCCCACAGAATACAGTTCAACAAGGAAACCTAAAACAATTACAAAAGGCAGCTGGGAAATGCTCTATGGCTTCACTTTCGACTTCTAGGGCTTCCTCGAATCTGTAGCAGTCTTCGATGCCACAGACTTCCCAAGCTACAGCCCGAAACGCCGCAACTTTTGCATTCTTCAACCGCCACAGCTCCGCCGAATAAGCGGTGAGTGTTTCAATAAGAGGAGGCCCATACTTACTGTAACTAGTGGCAAAAGGAGCAAACACTACCTGCTGGCCATCCGCATTGACCGGCATCACCGAGGAGATTTCGCTGGGATCCAGTTCCACGCCATGGGCTTGCGCCATCGCAAGTCCCATGGTTTCTCTAACTGCCCACTGCGAGTTCTTGAAGACCATTGGCACGCCTTCTGCAAAGGATTCCACCAGGTCATCGACATTTTTGATCAGCTTGGCCTTGGGAACCATCTCCTCTTGAAGACGGCCCAGCATGCCTTTGGCTCTCCCGAGTGAGTCCTTGGCAGAGACGCTGCGGTCCTCGACTGCAGCCACGGTGCCAGCCAAAGCATCCGGATGGGTCAAAGCCCCTCGGCGTCAAAATCCACACCGGCGGCATCTGCAGAATACTCATATGAGCACAATAACATGAAGGCAAAGTACATGGCAAATACAAGCGAGACAGTGTCATACCTGAGAGTGCTTTCATGATAGAGAAGAGTTGTTCTATGAACACATTTTCCCTCTCAGCAGTGGAAGAACGCAAATCTTCCTCGGGATTTTGTGACTCCTTAAGAGCCTCGACTGCCTCGTCATGTTTCTTCTCCGCCTCGGCAAGTCCCTTCTCAAGGGAAGTGACGCGGAGAAGAAGCTCATTATGCTCACCTACAAAGAACAACAATGGGAAAACTTGAGCTCACCAACCACTACACAAGAAGAGTGGAAAGAAAAGTATAACGCTAACCTTCGAAAGCATGGTGGTGGTTATCCAGCATAGCATGCTGTCGACCTAAGAAAATGATCTGCTCAGCAAGGCGAGCAGAATTCTTCAAGATAGGCTACACTAAAGAAAAAGAAGTGTTAGCATTAAAAAAATTCGACAGCCAACGACAAGAGAAAAACTCAAGTATTCCTCTAGGGACTCTGAAGATTCTTTCAAAATCGACGTTTGTGCAACAATCTGGTGCCCCCTAGTGTGGGGAGACCTCGAAGAATTGGCACCGAAGTGGGCCGCCACCGGAGGAGAAGGAGACTATGCCGCCACCTCCTTGTTCTTGGAGTCTGTGACTCCTGACTCCGTGACAGTCGTCAGAGGACGATGACACCGTTTGACTGCCAAATATCCAACACTACTTAAGAAGGAAAAGATTTTGACAAGACAAGACGAACTCGCAAACATATAAAGTCATACCCATCAAAATTTTCGAGGTCGAAGGAATCCCTAGATGACTCCTTCAGCAACCTCAGCTTCTTCCGTGAGGGAGGAGCCATGGCGTGCATAGGCACAGCGGGATTGGTTCCTCTATAGCAGTAGGAGGACCCTCCGGCATCGTCGGTGATGAGGCATCCAAATCCTTGCTACGAGAACACTTGCAAGTCCCGTGCCCACTGGACTCGGGGGTTTCCTGCTCCTCCCTAGCAGGGACGGTGGAGCCCGACTCATCCTCTTCTTCCGCTTCGCGTGGAATTATTCCTTCAGGCTGAGGAGGCAAGTTGGCGGCTACCTTCCAGTCCTGAAATCAGAACCAAGCATCAGTATAAGTTACAATGATTAGGTAAATATGAAGAACATTCAAAAGGAAGTCCACCTCAGGCAGAGGATGGATTGCGCAGAATGGAGGAACGAATGAGTCACTCGGGAGATCCTCCTTGGTGGTGTACTTGGTTAGCAGTCGAAACCTCCTATCTACTTTGCCAGAAGAAATGCCCTCTGCAGAGATGCGAGTGACATCACCAGTACCAATTCAGCGACACATCGGATGCACCCTGGCCTGCAGAGGCTGTACTCGGCGACGCATCCAAGTGTGAATGAGATCAGCACCGCCTACTTCTTTGCCTATGCGGTGTTCAAGGTCACAGACATGCTGAAACAGAGTCTTTGTTTCCTCCACTTCGCCGGGTGTCACAACGTTCTTCCACGACCTCCTCTTGCAGGCCACCATCGGATCAAAGGGTGCGAGTCGGTAGTGCTCTCTGTCGACCTTCTGGTCACAAATGTAGAACCACTTCTCCCCCCATCCTTGGACAAACGCAGTGAGATTGATGGAGAAGTAGGTAGCATTGGAGTCGGCATGGATCCCGCAGCCTCCTATATCATAGACTACTGAACCCAAACCCGATTGATGTTTGAGCTTGAAGAGTTTTTTGAAGAGGCCAAAGTGTGGCTCGATTCCGAGCCAACACTCGCAAAGGGTAATAAAGCAGGCGATGTGGAGGATAGAGTTTGGGGTCAGCTGGTGTAGCTAGAGCCCGTAGAAACAAAGTAAACCCCTAACAAACAGATGAAGGGGGAGAGAAAGACCCCAAATGATGAACGCAAGGAACACCACTCGAAACCCCACAGGAGGACTGGGGATTACCTCATCGCCAGGAACGAGGGAGTCATCCTCCACGGCAGAGAGCGCCCCATCATGGCGTTGGGTGAAAAGCTCTGAGGGCTTGATGACGGATGGGCGCCACGACCCATTGGTGACGCGGGTCCCTGGGCCCTTCTCCTTCCTAGCCACGGCGGCATCACTGGTACACGTGGTGGCGACGCTTTTCTTCTTGGCCACAATAGCGGCAGCAGCAGATCCAACGGTGGAGGTTCCCTTCTTCTTGCACACCTGGCGCTGGCGGTGCGAGCGTAGTAAGTAGCTCGAGAAAGTGCGAAGTTGGTCCAGCGCCGCAAAGAAGGTGCAAGCAATGGAGCAGCAGGAAGCAGCAATGGAGGCTGTGCGCTAGGAGGAAGAAGAGATGTGGAGAAATTACCGCACAAAAGGATCTCTACTTAACCTCATCGACGATGCCATCCGACGGCCAGAAGAGAATCAACTAGACACATGTCACAAATCACTGTAGACACGTGGCAAGGGTAAACCACGAACCGTCGCTCCACTCCTCCCATTGTGCGCGAGAATTGAGGAGACACAGTTGAACCAGAAGATTACGCACGCCTGGTCAAGTCCAAGTCAGAAAATGGGACCCACTACTCATCACGTCCCGTCAAAACTACTCACGCGGGTAACTGAGGTCATCTCATCGCTAGCATTGACGTCATTAACTCTAGCAGGAACACATTTTGACTACACTGGTCCTTACTCGAGTTTTTGACTCGACCAAGCACTCAGGGGCTACTCCTAATGGGAGCGCTTGCCGCGCACCCGAAGAACTTTGTAAAGATATCTAAGAATTATGAAAACCCTTCCCTCAAATCAACGATTCGATTATGGATTTCGGGTTACTCCCATAGGGAGCGCAGAAAACACATTCGACTGAAACAAGCAAAAGACGACAGCAGTCGCAAAATAATTTTAGTCCCCACTCGAGTCTATGACTCGAATAGGCTGTCGGGGGCTACTCCCATAGGGATTGCTGGCCGTGCACCCTATGATTTTTTCTCATACGTAACTGTATGCTGACTATGTCTACACTCGAAAGCTTCGGCGACTCCACCTCATATTTTCCCTACAAAGAGACTGTGTCTCCTGGGTCACCTGAATCATCTCCGTGATGACAAAATTCGGATGCCACGCTTACAGCGTGAAGATAAGACCTGAAAAAGGCCTGGCAACACACCTACTACGCTCTACCAGAAACAATCCGTGCCTACAGGTATGATGAATAAGCCTTGACGGACGCGTCGAGTGCTCACACTTATACACTGGGATTCGCTTCTATAAGACCTCCGCGGCCTGAGTCGAATTACGCCAGCACTTTTCCAAATTCGAGTCTGAGAACTCGAGTTTGAGTAGATTGTGTTGTTTTGCCCTAAGGCAGTTAACTAATCCCGATACATCGGATAAATCAGGCACGTATATCAACAATCCCTATGATACAAATCAGAGCGCTCGAAAATGTGCTCAGTTATGCACTCGAAAGACTTCATAAGTCTCCGCTCGAATCTGCGATTCAACCGGACACTCAGGGGCTACTAACGTGGAGAATATCATTTTGTGGCCCAAAAGTTGAGTCGCCAGTGCACCGTGGTACCCAAGTTGATTTTAATCACCGCGATTCAAAAATTTGGGGCGCCAATTGCTGAGAGGGGTGTTTCGAGTGAATGATGGCCAAACCCAATATTTTCAAATCGCCCCCTTAAGTCAGGATATTCCGTTACACTAGTTCTTGCTATGCCCCTTCTTCACCGGTCACTTTTATTAGCCACCATGCATGTGTCGTAGAGGAAAATTCATTATTGTACTTTCCTAACTCTCAATACTAAATCTGGCTGTGGCGGCGGCGGTCCCTTTTCTTCCCTTCCCCGACCCTGAATCTGCCGGCGGTGGAGGACCTTTTTCTCCCTCCGTCGACACTGAATCCAACGGCGGCGGCCTAGCATGTCTTGCAAGGCGAAGGTTGTCGCTATGTTGTCGACTGATTCGGATTCGTCGGGGCCAGAGTCTGGGGCTCAACACGAAGCAGCGGCGAGGTCTTCATCCAAGGTTAGGAGGAGGTCAGCAAGGATTCTGCTCCCAAGGTACCTACGAGCAGAGGGTTGAAGAGAAAAGCAAGGCCGACGGCAGATTGTTCGGCTTCGGTGGGTGGATGCGGCACCCAGATCTCAAAGAAAAATCCCGGGGGAAGAGCGAGAGGTCAATTTTATTATCTGTGTCTTATCTTAGACGTAGATTAGTTACGGCATAATAGAATCGAATGAACTGAAAAGTTTCCCTTTTTAATCAAATTAGGCATAGATTTGATACAAGGGACCTATATGAGTTCACAGTTCATGTTCGCCAGTACACTGCAGCACTTGATTTTGGTTGCGAGAGGGCTATGTTCGGGCAAGATGTGCATCTTCTTGTGAATTGCAAAGAGGTCGTGTCTGTTTCACAGCTGGTAGATATGCTTGCCGCTAGGATTCCCTGGGGTTCTAGACAGAGGACAAAATTGGTGTGGCGCAACATGAATGATACCTATCAGCAAATTGAGCACTCCCATGAGCTTCATATGGTTTGGGAGTGTTGTGCAGCTGATCGTAAGGTGAAATTTGAAGCGATGATTGATGATATGTATGCAGATGCTGGAGATCTTGCTGCCAGAGCTTCGTCTCCTCGAGACTACGGACCAATATATGTTGATCTAGATAAGTTCAGTATATGCTTAGAGGTGGATTCATACATGGCGAAACTTGATGAGGGAGTTAATAAGCCAGTTTCGTCATGTACTGTGGATATCACTATCGATTCCAAAAACACAACTCTTGATGAAATGAGAGAGATGATCGGTAAGGAAATCAGTATTGGCCCTAAGCAGATGGCACAAATCCGGTGGTGGCATCATAAGAAGCAGCAATTCCTAGATGTTTTGGATACTGAAGATCTTATGCAGATTATGCGACGAAAGAAGCGAACCAGGAAGGTGTTATTCCTTGGTACCATTTCTGATGTTGTTGAACAGGTTATAGTGGATGTAGAGGCTCCTGTAGTGTCTGAACAGAATGAGGTGGTCGACGTTGATGAGATATGATGAGATATGCTACCCTAGGCTTGTCATATGGACCGCGGGGTTCCCTTGCGTGTATTTGTAACATTGACTGACTTTGCATTTAGACCGTGTTTCTATGATTATGTTTGTTGAGAGATTGCGATATAATGTTGTGCAAGTTGTTGAGATTTTCGGACATGTCACTCACTGAAACCATCGTTGTTGTAATAAGACATAAGTACATTGTAGTTGACATGATTATGTTTCTTGAGATGACGTATCGCACTTGTTTCTGTTATTATGTTTGTTGGGACATTGTAATGTAATGTTTTGTGAAACCATGACTGGAAAAGTGATGCATAAATACATTGTAGTTGACATGATTATGTTTATTGAGATGACGTACTATACTTGTTTCTGTTATTTTGTTTGTTGAGAGATTGTAATGCAATGTTTTGTGAAACCATGACTGGACAAGTGATGCGTAAGTACCTTGTAGTCAACATGATTTTGTTTCTTGAGTTGATGTAATATACTTGTTTCTGTGATTATGTTTGTTGAGAGATTGTAATGTGCGGTTTTGTGAAACCATGACTGGACAAGTGATGCGTAAGTACCTTGTAGTCGACATGATTTTGTTTCTTGAGTTGATGTAATATACTTGTTTCTGTGATTATGTTTGTTGAGAGATTGTAATGTGCGGTTTTGTGAAACCATGACTGGACAAGTGATGTGTAAGTACCTTGTAGTCGACATGATTTTGTTTCTTTAGATGATGTAATATACTTGTTTCTGTGATTATGTTTGTTGAGAGATTGTAATGTAATATTTTGTGAAACCATGACTGAACAAGTGATGCATAAGTACCTTGTAGTTGACATGATTTTGTTTCTTTAGATGATGTAATATACTAGTATGTTTTCCTTAGGCAATGAAATTGGGATGGAGGGAGTACATGTTTAATATTTGAAATAAGAATGTATGAAGAGAAGCCATATTAGGCAGGAGACAGTAATCCAGGGAAAGGGCATGGTATCCGTTAAACTATTATAACATGCCAATTAGTCATTGTTGCAGTGGTAGAAGATATGATCTCTCTCTCTCTCTCTCTCTCTCTCTCTCTCTCTCTCTCTCTCCTCACCGACGTCGAAAATGTTGCCGGTGGCGATGCATTTGCCATGCTGTCCTAGAACGACGAAGACGACCAGTCGAGCAGCGACAACCTTCTCTCTAACATGGAGTATTCCTTCCATGATGTGAGTTCCTCTGTTTTCTTGGGCTAGGGTTAGACATTGGTAAATCTATTGATCCGAGCTCCATATGTGCATGCAATCATGTTCAATTCCAGCTTTGTGTTTACTTATAAGTACCACGGACGATCTACGACTCCGAATGGGAGGGCCTAGATCTCGATGGAGAAGTGCGATGTGACCATGGGCTAATACTGAGGAGATATGTTGCATTCGAAGGCAATAACACCAGGAGAAGGTTTTTGGGTTGTACAAATCATGTTTGTTTACATTATGTGCAATGGTGACATGAAGAAAAATGTATCGTGTATGTTCATAACACTATAGTGTGTGTTTTTTTAGGTTGGCCCAGTGTGTAAAGTAGTAGAGTGGGTGGATCTTGAGTGGATAGATGCACTTCAGAAATGTTTGGCACAGTTATGGGAGATGTATGAGTTGGAAAGGTCGGGGAGATTTACTGATGCTTGTGATGCAGCTGAAAAAAATTACAAGTTGTCGGTACGAAATAATGAGCTGGAACAAGAAATCAAGAATTTGCAGTCAGAACTAAGTGACAGAATCATTGGGAGCTTGGTTGTTGGAACTACAAAGAAGCTTCAGGATAGTCACGGGTTGCTGATTGATAATGCAGACAAGGAGAGGGATCAACTCAGGGAAGACAAGAAGAAGCTAGAGTATTACGTTGCGGATCTATTGAAGGAATTGAAGAAGGCGCGCGAGGGTGACCAAGGACAAACTACAGAGGATAAAGGAAATTTGAGATGAATAATTTATGTTGTGGCAATGCCTGAACCTAGTTAACTGTAAGACTTGCAGTTGCACTTTCTTAACTAAGCCAAACTCAATCCTCGAGCTAATTAATTTCAGACGAACACCACTGAATAGACCAGGCAGAGGATAAACCATGCAGTTCAGTACTAAATAGACATACGTTGGGTTCAAGCGAGCCTGGAGCTTCTTGTTTTCCTCCCTAAGATCGGCCAACTCCTTCAGTACTTTGTCCTGCGCCAGCCGTAGGTTCCAGCGCTCTGTCACGGATTCAAGAAGTTGGTCCATAGCCATACAATTTTCCTTCAAGATCCCTTTCATGATCTCCGTCTTCTTCCTAGCTGAGGTGCGACCTTCCCTATGAAGCTTCACCCAGCCGGCGTTTACCTCCTTTAGTTTCGGGCACTTGTCAGAAAGGACCGCGAGTTCAGCACGCAGGTGGTCAAATGCCAGTTTCTGGGAATTCTGCTTCTCCCTTTGGATGGCTATCTTGTCATTTAGCCTGGTTGCCAGGTCCTAGTTGAGCTTTTGCCTCTTTCCCTGCAACAAAAATACATAGTATGGTTGTTCAGTTCACCAGGACAAGCTAGTTAGTTTCCATAATTAACTGAATCGACTAGTGGCACTATCATAATTTCAAGGAAGAAGCAGTCTAGGACTAATCAACATTTTATGAATCGACTAGTGGCAGTGTCATAATTTCAACTTCAAAGACAAATAAGGTTTATCTGCAGTTTAGTGTCTGTGGGTTTTTTCCGATGTCACCAAATAGTAGTGGGCTAGTGGCAAACTCATAATGTAGAACCCATGTCCAGATACATAATGGAAAGAGCGCATTGTGTCCATTCATGAACATGGACACCAACACATGTCCAGATAGATAAGGACTTGCCCTAGGATTCTTATTACACCCTATAATGGGAAACATACTTGGGCATTGCTCCCTGAACCCTAAACATTACAAAAAGAGTGGAGCATGAACTGATATTCGTGCCCCCTCTAACGGGAGTTAGACTTGGGATTACTCCGATACGCCTCCAGACAAGCCCTTAGCTCCTCATTCTCTTTCTGAACACCCTCGAGTACGGTGATCCCTCTGATCATGTCCTCCTTCATCTCTTTCCCTGCATCCAGGCAATGGTTCCTATCATGGTAGGCTTGGATGGCAGCATTGGTTTCCTCAACGCATCCTCTGAGTGCCTCGGTGACTTTGTCCTGCGGGAGGGTGCACCTTTCCACGAGATTCTTCTTCTCCTCCATGAGCTCGTTGATTATCTTGATGGTCTGTTCTTGCTCGTTCAAGTTACGGTCGAGCACTTTCTGCAGCCTCACGACGTCACGTGCAAAATCTAGCGAGATCTCCTTCTGCACAGATAATTGCTTGTGTAGGCTCTCATTAGCTTGGGTGAGGGAGCATGCAATCTAATGTTGGTTGTCAATCTTGGCACTGATCACGGCCACCTTGTCACGGTACTCGGCCTTCGATCGCTGCATCGTTCATGTTAATTGAAATAGAAATTCTATAATTACACTCCAGGTTCCAGGTGAATACTAATACAGATCAAAAAATCCTCGTTGAATCTATGGACAGCAGTGTTAAAAATGGACCTAGAGATCTATTCATAACGACGATAAACTAATCCTAATCACAAAAAATCCGTATTGAATCTATCAACAGCGGTATTAAGCAAAGACCAAGAGATCTAGTCATAATCATGAAAACTAATACAACTCGCAAAAGAAGAAGAAAAAACCAATGCGGGGCAGACACGATCTAATAAATCCACATCACAAATCAGAGAAATAACAGTGTGTAGATTTGCTACCTCGCTGAGACGTGGAACAGGACCGAACGGGTCCTGCAACGCCTCCGTCATGGTGGATTCTGGATCCACGGCTGGACTGTAATACGTAGAAGAGGAAGAGCAAGAAGAAGAAGAAAAACAAGAAGAAGCAGAATAAGATCATGATGGCGAAGGAGATGGAGAAGAAGTAGAACAAGAAGACCGTACCGGGAGGAGCCCTCGCCTGCTAGAACATTCGGTGCCATTGTCAGGAGAGATTGGGCCTCAATGAGAGGGGGGCTTGAGGGGCTGGTAGAGAAACAACTGCCTCGCGGCGAGCTCTCTCCTTTTTCTCCGCGAGGATGGTCGACTGGCCTCTCCTCAGGGGAGCCATGGCTTGCAGGGGGAGGGAGGTGGCAGCAGGAGGAAGAAGATAGTGATTAGTGTGGGAGAAGAGTCAAAGAGTATAGGCCGTGGTCTAGTAGTACTACTACTATTATACAAGACCATCGTCTACGGTCTACCTTCTCAAGGAAGTCAGGGAGGCAGGGATAGGGAATCGATGGGACTTGTCTTTATTGCGATGGATAGTTCAATGGTCTATGGGGCCGCCTAAAATCTAGTATATAATAAGAGGAGTGCGAGCTTACCCTTAAAAAATGAGTGGAGCCAGGTGCTAATCACGGGCATCAGCATGCACGTCCCGCGTGTGCGTGTCACGTGTTGATGGGGCAATGACGCGTGCAACTGCTGCACGATCATGTCAGCACGTCGAACTCCGTTGAACTCCATGTTGACATGCATGCATGGGATATTTATGAGTCTAGAATACGCTGTGTCACTTTTGTTGTGATCAAATTATGTTCAATATGCGAGATATTACATTTTTAAATATAATCGACAATTGCATGCATGTACACGACGCACGAAACCGCTGCTCGTCCCTTGATCAGATCGGCACCCAACTCTGTGTACCCGCCATCACTCATTCCGAACAACTTCCTCGAGCACAATTCCCCCTCGCCGTGGCAATGGTAGGTCCAAGCCGTCCACTAACCGTCATGCGTCCCCTGCTCTTCGTTGCATCGTTTGCACTCGCGAGTCGCCTACTGAGGCAGCACATTGTGTCCGACCGCGCCAGGATCCATCGATAGCGGCACTCGAGGACACCGCGACATCGAAGCTCGTACCGGCCATGCAGGAGGAGCGTGGGCTACCTACATCGATGGATGAGTGCAAAGAATCAGCCAGGACGGGGCGTGTGTTGCACCGGCGAGTACGGACAAGAAGAGGAATGAGAAGAAGACCAGGAATAAGAGAGGAGATAGCTATTTGGACGAGTCCGACTTGGCCAATGAGGAGGCGTTCATCGATCAGTTGGAGGCAGAAGCGGAGGAGAGTAACGTGGACCCGTGGGACTATGAAGAGGAGGAGGAGGGATCCAACGAGGAGATATCGCACTTATACGAGGAAGGGGCAGTGTCGAGTCATCAGAGGAGGACACCGACAGTGGCGATGTCAAGGACCATGGCATTGACGAAGACGAGGACAAACCAGAAGAAGAAGACGATAGCCTCTTCGAAATATGATCATTTATTTTATTTAGATGGATTTTCACTTGTTTATGGAGGTAAAGTATCGGTGGCACGGATAGAGAGGTGGCACGGATAGACCCTGCATAAAAAAGTGGAGAAGGGAGGGGTTATCCTGCCCATTGGATCATAGAGGATCAACGGTTGGTGGGAACGATCCGTGTGACATCTGTGTCAGCCAATCAGGGCGTAGCACCTAGAGTGAGCACATATTTGGGATTTTGTGATATTTGTGACTGTGAGAGAGGGCAAAACTGAGTAGTATCAAAAAACCAAGGGCAAGACAGAATAATGGATTCAAATAGAAAATAGAAAGAGTAGGCATGTGTGTTCCTTTAAGAAATGGAAAATGCATGTTTCGTACTAAACCACATGGATCAACTAGTGTCATTTGTATGTTGTCTTCGATTCATAAACCACGACTAGAGTCACTGAATGTGTGTCCTTTTAATAAACCACATGGATACACCAGTTGTCTTTGCATGTGTGTTCTTTTCATAAACCACTACTAGTGTCATTGTAATGTGAGTCCTCATGAACCACAACCAGAGTGATTGCATCTGGTGTTCTTTTCATAAACCACCACTTGGATCCACTACATGTCATTTCATGTGGTGTTATTATTTTGAATACACTAATGTTGCTAATGAAGATTGTGTGAAGTTTTGTATGAAGGAAGTTTTCAGGTGTAGGGAGAGAATGATGTGATGATATGACGTATGGACAAAAGCTCAAGCTTGGGGATGCCACCCATATCACCCCAAGAAATATTCAAGAACTATAAGCGTCAAAGCTTGGGGATGCCCAAGGCATCCCCTTCTTCATCAATAATCTCAGGTCTTCTTTCAAGACACTTTATTTTTATTACCTTATGCACGATGTGTTGTTCTTGGAGCGTCCTTCTTTTTAGTTTTATTTTGCTTTCTTTGCCGCAATAAGTTGGTTGGATCCCAACACAGTTCTTTTGGAGAGAGATACACCCCGTTATTCATTGCCTAGAACACTCTAGTTTTCACTCTTATTGTTCTGTGAGTGTTCTCCTTTGCTAGCATTGTGTTGAGCTTTAGTTTTCTTATTCTTTTGGTTTAGAAATTTTTAGTTCTTCTTTTTATATGGGTGAGACATGCTCTTTGGTCTTTATTGATTATTATCTTTGAGAGTTGTTTCAAATAAGTCGATTGGTGTTGGAAAAGAGTAGGAAGTTTGATGCTTATAGTGCTACAAAAGGAGCTTGTTTTGACTATGACTTAGACTTTATCATGTCATGCTATATGTTGCTTTGACCATATGCTTAGTGATTATAATTGTAGCATGACTTGTTTCAAACAATTGAGATTTCTTAATGTGCCTTGAAATAATCATGCGTTGTTTTAGCATACAAAAGCATAATATGGTATCCTCCTTTGATGCTTTATTTGGGTTGACTTGGCACATGCTTACACCATGTTAAGACTATGAACCAGTCACCTTAGCCTCTATGATCATTTAGTTTTTGACTTGTAATATCACTTTATGCTTTAATTAATAATGTTTTGTCGCTTTGCATGATTATGGCCATTATTGCTCTCTTAGTTGGTCGCTCCCAGTCTTTTGCTAGCCTCCACATGTACTTAGTATGAGTTCTACTCATGCATCCAACCTCCAAGAAAACCAAGTTATTCCAAAGAGTCCACTATAAATTCCTATGCATGGTGTGTTACACCATTCCTAGTATATTCATGTCTTTATCTACCTTCCAAATTAAACTTTTGTTATGTGAAAGTTAGTGATTAAAGCTCTCACAAACTTGATGGCACACTTTATTTTCTTGCACTTAATAAACTTGAACCATTATGTCCATCTATGTTGCTTATATGCTTGCATTTTAAAAGTTGTGAATTAGCAGAACCATGATGCCATGGGGAAACGCTTTCAACATTGCACTTATTATTCAGTTGATATCATGTTCCTTTGTTTATGGATCCCGACGGTGTGAAATAAAAGGGGAGCTTGTAAGCTCATGGAGTTTGTATGAGTGTTAGAGAAACGCCTGGGCGGCTAGCCTAAGCCATGCCTAATCATGGTGGAAACTGGCAGCATAACCATAGTGAGCATTTTGTGAAGCATCCTCAATAAAAATCTATGCAAAAAGCAAATAAAAAGATCGCTGAGATGATCATTGTCTGTTGCCTTGTCTTTTTGATATGGGAAAGCTCTTGTGTCATGGGGAAAGGGCTACCCCGTTGGCGGTTCTCCATGATACACATGTACTTACAATGACAAGAACTTACTTGTGACTAAAGTTGAGTAGCATGAGGTTCGGTACTCGTAGGCAAGGGGCATGAGATTTTCAACTTTTAACTTGTCAAGCATATCCTCATATTTGTGTCACGTTAACCGTAATCACCTCAAGATGCTTATGATAGGGGAAATGAGAGCTGAAAGCTAATAAGTACCATAATTTTTGGAACCTGCTTCCCTCTATGAAGGGCCTTTCTTTTTATCTTTTTATGTTGAGTCTCCATTTTCTATCTTTATGCACCAATTAAGAGAGCATAGTTGTCATTCTTAGTTCAATGTGCATTGTCCCAAAACTTATTGATTGATTCATAATTTTGGTATTGTTTTCTCCTAAATTATTTGTATCTAGTCACCCTTATGAACTATGAAGGTGTCCTATGCATTTATGTTCTGCTAATCCATGAAGGACAAGCTGATTACCACTCTTATTATGTTTTCTATATGTGAAACAAACAAACGTCTTTCAATGCACTGTTATTCATGATCTTTTGTTCGTACCTTTTTATGTTACAACATAGTTGCTATGTCTTAATGTTAGAACTCTATTTTTCATGCTCATGTTTAGAGTACTTTGATCCCAGCTATCAATGCTTGTCAAATTCCTTGATGAATATTGTGATGGTGCATGTCACCTCAAAAATTATTCTTTTATCACTTACCTACTCGAGGACGAGCAGGAGTTAAGCTTGGGGATGCTTGATACGTCATAAACATATCTATAATTTTTGATGCTCCATGCTTGTTTTATATCAACTTTCTTATGTTTTGTTTACACTTTGAGGTATTTTTATACATATTCTGGAACTAACCTATTGACAAGATGTCGCAGTGCCAGTTGCCTATTTTCTGCTGTTTTTGGTTTCAGTAAAGCTAATAATGAAATATTCTCGGAATTGGATGAAACGAAAGCCGAAGTTCCTATTTTTCCAGACACGACAAAGAAGTCCAAAGCAGATACGGAGGAGAGCCATGAGGCGGCTACACCATAGGGTGGCGCGGCCCCCTGAGTGCGCTAGGCCATGTTGTGGGCCCCTCGGGCAGCCACCGACCTTGCCTCTTCGCCTATATAGACCCCCTGAGAGGAAAACCCTAGGGGAGGATCAGAATTCCACGAAAAGTTCCGCAGTGCTACCGCCACCGAAGAGGAGATTCGGGGGACAGAAGTCTCTGTTCCGGCACCCTGCTGGGACAGGGAAGTGCCCCTAGAGCCATCTCCATCGACTCCACCGCCATCTCCATCGCCGTTGCTGACTCCCATGATGAGGAGGGAGTAGTTCTCTCTCGAGGCTAAGGGCTCTACCGGTAGCTATGTGTTCATCTCTCTCTATGCGTGATCTTATGGAGATCATGAGCTTTGTAATCTAGTTGAATAAGTAGATCTATTCTACTACTCAAGTTCTTTAATTAATCTCTGCTTATCCCCACATGTGTGAAGTTGACAGTGTGCACACCGTGTGGCACTTAGGCTAAGGTTACATAAATACTTATCATGAGTATAATTTGAGTTGGGTGTCTCTATGAGATTGTGATGTTTGTTGGAACCATCTAGCACTCAAGGTGACAGTGAGGGGTTATCTAGATGGGGAATGCAAACTTTAAGGTGTGTTGTTATAGCCCTACATCGTCCAACCGGAGAGTAGTTCAGGGTAGCATAATGAAGAGAAGATATTTATATGAGAGTGTACCCTAGGCCTTGTTTCTAAGCATTGAAACATCATTTACAATCAGTCATGTTACATGTTTGCTTGCTGCCATTCTTATTTCATATTGCAATTACCACTTATAATCATCCATATTACTTGTATTTCACTATCTCTTCGCCGAACTAGTGCACCTATACACCTGACAAGTGTATTGGGTGTGTTGGGGACACAAGAGACTTCTTGTATCTTGATTGCAGGGTTGCTTGAGAGGGATACCTTTGACCACTTCCTTCCTGAGTTCGATAAACCTTGGGTGATCCACTTAAGGGAATCTTTCTACTGTTCTACAAACTCTGCACTTGGAGGCCCAACACTGTCTACAAGAATAGAATCCTGCATAGACATCAAGCTATTTTCTAGCACCGTTACCGCGGAGGTAAGCTAAAAGGTACTCACATCCTCTGGCTACTAGGCCATCTTCTAGTATTGTTGCTGGTGTGTGAGTGCTCAAAGTTATTTCCTTTAGATTCTGCAATTATATCTTTTTGTTTCTTATTTTTATTTTCACTTGTTAGGCTTAATGGAAAACAAGAACAAAATTAGAGAGGTTTATAGTATTTATCTTGAGGAATTAAAAAACCTATGGAACTTTGTTTGTATGCTAATAGAAATGTTATTAGTATGAATTCTTTGAACACCATTATTGCTAATGCTATGGAAAAGTCCAATCTTGGGGAAGCTGGTTTTGATGATCATGATATTTTTAGTCCCCCAAGCACGGAGGAGAAAATTTACTTTGATGATACTATACCTCCAATATATGATAATTACAATGATGAATATGATATTTTCAGTCCACCTACTATTGTGGAGAAAATTAATTATGATTACAATATGCCTCCTATATTTTATGATTATGGTGATGAGAATAATAATGACAGCTCTTTTTTTGAATTTGCTCCCACTACGATTAATAAGGATGACTATGCTTATAGGGAGAGTAATAATTTTTTTATGCATGTGGCTCATGATAAGAATGTTTTATGTGATATTTATATTGTTAATTTTATTCATGATTCTACTGAAAGTTATTATGAGAGAGGGAAACATGGTTTTATGTATCTCAACAACATTAAGTTTCCCTCTTTATGTTGAAAATTTTGAAGTTGCACTTGTTTTGCTTTCCTATGCTTGTTGCTTTGTGCTTTAATGACTTGTTTCTTTACAAGATTATTTTTCATAAGAAGTGGGTTAGACTTAAATTTGTTCCATATTTGCTTCTTGATGCTCTCTTTTACTTCAATTCATATTTCTTATGTGAGCATAATCGAAATTATCATGCCTATCTCAATGGCTATAAAGAAAGATCTTTTGGGAGACAACCCATTATATTTTTACTTTCAGTTTATTTTTGTTTTGTTGAGTCTTGGAAGTTATTGCCTCTTTAATAACCTCTCCTTATCCTTTTTGTTTGGTTTTTGTGCCAATAATAACCTCTAATGAGAGGGAAGTAAGATATGGAGAAGTTGCTGTCCCGAAACAGATTTTTGTGCGTCACTGTAAAAAATCGTGAAAAACCTCAATACGTCGGATTGAGCTGTAATTGTTTGTGCTTATGCCCTAGGTTATTACCCAACTTTCGTTAGTTGTGCACTTTTCGATTTGAGCAGCAGAAGATTTTCTAAAAAATCGGTCTTTACCTGCTGGTCTATTTTGACAAATTTCTGCTATTATTTGCATTTGCCTCTTAATCGTTTTCTTTTTGAGTTCTCTTGGATCACTTGAGATTTTAAAAGAAATTGATACAGTAGCTTATGTTTTAATGGATGATTTACTTTAGTTGAAACTGAACCCAAAGGATTATTATTTTGAATACACTAATGTTGCTAATGAAGATTGTGTGAAGTTTTGTATGAAGGAGGTTTTCAAGTGTAGGGAGAGAATGATGTGATGAGATGAAGTATGGACAAAAGATCAAGCTTGGTGATGCCACCTGTGTCACCCCAAGAAATATTTAAGAAGTACAAGTGTCAAAGCTCTTCTTCATCAATAATCTCAGGTCTTCTTTTAAGACACTGTATTTTTATTACCTTATGCACTATGTGTTGTTCTTGGAGCGTCTTTGTTTTTAGTTTTATTTTGCTTTCTTTGCTGCAATAAGTTGGTTGGATCCCAATACACTTCTTTTGGAGAGGGACACACCTCGTTATTCATTGCCTAGAACACTCTAGTTTTCACTCTTATTGTTCTATGAGTGTTCTCCTTTGATAGCACAACGTTTAGCTTTAGTTTTCTTATTCTTTTGGCTTAGACCTTTTTAGTTCTTCTTTGTAGATGGGTGAGACATGCTCTCTGGTCTTTATTGATTATTATCTTTGAGAGTTGTTTCAAATAAGTCGATTGGTGTTGGAAAAGAGTAGGAAGTTTCATGCTTATAGTGGTACAAAAGGAAGCTTGTTTTGATTGTGACTTAGACTTTATCATGTCATGCTAGATATTGCTTTGACCATATGCTTAGTGATTATTGTTGTAGCATGACTTGTTTCAAACAATTGAGATTGCTTAATGTTCCTTGAAAGAATCATGCATTGTTTTAGCATACAAAAGCATAATATTGTGGTATTCTCCTCTGATGCTTTATTTGGGTTGACTTGGCACATGCTTACACCATGTTAAGACTATGAACCAGTCACCTTAGCCTCTATGATCATTTAGTTTTTGACTTGTAATATCACTTAATGCTTTAATTAATAATGTTTTGTCGCTTTGCATGATTATGGCCATTATTGCTCTCTTAGTTGGTCACTGCCAGTCTTTTGCTAACCTCCACCTGTACTGAGTATGCGTTCTACTCATGCATCCAACCTCCAAGAAAACCAAGTTATTCCAAAGAGTCCACTATAAATTCCTATGCATGGTGTGTTACACCATTCCTAGTATATTCATGTCTTTATCTACCTTCCAAATTAAACTTTTGTTATGTGAAAATTAGTGATTAAATCTCTCACAAACTTGATGGCACACTTTATTTTCTTGCACTTAATAAACTTGAACCATTCTGTCCATCTATGTTGCTTATATGCTTGCACTTTATAAGTTGTGAATTAGTAGAACCATGATGCCATGGGGAATGCTTTCAACATTGCACTTATTATTCAGTTGATATCATGTTCTTTTGTTTATGGATCCCGGCGGTGTGAAATAAAAGGGGAGCTTGTAAGCTCATGGAGTTTGTATGTGTGTTAGAGAAACGCCTGGGCGGCTAGCCTAAGCCATGCCTAATCATGGTGGAAACTTGCAGCATAACCATAGTGAGCATTCTGTGAAGCATCCTCAATAAAAACCTATGCAAATAGCAAATAAAAAGATCGCCGAGATGCTCATTGTCTGTTTCCTTTTTATTTTGATATGGGAAAGCTCCTGTGTCATGGGGAAAGGGGTACCCCGTTGGCGGTTCTCTATGATACACATGTACTTACAATGACAAGAACTTACTTGTGACTAAAGTTGAGTAGCATGAGGTTCGGTACTCGTAAGCAAGGGGCATGAGATTTTCAACTTATAACTTGTCAAGAATATCCTCATATTTGGGTCACTTTAACCTTAATCACCTCAAGATGCTTATGATAGGGGAAATGAGAGCTGAAAGCTAATAAGTACCGTAATTTTTGGAAGATCATTATGAAACTTGAAATCCCTGCTTCCCTCTGTGAAGGGCCTTTCTTTTTATCTTTTTATGTTGAGTCCCATCTTCTATCTTTATGCACCAATTAAGAGAGCATAGTTGTCATTCTTAGTTCAATGTGCATTATCCCAAAACTTATTGATTGATTCATAATTTTGGTATTGCTTGCTCTTAAATTATTTGTATCTAGTCACCCTTATGAACTTTGAAGGTGTCCTATGCATTTATGTTCTGCTATTCCATGAAGGTCAAGCTAATTACCGCTCTTATTATTATTTCTATATGTGAAACAAACAAACGTCTTTTAATGCATTGTTATTCATGATCTTTTGTTTGTACCTTTTTATGTTACAACATAGTTGCTATGTTCTATTGTTAGAACTCTATCTTTCATGCTCATGTTTAGAGTACTTTGATCCCAGCTATCAATGCTTGTCAAATTCCTTGATCAAGATTGTGATGGTGCATGTCACCACAAAAATTATTCATTTTATCACTTACCTACTCGAGGACGGGTAGGAGTTAAGCTTGGGGATGCTTGATACGTCATAAACGTATCTATAATTTTTGATGCTCCATGCTTGTTTTGTATCAACTTTCTTGTGTTTTGTTTAGACTTTGAGGTATTTTTATACATTTTATGGAACTAACCTATTGACAAGATGTCGCAGTGCCAGTTACCTGTTTTCTGCTGTTTTTGGTTTCAGAAAAGCTAGTAAAGAAATATTCTCAGAATTGGACGAAACAAAAGCTGAAGTTCCTATTTTTTCCGACACGACACAGAAGTCCAAAGAAGAGACGGGGAGAGCCACGAGGTGGCCACACCATAGGGTGACGCCCCCTAGGCACGCTAGGCCCTGGTGTGGGCCCCTCGGGTGGCCACCGACCTCGGATCTTCGCCTATATAGACCCCTCGAGACGAAACCCCTAGGGGAGGATCAGAATTGCACAAAAAGTTCCGCAGCGCTGCTGCCACTAAAGAGGAGATTCGGGGGACAGAAGTCTCTATTTCGGAACCCTGCCGGGAAGGGGAAGTGCCCCCGGAGCCATCTCCATCGACTCCACCGCCATCTCCATCGCTGTTGCTGACTCCCATGATGAGGAGGGAGTAGTTCTCTCTCGAGGCTAAGGGCTCTACCGGTAGCTATGTGTTCATCTATC
This sequence comes from Avena eriantha, assembly GCA_910589775.1. Taxonomy (NCBI): domain Eukaryota; kingdom Viridiplantae; phylum Streptophyta; class Magnoliopsida; order Poales; family Poaceae; genus Avena; species Avena eriantha. The sequence goes on from OU342745.1 coordinate 126,728,461, forward strand.
TCTCTCTATGCGTGATCTTATGGAGATCATGAGCTTTATAACACTACAAGAAAAGTTGGCTTTTACAACGGATGATTTTCGTGGTTGAAGGCCCGTTTTTCGTGGCTAAAAAGTCTTCTACGATGGATGGCCATCGTGGTAAAAGCCCCGTCGCAAAAGAATCTACCACGGTTTTTTTCCTAACCGTGGCGGATCGCAACCTCCAGCCACGAAAACTTGTTCCGTCGTAGATCTGTTCGCCAGCCGTGTTGACTGGTGACGTCATGCAAACTACCATGTGGCAGCCACCGTTAGAAGTCAGTTACCGTCGTTAAAGGCCATAGAAACCGTGGCAGAAGCCAGGCCTAGCCAAGGCCTGCTAAATTCTAACTAGGCTGGCCCATTAAGGGAGCCCAATAAGAAGATGGCATGTTACTGTTTTGTCATGTACTGTTTGAAATGGGCCCAAAGTTGCAGCCAGCAGGGGCCCGTGAACTTTCAGGCCCAATACTGTTTTGGCCTAAAGAAGGCCCATGATGGTCCAACACTCTATGGCCCATTAGCAGCCTGCGCCAAGTCACTCATGTACATTTAAGGCCTGCGGGCGGCCCATCACTGTTTATCGCAGCCCATCGTAGGCGGCCTACTGACGGCCCTTGTCTGAGATGGCCCGTTACTATTCAGGCCAGTTACTGTCCTAGCCTTTCACTATTCCGAACTTTACCTATTCAGGCCCACAAGCGGCCCTTTACTGTTCTAGTCTGGTAAATGTGTCGGCCTATTATTGCCCTATCCTGGAAATTTCTCAGGCCGTTACTATTCTGGCTTGTCACTATTCTGGCCTTTCACTGTTCCGGCCCATTACTATTGTGGCCGGCTACTATTTTGGCATATTACTTTTCTGGGATTTCAAGGTTTCTTGCCTGTTATAGCGATGGGCTGTTTCTGTTATGGCCTGCTATTGTTAAGGCATGTTACTATTATGGCATGTTACAGTTATGACTTGTTACTCTTACGGCCTATTACTATTACATCCAGTTACAACTTGTAGGTCGGCCCATTATGTTTACGGCCTTTTATAGTTTCGGCCTTTTCTGAAGCCCACAACAATATCATAAAACGTTTATATAGTCCAGCATTTTTTACTGTTCATCATCGGCCGAATACATGACGGGCCAATAACAAAGCACGGAACTGCTGCCTAATCGACCTGCCTGGCGTAATTACTGTAATGACTACCACATATGTGGACGACATCAACTAAATGCACACATGGCCTACGCAAGTTATCTAGATATTACATCAGCTGCAAACTTCTTAAAATTATTACATATTATCAAATCAAGGGAAAGAAAAATCGGCATTTCAGTTGACAATCAAGTTGATAGCAGAGTCCTCAAATGATCACCTGCATCTTCCTTTGAGTGTGACAGCTACATTGGAGGAGACATGATCTTGCAGCCCCCTCTTTTGTGGTAATAGCAATAATTGCACCCTGAAACTAAGTAATAACAAGTTAATACATCAAACAAGACAAACTACTCATTTGACTGATATGACAGGAGCTATGATCTAGAGTTTACAACTGGTCAATGGTTCAATTATTGACCAACACGTCAAACAAACAAGATAAGCAAGCGTGCATTAAACAAGTGTGCCTACCGTGAAACGAGCAATCAAAAAATGTGTGTGTGTAGCTTACAATTTCAGCAAAAATAAACTAGCTAGGTCATTTCAACAAAAATATATGGAAGCAGTTCTATACCCTAAAATGCAAGAGACGTCAGCTTACTCGGAATTTACGCTGAGACACAAAATGGCATGCAGTTACTGTCATAGCGAAGAATGAACCAGATAGAAATTATAACCGCATCATACGAGAACTTGTAGAGCAGGAATGCAAACCACGAATGAACTATATATTGTAGAGGATAGTTATGTCCTGACTTAGGATGAACCAGACCTAGAACCAGATGCAAGATATAATGGCGTCGCTCGTGAACCTGTAGAGCAGGACAAACAAGCATTAGACAGGTGTGCCTAGAAGGAAATGAACAATTAAACAAAGTGTTTCTTAGAATTTCAGCAAATATAAACAAGCGAGTTCATTTCAGCAAATATATACGGAAGCAGTGGCATCTCCTGGAATGCATAGTCGTTGGGTGACTCAGAATTTGCAGTGAGCTACACAAGGGCATGTAGTTGTTGTCATATCTAAGAATAAACCAGAAAGAAATTATAATGGCATCATAAGAGAACATCTAGAGCAGAAATGCAAACCATGAGTGAACTACATAGTAGACGACAGTTATACCGTTGTCAAGACAAACAAGCACCAGATATGGAATTAATGCCATCCCTTGTGAACCTGTAGAATAGGCTATGCCAACCAACATGTTCATTGTTCCATTTTGAGCTATATGCAAGAAAAAGGAAATAGTTAGTGATGCAGCTTTTGAAGAAGCAGATGGCAACAACAAAATTATAATCGAATTAGTACGAACAGTTTAAACGACTACTACAGGATAGCAGAACAATGCCAAGGAGGAAATAATAGCAGGAACTGATCTCATGACGAAACAGATAGATTCAGTAACTGTAGAGCAGGGAATCCACACTAATATTTTTCGCTGACTTCAGATTTTGCAAGAATTACACGTTAGCAGGCAATTACTGTTGTATGGAGTAGCTAAGAACATGTGTATGAAAAAATAACAGACCTATCTATGACTTGAAATTTATAGAGCAGCGCATGCAAACCAACATGTCTAATGACCTTGTATGTACTAACACGAAGAACAGGCATGCCCACTGACTTGTATGTACGAGCACGATGACAAAAATACAGTTCTCTGCGACAGTCTTGAACCTACTATACTGCTGACAAAACAAAAATGGGTTGCAGATTTGGTTAACCTTGGTCGGAGAGGCTGATACGTCCATTTTGCATCACTATTCTATATCATAATTTACTGTTATTCATTGATATATTTCATATTAAGAGGTGATACTTATGTAATTTCATCTGTTTTTGCATTGTTGATGACTTTTGGAGCATGGACCGCTGCATTCAGGATTCTGATGGAAAAAGTGATGTTTGGAGGCAAAATTCGCGAAGACCAGAAAATCCGAGAAAATATATGGAAAATCCTATTTTTCCAGACGACGAAGGCTGCCAGAAGGAGGAGTGGAGATGGGCCACAGGGGGCCCACACCACCCCCTGGCACGGTCCAGCCTATGTCGTGCCACCAGGTAGTGTGGCCGCCCTGGTCCACCTCCAGCTCTCCCTTCTGGCGTATATAATCCTCCCGAAACCCTAATACTCGGGGAGCGACCACAGAAAGATTCCGCCGCCTCTGCGGGGCGGAAAACACCGAGAGAGAAAAATCTATCCTGTAGACAGATTTCTGCCAGGGGAATTCCTTCCTGGAGAGGGGAGATCGTCATCATCAACACCACCATAAAACTGGACTTCATCGGGATCATCATCATTGTGGGGCCCCCGGATCTTCCTCCGAGAATCCCTGTTATGCATACAACCACGATCCCATGATTAGTTAGTCGTGGCGCATAACTGACAAGTATCATTACAACATCCGAGAATATACCGAATTACAAGACTTACATAAATGCCGTTATGGCTACATCAATAATCATCAGCGGAACTTCATCAAGCGTAGAGCCCGAGCCATGCCTTAACCTACACGCAACTGACTGGGAGGACGTCCTAGTTCGCATCATCACCAACATCATCTTCTTCTTGAAGTCTGACCAAGTTAATAGCCAGGGACAATGCTAGTGAGTACATTTGAATGCACTCGCAAACCACCTTAATAGAATAATAAAACAAGAGGATATGCAATATAGCTGTGGCAGTAGGTGTGCTCCAAGGGAGGTTCTTTTCTCAAATAGTTTCTCTTGTAGATATAGCATCTACATATATTTGTTGAAAAACTTTTGCAAAACATTTTGGAAACCATTTTGAACATTAGGACTAGGTCACCCATTTGTTTTCGTCTTTTGATCGTCCCAGGACCAAACTCCTTTCTCCTCCATCCGACCATCCCATGGTCAAAATATTTCCAAAGCCATTTGTTTTCTGAAATCCATTTTGAAAACAAAACCAGCACCGCTCTACAGAAGTTTGTCCAACCCATTCTTAACTGCGGACACGGCTATTCGAATAGATTTACACTCTTCAGAGGTTGTACACTTTACCCACACCATCCGGGTACACTACCCTGATCTTCACCGATCGTGGGTTGAGTAACCGACCAAGACTCTCTGGATGCCCACTCCAATATAAGTTCCTACCCTATGAGTGTTAATCTCCTCAAAACCGGGACGTCGGGTACCGAGGACCAACCGGAGCGCTTTTTCCACTTCTCGAGTGTGCGCTTTCAATGAGGGGCTCATAGTAATGCGTGGAGGCCAGCAGACCCTTCATTCCTTCTCCAGGTCGATGTCCCACATGGACCTTTATCGGAGAAGGCCCACCCTCTAGGGATCCCCGATCCCCTGTAGTAGTTACGAGGCAGCTTATACCAGAATAAACAACCATCAAATCCAGTCGTGTCCCATTTCCAGAGTAATGTGGTTGCACAGGGTTAAGTTGTTATAGCTAAACTACAAAGAACCAGGTGCGTTTTTGTAAACCTTTTTCCTCTGGTTTTCTTCCAGCATTTTATAAAAAAACCCTTTTAACTTTCTCAACATCTCTTGGGAGGTCCCAACTCACCAAGGTTTTAGCAGAAAACATTTGGTAAAATTTTGCCGGGGTCTTCCCATCCTATAGCTTTGCTTCGGCTAAATCGGGGTCTCCAAAGGGGTATGGTGTGTTACACCATCTACCATACTAGGGACAAGTAGGTATCATCGAGAGGGTTTTACTTAGTAGTACAAAAGGGTAATAGTTCGGAGGAGCCAAACCACTACCATATATATATACATACATCAATATATAGTAAAACAGTGTAGTTTTAAATAAACAGTAGATAAAACATGCATAGGAAAAATAGTAGGACAAGGCTTATGAGCAAGTAGGTGGCTTGCCTGAGATCAGCAATATGGCATAAATGTCCCTGGACTTCTTCTTTAGATAACCCAGAATACCAATACCAATAATAGATATCACTTCTTCTGCTCTCTGATTTCATCGCAACTATCGTCGTCCCGACAGCACATGCAAGTGAACCAAGCCACAATCAACACCAGGCATACAAGCACCCATACATACAACAAACAATGAACAGTACAAGTTCACAATTCAGTAGGTCTTAGGAAGATTGGATTAATAAGATTGGCCTTGTCTTGGAAAGTGGAAGAAAATCCCTTTATAGTCTAGAAACTACCTAAGAGATGGATTTTGGAACAAGGCCATATCTTGTATGATCTCACTGTATAAAAATGGCACCAACAGATAGGTGTTGATAAAATGAAACCAACAAAAGTAGTTTCACTATTTTATCACTTTTCTTTAATTTCCTATGAATATTCTAGTGGTAAAAGCTCTAGTTTTAGGAAATAATTTACCAGAAAGGTTCTGGAGCTCCAAAAATTATTTCCTTGGATGATATTGTAGGGTTTGGTGTACTTGTTCACTGGGAGTTCGAATCGGGTCAATAAAATTCCAGAATGCCCTCAGGAAATTCCCAAAGCTAGTTCTATAGAAAATTTGTCTTTTTCACCAGATTAAATCTACAGAAGCTCTTGAGTTTATTCAAAGAGCATATGGTAGGCATTTAGAATACCTTTCTTAAGGAATTGTATTCACTCTTTTTGGAGTTGTCAAACCCCTGGAGTGATTTATTTAGTGATAAAACCATTTACAGAAATAATTAAATCACTAAAATCCAACAGAGGACCAATAAATCCTCATCTCCTGGTTTTATATGGGTATTGGTGTGACACCTCTCTGGGAGTTGGAATTGGTTCAAAACTTCTGTTGGTTTGGCCTAGAGAAAATCCTAAAGTCAGATACTACTAGTTTTTGTTATTTTTGCTATAGATAGACTACTATTCCCCTTGGCATGTGATAAATGCTAGATGGTAGGCTTATGGGTATACTTTCAAAAGAACTTGGTTTCATCCATTTTGGAGATGTGTAAGTCACTAAGGAATTTATTTAGTGTAAACTACACCTTGTTGCAGATTAAATGCCCACAAATAATGAAAATTATTTTTGGCACAAGGCCAGTTCAGCATGTTTAGGAAAACATGTGAGAACATTCATTGTCCAAAATAGAGTGATTTCCATTTTAGTTAGCAATTAAAGTAATAGGCTAGAAACATATCTAGAATTTAAAGAGAAAGAAAAAGGGAGGGAGAGTAGTGTGGGCCAAATCCGGGGGGGGGGGAGGAATACTGGGCCGCGCAGGGTAAACACCAGCCCATCTTGCACCGGAGCACGTGGGAGGAAGATTTGAAACTGGCTGGCGGGGCCCAGTTGTCAGTGGCTCTCAACGCCGAAGAGGTATGGCGAGATGTGGGGTGTTGGATCCAGGGGAGATCGACGGTCGTCCGTCGTCGTCCCCAACTAGATAGGGGGTTGACGGCGGAAACCCTAGGGGTAGCAGGGAAAGCACGGGAAGCTCACCTGCGGCCGCACTCGGCGAAGGGGAGGCCTCAGGGCGACGCGGCATGCTGTAGGGAGCCGAACAAGGGGCGGCACGAGGGGGTTCGTCGTCGGTGCAGGGCTCGCGCGAGGACGCCTGAGAGAAATCTCGTCGGAGCTCGACGCCAGCGATGGAAGGAGTGTTCCCTGGCCAAAAGAGGAGTAGGGTTAGATAGAGGAGGAGAAGGGGGTCCTAGAATAGCCGCATGCAGCGGGAAAGGGGTAGGGAGGATGGGTCCTTGCTCAAATCCATGGGGGAGGCCAAGGCTTCTCTCTCTCACACAGGCAGGAGAGGGCAGGGGATGGAGCGGGGTGGCCTTTGGCCTTTAAAACCGAGAGGGAGGGTGTAGGAGGGCCAAGTCCATGGACAAGCTTTGGGAGGGTGCTGGGTAGTCATTGGTTGACAGAGGTGGTGAGGAGTGAGAGGTGGGGGTGCTCTGGGTCATGTAGGAGAAGAGAGGGCCAGCTGGTGGCTGCTGCAAGAGGAGTAAAGGTTTGCAAGCCAAGACACCCACATGGGGTTAAGCACTAGTGTCCAAGCACTAGAGGACAAGGTGCTATAGTAATTTCTATAGTGATCACGACCAGAGATTTAAGAGGTGGGATGTGCAAGTTTGTTTGACCAAATGGTATAGGTTTGGTGGGTTTTTGATTTGAGGATTTGTCTCATTGGAAATTTGAGCAAATAGAGGGCTATGAAGAAAGTCTAAAACTTGCATTGTACAAGATGGGGAGATGGTACTGGTGGGTAGATGAGGTCAAGATACACCTCCAGGATTTATTTGAGATTTATTGGATGAATGTTGGTCCACTTTAGATCATTTATTCAAAAAGTGCAGAAATGAATTCTTGGAGTTCATTTGATATTTTTACATTGGACCTTGTTGGATTTTGATGTAAGGTGGTCCCAAATGAGAATACACACTTATGGGAATTTTCCAAAGATTTATTGCAAGATAAAAGTATTTTAAAATAATTATTATTCCAATTCAGCCATTTAAGAAAATGGGCAAAAAGAAATAATAAAGGATCTCAAAAATATTTATTCTTGAGATGGGAAGGTAGGGTATGATATATGAATCTTAATTATTCCCAAATTTGGAGAGGTGTTTTGGCAAAAACCAAACATTCCTTTATGGAACAGGTTTTGGAGGTTTTGCCTATTAAGGGAATTAGATAGTTTTGGTCCATAATAAATATGGATAATTAATGATAAATCTTGATGATCAAGGTAGGGGATGTATACAAGGTGTAACAAGCATCTGCAACCTTGGGATTGGAGAATCCAAGTTGATTTTGGTGAAAACTGGAGATTTAAGGATCTTGGGTAAGATTGTTTTCATGCCACAAAAACCTTGCTAGATCTTGGAGCTTAGGGCTCCCCTTGGGGCATGGGATATATGGATGGATAGACCAAGTGATGTATATCACAATGGTGTAGAGGTTTGAGCTTGATCATGCTTGAGCTCACCAGGAAAGGCTTCCAAACTCTGAATAAAATAAGCCTGCGAAAGCAGATTATCTACTAGCCTTCAAAACCTTGTGAGTTTAAACATCTCAAGGATCCAATTGGAACAACTAAAGTAGGTAATGATATACCTATATGAGTAGAACACAACCATGCAAAGAGTTGGTCCATAGAAGGTTGGATGGTGGTGTGAGCTTCTATCAAAGTAGGCCTATTGACTAGATTTGTAGGAAAAGTTATTTTCTTGCCTGCAAAACCATCAAGAACAAGTGGGTTGGAGAAAGATCTAACCAAGGGCAAGAGTGGTCCTTGGTAGTCCTTAGGATGGTTAATAAGATGGTTCAGATGCATTTTCAAAAATGCACAAGGGTTGAGAAAAGGAGGCATTCAAAAAGGTGATGTTGGAAATAGTTTTTCTAGTCTTAGCCAAATTTGGCAGACTTAGGGTTTTTGACTAGAATGTGGGTGGTGATGATTTTGATAGGTTGCAAGGTACCAAAGCATCATCAAGTGGATGAGTTTGAAGTGTATATTGAGTAGGAAGGATCCATGCTTGATATTGGTCTTCATTGACTTGGGAACTTCTAGAAGGGATATCTTCAGAATTGATCTGGTTAAGGGTTTTAGACGATTACTTAGTGGCTAGGGATCAGGTCCAGATTGTATTCTTGCTTAGGGTTTGGTGATTTTAAAGTATTTTGGTCCCAGAGGATGAGCTCCTAGAGTATCTCATACTACTTCTAAGCAATCAAGTCAAACAACAGATTAAGGCAACTCATCTTACAAAAAAATCAACTACTACTAGGGTTACCATCAAGCTTAGCTTGAGGTAAGGATGGGTATTTTGAAAAGGTTGGATTTTGAATAAGATGAGAGTCCTTGGTACCTCTAGAAAGAGTAGAATTCCAAATCTTACTAAAAGGTTTTGGAGATCCTAGAGGTAAGATTAGTTGAAGGTTCTGTCTTGAAAACATAAGGAGATTATATTATATATCTCTCCATAGTTCGATCAATAGAAGCTACTAGAATAGTTGGTTTGCAAAGGCTTCTTGGCATAGGTTTTGAAATGCCAAAACATTTGAGAATATGTAAAATGACCCAGGATAGTTTTGTTAGATAGCTTTTGTCAACTGGTTGTGAGGTAAGGAGTATCATATGATATACACTCACATGCACCAGCACAAACAGATAACAAGCAAACACTACACCAATGAACAAGAAAAAGTTTTTGTTCCCCCTGATTTTTGCATTCTAGACAACTAAACAGGGTTGCTGAAATTGGGATGTTACAATCAACATCACAACCATCATCACCATCAGCACCCTCATCACCATCTCCATATTGCTGTAACAGTTGGGTTGAATCTTGCATAGTTCTTAGGGGATACTTTCTCGGTGTTGATTACTCCTTGTAGTTGATGCCATTGAGTGAACCATTGAATTATTGTTTATGTTCAGATTGTTATACATCATTATTCCATCTCTGATCATGATCCGTATGATGTCTTGTGTGTAGTTCGTTTTGTTCTTGAGGACATGGGAGAAGTCATGTTGTTAGTAGTGGAATTGTGTTGAGAAAGATTTAATAGTTTGATATTTAAGGTGTGGTGTACTTCTTCTAGTGGTGTCACGTGAACGTCGACTACATGAAACTTCACCTATATGGGCCTAGGGGAATGCATTGTGTATTTGGCTACTAATCGTAGGGGTTGCCGGAGTGACAGAAACCTGAACCCCCGTTAGGAAACAATTGCACAAGGGACGTCAGGGTCTTAGAGTTTAAAGTTGTGGTTAGGTTTCTACCTTAATTACTTTCTTGTACTTACAGATGTTTGCAAGGGGTATAATCACAAGTATGTATTAGTCCTAGGAAGGTCGGTACATTAGCACAGGTTCACCCACACAACACTTAGCAAGCTAAAGAAGATTAATCAACTATATGAAGTGAAAGCACTTGACAGTCTTCCCGTGTGTCCTCGAGAACGTTTGGTCATCTTAAGTAATACAACCAGTTTGTCCTTTGCTGCATAAAGGATTGGGCCACTTGCTGCATTCGTTCTTATTGTCTTTTATTTACTCGTACTTTATTTACCTGCATTATAAGAAATCCCTAAAAATCCATTTGCTAAGTATTTGCAGAGAATTCCTGATCCATACCACTAGCCAGCACCTTCTGCTTCTCGTTGGGTTTGACACTCTTACTTATCGAAAATACTGCGATACACCCCCTATACTTGTGGGTCATCAGAGGCGTCTAAGCATCGTCGGTACCGTGCTGGTGACGTCCAGGTCACTGAGGGTGTTGCGGTGGCTATTGGCGTCGGGGAAGAAGATCTTGGGCGGTCGATGCCGTCTTGAGCGCGGTGGACGAGGCCGTCGCTGAGGCAGATCTAGTGCAGTGAACAGCGATGACAGAGCAGCTGATCTAGAGCGGTGGCTATGGAACTCTCGAAACTAGATCACGTCCGGTGTACACCGGTGAAGCGGATCTAGTACGGTTGGGTAGCTTTCGGTGGCCGGGAAGCAGAGCTTGGGCGGTCGATGATGCCATCGGCGTGGTGAACGACACCGCAGCTTCGGTGCAATGGCAGAGAGACCCGGTGAACCAGATCCGGTGGGTGAGCAGCGGTGAAGCGGCTCCGCGGTGGTGCATGAGACTGCCCCTCAAGTGGGTCCGGCCGCCGTGAAATTTCCGCCGGCCGGTGCGCGTCGTGGTCGTGGAGGTGAGGGCTTGGGAGAGAGGGGGCTGGGATTTTTGGAAGGACCAGCGGGAATATTTGGGCGAATCCGGACTAAGGAGGTGAACAGAAATATAAATTACGATCGTGCCCCCAAGCTACCGACTTTAGCTTGCCCATAGGGCGTCAGAATAATGGGTACAATTGGAATTTTGAAGTCAAAAGTTTTCGAAACTGAGGGGCGGGAAATGCTTCAAGATCGGTGTGTGATTTTGCCGCTTGATTGAGATATTGAATTTGGTGACTGTCCATCTAATAATAATATAAAAATGGTACTACCCCGGTGGGATATTTTGCCTCAAAGTTTTTGAAACTAAGGAGCGGGAAATGCTTCAAAGTCAGTGTATGGTTTAGCCGCTCGATTGAAATTTTGAATTTGACAAGCGCCCATCTGATAATAATACAAAAATGGTATAGGCCCGGTGGGAGATTTTGCCTCAAGGTTTTGAAACAGAGGGGCGGGAAATGCTTCTAATTAGGTGTGCGGTTTTGTCGCTCGATTGAGATTTGAGATTTTGAATTTGACAAACGCCCATCTGATAATAATAATAATATAAAAATGGTACTCCCTAGGTGGGAGATTTTGGCTCAAAGTTTTTGAAACGGTTAGGCGGGAAATGCTTCGAAGTCGGTGTGTGTAATTTTGCCGCTTGATTGAGATTTTGAATTTTGCTAGCGTCCATGTACTAGTAGTAGTAGTAAAAAAAGGTGGTAGAATGTACGGCTATATGGTCAGGAATTCATGGCCGAGAGTCACATCAACTGATCATCCATATAACCACACTTGAGGTACTCCCTGTGTTCGGTATTACTAGGCTGGAGTAGTACTAGTTCAGAGAATTAACTTCACCTACTCGCTTTATAGCTAGTTATTGCATGCACTAGTAATCCTAAAATCCAAGCAATGCTCGTGGCCACCACATCTAATTGAAAACATGCAAGCCAATGGATGCACTCCCATTTTAACAACATGATCGGCCAGGAGCATTACACGACATGGTGGTTCATATTTTACGGTCAACTAGAGGAGTAATTGAGCAAAACTAGGAGCATTAATTGGTCCTCCGGCCTAGCAATTGAGGCTGTAAAATAATTAAGAGGTATATACACCTTTAGTCCCACATCTTGCACTGCGAGAGCGTTTTAGTCCTACCTATCGAAAAATGAGCAATACTAGTCCCTCAACCTATATCTCGAGAGCATTTCAGTCCAATTTAATGGAATTTCAGTGAATTTTACTTAATTTGTCCACAAATGACGTTGATTTTTTTAAATGACCCCTCTATATTTTTTTATGTCATTTGTGTCCCTATGTGGACTGATAAGTGGGCCACCTGTTAGTAGATGTACACATAAATCTCTAAGAGGAGAATGTATTCGAACTTAACACTTTTGTACAACGACACACAGACACACACCCACAAGTCACTATGCCGGTAGATGCCCACGACTACTCATGTGAGACAAGGAGTACTTGAGAGGAGGTAATAATGCCAGACGAGGAGTACTTGGGGGGAAGTAATTATTTATACAATAAAAAAGCACATACGAACGCAAAAAATTCTCACGTCTATGTTGGCACGGTCCATAATATCAACTGTATAGCTTTGTCGTTAACCTAGTAGCTAGATGCAGTGTCTAGAATAAACTCGAGTTTTTTCTTATTCGCAAAAATGAAAAGGAATAAAGTTGAGTTATTATTGTACCCTAGAACACATATTTTTGAATATCCAAAATAAAGAACACATGGGGCAGAGCGCTCTTCAGTTAATCACTTATGTGTGCATGTTGTAGTGGCAAGGTTGATTTCTTCAGTAGCGTAGGTAATCAGTTCGATACCCTACAATGCATTGGTAGTTTTTCTTATTTGTTTTCTTATTCAGATCCTCCTGTCAAGTCATACCAAGGTCACAACTGGCAGGCATAAAATACATAGCGGCCATTTTGCAAAAATTATGATGCCATATGTCACTTCCAGAATTAGTTACGATGAATTCGGACAAAATCACTGAAATTTGATTGAATTGGACTAAAATATTCCTGGTTACAAGTTGTGGGGCTAGTGTTGCTCACTTTGCAAGATGTGGGACTAAAACACTCCCGCGATGCAAGTTGTGGGACTAAAAACATATATACCTCAATAATTAACAACCGTGCTATTGAGAGAACATGAGGTTTTTAGCTCCACAGAGCACACACCCCATCCGGCCACATGGTGAGCATCCAAGGGCACAGCCAAAAAGCGAAATTGAAAAATGGAAAATGCCATGCAAAAAATGGAAAATACCTTGCGTTTGTGTGTGCCCTGAGGACCAGGGAGCCCAGGTTTTCTTCTTAGATTTTGGGATAATTAAATACAATGAGGTTATGATACTACTACTAGTAGTATCATCCTACACCTACACACTCGCGTGCTCCCAGGAGTCGTAAAGCTGGTGTGCGCACGACCATTGTACCGTAATTAGTGCGCGTGCGCATGTGCGTGCCCGTGCCAGTTTGATGAAACGCGCTTGTGATTGCTGTGTGCATGTCGTCGTCTCTTTTCCACACGATTCGCTTGGCTTTCCCAGGCTTTTGTTTAAATATGTGTCTCTGGACCTGCTTCATGTGCCAGTCGGTGGGACCAAGACCACATGAACGCCATCATCCATGGCCGGCAAGAATCAGGAGGACTCGCCATGGGATGGTCTCCCTGAGGGACTCGTCCAGAAGATAGGTGACATCTTCCTTTCGACGGACGACTTCGACTACTACGCCGCCTTTCGGGCAGTCTACAGCGCCTGGCACGGCTTCACGGAGGAGCGCTTTATGCCAGCCAACTGGATTGTTCTAGCGCACTAGTTGTCGGAGGAATATCGGGTAGAAGACGTCGCCATCATGTTGCTGAACGTGAGAACTGGCTTCCACCTTGAGAAGAAGATTAGCCGGGTTATTCACAGGTGCTTTCTTTATATTCATCTGTATATATGCGATCCATTTTTTGCATTCACATCCTATACTATCTATTTTTCAAGTTTTGTTTCTTCGTCCACTTGTTGCCTAGGGTTTTGCTCCATGGTTTACCTTGATTAAATTTCAGTCTGTTTACCTTGACTAAATCTCTATTCTCCTCCCTCTATCTTTGGAAGGTACTTTTATGTCGGTAGTTGATGTCTACGCACTTCTATTATTGTAGACAGTTGTTGGGCCTCCAAGTGCAGAGGTTTGTAGAACAGCAGCAAGTTTTCCCTTAAGTGGATCACCCAAGGTTTATCGAACTCAGGGAGGAAGTGGTCAAAGGTATTCCCTCTCAAGCAATCCTGCAATCAAGATACAAGAAGTCTCTTGTGTCCCCAACGCACCAAATACACTTGTCAGGTGTATAGGTGCACTAGTTCGGCGAAGAGATAGTGAAATACAAGTGGTATGGATATAAGATAACGGTGCTAGAAAGTACTTTGATGGCCTGGAAAAGACCGAAGGCAAACTGAAATAAAGATGGAAGCAAGCAAACATGTAACAGATCTAGTAGCAAACGATGTTTCAATGCTTAGAAACAAGGCCTAGGGATCATACTTTCACTAGTGAACACTCACATATAAATATCTTCTCTTTATGATACTACGCTGAACTACTCTCCGGTTGGACACTCTAATCAACGGTAGGGCTATAACAACACACCTCAAAGTAAGCCTTTCCCGTCTAGAAAACCCCACACTGTCACCTTGAGTACTAGATGAGTCCAACAAACACCCCAATTACATAAAGATATCCAACTCCAAATATAACTCATAACAAGTATTTGTAATCTCTAGCCTAAGTGCCACCATGGTGAGCACACTGTCACTTTCACACACATGGGGAGAGCAGAGATTCATTAAAGCACTTGAGTAGCAGAATAGATTTATAGATTACAAGCTCATGATCTCAATAAGATCATGCATAGAGAGAGAGATGAACACATAGCTACTGGTAGAACCCTTAGCCTCGAGGAAGAACTACTCCCTCCTCATCATGGGAATCAACAATGGTGATGGAGATGGTGGTGGAGATCGATGGAGATGGCTCCGGGGGCACTTCCCCGTCCCGACAGGGTACCGGAACAGAGACTTTCTGGCCCCCGAATCTCCCCTTAGGTGGCGGCGGCGCTGCAGAACTTTTCGTTTATTTCTGGTTGACCCTTTAGGGTTTTGGTGTCGGGAGGCTTCTTATAGGCCAGAGGGCAAGGTCGGTGGGCGGCCAGGGGGCCAACACCATGCCCTGGTGCGGCCTAGGTGGACCCGCGCCTAGGGGTGGTGTGGCTACCCTATGGCCCCTCTCCGGCTCTCCTTCTGGCTCCGTGAGTCTTCCGGGAAAATAATAACTTTGGCTTTTGTCCCGTCCAATTCTGAGAATATTCATTTTCTGACTTCCTGGAACCAAAAACAGCAGAAAACAGGAAGCTAGCACTGTGGCTCTTGTTAATAGGTTAGTCCAAGAAATCATATGAAAAGTACTCCAAAGTTGGAACAAACCACAAGAAAGTAGATAAAACCAAGCATGGAACATCAAAAATTATAGATACATTTGCAATGTATCAACATCCCCAAGCTTAACTCCTGCTCGTCCTCGAGTAGGTAAGTGATAAAAAGAAAGAATAATTTTTGGGGTGACATGCACCATCAAAGACTTGATCAAAGTATTTGCAAAACATTCATAGCTGGGATCATAGTACTTCAATCATAGCATGAAAGACAAGGTTCTAGCAATAAGCAAAGAAACTATGCTGCAACGTGAAAAGGCACGAACAAAAGATTCATGAATAACAATGCTTTGCAAGACGTTTGTTTGTTTCACATAAAGAAAACATAGCATAAAAGTATTCAGCTTGTCCCTCAATAGAGTAGCAAATATAAATACATAGGACACCTTCAAAGCTCATAAGAGTGACTAGATACAAATAGTTTAAAACAGGCAATATCAAGTTATGCATCAATCAACTAGTCTTGGGACAATGCACATAGAACTAAGAATGGCCACTATGCTCTCAAAGTAGGTGCATAAAGATAGAAGGTGGAGACTCAATGTAATGGTGGAAGAAAAGCCTTTGTAAAAGGAAGTAGGGATTCAAGTCTCATAAAGAGCTTCCAAAAATTATGGTACTTATAGCTTTCAGCTCTCATTTCCCTATCATAAGCATCTTGAAGTGATTAAGGTTAAAGTGAACAAACTATGGTGTACATGCTTGACGAAGTATAAGTCAGAAATCTCATGTCCCTTATATACGAGGGCCGCTCCTCGTGCTACTCAAGTTTAGTCACTGGTAAGTTCTTGTCATTGTAAGTATATCTGTATCATAGAGAACCGCCAACGGGGTACCCCTTCCCCGATGATACGGAAGAATCCCCATATCAAAATGACAAGGCAAGCAGACAACGAGCATCTCAGCAATCTTCTTATTTACCATGGGAATATGGTGCTTTTTTCTCTCTTTCCTCTTTTCATAGTATCTCTTTTTTTTCTCTTTTTTTCTCAATATAGGACTCTTTTTTTTGTAAGAGGAATGCTTCATAGACAGCTCATTATGGTTATGCTGCAGGTTTCCACCATGTTAGCATGGATTAGACCAGCGGCCCAGGCGTTTCTCTAACACATATACATAACTCCATGGACTTACAAGCTCCCATTTCATTTCACACCGACAACATCCAAATAGAAAAGAGCATGATATCAACTAGGTACAAGTACCAAGTGCAATGTTGAAAGCGTTCCCCATGACAGCATGGTTCTACTAATTCCCAACAAATAAGTGCAAGCATATACAACATAGACGACACAATGGTTCAAGTTTATTAAGGGCAAGAAAAGTAAAGTGTGCCATCAAGTTCATGAGAGCTTTAATCACTAGTTTTCTCATAACAAGTTTAATTTGGAAGGTAAACAAAAGCATGAATATACTTGGAATAGCATAAGCTAGTAGGTAGGTATGGTGGACTCTTTGGAATAACTTGGTTTAGGGAATTGGATGCATGAGTGGAACTCATACTTTGTTGTGGAGGCTAGCAAAAGACTGGGAGCGACCAACTAAGAGAGCAATAATGGCCATAATCATGCAGAGCGACAAAACATCATTGATCAAAGCATAAAGTGATACTACAAGTTGAAAACTAAAGGATCATATAGGCTATGGTGACTTGAGATAGTCATAACATGGTGTGATCATGTGCCAAGTCAACCCAAATAAAGCATCAAAGGAGAATACCACTATACTATGCTTTAATATGCTAAAACAACGCATGATTCATCCAAGGCACATTAAGCAATCTCAATTGTTTATAACAAGTCATGCTATAGCAAAGAATACTAAGCATAAAGCCAAAACAATATCAAGCATGGCATGACAAAGCATAGGCCACAGTAAAAAACAAGCTCTTTTTACCACATAAGCATGAACTTTCCTACTCTTTTCCAAACCAAACCAAACTATTTGCAAACCAAATGTATGAAAGAGGGGGTCCAACCAATTTATTCAGAAAACTAAGAAAACCAAGCAAACTAAAAACCAAAATGAAAACGAAAAAGAAGATGCTCCAAGAACAACACAACTGTGCATGAAACAATAAAAATGAAGCGTTTGGAAGAAACCTGGGATTTTTATTGATGAAGAAGGGGATGCCTTGGGCTTCCCCAAGCTTTGACGCTTGTACTTCTTGGATATTTCTTGGGGTATCATGTGTGGCATCCCCAAGCTTGAGCTTTAGTCCATCCTTCATCTCATTACTCATTCCTTCCATACACCTGAAATTTTTTCCTTCATACAAAACTTCACACAATCTTTATTAGCAACATTAGTGCAGTTAAGATAAATAAGTCTCAAGATTCAGTTCTAACACCAAATAAACTTTCATTAGAACACTAGCTACTGTAGAACTTCCCTAAAAAAGCTCAATTCCCCAAAAGAACTAAAGAACGAACTAACAAGAAGCAAATGCAGAAAATGGCAGAAATCTGTCAAAACAGACCAGCAGGTAAAGACAAATTTTTTCTAAGATCTTATGTTACTCAAATCAAAAAGTGTTGAACTAACGAAAGTTAGATAACAACCTGGGGAAGAAGCACAAAAATTCACGCCTCAAAAATACGTACAGAGATTTTACACGAATTTTTACAGTGAAGCACAGAAATCTGTTTCGGGACAGCAACTTTCCCAATCATTACTTCTCTCTCATTAGAGGTTAGTCTTGGCACAAAAATCAAAATAAAAAGGATAAGGAGCGGTTATTACAGAATTAATAACTTCCAAGACTTATCTAAAACTTTTGGGTTATCTCCCAATAAGTACTTTTCTTTAACGCCTTTAAGTTAGGCAGGATAGTTTGAGAAGATGCTCACATAAGAAATATGAATTTAAGTAAAAGAGAGCATCAAGAAGCAAATTCAAAGCACATTTAAGTCTAACCCACTTCCTATGCATAGGAATCTTGTAAAGAAACAAGTCATGAAAGCACAAAGCAACAAGCATAGGAAAGCAAAACAAGTGCAACTTCAAGACTTTCAACATAAAGAGGGAAACTTAATATTGTTGAGACACATAAAACCATGTTTCTCTCTCTTATAATAACTTTCAGTAGCATCATGAATAAAATTAACAATATAACTATCACATAAAACATTCTTATCATGAGCCACATGCATAAAAGAATTAATACTCTCCACATAAGCATAGTCATTCTTATTAATCGTAGTGGGAGCAAATTCAACAAAATATCTATCATTATTATTCTCATCACCATAATCATCAAATATAGGAGGTATATTGTAATCATAATTAATTTTCTCCTCCATAGTAGGTGGACTGAAAATATCATATTCATCATTGTAATCATCATATATTGGAGGTATAGTATCATCAAAGTAAATTTTTTCCTCCGTGCTTGGGGGACTAAAAATATCATGCTCATCAAAACTAGCTTCCCCAAGCTTAGACTTTTCCATAGCATTAGCAATAATGGTGTCGAAAGTATTCATACTAACAACATTTCTATTAGCATGCAAATAAAGTTCCATAGGTTTTTTAATTTTCTCTTCAAACACTTCATGTCCTAACTCAAGATAAATACTATAAAGCTCTCTAATTTTGTTGTTGTTTTCCATTAAGCCTAACTACTGAAAACAAGAAACAAAAAGAAAAAATTGCAGAATCTAAAGGAAATAACTTCGAGCACTCACACTGGAGGATGTGAGTACCTTTTACCTTACCTCCCCGGCAACGGCGCCAGAAAATAGCTTGATGTCTACACACTTCTATTATTGTAGACAGTTGTTGGGCCTCCAAGTGCAGAGGTTTGTAGAACAGCAGCAAGTTTTCCCTTAAGTGGATCACCCCAGGTTTATCGAACTCAGGGAGGAAGTGGTCAAAGGTATTCCCTCTCAAGCAATCCTGCAATCAAGATACAAGAAGTCTCTTGTGTCCCCAACACACCAAATACACTTGTCAGGTGTATAGGTGCACTAGTTCGGCGAAGAGATAGTGAAATACAAGTGGTATGGATATAAGATAACGATGCTAGAAAGTACTTTGATGGCGTGGAAAAGACTAAAGGCAAACTGAAATAAAGATGGAAGCAAGCAAACATGTAACATATCTAGTAGAAAACGGTGTTTCAATGCTTAGAAACAAGGCCTAGGGATCATACTTTCACTAGTGAACACTCTCATATAAATATCTTCTCTTTATGATACTACGCTGAACTACTCTCCGGTTGGACACTCTAATCAACGGTAGGGCTATAATAGCACACCTCAAAGTAAGCCTTTCCCATCTATAAAACCCCACACTGTCACCTTGAGAACTAGATGAGTCCAACAAACACCACAATTTCATAAAGATATCCAACTCCAAATATAACTCATAACAAGTATTTGTAATCTCTAGCCTAAGTGCCACCATGGTGAGCACGCTGTCACTTTCACACACATGGGGAGAGCAAAGATTCATTAAAGCACTTGAGTAGCAAAATAGATCTATAGATTACAAGCTCATGATCTCAATAAGATGATTCATAGAGAGGATGAACACATAGCTACCGGTAGAACCCTTAGCCTCGAGGAAGAACTACTCCCTCCTCATCATGGGAATCAGCAATGGTGATGGAGATGGTGGTGGAGATCGATGGAGATGGCTCCGGGGGCACTTCCCCGTCCCGGCAGGATGCCGGAACAGAGACTTTCTGTCCCCCGAATCTCCCCTTCAGTGGTGGCGGCGCTGCGGAACTTGTCGTGGATTTCTGGTTAACCCATTAGGGTTTTGGTGTCAGGAGGCTTCTTATAGGCCAGAGGGCAAGGTCGGTGGGCGGCCAGGGGGCCCACACCATGCCCTGGCGCGGCCTAGGTGGACCCGTGCCTAGGGGTGGTGTGGCCACCCTATGGCCCCTCTCCAGCTCTCCTTCTGGCTCTGTGAGTCTTCCGGGAAAATAATAACTTTGGATTTTGTCCCGTCCAATTCTGAGAATATTCATTTTCTGACTTCCTGGAACCAAAAACAGCAGAAAACAGGCAGCTAGCACGGTGTCTCTTGTTAATAGGTTAGTCCAAGAAATCATATGAAAAGTACTCCAAAGTTGGAACAAAACACAAGAAAGTAGATAAACCAAGCATGGAACATCAAAAATTATAGATACATTTGCAATGTATCAGTAGCACAACCGGCGACCTCCTTGTGCTTGGACAGAGGGTGCAGCCGTACAAGACCCGGTTGTACAACCCAGTCTCAGGTGCTATCAAGCGCCTGAGGGCAGAGATACCGACCGAGCAGGTGGCTTCTGTCGCTATGACGATGTTCCCGTCATTGATGGTGTTTACATCAAACAATTAGAACACCATCATTCGATGGGCGGATGAGATCACGGAGGAAGGGAGTCGCCCGGTCTTTGGTGAAGGGTGGTACTCGCCGTATGACTTCGCGGAACTCCGGAGCATGACCTCTTACGCCGGTGATGTTTTTTTCATAGACAGATACGGGTCTATCCTCTCAACTATGTGTGATGCTGCTCATGGAGATGTGCAGCTGCAGTGCTCCACACAAACCCTAGAGATGAATCCCACCATTGCAGGCCCTATTACGGGCTGCCAGTTCCCAGAGAATCGTTTTTACCTCGTCAAGTACGACGGGGAGTTGTTGTTCGTAGTGAGTGGACCGGTCTATGGCGGCAGGCCGGTTGTTTACCAGGTTGATACTCAGAACCGTGTCCTTTGGCTGGTTAGAGGCATCGGAAGTCGTGCTCTCTTCGTTGCTGAGAATTGGTGCGTCTGCGTCGACAACACTAGGGTACCCACGGTGTAGGCCGGCAGCATATACTATGCGGATCTATCTGAGATTAGATCTTACAACTTTGAGGCTCTTGCATGGGAAGAGGAGCCAAGCGTTGTATATGGGTATGGAGTAGGAGGATTATGGAATGACCGTCCTTTAGAACTCGATCGATTGCTGGCGGAGTATTGCAGAATCGTCAAGCATTCTGAGCTGCAGATGGTGCCGCCATATGGCGAGGATGGTACCACCCACTACGATTACTACGACGGCTATTCATCAGATTGATGGATTCTGTGGGTCTGCTCCTAATGTATTCTCTTCAGGTCTGCTCTTTATGTGTTCACTTTGTTGAGTGAACGTCTATGAATTTTGCAAGTTCTATGGTGCCCGTCTAATACAATGGATGTTCTCCCTGTTCCGGTAGATCGTGTGTTGTACCTATTACAATTTCACTGTTTTTCATGTGTGTGTACTAATTCTGATAGATGCTCAGTTTGCAACAATCCTCAAACAACTTATAACTGCAAATTATAGTAGATTGTTACAATCCTCAGTAAACTTGATAGTAATAAAATGAAGCATAAAAGTTGCAGCAGGGTCCAGACAACTAAAAAAACACCATAACTCGTGTTACAGACAAGGTCTTTATGGAGCTTGCATCCCAAGACATGTAACAACTGGCTTCCCATGTGAGCTACAGATGAGATTATTAAGTATGTTCTGCGTTAAGACTTTCCTGTTTTTCAATTCATATAAGTCTTTGCGTGCTATGGTGATTACTGAATCTGTTTTGTTAGCTTCTTGCTCAACAATATCTCGGGCATCTTGGAGGGCATCCTCAAATAATCTATCGGCTAAAACGAGGATCAGTCGAAGCGGTGTGCCATGAGCAATAGGTATTGTCACTGCTGTTGTGTGAAACAAAATCTAAACTTGGAGAAGCGGGTCATTGTTCGGCATTCAGAGGGTCATTTGCAGCCTAAAACAAACACAAAACAAGTTATAACAGCATTACCATGCAATCACACCACCATGAATTTTAAATGTGTCAATGTGGTAATATATAAGGAAGCAATTAACAGTGGTGGCTCATACATCTATTTCTTCTTGAAATAAGTGGACCAGCTGGCGCCATGGAGCGATGCGAGCATGTGCTGCTCTGTGAAATGACTGCTCTACTTGAAGATGGTTGAGACCAAGACAAAACAAGTTACTTAAATAACAGACTTGGGAAACAAACTACAAGTTCATTTTGAATAACAATGCGAGCAATCAACCAAAGTACCTGATGCAGACTGCTCAAACTAGAATGTGCAGAACATGAATAAAACGAATATTAAAACTAAGCCATTATGTTTCTCATATATAAACTAGCCAGGAACTACACAAAGAAATCTGCAACTGATTTAATCATAGACAAAAAGGAGTAACTCAGCCAATAAAAACACATCAATTGTGAGCCTCGAATATACTAGCCAGATAATTTCAGACAAAAAATGAATGAAGCAATCATACATTGAATTATTCATGAATATCCAGATAATTTCAACGCTTCGGCGGCCTAAGAACAACAAACTGAACCATCAAGTGCCTCATATTAAAATAGCCAGTTCATTTAACTATGATACATAGTAGATACAAGAGTGAGATGAACTGCATAGAGTTTCTTATGATACATGTGTGGATCTTATCGCTAGTGTGGCCTTGTTTTATTATCAGACAACTCAGATTCAATACACCCGGCCTCTCCATGTCTAGGAAATTGAACGAAGCATATGGAACAAAAGCAGAACATAGTGGGGCTAAAAAATTGATGCTAATTTTTGGCAAAAAAAAAATGAAAACAAGAAAGACAAATGGTAAATTTAAGCAAGCAAAAAATGTGGCAAGGACCAAACTTGGGGTGGGGGGCCTTACGGTAGGTGTTACACGAGATCTACGGCGGCTCGTGTGGACGGGCGGAGTTTGTACTCCATTGTTGCTCCTCTCCATAAAGGTAAGGCCAACTCAAAATAAAAATAGGTTCCAATATGATATACGTTGGCATGAAGTGAAACAAAAGTGATGGGGTCTTACGAGATTATAGGATCCATTCACTCTATGATATTGTGTGCAAACTGAGGCTGCTCCTTGCATAATAATAGCAAATAGTTTAAGCCGCAGGTTAAGAGGGATCAAATCTATAGTACATAATTGTCAAATAGTATGACGTGTGTAAACGTGTAGTATAGGAT
The DNA here is from genome assembly GCA_910589775.1 of Avena eriantha. Classification (NCBI taxonomy): domain Eukaryota; kingdom Viridiplantae; phylum Streptophyta; class Magnoliopsida; order Poales; family Poaceae; genus Avena; species Avena eriantha. The sequence goes on from OU342745.1 coordinate 126,751,764, forward strand.
AGCAGGACAATAACACGATGGAAATACTATAGTTCGTAAATCGGCGAATGAGAGAGATATTATATAATCATATCTAATGTGGACAGGTACAACAGAGAATGTAAACAAATATGTTAAGTTACTAATAATTCACAAAGAAATAGTACAGTATATAAAAACAATTCAATGCGTGGAGTTTAAGCATAACCACAACGGGTTAATTTAGTACTCCCTCCGTTTCAAAATATAAGATGTTTTAGCTTTATGAAAAGAGTGCATCTAGACCTCTTTTAGTGTGTAGGTTCATCTAGGTTTGGAGTGAACCTTCACAAAGCTAAAGCATCTTATATTTTGAAACAGAGGGAGTACATAACAGGTGTATATCAAGTAAAGAACCTGTTAGTTAGGAAATTTAGCACGAATACAATACATTGCCAACAAACAGATCACGCAGGGAGATCTGGTTTTACCTCGGTCGGGGTGGCGTCTAGGCCTCCTCCGCATCCTCACGGGTCACATCGAGGTCGCCGAAGGTGCTATGGTCATAGTGGGTGTCGACGACGGGGAAGCAGATCTTGGGCGGGCGAGGATACGAGCAGAACGCTAGACCATGGCGTCCGTGGAGCAGATCCTAGGTGGTCGATGATGTGATCAACGCACCGGACAAGAGGGTTCGTTGAGCAGATCAGGTGTGCGGGTACGCCGGCTAAAGTGCAATGGGGATGTTCTGGCATGTGACGTATTCCTGGAGGAGAGAGAGGGGGAGGGGTGTCAACACCCGGATTTTTAATCCTAGATGCTTGTTATGCCTAATATCGCCATCCCAAGATTACCATTTTTGCGAGACATAACAGATTGGATATCACAGTACATCATCCATTACAAACCATAATAAGGTCTTACACAAATAAAGGATCTCATGATCCAGTCTTAATACAATCAAGTAGCGGAATAAATAGCGTAGCAGTGGGGTCCATCTTCAGTGTCACAGGCAATGCTGATGATGGGAGATGATCCTAGTTGTCATAGTCATCCTGCTATCCTCCTTTAGGGTAGTCCTCATCATAGTCTGGCCATAGGAATAGCTAGGGACAAAAGCCATGAGTACTCTTTAAGTACTCGCAAACTATCACTAATAAGTAAGGTAATTCCAGTAGGAATGCTAAACTCTAAGTTTATTTGTAGAGCTAAGTTTGAAGCCTAAGCTGAGTTCAGAAACAAAGAAAGTTAAAATAAAGTTGAAATCACCTAAGTGGGAACTTATTTGTCATATTCAAAACTCTGTTGTGGTCAAGTCATCTCATTTCATAAGTCATTTTGAAAACATCTGACAATGGAAAAATATGGCCACTCCAACTGTCCATAACCGCGGACGCGGCTATTCGAATAGTTTGACACTCTGTAGAGGTGGTACACTTTCACCACAAAATTCGATACATCTGTCAGGAATAACCCTGAATCATCATACTTAGTATGCAGATAATCAAACATAACCTTTCCTTTACACACTCTAGTATAAGCACCTCTCTTATGAGTATGGCCTCCCAGCCATGACCATCTGTCATCCTGGGCACTGCATAGGTGGACAACATTGAGAGGTAGCCTCGGCTCAAACCTCTCCCGCGAGGGAACTAATACTAATGCATATAAACTTCCGGCTAAGCCTTACCCAATTCAGGTACTGTGGTTGTACGGTAAAATTGGAATGGTATTGCATCTGAACCCAACCATTAATTTTGATAAAGGGCTAAGGCTCATGCCTCAACATTTGCATCCTCATCATAAACCATTTGTGTTTCTCAACGCATGTCAAAACATCTCAATAGAATGTGTAACTACCTCGGTGAATTACGCTCTTAGTTACATGCCTGGATGAACGAAAGTGGTTAAAATAGTACGGTGGGGCCCAGGGCCACTCACGGTAGACCTTTCGGCCGTCCTAACCACTTTCAGACATCGGGACAAGAACGAGCGGCATAATCGGCAGGCGAAGGGATCAACTACATACACAAATGACTATGTATGCAAGCCACATACAACAGTCCTCAAAGCCATTCCATCTAGAAGAAATAGAAATATTGCAACGCCATACGACAAGATTCAAATGTCCTAGATAGAGATAATAATTTAGGATAGCTCCTCATACATCACACATCAGAGTATCAGGCGGAAGCGGAAAACAAGATCCGAGTACGGATAAGAAGCAAATTGGCATAAGATGCCCCATAAATAAACACATCCCGCCCACAGATCTCACGGATCCCCGTTCCCGGAATCTCTACACCGAATGATCGTTGCCAACATCATCTGTCTCTTCCACCCAGTATCCATCTTGCGGGTACACCTGTTCATCTGAATCAAACAATTTATCGTGTGAGACCCTCGGGGTACTCAGCAAGTCTTTATGCCGCTAAAGGGGACACAACCTGGGGTGACGCAATTGCAGCAAAAGATAATACCTAAGAATTCTATAGATACTCGCTAACCATCCGCCTAACCAATGATAGACGGATGTCCGTGAATTAAGAACAACAGTTATAACAGTATAATTAACAGATCCATCCTCCTCCTCGCTTACCAACGAGGAAGCGGACGAACAACCCCCATCATGCGTTGGCAGTTTTATTAACCATTCCATGAGTATTGCACTATTTACTAGTCAAGTACTTAGTCAGATTAAAAGCGATACTTTAGTTGTACTTGTCTATGATCGAGAAATTGTGCTCCAAGTCGTCCATAACCGTGGACACGGCTTTCATCAAGATTTACCCTGTAGGGGTGCACGAATAGCAACACACACTCGATCAACCTCGGAAAAACCAAATCAAAACCCAACGAGGCATTCACGACAAAGCAATCACAGGATTCAGAAAGATTTCAGGGGGCCACCCCATTAAGCTACCCGTGACGAAGTTGGCCGGCTCCGAGACGGACCCAAGGTTTGTGTCAATGGCTGTAAATGACTGGGAACCCGAAAGTGTGACTGGGCTTGTCGATACCGCGAAAACATTCCACGATCCAAAACAGTACAGGTGCTCCACGCACAATCTTAATAAAGCAGAAACATGGCATAAGTACAGGATAGTAATAAAACCCCAAACTACTTTGTGGCCCCAAGAAATAAGAATGAATCAAGATCTGGCTCAGGGGGGTCCATAAGGCCTCCCGGATGTGGATAGTGCGAATAAACAAGGAACAGGAATCAAGTACTCGGGGTCCTACGGGACACAAGTGAGCATGAGAAACCAAATAGCAGATATTGCTCACCGGTGCCTCTTTCATTAGTTATCCCATTGCTACTCTGGTTAAGTTGTTTAGGTACCTCGGTATTCATCAGACACTCACATACCCTACACATGCTTTTCTACGACTCGCATGGCTCAAACAACTCCTGTAGTAATGGCTCATGGGATGGAGGAACAAGCTTCGGTGGGGTCTAAAAGTAAGGCCATGCAGTAATTGGGATTCATTTTTAATGCAATCGCGACTCAATGATGCAAGAATAAGATAGAGGCAATAGGTACTGTATGTATGCAAGCATGTGGTAGTGCTTGCCTGGTAGCTCAGTTGAAGCGAGAGATGGATCTGGGTAGTACTCCTGTGATTCCTGGTAATTCTCCTGCTGGGCGTCTAATCGAAGAAGAACCAAACACACAAGGGCTAGCATAAATAAAGTGCACAAGCATATGAATTAAAATGTGACAAGCAAACAAGCATGCCATGATGAATGGTGCACAGTTTACATGGCATTAAAGTAGCATGGAAAGGGTGAGGTGTGGATTCAAGAAATAAAGCATTTTGTTATTTATTTGGCCCCATTTTATTGTCATAAACAGTTCAGATTTGTAATAATAATATGATGCATGCTTCAATTCAGAACAAGGACTGCATGGATAGAACGGGCTCGTCGCGCTGATCGATTTAGACATAGTATTTGCCAAATTTGGAGTTATAGAATTAAAGTTATTAATTAATTAAGGAAAAGGGCATTTTATTGTAATTTTAATCATCTCGAAATTTCAAAGTATTCAAATGATATTTTGAATGGTATATTTGAATTCCTCACATTTTTCTGATTCCAAAACATATATTACTTGTATTATTTGGATTTATAATTGAAAAGTTAATTAAATCTGAATTGAATTTGAATTTAAAAACAATTTTTGAAAAGGTTTAATTAAAACAGGCACAGGAAAAACTTTTCTTACTCAGCCCGTCCCAGCCATAGCCACTGACGGGTGGGACCAAACGGACTGGGGCCACGCGCGTAGTAAATCCTTTTCTACCGTGGCTCTGTCTAGCCCGTGCGACTGCGGGGTGGGCCAACTTGCTAAGGCCCACGTGACAGTGGTGAGGATGGTAGAGGCTGACAGGTGGGGACAAGCTGGACCGCGAGTTACGGCCCGAGGAACCTGGGGGGTTTTCGGCAAGACTGCCTGGGCGGCTGACTAGTGGGCCACGAGGTACCGTGGGTTGAGAGCGAAAATAAAAAGAGGGGGCTTTTGTAAAACTACCACAGGCCCAGTACTGTTCTTCGTTCTCTTCGATCTGACAGGAATCAGCGCGCAGCGCAGAGCAGGGGATCGAACCCGGGTCGCGGGCGCCCGCGCTGACGGGGGCTAGCCAGTGCGGCGGGGCTAGGGGAGTTGACAGGAAGGTAGGCGCAGCCTAGGTAGGGTGTGACGCGGGGCGGGGAGCGTGCAGACAACAGCGAGCGGCGACGCACTGAGACCGTTCGACGGAAAGAGCGGCGGCGCTAGAGCTGTACGGCGGAGAGGAGGTTGTCCAGGAGGTGGAGGAGCTTACCGCGGGGAGGCTTCCAGTGCCAGAACGGGGAGGGGTGCAGCGGATCGTGGACGATGCAGGCGCTCTGGCGGGCTAGGGTTTCGACGGGACGGCGTGGTACTGGCGCTTCTGGGGCTTCTCGTCCATGCTGGCGCGTACATGGCGATGTAGAGGAGCCTCCTCGGTCTTCCAGGCCACCTCCACGACGCGCTGGCCGGCTGGAACGAGGGGGGCGATGCGTTGCTGGCAGCGACCGGCGGCAGGCACTGGCGACGGAGAAGAAGAAGGAGGAGAGGAGGGCAGGCTCGGGGCAGATCTGGGAGCTGCCAGGAGGCGTGTGAGAGGAGGGGAAAGTGAGGGAGAGGGAGGAGATGGCGTGTGGGCACGGGGCAGGTAAAGTAGCCTCGGCCCTTTTCCTGCTTCTTCTCGGGCACGTGCTTGTCGTGAGGGGCTAGGGTAGGGAGAGGGCTGCAGGTGGGCTAGGTGGGGACGGGGAGGAGTAGCAGCTGGGGCTAGCATCGTAGGTAGAAGAAGAGAGAGGGGAGGGGTAGCTCGGGCTAGGGTAGGGTAGTCTCAGGTTAGGGTTTTTGTGTAGGATTAGAGAGAGGGGGTTAGCTGAGGTGTGGGCCAGGGAGAGGGTGGCCAGTTGTTCATCAGCAGGTTAGTGAGAGGGGGAGTGAGAGGTGAGGTTAGGGTTTAGGGTTTAGTAGAACTAGTGTTAGGAGAATAGTAGAGAGAGAGAGAGAGCTAGGTTAGATTTTATTAGGTATTTAGATTTTAAAATTTGTTTATGAGACCATACCAAAAGGAACATGGAGCTTCATCTAGCTTGAGCTAAGGTGGAAGAGAAACAAGAAATAAAGAGAGAGAAAAGAGATATGTGAAAAGAGTCTCATATGATCATGCATGGAGAAAATAAAATAAAAGAAAGAGATGTGGGTGAGGATATGGGAATGGTGGAATGGGAGGAGATGGGTCACAAAGAAATAACCACTAAAGTCAAAGGCAAAACCCATGGGATAAAAGGTGGTGGTACTTTTGCATGGCCCATGCAAAAATAATGATGCCATGATTTATTTTGTGAAAACAATAATAATATGATGGCATTATTCTTATGCATTTCCCAGAAGTGGAATAAAAGCCAAGCAAAAGATAAGTAGGATTAGATCCACCCCACCACATGAGCTAGGATAAAATCAAAAGAAAAAGAATTGCAAGCTCATGGACTAGTAGGATGGTGGAATTATAAAGTGGTGAAAAGAAAAGATAATGGAGGTGAATAAAATATATGCCCCCAACTCTTAGACAATATATCAATAACCAAATACAATATCAAGAGGCAAATACAATTAATAATGCATGTGAGAGAAGAACCAAAAGAAAAAGTGTTTTATATGATGCTCAAATGCAAGGTGGCATGATGACATGAGCATGATATAATTATGATGCAACAATTGTATATAGGAAGTAGCCAATATCTTACTAGAACAAGTATCATTACAATTGTTAGACAATTGGGATGCTACAACTCTCCCCCACTAAACAGGAATCTCGCCCCGAGATTCTAGGAAGAAGAAGACTCAAAGAGGGTAGGATACTTGGCACGGAGCTCATCTTCACGTTCCCAAGTGGCTTCATCAACGGAATGGTGCGACCACTGCACCTTGCAGAAGTTGATGGACTTGTTGCGAGTCCTTCTTTCTGCGACTTCAAGAATTTTTGTGGGGTGTTCTTGATAAGACAGATCTTCTTGGAGATTGATGAGTTCATGTTCCACGGTCCTGCCGGGATCCTTGAAGCATTTCTTGAGTTGAGAGATGTGGAAAACATCATGGACTTTGAGTTGTTCAGGGAGCTCAAGAGCATAAGCAACTTCTCCTCTTCTTCCACGAATTTTGAAAGGACCGATGTATCTAGGAGCCAGCTTTCCTTTGATACAAAAGCGGCGCGTGCCTCTCATGGGAGTAACACGAAGGTAAACGAGATCACCAGGGACATACTCCATGTCCGTGCGCTTTCTGTCATAATTGCTCTTCTGGTGACTTTGAGCAATCTTCAGATTTTCAAGAATGATGTGAACTTTCTCCTCCGCTTGAGTTATAATGTCGGGGCCAAACAATATTCTTTCACCTGCGCCCGACCAACCAATCGGAGTTCTGCACTTGCGACCATAGAGAGCCTCAAATGGTGCCATCTTTAGACTTTTCTGGAAACTATTGTTGTAAGAGAATTCAGCATAAGGAAGGCATTCTTCCCACTTCATGCCGAACGAGATAACGCAAGCACGGAGCATATCTTCCAGAATCTGATGGATCCTTTCAACTTGTCCTTGCGATTGAGGGTGGTAGGCTGTGCTGAAGTTTAATTTTGTTCCCAAAGCATTTTGGAAACTTCCCCAGAACTTGCAAGTGAAGATGCTTCCGCGGTCTGAACTAATCTCAAGAGGGACTCCATATAGAGAGACAATTCTGTTGATATAGAGCTCAGCCAACTGAATTGCAGAAATTGTTTCCTTGACTGGAAAGAAGTGAGCTAATTTGGAAAGCCTGTCAATGACAACAAAGATTGCATTGTTGCCTTTCTGCGACCTTGGAAAACCAGTGATGAAGTCCATCTCTACTTTCTCCCATTTCCATTTTGGAGGCTTCAATGGCTGTAGAAGACCGGAAGGTTTCTGATGGACAGCTTTAACTCTGCGACAAACATCACACTCCGAGACATACTTGGCACAATATTGTTTCAAACCAGGCCACCAATATTGTGTTTTCAAGTCCATGTACATCTTATTGCTGCCAGGGTGGATAGAAAGAACAGAATCATGCGCCTCCTTGAGAACTTGCTCTCTTAAACCCGGGTAGTTCGGAACAAACATCCGGTGTTCAAATAAAAGAGTGCCTTGGTCATCTACGTGAAAACACTCATACTTCGGAAGCTGAATGTTGGAAATGATCTTTTTAGTGTAAGGATCACCAAGTTGGATGGAGCGAACTTTTTCTTCCAAGAGAGGTGTTGCTAGAAGGTTCAGAAGATACCCTTGATCCACAATTTCAAGGTTTAGCTTGCGGAATTCCTCGCATAAGAGAGGTTGTTGTTCTTCCACCATGAGGTTGTTGACATAAGCTTTTCGGCTGAGAGCATCTGCCATGACATTGGCTTTGCCCGGGGTGTAGTTGATGGTCAAATCGAAATCATTGATTGTTTCAATCCACCTCCTCTGACGAAGGTTGAGATTAGGTTATGTGAAGATATACTTCAGACTCTTGTGATCAGAAAAGATCTCACAACGGTTGCCAAGCAAGTAATGCCACCATACTTTCAAAGCAAAGACAACTGCTGCGAGTTCGAGGTCATGTGTAGGATAGTTGATCTCATGCGTCTTTAACTGACGATATGCATAAGCAACCACTTGCTTTTCTTGTATAAGGACCGCACCCAATCCTTGCAATGAAGCATCACAGAAAATCTGGAAAGGCTTTGATGTATCTGGAGGAACCAAGACTGGAGTGGAAGTGAGCTTCTCTTTGAGTGTTTCAAAGCTTACTTGACATGCAGGAGTCCAAAGGTATTTCTTGCGTTTCTTGAGGAGATCGGTAAGAGGCTTCGCAATCTTCGAGAAATTTTGAACAAAGCGACGACAGTAACTGGCCAAACCAAGGAAACTCCGGACTTCTTTGACATTTATGGGTGGAAGCCAGTCCAGAATTGTCTTAATAGTTTCTGGGTTGACGGCGATGCCCTTGGCAGAGATGACGTGACCAAGGTAGGTGACTTGAGGCAGCCAAAACTCACACTTGGAGAACTTTGCATATAGGCGGTTCTCACGAAGTTTGTTTAGGACACACCGAAGGTGTTCTTCATGTTCTTCCTTTGACTTAGAATAGACTAGAATGTCATCCAGATAGACCACAACGAACTTATCAAGATACTCCATGAAAACTGAGTTCATAAGCCTCGAGAAGGTGGCAGGTGCGTTGGTGAGGCCGAAAGACATGACCGTGTACTCATACAGGCCATAGTGGGTGGTGAAAGCTGTTTTAGGAACATCTTCCTTGCGAATCTTGATTTGATGATAACCACTTCTCAAATCAAGCTTAGAGAATACCACAGCTCCAGCTAGCTGATCGAAGAGATCATTAATCCGCGGAAGGGGATATTTGTTCTTGATTGTTTTAGCATTGAGTGTCCGATAGTCAACACAAAGTCTATCAGTCTTGTCTCACTTCTTCACAAAGATGGTTGGACTACCCCAAGAAGAAGTATTGTGCTGAATGAAACCCAACTTCTCTTGTTCATCCAGCTGACGTTTGAGTTCCGCCAACTCAGGAGGACCCATTTTATAAGGCCGCTTGGAGATAGGAGCGGTACCAGGTTCAAGTTCAATGACAAACTCAACCTCACGATCCGGAGGCATACCTGGCAACTCTTCAGGAAAGACATCTGGAAACTCACAGACTACAGGAACACTCTGAATACCTTCCATAGCATCATCATTTAGAGCCGCCAAAGAATAAAGCTGAATTGCAGGAGTCAGACTTGGAGAATAGACTATATGGCCTTCAGGAATTTTTAGAGAAACCGAACGTTCAGCACAATCAATCACAGCTGCATTTGCTGTTAACCAATCCATGCCCAAGATAACATCAATATCAGAATTTCCCAGAACAATTAAGGAAGCCGGAAACGAAGAACCACCAATCTCAATTTGATTGCCATGGCTGATCTTAGTAGATAACAATCTTGCCCCGGGAGAAAGAACCATTAACTTTTTATCCAGCTGGTCTATAACAAGTTCATGCTCATTTGCAAATTTGTGAGAAACGAAAGAATGTGAAGCACCAGGATCAAACAAAACTCGTGCAGGAACTGAGTTAACAGGAAGCATACCCATGACAACTCCAGGTGCATGCTCAGCTTGAGCGACGTTGACACAGTTGGCACGAGCAACCATAGACCCAGGCTTGGTGTTGATGTTGAGGGCCCGAGGTGGAGGTGCACGAATCATAGGAGCACTTGCCGCAGGTCTTGGAGGTGGTGGTGGGAGAGCTTTGTTGTTCATAGGACAATTCCAGTGCTGATGCCCAATGTTTCCACAAGTATAGCAAGCACCAGGTGGACGTGGAGCAACGTAGCCAGGGACTCCGCCAGGCGCTCCAAGGTAGTTGTGGTTGTAGCCCCTGGGAGCCGCAGTGAAGGAGTTTGGTGGCCTTGGTGTGTAGCTTGAAGGTCTTGGTGGAGCAGGGAGCGAAGGTGGGGTGTTAGGAACCCAGACACGACGCTTAGAAGGAGCTGTCATAGCAGATGAGCTTGCTGTATCACGGCTGTGTTTCTTTGACTCCTCAAACACATGCCTACTTGCTTCTTCCTGCAAAGCTGTGTGTTGGAGTTCCAGAAAAGATGCCGGCCTTGCATGAGTGATTGCATATTTGATGGAAGCATTGAGGCCTTGCCGAAACCTCTTTTGCTTCTTCTTGTCATCAGAGATCTCATCGCCACCATAACGAGACAGGTTCATGAAGTTTCTGATGTAGGTGATGACATTGTCAGTGCCCTGCTTGAGGTTGAGAAACACTTCCTTCATCCTTTCCATGACAATTTCTGACAGATATTGCTCTTTGAAAGCAGCAGTGAACCGCTCCCAAGTAGGCTGAAAACCAGAAAGATCTGCCTTGATGTAATTTTCCCACCACAGAGCTGCATCTCCCTTCAGAAGGTGAGTGGCACATTTGACCCATTCTTGCCCGGGAACATCCGCAGTCATCATCAACCTTGACACTTCACGAAGCCAATCATCCGCATCAAGTGGCTGATCAGACACCTTAAAGTGGCGTGGGTTGAACTTGAGAAAACTCTTAATGTCTCCTCGCTTGGGAGGTGGAGGTAGCGGAACAAACTCATTCCTCCTGACACTTTCCTCGAAGCGCTGCTAGTTCTGCTGCATAGTGCCCAAAGCATTTGCAATACTTGCCAAAGCAGCCCCAAGTTCAGGTGGTATGTCCTCCTCAGAACGGCGTGGTGGTGCCATCCTGTGAATGATATAAAACACAAGTCAGTACTATAATGGAGAATGATAATAATCCAAAATAGTACCAAAATGGAATTAATCAAGATTAAAGAATGCAATTCACTGAGATGATATTAAAATATCAACAAAGTTCAAGGCAACTAGAAGATATTAAGCATAACGCACACGACTGAACAAGGAGTGTGGTACACAACTAACAAAGAAAATTTTCCGCAAATTTCGGCATTAAAATACCACTATATGCGCAAAACCACTTAACGAATCAAGATTAGTAACTCTACCAGTTCAATATACAAAAGCAAATGATAAAAGTAGTGGTATGGTCGCGACTCCATCCCGCACTCCAATCATTACTCCGCACATGAATCAGTAAAACACATATCCCAATACCTTCTTCTTAAGATGAACCTAAAGATTGGTAACTACGAAAAAGAGCACCCCAACAAGATAACGTCGGATAACAAAGAGTAAGATAGATCGCATCGGTGTACAACGAATCAGAATAGATCGCGTCGGTTTACAAAGGCCTGTCGGTATGGAATGTACCAACAGTTGATAACCAAAGGCAGATAGTGATAACATTTGGAAGCAACAGATAGACAAGGGATTCACACACACGCACACACACACAAACACAAACACAACCTGTGGTACTACGGAACCCAGAACACGTGAATCCTAGTTTGAATTTTAAGAGGAGGATTGAAAACGTTACACTTCCTTACCAGAAAAAGGGTGGGTGGGTGGGTAAGAAGAAAAATGGAAGCAGTCCTACTCTCACGTTTTGTTTTTCCCTCGTATACATAACTACCAAAATATTTGCTAGACTGACAACGACCATTTTGGCTGAGACCCTAAAGGGCGGGATGGCTCTGATACCAATTTTAACTACCTCGGTGAATTACACTCTTAGTTACATGCCTGGATGAACGAAAGTGGTTAAAATAGTACGGTGGGGCCCAGGGCCACTCACGGTAGACCTTTCGGCCGTCCTAACCACTTTCAGACATCGGGACAAGAACGAGCGGCGTAATCGGTAGGCGAAGGGATCAACTACATACACAAATGAGTATGTATTCAAGCCACATACAACAGTCCTCAGAGCCATTCCATCTAGAAGAAATAGAAATATTGCAACGCCATACGGCAAGATTCAAATGTCCTAGATAGAGATAATAATTTAGGATAGCTCCTCATACATCACACATCAGAGTATCAGGCGGAAGCGGAAAACAAGATCCGAGTACGGATAAGAAGAAAATTGGCATAAGATGCCCCATAAATAAACACATCCCGCCCACAGATCTCACAGATCCCCGTTCTCGGAATCTCTACACCGAATGATCGTTGCCAACATCATCTGTCTCTTCCACCCAGTATCCATCTTGCGGGTACAGCTGTTCATCTGAATCAAACAATTTATCGTGTGAGACCCTAGGGGTACTCAGCAAGTCTTTATGCCGCTAAAGGGGACACAACCTGGGGTGACGCAATTGCAGCAAAAGATAATACCTAACAATTCTACAGATACTCGCTAACCATCCGCCTAACCAATGATAGACGGATGTCCGTGAATTAAGAACAACAGTTATAACAGTATAATTAACAGATCCATCCTCCTCCTCGCTTACCAACGAGGAAGCGGACGAACAACCCCCATCATCCGTTGGCAGTTTTATTAACCATTCCATGAGTATTGCACTATTTACTAGTCAAGTACTTAGTCAGATTAAAAGCGGTACTTTAGTTGTACTTGTCTATGATCGAGAAACTGTGCTCCAAGTCGTCCATAACCGCAGACACGGCTTTTAGAAAGATTTACCCTGCAGGGGTGCACGAATAGCAACACACACTCGATCAACCTCGGAAAAACCAATTCAAAACCCAACGAGGCATTCACGACAAAGCAATCACATGATTCAGAAAGATTTCAGGGGGCCACCCCATTAAGCTACCAGCGACGAAGTTGGCCGGCTCCGAGAAGGACCCAAGGTTTGTGTCAATGGCTGTAAATGACTGGGAACCCGAAAGTGTGACTGGGCTTGTCGATACCGCGAAAACATTCCACGATCCAAAACAGTACAGGTGCTCCATGCACAATCTTAATAAAGCAGAAACATGGGATAAGTACAGGATAGTAATAAAACCCCAAACTACTTTGTGGCCCCAAGAAATAAGAATGAATCAAGCTCTGGCTCAGGGGGGTCCATAAGGCCTCCCAGATGTGGATAGTGCGAATAAACAAGGAACAGGAATCAAGTACTCGGGGTCCTACGGGACACAAGTGAGCATGAGAAACCAAATAGCAGATATTGCTCACCGGTGCCTCTTTCATTAGTTATCCCATTGCTACTCCGGTTAAGTTGTTTAGGTACCTCGTTATTCATCAGACACTCACATACCCTACACATGCTTTTCTACGACTCGCATGGCTCAAACAACTCCTGTAGTAATGGCTCATGGGATGGAGGAACAAGCTTTGGTGGGGTTTAAAAGTAAGGCCATGCAGTACTTGGGATTCATTTTTAATGCAATCGCGACTCAATGATGCAAGAATAAGATAGAGGCAATAGGTACTGTATGTATGCAAGCATGTGGTAGTGCTTGCCTGGCAGCTCACTTGAAGCGAGAGATGGATCTGGGTAGTACTCCTGTGATTCCTGGTAATTCTCCTGCTGGGCGTCTATTCGAAGAAGAACCAAACACACAAGGGCCAGCATAAATAAAGTGCACAAGCATATGAATTAAAATGCGACAAGCAAACAAGCATGCCATGATGAATGGTGCACAGTTTACATGGCATTAAAGTAGCATGGCAAGGGTGAGGTGTGGATTCAAGAAATAAAGCATTTTGTTATTTATTTGGGCCCATTTTATTGTCATAAACAGTTCAGATTTGTAATAATGATATGATGCATGCTTCAATTCAGAACAAGGACTGCATAGATAGAACGGGCTCGTCGCGCTGATCAATTTAGACATAGTATTTGCCAAATTTGGAGTTATAGAATTAAAGTTATTAATTAATTAAGGAAAAGGGCATTTTATTGTAATTTTAATCATCTCGAAATTTCAAAGTATTCAAATGATATTTTGAATGGCATATTTGAATTCCTCACATTTTTCTGATTCCAAAACATATATTACTTGTATTATTTGGATTTATATTTGAAAAGTTAATTAAATCTGAATTGAATTTGAATTTAAAAACAATTTTTGAAAAGGTTTAATTAAAACAGGCACATGAAAAACTTTTCTTACTCAGCCAGTCCTAGCCATAGCCACTGACGGGTAGGACCAAACGGACTAGGGCCACGCGTGCAGTAAATCCTTTTCTACCGCGGCTCTGTCTAGCCCGTGCGACTGCGGGGTGGGCCAACTGGCTAAGGCCCACGTGACAGTGGTGAGGATGGCAGAGGCTGACAGGTGGGGACAAGCTGGACCGCGGGTTACGGCCCGAGGAACCTGGGGGGTTTTCGGCAAGGCCAGGGCGGCTGACTAGTGGGCCACGAGGTACCGTGGGTTGAGAGCGAAAATAAAAAGAGGGGGATTTTGTAAAACTACCACAGGCCCAGTACTGTTCTTCGTTCTCTTCGGTCTGACGGGAATCAGCGCGCAGCGCAGAGCGGGGGATCGAACCCGGGTCGCGGGGCAGGTAAAGTAGCCTCGGCCCTTTTCCTCCTTCTTCTCGGGCACGTGCTTGTCGTGAGGGGCTAGGGTAGGGAGAGGGCTACAGGTGGGCCAGGTGGGGACGGGGAGGTGCAGCAGCTGGGGCCAGCATGGCAGGTAGAAGAAGAGAGAGGGGAGGGGTAGCTCGGGCTAGGGTAGTGTAGTCTCGGGTTAGGGTTTTTGTGTAGGGTTAGAGAGAGGGGTAGGGTTAGCTGAGGTGTGGGCCAGGGAGAGGGTGGCCAGTTGTTCATCAGCAGGTTAGTGAGATGGGGAGTGAGAGGTGAGGTTAGGGTTTAGGGTTTAGTAGAACTAGTGTTAGGAGAATAGTAGAGAGAGAGCTAGGTTAGATTTGATTAGGTATTTAGATTTTAAAATTTGTTTATGAGACCATACCAAAAGGAACATGGAGCTTGATCTAGCTTGAGCTAAGGTGGAAGAGAAACAAGAAAGAAAGAGAGAGAAAAGAGATATGTGGAAAGAGTCTCATATGATCATGCATGGAGAAAATAAAATAAAAGAAAGAGATGTGGGTGAGGATATGGTAATGGTGGAATGGGAGGAGATGGGTCACAAAGAAATAACCACTAAAGTCAAAGGCAAAACCCATGGGATAAAAGGTGGTGGTACTTTTGCATGGCCCATGCAAAAATAATAATGCCATGATTTATTTTGTGAAAACAATAATATGATGGCATTATTCTTATGCATTTCCCAGAAGTGGAATAAAAGCCAAGCAAAAGATAAGTAGGATTAGATCCACCCCACCACATGAGCTAGGATAAAATCAAAAGAAAAAGAATTGCAAGCTCATGGACTAGTAGGATGGTGGAATTATAAAGTGGTGAAAAGAAAAGATAATGGAGGTGAATAAAAGATATGCCCCCAACTCAACTTGGGCATTTAGACAATATATCAATAACCAAATACAATATCAAGAGGCAAATACAATTAATAATGCATGTGAGAGAAGAAGCAAAAGAAAAAGAGTTTTATATGATACTCAAATGCAAGGTGGCATGATGACATGG
Source organism: Avena eriantha (assembly GCA_910589775.1). Lineage (NCBI taxonomy): Eukaryota > Viridiplantae > Streptophyta > Magnoliopsida > Poales > Poaceae > Avena > Avena eriantha. The sequence continues at coordinate 126,767,247 of OU342745.1, forward strand.
GCATGATATAATTATGATGCAACAATTGTATATAGGAATTAGCCAATATCTTACTAGAACAAGTAGCATTACAATTGTTAGACAATTGGGATGCTACAGAATGACTCATCATTCTAAGGTTTTCACAAGTCATTTTCACCAAGTATTCCCATCTAAAGTGATCAAGTTTGTGGTTGAGCTCTAACTACTAAGTTAAGAGTGTTCACTAATGTGGGATGCTAAGATCAATCTCATGACATAGAATGACATCTAAATCTAACTAGATAGGTAAAGGACTTTAGTAAAGTAAAAGAAAGAAAAGCTTGTAAATAAAACATGCGGTAGGTAATAGTCAACATGTATAACCAAGCATGCCTATTGCATCTTGCTTAGGTTATATTGCATCTAATGATGGCTTGCAAGTTTTAGCTTGCCAATAATAGCTTGTCTTAGTTGGTGTAGTGGTTGAAATTTTCTTCCTCCTCCTCTTGGTAGAACTCCTCCTCCTCATAGACTTGGTCGGTACTATCGTCTATAAATACATACGAAATACACAATCACCAAACATTACTTAACTAGTATACTTAGCGCACTAAAGCACACATTTGATGATCTAGTATCATCACAAACATCACAAGGTTTAAGGAACTAGTTTCATTTCTTTTATCTGAGAAAAGTAATTTCTACTCATTGAAATTAACTAAGATTTAATATTCTCCAATTAAAATATGGGATCATGTGGACACATGTCATCACCACATATTCCAATGCATGGAAATGTGACTTAAATGTTGGATCATATTTTAATAAGTTTAAGATTAATAACTAATGATTTAAAGTGACTAGAAATGCCTATAAAGCATTATTTTGGTACTAGTCTAAAGTCACTGCATGCAAAACTTAATATTATTACATATTCAGATAGGTATGATTAAATGTGATTTTTGAGAGTTGGAAACAACTCAAAAGCTACTATGGTTGATTTTATTAAAATGTTTGAATGTGCAAATGCTTCTGTCTTGTTATTTTAGCTAGGAGAGATCTATAACTCTAAATGATTTAAATCCAACGGGCTTGGATAGAGATTTTCATTATCTTTCCAAAAAAATTGGAATCACTCAATTTGGATATGTAAAACTCTCTGAATTGATTTTTAAACTAAGGGACAGATTCTAGTTTAAGTCTAAAAAGAAAAATCTAAATTTGAATCACAGGGCCAGCGCGGGAACACTAACGGGCCGGCCCAAATTCACTCTACGGCGCTGAGGACTACTGACAGGGGGTCCCGCCTATCAGTGGCTCATTACATGCAAAGCGGTATGGGGCGAGATGGACCGCACGATTAGAACTAGATTAACGGCTCACGGTCGTCGTCGACGACGAACATGTCGCCGGCGAGACAAAAACCTAGCTATGCGGCGGGGGTGCAGTGGGGGTGTACCAGGGCTCCAGCGAGTGCGGCAAGGCGGGCAAACGAACGAGTCACTGACGGAGAGCTCAGGCGAAGTCACGGCAGAGGCTGAGGTGGACGAAATCAACGACAGCGTCTCCTCCTCTGCTGCGGTACCTCCGGTGAAATTCCGGTGGTTGGCTGCTCGAGCGGCTCCGGCGAGGGGTGGAGAAGGATCAACGGAGAGAGGGGAGTGTGAGAGTGTGAGGAATTCGTGCTGGGGAGGCTTGCTTATATAGGCCCAGCGAGGCGGCAGTGAGGCATGGGCGGTGCTCGCCGGTGATGACGGCACAGGGGGCTATCGGCGTGGGCGAGGTAGGTGGACAGTGGGCGGTTCCCTAGCAGTCAGCTAGGACATAATGGTGATGCTAGGGGCGGTGGCTAACGGTCGGGAGCGTCGCGTCCTCTGGGAGACAGAGGTGGTGCTCGACGTGGTTCTCGGCGAGTGTGGGTCAAGCGGCGGGGTACGGCCGTGTCTGGCGGGGTGAGGTGGTCAACGCGAAGCAGCGCGCGCGGTCTGGTGTCGAGGCGCAGCGTGTGTCAAGGGTTTGCAGCATAGAAAACAAAAAAAATCCTACGATGAGAACTATACGCCAAGATCTATCTACTAGATACAGAGCAACGGGTGGATATACATCCATAGAGAACTTACCCTCGAAGACAACAAAGCTTTGTTAACGAGATGGAAATCATGGATGATGTACTTGTACACTTGCCGATCTCAAGATCGTGATGAAGTCTAGCAGGTCCGGCTCCAGCACCTCCATCAAATCCAGCTCCAGCAAGTCCATCACCACCAAGTCCAGCATAGCAAAGCAGCGGTGCATCCGTGATCGCACACACGTCCGGTACCCCGACAACCTCCATCCCTCGCTCTAGCAAAGCAGCGGAAGCAGCAACTCCTTTCCAGATAAAGCCACCGGGAACATGTATCTCGCTAATCCGAGACCATGGGAAAATACTAGAGTGGAAGAGATATCCTTCAAGAGGAGGTGTGAGTGAGAAGGTGTGAGAGGGGGGCCTTTTATAGCAGGAGGGGGTGCCCCTCCACATGGCCGGCGCCCAAGGGGTGACCCCTCATCTCCTCATTCATGTGGTGGTAACTCCCTCCACATAAATTTTCCCCTTCACATTCTCTTATAAAGTCTCCACTTTAAATGCATTAAATTTATCCAAATTTAATGCTCTCTCATTTAATAAAACTATTTTATTAATTTTATTCAGAATTTTGTTAATTACTTTAATTAACAAACATTCACATAAAACCCCCTCGAACATTTCAATATTACATGCAGAACCAATTTCAGCAATTTCACCCGAAACAGTTTCGGTGTCTATTGAAATAATTCCAGCGCTTTCTTAATCTTTACCTGAAACATATTTGCTCCAAATGGTGTCGGTATCCCTTAAGTGTGTCACCCTACGGTTCGCGAATAATGTAGACATGATCGAGACCCCTCTCCGATCAATAATCAGCAGCAGGACCTGGAGATCCGTACTGACTCCCACATATTCAACGATGACTCTTGTGATCGTGTGAACCTTTAACATCATAACTAAATCCCTTTGTCTCGCGATATATTACATGTCCGAGATTCGATCATCGGCATCCAAATACCTAGTTTGATCTCGTTACCGATATGCACTCTTTTCTCATTCCCATGATATAACATTCTAGTGATCACATCACTTGCTTGCAAGCTATTTCAATGTGATATCACCGAGAGGGCCCAGAGTATATCTATCTGTCATCTGGACGAACAAATCCCACTCTTGATCCATGAGCCTCAACATAACACCTTTGTAGCATTGAACCCGCCTTTATAGTCACCTTGTTACGGTGTGACGTTTGATGTTATCAAGATACTCTTCGGGTGTCAGCAATTAACATGCTCTCATGGTCTAAGGACTAAAATTACTTCGTATGATGTTATAACAATATAAACATAATGACTTTGATCGTAATGCTATACTTCGGATGAATGTTCATCACATCATTCCACCAATGTCGTGACCTCGTTATTAACAACATCCAATGTCCATGATCCGGAAACCTTCATCATATTGTTAATCAACAAGCTTGTTTATATGAGAGGCAGTACTAGGAACTTTGTATTTTGTTTATTAAACACACATGTATTGACGTTTCCAATTAATACAATTATAGCATTCAAAATAAACATTTATCAAAAACATGGAATAAGATAATAACCACTTTATTATTGCCTCTCGGGCATATTCCCTTCAGTCTCCCACTTGCACTAGAGTCAATAATCTAGTTTGTAAACTTGTATATACAACACCTAGGTGTTGAATATACGGGTTTGCTAGTGGTTAACATAATTTCAGGTCCGTGTGTATTTGCATGTCTTTGCGTCTCTACGCATCACTCATTCTCAAATGAGATGGCATTGTATAAATTTGGTCCTTTGGTGAGACCTTTAGTTCGTTCGGGTTAAAATATGTTGATATTATTGACATACAATATATCTTCATAGTATTAGGCCACTTTGAACCACACCTAGTTTGATAGCAAACTTCTTAACACAAATGCCCTCCTTTACTGCTACTATAGCAGTCACATACTTAGCCTTTTGTTGTAGTATCCATCACAATGTTTCAACTTTGGAACTTATCCAAATCCATCATGGAACATCCTTTCCATTACATTGTGCCACCCATAGTCTAAATTGAGATAAATTTAATTTGTATCTTGTGACAAAACTAGTATCAATGTAACACTTTACAATGAACTACCTTTAACTATTTGTCACTTATACATGATATATTCTTAGTTCTTCCAAAGCTCATATGAATATCTGTACTATTGTCCAATGGTCATCTTATGAATCATTCTGGTATGTGCTCATTACATTTAAAGAATAGGACATTCTGGATATATACATATCATGGTATAATCGATCAAAATCTACATGTGATTTTACTCACCAAGTGTTGAAACATTTGAATCTTGATACAATCCTTTCCATGCAGCAAGAACCTTTCTTGTTTTTTTTTCATATTGAACCCTTTCAATATCTCATATATGTATGTCTGGCACAACCATATTAGCGCCTCAATCTATCCATATAGATATTGATGCCAAATATTCCGGGTTTGCCCAAGTCTTTCATTGAAATCTTATTTTAATGAAATTCTTAACTTGTGTCAATACAAGATACATCATTTCCAATCAACAATATGTTCTCTACATAATGTATTAGAAATATGTCTCAGCGTTCCCACTTAATTTCTTGCAAATGCAAGCATCTTCATCATCTCCGATGAATTTAAACTCTTTTAACAGTTTCATCATGGTGAAGATTCCAACTTCGCTATGCTTATTTCAACTATTGAAGTTTGCATGCCCTTTTAGCACCCTTTGAATTAACAAAACCCTTTGGACCGTGTCTTGTGCACGTCCTAGGTAACCATTCTATTAGAAGAACATTGTTTTGTTTGTTCAACTACAATACATCAAATTATATGTAGTGGTTGCTACATTAATCCGTCAAGACTAAATATCGCTATGAAAGATCAAATCTTGTCATAGTTAACTACTTGAAAATTGTCGTAAATTTCTTTCCGACATGTCGACTATTTCATAGATGTTAAACATCCATGTCTATTTATTTATAGATCCAAACACGACCGATAGGCTTCACTCCTTTCTAGAGGGTCTTCCAAGTTCAGAAACTTGATTTCTTGTGTATGGATACTATCACGGATTCTATGATTTCTAGTCATTTTATGGAGTTAGGGCCCATCATCGCTTCTTTGCATGTAGTCGGTTCATCATTGTCAAAACAAAAATGACTTGCTTATCAAATCACACTATTTGATTCTTACCGACCCACACGGTTCAATAGGAACTCTAATCTCCGAGATCACAACCTTTGTAATCACGGGAGCCATGAGCATTGTGGCCGCCATTGGGACATTTTCTGGCGCTGTGCTACTTAGCACATATAGCTAAGGTTCAACAACCTTATCAAAGTTCTATTGTCCTCCCACTTAACTTTTCGCGAAAAATTCCTTCTCAAGAAACTTGACGTTCCAAGTAACAAACTCTTTTGTCCTCGGTGTTATGGAGAAATTCCCAACAAATTCTTTGGGATAACCTACAAAGACGTGCTTATCTAACTTTGGTTGTAAACATTTTACTTATACATAGCATACCAAAATATAAGAAAAGACAATTCGGGTTTTATCCCAAACCATAACTTATATGGTGTCATTTCAACGAATCATGATGGTGCTCTTTTCAGTGTAAAAGCAGTAGTCTCTAAAGCTTCAATCCTTAAAACATAATGGCAGTTTTATAAATGACACCTTTGATCTTACCATGGCAAACATGGTTTGACTTCATCTCTCGAATATGCCATACTCCTATGGTTTATCGGGAAACACAAATCATGGAACAATTCCTCAAATCTTAGGTGTTTTTGCTAAACATGTAACTCAAATATCTTCCTTTATGATCGAATCATAAACTCTTTATTTTCATGTTACAATGATTGTCCACTTCATCTTGAAAGTCTTTGAACAATTTTCAAATGTTTCATACTTCTTCCTTATTAAGTAAATATATAGATATATTCACTTAAATTTTTGGAGAAAGCATATGAAGCAAAAAGATCCATCGCATATGGCTACATATAATGGACTATATACATCAATATGTATAATATCCAATAAGTTAGTCATCCGTTCCTCTTTCACCTATGGACAGAGTTTCAATTATCTCGAGGAAAGTCTCACAAGCGTCAATTGATCAAAATCAAAGACTCCAAAAATCCATCAACATGGAGTTTCTTCATGTTTTCTTTCTAATATAATTTAAACAGCGATGTCACTTTATAAATGATCTTTTACTCATTTGTCTTGTGACATTTTAGCAATAGTGTTTATGGATGTGATTTCTCAAACTAGACTTGTAAAACTTCATTCATCCTTTATGGAATACGGTAATTATTTGAACAACCATTGTTCTCGTAATACCAGAACAAAATAACAATTATTAAAACAAATCTTGAAGGCTAGGTTTGACGACAACAAAAACACAATAACACTTTATTTGTTTTCGATGAACATCATCACTTATTCTTTTGCCAGTTACTTAGGCCGTTGTAGTTCATGAATTGTGTTGTTCTGTATGACACTTCACACCAACCATTCGGTATCCAATACCTCAGAACCACATTGCTTAACAAGCAAGGAATACAGCCATAACATGTATATCTTCTATATACCTAAGTTGGACATCTCCAACCTTTTCTTTTTTGCCAAATATTTTATAGATTCTCTTTCAACAATTCCTTTTCTTTTAAAAGAATCTATCATCATCAATAGTGGTGTCATTCACATGACACATAGTACAAAGTGTATATAGTCAAATACTAATACCTTTGGACTTGCACTTTGAAGTGGATCACCATCATCAAATGTTTGGTGTTCTTTCAAAAATCCATTCTGTAGTAATCTATTAGTGTAGTAAACATTTTACTTACATCTTATATTCATCCTTATCATGATAACTTTCATGATCAAGCTACTACAGCCTGTAAGGAAGAATCGCGAGTATAATGTTAGTTCCCAAAACCTTTTTGGGAGATCCGGATGCTTAGCATCTCCATCCTTCACAAATTTTCATACAATATGAGAACATGTATTTTGCTAAGTTATACTCTATCATAATGCAACCAAAAACATTGTTTCAGATATCACAATATCTTTCACACATGATGGTTTCTGAAACAATGTTCAGCTCCTATATAATCTTGATTAAAACAATTTTTGAATATCAATAATCATGGAGGCAAACATGATACTTTAGATACTAACATTGGAATTCTTACTCTTGATTTAATACTACTTATTAAACTTCATGGAGTAAATAGAGTTTGCTGAAAGTTTGCAATATGACTTATAAACTTTAAATTGACATTCAAAAGAATTCGATACCAGTTCGTAAAGTAAATATCCAGAATTCTATAGTTCTATTATCTCAATTAAAACTAAGCATAAGGTAGTGAAGAGACGCTAATGACTACAACAAATTATGAAAATTCACTTCGATTTACTTTATGACAAATTGAGTTTGCCTAATCCAAATTAGAAATGAACTCCCACTCAAAAACGACATCCCTCGTGCCTTTTTGGTGATTACATGAACCAAATCCACTACACCAAGTCCGATCATCATGTGAGTCGGTGTAGCTTCAAAGGCGAGCATCAATATGGGCATCATATCAACTATATGACTCATGCTTAACCTTTCGGTCCGTGTTCTGAGGCCATGTCTGTACATGCTAGGTTCACTAAGTAAGAACCTTAGTACTCGCGTGTGTAAAACTGTCTTACACCAGTTGTATGAAAGCGCGGAGTCGAGTACACCCGATCATCACGTGATGTCTCGAAACACGATCCATACAACGATGCATACTTAAGGAAGAACACATTTTTTATCTTGATATTTAAATGAGGGATCATCTTATAATGCTACTAAAACGCCAAACAAGCAATATAAGATGCAAACATCATATGTGTAAAGTGGAATGATATGGTCCATGCATTTGATCACCATCATATGCATCGTGGTATGATCTCTATCATTCTTTTGTGTGTAAGGCCAAGGTCTATGGAACTTACAAGTTAGGTGTGTTGTAAGAGTATCAACTATACATCAACTTACAACATTACCATATCATGACACTAGCCCAGCAACGATCTAAACTAGACGCCTCTAATTTATCAATTGCAAGTTTTTACGTGGCTTAGGGCTTTCGAAGATAGAACCGGTCTTACCTACGAACATGGAACCACAACGATGATAACTAAGTTATTAGCAACTCGTTGTAAATCAGATATTGACTATAGTAGGAGAGACAGACACCCGCCAGCCACTTATGCAAAACTAGTTGCATGTCAGTCGTGGAACCGGTCTCACGTGCGATGACATGTAAGGTTGGTCCGGGCCGCTTCATCCCACTATGCCACCAATATCCAAAGTACATATAAGAAGCAATAACATGATCATCACCGCCCACATACTCTTATGTGTTCTACCCGTGCAAAGAACCTATGCATAGATTAGGCTCTGATACCACTGAAGGGTTCGGAGCATAGAAAACAAAAAATTCCCTACGATGAGAACTATACGCCAAGATCTATCTAAACAGAGCTTTGTTAACAAGATGGAACTTGTGGATGATCTAGTCGTACACTTGCCGATCTCAAGATCGTGATGAAGTCCAGCAGGTCTGGCTCCAGCACGTCCATCAGATCCAGCTCCAGCAAGTCCATCACCACCAAGTCTAGCACCGCAAAGCAGCGGTGCATCCATGATCGCACACACGTCCGGTACCCCAACAACCTCCGTCCCTCGCTCCAGCAAAGCAGCGGAAGCAGCAACTCCTTTCCAGATAAAGCCATAGGGAACATGTATCTCGCTAATCCGAGACCATGGGGAAAATACTAGAGGGGGAGAGAGATCCTTCACGAGGAGGTGTGAGTGTGAAGGTGTGAGAGGGGGGCCTTTCATAGGAGGAAGGGGGTGCCCCTCCCCATGGCCGGCGCCCAAGGGGTGACCCCTCACCTCCTCATTCATGTAGTGGTAACTCCCTCCACATAAATTTGCCCCTTCACATTCTCTTTTAAAGTCTCCACTTTAAATGCATTAAATTTCTCCAAATTTAATGCTCTCTCATTTAATAAAACTATTTTATTAATTTTATTCAGAATTTTGTTAATTACTTTAGTTAACAACCATTCACATAAAACCCCCTGCAACATTTCAATATTACATGCAGAACCAATTTCAGCAATTTCACCTGAAACAGTTTCGGTGTCTATTGAAATAATTCCAGCGCTTTCTCAATCTTTATCTGAAACATATTTGCTCTAAATGGTGTCGGTATCCCTTAAGTGTGTCACCCTACGGTTCACGAATAATGCAGACATGATTGAGACCCCTCTCCGATCAATAATCAGCAGCGGGACCTGGAGATCCGTACTAACTCCCACATATTCAACGATGACTCTTGTGATCGTGTGAACCTTTAATGTCGTAACTAAATCCCTTTGTATCGCAATATATTACATGTCCGAGATTCGATCATCTGCATCCAAATACCTAGTTTGATCTCATTACCGACATGCACTCTTTTCTTGTTCCCGTGATATAACATTCTAGTGATCACATCACTTGCTTGCAAGCTATTTCAATGTGATATCACCGAGAGGGCCCAGAGTATATCTATCCGTCATCGGCATGGACAAATCCCACTCTTGATCCATGAGCCTCAACATAACACATTTGTAGCACTAAACCCACCTTTATAGTCACCCTGTTACGGTGTGATGTTTGATGTTATCAAGATACTCTTCGGGTGTCAGCAATTAACATGATCTCATGGTCTAGGGACTAAGATTACTTTGTATGATGTTATAGCAATATAAACATAATGACTTTGATCGTAATGCTATACTTCGGATGAATGTTCATCACATCATTCCACCAATGTTGTGACCTCGTTATTAACAACATCCAATGTCCATGATCAGGAAACCTTGATCATCTTATTAATCAACAAGCTAGTTTATATGAGAGGCAGTACAAGGAACTTTGTATTTTGTTTATTAAACACACATGTATTAATGTTTCCAATTAATACAATTATAGCATACAAAACAAACATTTATCATAAACATGGAATAAGATAATAACCACCTTATTATTGCCTCTCGGGCATATTCCCTTCAGTGTGGCGTGCTGGCGGTGATGGCGCTCTGGCATGCTCTGGCGCGGCATAGAGAGGATAGCGCGAGGCTTGTCCTTGGTGGTCCAGGGTGTGGCAGTGGTTGTGGGGTGGACCTTGGACGGCTATGAGGTGGCGCGTTGCTTCCTGGAGCGGCGGAGAGGGGTTGGCGGTCTCTTGCGGGCTGTGCACGTTTGGCCGGCGTTCATGTCCTCGGGGCGGCGTGGCACTGGCGCTAGGGACTAAGGGATGGGTTGGTTTCGGCCTGGTTAGCGCTAGGAGGGACACAGGGAGTAAATGGGGTGCAACTGGGTGGCAATCCCCTGTAGAAACATTGAAATGACTAGTGTGTTGGTTCTGTGCCTGCCAGGTGTTCGACCAAATGGCCGAAAGAAATCAAGTTTGGAATTTTTAAATGAATTTTGGTGGAGTTGTTTATCACATGCTTAAGCATCTCTGGTTGCTAGGATTTGTTAAACGGAATTCATTTGGGTGGTTTTTGAAAAAGTGTGATCTAGACATATGAACTAGATTCCATTTTCAAATGTCATTTAAAGTTAGGGTTTGAATGTTTTTGGGAGATCACAAAATGGTCCTTGGCACATCACTACTTGTACCATCAAGGGGTGCAAAGATCCACAATTGTTTTTGTTAGAATTTGAGTGCTAGGAATACCCAAAGGGGGCTAGGTGATTAAAATGGCCCAAATGACCATTCTCCTTTATTAATTCTTTTTGATTTCTTTTTCTTTGGATTTTTCTTGGGAATGATCTAGATGATGTGGCAGTCATCTTAGAATCATTTTTCAAATATTACAACAAACAATAATGGCAATTCAAATCAACTCCAATCTAAATGCAACACTCATATGCATGCTTAAATATTTTAAATGGAAAAAGTTTTTGTTAACCCTAAATTGGGTAGTTTGGATCTTGATTAACCTTGATTAAAGATTTGGGATGTTACAAACCTTCCCCCCTTAAACAAAATCTCATCCCGAGATTTAAGAAAGAAAACTAGGAACTAAAGAGATCTGGGAACTCAGTCCTAACGTAATCTTCTCGCTCCCAAGAGGCTTCTTCTTCGGTATGGTTGCTCCACTGGATCTTGAGAAATTTGATAGTCCAGGTTCTGGTGGTTCTGTAGGCTTCCTCCAAGATATGGATGGGCACTTCATGATACGTCAGATCCTTGTGGATATCAACTGCTCGTTGATCGATGTTCTTGAAAACTTCGGTCTTTTCCGGCACTTCTAGGCATTTGCGAAGTAACGAGATATGGAACACACTGTGGATGGCAGACATCTCTTCTGGCAGTTCCAGTTGATACGATACTTCTCCTCGGCGATTCAAAATCTTGAAGCATCCGATATATCTGGGGGCTAACTTCCCTTTTAGACTAAAACGTTGTGTTCCCTTCAATGACGAAACCTTGAGATATACAAAATCTCCGACATTGAAAGTCAGGTCTCTCCTTCTCTTGTTTGCATAACTCTTCTGTCTGGATTGGGCGGTCTTGAGATGCTCACAGACTTTGTGAACCTTCTCTTCGGCTTCTCGGAGAATGTAGGGTCCAAAAACCTGACTCTCTCCTACTTGCGACCAATTCAAAGGGGTACGACACTTTCTTCCGTATAGGAACTCAAATAGTGCCATTTGCAAACTGGCTTGATAACTGTTGTTGTATGAGAATTCTGAAAAAGGCAGGCAATCTTCCCATTTTGATCCATATTCTAACACACAAGCTCTCAACATATCTTCTAGGATTTGATTGACTCTTTCAGTCTGTCCATTGATTTGCAGGTGATAAGGTATGCTGAAATTCAACTTGGTTCCTAATCCTTCATGGACCTTCTGCCAAAATCTCGAGATAAATTGGGTTCCTCGATCTGACACTATGGTCTTGGGGGTTCCATGCAAACTGACGATTCTAGCAATTTACAACTCTGCTAGCTTCGAACTCTAGTAGGTTGTCTTGACAGGTATAAAATGAGCTACCTTGGACAGTCTATCAACGATGACCCAGATTGAGTCATTTCCCCTACTAGAAGTAGGCAAACCGGTGATAAAGTCCATTCCAAAGGAATCCCATTTCCATTCTGGAATCTGCAATGGTTGCAACAGTCCTGCGGGTCTCTGATGTTCCGCTTTGACTCTCTGATAGATATCACACTTGGCGATGTAGCTTCCGATTTCTCTCTTCATCTTGTGCCACCAGAATTGTTCTTTCAAATCTTGATACATCTTTGTTCCTCCGGGGTGGATAGAATAAAGAGTATCATGAGCTTCTTGCATGATAACTTGCTTCATCTTTGAATCTGCTGGCACACAGATATGTCCTTTGTACGATAGAACTCCTTCTTCGTCTTCGGTGAATCCAGGTACCTTTCCTCTACCAACACGACGCTTGATTCCGTTGATACTTTCATTTCCCTTCTGGCTTCCTTGATTTGGCTAATCAAAGTGGGTTGAAGTTCAAAGCTAGCTAAAAATTATTTGCTAACTAGCTCAGTTCTAAACTAGTCCAACTCCTCGTACAAACTAGGTTGCTTCTCCTTGATCATAGTGTTTAATCTACACGGCAATCTGCTAAGAGCATCCTCTACCACATTAGCTTTGCCAGGATGATAGTGAATGTCTAGCTCATAATCCTTGATTAACTCTATCCATCTCCTTTGCCTCATATTCATCTCCTTCTGAGTGAAAATATACTTCAAGCTCTTGTGATCTGAATAAATCTCACAATGATTACCCATAAGGTAATGACGCCATGTCTTCAATGCCAAAACTACGACTGCTAACTCCAGATCATGGGTAGGGTAATTCTGCTCATGCTGCTTCAGTTGTCGAGACAAATATGCGATGACTTTGCATCCTTGCATTAATACACATCCGAGACCAATCTTGGATGCATCACAATATACATCAAATGGCTTCTCGATATCTGGCATGATCAATATTGGGTCTGGAATCAATCTCTTCTTGAGCTCTTGGAAACTGGCTTCACATTGGTCAGTCCATTCAAACTTATTGTCCTTCTTCAACAATTGGGTCATGGGTCTTGCGATGCTCGAGAACCCTTCTACGAACTTGCGGTAATATCCCGCTAATCCGAGAAATGCACGGACTTGGGTTTGAGTGGTTGGGGCTTCCCATTCTTCGACATCTTTGACCTTGGCGGGATCAACAGCGACTCCTCCGGTAGACACAATATGTCCTAGGAATCCTACTTCTTTCAGTCAAAACTCACATTTGCTGAACTGGGCATACAACTAATGCTCTCTAAGGGTTTCAAGGATGATTCTCAGATGTTGCTCATGCTCTTCTTCTGACTTGGAGTAGATAAGGATATCATCGATAAACATAATGACAAACTTATCTAGAAAATTCATAAAGATCTTATTCATGAGATTCATGAAATAAGCAGGGGCATTGCTTAATCCAAAAGACATGACCGTATACTCATATAATCCATAATGAGTAGTAAAGGACGTCTTCGGAATATCCGTTGCACGAATCTTAAGTTGGTGATAACCAGTCCTAAGATCAATCTTAGAGAACACATTGGTACTAGTCAACTGATCAAATAGATCATCTATGTTTGGCAAAGGGTACTTGTTCTTTATTGTGACGTCATTCAGCTTCCCGTAATCTGTGCACAAACGGTTGCCTCCATATTTCTTGTCGATGAATAACACAGGCGATCTCCATGGCGATGCGCTTGGTTGAATCAAGCATGTTGCCAACATAGCATCCAACTGCTTCTTCAATTCCACTAACTCTGAGGGATTCATGCTATAGGGTCTCTGGGCTATGGGTCTGGTTCTGGGGATTAGTTCAATAATGAACTCAATATCCCTATTCGGGGGCATACCGGGCAATTCATCTAGGAATACGTTTGGGTATTCATAGACTACTCTGACTTGGTCTATGGTGGGTAGGGCTAGACTCTTATTGCACTTGAATTGACGGGGAAAGGTTTCCGATATATGCTCTACTGAGACTCCAGAGCTACTAGTCATGGTGGTGGCTTTCTTGGCACAGTCAATCAATCCTTTATGCTCTGACATACAATCCATTCCTAGTACTACTTACAAACCTTTGGTTCCAAGTACTATTAGATTGGCATAAAATCTATCCCATGTATTCTGATAGGCACAGCTTTGCAAATTTTTCTAGCTTTTGTAGTTGAACCGGGGATTTGAACTATCATGACATGCTTCAAGTTAGTTGGGTGAATCTTACTAGTGCATGCAAATTCTTCAGTGACAAATGAGTGCGATGCTCCAGAATCAAACAACACTCTTGCTAAAACTGAGTTGACAGAAAACATACCCAACACTACATCTGGCGCTTCTTGGGCTTCCTCGGCGTTCATGTGGAAGAGACGGCCGTTGCAGTTGTGAGGGTTCCCTGGGGCGAATCTTCTTCCTGGTTGAACATGACGCAGCTGTTGAGCTGGGGCATTCACACTAGCAGTGCCGGCAATCTTCTTGGGACACTCATTGGAGTAGTGACCCTTCACTCCACACTCGAAACAAGTAATCTAAGACTTGTCTTTCGCTGCCACAGGCACAGCATTGTTTCCAGTTCTGGGTGCGGTGTTGTTGTTGTTCTTGGGGGTGCACGGTTGAAATTGTTGGAGTTGCCGGGTGGTTGTTATTACCTCCGGACTTTACATTTCCTCCGTTACAGTTGGGGTAGCTTGGGCGAGACATTGGGGGTCGATTGTTCCACGGTGCATATCCGGCAGACGGGTTGGGTTGGTACTTCTGGTGACTGTTGGATCCAGCTTGGTGCATCATCCGACGTTTGCGGTTGTCATTTGCTTGATTAATCTTCCCTTCCATCTGAATGGCAGAGTCGACTAGCTCTTCAAGATCCTCGAAACGGATGTTTACAAGGACCGTTTGCATCTCATGATGCAGCCCGTTCAGGAATCTCTCCTTCTTCTTGGCCTCCGTGTTGATCTCATCAGGTGCATACCTGGCGAGGGACAAGAATCTGTCACGGTACTCCACTACAGTCCTTCTGCCTTGCTTCAACTCTCTAAATTCATCCCTCATTCTGGTGACTAGACCCTGCGACACGCGGGTGAGGCTGAACTTGACTTTGAAGGCTTCCCATGTCATCCACTCCTGCTACTTCTAAGTTGTTCTCCATTGTCTACAACCAATCATTAGCATCCAGTGGGTTTTCAGACTGGCTAAAGATTGGGGGATTGGTATTCTGGAAGTTTTTGAGTTTGGATCCATGATGATCCTGATTTCCATGGTTCTGATTGTTGTGAGCCATCTGGGCGATCTGCTACAGGGTGGCTAGATTTGCTTGGCGCTCTGCCCTACTAGCTTCATGGTCTGCAATGAGAGTCTGCAGAATCTGCAGCATTGGGTCTTGCGATGACCTGCTCCCTCCTTGGTTTCCACGAGTCATCTGAAGATTGGGATAGATAATGGGGTAAGAGGGAAAGTTCTATGGTTTATGGTTTTGATTTCAAAGCTAAAACTTTGAGTTTGACTCAGGTTTTGCACTAACTTCTTTTCATTCATTCAAGCAAAGTACACGATACAAACACACACACACCAGAACAAAAGGAAAACAGATGGTTTTAAGATGAATGGGAACGATACTCATCACTCCTACGATAGTGCCCTAGTGCATCTACTCATCATCGATGAAGTCGGAGTCATCATCGTCGGTGTAGAAGTCCATGGCATCATCCTCCAGATAGTCATCATCATTCTTGAGGTATGAGTCAATATCCCCTTGGATATCTTCACCTTCCTCCTCTTCTTCTTTTGCTGCAAGCTGAGCTTCTTGCTCCTTGATGGTCTTCTCAAGGTCGGCTACCTTCTTGTGCAGACGATCGATGGTGCGATCCTTCTTTGCACATTGACAGCAAAGAGACTACCGATCCTTGACTAGTAGTGAGAAAGTCTCGGCCTTCTGGGCGGCAATGGTGAGGTTGTGGTTGCAAACTCTCTAGCATTGTCCAACTCCTTCTATCTGTCGTACAGTAGGAAGTCGAGGTTCTCCACTTGACGCTTCAATATTGGGTGACTTGGCATCTCTAGAGGCATTCCCATGGAATCACGCCTTGCATAGTGAACAAAGCGGGTTCTTTGGATTAGGTTGACACTCTGGGCGCAAAGACGTGCGAGAGCTTCATGCATTTCCCTAGCTAACCCATCTAGCCACTTGTTCTCTCTCATGGAGAACTGGATCTTCTCGGACATTGGTGCTTCTAACTTGCCTCGAAGATCAGCCACTACTATCCATTGTAAATCTCCTCCTGGGGGACCATTGAGTTGAGCTCCAAGAAATTCCGGATGAGGACGCTCCAAGTACTTAGACAGTGAATCAAGATCCCTCTCGAAGATCAGTTGGCCTCTGTTGCCCAACTGGTAGAACTTGTTGTACTGAACTTCCATCTATAAGAATTTTGGATGAGAAAGTTAGTGAAGTGATCAAGTGTGTCAAAGTTTTATGTAGTAATGTAAGAATTTGCAGGAACATGAATTTTTTTGAGAGAAAGAATTCCCAAGGGTAAGAGAGGAAAAAGTTTTCACAAATACTCACTTTGGTTTTTGAAACTAAGTTTTTTGTTTCTGACGTCCCTTCTAACTAGGGTCTCCTATGGTCAGGATGGCTCTGATACCAACTTGTCAACACCCGGATTTTTAATCCCAGATGCCTTTTATGCCATACATCCCAATCCTAGGATTACCATTTTTTGTGAGACCTAACAGATTGGATATCATAGTACATCATCCATTACAAATCATAATAAGGTCTAACAAAAATAAAGGATCTCATGATCCAGGCTTAATACAATCAAGTAGCGGAATAAATATCGTAGCGGTGGGGTCCATCTTTAGTGTCATAGGCAATGCTGATGATGGGAGATGATCCTAGTTGTCATAGCCATCCTGTTGTCCTCCTTCAGGGTAGTCCTCCTCTTAGTCTGGCCATAGGAATAGCCAGGGACAAAATCCATGAGTACTCTTTAAGTACTCGCAAACTATCACTAACAAGTAATGTAATTCCAGTAGGAATGTTAAACTCTAAGTTTATTTGTAGAGCTAAGTTTGAAACATATGATGAGTTCAGAAACAAAGAAAGATAAAATAAAGTTGAAATCACCTAAGTGGGAACTTATTTGTCATAGTCACAACTATGTTGTGGTCAAATCATGTCACATTTCATTTCATAAGTCATTTTGAAAACATCTGACAACGGAATAGTATGGCCACTCCAACTGTCCATAACCATGGACGCGGCTATTTAAATAGTTTGACACTCTGCATAGGTGGTACACTTTCACCACAAAATTCGATACATATGTTATGGATAACCCTGAATCATCATACTAAGTATGCAGATAATCAAACATAACCTTTTCTTTACACACTCTAGTATAAGCACCTCTCCTATGAGTATGGCCTCCCAGCCATGACCATCTGTCATCCTGGGCACTGCATAGGTGGACAACATTGAGAGGTAGCCTCAGCTCAAACCTCTCCCGCGAGGGAACTAATACTAATGCCTATAAACTTCCGGCTAAGCCTTACCCAATTCAGGTATTGTGATTGTATGGTAAAATTGGAATGGTATCGCATCTGAACCCAACCATCAGTTTTTATAAAGGGCTAAGGCTCATGCCTCAACATTTTCATCCTCATCATAAACCATTTGTGTTTCTCATCACATGTCAAAACATCTCAATAGGATGACTCATCATTCTAAGGTTTTCACAAGTCATTTTTACCAAGTATTCCCATCTAAAGTGATCAAGTTTTGGTTGAGCTGTAACTACTAAGTTAAGAGTGTTCACTAATGTGGGATGCTAAGATCAATCTCATGCCATAGAATGACATCTCAATCTAACTAGATAGGTCAAGTTTTGTACTCTTTATGCTATCTATAAACAAGGTAAAGGACTTTGGTAAAGTAACAGAAAGTAAAGCTTGTAAATAAAACTTGGGGTAGGTAATAGTCAACATGTATAACCAAGCATGCCTATTGCATCTTGCTTAGGTTATATTGCATTTAATTATGGCTTGCAAGTTTTATCTTGCCAATAATAGCTTGCCTTGGTTGGTGCAGTGGTTGAAATTTTCTTCCTCCTCCTCTTGATAGAACTCCTCCTCCTCGTAGACTTGGTCGGTACTATCGTCTATAAATACATACGGAATACACAATCACCAAACAATACTTAACTAGTCTACTTAGCACACTAAATCACACATTTGATGATCTAGTATCATCACAAACATCACAAGGTCTAAGGAACTAGTTTCATTTCTTTTATTTGAAAAAAGTAATTTCTACTCATTGAACTTAACTAAGATTTAATATTCTCCAATTAAAATATGGGATCATGTGGACACATGTCATCACCACATATTCTAATGCATGGGAATGTGACTATGTTGGATCATATTTTAATAAGTTTAAGATTAATAATTAATGATTTAAAGTGACTAGAAATGCCTATATAGCACTATTTTGGTACTAGTCTAAAGTCACAGCATGTAAACCTTAATATTATTACATATTCAGATAGGTATGATTAAATGTGATTTTTGAGAGTTGGAAACAACTCAAAAGCTATTATGGTTGATTTTATAAAAATGTTTGAATGTGAAAAAGCTTCTGTCTTGTTATTTTAGATAGGAGAGATCCATAAATCTAAATGATTTAAATCCAATGGGCTTGGATATATATTTTCATTAGATTTCCAACAAAATTGGAATCAATCAATTTGGATATGTAAAACTCTCTTAATTGATTTTTAAACTAAGGGATAGATTCTAGTTTAAGTCTAAAAATAAAAATCTAAATTTGAATCACAGGGCCTGCGCGGGAACACTAACGGGCTGGCCCAAATTCACTCTGCGGCCCAAATTCACTCTGCGGCCCAAATTCACTCTGCGGCTCCAGCGAGGGGTGGAGAAGTATCAGCGGAGAGAGGGGAGTGTGAGAGTGTGAGGAATTCGTGCTGGGGAGGCTTGATTATATAGGCCCGGCGAGGCGGTAGTGAGGCATGGGCGGTGCTCGCCGGTGATGACAACACAGGGGGCTATCAGCGTGGGCGAGGTAGGTGGACGGTGGGAGGTTCCCTGGCGGTCAGCTAGGATGTAATGGTGGTGCTAGGGGCGGTGGCTAATGGTCGGGAGCATCATGCGCTCTGGGGGACAGAGGTGGTGCTCGACGCGGTTCTCGCCGAGTGTGGGTCGAGCGGCGGGGTACGGCCGTGTCTGGCGTGGTGAGGTGGTCAAGGCGGAGCGACGCGCGCGGTCTGGTGTCGAGGCGCGGTGTGTGGCGTGCTGGCGATGATGGCGCTCTGGCGTGCTCTGGCGCGGCACAGATAGGATAGTGCGGGGCTTGTCCTCGGTGCTCCAGGGCGTGGAGATGGTCGTGGGGTGGACCGTAGACGGCTGTGAGGTGGCACCTTACTTCCTGGAGCAGCGGAGAGGGCCTGGCGGTCTACTGCGGTCTGTGCACGTTTGGTCAGCGTTCATGTCCTCGGGGTGGCGTAGTACTGGCGCTAGGTACTAGGGGATGGGTTGGTTTCGGCCTGGTTAGAGCTAGGAGGGACATAGGGAGTAAATGGGGTGCAGTTGGGTGGCAATCCCCTGTAGAAACAGTGAAATGACTAGTATGTTGGTTCTGTGCCTGCCAGGTGTTCGACCAAATGGCCGAAAGAAATCAAGTTTGGAATTTTTAAATGAATTTTGGTGGAGTTGTTTATCACATGCTTAAGCATCTCTGGTTGCTAGGATTTGTTAAATGGAATTCATTTGGGTGGTTTTTGAAAAAGTGTGATCTAGACATATGAACTAAATTCCATTTTCAAATGTCATTTCAAATTAGTGTTTGAAGTTTTTTGGGAGATCACAAAGTGGGCCTTGGCACATCACTACTTGTACTAGCAAGGGGTGCAAAGATCCACAATTGTTTATGTTGGAATTTGAGTTCTAGGAATACCCAAAGTGGGGTAGGTGATTAAAATGGCCAAAATGACCATTCTCCTTTATTAATTCTTTTTGATTTCTTTTTCTTTGGATTTTGCTTGGGAATGATCTGGATGATGTGGCATTCATCTTAGAATCATTTTACAACCATTAGAAAAACAACCGTGGCAATTCAAATCAACTCCTATTTAAATGCAACACTCATATGCATGCTTAAATATTTTAAATGGAAAAAGGTTTTGTTAACCCTAAATTGGGTAGTTTGGATCTTGATTAACCTTGATTAAAGATTTGGGATGTTACAGATGGGTTGGGTTTAGGTACTGCTAGCACTATACTGGGAAAATTACGAGTGAAGCCCCCCACCTACGAGTTTAATAGGGGTAAGATGGGAATTTCGAAGTATCTGAAATTTTGGCACATGAACTATGTCCGGATGCGCGGGATTGTTTTCAAAAGGTGTTCAAAATTTTCATGATGCAAAGTCTTATCTAGAAGTCGAACCACTCATCAAAACGCTCTGTGGTTTCTGATATATTAATTAAACGCTCGATGGGTACCTCCAAAAGATTTTTTCATAAAACTTTCAAAGGAACCTACAATTTATTACTTATAGTTCAAGTTTGACCTAATTTCATTAAATTCAAGAGCAATCTATCGCACTTAGTTCTAGGTCAAGTTTGACCTAATTTCATTAAATTATCTAGACGCAAAATCTTAGCAAGAAGATGAACCTGTCGTCTGAACTCTCTTTTGGTTCCTGATAGTATATTAATTGCCCCCCATGCGCCCCCTCCGATGGGTACCTCTAAGAGCTTTTCTGTAAAACTTTCAAAGCAACCTACACGGTTTACTTGTAGTAGTTCAAATTTTACCTATTATATTTTTTCCGCTTTGCCTATTATAATTTTATATAGTGATGATATGCCAGATGTCTATTATCCGAGTCTCACATGCAGGGCACGCGCAATTTACTAGTACTTGTAGTTTCAAATTTGACCTAATTTCAATAAATCGACATAAAGTCATTCTAATAGAGAGAGTTAGCTGGGAAATTTGAAAACTCATAAAACATGGGAATCGTTGGTACAACATGTTGGTCCAATGTATATGTATGTAAACTTGGCTTGTGGCATTCAGATACAATATTATTCAAACTTTTCTTTAGGAAAAAGAACAATCTCGCTCGTATTCTTCACTCGGAAAATGTAGAATTGAATGTGCTTTCTTGATAGTTAGAAACTCACACCAACGACACTATTTACTACAAGAAGATACACCGATGATCTACATATAAAAAGACATTTAATTCAAGAGCAACCTATGGCGTTTACTTGTAGCTAGCTCAAGATTGACCTAATTTCGTTAAATTACCAATATGCAAAGTCTTAGCAAGAAGTTTAACCTATCATCGAAACTCTCGCTGGTTTCTGGTATATTAATTTTGAACCGTCGATGGGTACCTCCAAAAGATTTTTCGTAAAACTTTCAAAGCAACCTACAATTTACTTGTAGTTTAGAATTTGACCTAATTTCGATAAATCGATATGAAGTCATCCGGTCAAATGGGTAGAGTTAGCTAGGAAGCTTGAAAACTCATAAATAAAACATGGGAATCGTTGGTACAACATCTTGGTCCACTATATATGTCGGTAAACTTGGCCTTTGGCATTTAGATCCAATATTATTCTTCGGACATTTCTTTACGGAAAAGAACAACCTCGCTCGTCGTAACTCGAAAAATTGAAAATAATTGAATCTTCTTTCCTAATATAGTTCAAATATCACACCATATCGACGACACTATTTACTGCAAGAAAATGCACCCATCTACCTCTCTGAAAAGTCATATATTTCAACAGCAATCTATCGCGCTTACTTGTAGCTCAAGTTTGACCCAATTTCGTTAAATAGTGTCATGCGATGAAAAATCTTAGCAAGAAGTTAAACCAGTTGTCAAAACTCTCGGTTTTTTCTCATATATTGATTGTGACACCCCTCCCGATTGGTACGGTACCTCCAAAAGCTTTTTCGTAAAACTTTCAGAGCGACCTACAATTTAGTTATAGTTCAAGTTTTACCTAATTTCGATAAATCGACATGTAGTCACTTGGAAAACATATGGGAATCGTAAGTAAAACACGTTGGTACAATTAATATATCTAGAAGCTTGGCATATGGCATTGAGATCCATATTCTGCTTCGAGCTTTCTTTATGGAAAAGAACCATCTCGTCATCACTTGGAAAACTGAGAATTTTATTTCCTGATAGTTGCAAACTCACACTGACGACATTGTTTACTACAAGAAGATGCACCCATCTACCTTCGAAAATACATTTAATTCAAGAGCAATATATCGCGCTTACTTGTAGCTCAAGTTTGAGCTAATTTGTTAATCGACGAGAAATCACTGAAGTGTGCGAAGTGAGCTAGGAAGCTTAAAAAATCCTAGTACTAAAAACTTGGGTATTACGTATAAGAAACTATCGTCCAGTTTGTTTGATAATTGGGGCGGTTGCATTTTCTTTTAACCATGGTAGGTATCGTAGAAGCGAGGTGCTTGAGAGTTAACACAGTCGGTGGAAGTACAAGTTACATCAAGGAGCTCATAAAAATGAAAATTGCACCCAAGTCCATGCATTTAGCACAAGGACCCTGAAACTGAGCAATGAAGTGTGTGTTTTGAGGTTTGCGCATACTAGCGTTCATCATGCTAAAGACTATCAGTAGAATCTTTGTAGATGCTAAGAGTGGAAAAGAAAATCCAACGGTTAGCAATGTTTGGATTTGTCGGTCTTGATCCAACAATCAGTGTTCGAAGTTATCCGTACACTATATAGTGGTATGGTATTGTATTGTAAGAGATAAGACAAGATAAAGATAAGATAAGAAGTACTGTGAATGGCCGATCTTTTGGATAACCTTCCCTCCCGATGTTTGGGAAGCAAGTGAAAATTTTGAAAACCGAAAAAGTTTGAACTTTTTTGCCGCCAAGGACCAAAGTGGTTTCCTTCCTATGTACTCCTCGTCCCTACTCCACACCAACACGCGGCTGCCGAACACTCCAGAGACACAAAGCCGCCGTACCAAGGCACACGTGCGAAGCACCACGCTGTGGACGAGGGGAGAGAGATCAGCCCGATCGGTGCGCGAGGGGAAAGGGTAGGAGAGAGGGAGTATGGATGGTGAGAGGCAGAAAAGGAGAGAGAAAACACACAATTTGTTTTGCATGCATAGGTCCTGAAATTTACTAGTACTAGCATAGTGTAGTACACTGTAAGGCCGCAGGAGTACCTCGTGTCAGAAACCCATCATAACTTTGCTCTGACATGGAACCGCCTTCAACTTCTCTTCACTGCTGCGCTCTTCCCCTACCAACATTTTATTCTCTCAGGATGTACAACGCGTGGACATAGGTGACCATATGTCTAAGCAAAGAAATCTACTACTCCCGCATTGTGTAAAAAAGCACACCTTAATATGGCCTACTATGTGGCATCCGCTAAGGTTCACCTTATACATAGTGGAAAAAATAAAGTTATCTTTAAGCCTAAGGTGCACCTCAAGCTTGTGGGTTGCCCATAGAGAATAGAAATATCATTTCCCCTCTCTCCCTATTTCATGTGATCGTTTTCAAAAGGTGTTCAAAATTTTCATGATGAAAAATCTTAGCTAGAAGTCGAACCACTCATCAAAACTCTCTATGGTTTCTAATATATTAATTAACTGCTTGATGGGTACCTCCAAACGATTTTTCATAAAACTTTCAAAGCAACATATAATTTATTACATGTAGTTCAACTTTGACCAAATTTCATTAAATTCAAGAGCAATCTATCACACTTAGTTGTTGCAAAAGTTTGACATAATTTCATTAAACTGTCAAGACGCAAAATCTTAGCAAGAAGATGAACCTACCACTAGAACTCTCTTTTGTTTCTTGATAGTATATTAATTGCGCCCCCCACGCCCCCTCCTATGGGTAGCTCTAAGAGCTTTTCCGTAAAACTTTCAAAGCAACCTACACGGTTTACTTGTAGTAGCTCAAATTTTGCCTATTATATTTTTTCCGCTTTCCCTATTATAATTTTATATAGTGATGATATTCCATATGTCTATTGTAACATCCCAAAACTTTAATCCATGCTTATCAACATCCAAATAATCAAATTTAGGGTTAACAAAAACTTTTCCAAATTTAAAAATGAAAGCATTCATTTGTATGTTCATTTAAATTAGGAATTGATTTGAATTGCCATGGTTCTGTGATTCTTTGCTTGTAAAATGTTTCTTAGTTGAATTAAACATCATATACATCTTTCCCAAACTTTTCCCAAAGAAAATCAAATAAAAAACAATTAAAAATGAGGAATGATCATTTTGGTCATTTTAATCCACTACACTACTTTGAGTGTTCCTAGCACTCTTTTCCCAACAGAAATAATTCTAGATCTTTGCACCCCTTGATAGTACACATAATGAGGTACCAAGTCCCACTTTGTGATCTGCTAAAAACATTCAAATGCTAATTTTAATGGACAGTTTAAAATTGAATCTATTTCATATGGGAAGATCCCACTATTTCAAAAACCACTCAAATCAGCTCAATTTTCAAAACCCAAGCACCCACAGAGTCTTAAGCTTATGCCTAGTAAACCCACCAAAAATCTTTTCAAAATTCAAAAGTTTATTTCTTGCAGCCATTTAATCAAACACTTGGCAGGCAGGGTTATCTCTAAATCCTAGCTCATTGTTTTGAACAGAGTTTTGCCCCCATTTGATCTCCATTTAATCCTTTGGTCCCCTCATGATCTAACCATGCCATTAGCACCCATCCCCTACTCCCCTAGTGGCAGTGCAAGGCCATGCCGAGCACCAACTCGTCGGCCGACCATGCACTCGCCCTAGCAGACCATCTCCCTCTCTCTCGCCATGTCTAGGAGGTAGCCAGGACATCACCGCCACCCACTGTCCCCTCCCCGACCCAAGCCCAGCAGTGGACCACCAAGGAAACACGCGCCCAGTGCCACAGCGCCATGCTGAGCACGCACCAGAGCGCCGCACCTAGCACGCGTGCACAAGCCGCCGCTCGACCGCAGCCCACGCCCAACGCTTCGCCACGACCCAGGGAACACGACGGACATGCCCGTTCACCGCCCAACGCACCACAGCCACCGCTCGCCGTGGACACCGCCGCCTCTGCTGCTCAGAGAGCCAGCTACCCCCGACAGCATACTACCGCCCCTAAGCCCGCATTGAATTCCTAGAACACCGCCAGGAGACCGCCCATTGACCACCACCCTCAACCATGCCTCTAGCCGCCCGTAGCCATGTCGCCACCGTTGCCTGCCCATCCCTCTCGGTCTCGCCGTCGAGCCTATAAAAGGAGGGCACCCCCAGCCATTTGAAGCACACCACTCCACTCCCCTCACCTCACTGATCATCCTACACCACTAACCGGAGCAAGGGGAGCAGCAGCTCGCCGGAATTGCACCGGAGCAGGCCGCCTCTAGAGGAGAAGGGCGCCGCTGATTGCGACCACCCCCGGAGCTGCCTCGACCGTCCCTGAGCTCGCCGTTGACCACCAGCCCGTTTGCCCGCCTCGCCACCGTCGTTGGAGCCCTGGTACGCCCCCTATGCACCCCCACTGAGCCGCTAGGGTTCGAGCTTGCCGGCGACAGGTCCGTCGTCGACGACAAGCCACAGCCGTTGATCCTCATTCTAATCTAACGGCACACATCGCCCCGTACCGCTTCGCGCGTTATGAGCCGCTGACTTGTAGACCCCCCTATCAGTTGAGCCCCGTGCCACGGAGTGACACTGGGTCGGCCCGTTAGAGTTTCCCGCACGACCTAGTTAGTTTGAATTAGGATTTTCCATTTTAGTTTAAACTTAGTTCTGTCTCTGAGTTTGAAAATCAATTCAGAGAGATTTACAAATCCAAATTGCATGAAACTAATTTTGCCTGAAAGATATTGAAATGATCTATCCAAGCCCATTGGATTTAATTCAATTAGAGTTATAGATCTCTCCTTGCAACATTTTTATAAAATCAACTAAGATAGGTTTTGAGTTGATTCCAACTCTCAAAAATCACATTTCATCAAATCTATCTAAATATGTAATAATATTAAGGTTTACATGCAGTGACTTTGGACTAGTACCAAAATAATGTTATATAGGCATTTCTAGTCACTTTAAACCATTAAATAATAAACCTAAACCAAAGTAATTATGATCCAACACTTAAATCACATTCCCACATGCTAGAATATGTGGTGTGGACATGTGTCCACATGATCCCATATTTTAAGTGGTGAATATTAAATCTTAGCTAATTTTTCAATGAGTAGAAATTACTTTTCTAAATTGAAAAGAGTGAAACTATTAAATTAAACTTGTGGTTCTTGAGATGATAATAGATCATCAAATGTGTGTCTTAGAATGCTAATTAGACTAGTTAAGTATTGGTGATTATGTATTCCGTATGTATTTATAGACGATAGTACCGACCAAGCTTTCGAGGAGGAGGAGTTCTACCAAGAAGAAGAAGAAGAAAACTTCAACCACTGCACCAACCAAGGCAAGCCACCATTAACAATGCAATCTAACACTTGCAAGTATAATGCTTAGCAAGCTAGGATTAAACTAGATGGTTTAGCAAAGATGCTTTGGGCATGCTTTGGTCACACTACTTTGACTATTAGTACCCCAAGTCTTATTTACAAGCTTTACTTCCTTTACTTTACCCAAAGTTCTTTACTTGTTTTGAAGGTAGCATAAAGATTGTAAAACTTGACCTATTTAGAAACCCTTTAGATGTCATTCTATGGCATGAGATTGAACCCATCTTTTCCACCTTAGTGAACACTCTTAACTTAGTAGGTTAGAGTAGATCAGAAACATGAGTCACTTTAGATGGGAACACTTGGTGAAAATGAATTATGAAAACCTTGGAATGATGAGTCATTCTATTGAGATGTTTTGACATGTGTTGAGAAACACAAATGGTTTATGATGGTGAAAATGTTGAGGCATGAGCCTTAACCCTTTTATAAAACTGATGGTTGGATTCGGATGCGATACCATTCCAAATTTACCGTACAACCACACTACCTGAATTGGGTAAGGCTTAGCTGGAAATTTATATGCATTAG
This sequence comes from Avena eriantha, assembly GCA_910589775.1. Taxonomy (NCBI): domain Eukaryota; kingdom Viridiplantae; phylum Streptophyta; class Magnoliopsida; order Poales; family Poaceae; genus Avena; species Avena eriantha. The sequence goes on from OU342745.1 coordinate 126,794,570, forward strand.
TATTAGTTCCCTCGCGGGAGAGGTTTGAGCTAAGGCTACCTCTCAATGTTGTCCACCTATGCAGTGCCCAAGATGACTGATGGTCATGGTTGGGAGGCCATGCTCATAGGAGAGGTGCTTATACTAGGGTGTGTAAAGGGAAAGTTATGTTTGATTATCTTCATACTAAGTATGATGATTCAGGGTTATCCCTGACAGATGTATCGAATCTTGTGGTGAAAGTGTACCACCTCTACAGAGTGTCAAACTATTCGAATAGCCACGTCTGCGGTTATGGAAAGTTGGAATGGCCATACTGTTTCGTTGTCAGATGTTTTCCAAATAACTTGTAAAATGAATGATGAATCTTGACTTGACCACAACAGGGTTGTGTGTATGACAATAGCTTCCCAACTTAAGTGATTCTAGAACTTTACTTTATCTTTCTTTGCTTCTCAACTCAGCTTAGGTTTCAAACTTAACTTTATAGTTAAACATAGAGTTAGCACTTTAACTTAGAACTATACTACTTGTTAGTGGTAGTTTGCGAGTACTTAGAGAGTACTCATGGCTTTTGTCCCTGGCTATTCTCATGGCCAGACTATGAAGGAGACTATCAAGATGACGGCCAGCAGGGCGGCTATGATAACTAGGACTATCTGCCTTCGTCAGCATTGCCTGTGCCCCTGAAGATGGACCCCACCGCTATTCTTATCTTTTATTTCCGTTGTTTGTTGTATTAAGACTGAATCATGAGATCCTTATTTGTGTAAGACCTTATGTATGGTTTGTAATGGATGATGTACTGTGATATCCAATCCGTTATGTCTCGCAAAAATGGTAATCCTGGGATTGCGAGGTATGGCATAACGGGCATCTGGGATTAAAAATCCAGGTGTTGACAAGTTGGTATCAGAGCAATCCTGACCATAGGAGACCCTAGTTAGAATGGACGTCCAAACGAAAACTTAGTTTCAAAATCAAAGTGAGTATTTATGAAAAACTATCTCCTCTCTTACCCCTTGGAATTCATTCTTTCTCAAAAATTCATGTTCCTCAAAATTCTTACATTACTACTTAAAATTTGACACACTTGATCACTTCACTAATTTCCTCATCCTTAATTCTTGTAGATGGAGACTCGGTTCAGCAAGTTTTACCAGTTGGGAAACAGAGGTCAGCTGATCTTCGAGAGGGATCTGGATTCACTGTCGGAGTTACTGGGACGCCCACATCCGGAGTTTCTTGGAGCTCAACTTCCAGGACCCCCAGGAGGAGACCTACAGTGGCTAGTCACCGCAGATCTTAGAGGAAGCATCGAGGCACCAACTTCTGGGAGAATTCAGTTCTCTGTGAGAGAGAACAACTGACTAGATGGATTAGCCAGGGCAATGCATGAAGCTCTCGCATGTCTATGTGCCCTCAGTGTCAACAAGATCCAAGGAACCCGTTTAGCCCACTATGCAAGATGTGACTTCATGGGAATGCCGATGGAGATGCCAAGTCACCCAGAGTTGAGGCGTCAAGTGGAGAATCTTGACTTCTTGCTTCACGACAGACAGCAGGAACTGGACAATGCCAGAGAGTTAGCCAACCAGAACCATGCCATTGCCGACCAGAAGGCCCAGACATTCACACTGCTCGTCCAAGATCGCCAGCCTCTTCGCCGCGAGCGTGCAAAGAAGGATCGCACCATCGCCCGTCTTCGCAAGAAGGTGGCCGACCTCGAGAAGGCCGTCAAGGAGCAGGAAGCTCAGCTTGCAGCAAAGGAAGAAGATGAGGGTGAAGACATGCAGGGAGACATGGATTTCTTACCTCAGCAATGATGATGACTTTCTGGAGGAGGATGCCCTGGACTTCTACACTAATGATGATGAATCCGACTTCATCGACGATGAGTAGATGCACTAGAGCACTGTCGTAGCATGAGATGTATCGGTCCCACTGTATCGTAGCTTATAGAATGGGTCTTCAAACCATCTGTTTTCCCTTTGATTGTTGTGGTGTGTGTTTGTATCGTGTCTGCTTGCATGAATGAAGTGAAGTTAGTTGGAAAAACCTGAGTCTAACTCCAAGTTTTAGCTTTGAAAACCAAAACCATGAACCTTAGAATTTCCCTCTTACCCCTATATCCATCTCAATCTTCAGATGACTCGTGGAAACCAAGGAGGGAGCAGCTCGTCGCAAGACCCAATGCTGCAGATCTTGCAGAACCTCATCGCAGACCGTGAAGCAAGCAGGGCAGAGCGCCAAGCTAACTTAGCAACACTCCAACAGATCGCCCAGATAGCTCTCAACAACCAAGGGCATGGGAATAGGATCACCAGGGATCCAAACTCAAAAAAATTCAGAATACCAATCCCCCAATCTTCAACCAATCTGAAAACCCATTAGATGCTGATGACTGGTTATAGACCATGGAAAACAACTTAGAAGTTGCAAGAGTTGATGAAAATGAGAAAGTTCTCTTCGCCACCCACTACCTGGCAGGAGATGCAAGAGCTTGGTGGAATAGTATCTGCAATATGAACAATGGTCAAGTGATGACATGGGAAGCATTCAAAGTCAAGTTCAGCCGCACCCACGTGCCAAAAGGTCTAGTCAACAGAATGATAGATGAATTCCACGAATTGAAGCAAGGAAGAATGACTGTGATGGAGTACCGTGATAGATTCCTGTCACTTGCCAGATATGCACCTGATGAGATCAACACGCAGACCAAGAAGAAAGAGAGATTCCTGAACGGACTGCATGATGAGCTACAGACTGTCCTCGTCAACATCGGTTTCGAGGATCTCGAGGAGCTAGTTGAATCTGCCATTCAGATGGACGGGAAGATTAACCAGGCAAACGACAACCACAAACGTCACATGATGCAGCAGTCTGGATCCAGCAGTCACCAGAAGTACCGTCCCAACCCCTCATCGGGATATGCACCAAGGAACAACCAACCCCCAACGTCCCGCCCAAGCTACCCCAACCATAGAGGAGGCAATGGGAAGCCCGGAGGAAACAATCACAACTCTTGCAATGCCAACAATTTCAACCGTGCACCTCCCAAGACCAATAGCAACAACAACAACAACACTGCACCTAGAACTGGCAGCAATGTTGTACCTGTCGCAGTCAAGGACAAGTCCTAGATTACTTGTTTCGAGTGTGGAGTGAAGGGTCACTACTCCAATGAGTGTCCCAAGAAGACTGTAGAGAATGCCAATGTGAATGCCCCAGCTCAGCAGCAGTGTCGTGTTCAACAAGGAAGAAGATTTGCCCCAGGGAACCCTCACAACCGCAACGGCCGTCTCTTCCACATGAACGCAGAAGAAGCCCAGGAAGCGCCAGATGTAGTGCTGGGTATGTTTTCTGTGAACTCAGTTTTAGCAAGAGTTTTGTTTGATTTGGGAGCATCGCATTCATTTGTCACTGAAGAATTTGCATGCACTAGTAAGATTCACCCAACCAACTTGAAGCATGTCATGATAGTTCAAATCCCCGGTTCAACAACCAAAGCTAGAAAAATTTGCAAAGCTGTGCCTATCAGAATACATGGGATAGATTTTTATGCCAACCTAATTGTACTTGGAACCAAAGGATTGGAAGTAGTACTAGGTATGGACTGGATGTCAAGGCATAAAGGACTAATAGACTGTGCTAAGAAAGCCATCACCATGACCAGTAGTTCTAGAGTAACAGTAGAGCATATATTTGAAACCTTACCCCGTCAATTCAAGTGCAACAAGAGTGTAGCCCTGCCCACCATAGACCAAGTCAGAGTAGTCTGTGAATACCCTGACGTATTCCCAGATGAATTGCCAGGTATGCCCCCAGATAGGGATATTGAGTTCATTATCGAACTAATCCCCCGAACCGGACCCATAGCCCAGAGACCCTATAGCATCAACCCCTCAGAGTTAGTGGAACTAAAGAAGCAGTTGGATGCCATGTTAGAGAAAGGCTTGATTCAACCAAGCGCATCGCCATGGATATCACCAGTGTTATTCGTCGACAAGAAAGATGGAGGCAACCGTCTATGCACAGATTACAGAAAGTTGAATTATGTCACCATCAAGAACAAGTACCCCTTGCCAAAGATAGAGGATCTATTTGATCAGTTGACTGGAGCCCAGGTATTCTCAAAGATTGATCTTAGGACTAGTTATCACCAACTTAAGATTCGTGCAACGGATATTCCGAAGACCGCCTTTACTACTCGCTATGGTTTATACGAGTATACGGTAATGTCTTTTGTATTAACCAATTCCCCTGCTTATTTCATGAATCTCATGAATAAGATCTTTATGAATTTCCTAGATAAGTTTGTAGTTGTGTTTATCGACGACATTCTTATCTACTCCAAGTCAGAAGAAGAGCATGAGCAACATCTGAAAATCATCCTAGAAACCCTGGGGGAGCATCAGTTATATGCCAAGTTTAGCAAGTGTGAGTTTTGGCTGAAAGAAGTAGGATTCCTAGGACATATTGTGTCTGCCGGAGGAGTCTCTGTTGATCCCGCCAAGATCAAAGATGTCGAAGAATGGGAAGCCCCAACCACTCAAACCCAAGTCCATGCATTTCTCGGATTAGCGGGATACTACCGCAAGTTCGTAGAAGGGTTCTCAAGCATCGCCAGACCCATGACCCAATTGTTGAAGAAGGACAAGAAGTTTGAATGGACCGACAAATGTGAAGCCAGCTTTCAGGAGCTGAAGAAGAGATTGATATCAGCCCCAATATTGATCATGCCAGACATCAAGAAGCCGTTTGATGTGTATTGTGACGCATCCAAGATTGGTCTAGGATGTGTATTGATGCAAGAAGGCAAGGTCATCGCGTATCTGTCCCGACAACTGAAGCAACATGAGCAGAACTATCCGACCCATGATCTTGAGCTAGCAGCTGTGGTTCTAGCGTTGAAGACATGGCGTCATTATTTGATGGGTAATCGCTGTGAGATTTACTCAGATCACAAGAGTTTAAAGTATATCTTCACGCAGCAGGAGCTGAATATGAGGCAAAGGAGATGGATAGAGTTAATCAAAGATTATGACCCTGACATTCACTATCACCCCGGCAAAGCTAATTTGGTAGCGGATGCTCTTAGAAGATTGCCATGTAGGCTCAACACCATGATCAAGGAGAAGTAACCAAGTTTGTATGAAGAGTTGGAGCAGTTCAGGACTGAATTTGTTAGCAAAGGCTTCTTAGCTAACATTGAACTTCAACCCACTTTGATTAGCCAAATCAAGGAAGCCCAGAAGGGGAAGGAAAGTATAGACGGAATCAAATGTCGTATTGGTATAGGAAAGGTACCTGGATTCACCGAAGACGAAGAAGGTGTACTGTGGTACAAAGGACGTATCTGTGTGCCAGCAGATTTGGAACTGAAGCAAGTTATCATGAAGGAAGCTCATGATACTCTTTATTCTATCCACCTCGAAGGAACAAAGATGTATCAGGATTTGAAGGAACAATTTTGGTGGCACAAGATGAAGAGAGAAATCAGAAGCTACATCGCCAAATGTGACATCTGTCAAAGAGTCAAAGTAGAGCATCAGAGACCTGTAGGACTGTTGCAACCATTGCAGATTCCATAATGGAAATGGGATTCCGTTGGAATGGACTTTATCACCGGCTTGCCTACTTCTAGTAGGGGAAATGACTCAATCTAGGTCATAGTTGATAGATTGTCCAAGGTAGCCCACTTTATACCTGTCAAGACTACCTACCAGAGTGCGAAGCTAGCAGAGCTGTACATCGCTAGAATTGTTAGTCTGCATGGAACCCCCAAGACCATAGTATCAGATCGAGGAACCCAGTTTACCTCAAGGTTTTGGCAGAAAGTCCAAGAAGGATTGGGAACCAAGTTGAACTGCAGCACCGCTTATCACCCGCAAACTGATGGACAGACTGAGAGAGTTAACCAGATCCTAGAGGATATGCTTAGAGCTTGTGTGTTGGAATACGGATCAAAATGGGAAGACTGCTTGCCTTTCGCAGAATTCTCATATAACAACAGTTATCAAGCTAGTTTGCAGATTCCACCATTTGAATTCCTATATGGAAGAAAGTGTCGTACCCCTTTGAATTGGTCGCAAGTAGGAGAGAGTCAGATCTTTGGACCCGACATTCTCTGGGAAGCAGAAGAGAAAGTGCACAAAGTCCGTGAGCACCTCAAGACCGCCCAATCTAGACAAAAGAGTTATGCTGACAAAAGAAGGAGAGACCTGACTTTCAATGTCGGAGATTTTGTGTATCTCAAGGTTTCGCCATTAAAAGGAACTCAAGGCTTTAGTCTGAAAGGAAAGTTAGCCCCCAGATATATTGGGCCCTTCAAGATTCTGAACCGTTGAGGAGAAGTATCGTATCAACTGGAACTGCCTGAAGAGATGTCAGCCATCCACAATGTGTTCCATATCTCGTTACTTCGCAAATGCTTGGAAGTTCCTGAGAAGACTGAAGTTTTCAACAACATCGACCACAAGGCTGTATAAATCAACAATGACCTGACCTATAGAAAAGTGCCCATCCGAAGCCTATAGAACCACCAGGACAAGGAGCATCAAGTTTCTCAAGATTCAGTGGAGCAACCATACCGAGGAGGAAGGCACTTGGGAGCGCGAAGATTACATTAGGACAGAGTTCCCAGATCTCTTTAGTTCCTAGTTTTCTTTGTAAATCTCGGGACGAGATTTTGTTTAAGGTGGGAGGGTTTGTAACATCCCAAAACTTTAATCCAAGCTTATCAAGATCCAAATCATCAAATTTAGGGTTAACAAAAACTTTTCCAAATTTAAAAATGAAAGTATTCATGTGTATGTGCATTTAAATTAGGAATTTATTTGAATTGCCATGGTTCTATGATTCTTTTCTTGTAAAATGTTTCTTAGGTGAATTAAACATCATCTACATCTTTCCCAAACTTTTCCCAAAGAAAATCAAATCAAAAACAATTAAAAATGAGGAATGGTCATTTTGGTCATTTTAATCCACTACACTACTTTGAGTGTTCCTAGCACTCTTTTCCCAACAGAAATAATTCTAGATCTTTGCACCCCTTGATAGTACACATAATGAGGTACCAAGGCCCACTTTGTGATCTGCTAAAAACAGTCAGATGCTAATTTTAATGGACAGTTTAAAATTGAATCTATTTCATATGGGAAGATCCCACTATTTCAAAAACCACTCAAATCAGCTCAATTTTCAAAACCCAAGCACCCACAGAGTCTTAAGCTTATGCCTAGCAAACCCACCAAAAATCTTTTCAAAATTCATAAGTTTATTCCTTGCGGCCATTTAATCAAACACTTGGCAGGCAGGGTTAAACTCTAAATCCTAGCTCATTGTTTTGAACAGAGTTTTGCCCCCATTTGATCTCCATTTAATCCTTTGGTCCCCTCATGATCTAACCATGCCATTAGCACCCATCCCCTACTCCCCTAGTGGCAGTGCAAGGCCATGCCGAGCACCAACTCGCCGGCCGACCATGCACATGCCCCAGCAGACCATCTCCCTCTCTCTCGCCATGTCTAGGAGGTTGTCAGGACATCACCGCCACCCTATGTCCCCTCCCCGAGCCCAGCCCAGCAGTGGACCACCGAGGAAACCACGCGCCCAGTGTCACCGCACCATGCCGAGCACGCACTAGAGCACCGCACCCGGCACGTGTGCATAGGCCCCCGCTCGACCGCAGCTCACGCCCACCGCTCTGCCACAACCCAGGGAACACGACGGACATGCCCGTTCGCCTCCCAACGCACCACAGCCACCGCTCGCCGTGGACACCGCCGCCTCTACCGCTTAGAGTGTCAGCTGCCCCCGACCGCATACCACAACCCCTAAGCCCGCATTGAGTTCCTAGAGCACCGCCAGGAGACCGCCCGTTGACCGCCACCCTCAACCATGCCTCTAGCCCCCCTTAGCCATGTCGCCACCGTCGCCTGCCCATCCCTCTCAGTCTCGCCGTCGACCTATAAAAGGAGGGCACCCCCAGCCATTCGAAGCACACCACTCCACTCTCCTCACCACACTGATCATCCCACACCACTAGCCGGAGCAAGCGGAGCAGCAGCTCGCCGAAATTGCACCGGAGCAGGGCGCCGCTGATTCCGACCACCCCCGGAGCTGCCTCGACCGTCCCTGAGCTCGCTGTCGACCACCAGTCTATTTGCCCGCCTCGCCGTCATCGCTGGAGCCCTGGTATGCCCCCTATGCACACCCACCGAGCCACTAGGGTTTGAGCTCACCGGTGATAGGTCCGTCCTCGACGACAAGCCACAGCCATTGATCCTCATTCTAATCTAACGGCCCACATCGCCCCGTACCTCTTCGTTCGTTATGAGCCGCTGACTTGTGGACCCCCCTGTCAGTTGAGCCCCGAGCCACGGAGTGACACTGGGTCGGCCCGTTAGAGTTTCCTGCGCGACCCAGTTAGTTTGAATTAGGATTTTCCTTTTTAGTTTAAACTTAGTTCTGTCTCTGAGTTTGAAAATCAATTCAGAGAGATTTACAAATCCAAATTGCATGAAACTAATTTTGCCTAAAAAATATTGAAATGATCTATCCAAGCCCGTTGGATTTAATTCAATTAGAGTTATAGATCGCTCCTAGTAAAAATAACAAAACAGAAGCATTTGCACCTTGCAACATTTTTATAAAATCAACTAAGATAGGTTTTGAGTTGATTCCAACTCTCAAAAATCACATTTCATCATATATATCTAAATATGTAATAATATTAAGGTTTACATGTAGTGACTTTGGACTAGTACCAAAATAATGCTATATAGGCATTTCTAGTCACTTTAAATCATTAAATAATAAACTTAAACCAAAGTAATTATGATCCAACACTTAAATCACATTCCTACATGCTAGAATATGTGGTGAGGACATGTGTCCACATGATCCCATATTTTAAGTGGTGAATATTAAATCTTAGCTAATTTTTCAATGAGTAGAAATTAAGTGTTGGATCATCAAATGTGCTAATTTTTCAATTTTAAGAGTTATAGTTTCTAAATTAAAAAGAGTGAAACTATTAAATTAAACTTGTGGTGCTTGAGATGATAATAGATCATCAAATGTTTGTCTTAGAATGATAATTAGACTAGTTAAGTATTGTTTGGTGATTGTGTACTCCGTATGTATTTATAGACGATAGTACCGACCAAGCTTTCGAGGAGGAGGAGTTCTACCTAGAAGAAGAAGAAGAAGAAAACTTCAACCACTGCACCAACCAAGGAAAGCCACCATTAACAATGCAATCTAACACTTGCAAGTATAATGCTTAGCAAGCTAGGATTAAACTAGATGGTTTAGCAAAGATGCTTTGGGCATGCTTTGGTCACACTACTTTGACTATTAGTACCCCAAGTCTTATTTACAAGCTTTACTTCCTTTACTTTACCCAAAGTTCTTTACTTGTTTTGAAGGTAGCATAAAGAGTATAAAATTTGACCTATTTAGAAACCCTTTAGATGTCATTCTATGGCATGAGATTGAACCCATCTTTTCCACCTTAGTGAACACTCTTAACTTAGTAGGTTAGAGTAGATCAGAAACTTGAGTCACTTTAGATGGGAACACTTGGTGAAAATGAATTATGAAAAGCTTGGAATGATGAGTCCTTCTATTGAAATGTTTTGACATGTGTTGAGAAACACAAATGGTTTATGATGGTGAAAATGTAGAGGCATGAGCCTTAACCCTTTTATAAAACTGATGGTTGGATTCGGATGCGATACCATTCCAAATTTACCATACAACCACACTACCTGAATTGGGTAAGGCTTAGCTCGAAATTTATATGCATTAGTATTAGTTCCCTCGCGGGAGAGGTTTGAGCTGAGGCTACCTCTCAATGTTGTCCACCTATGCAGTGCCCAAGATGACTGATGGTCATGGTTGGGAGGCCATGCTCATAGGAGAGGTGCTTATACTAGGGTGTGTAAAGGGAAAGTTATGTTTGATTATCTGCATACTAAGTATGATGATTCAGGGTTATCCCTGACAGATGTATCGAATGTTGTGGTGAAAGTGTACCACCTCTACAGAGTGTCAAACTATTCGAATACCGCGTCTGTGGTTATGGACAGTTGGAATGGCCATACTGTTTTGTTGTTAGATGTTTTCCAAATAACTTGTGAAATGAATGATGAATCTTGACTTGACCACAACAGGGTTGTGTGTATGACAATAGCTTCCCAACTTAAGTGATTCTAGACCTTTACTTTATCTTTCTTTGCTTCTGAACTCAGCTTAGGTTTCAAACTTAACTTTATAGTTAAACATAGAGTTAGCACTTTAACTTAGAACTATACTACTTGTTAGTGGTAGTTTGCGAGTACTTAGAGAGTACTCATGGCTTTTGTCCCTGGCTATTCTCATGGCCAGACTATGAAGGAGACTATCAAGATGACGGCCAGCAGGATGGCTATGATAACTAGGACTATCTGCCTTCGTCAGCATTGCCTGTGCCCTTGAAGATGGACCCCACCGCTACGCTTATCTTTTATTTCCATTGTTTGTTGTATTAAGACTGGATCATGAGATCCTTATTTGTGTAAGACCATATGTATGGTTTGTAATGGATGATGTACTGTGATATCCAATCCGTTATGTCTCGCAAAAATGGTAATCCTGGGATTGCGAGGTATGGCATAACAGGCATCTGGGATTAAAAATCCGGGTGTTGACATCTATTATCCGAGTCTCACGTGCAGGGCACGTGAAATTTACTAGTACTTGTAGTTTCAAATTTGACCCAATTTCGATAAATCGACATAAATTCATTCTAATGGGCAGAGTTAGCTGGGAAGTTTGAAAACTCATAAAACATGGGAATCGTTGGTACAACATGTTGGTCCAATATATTTGTATGTAAACTTGGCTTGTGGCATTGAGATCCAATATTCTTCGGACTTTTCTTTAGGAAAAAGAACAACCTCGCTCGTATTCTTCACTCGGAAAATGTAGAATTGAATGTTCTTTCTCGATAGTTGGAAACTCACACCGACGACACTGTTTACTACAAGAAGATGCACCGATGATCTACCTATGAAAAGAAATTTAATTCAAGAGAAATCTATGGCGCTTACTTGTAGCTAGCTCAAGTTTGACCTAATTTTGTTAAATTACCAATATGCAAAGTCTTAGCAAGAATTTGAACCTATTGTTGAAGCTCTCGCTGGTTTCTGGTATAGTAATTTTGAACGCTCGATGGGTACATCCAAAAGCTTTTTCATAAATCTATCAAAGCAAAACCTACAATTTACTTTTAGTTTCAACTTTGACCTAATTCAGAGATATCGACATAAAGTTATTCAAATGTGTGGGGTTAGCTATAGGAAGCTTCAAAACCCATAAAACATGGGAATCACAAGTACAACATGTTGTCGATCCTCAAAAATATGTGGGGTGCAAAATAACTATTCTGCACCCTAGTTACTGAATATATATATATATATACTTGGCTTGTGGCATCCACATCGAATATTCTTTGGACTTCTCTTTAGAGAAAAGAACAACTAACCTCATTCGTCTTCACTCGGAAAACGTAGAATTCAATATTCTTTCCTGGTAGTTGGACACTCACACCCACGGCACTGCTTACTACTAGAAAATGCACCCATCTACCTCTGAAATTACATTTAATTCAAGAGATATATATTGCGCTTATTTGTAGCTCAAGTTTGACATAATTAATTTTGTTAAATTGTCAAGATGCCAAATCTTAGCAAGAATTTGAACCTATCGTCAAAACTCTCGTTGTTTTTAGATATATTAATTGTGACCCCTCGATGGGTACCGCCAAAAAAAATTATTAAAACTTTTATGGCCACCTACAATTTACTTGTACTTTCAAATCTGACCTAATTTTGATAAATCGACATATAGTCATTCAGTCAAATGAGCAGAGTTAGCTAGGAAGTTTGAAAACTCGTCAATAAAACATGGGAATCGTTGGTACAACATGTTGGTCCACTATATATATCTGTAAAATTGGTGTGGCCTTCACATCCAATATTATCCGGACTTCTTACGAAAAAGAACACCCTCGCTCGTCTTCACTTGGAAAATGTAGAATTGAATGTTCTTTCCTGATAGTTGGAAACTCACATTGACAGCATTGTTTACTACAACAAGATACACCCATCTACCTCTGAAAATACATTTAATTTTAAGAGCAATCTATCACGCTTAATTACTTGTAGATCAGGTTTGACCTAATTTCGTTAAATTATCAAGATGCAAAATCTTAGCAAGAAGTTGAACCTATCATCAAAACTCTCGTTGTTTTCAGATATATTAATTGTGACCCCTCGATAGGTACCTCCAAAATATTTCTCTTAAAACTTTCAAAGCAACCTACAATTTACTTGTAGTTTCAAATTTGACCTAATTTTGATAAATCGACATATAGTCATTCGGTCGAATGGGCAGAGTTAGCTAGGAAGTTTGAAAACTCATAAATAAAACATGGGAATCATTGGTACAATATGTTGGTCCACTATATATGTCTGTAAACTTGGCGTGGCATTCACATCCAATATTCTCCAGACTACTTACGAAAAAGAATAACCTCGCTCATCTTCACTTGGAAAATGTAGAATTGAATGTTCTTTCCTGATAGTTGGACACTCACATTGACAACATTGTTTACTACAACAAAATACACCGATCTACCTCTGAAAATACATTTAAATTCAAGAGAAATCTATCGCGCTTAATTATTTGTAGATCAGGTTTGACCTAATTTCGTTAAATTGTCAAGATGCAAAATCTTAGCAAGAAGTTGATCCTATCGTCAAAACTCTCGGTGTTTTATGATATATTAATTGTGACACTTCGATGGGTACCTCCAAAAGTTTTGTTGTAAAACTACCAAAGTAACCTATAATGTACTTGAAGTTTCAAATTTGACCTAATTTTTATAAACCGACATAAAGTCATTCGGTCAAATGGGCAGAGTTAGTTAGGAAGTTTGAAAACTCATAAAACATGGGAATCATTGGTACAACATGTTGGTCCACTATATATGTCGGTAAACTTGGCTTCTGGCATTCAAATCCAATATTCTTCGGACATTTCTTTACGGAAAAGAACAACCTCGCTCGTCATCACTCGAAAATTGAGAATTGAATGTTCTTTCCTGATAGTTGGAAAATCACACCTACGACATTAATTACTATAGGAAAATACACCCATCTACCTCTGAAAATTCATATATGTCAAGAGCAATCTATCGCGCTTACTTTGTAGCTCAAGTTTGACCCAATTTCGTTAAATAGTGTCATGATGCAAAATCTTAGCATAAAGTCAAACTAGTTGTCAAAACTCTCGGTTGTTTCTCATATATTGATTGTGAACCCCCGATGGGTACCTCCAAAAGCTTTTTCGTATAACTTTCATAGCAACCTACAAAAACTTGTAGTATATAGTTCAAATTTGACCTAATTTTCATTAATCGACATATAAAGTCATTCAAGTGGGCAGAGCGATAAGCTTTAGGAAGTTTGAGAACTCATAAAACACGGGAAATCATAAGTACAATATGTTGGTCCACTATATATGTGTGAAAACTTGGCTTGTGGCATTTAGATCCTTATTCTTCAGACTTCCTTTATATGAGAGAATAATCTCGATATCACTCGAAAAATTGAGAATGTTCTTTCCCGATAGTTGGAAACTCACACTGATAGCATTGTTTACTACAAGAAGATGCACCCATCTATCCTAGAAAAGACATTTAATTCAAGATAAATCTATCGCGCTTACTTGCTTGTAGCTCAAGTTTGACCTAATTTCGTTAAATAGTCAGGATGCAAAATCTTAGCAAAAAGTTGAAACTATCGTCAAAACTCTCGGTGGTTTCTGACATATTGATTGTGACCCGTCGATGGGTGACCCCCAAAAGCTTTTTCGTAGAACTTTCAAAGCAACCTACAATTTACTTGTAGTTTCAAATTTGACCTAATTTCGATAAATCAACATGAAGTCATTCAAATGGGAAGAGTTAGCTAGGAAGTCATTCAAATATCAACAAACATTTAATTCAAGAGCGATCTTTCACGCTTACTTGTAGCTCAAGTTTGACCTAATTTTGTTAAACTGTCAAGATGCAAAATCTTAGCATGAAGTTGAACGTGTCGTCAAAACTCTCGGTGATTTATGATATATTAATTGTCCCCTGAATAGGTACCTCAAGAAGAGTTTTTCTAAAACTTTCAAAGCAACCTATAATTTACTTGTAGTTCAAATTTGACGTAAATTCGATAAATAATTGGAATAAAGTCATTCAAGTTGGCGGAGTTAGCTTGGAAGTTTGAAAGCTCATAAAACATGGGTATCATCATCACAACATGTTGGTCCACTCTTTATTTCTGAAAACTTGTCTTCTGGTATTCAGATCCATATTCTTTGGAGTTTCTTTACGTAAAAGAACAATCTCGTCATCACTCGAAAAATTGAGAATTAAATGTTCTTTTGTGATAGTTGGAAACTAACACCGATGACATTGTTTACTACATCACCCATCTACCTCTAAAAATACATTTAATTCAATAGCAATCAATTGCCCTTACTTGTGTACCAAATGTTTGACCTAATTTCGTTAAATCGGCAAAAAGTCACTAAAGTGTGCAAAGTTAGCTGGGAAGCTTGAAAACATCCTATTTCTTAAAATTTTGGAATTATAAGAAACCATGTTCCACTTTGTCTAATAATCGGGGCAGTGTAATTGTTTTTTAATTGTGGTACGTCTCGTAGGAGCGAGGTGCTTTATTAGTTAACACACGGTCGGTGGAAGTACAAGTTACATCAAGGACCTCATAAAAATGAAAATTATATCCAAGTCCATGTATTTAGCACAAGATCCCTGAAACTAAGCAATGAAGTGTCTTTTGAGGTTTGCGCGTATGCTAGATATTGTAGAGCCATAATTTGTTCTAAACAATCTATATTCTAGCTTTTACTACTAGTACGTATAGTAAACAAGAATCCATAAAACAGAGTGATCGTACTCTCTATTAGAGTAGTAACTTGGATTGGTTTTTGTAGTACTACTACTAATTATAATTTCTCAAAAAAAGTACCACTAATAGATGCAGTACTGGTCTGTCTGATTTGTTGTCAGATATAGTACTACTACTATTACCATTTAAATTTGATAAGACCAAAATAGTTAATTACAGGTTGGTGTCGAAGACATGCATGCAGTCCTTGGTCTCTCCCCTGCAGCACTGTACACCCTGCAGCAGGCCGCAGGCTTTTCGTCTCTCTCCAGGAGTAGATCTTCTTGCCTCTCACTCACATGGATCTTCTTGCCTCGGTCTCTCCCTCTGTCTGTACTGTATTTTCTGGTATAGTACAGTGTGACACCTGCTTTATTACTCACTTGTCAACTTTCTGCAGCCTTTTTGTTTTGACGAAGCATGTACAGCGTGTGGGACACTGTCTAAGAAAAAGTGGCCAAGTGAAGTTGCCGCCGGTGGGCCCATGCCTAGCCTCGTCATGTACAATCGTACCAGTACAGTACGAAACTCAATTAGTATACTCTTCAGTATACCCACCCAACCCGGGTTTCTGGCCGGTGGGCACTACGTCGGCGAGCCGATCTTCCCTCTATAACCACTCCCACAAGTTCGTATACCGCGTCGACGGATTTGACCATCAGCCAGCTGCTATGGACGTCGTCTAGTCTGAGGCGATGATTGAGCGCCCCTACGATGGCTGCTTTAGCTTGGTTGCCTTCGACAAGCTCGACGAGCACAAGATCGCGTGCTCGCACGGTCCGTGCTCCTGCATTGATTCCGCTTGTGATTTCATTGCCTCGCCGGCAGGGCTCCTTCCCCACATGAAGGAGGCCCACGGGGTCATAGTAACCAGGTCCATCTACAACAGCGCCTTCTTTTGCCTCATCCCGACTCCACCACCAACAAGCACAAGGGGATTCACGCGCTTCCTTTGCGGGGATGACGGTGTTTTGTTCGGCCTGACCATCAGCACGCTCGGCCGACCGTCGCCGTGTCCTTGGTGTGCATCAGGCAGGACAAGTGCTTGTGGCCGTGGTACATGGTGAAACTGTGTGCACCTGGCCCGCCGGGGTCGGCGGACTTGTCGATGGTTGAGAGCCTTAATGCGGTAATCAAAATGATGAACAGCTCGTCGCCGGCCAACCTCCCATCCAACAAGCTCAGGACATACCTTGGGGTGCCTCCGCGGTTCCTGATGAAGGTTGGACAGTCCACCCATATATCTTTCTGGATTTGCATCTACAGGAAAAAAATGATCTTAAACTACGGCTGATGATCAAGACTGTAATGGTATATTAGCAGATCAATAGTACTGCTAGTAGTATTGTTTTACTACTCCAGTTTACTAGTAGTAGTCGCATGTAGGTTCTCTTTTGGTACTAAGAAGGATGCATTTTGGATGTAAACGAAGTTTGCTGCTAATGTTATTATGGAGTATTTAGGGGTTTAGTACGACTTTTATGTAATTTTTCACTTCTACGACATGGACCAGAGATAAACAAACTAACCGTTCTTATGGTGCTTCGATTTTAGTCATCTAACTCAGTGATTATGGAATTTTATGCCCAAACTTGTCAATTCGACTTGATTTAAGTCTTGAACCAAGATTGCTGTCGAAATTGCGCTGGTGTGGACGACGCATCAACGTGGGTCCAGTGTGCAGGATAGGCTACCCTGGAATTTAGCATAAATGTCTAGAAAATAATATGGACATCTACGACATCAACTCAATGTTATCAGAATCATCATGAACCATGTTTTCATATTATATGCATTTGACATTATGTAAGTTAGTATGTTTGTACATATAGTTGGTCAAACTTTATAAATATTGACTTCGAAAAAACCTAGTATGCTTTCTAATTTGGAAATGAGGGAGCATCTAAGTACTAAAATGCGTCGAAATACATGTGTATCTAGACAAAGCCAAGTCAGTAACTACTATTTTAGGATGGAGGGAGTAATTATTTATGAGTAATCTATTTTTCACAAAAAATTTACTTCTATGGCATGTGCCCACTACTAGAGCATGGACCAATGCATAATAATCACACGACCATGCGGTGGCGATCTACTCCGTACTGAATTACCCTACGTGCGGAGGCGCACTAGTGGAGCACACGCTCGTGCCGTTCCTGAGTATGTAGTAGTACTACTAGTATACGTAAATATGAGTACAAAAATAGATAGATATTGTTGCTCATCGTACTATTTTTTCCCTATAAGGCAACCTGGACGTGACTACTACAGTACTATATTGGCACAACTTCTGCTTTTGGCGCTACAAGATGAATGTGGACCTCTCTGTGTCTGTTCAAAAAAAACTCTCTATGTAACATTATTGTACTAGTGCTTCTTGTACTCACTAGTTTTTTGCACACGCAGTAAAGTAGTGCAGTAAGTCTGTTTGGTCAAGCTGCATGCAACGAGCATTGGTTTGACAGGACAATTCAGGTTTTTAGATATCCAAATTTCTAATCCAGCTCGATGGCTCAAGACACGAAGCAGCTAGTACTCCTCTATCCTCTGGCTGTCGCCTAGATCAAAATGAACAAGCAAAAGATTGTGTATCTTGGAAATTGCCATGGCCATTTATTACCTACAGAGCTTTATTTTGTTTCCTTCTAGGCACCTGCAAAGACTGATATTGTGCTGTACTAATTAATACTACTTGTAAATAACGTGCTATGGTTGGGCCCTACAGCTAGTACTAGACATAGACTTTAGTAGTAGCTACTCTCGTCACAGTGAATTGTCCAAGAGGTGGAGTTCCTTTTTTCTCCAAGAGGTGGAGTTTCTTTTTTCTCTCCAAGAGGTGGAGTTCCTTTTTTTCTGAGAGAGGAAATCTTTTTTATTCCTTCTTTGATTCAAAGAAAATTCAAAGTTTTTGTGAAGGATCTTGTCCCTTAGGAAATAATACTACGTTGTTTTGTTTGATTCATAGGATTCCAATATGTAGGAATTATGTCCTGTTTGGAATGCAGGATAGGAAAAATATAGGAATAGGAAAAACACGGGAATTGAGATTCCGTCAAAGTATTCCTTTGCTTTCCCTGTGATTCAAACACATACTTGATACAAATTCATGTAGTTTCCTCTTCTTATATTTTGAGAATCCTGCAAATCAAACGAGCCCTGAGAGATGGTCTTTTTTTGTCTTTGATCATTTTTTTTGTTTGAACATAGGGTCATAGAGCTTCCTGAGAACATGAGGAGGGTGGAAATTGCACAAACCTCCAACAATTGGATTCGAAATTGTAGAGAACTCTAGATAATCAGGATAGTCTAGTTGTAAGAAACTACTGTACTACAATTACTTTTGGGTACAAATGCTGCACATCGCACAAAATTCTCGATTAGCCCTCTTAGCATTATTTCTTACATACCCGAGGCTCAATAGTTGGAGCTCTTCGCAACTACGGCTCTAATTGTTGGAGGTTTGTGCAACTAGCCTCAACTTGAGCCCCACCCCCCACTCGCCCACCTTTTGCAGTACTACTAGTAGTAGAGTAATGCACCATCAGCCTTTGTCTTCTCCATCGCACCCCAGCCACTAGCTCACGCCAACGATCTTCCCTCCCTCCCCCACCCCACCCCACCCCAAAGAAAGCCCCCAAAACACCATCCGCAACCTCCTTCCATGGTGAGATCGAGCAAGGTCTATAAAGATCCTGAGCAGTTTCAGAAGGTGTTCACCAAAGGCCCTCTTCAAGTACTCATCAACCATTGCGACGCCACCGCCGCCTCGAGCCTCGTCAGTTCGTCCAAACATATTCTTCAATCAGTAAAATAGAGTGGAACTACGCCTTGTTCTGATCCGTTTGGCCTCCCATGTGTTCTTCATTCTCACCCGACGATGAGACCGTGGGAATCCAAAGACTGCTTCGAAGTGGCGGGCAGCCCGTGCAAGCTGACGCCACTCGACAGGTTCTCCTCCGATGCTGTGATGCCAAATGGTTTTGATGAGCAGCGAGCAGGCGGCAATGGAGATTGGATCGTCATAGTTGGGCCCTATTTCATGTGGGGCCTTATCAACGTGTGCACTCATCACAAGATTGTTATTCTGCAAGTGTCGGGGTTTGAACCGACCGAAGGTTCTGCCCTTACATTTCAGGATGATGCTGATGAAGGTTGACGTACTAAACTGCAGAAGATAGTCATTTGCCAAGTTCCAATGGCTGCTGGGGGATACAAAGATTTCTCTCTAGTCGCCATTTTTGAATTCAAGATTACTATCATCAACAGGAATGATAGTCATGGATGGTCAGTTTGTGCGAACAAGTTCCAGGGCTACTTCAGATACTGCGATGCTATTATCCAACACGATCGTGTGTTTGCTGTGACAGAGAACGGCTCTGTTTATGCATGGAAGTCTCTGGAACTTGGTAAATTATGCTCCCTACGTATTTTATTAGCTTTGTTCCTGAATCCATGCAAGCTATTTTTTCTGAACTTTCATTGGTTAGTAGGAATTCCATTAAAATTTTAGTTTCTTTGATTCGAAGGAATTCCCTAGGAATTTCAGAGGAATGCAATCTTTAGGAGGTTTTCTTACATATAAGTAGTTTGTTTCATATGATTGAGTTCTGCTAATAGTATTGCTTCGTCTCCTAGTACATCCCATGGAAACTATGGTATCTACTATATAGTAGTAAGTACTTATGTGAGACCCAGATATTATTCCTAAATCAATGTAAGTTATTTTTTCTGAAGTTTCTTTAGTTAGTAGGAATTTCATAGGAATTTTAGCCTCTTTGATTCGTACGAATGCCCTAGGAATTTCAGAGGAATGCAATCATTACTAAGTTTTCTTACATATAAGTAATTTGATTCATAGGATTGAGTTCTGCTGATAGTATTGCCTTGTCTCCTAGTAATAGTACATCCATGGAAAATATGGTATCTACTAGTAGTATTTACGTGAGACTCGGATACTAGACATATGACATATCATAACTATATAGAATTATAATACTAGGTAAAGCTAAAAAAATTAGAAATTTGATCGACATCTATAAAGTATGGGCGCATATTTAGTTCTTGTATTTTCTATCATGTAGAAGTCGATGTTTATTAGGTACTAGTACTTGTAAATTTTGTTAACATGGTCTTGAGAAATGAAGGATAAGATTCTAGAATGATGGAGAAGTGTGTTTTGAGGATTGTGCATAGCGTTCATTGTGCTAAAGACTATAACAGAATCTTCAAGTAGATGCTAGAATGGAAAAGAAGATCCAACTGTTGGCAATGTTGGGATTCACAAGTCCTGATCCAACAGTGAATATTCAAAGTTATTCATACACTACATAGTGGTAATATTATTATAAGATATTAAACCTCCTAGAAATAATCCTTGTTGGTTTTTCTTTGGTATATAAGACACCAAAATCTTGTAGGATCCAACCTTACTTTTTACCCTATGAACTTTACATTCAAGATCCTATAGGATTATTTCCTATTTCATTTGATCCCATGAATCAAACCATGTCTCTAGGAGAATTTCCATAGCATATCCCCATTTCGAAAAGAATTAGAATTTCCATAGCATCTCCCTAGGTTGGCATTTTTTACGCAATCAAACATCTTAAGTATAATCAAGATTTTTGAAAATAGTTCTGTATATCAACTTCTACAATGTCAGATCAATATCAATATTATTTCCATGTTACATTTCCTTTCCCTTTGAAAGTCCTATCCTTATCATGTCACCACGCGATGTTGTACCTGACACATGGGTTTGTTGATGAGATGAGGAGAATGATCCTGGTAGGTGGTGGTTAGCAAGATATGTCAATGGTTCAAGACTTCTTCTAGTCTATACTATGGTGTATCAGGCAATGCAATTGCTGATGATACTAGTGTTGTTCACTATGATCGCACCGTTCGCAGCTATCCTTCTGGGTTTGAGTGCATGGTGTTCACGATGGACACAAGCCAGTTAACTACAGCTAACCGATGGAAAAGGATTACTGACCTTGGATCATATTCTCTTTTCCTTGGCGTGAACTATCCGATTATCATTGCAGTAGGCGATGCAAATGATCCGCCAAGACATCTGACGAGAAGGAACTGTGTTTACACATCACACCAAGAAATTGGCTACGAGTACAGTCCTGAAATTTGCCGCTTTAGTTTGAATGGTGACGCAGCTGTTGGTTTCCACACCAACACTCGCTGGACATGGTCGGAGACTCCATTTTGGTTCATCCCAAGCTTCTCAAATGCCTTGGAGTGGAACGAGCTTGTTCAAGGATAGCTCATTTGGTCTCGCCCTTCTATTGAACTCTTTCTTTTGGCTGGTTTTTAGCTGATGTACGGGTACTCAGCATTTAGTTTCGCACCCGGACCGGCTTGTAAAATACTCCGTATGACCAAAAACCCCTTTTGTACACTTGGTAGTTTCTCAAGTATGTATATTTCACCAAGATTGTAAAAGAATCTTATTAGATGTAAAGTTGTACTCTACTACTACTATTCCGTACATAATTTCTTCCAGAATGTTGTATAATAGTAGTACTGTTAGTATTACTCCTTGTAGGTCCGTAGTTTTGTTTCTTTTTCACTGCAGTTTGGGTCCTGTAAGCCTAAGTAGGACGTGTTGGTAAGTACTTCGCTCAGAAACTGCACGCGGTGGAAGGAACACGACGTTTCCAGGTTTACCAGGAAAAACATGTCGATCATCATGGCATCACCAATGATTTGTGTCAACACCAAGATTTTTAATCCCAGATGCCTATTATGCCATACATCGCAATCCCAGGATTACCATTTTTGCGAGACATAAAAGATTGGATATAATAGTACATCATCCATTATAGACCATAATAAGGTCTTACAAAAATAAAGGATCTCATGATCCAATCTTAATACAAACAAGCAGTGGAAATAATAAGTGTAGCAGTGGGCTCCATCTTCAGGGTCACAGGTAATGCTGACGATGGGAGATGATCCTAGTTGTCATAGACGTCCTGCTGTCCATCATCCTGGTAGTCCTCCTCATAGTCTGGCCACGGGAATAGCCAGGGACAAAGCCATGAGTACTCTTTAAGTACTCGCAAACTATCACTAACAAGTAAGGTAGTTCGAGTAGGAAATCCTAAGCTCTAAGTTTATTTGCAAAAAGGCAAATTTATCCAAACTGAGTTTAGAAGTAAAGAAAACTAAGTAAATGTTCCAAATAATTTTAAGTGGGAACCTAGTTTTCACATTCACAACTCTGTTGTGGTCAAGTCAAAATCATAGATCACTTCACAAGTCATTTTGAAAACATCTAATGACGGAATAGTATGGCCACTCCAACTGTCCATGACCGTGGACGCGGCTATTCAAATAGTTTGACACTCTACAGAGGTGGTACACTTTCACCACAAAATTTGATACATCCGTCAGGGATAACCCTGAATCATCATACTTAGTATGTGGATAATCAATCATAACCTTTCCTTTACACACTCTAGTATAGGCACCTCCCCTATGAGCTTGGCCTCCCAGCCATGGCCATCTGCAATCCTGGGCACTTCATAGGTGGACATCATCAAGAGGTAGCCTCGGCTCAAACCTCTTCTGCGAGGGAACCCATACTAATGCATATAAACTTTCGGCTAAGCCTTACCCGATTCAGGTATTGTGGTTGTACGGTAAAATTGGAATGGTATCTCATCCGAACCCAACCATCAGTTTTTATAAAGGGTTAAGGCTCTGCCTCAACATTTTCATCATCAAATCCATTTGTGTTTCCCAACACATGTCAAAACATTTCAATAGAATGACTCATCATTCCAAGGTTTTCACAATCATTTTCACCAAGTATTCCCATCTAAAGTGATCAAGTTTTATGCTTAGCACTAGCCACTAGGTTAAGAGTGTTCACTAATGAGGGTGCTAACCTTCAATCTCATGCCATAGAATGACATCTAGTCTAGGCCTAGTTTTATACTCTTTATGCTATCTATACTATCTTTTCCAAGTACTCACAAAACAGTAACTAAAAGTAAAGAACTTTGGTAAAGTAAAAGAGTAAAGTTTGCAAGTAAAACTTGGGAATGGTATAAATCAAAGGTATATAACCAAAGCATGCCTAATGCATCTTGCTTGGGTTAAGAAACTTGCAAGTGTTAGCTTGCCAATAATAGCTTCCATAGATCTAGCTTGCTAGTAATGATGGCTTGCCTTGATTGGTGCAGTGATTGAAGTTTTCCTCCTCTTCTTCGGGGTGGAACTCCTCCTCCTCGTAGCTTGGGTTGGTACTATCGTCTATAAATAAATACGGGGTACACAATCACCAAAAAAATACTTAACTACTTCTATTTAGCAAACTAAGGTTCACACTTGATGATCTAGCATCATCACAATCATCACATGAAATGAAGAACTAGTTTTATTTAGTTTATTTGAGAAAAGTAATTTCTACTCATTGAAATTAATTAAGATTTAATATTCTCCAATTATAATATGGGATCATGTTGACACATGTCATCACCACATATTATAAAACATGGGAATGTGATTTAAAGGGTTGGTCATATTTTATAAAGTTTAAGATTATTATTTAATAGATTTAAAGTGACTAGAAATACCCTAATAGCATTCTTTTGGTACTAGTCCAATGTCACTGCAAGCAAACCTAGATATTTTACATATTCAGATAGATATTATCAAATGTGATTTTTGAAAGTTGGAATCAACTCAAAAGATATTATGGTTGATTTTTGAAAAATGTTTGAAGTTGCAAAAGTCTCTGTCTTGTTATTTTTACTAAATATTATTTCTAACTCCAAATGATTTAAATCCAATGGGCTTGGATAGATAATTTAATTATCTTTATAAAAAAATTTCATTCATGCAATTTGGTTTAGTGAAACTCTCGGAACTGATTTTTGAATATGTGGACAGAAACTAGTTTAAACTAAAACGGAAAAACCAATATTTGAATTCCCGGGCCAGTGCGAGAAGTTAAACGGGTCGGCCCAGCTACACTACGCGGCGCAGCGGGCTGCTGACAGATGGGCTCCACCAGTCAGCGGGACTAACTATGCGAAGCGGTATCTAAGCATCTGGGTCGTGTGATTAGAAGACAGATCAACGGCTGGGAGTCATCGTCGACGACGAACTGCTCTGGCGAGGAATCAACCCTAACGTGGCGGTGGGGGTCTCACGGGGCTCACCTAGGCTCCAGTTAGGGTCGGCGACGAGGGCGATCGACTTGGTAGACGACGGTGAGGCGAGGCGTGGTCACGGCAGGGCCTGGGGTTGTCGAAATCGACGGCGCCCTTCTCCTCCAGGAGCGGCGGGCTCCAGCCAAATTCCGGCGAGGGAGAGCTCGCCTTGCTCCAAGAAGAAGTGGGGGAGGGTTAGGGAGAGGTGGTGAGTGGAATGGTGTGGAGAAATGAGGCAGGGGTGGCCTCCTTTTATACTGCAGCAAGGGGACCGAACGGTGCAGGCGGGAGCTCGTCGGTGATGACACTACAGGCGGCTATCAGCATGGCGGAGGCTAGTGGGTGGTGCATGGTTCCTTGGCGGTTCTCACGGACTTAATGGCGAGGCGTGGGTCGGTGTGGTTCGGTCGGGAGCGTGCGGTGCTCCGCGCAGACACAGAGGTGTTTGTGGTGGCGTGCGGCAGCTTCGGTTCATGCGGCGGCGAACGGGGTTGTCTACTGGGTTGCTGCGATCATGGCGGGCCTGGGCGTGCGCGGCGAAGGCAAGGCGTTGTCTGGGCAAGCTGGCACGCTCTAGACATGGTGTAGAGGCACAGTGCGTGGCGTAGCTAGGGTGGTCTAGGGCTCGGCTGGGGTCGAGGCTGGGACAAGGGGTGGCGGTGGAGTGCAGCGTGCTTCCTGGACATCATGGTTGGCTGCGGTGGTGTCTTCTGTGAGCTGGCCGTCGTCAGTCGGCGATGACCAAAATCGAGCGGTGCTCCACTGTGCAAACGACATAGGGGGGACTTGGTCTGGGTGCTGGCTATGCTCAGGGGAGAGAGGGGAATGAAGTGGAGACCAAATGGTCGACTAATTACTGTGGAAACAGTGAAGTTAGGCAGGTAGTTAAATTAGTGTAAGCAAGGTGTTTGTGGAAATGGCCGCATGAAAATTGCTTTGGAAAATTTGATTCAAAATTTTTGAGTGATCTTAAGTTAAGCTTGAGAGTCTATGTTTGCTTGGAGAGGTCAAGGGGAATAAATTTGATAGGTTTTTGAAAAAGTGGGATCTTAACATATGAACTAGATTCAATTATCAACTATCCATTAAATTAATTTGAAAGATGTTTTTGTAAGTTTGTAAAGTGGGCCTTGATACACTTTTACTTGTTCTAGCAAGGGGTGAAAAGAAATAGAAATGTTTCTGTTAGAATTCTTCTTCTAGGAACACACAAAGTGGCCTAGTGGTTAACTTTTGTCAAAATGACCATTTGCTTTATTTATTCATATTTGATTTCTTTTTCTTTTGATTTTGTTTGTAAATGGTCTAGATGATGTAGTATTCACCTTTAAACCATTTCACATCATTGGCAACAATCAAGCATGGCATAAGCACTCAAATCCACACTAATGCAAACACACATGCATTCATATTCATATTATTAATAAAAGTTTTTGTTAACCCTAATTTGGGTGATTTGAACTTGATAAACTTGATTAGAAGTTTTGGGGTGTTACAATTTGACAAGGCAATATTGTATGACAGTGTGCTAGTCAAGTTTTTTTCTTCTTCTGAACAAGTACTCCTTGTCTACCCTAGTAGTAGTAAAAAAAAGTAGTAAAGGTCTACTAGTAGGAGTACCAGAGAACTCGATGAAGCTAGCTGGAGTACTACTGTCAGTAGCTGCCGCAGAAGAGAGAGGGAGGGAGTTTTTCACAAGCCGGTGCACGTGGCAGCGCGTTCCTTCTGAGACAAGCGGGATTTAACTCTCTCACCGGACTCCCCCATGCACACACAGCCTCTTTTACTTAGTCCCTTCTTCCCATCCACTACTGCCCCCTGGCCTCTCGCTCCATATTGTTGCCAACCAGCTCCTCGGCTCTATCCTCTATAGGTGGCGGCGAGATCGGCGCGGCAACCTTCTTTAGGGCAGTGGAGCATCCGTCATCTCTGTCCTACGGCAGCAATGGTGGTTTGTGAAATACTAGAACACTCGTACCTATTCCCTCCATTTCATAATATAAGATGTTTTAGATTATGTGAAACGAGTGTATCTAGATTCACTCTGAACTTACATGATAGATTTGATGATGCGGTTAAATTTTTATTGTCGATTGCGCAGCATTGTCATGTGTAGAGTAGTTCTTATCCTGGGTATGCATCCTTTTTTGTAGACTAGGATTCCATAGAAGCTTGTTTTCTGGGCTAGATCCCATAACTAAGAACAGTGGGGATCCGTTCGAAGTTCGTAGTTCGACATCGCAAACTTTTGAACATTTGCATATATTTGTCAGTCAACATCATGTAATCAATATTACAACTTGCTGCAGAAGGAGATAGAGGAAGGAGCGAAAAAGAGGATTCACGATGAAATAGGTTCCAATCCTGTGACTTCTGCTATCCCAGATGACAAGGTAATTCAATAGAATGACATATGTTCGTGTCGTTGCACGTAGATGCTTTCGTTGTAATCTCTGTTTATCTTGTAACCACACAAGCACAAATTTGAAGAAGACTCTCGGTTTCCTGATGTCGGAGTAGAAAATCGATGTCAGATCTCTACACCTAAGACGCCTCCTTGTTTACCTTCTATGGAGATTGTCAACACCCGGATTTTTAATCCCAGATGCCTGTTATGCCATACATCGCAATCCCAAGATTACCATTTTTGCAAGATATAACAGATTGGATATCACAGTACATCATCCATTACAAACCATAATAAGGTCTTACACAAATAAAGGATCTCATGATCCAGTCTTAGTACAAACAAGTAGCGGAATAAATAGCATAGCGGTGGGCTCCATATTCAGTGTCACAGGTAATGCTGACGATGGGAGATGATCCTAGTTGTCGTAGCTGTCTTGCTGTCCTTCTTCCAGAAAGTCCTCCTCATAGTCTGGCCACGGGAATAGCCAAGGACAAAGCCATGAGTACTCTTTAAGTACTCATAAACTATCACTAACAAGTAAGGTGGTGCTAATAGGAATGCTAAGTTCTAAGTTCATTTGTAAAGTTAGGTTTGAAACCTAAGTTGAGTTCAGAAACAAAGAAAGATAAAAATAAAGTTTGAAAACACCTAAGTGGGAACTTAATTGTCATAGTCACAACTATGTTGTGGTCAATTCATGTCACCATTCAATTCATAAGTCATTTTGAAAACATATGATAACGGAATAGTATGGCCACTCCAACTATCCATAACCACAGACGTGGCTATTCGAATAGTTTGACACTCTGCAGAGGTGGTACACTTTCACCACAAAATTCGATACATCTGTCAGGGATAACCCTGAATCATCATACTTAGTATGCAGATAATCAAACATAACCTTTCCTTTACACACTCTAGTATAAGCACCTCTCCTATGACCATGGTCTCCCAGCCATGGCCATCTGCCATCCTGGGCGCTGCATAGGTGGAAAACATTGAGAGGTAGCCTCAGCTCACACCTCTCCCGCGAGGGAACTAATACTAATGCATATAAACTTCCGGCTAATCCTTACCCAATTCAGGTATTGTGGTTGTACGATAAAATTGGAATGGTATCGCATCCGAACCCAACCATCAGTTTTTATAAAAGGGCTAAGGCTCATGCCTCAACATTTCATCATCATAAACCATTTGTGTTTCTCAACACATGTCAAAACATCTCAATAGAATGACTCATTATTCCAAGGTTTTCACAAGTCATTTTCACCAAGTATTCCCATCTAAAGTGATCAAGTTTTTGGTTTAGATCTAAACTACTAAGTTAAGAGTGTTCACTAATGTGGGATGCTAATATAAATCTCATGCCATAGAATGACATCTAAGTCTAACTATATAGGTCAAGTTTTATACACTTTATGCTACCTATAAACAAATTAAGGAACTTTGGTAAAGTAAAAGAAAGTAAGGCTTGTAAGAAAACTTGGGATGGGTATAAATCAAAAAGGTATAACCAAAGCATGCCTAATGCATCTTGCTTAGGTTATCTAGCTTGCAAGGGTTAGCTTGCATTGTTAATGATGGCTTGCAAGTATTAGCTTGCTAATAATAGCTTGCATAGTTAAGACACTTGAAAATGTTAGCTTGCCTTGATTGGTGGAGTGGTTGAAATTCTCCTCTTCTACTTCGGGGTAGAACTCCTCCTCCTCGTAGACTTGGTCGGTACTATCGTCTATAAATACATATGGAATACACAATCACCAAACAATACTTAACTAGTGTATTTAGCACACTAAGGCACACAATAGATGATCTATTATCATCACATACATCACAAGATTTAATGAACTAGTTTCATTTATTTTATTTGAGAAAAGTAATTTCTACTAATTGAAATAAATTAAGATTTAATATTCTCATATTAAAATATGGGATCATATGGACACATGTTATCACCACATATTCTAATGCATGGGAATGTGATTGAAATGTTGGATCACATTTTAATAAGTTTAAGTTTAATATTTAATGATTTAAAGTGACTAGAAATTCCTATATAGCATTATTTTGGTACTAGTCGAAAGTCACTGCATGAAAACCTTAATATTATTACATATTCAGATAGGTATATTCACATGTGATTTTTGAGAGGTGGAATCAACTGAAAAGCTATTATGGTTGATTTTAGAAAAATGTTTGAATGTGAAAAAGTCTCTGTTTTGTTATTTTTGCTATAGGTGATCTATAACTCTAATTTATTTAAATATAACGCGCTTGGATAGAGATTTAAATTATCTTTCCAACAAAATTGGAATCACTCAATTTGGTTCAGTAGATCTTTCTGAGTTGATTTTCAAACTAGTGGACATAATCTAGTTTTAGTTTTAATAGAAAAACCTAAATTTGAATTATAGGGCCAGCGCGGGAACACTAATGGGCCGGCCCAGTTTCGCTCCGCGGTGCATAGGACAGCTGACAGGGGGTCCCGCCTGTCAGTGGCTCTTATAACGGGAAGCGGTACGGGGAAAAGTGGACCGCACGATTAGAACTAGGATCTACGGCTGGGGCTCGTCGTCGACGACGGACTGGTCGCCGGTGAGGTGGAACCCTAGCGGCTCGGTGGGGGTGTAGTGGGGGCATACCAGGGCTCCAGAGAGTGCGGCAATGGGGGCGATCAAACGAGGCAATGACGGCGGACTCAGGCGAGGTCACGGCAGCTCCGGGGGTGGACGAAATCGACGGGGACTTCTCCCCCTCTGCTGCAGCTAACTCCGGCACAATTCTGGCGACTTGCTGCTCGAGCGGCTCCGGCGAGAGGTGGGGAATGATCAGTGGTGAGAGGTGAGTGTTCGAGTGTGGCGAATGAGGCTGGGGAAAGACTCCTTATATAGGCTCGTTGAGGGGACCGAGAGGGCAACGACGAGCTCATCGGTGAGGATGATACAGAGCGCTATAGGCATGGGCTGGGTAGGCGGACAGTGGTTGGTTCCCCAGAGGTTAGCTACGGCTTAAAGGCGACGCTAGGGGCGGTGGCTAACGGTCGGGCGCGTCTCGTGCTCTGAGCGGCAGAGGCGGTGCTCGACGCGGCGGGCAGTGGCTACTAGTCGCGCGGCGGGAGAAGGGCATGTCTGGCAGGGTGTTGGGGTCAAGGCGGAGCGGCGCGCGTGGGCTATGGTCGAGGGGCGGCGTGTCCTGCCTTGTCGGGCGCGGCGCACTGGCGCGTGCTCAGCATGGCACAGAGACGGAGAGCACAGACGAGGTGACGTGGTCCAGGGGCTGGCTGCACTTGGGGAAGGGACCGTGGGCGGCGGTGTGGTCTGGCCTACCTCCTAGATATGGCGAGGGGGCGGGGCAGTCTCCTGTGGCTTGGGCACGGTCGGCCGGCTATCATGGCGTCGAGCTGGCGCGGCACTGCTGCTCTAGGCCAAGGGGTAGCTCTTTGATGGCCTGGTTGGAGCTAGGGGAGACAAGGGGAGTTAAATGGGGTCAAATGGCTCAACAAAACCTTGATCAAAATAGTATTAGTTAGGCAGGTTTGATTTTGAGCACAAGGTGTTTGATATAATGGCCGCATGAACCAAAGTTTTAAATTTTGAGATGATTTTTGGTGGATTTGTTGATCTTATGCTTGAGCATCTCCGATTGCTGGGATTTGTCAAATTGAATTCATTTGAGTGGTTTTTTAAAAAGTGGGATCTAGACATATGAAATGGATTCCATTGTCAAATGTCATTTTAAATTAAGGTTTAAATGTTTTTGTAAGATCACAAGGTGGGCCTTGGTACATCTTTACTTGTACTATCAAGGGGTGCAAAGATCCATAATTGTTTCTGTTTGAATTTGACTTCTAGGAACACCCAAAGTGGCCTAGTTGTTTAAAATGGCAAAAGTGACCATTCCCATTTATTAATTCTATTTGATTTCTTTTTCTTTGGAATTTGCTTGGGAATGATCTAGATGATGTGGCATTCATCTTAGAATCATTTTACAACCATTAGAACAAACAATCATGGCAATTCAAAACAAATCCACATTAATGCAACACACATATGCATGCTTAATTATTTTAATGGGAAAAAGTTTTTGTTAACCCTAAATTGGGTGATTTGGATCTTGATATATTTGATTAAAGTTTTGGGATGTTACAGAGATTGATGCAGTTGCAGCTGCAGCTGGTACTGATGAGACTGCACCTGCCATTGTCGTGCCAGATGATGGAGGTGGTGGATTGGTTTTACCATCTGCGGAGACTTGTGCAGCTGGAGCTGGTAGTGAAGAGCCTTCAGAGGACATTGTATTGCTCAATAGTTCGCCTATTGTGGAGGCTCATGCTACCGGTGCTGCTGATCCTGCTCCCGAAATTATCGTGCCACCTGAAGGAGGCGGTGATTTGGGTTTACAATCTGTGGAAACTATTGCACCTGAAGGTGGTGAACTGTGATGCGGAGCTTTCTTTCTTATGATTTGTATGCTTTTCTCTGGAACCTGTATTATGGAGCTACGTTACGCACTTCTTACACTTTTGCCTGTTGAACTGTAGTGTGGAACTGGAACTACTCCTAGTATGTAATCATAATATTCGGATGCTTGAGTATTATCGATGATAAACCAATGCTAGCTGAGTTGCACGAGAATTGTCCTCTTCTACTTGCGGGCATGGTTCCTGGCTCATCTCCTTTTCACAAGCCCGGTGAAATGATGATTTTGTTCCTTTTCTTGCAATGCCATTATGCTTGCGTTGTTGATCTAGCAATTTTATCCTGATTTTGTCACCCAATCCGTATTTATGCCTCTACATACAAACATATTTGTTCACATGACTTGAACAGAAAACAGTATCTTCTCTTCATCGACTAACACAAGGAGACATGGAAATATTTATTTATTTTTGAAACAAGGAAAATGATATGCCATTTTCATTGATAGAGAGGGATATGCAATTCATAAATCATCACCTCCAGCATCTTGTTCTACAGAAGGCGTTATTACCAGATCCACAACCTTCTTTTCCTTGGGACGACAATGTCAAGTGCAGGATTTCAAATCTAAACGCAATCTAGTGCAGGTTCATCGGGACAACCTCCAGCTGCGTTAGTCTCCACAGAAGGTACATCAGCGCTATGGCAGACACCATTGGAAATGCGAGCTAAAGCTTTGGCTATACTCCTATGAGGACCACAGATAAGGGCCGGAAATTCAAGCTCTGAAATCTAGTGTTACAAAATAGACAAGAGGTTACCCCATGTGGACAGTTCATAGACAATTCACAGTGCAATTTGAGTGTCTTACATGATCCTTAGATCTTAGTCCATCCGGTCTTTTTATTGGTGGAACGAAATTTGCTGGTACTTTTATTTCTGCGAAGAACCTACAAAACATAGCCAAGTCAAACATCTGAATATATCTAACTTTTCTACAGTCTTATATGTGAAGATATCTTTGCATAACACTCACTTATCAAACTGTCTACGGATATCTTCCCACTCCTTGGAAAGGCGAAGTCGACATTCTATAGGGTACATCCATCTATACTGTACTGTACCTCTAAGTACTTCCTCGTCAGGTACATCCACAGCCAAATGCTCCATCGTATCAAAGAAGGATGGGGAATATATCAGGTCAAAATCTTGCACATGATCTCTACCAAGTCCTTTTTAAGATGCTTTCGAACTCTTCTGTCCAGAGCTTTACTATAGATTTATCTAAAGAACGTACCTACCCAAATCTGCAAGCACCTTGTAAATCTTGATGGTCACAAGATTTAACTATTTCTAGGAGAGGTGGAGAACAAACCAAAGCCAAGAAGAATGTCAAGTGCCTGAATCTAGCAGGCAAAGCATGGGGATCGCCCAGCTGACCGCCGGCCGGTGCGTCTCGTGAAGAACGGTGCGGCCAATGGTGGTAGGCCAACACTGTTGATAGAAAGGCGTCGAGAAGTTTTTTTGAAGGCGTGGAGAAGTTTGCGGCCTAGTTCTAATCCAGTGCATCTTCCAAAAGAACGGCACAAAATATGAAGAGACAGGGGCTAGTCGCTCAATTGAGGGTGGGCTTAGGAAAGTTTGGGGTCTCGGCGGAAAGTTTTGGCGGGCGCGAGGTGTTTGTCCACAATTTTCACAGAAATATGTGTGAATATTTTATCGGATTTGCCAGTTCTCAAGAATCACCTCTCTTGCCATTGGATTTACCTCGCGATTGGTGCAACGTGAGGGTTACACATTTTTTGCAACAGCTTGTAACTGGGAATTTAATGAGTTGCAACTACTAGGTTACAACTGAGTATTAGCATAATTAGTAGGGTGACGTCACCTCCTTAACATAACAAGTTCTCAGACGCCTGGGATCTAGGCGCTCATATTTTATACCTTTTTTCCCTTGTTGACGGCTTTGTTTCGAATCCGGCCGAGCCCCAGCACGTACCTTGGGATTTTAACTATCGAGCCCAAGAAATTAGCCCATTCGGCCTCATTATAGCCCAAGACCTTCTAACTCGGCCATGTTTTGGGTCATTTGGCCGCACAAATAGCCTAGTTAGATTGGGCGAGATCCCATCAAAAATAGCCCATCAATCCCTGCTTGGCCCATTTTTCTTCAATTCGGCCTTTTTTGGGCACCGTCCATCGACCCCTAAAAAACTCCGCCTATCCATGTTTTTAAGTACTACCTACTATATTATTTATACTTAACATTTTTTAGTTGACCTGTTAGCAATCACGCGTAGCAGATGGACAAGCAATTTTTTAAGAAGAAAAATAAATAAGGTATATATGATGTTAGTATACATTTTTTTACATTTTACAAAAGGATAACAATTTTCTTGTGTAGTGGCAAGTTATGCAGTTTATCTGTAGCAATATTTTTGTACTGAGAGGCTGACATGGCCAACCCACCTGCCTGCAGCTAGTGCCCATCAACCTTACCATACAAGAGATCAAGTTTAACGAGATCGTTTAAAAAGTACTTGTACAACAGTCTCGGTCAAAAAAAAGAAGACCAAGATCGACATGTTTCTTGTCGAGAGAGGCTGGCACGTGGGCCCCAGCAGCAAGACCATACACGCCTGCAGCATGGAACAACGTTACCAAGGTCAAATCGGCGGACGCGACCAAAAAAAGTCCAACATACACACGTTTCCTCTACATAGGCGGCTGACATGCGGACCTAGCAGCGAGACATTATACGGGTGCTGTATCAAGCAACGTTGCCAGGTTCTAAACGGGGAGGTGCGAGAGAAGAAAAAATGTCTAGCATGCACACGTTTCCTGCACAAAGGAGGCTGACATGTCGGGCCCACCATCCTATATAAACGGCTGAAGCAGGGAGCAACGCTATCAAGTTCGGAACACGAAGGCACAACAGAGGGTAAAAAATCCATCATAAACACGTTTCTTCCAATGAGAGGATGACATGTGGGGCCCAACATCTTGATTAAACGGTAGATGCCTCGAACATTGCTATCAAGTTCGGAACAGGGTAGCACGAGCGAAGGAAAAAAATCCATCATACACATGTTTCTTCTAATGAGAGGATGACATGTGGGGCTCAGGAGGTTGGTTAAACGATAGATGCGTCAAGCAACGCTATCAACTCGGAATGGGGTAGCGCCAGCAAAGGAAAAAATTTGATCATACACACGTTTATTATAATGAGAGGATGACATGTGGGTCCCAGGAGGTTGATTAGACGGTAGATGCATCGAGCAGCGCTATCAACTTTGGAACAGGGTAGCGCGAGCGAAGGGGAAAAAATCCA
Organism: Avena eriantha; assembly: GCA_910589775.1. Taxonomy (NCBI): domain Eukaryota; kingdom Viridiplantae; phylum Streptophyta; class Magnoliopsida; order Poales; family Poaceae; genus Avena; species Avena eriantha. Next base: position 126,828,898 of record OU342745.1, read on the forward strand.
TCATACACACGATCCTTCTAATGAGAGGCTGACATGTGGGACCAAGCAGCCTGACTAAACGGCAGACGCCTCGAGCTATGTTATCGAGTTCAAATCAGGGAGGCACGACCGAAAAGTATGGTCCGCTAGAGACAGTGACGTCCGGGACCCACACGCCTCAAAAGACTTCAGCGAGTCAACATCGCGCGAGGAAACGAAAATCTTGCTTCTGCCATGCGCTGGCCGAGCTTCCTCCTTGTTTTTAGCAGATCCGTTGTAGTAGAGGGCCAGGAAACCGGAAAAAAAGTTTTCCATCGGCCACGGCCGAGCCGAGAATTTCATCACGGAAGACGCGCCTTCTACGATGACCGTCGGGCCAATTTGTTGCGGAAGAAAACTTTTCTTGTAGTGTAATCTAGATGAATAAGTAGATCTATTCTTCTACTCAAGTGCTTTAATTAATCTCTGCTTATCCCCACGTGTGTGAAGTTGATAGTATGCACACCGTGTGGCACTTAGGCTAAGGTTACAGAAATACTTATCATGAGTATAATTTGAGTTGGATGTATCTATGAGATTGTGGTGTTTGTTGGAACCATCTAGAGCTCAAGGTGATAGTGAGGGGATATCTAGATGGGGAATGCGAACTTTAAGGTGTGCTATTATAGCCCTACATCATCCAACCGAAGAGTAGTTCAGGGTAGCATAATGAAGAGAAGATATTTATATGAGAGTGTCCACTAGTGAAAGTATGATCCCTAGGCCTTGTTTCTAAGCATTGAAACACCATTTACAATCAGTCATGTTACATGTGTGCTTGCTGCCACTCTTATTTCAGATTGTAATTACCACTTATAATCATCCATATTACTTGTATTTCACTATCTCTTTGCCGAACTAGTGCACCTATACACATGACAAGTGTATTGGGTGTGTTGGGGACACAAGAGACTTCTCGTATCTTGATTGCAAGTTTGCTTGAGAGGGGTACCTTTGACCACTTCCTCCCTGAGTTCGATAAACCTTGGGTGATCCACTTAAGGGAAACTTGCTGCTGTTCTACAAACCTCTGCACTTGGAGGACCAACACTGTCTACAAGAATAGAAGCGTGCGTAGACATCATAAACCACCACGAGTGTCATTCATTTGTGTCCTTTTCATAAACCACAACTAGAGTCATTGCATGTTTGTTCTTTTCATAAACCACCACTTGGATCCAATGCATGTCATTGCATGTGTGTACCTTTCATAAACCACAACTAGGATCATTGTATGTTTGATCTTTTCATAAACTACCACTTGGATCCAATGCATCTCATTCCATGTGTCTCCTTTTCATAAACCACAACTAGGGTCACTACATGTGTTGTCCTTTTCATAAACCACCACTTGGATCCACCAGTGTCATATCATGTGTGTCCTTTTCATAAACCACCACCAGAGTCACTACATGTGTGTGTTAGTGTGCATCACTGTGGTTTTTGAAAACAACACATGCAATGATGCCACTCCAGCATGTGGTGTTCTTTTCATATACCACATAGATCCACCAGATTCATTGCATGTGTGTCCTTCTCATAAACCACAACTAGGGTCATTACATGTTTGTTCTTTTCATAAACCACCACTTGGATCCACCAGTGTCATTGCATGTGTGTCCTTTTCATAAACCACCACCAGAGTCACTGCATGTGGTGTTCTTTTCATAAACCAACACTTGGATCCACCAGAGTCATTGCATGTGGTGTCATTCTCATAAACCACATGGATCCACTAGTGTCATTCCATGTCTTTGCATGTGTGTTCTTTTCATAAACCACCACTAGTATCATTGCATGTGTGTCCTTTTCATAAACCACAACCAGATTCATTGCATGTTTGTTGTTTCCATAAACCACCACTAGTATCATTGCATGTGTGTCATTTTCATAAACCACAACCAGATTCATTGCATGTTTGTTGTTTCCATAAACCACCACTTGGATCCAATGCATGCCATTGCATGTGTGTCTCTTTCATCAACCACTACTAGGGTCATTGCATATTTGTTCTTTTCATAAACCACCACTTGGATCCAATGCATGTCATTGCATGTGTGTCCTTTTCATAAACCACAACTAGGGTCACTGCATATGTTGTCCTTTTCATAAACCACCACTTGGATCCAATGCAGGTCATTGCATGTGTGTCCTTTTCATAAACCACAATCAGGGTCACTGCATTTGGTGTACTTTTCATAAACCACCACTTGGATCCACTAGGTCACTGCATGTGGTGTCCTTTTCATAAACCACCACCAGAGTCATTGCATGTGTTGTTCTTTTCATAAACCACCACTTGGATCCACCAGAGTCACTGCATGTGGTGTCCTTTTCATAAACAACCACTAGAGTCATTGCATGTGTGTGTGTCAGTGTGCATCACTGTGATATTTGAAAAGAACACATGAAATGATGCCACTCCAGCATGTGGTGTTCTTTTCATAAACCACATGGATCCACCAGTTGACGTTGCATGTGTGTCCTTTTCGTAAACCACAACCAGATTCATTGCATGTTTGTTCTTTTCATAAACCACCACTTGGATCCAATGATGTCATTGCATGTGTGTCCTTTTCATAAACCACAACCAAGGTCATTGCATGTTTGTTCTTTTCATAAACCACCACTTGGATCAACCAGTGTCATTGCATGTGTGTCCTTTTCATAAACCTCCACCAGAGTCACTACATGTGGTGTCCTTTTCATAAACCACCACTTGGATCCAATGCATGTCATTGCATGTGTGTCCTTTTCATAAACCACAACCAGGGTCACTACATTTGGTGTACTTTTCATAAACCACCACTTGGATCCACCAGAGTGACTGCATGTGTGGTGTCCTTTTCATAGACCACCACCAGAGTCATTGCATGTGTTGTTCTTTTCATAAACCACCACTTGCATCCACCAGAGTCACTACATGTGGTGTCCTTTTCATAAACCACCACTTGGATCCACCAGAATCATTGCATGTGGTGTCCTTCTCATAAACCACATGGATCCACCAGTGTCATTGCATGTCTTTGCATGTGTGTTCTTTTCATAAACCACCACCAGAGTCCTTGCTTTTGTGTCCTTTTCATAAACCGCAACCAGAGTCATTGCATGTTTTTTATTTTCATAAAGCGCCACTTGGATTCAATGCATGTCATTGCATGTGTGTCCTTTTCATAAACCACAACTAGGGTCATTGCATGTTTGTTCTTTTCATAAACCACCACTTGGATCCAATGCATGTCATTGCATGTGTGTCCTTTTCATAAACCACCACCAGAGTCACTACATGTGGTGTCCTTTTCATAAACCACCACTTGGATCCACCAGAGTCACTGCATGTGGTGTCCTTTTCATAAACCACCACTAGAGTCATTGCATGTGTTGTTCTTTTCATAAACCACCTGGATCCACCAGCGTCATTGCATGTGATGTCCTTTTCATAAACCACCACTAGAGTCATTGCATGTGTGTGTATTAGTGTGCATCGATGTGGTTTTTGAAAAGAACACATGCAATGATGCCACTCCAGCATCTGGTGTTCTTTTCATAAACCACCTGGATCAACCAGAGTCATTGCATGTGGTGTTCTTTTCATAAACCACCACTAGAGTCATTGAAAAGCACACATGCAATAATGCCACTCCAGCATGTGGTGTTCTTTTCATAAACCACATGGATCCACCAGAGTCATTGCATGTGGTGTTCTTTTCATAAACCACCACTAGAGTCATTGCATGTGTGTGTGGTTAGTGTGCATCACTTGGGTTTTTGAAAAGAACACATGCAATGATGCCACTCCAGCATGTTGTGTTCTTTTCATAAACCACTGGATTCACCAGAGTCATTGCATGTGGTGTTCTTTTCATAAACCACCACTAGAGTCATTGAAAAGAACACATGCAATGATGCCACTCCAACATGTAGTGTTCTTTTCATAAACCACATGGATCCACCAGAGTCATTGCTTGTGGTGTTCTTTTCATAAACCACCACTAGAGTCATTGCATGTGTGTGTGTGTGTGAGTGTGCATCACTGTGTGCCAATCCTAGCTCCGCCACTTTGTCATTGCATGTGTGTTATTTTCCTAAACCACCACTAGTGTCATTGTATGTGTGTTCTTTCCATAAACCACATGGATCCACCAGAGTCATTTGCACATGTGTTCTTTTCAATGACAGCCTTTGGCCATAAACAATAGGGACGCAGACCTAACTAGCAACCGCTCCGGGCTTCTAGAAAACCCGATCCCTGATTGTTAGGTATCGTTGGATTGGGGTGCGTGAACGATAAGGATGTCCTTCGTGAGGGCGATCAGCGAGAAGTCTGTTCTCCGAACTGATTGGTAGTGGCATCCACGACTGGGCCTACGTCCTTGCCCTTATCTCCTCCACCTCGGGGCCGAAGCTCAGATCGTGTTCCTTAATCGCCATGGAGAGGGAGAGGCCCAAACTCAGCTTGCATGAGGCTCAGATGTTCGCCCACTACGACATACTCGCTCTGCCGTTCGTGAGGCTTCTGGCCGGCTTCGAGCTCAGCTATGCCGAGGTGCTTGGCGCGTGATACATTGCAAATGTATCTATAATTTTTGATGTTCCATGCTTGGGTTTATCTACTTTCTTATGTTTTGTCCAAACTTTGGAGTACTTTTCATAGACTTTCTTGGACTAACCTATTAACAAGATGCCATAGTGCCAGCTGCCTGTTTTCTGCTCTTTTGGTTCTAGGAAGTCAGAAAATGAATATTCTCGGAATTGGACGGGACAAAAGCCAAAATTATTATTTTACCGGGGGACACTTGGAGCCAGAATACGAGACGGAGAAGGGCTAGAGGGTGGCCACACCACCTGGTGGTGCAGGCCAGGCCAGGCCACGCTAGGGGGTGGTGTGGGCCCCTCCGGCACCCCCTCGGTCTCCCCTCTCACCTATAAGAAGTCTCTCGATGCATAAACCCTAAGTCGTCAAGCCTCTAGCCCATAAAGTTCCGCAGCGCCGCCACCACCGAAGTGGAGATTCTGGGGACAGAAAGTCTCTATTCCGGCACCCTGCCAGGACGGGTAAGTGCCCCCGGAGCCATCTCCATCGATCTCCACCACCATCTCCATCACCGTTGTTGATTCCCATGATGAGGGAGTAGTTCTCTCTCGAGGCTAAGGGTTCTACCAGTAGCTATGTGTTCATCTCTCTCTCTATGCATGATCTTATTGAGATCATGAGCTTTGTAATCAAATAGATCAACCTTGCTATTCAAGTGCTTTAATAGATCTCTGCTCTCCCCATGTGTGTGAAGTGACAGCGTGCACACCATGGTGGCACTTAGGCTAGAGATTACAAATACTTGTTATGAGTTATATTTGGAGTTGGATGTCTTTATGAAATTGTGGTGTTTGTTGGACCTATCTAGTACTCAAGGTGACAGTGTGGGGTTATCTAGATGGGAAAGATGAACTTTGAGGTGTGTTGTTATAGCCCTACCATCGATTAGAGTGTCCAACCGGAGAGTAGTTCAGCGTAGTATCATAAAGAAGAATATATTTATATGAGAGTGTTCACTAGTGAAAGTATGATCCCTAGGCCTTGTTTCTAAGCATTGAAACACCGTTTGCAACTAGATCTGTTACATGTTTCCTTGCTTCCATCTTTACTTCAGTTTACCTTTAGTCTTTTCCACGCCATCAAGCTATTTTCTAGCACCGTTACCACTTGTATTTCACTATCTCTTCGCCGAACTAGTGCACCTATACACCTGACAAGTGTATTGGGTGTGTTGGGGACACAAGAGACTTCTTGTATCTTGATTGCAGGGTTGCTTGAGAGGGGATACCTTTGACCACTTCCTCCCTGAGTTCGATAAACCTTGGGTGATCCACTTAAGGGAAAACTTGATGTTGTTGTACAAACCTCTACACTTGGAGGCCCAACAACTGTCTACAAGAATAGAAGTGCGTAGACATCAAGCACTTTTCTGGCGCCGTTTCCGGGGAGGTAAGGTAAAAGGTGCTCACATCCTCTGGTGTGAGTGCTCGAAGTTATGTTCTTTAGATTCTGCAATTTTGTCTTTTTGTTTCTTGTTTTCACTAGTTAGGCTTAATGGAAAACAACAACAAAATTAGAGAGCTTTATAGTATTTATCTTGAGTTAGGACATGAAGTGTTTGAAGAGAAAATGAAAAAACCTATGGAACTTTATTTGCATGCTAATAGTAATGTTGTTAGTATGAATTCTTTGGACACCATAATTGCTAATGCTATGGAAAAGTCTAAGCTTGGGGAAGCTGTTTTTATGAAGATGATCTTTTTAGTTCCTCGGCTTTGGAAGATAGCTATTCTATTGCTTATGATGATACCAAACCTCCAATATATGATTATTAGAATGATGAATATGCCACCTACTATTGAGGAGAAAATTAATTATGATTACAATATGCCTCCTATATTTGATGATTATGGTGATGAGAATAATAATGATAGCTATTTTGTTGAGTTTGCTCCCACTACAGTTAATAAGAATGACTATGTTTATATGGAGAGTATTAATTCTTTTATGCATGTGGCTCATGATAAGAATGTTTTATGTGATAGTTATATTATTAATTTTATTCATTATGCTACTAAAAGTTATTATGAGAGAGGGAAATATGGTTTTATGTATCTCCACAATATTAAGTTTCCCCTCTTTATGTTGAAAGTCTTGAAGTTGCACTTGTTTTGCTTTACTATGCTTGTTGCTTTGTACTTTCATGACTTGTTTCTTTACAAGATTCCTATGCATAGGAAGTGGGTTAGACTTAAATGTGCTTTGAGTTTGCTTCTTGATGCTCTCTTTTACTTCAATTCATATTTCTTATGTGAGCATCTTCTCAAACTATCATGCCTAACTTAAAGGCGTTAAAGAAACGTACTTATTGGGAGATAAACCAAAAGTTTTAGATGAGTCTTGGAAGTTATTACTTCTGTAATAACCGCTCCTTACCCTTTTTATTTGCTTTTTGTGCCAGGAGTAACCTCTAATGAGAGAGAAGTAATACTTGGGAAAGTTGCTGTCCCGAAACAGATTTTTGTGCTTCACTGTAAATATTCGTGTAAAATCTCTGTACGTCCTTTTGAGCCGTGAATTTTTGCGCTTCTGCACCAGGTTGTTATCTAACTTTCGTTAGTTCAACACTTTTCGATTTGAGCAACATAAGGTCTTCGAAAAAATCCTTCTTTACCTGCTCGTCTGTTGCCATTATTTGCATTTGCTTCTTGTTGGTTCCTTTTTGAGTTCTTTTGGGGAATTGATCTTTTTGAGGGAAGTGCTACAGTGTGTTGTGTTTTAATGGAAGTTTTATTGGTGTTGAAACTGAACCCAAATACTTATTATATTGAGTGCACTAATGTTGCTAATAAAGATTGTGTGAAGTTTTGTATGAAGGAAAAATTTCAGGTGCATGGAAGGAATGAGTAATGAGATGAAAGATGGACTAAAGCTCAAGTTTGGGGATGCCACCCGTCTCACCCCAAGAAATATCCAAGAAGTACAAGAATCAAAGCTTGGGGATTCCCCAGGCATCCCCTTCTTCATCAATAAAAATTCCAGGTTCCTTCCAAACACTTCATTTTTATTGTTTCATGCACAGCTGTGTTGTTCTTGGAGCGTCTTCTTTCTCGTTTTTCATTTTGGTTTTCATTTTCTTAGTTTGCTTAATAAATTGGTTGGACCCCCTCTTCCATACATTGGTTTTCAAATAGTTTGGTTTGGTTTGGAAAGGAGTAGGAAAGTTCATGCTTAAGTGTTAAAGAGAGCTTGTTTTTGACTGTGGCCTATGCTTCGTCATTTCATGCTTGATATTGATTTGGCTTTATGCTTAGTATTGTTTGCTGTAGCATGACTTGTTATAAACAATTGATATTTTTTAATGCGCCTTGGATGAATCATGCGTTATTTTAGCATATTAAAGCATAGTATTGTGGTATTCTCCTTTGATGCTTTATTTGGGTCGACTTGGCGCATGCTCACACCATGTTATGACTATCCCAAGTCACCATAGCCTTTATGATCCTTTAGTTTTCAACTTGTAGTATCACTTTATGCTTTGATCAATGATGTTTTATTGCTCTCTTAGTTTGTCGCTCCCAGTCTTTTGCTAGCCTCCATAACCAAGTATGAGTTCCACTCATGCATCCAATTCCTTAAATCAAGTTATTACAAAGAGGGTCCACCATACCTACCTACTAGCATATGCTATTCCAAGTATATTCATGTTTTTATCTACCTTCCGAATTAAACTTGTTATGAGAAAACTAGTGATTAAAGCTCTCACGAACTTGATGGCACACTTTTCTTTTCTTGCCCTAAATAAACTTGAACCATTGGGTTGTCTATGTTGTATATGCTTGCACTTATATGTTGGGGATTAGCAGAACCATGTTATCATGGGGAACGCTTTCAACATTGCACTTGTACTTTGTACCTAGTTGATATCATGCTCTTTTGTCTATGGATGTCGTCGGTGTGAAATGAAAGGAGAGCTTGTAAGTCCATGGAGTTATGTATGTGTGTTAGAGAAACGCCTGGGCCGATGGTCTAATCCATGATGTCATGGTGGAAACCTATAGCGTAACCATAATGAGCTATCTATGAAGAATTCTTCTTATAAAAAAAGAGTTAGATATTGAGAAAAAAGAGAAAAAAGAAAAAATATGAGAAAAGAGGAAAGAGAGAAAAAAGCACCATATTCCCATGGTAAATAAGAAGATTGTTGAGATGCTCGTTGTCTGCTTGCCTTGTCATTTTGATATGGGGATTCTTCCGTATCATCGGGCAAGGGGTACCCCGTTGGCGGTTCTCTATGATACACATGTACTTACTATGACAAGAAGTTACCCGTAACTAAACTTGAGTAGCATGAGGAGCGACCCTCGTATTCAAGGGACATGATATTTCCAACTTATACTTTGTCAAGCATATACTCCATAGTTTGTTCACTTTAACCTTAATCACTTCAAGATGCTTATGATAGGGGCAATGAGAGCTTAAAGCTAATAAGTACCATAATTTTTGGAAGCTCTTTATGAAACTTGAATCTCTGCTTCCTTCTATGAAGGCCTTTCTTCCACTTATATATTGAGTCTCCACCTTCTATCTGTATGCACTTACTTTGAGAGCATAGTGGCCATTCATAGTTCTATGTGCATTGTCCCAAGACTTGTTGATTGATGCATAACTTTGATATTGCTTGTTTTAAACTATTTGTATCTAGTCACCCTTATGAATTTTGAAGGTGTCCTATGCATTTATGGTTTGCTACTCTATGAGGGACAAGCTGAATACCATTCTCATTATGCTTTCTTTATGTGAAACAAACAAATGTCTTGCAAAGCATTGTTATTCATGTATCATTTGTTTATGTCTTTTCATGTTGCAACATAGTTGCTTTGTCTTATTGTTAGAACTTTGTCTTTCATGCTATGTTGAATTACTATGATCCCAGCTATCAATGTTTTACAAATACTTTGATCAAGTTTATGATGGTGCATGTCACCTCAAAAATTATTCTTTCTTTTTATCACTTACCTACTCGAGGACGAGCAGGAGTTAAGCTTGGGGATGTTGATACATTGCAAATGTATCTATAATTTTTGATGTTCCATGCTTGGTTTTATCTACTTTCTTATGTTTTGTCCACACTTTGGAGTACTTTTCATAGAATTTCTTGGACTAACCTATTAACAAGATGCCACAGTGCCAGCTGCTTGTTTTCTGCTATTTTTGGTTCCAGGAAGTCACAAAATGAATATTCTTAGAATTGGATGGGACAAAAGCCAAAGTTATTATTTTACTAGGGGACACTTGGAGCCAGAATACGAGAGGGAGAAGGGCCAGAGGGTGGCCACACCACCTGGTGGCGCGGGCCAGGCCAGGCCACGCCAGGGGGTGGTGTGGGCCCCTCCGGCACCCCCTCGGTCTCCCCTCTCGCCTATAAGAAGCCTCCCGATGCATAAACCCTAAGTCGTCAAGCCTCCAGCCACGAAAAGTTCCATAGCGCCGCCGCCACCGAAGGGGAGATTTAGGAGATAGAAAGTCTCTGTTCCGGCACCCTGCCAGGACGAGGAAGTGCCCCCAGAGCCATCTCCATCGATCTCCACCAACATATCCATCATCGTTGCTGATTCCCATGATGAGTAGGGATTAGTTCTCTCTCGAGGCTAAGGGTTCTACCGGTAGCTATGTGTTCATCTCTCTCTCTATGCATGATCTTATTGAGATCATGAGCTTTGTAATCAAATAGATCTACCTTGCTACTCAACTGCTTTAATAGATCTCTGCTCTCCCCATGTGTGTGAAAGTGACAGCGTGCACACCATGGTGGCACTTAGGCTAGAGATTACAAATAATTGTTATGAGTTATATTTGGAGTTGGATGTGTTTATGAAATTGTGGTGTTTGTTGGACCTATCTAGTACTCAAGGTGACAGTGTGGGGTTATCTAGATGGGAAAGATGAACTTTGAGGTGTGCTGTTATAGCCCTACCATCGATTAGAGTGTCCAACCGGAGAGTAGTTCAGCGTAGTATCATAAATAAGAATATATTTATAAGAGAGTGTTCACTAGTGAAAGTATGATACCTATGCCTTGTTTCTAAATATTGAAACACCGTTTGCAACTAGATCTGTTACATGTTTGCTTGCTTCCATCTTTACTTCAGTTTACCTTTAGTCTTTTCCATGCCATCAAGCTATTTTCTAGCACCGTTACCACTTGTATTTCACTATCTCTTCGCCGAACTAGTGCACCTATACACCTGACAAGTGTATTGGGTGTGTTGGGGACACAAGAGACTTCTGTATCTTGATTGCAGGGTTGCTTGAGAGGGGATACCTTTGACCACTTCCTCCCTGAGTTTGATAAACCTTGGGTGATCCACTTAAGGGAAAACTTGTTGCTGTTCTACAAACCTCTGCACTTGGAGGCCCAACAACTGTCTACAAGAATAGAAGTGCATAGACATCATCGCGCAGCTCTTGCGCGACAACGCGTTGGCGAGGCAGATCGAGGAGCGTCGCTGCCAACTGCCGGAGCGGAAGAAGGCAATGACACGGTACTCGCGCACGAGCGCGTACTAGCGAAAGCTGTTCAAGAAGGAGTAGATTGCATTGATTGAGTTGTGCGGAACCCACCAGCAGGAGATCCACCCGGATATGCGCAACCCGGAAGGGAGGCAGCGCTTCTGGGCAGTGCCTGGGCGTACGACCTCCACCATTATCGATGCGTTGCGCCATGAAGAATCCATTGGGAGGAGGAACGTTGCCGCGATTGTCAGCATCGATTCCGACGCAGATGAGGCTGATGGCAACATGGACAACGTTGTTGATGATGGAGACTACGGGAGCGTCATAATCAATTAGGGCCACTTAAGCCTAAATTAAATCTATGTACGGTATCTTAATGCCCTCTTTGGATGGGGGTTACTTGAGTCATAGTTGATTAGCGTCATAATCTATATATGTTGGACATGTTTTAGGTGTCTTTGTCTTTGAAACTAGTTGAAACTCGTCCGATCCTAAAAATAAAGTCCGCGCGTTACTTGCATATCGGATCGGACAATACGCTGACTCTGCTCCCAGCACTTGATGGCACAGCCATAATTTGGAGTGCGCCAGAGGGGAAGGGGTCGAGCGTGTTGTAACAAATAGTGTACTACTTCTGTCTAGATATAACTGACTTAGCTTTTTTAGATATTTAAATGTATCTATACCCAAAACATACGAATCTACACAAATTCAAGTCACTTAGTTCTAGACGGAGGAGGGAGTAATAATATTTTTTGAGGAATAGTTTCCGATGGCATATATTGGCCATGTTTTAGGTTTCTCTGTCTTTCAAACTAATCAAAAGTCGTCCAATTCTGAACAAACAAAGTCATTGCGTTTACATCTGATGGGAAAATACGCTGACTCTGCTACCAGCACTTGATAGCACAACCATAATTCTAGAGTGCCCTAGAGGAGATGGGAATCTAAGGGAGATGGAAACTAGTAGCTGCGTCCATACGACGGTAAAAAATTAATGTAATAATATTTAAAAAATTGTAATCTGGTCCACATGACCCCATCACAGACACGTTGCACGCGCCAGATATAAATAAAGACAACACGACTAGTTTAGTTTCAATGATAATTCAACATACGACATTATTGTGCCCTCTTCTTTCTGCACCTCTTATTAGTCTGCTAGCCCACGCCGCATTAAGCAAAAGTTGATGAGGATGGGAAAAATGATAAAATGGCAAATAAAACAATTTTTAAGATTACCTTTCATCTGGAGAATCGTACAAAGATGAAATTGGCAGGGATTTATTATTTCTCCTGCAGTAAGGCGAAAGATCCTCAAGAACATCCTCAATCACCCCTGCAACTTCTTCATATTCTAATACACCTCTATTATTTTCCTTTTCCTCCTCGTTCCGCTTACCCTTTTATTTCTTTTCACATCCTTTTCTCGCCGGCACCTCCACTTCTTCAAAAATTTGTTGCTTACCTACGTTTTCCTCCGAGTGATCATCACCATTTTCCTCCACCTGCTGCACTTCCTCAAGTTCTTCTTCTTCGCGCTACTCTTCCTCTAGTTCTGGCTGAGAAGCCTCATTTTCTACCACCGGGGTGTGAACATGGACAAGATCATGTGTAACTGGGTTTTTGCACAACCTCTTGATATGGCCGAATCCTCCACAACGTTTGCATTTACTTTTCCTAGCTCCCAGCCTTGAACCTTATCGGTGGAGGCTTCGATACTTAGCTTTCTAGGCCTCCCAGGTGGCCTCCTAAGAACTAGTGGTTGAAGTTTGAACCCTGGATCAACAATCTCCCAATCATTTTCATCAGCCATAGGTGGTACGTTTTTTGCATAAGTTGCAGCAAACATGTCCACGGAGAAATAGTTGTCAACATAGTTCTCTATTTCAGCTCCGCAACCTCTAAGCTTTAAGACGAAGTACAGTGCATGGTGACATTGGTAGACTAGTAATCTGCCATTGCCTGCATAAACAAGTCTTATTTCCAATGTCTACAGTGTACCTTCGTTCAGTTCCATGCTTGTATTCTGCATAAACCTTAGCCAATGTTCTGGAACTTCTGACCATCATCATCTTTATCATTATCATTGCCCTGGTTCTTGCATCAGTAACATAACCACCATTGGAACTATTTTATGGCCTAAATATTTTCTTGCACAAATTCTTTGCCTTAAATCTATCTTCACCATTATGCACCGTCTTATTGCATCCAACAAAATAATAAGTCCAAGTGTCTTCATGCCCGAAATCTTAGCATTGAAACACTCTGCCAAATTATTGCAAACAAAATCCACCTTGCTTAACTCACCAAACTTGCTTCTGGCCCATAGCTTGGTGTGATGTTCTTCAAGGTATTTTTCACCTTTGGCACTACATACATGTTCTGCAAGTAAGTAGCATGCGTGCTTGGGGTGTATGTGTATGTTGATCGCCACAAGTCCTCTTCCAAGATCTTTTATTTGAACTTCTTCGTGAAGTTAGTAGCGAGGTGCCGCATGCATTCCCTATGCTCAACACCAGGAAACACAACATCAATAACCTTCTCAAGACCCTTGCATGCACCAGTGTGTATCACCAAGCCTTCAGGGTGACCAATTATTGCCCCATAGTCTCTGCGTGAACCATGTCCAACTTTCATTTGAGTCACCTTAAAGAATAGCATAAGCTACTGGTAGAAGCCAATTATGCGCGTCCAAAGCACAAGCAGAAGTAACATGTCCCCTGAACTTCCCTGTTAAAGAAGTTGCGCCTATTGCCAAGTATGGCATGCAGCCGTCTAGGAACCCCTTCCAGCATGCCTTCAGGTAGACAAAACATCTCCTCAAGCATTTCTTATCTGCATGCTTATACCTGACCCCCCTTGAGACCTTTTCTCTTCCTTTCACAACCTTGTAATCGATGTCAACAACACTACCAGGTGATGTTTTCTCTACCTGAGCTTTGAAACTATACAACATATGAAAACTATCATTCCACTTGCCTTGAATGAAGTCTAGAGCCATCTCCTTCCCATCAAAGACTCTATGGTAAGGAATCAGAACATTAAACTTTTTTGCTAATCTTTGCTCCGAGTTCAGCAGGTCCAATGTTATGATCCTGCCTCACCCAGTCAAGTACAGTAGCAGCAATACACTTGGTAGTCGCCGGTCTAATTTTATCACTTAAAGAAGTATTAGGGCAGTTGTGTTTCTTCGTGTTTACTTTGATTTGCATTCGATAAGAATCCAAATAAGTCAGAGCTAATTATCAGCAGAATAAATATGAGAAAGACTGAAACTAAATGTAGCTATTGCAACCTGAAATGGGTGTCCACCCTGCATTGGAGATGCATGTAATATCCATTTACACACATTACTTTCCCTACAATGCACCCTAAATCTCTTTTGGTCTCTCTTTTCAATGATAAATTTGAACCCAACTCTAATTGCATAGGTTGTAACTGCATATCTACAGTCCTCTACATTCTCGAAGATAGTCCCCTCATCAATTGTAGGATTGTCCCTATCAAAGTGTATCACTGGCATGTCCTCGTCTTTGTTGTCGTATCTACATCCCATTTCCACATCTTCACATTCCTCTTCCTCATTAGTCCCATAGTCAGGCTCAAAGTTCGAATCAACCAAATATTCCCTACTCTCCATCCTATCAGGGTCAGCAGCCACGTCTAGATATGCTTTCTCATCATCATCCGCACCGCCACACATTTTAGTATCTTCATGCTCACTTGACAAAGCATCATGCCCAAGGACAAGCTGTAAAGACGTCATGTGGTTACCAACACATATCCTTGCCATCACCACGGGACTAGAAACGCTAATTGGGGTATGCAGAAAAGGAATCACAGTTCTTACCCTTCAATGGGGACGTACGGCACCTTCTCCGGGCTCCATACCTCCAAAGCTCTACACCCCGCTTCCTCTTCCCCTGTTTCGTTATCCTTTGTGCTCTTCAGACTTGAAGGAGATTCTGTGCTCTCCAGCCGCACAGGACCCATCTCCGTCTTCTCAAGCCTCGTAGGATCCATCTCCGAGTGGGATCCGGATCACCAGTGTCATTGGGCGCCTAACCCAATGGCCAACTTTCGGTTTTCATTTCCAGACGCGCCTAGGCGGTGGATGGCGGCAAGGAGATAGGGCAGGGAGGGAGGGGAGGGGACGTGAGGGGATGGCAGGGAGGGGTGGGCGGGAGGACGATGGCCCAAGGGGAGGACGAGAGCGGTGCACGACTAAACGGAGTGGCGGCGGCAGGAGCAGAGGAGCGGAGCGGTTTGCGACAGAACATGCAAAATTGCACAATAATGTGTTGGTGGGAGGCACTATCCCTCGAACCTGGGATGCGCGCCATCGAAGGTGGAGGAGGCGGGCCTGCCAGTCAGAAAACATGCCACGTCATCATCCCCTATTTCTGATGCCCTTTAAAACAAAGAAAACATGCCATGTCGGCATCCCCTATTTCTGATGGTGTTGCTACAATTCGACGGTTCATAGTGTCATAGAAATAATATCATATAAACATAAGGGCACAGTCGTCAAAATTTCTAAAATGGAATCTGGTCTCCTACATGTCCAGGTACATTGCCCGATGAGGTGGATAGCCATGACCGATCTTTTTAATATGTTCGCACTCTTATGCTGAGAAGGGAAATAAAGATTGATCGGTTAATGCAATGAGTGTCGAATTATTACCCTCTTAGGAAATGGGAGATGATTATTTTCATGCATGCCCGTAGTCCAAACCTACTGTCAGTCTGTCACTCCCCTTCTCTGACAAATCACAGTTCACCTTGTGCAGCTCCGCCACACCGCACCACCTAGGGTAACATGGCCCCGCCTAAGCAGCCACGACGCCACGATAGCCGTCAAAACTAGGGTTTTTAGCCCCTCTAAGGCAGGCCATGAAGCTCTACTTCAAGGTCGGAATCCCATTGCCCTGCCAGGCGGATGATTTCGCCGAATGTGCTGAATCGGCTGCGGCGGCAGCGCCGGCATCATCGGTGCCAGATGCAGCGAGTAGGGCCAAGAGAGCACTATGGAGAAATCACGCGGTGGCATTACGGCATGCTCTAGGCAGGGGGAACAAGGTACGTATCAAATCATTCATCAGAGCATGCCACCGAGGGTACACACCCTCGAATAGGGCAGCACCAAGGTCTAGGAACTCTCGCGTCCACGCTTCAGCACGAGCTACCTTACCGCAGTAGGGGAGGCTGGTAACACGTCGTCTGTGGCAAAGACTCTCCATCCAATGCACCATCAGAGGCCGTACCGCGGCGGCAACCAAGCGTCTACACTCAGCATCTTGGATTGTTCGACAGCTGGAGCTGGCGGCGGGCATCAGCTCTGCGCCGGAATTCAGGTTCCAGTTCACACAGACCTACGATCCCAAAAAGAAGATGCCGAATTTCAGTTTCGAAGAAATCGTTGCGACGGCGCGGATGGTCCAACTGAACCGGGACTAGTGCATGCAAAGCGGTTGTGTATGAATGATGCAGATTTCTTGAAGTTTGGCAGGAAGGCAATAGATCAGTTTGGGTTAAATGATCAAAGAACTTACATCCTCTCAAGGCAATTAGCCAACCAACTTTTCTGGTGGAGATCTGTAGTTTCTTTAGTGTAGAATAGTTAAGTTCAGACTGAAGAATGGCTTTTGTAGATGAAATGCTGACGCATTGTTCTATAAACTAGTAGGAAGATTATCCCACTTTTGTGCAGATATAAGACCCTTTTGTATGGAAGTACTACTATTGTAAACAAATACTATCAAGTATCTATTTCCTTCAATTACTACTCATGGTTAAATCCAGTTAACTGCCATTTTTATCCTAGACAGATAAAATTCAGACGACAGTTTATGTACAGATTTTGCATCTACTGTCTATGCTGTAAACCATTTTTCATTTGTCTTGTGTTGTCTGCAAAATGGTCCTGAAGTTCAACGTGTTACAAATCTAGCTACCTTGTACTTGAAGAGGAGATGGACTACATTGTCATGGCATCCATAGAATTGACATTGCTCACTGCCAGTCCACCCTCTTTTCATGAGATTGTCCTTGGTTATTCACAGAAATTATAAAGCACAGTGTTCAACTACATCGATTCAAACTATTACACACACATACTACATCAAATTCATTACCCACACATACTACAACGATTCAAACTATTACACACACATACTACTTCAAATTCATTACCCACACATACTACATCAATTCAAACTATTACACATTTTTAGTCGATGCTAAATTCCTGCTACGCTCTCCATACTACAAATTCATTAGCCACACATACCAGGGCAATTCACTAGAGCTCTGTCTTCACTCGAGGGAAATCAGAACCACCAGCTTGTCCAAGCCCAGTTCCCCCACCGAAAGTGTGTGCGCCGTCGCGAAACGGTGGTGATCTTGTGCCATCAATCCTTCCAGGCCAACACTGCAGGCAACGAGGACGCTTTCTGGCCGCCTCTTCGGGGCTGTGAATGCCATGTACCGATTCCAGAACCTCCTCTAGGTGGATGATGACCAGGTGCTTCCAGCAAAGTTGTCGCCCTGCCCTGCTTGGAATTTGCACCTCATACATTTTAGGAACAACGTCAGGATCTTTCATCCACGCCTTTACCTCGATGACCCATCTGCCGCTCGGTGGCACGATTTCCACCAGCTCGCCGCCAAGGCTACTGACGACCTGCTTGAGGGCCTCCGATTCCCAAGCATCCAATGGGAGGTTGTCAAAGCCGAGTTTGGAGAAGAAACGAAGCTGCCCCAAGCGATCGTCCCACCCACAGGCGCGATGCCAACGCATGAAGCTCATTTTATCCCTGCAGCACTCGAAAGAACGGGAAGAACACAGAACACGCTCGGTGTTTGAGCTGTGCTCGAACCGGAAAAAAATCAAATGGCAGCGCGCACACCTCAATCTTGACCTCATTTCGTCTGATCCCAAAACGAGACCTGAAAGCCGACAACAACTCTGTCGGTGACACGGCATGACGGACACCCAGCACGGTGGCCATGAGAGTGTGGTCGTCGAACTTTTGTGCTAGGGCTACCATGCCTGGGGTGCTCAGCAACACGCAACTGCCCGAGGCCGGTCGCCGGCCAGGATCGCCCGACGGGATGCGCTCCGCCGTGCGAGAAGGACTAGCTAGAGGCGAGATATTAGTATGGGGACGCGAAGCTCCAATACGGCAGACGATGCGACGGTGACGGCTGCGAGCTTCGATTAGAGGTGTGGGAGGTTGACCGAACATGGCGGGGATGCAAATTAGAGAAAGTGCGAGCTCTGATCTGAGACGAGCAGCCGAAGCTGAGCAAAGGTTATGGGGAGGGGAGTAGGGGAGAAGAGCAGAGCAAAGAAATAGATCTGGTCCACGCAGGGGTAAACTAGTCCACGACCGCAAAAGATAACGGGGAATACTAACAGGGTGGGCCAAGAAGAGTTGACCTAACATCGGTATTTGAGTTCAACCTTTTTTGTCCCGTTCAAACAACCATTTGGCCGTTAGATTTGTATTCACCCCCATTTGGCCCTTCAGGACAATTAGCGATTCTACTACGGCCCCTCCGCGAGATTGATGACAACTCGGGTACCGGGATGCACTCGCTCGGGAACTTTGGTATCGCAAACCAACA
Source organism: Avena eriantha (assembly GCA_910589775.1). NCBI lineage: Eukaryota > Viridiplantae > Streptophyta > Magnoliopsida > Poales > Poaceae > Avena > Avena eriantha. The sequence continues at coordinate 126,847,598 of OU342745.1, forward strand.
ATCCCACTGATGTGGGCATACCTTACAGGTACTCGAGCTTGGCATATACGGTTGATACGATGCTAACGTATCCATAATTTTTGATGTTCCATGCTTGGTTTTATCTACTTTCTTATGTTTTGTCCACACTTTGGAGTACTTTCTATATACTTTCTTAGACTAACCTATTAACAAGAGCCATAGTGCTAGCTACCTGTTTTCTGCTGTTTTTGGTTCCAGGAAAGTTAGAAAATGAATATTCTCAAAATTGGACAAGACAAAAGCCAGAGTCAGTTTTTCACCGACGGACACAAGGGGCCAGAATACGAGACAGAGAGGGGCCAGGGGCCGCCGCACCACCTGGCCGCGCGGCCTAGCCTGGCCCGCGCCAGGGGGGTGGTCTGGACGCCTCCGGCAGCCCCTCGACCTCCCCTTTCGCATATAAGATGCCTCCGATACAGAAACCCTAAGTACCTAATCAAAATTCCACGAAAGAGTTTGTAGCCGCCGTCATCTCCATCCCTAGATCGGGAGGGATCTGAAGCTCTTCCCGGGACCCTGCTGAAGAGGGGAATTCACCCTGAAGGCCTTCTTCATCACCATGCAAGCCTCTGGTGTGATGCGTGAGTAGTTCATCTCTAGACTGCGGGTCCATGTAGTAGCTAGATGGCTGGTTCTCCTCCTTTGTGCTATCATGTTCAGATCTAGTGAGCTCCGTTCATGATCAAGATCATCTATTTGTAATCCTACATATTGTGTTTGCGGGGATCCGATGGATATTGATGTAACATTCCAATTTTAGCAACCCTGATTAGTTATCCAGAATGCAAAAAACAGGGGGAACAAAAACTTTTTCTTATTTAATGCTAAAGTGTTTGCTTGTTGTTTGGATATGCTTATGCGTATGAATGGGTATTAGATGATATACTCCTTACCTTAACACCAGTTGACAAAAACTACTTCTCAAAACAGTCTTGGCTTAATTTCCATATTCTCAAATGTTCTGGCATTTCAAAACCTGAGCCAAGAAGCCTTTGCAAACCAACTATTTTAGTAGCTTCTGTGTCCCTAAACTATGAAGAGCAACCTATTATAATCTCCTTATGTTTTATAGACATATACGTCAACCATTCTTATCTCTAGGTTTCCCAAAAACTCTTTTTAAGCTTTTGAATTCTACTCTTGGCAGAAATACCAAGGACTCTCACCTTATTCAAATCCAACACTTCAAAATACCCATACTCACCTCAAGCTAGGCTTGATGGTAACCCTAGTAGTAGGTTTCCCTTGTTTGTAAGATGAGTTGCCTTGATCTGTTGTTTGAGTTGTCTGCCTAGAAGATAGTATGAGTTACTCTAGGAGCTCATCACTAGGATCAAGATGTTTCCAAATTACCACACCCTAAGCAAGAATACCAAGCTGGATCTCATCTCTAGCTACTAGAGATCATCTAAAACCCCTAACCAGACCCCCTTAAAGTGATCCCTCCTAGAAGCTTCCAAGTCAATGAAGACCAGTATCAAGCAAGGATCCTTCCTACTCAATCTACACTTCAACATCATCCACTTGATGATGCTTTGGTACCTTGCAACCCATCAAACTCATCACCACCCACTTTCTAGTCAAAAACCCTAAATCTGCCAAATTTGGCTGTGTCTGGAATCTGTTTCAACATCACCTTTTTGAATGCCTCCTTTTCTCAACCCTTGTGCATTTTTTAAAATTCATATGAACCATCTTGTTAACCATCCTAAGTAATACCAAGGCCCACTATTTCCTTTGGTTATATCATCCTCCAACCCACTTGTTCTTGATGGTTTTGCAGGCAAGAAAATAACTATTCTTGCAAATCTAGTCAACATGCCTACTTTGACAGGATCTCACACCATCATCCAACCTCCTTTGGACCAACTATTTGCATGGTTGTGTTCTAATCATATAGTTCTATCAATATCTACTTCAGTTGTTCCAAGTGGATCTTGGTGCCTCTTAAACCCACAAGGTTTTGAAGGCTAGTTGATAATCTGCCTTGGCAGGCTTATTTTATTCAAAGTTTGAAAGCCTACCTTTGTAAGATCAAGCAGGATCAAGATCAAACCTCTACACCCTTGTTATCTACATCACTTGTCCTATCCATCCATATGTCCCATGTCCCAAGGGGAGCTCTGAGCCCCAAGATCCAACAAGGTTTTGGTGGCATGAAATCAATCTTACCCAAGATCCTTAAATCTCTAGTTTTCACCAAAATCAACTTGGATTCTCGAATCCCAAGGTTGCAAATGCTTGTTACACCTTGTCTACATCATCTACCTTGATCATCAAGATTTCTCAAATTTTATTCCTACTTATTATGGACCAAATCTATTTAATTCCTCTAATAGACAAAATCTCCAAAAAAGTCCTTCCCCAAGGGAAAGTTTGGTTTTTGACAAAGCCCTTCCCGAAATTTTAGCTCAATTGAGATCCATATATAATAATCTATCTCCCCATCTCAAAAATAAACATTTTTGAAGACTTTTATTATTTCTTTTTGCCTATTTTCTTAAATGGCAGAAATGGAATAGTAATTGTTTTAAATACTTTTATGCACCAATAAATCTTGGGAAAATTCTCCAAAGTGTGTAATCATATTTAGGACCATCTCAAACCAAAAACCCAGCTCCCCCAATTCAAAAATCTCAAATGAACTCAATAGAACAGATTCAGCTGTTTTAGAATAAATATTATAAACATGATCTAAAATCGTCCAATAAATCAAAATAATTCCAGGAGGTATGTCTTAACACGACCTATCTACCAGCATCACTACCTCCTCTCGCTAAGATCAAAGTGTGGAACCTTTCTTCATGATCATTAACGTGGATAAATTGACTACCTTGACCAATCTTGAATCAAACCTCATACAAACTCCATCAAACCTTACCTAGCAAGCTTGCACAGTAGGCACCACCCCTCTAGACGACATCACTCTATCCCTACACTGTAGTGCCACTGTTCACCCCTTGTCTCATGTGTTTGTTGTAAAGGAGACACAAGGCTAGGCCTTTTTCTAGCCATTTAAAGTCTTGCAGCTGCTGCACCCATCATTCTTCACACCTATGCTCGTGACAGAGCCCTCTCACACTCCCTCTCCACCACCCTCCTCGCCCTATCCCAGAGCAACACCCTCCCCATGCCCTCCTCATGGAATGAGTCCACCAAAGACCCTCATCCTTCATTATAAAAAGCTAGAGGCTCTCCCCACCCTCTCCACCCCTATCATTTCTCTCCTAGACCACCAGAGACCTCCCCCACGAGCCCCTGCTCACTCCCCTTGCCCTCCATAGCAATGGAGAGGAAGAAAACCTCCCCTCGGTCTCCCCTTGAAAGGTGAAGCTGGTCGATCCAGACCCTCCATTGTCCCTCTCTCTGCATGCATGGACTTCCCTAACCCAGATCTACCTGCACGCATGTCTCTCTTTTGGTCACAGGGTCATCGGAGGCACCCCCACTCGGGCATGTCCGAAGCAAAGCTCCTCATGCGAGCTGAACCTCTCCGACACTCCCCCCAGCTCTGAGTGGCCTCTCAGGGCCCTAGAACCCCTACTGGTCCTCTCCTTCGCCACCCCGCTGACATGCATGCGTCCCCGGCGCTCCCCCAGTCCGCTACCGATCTTGCTCGACGGCGCAGATGCACGCGACGCGCCCCATCATGGAACCTGCACTCGCCGCCCATCAGTGGAATCAGCGTCGAGCCCCGAATCTCCTCCGCCACCTACCCATCCTTGAAGAGCCCTGTGGTGAGTACCCGAACCCACGCGGCCGCCTCTAGGGTTTCCCCTCTGTCCTGCCACCGCTGGAGGTAGAAGAACGCCCTAAGCCGTCGATCCAGACTTAATCGGACGGCTCAGGCGCCCCCATACCCTTTCAGTGCTCACGGTTGCTGACTTGCGGGACCCACACCCCGGCCTTTGAGCTACTTCTCCCGCACGAGCTCCTCGCCGGTTGCGCTGTTTTGGCACTAAGAGGCCCATCTGCGTCTAGAATCCCGACCCAGCGCTGCTCTTTTCTTTTTCTTTTTAGTAGTTCTTTAAAATCCAGCAGTTTGGCTTCTAGTTTAAATCATTTCAAAAATGCTAAACAACTTCAATTAACAAGATCTAAAATTTCCTAAGGTTCCTGACTGTTTCCTTAAACATGCAGAACCAATATCCTGCCAAAAATGATTTTTATTATTTACTAGCAATGAATCTACAAAAAGGTATCCTTATCACTAAATAAATTCCTCAGGGAGTTTTACATACCTAATTTGAATGAATCAAAGTTCTCCTGGTAGGAAATTGCTATACTTGTCATCCAGCATATGTCTTATGCCAAGGTGAATAGTATTTTGCCTTTATCAAAAATAACAAAAACACCATGTATCTTCCTTTAGAAATTTCCCTAGACCAATTCATAAATTTTATTGACCTAATTCCAATAGTCTGTAATGTGGTACACTAAGGTGTACGAAAATCCAAGAGATCAAATTTTATTGAGGCTCTGTTTAATTTTGGTGAATTAATTATCTCTGTGTAGTGTTATGTCAATAGAAAAACCACTAAAGGAGTTTGACAACTCCAAAAAGAGTGAACCCAATTCCTACAAAAAGGTATTCAAAATACCAACCATGTGGCATTGGTTTCCTATTCAAAGCTACTGTAGATTAAATCTGGTGGAAAAGAAAAAAAACCTCCAGAACTGCCTTTGGGAATTTCCTGAGGGCATTCTGGTAAATATTTGACATGATTCCAACTCTAAATGAATCAGTACATCAAACCCTACTTAACCACCCAAGGAAATAATTTCTAGATATCCAGAACTTTTCTGGTTAATAATTTCCTAAAACTAGAGTTTTAATCACTAGAATATTCATAAGAAATTAAAGAAAAGTGATAAAATAGTGAAATCACTTTTGTTGGCTTTATTTTGTCAATACCCACCTGATGGTATCATATTTGCATATTGATATCATACAGACCCAAGCCTAGTTCTAAATCCCCTTAACAGGTGGTATTTGGACAAATACATCATAAAACAAAGACCACAAGGGCAATTCAAGTAATTCCAATTACAACCCACTCAATCTATCAAAACCTACTGATTTGAGTAATGTGTGGTACGTTTGTTTGTTGTATTATAATGATGCTTGTATGCCTGGTGTTGATTGTGGTTTGGTTTGCTTGCATGTGTTACCTTGACGACGATAGTTGCGATGAAATCGGAGATCAGACAAAGTGGATATTATTGGTACTATTGGGTATTCTAAGAAGAAGTCTAGGGACATATTGCCATATTGCTGATCATCAGGCAAGCCACCTTCTTGCTCATAAGACTTGTCCTACTATCTTACTTATGCATGTTTTATCTACTGCTTTATGAAACTGCATTGTTTTACTATATGATGATCTCTACTTGGTAGTGGCTTGGATTCTCCAAACCATTACGCTTTTGTACTATTAAGTATAACCCTATTGATTACACCTATTTAACCTTAGTATGATAGATGGTGTATTACACCATACCCCTTTGGAGACCCTGTTATAAGCCGAAGCAAAACTAGAGGATGGGAAGACCCCCGAAAAAGTTTTACCAAATGTTTTATGATAAAACCTTGGTGAGGTTGGACCTCCCAAGAGTTGTTGAGAAATAAAAAGGTTTTGTTTTACAAAATGCTGAAGGAAAGCTGGAGGAAAAAGGTTTACAAAAACGCACCCGGTTCTTTGCAGTTTTGCTAGCACAATTAACCCATGCAACCACATTTCTCTGGAATGGGACAGGGTTGGATTTGATGTTTGTCTATTCTGGTATAAGCTGCCTCACAACTACTACAGGGGATCGTGATCCCCAGAGGCTGGGCCTTCTCCCTTAAGGGTCCATGTGGGACATCGACCTGGACAAGGAACGAACTGTCTGCTGGCAGCTAGGCGTTACTCTGAGCCCCTCATCAAAAGCGCCCACTGTGTAAAGTGTAAAATGCGCTCCGGTTGGTCCTCGGTACCCGACGCACCGGTTTTGAGGGGAGTAACACTCATAGGGTAGGCACTTATATTGGAGTGGGCATCCATAGAGTCTTGATCGGTTACTCGACCCACGATCGTTGTAGATCAAGGTAGTGTACCCGGATGGTGTGAGTAAAGTGTGCAACCTCTGTAGAGTGTAAATCTATTCGAATAGCCGTGTCCGTGGTCATGGACGGTTGGGAAGGCTGCTGTAGAGCGGTGCTGGTTTTGTTTTCAAAAAGGATTTCGGAAAAGAAATGGCTTTGGAAATGTTTTGACTATGGGATGGTCGTAAAGGAGAAAGGTTTTGACCATGGGATGGTCGGAAGGAGGAGAAAGGAGTTGGGTCATGGGACGACCTGAAGACGGGAACAAATGGGTACCCCAGTCCTAATGTTTTCCCAAACTTTTCAAAAAGGTTTCCAAAATGTTTACAAAAGTTTTCAACAAAGATATGTAGATGCTATATCTACAAGAGAAAATATTTGTTACAAGAACCTCTCTTGGAGCCCTCCTACTACCACAGCCATATTGCATATCCTCTTGTTATCATTAATCTCTTAAGGTGGTTTGGGAGTACATTCAAAGTACTCACTAGCATTGTCCCTGGCTATTAACTTGGTCAGATATCGAGAAGAATATGAAGTGGACGACTATGCGAGCTAGGACGTTCTCCCAGTCAGTTGCCTGTAGGTTAAGGCATGGCTCGGGCTCTTCGCTTAATGAAGTTTCACTGTTGTTGATCGATGTAGTCATGCTGGCAACTAAGGTATGCCATGTATTCGTTATGTATTGGATGTTTACTTTGGTACTTGTCTGTTATGTGCCGCGACTAACTAATCATGGGATCGTGGTTGTATGCATAACAGGGATTCTCGGAGGATTAATCCGGGGGCCCCATAGACTTGGTATCAGAGCCATCCTGACTGTAGGAGAACCTTAGTTAGCATGGTCGTTAGAAAGGAACCTTATTTTGAAAACCCCGCCTTTCGAAAACTAGTTTCGCAATGAGTTTCAAAAAGTTCTACTTCTTCTCTTACTCTAAGTAAATGCGTTCGAAAATGGTTTACTACAACTCTCGTCCAAACTTCAAACCTACAGATTTTAAATAACTAGGATCTAGAACCCGGTGAAGACAATGAGAACAAGATGAAGGCAAGCAACTACCCGCAAACACAAGGAGACTACAATATCGCCCTACCCGCGGAACCCTCATAATCAGAAGACATCAGGTGTTGCACTATCCAGAAGCATCCAAGATACAACGAAGGCTTCATCTGCAAGATAGTGACTCCGACCTGAAGAAAGACGATATCTAGGGTTGATAGTCTTAAGAATAGGATTCCCCTACATCGTGAGTAGTTAACTCCTTGGTCCCTAGCGTTGACCGTGTTTGCTTGCCTAAGTGCATCCTGTGTTGCTTGATGTGTGTTGTTTGTCGAGGACATTGCGAGCCCCTCACTCTGTTCGCCCTGTTTGCATGTTCTGGTTTGCTTGGACCTCCTTAAAAATGTGACTCGAGGAGCAATAACCCACCTCGTAACTCAGGAAACCCCTGTGTTAGATGTCGGTAATGAGACCCAGACAAACCTAGAGAGTATATGAGAGGAAAAGCATTGCAAGAACCAAGAGTTCGACATCGCCAAGTCAGAATAAACTCGAAGTTTCCACCTCAGCAGGACGACATACCTCATCAAACTCACCCCGCAAGACTCGTCAATAGCACCCCACTCCCTTGTTCCTCAGTCTACTACAGCAAGAATCTCTTTGAAGCCGGAAGTCAACCACCGAAGGATCCTCAATATCCACAAGAAACCACCCGATAAGTCAACCAAGATAAGAAGTGAAAACCCGACTGCGCTAACCTTTGGTATATTAGAACTTCCCACAACCCCGGGAGACTAACTAGTAATAGATCCCTCTGCCCAACCAACGGGAAGTTCCTCACCAGAAGGACAAAATAATCCAAAAACCCGAAGACGAGGATGCATGAAGACAACGAGTCCACTCTGCCCTCAAGCAGAAGCAACGCAAGAGATTCAAGTGAAGACCTCTTACCCGACATTGATTGCATCAACCCTGACTAAAGACTAGCCAGGAGAGTCATAAACCGCTAGCTTGCCCTGAGCTAACTCCATAAGGCTTCGTTAGGAAACCACCCTCACCAAGGTTTGCTAGAATATGGCGTCACTCGAAGACTCCAATCAAGACCCAGAAAGAAGACAAGTTTCCGCTAACCGCTCAGTTCCAATCGCTTAGAGGATTTGAGACTCCAACTGGCTAAGTATGAATAATCGTAGTACATAATCCCCGTAGGACCTACCTTCGCGAACGTCATCGGAAGCTTCCAACTCCCAGAGGAAGATGGGCGACAGCCTTCAAAACATCCATCTGCGACTCCAAGAAGGAAGGATTACTTCTACTCCTAGAATTCTACCCTAGTTTAATCCTAAGGGGGAAAGACTGCGTCTTTCCCACCAAAATAGAGTAACCCTTCACTAGAAGCAAACCCAGGAGTATCGACCATAAAATCTTTAATTAGGATATTCTACACCCCTAAAGAAGAGCCGTGGACCCTCAGAGAAAGGCACATCAAGCCGTAGATTCTATCCTAAGACGAGTACCCCATGAAGTCCAGCATCGAGATAGTCTGCCTAGTCTAAGCTCTCGAGATATAGAGTCCAGAAGGAAAAGAAGGTCATCCCTCGCAATCGGGACTAGACTCTGCTCAACTCTCCGTGCATCCCAGAAGACTGAAGCTCAACTTCATCGATGTAGTAACCACTTTCAAAGACGGAGTCCATAAGATAGTACGCGTAATACACCTAGTATCAACTAGACTCAAAATCCCTTAACCCTACTCTCTTGAATCTCGGGACGAGATTCTTTTAAGGGGGAAAGGTCTGTAACATCCCAATTTCAGCAACCCTGGTTAGTTGTCCAGAATGCAAAAATCAGGGGGAGCAAAAACTTTTTCTTGTTTAATGCTGAAGTGTTTGCTTGTTGTTTGGATATGCTTATGCATATGAATGTGTATTAGATGATATACTCCTTACCTTAACACCAGTTGACAAAAACTACTTCTCAAAACAGTCTTGGCTTAATTTCCATATTCTCAAATGTTCTGGCATTTCAAAACCTGAGCCAAGAAGCCTTTGCAAACCAACTATTTTAGTAGCTTTTGTGTCCCTAAACTATGGAGAGCAACCTATTATAATCTCCTTATGTTTTATAGACAGATACTTCAACCATTCTTATCTCTAGGTTTCCCAAAACCTCTTTTTAAGCTTTTGAATTCTACTCTTGGTAGAAATACCAAGGACTCTCACCTTATTCAAATCCAACACTTCAAAATACCCATACTCACCTCAACCTAGGCTTGATGGTAACCCCAGTAGTAGATTTTCCTTGTTTGTAAGATGAATTGCCTTGACCTACTGTTTGAGTTGTCTGCCTAGAAGATAGTATGAGTTACCCTAGGAGATCATCACTAGGATCAAGATGTTTCCAAATCACCACACCCTAAGCAAGAATACCAAGTTGGATCTGATCTCTAGCTACTAGAGATCATCTAAAACCCCTAACCAGACCCCTTTAAAGTGATCCCTCCTAGAAGCTTCCAAGTCAATGAAGACCAGTACCAAGCAAGAATCCTTCTGTAACTACCTCGGTGAATTACGCTCTTAGTTACATGCCTGGATGAGCGAAAGTGGTTAAAATAGTACGATGGGGCCCAGGGCCACTCACGGTAGACCTTTTGGCCGTCCTAACCACTTTCAGAACATCGGGACAAGAACGAGAGGCATAATCGGCAGGCGAAGGGAACAACTACATACACACGTGAGTATGTATGCAAGCCACATACAACAGTTCTCAGAGCCACTCCATCTAAAAGAAATAGAAATATTGCAACGCCATACGGCAAGATTCAAATATCCTAGATAAAGATAATATTTTAGGATAGCTCCTCATACATCAGACATCAGAGTATCAGGCGGAAGCGGACAACAAGATCCGAGTACGGATAAGAAGCAAATCGGCATAAGATGCCACATAAATAAACACATCCCGCCCATAGATCTCACGGATCCCCGTTCACGGAATCTCTACACCGAGTGATCGTTGCCAACATCATCTGTCTCCTCCACCCAGTATCCTTCTTGCGAATACACATGTTCATCTGAATCAAACAATTTATCGTGTGAGACCCTAGGGGTACTCAGCAAGCCTTTATGCCACTAAAGGGGACACAACCTGGGGTGACGCAATTGCAGCAAAAGATGATATCTAACAAGTCTATAGATACCCGCTAACCATCCGCCGAACCAATGATAGAAGGATGTCCGTTAATTAAGAACAACAGTTATAACAGTATAATTAACAGATCCATCCTCCTCCTCGCTTACCAACGAGGAAGCGGACGAACAACCCCCATCAGTTGGCTGTTTTATTAACCCTTCCATGAGTATTGCACTATTTACTAGTCAAGTACTTAGTCAAATTAAAAGCGGTACTTTAGTTAAACTTGTCTATGATCGAGAAACTGTGCTCCAAGTCATCCATAACCGCGGACACGGCTTTCAGAAAGATTTACCCTGCAGGGGTGCACAAATAGCAACACACACTCGATCAACCTCGGAAAAACCAAATCAAAACCCAATGAGGCATTCACGACAAAACGATCACAGGATTCAGAAATATTTCAGGGGGTCACCCCATTAAGCTACCCGCAACGAAGTTGGCCGGCTCCGAGACGGACCCAAGGTTTGCATCAATGGCTGTAAACGACTGGGAACCCGAAAGTGTGACTGGGCTTGTCGATACCGCGAAAACACTCCGCATCCAAAACAGTATAGGTGCTCCACGCACAATCTTAAATAAAACAGTAAAGCATGGCATAAGTACAGGATAGTAACAAAGCCCCAAACTACTTTGTGGCCCCAAGAAATAAGAATGAATCAAGCTCTGGCTCAGGGGGGTCCATAAGGCCTCCCGGATGTGGATAGTGCGAATAGTCAAGGAACAGGAATCAAGTACTCGGGGTCCTACGGGACACAAGTGAGCATGAAAAACCAAATAGCAGATATTGCTCACCGGTGCCTCTTTCATTAGTTATCCCATTACTACTCAGAGTGTGTTGTTTAGGTACCTCATTATTCATCAGACACTCACATACCCTACACATGCTTTTCTATGACCCGCATGGCTCAAACAACTCCTGTAGTAATGGCTCATGGGATGGAGGAACAAGCTTCGGTGGGGTTTAAAAGTAAAGGTTATGCAGTATTTGGGATTCAATTTAATGCAATTGCGACTCAATGATGCAAGAATAATATAGAGGCAATAGGTACTATATGTATGCAAGCATGTGGTACTGCTTGCCTGGTAGCTCAGTTGAAGCGAGAGATGGATCTGGGTAGTACTCCTGTGATTCCTGGTAATTTTCCTGTTGGGCGTCTATTCGAAGAAGAACCAAACAAACAAGGGCGTCTATTCGAAGCATGCCATGATGAATGATGCACAATTTACATGGCATTAAAGTAGCATGGCATGGTGAGGTGTGGAATACAAAAATAAAGCATTTTATTATTTATTTAGTCCCATTTTGTTGTCATAAAAAATTCTGATTTTTAATTATGGCATGATGCATGCTCCAATTCAGAACAAGTAATGCATAGATAGAACGGGCACGTCGCGCTGATCGATTTAGACATATTATTTGTTGAATTTGGAGTTATATAATTAAAGTTATTAATTTATTAAGAAAAGGGCATTTTATTTGTAATTTTAATCCTCTCGAAATTTTAAAGTGATCAAACATTATTTTGAATAGCATATTTGAATTCCTCACATTTTTATGATTCAAAAACATATATTATATGTATCATTTGGATTTGTAATTTAAAAGTTATTTTAAAACAGATTAAATTTGAAATTTAAACATTTTGAATTTGTTTTATTAAAACAGATAAACGGAATTAATTTTGCTACACAGCCATACTCCAGCCCTAGTCGCTGACGGGTGGGACCGGCCTGACTGGCGTCGCTGCGCGTAGAAAACTTTCCTCACCGCGAGCTGTGCTAGCCCCAGCGGCGGACAGGTGGGACCAGTGGGCTAGGGCCCATGTGCCAGCGGGTGAACTCGCAGAGGCTGAAAGGTGGGGAGCATGCTGGAGCACGGGTGAGGTGTGCAGAAAAGGCGGGTGCCTTTTTTGTAAAAAGGACAGGGAGGCTGACCGGTGGGGCTCGGTGGAGCCGGGCTGGCAGCGGGAGAGAGAGAGATCAGAGAGGGGGAGGCTCGGTTAAGGCTAGGGTTAGCCTCGGGTAGGGTTAGCGGGGAGGCTCGGGTTGGGGTGAGCTAGGTCAGGTGGAGCCAGGTGGATTAGGGTTAGGTGGTGGCTTGATTTTGGCTAGAGGGGGGTGGTATGGTAGATGGTTATAGTGGGGTAGGTGATTAGGGTTAGGGTTTTTGGATAGAGGCATAAAGAGAGGGAGTCTTATGGGTTAGATATGTTCTACCAAGATCATGCAAGGGTTAAGGTGAAGCTAGGGTGATGGTGGAAATGGATACCATTAAGTGATGAAAGAAAAGAAGGAGGGGTGGATTTAAGGAAAAGGTCTCACATGACCATGCATGGCACCTTCCCATGTGAGGTTGATAAGGTGGAGATGGGAGAGGTGAGGTTTTGATGCTCAAAACAAAGTAACTAGGATCAAGATGGGGAGGGTGGAGTAAGAGAGAAAAAGGAATCTCACAAAAGAAAAAGGTTCACTCCAAAACCCAAGAAATTCAAAGGAGAAAAGATGAGTGCTTTGCATGGCCCATGCAAAATAATTAATGCCATGTTTTATTCTTGTGAAAACAATAATATTATAACATGGAATGATCCGATGCATTACCAAAATATGGAATAAGGCCAAGCAAAAGAAAAAGGAATTGGATCCACACTAACCCACATGAGCTAGATTAAATGCCAAAAATAAATAAAAGCCCATGGGTAATTAGGATGGTGGAATTACAAGGTGGTGACAAAGAAAGGTGATGGAGTTGAATAAAAGATATGCCCCCAACTCAACTTGGGCATCAAGCATTTATCAAGATTCAAATACAATATATCGAGAGCCAAATACAATTAATAATGCAAATGAGAGAAGATCCAAAAGAAAAGGAGTTTTATATGATGCTCAAATGCAAGGTGGCATGATGACATGAGCATGATATAATTATGATGCAACAATTATATATAGGAAGTAGCCATTATCTTACTAGACCAAGTAGCATTACAATTGTTAGACAATTGGGGTGCTACACCTTCCTACTCAATCTACACTTCAACATCATCCACTTGATGATGCTTTGGTACCTTGCAACCCATCAAAATCATCACCACCCACTTTCTAGTCAAAAACCCTAAATCTGCCAAATTTGGCTGTGTCTGGAATCTGTTTCAACATCACCTTTTTGAATGCCTCCTTTTCTCAACCCTTGTGCATTTTTGAAAATGCATTTGAACCATCTTGTTAACCATCCTAAGGACTACCAAGGCCCACTATTGCCCTTGGGTATATCATCCTCCAACCCACTTGTCCTTGATGGTTTCGCAGGCAACAAAATAACTATTCCTGCAAATCTAGTCAACATGCCTACTTTGACAGAAGCTCACACCATCATCCAACCTCCTATGGACCAACTCTTTGCATGGTTATGTTCTACTCATATAGTTCTATCAATATCTACTTCACTTGTTCCAAGTGGATCTTGGTGCCTCTTAAACCCACAAGGTTTTGAAGGCTAGTTGATAATCTGCCTTGGCAGGCTTATTTTATTCAAAGTTTGAAAGCCTGTCTTGGTGAGCTCAAGCAAGATCAAGATCGAACCTCTACACCCTTGTGATCTACATCACTTGGTCTATCCATCCATATGTCCCATGCCCCAAGGGTAGCTCTGAGCTCCAAGATCCAACAAGGTTTTGGTGGCATGAAAACAATCTTACCCAAGATCCTTAAATCTCTAGTTTTCACCAAAGTCAACTTGGATTCTCCAATCCCAAGGTTGAAAATGCTTGTTACACCTTGTCTACATCATCTACCTTGATCATCAAGATTTCTCAAATTTTATTCCTACTTATTTTGGACCAAATCTATTTAATTCCTCTAATAGACAAAATCTCCAAATAATCCTTCCCCAAGGGAAAGTTTGGTTTTTGACAAAGCCCTTCCCAAACTTTTAGCTCAATTGAGATCCATATATAATACTATATCTCCCCATCTCAAAAATAAATATTTTTGAAGACTTTTATTATTTCTTTTTGCCTATTTTCTTAAATGGCAGAAATGGAATAGTAATTGTTTTAAATACTTTTATGCACCAATAAATCTTGGGAAATTTCTCCTAAGTGTGTCATCATATTTAGGACCATTGCAATTCAAAAACCTAGCTCCCCCAATTCAAAAATCTCAAATGAACTCAATAGAAAAGATTCAGCAGTTTTAGAATAAATATTATAAACATGATCTAAAATCGTCCAATAAATCACAAATAATTCCAGGAGGTATGTCTTAACCCCACCTATCTACCAGCATCACTACCTCCTCTCGCTAAGATAAAAGTTTGGAACCTTTCTTCATGATCATTAAAGTGGATAAATTGACTACCTTGACCAATCTTGAATCAAACCTCATACAAACTCCATCAAACCTTACCTAGCAAGCTTGCACAGCAGCCACCACCCCTCTAGACGACATCACTGTATCCCTACACTGTAGTGTCAGTGTTTACCCCTTGTCTCATGTGTTTGTTGTAAAGGAGACACAAGGCTAGGCCTTTTCCTAGCCATTTAAAGTCTTGCAGCTGCTGCACCCATCACTCTTCACACCTATGCTCGTGACAGAGCCCTCTCAAACTCCCTCTCCACCGCCCTCCTCGCCCTATCCCAGAGAAACACCCTCCCCATGCCCTCCTCATGGAATGAGTCCACCAAAGACCCTCATCCTTCGGTATAAAAAGCTATAGGCTCTCCCCACCCTCTCCACCCTTATCATTTCTCTCCTAGACCACCAGAGACCTCCCCCACGAGCCCCTGCTCACTCCCCTTGCCCTCCATAGCAATGGAGAGGAAGAAAACCTCCCCTCGGCCTCCCCTTGAAAGGTGAAGCTAAGGTCAATCCAGACCCTCCGTTGCCCCTCTCTCTGCATGCATGGACTTCCCTAACCCAAATCTACCTGCGCATGTCTGTCGTTTGGTCACCGGGTCACCGGAGGCGCCCCCACTCGGGCATGTCCGAAGGAAAGCTCCTCACGTGAGCTGAACCTCTCCGACACTCCCCCCCCCCCAAGTCTGAGTGGCCTCTCAGGGCCCCAGAACCCCTACTGGTCCTCTCCTTCGCCTCCCCGCCGACATGCATGCATCCCCGGCGCTCCCCCAGTCCGCTACCGATCTTGCTCGACGGCGCAGATGCACGCGACGCGCCCCATCATGGAACCTGCACTCGCCGCCCATCATTGGAGTCAGCATCGAGCCATGAATCTCCTCCGCCACCTACCCATCCTCGAAGAGCCCTGTGGTGAGTACCCGAACCCCCGCGGCCGCCTCTAGGGTTTCCCCTCTGTCCCGCCGCCGCCGGAGGTAGAAGAAGGCCCTGAGCCGTCAATCCAAACTTAATCGGACGGCTCAGGCACCCCCATACCCTTTTAGTGCTCATGGTCGCTGACCTGCGGGCCCCACACCCCAGCCTTTGAACTACTTCTCCCGTGCGAGCTCCTCGCCGGTTGGGCTGTTTTGCCACTGAGAGGCCCATCTGCGTCTGGAATCCCGGCCCAGCGCTGCTCTTTTCTTTTTCATTTTAGTAGTTCTTTAAAATCCAGCAGTTTGGATTTTAGTTTAAATCATTTAAAAAATGCTAAACAACTTCAATTGACAAGATCTAAATTTCCCAAGGTTCCTGACTATTTCCTTAAACATGTAGAACCAATATCCTGCCAACAATGATTTTTATTATTTACTAGCAATTAATCTACAAAAAGGTATCCTTATCACTAAATAAATTCCTTAGGGAGTTTTACATACCTAATTTGAATGAATCAAAGTTCTCCTGGAAGGAAATTGCTATACCTGCCATCCAGCATATGTCTTATGCCGAGGTGAATAGTATTTTACCTTTATCAAAAATAACAAAAACACCATGTATCTGCCTTTAGAAATTTCCCTAGAGCAATTCGTAAATTGTATTGACCTAATTCCAACTCTTAGTGATGTGGTACACTAAGTTCTACCAAAATCCAAGAGATCAAATTTTATTGAGGCTCTATTTCATTTTGGTGAATTAATTATCTCTGTGTAGTGTTATGTCTATAGAAAAACCACTAAAGGAGTTTCACAGCTCCAAAAAGAGTGAACCGAATTCCTACAGAAAGGTATTCAAAATACCAACCATGTGGCATTATTTTCCTATTAAAAGCTACTGTAGATTAAATCTGGTGAAAAAGACAAAAACCCTCCAGAACTGACTTTGGGAATTTCCTGAGAGAATTCTGGTAAATATTTTGACATGATTCCAACTCTAAATGTATCAGTACATCAAACCCTACTTAGCCACCGAAGGAAATAATTTCTGGACATCTAGACCTTTTCTAGTGAGTTATTTCCTAAAACTAGAGTTTTAATCACTAGAATTCATAAGAAATTAAAGGTGATAAAATAGTGAAATCACTTTTGTTGGCCTTATTTTGTCAATACCCACCTAATGGAATCATCTTTGCATATTGATATCATATAGACCCAAGCCTAGTTCTAAATCCCCTTAACAGGTGGTATTTGGACAAATACATCATAAAACAAAGACCACAAGGGCAATTCAAGTAATTCCAATTACAACCCACTCAATCTATAAAAACCTACTGATTTGAGTAATCTGTGGTATGTTTGTTTGTTGTATTATAATGATGCTTGTATGCCTGGTGTTGATTGTGGTTTGGTTTACTTGCATGTGCTATCTTGACGACGATAGTTGCGATGAAATCGGAGATCAGACGAAGTGGATATTATTGGTACTATTGGGTATTCTAAGAAGAAGTCCAGGGACATATTGCCATATTGATGATCATCAGGCAAGCCACCTTCTTGCTCATAAGACTTGTCCTACTATCTTACTTATGCATGTTTTATCTACTGCTTTATGAAACTGCATTGTTTTACTATATGATGATCTCTACTTGGTAGTGGCTTGGCTTCTCCAAACCATTACGCTTTTGTACTATTAAGTACAACCCTATTGATGACACCTATTTAACCCTAGTATGATAGATGGTGTATTACACCATACCCCTTTGGAGACCCTGTTTTAAGCCGAAGCAAAACTAGAGGATGGGAAGACCCCCGAAAAAGTTTTACCAAATGTTTTATGATAAAACCTTGGTGAGGTGGGACCTCCCAAGAGTTATTGAGAAAGAAAAAGGTTTTGTTTTACAAAATGCTGAAGAAAAGCTTTAGGAAAAAGGTTTACGAAAATGCACCCGGTTCTTTGTAGTTTTGCTAGAACAATTAACCTGTGCAACCACATTACTCTGGAATGGGACAGGGCTGGATTTGATGTTTGTCTATTCTGGTATAAGTTGCCTTGTAACTACTACAGGGGATCGCGATCCCCGGAGGCCGGGCCTTCTCCCTTAAGGGTCCATTTGGGACATCGACCTGGAGAAGGAACGAACTGTCTGCTGGCAGCCATGTGTTACTATGAGCCCCTCATTGAAAGCGCCCACTCTGTAATGTGTAAAATGCACTCCGGTTGGTCCTCGGTACCCGATGTCCAGGTTTTGAGGGGAGTAACACTCATAGGGTAGGCACTTATATTGGAGTGGGCATCCGGAGAGTCTTGATCGATTACTCGACCCACGATCGGTGTAGATCAGGGTGGTGTAGCCGGATGGTGTGGGTAAAGTGTGCAACCTCTGCAGAGTGTAAATCTATTCGAATAGCCGTGTCCGCGGTCATGGACGGTTGGGAAGGTTGATGTAGAGCGGTGCTGATTTTGTTTTCAAAAAGGATTTCGGAAAAGAAATGGCTTTGGAAATGTTTTGACCATGGGATAGTCGTAAAGGAGAAAGGTTTTGACCATGGGATGGTCAGAAGGAGGAGAAAGGAATTGGGTCATGGGACGACCTGAAGACGGGAACAAATGGGTACCCCAGTCCTAATGTTTTCCAAAACTTTTCAAAAAGGTTTCCAAAATGTTTACAAAAGTTTTCAACAAAGATATGTAGATGCTATATCTACAAGAGAAACTATTTGTTATAAGAACCTCTCTTGGAGCCCTCCTACTACCACAGTCATATTGCATATCCTCTTGTTATCATTAATCTCTTAAGGTGGTTTGTGAGTACCTTCAAAGTACTCACTAGCATTGTCCCTAGCTATTAACTTGGTCGGATATCGAGAAGAATATGAAGTGGACGACTATGCGAGCTAGGACGTTCTCCCAGTCAATTGCCTGTAGGTTAAGGCATGGCTCGGGCTCTACGCTTAATGAAATTTTGCTGTAGTTAATCGATGTAGCCATACTGGCAACTAACGTATGACATGTATTCGTTATGTATTGGATGTTTACTTTGGTACTTGTCTATTATGTGCCGCGACTAACTAATCATGGGATCGTGGTTGTATGCATAACAGGGATTCTTAGAGGATTAATCCGGGGCCCCACAATTGAGATGCTATTTTAGATTGATTATTGATTCTATAATGTCTTTGTTATTTGTGATCTTGCATGCTTTCCGTTGTTAGTAGCTATCTTGGCCAAGTAGATGCTAGCAACTCCAAGAGTTAGTATTTATGCTTGATAGTGGGTTCATGCCTCTAGTAATCTGGGGAAGTGACAGAAATCTCTAAGGTACTAGATGTGATGTTGCTACTAGGGAGAAAACAACAATCCTTTATTCATAGAACAATCGTATTGTTTACTTTACACGCAATGCGTAATGCAATTATCCGTTGCTTGCAACTTAATACTGGAGGGGGTTCGAATGATAACCTGCAGGTGGATTATTAGTTATAGATGCAGTTGGATTACGGTCTATGTATAATGTTGTAATGCCCAATCGAATCTCAAAGGAGTCAAGATGAGTAGTATATGCATGATTGCTTTCTCGATGTTTGTCAATTGCCCCACTGTAATTTGTTCACCCAACATGTCATCTATCTTAAGGAGAGCCACCACTAGTGAACTATGGACCCCGGTCCTTTCTTTTATCATCAATCTACAATCAACTATTTACTGCTTTTTATTTCCTTTCTACAACCTATTACTTTTGTCCACTCGATACGTTTAATCCTTTGTTTTTAGCAAAACCGGTGAGATTGACAACCTCATCGCAAGTTGGGGGCAAAGTTTTGTGGTTGTGTAGGTCTCCACGTTGCTGCTGGCACCGGTAGTGTGCCCTGCCAAAGTACAGCTAGCAACACCTTTGAGGTGTTTCCTTGCTCCTACTGGATTGATAACCTTGGTTTCATAACTGAGGGAAAACTTGCTGTTGTGCTCATCATACCTTCCTCTTGGGGTTCCTTGATGGCTCAGTGTTGATGTAGAGTTCGTTGGGGAACCCGAAGAGGAAGGTATGATGATCACAGCAGCAACTTTCCCTCAGTTATGAAACCAAGGTTTAATCGAACCAGTAGGAGCAAGGAAACACCGCAAAGGTGTTGCTAGCTAAGCCTTGGCAGGGTGCACTACCGGTGCTAGTAGCAACGTGGAGACCTGCACAACACAACCACAAAACTCTGTCCCCAACTTGCGATGAGGTTGTCTATCTCACCGGTTTTACAGGAAACAAAGGATTAAACGTATCGAATGGAAGGAAATAAAAGTTTGCAGAAAGTAAACACAAAGCCGTAAACAGTTTATAGATTGTATGTAAAAGAAAGGACCAGGATCCATAGTTCACTAGAGGTGGCTCTCCTTAAGATAGACAACATGCTAGGTGAACAAATTACAGCTGGGCAATTGACAAACACCGAGAAAGCAATACATGCATATACTAATCATCTTGACTCCTTTGGAACTTGATTGGGAATTACAACATTATACATAGACCGCCATCCAACTGCATCTATGACTAATAATCCACCTTCAGGTTATAATCCGAACCCCCTCCAGTATTAAGTTGCAAGCAACAGATTATTGCTTGACGAATTGCATGTAAAGTAAACAATACGGTTGTTATATGAACAAAGGATTGTTGTTTTCTCCCTACTAGCAACAGCACATCTAGTACCTTAGAGATTTCTGTCACTTCCCCAGATTACCAGAGGCATGAACCCACTATCGAGCATAAATACTAACTCTTGGAGTTGCTAGCACCTACTTGGCCAAGATAGCTACTAACAACGGAAAGCATGCAAGATCACAAATAACAAACACATGATAGAATCAATAATCAATCTGAAATAGCATCTCAATATCCATCGGATCCCCGCAAACACAACATGCAGAATTACAAATAGATGATCTTGATCATAAACGGAGCTCACAAGATCTAGACATGAAAGCACAAAGCAGAAGAACCAGCCATCTAGCTACTACATGGACCCGTAGTCCAAAGATGAACTACTCACGCATCACACCGGAGGCTTGCATGATGATGAAGAAGGCCTCCAGGGTGAATTCCCCTCTCCGGCAGGGTGCCGGGAAGAGCTTCAGATCCCTCCCAATCTAGGGATGGAGATGATGGCGGTTATAGGCTCTTTCGTGGATTTTAGATCGGGTACTTAGGGTTTTCGTCCCGTGGGCAATATATAGGCGGAAGGAGAGGCCGAGGGGGTGCTAGGGTCGGCCAGACCACCCCCTGGCGCGGGCCAGGCTTGGCCGCGCGGCCAGGTGGTGTGGCCGGCCCCCAGCCCTTCTCCGTCTTGTATTCTAGCATCTGATGTCTTCCGGAAAAATAGGCACTTTGGCTTTTGTCCTGTCCAATTCCGAGAATATTCATTTTCTGACTTTCCTGGAACCAAAAACAGCAGAAAATAGGCAGCTGGCACTCTGGCTCCTGTTAATAGGTTAGTCCAAGAAATCATATGAAAAGTACTCCAAAGTGTGGACAAAACACAAGAAAGTAGATAAAACCAAGCATGGAACATCAAAAATTATAGATACATTTGCAATGTATCATTCCCCAACGGGCTCGATATATTTTGGGCTAAGCAACTGATGTTCTGGCGCCGTTGCCGGGGAGTCAAGGACATCTTCACAAGGGGAGTCCCTCATAACCAATCTCTTTACTTTGTTTTTTTTGTTTTTATTAGTTTATTTTTGCTTTGTTTGCTTGTTTCTTTATCAAAAACACACAAAAAAAATAGTTTACTAGTGTGCTTTCTTTATTAAAAACACAAAAAAATTAGTTCCTATCTTAAGTTGCCATTATGTCTAGCTTTTCTCCAATCACTATGTCACCTGAGGAAATGATTTTCACATTCAAACAAGGAATTGAAGAAAGTTTCAAAGAAGCTTGGTCTAGAATCTCTAATCTACATGAAAAAACTAAACCTAAAATGACTCAAAGCTTGTTCCTTAGAAGTTTTTACCTTGGAATCGCTCTTTGCTATGGATATGCTTTGGATGATGTAGTGGGAGGAGATTTCCTCCAAAGCAATGAGGATGATGATGTTAATGCCATAAATAAGTTGGTCTTTACTTACAACTTGCCTAGATAATCTGATTCTTTCTTCATAAACATATTTGCTAGATTGAATACTCTTGAGACCAGCACTGCTAGTTTGAAAGATTGATATAATACACTTAGAGAGCATCATAACTATGTTCCAACAAATTCCGAACCTTCAAAATGGCTCCCCGCAGTAAAGATTGCTATAAATAATGAAACTTTTCATGCCCGCTGTGATATCATGTCTGAATTTTGTCTTATGCCCAAATATATCTATGAATCTTTGAATATTTGGGGGCTTTATGAAGGAGGAGAAGAAATATTTCTTGCTAATAATGCTACAATATTACCCATTGGAATAGGTGAAGGAGTGTTTACAAAGATCCTAGGGGAAATGGTTTCTACTGATTATCTTGTTATTGAATGTGTAGGAAAGGACAAATTAGACTTGGAAGATCCCTATTGAAACTCCTTGGAGCAATAATATATGTGTAAAAGGGCACCAGATGTAACATCCCAAAACTCTAATCTAAGTGATCAAGATCCAAATCATCAAATTTAGCGTTAACAAAAACTTTTCCAATTAAAATTATTAAAGCATTCATATGTGTGTGCATTTAATTTAGGAGTTGATTTGAATTGCCATGATTAAGTGATCATATGATTGTAAAATGATTCTTAGGTGAAATAAACATCATCTAGATCATTCCCAAACAAATCCCAAAGAAAAACAAATCAAAATGAATAAAAGAAGCAAATGGTCATTTGTGCCATTTTAATCAACATGCCTACTTTGGCTATTCCTAGAACTCAAAACCTAACAGAAACAAATGTGGATCTTTGCACCCCTTGCTAGTACAAGTAGTGATGTACCAAGTCCCACTTTGTGATCCTCCAAAAACTTTCAAACACTAATTTTAAATGGCAATTGAAAATTGAATCTAGTGTAGGTATCAAGATCATACTATTTCAAAAAAAACACTCAAATGAACTTCATTTTCAAAACCCAAGCAACCAGAGATGCTCAAGCATGTGACCAACAAATCCACCAAAATTCAGTTAAAAATTCAAAAACTTCTCATGCGGCCATTGTGTCGAACACCTTGCAGACAGAATCAAATTAGCCTAACTATTACTGTTTTTGATCGAATTTTGTTGAACCATTTGAACCCTAGTCGGTGCCTTTGTCTGCCCCTTCCCCAAGCCCAGCCATCCCCTAGACCACACCCCAGCGTCGCCGCCCTTTCTCTCTGCGAGCTCGCGAGAGCGCGCTAGAGTGCCCTCACCGCCAGCACGCCATAGACCGCCCCTCGACCCAATACTGTGCACGCCTCTCCGCCTCGACCCCAGCAACCCGCCAGACACGGTCGTGCACCGCCGCGCGACCCACAGTCACAGAGCGCTGCGTCGAGCACCGCCTCTGTCTCCCAGAGCGCAAGACGCTCCCGACCAAATGCCACCGCCCCTAGCCGCGCATTCAATCCATAGAGCACCGCCAGGAAGCAGGCCACCGTCCGCCTACCCAGCCCATGCCGCTAGCGGCCTGTATCAATGTCACCGACGAGCTTGTCGTCGTACCGCACGGTCCCCTCGTTGACCTATAAAAGGAGGCCACCCCAGCACAAATTCCTCACACCACTCAACTCCCCTCTCATCACTAATCCTTTCCCACCTCTCGCCGGAGCCGCTCGAGCCATAGTTCGCCGGAATTCCACCAAAGGATCCCGCTACAGAGGAGGAGACGCTACCGCTGATTTCGTCCACCATAGCCCCTGCCGTGACCTCGCTTGAGCCCGCCGTCACCGTCCAGTTTGATCGCCCACCTCGCCACACTAGCTGGAGCCCTGGTACGTCCCCAGTAGACCCCCACCGTCCATTTAGGGTTCGGTCTTGCTGGCGACGAGTCTGTCGTCGACGACGACTGTGAGTCGTTGATCCACGTTATAATCGTGTGGCCCAGATCGCTAGATACCGTTTCGGGTTTTAAGTCTCGCTGACAAGCGGGACCAACCTGTCAGCCGCCCTCTGCGCCGCTGAGCGTCACTGGGCCGGCCCATTTCCTTTCGCGCGCTGACCCAGTAATTCAAATCTAGATTTTTCTATTTAGGTTTGAACTAAATTATGTCCCTTAGTTCAAAATCAATTTAGGAAGATTTACTGAACCAAATTGAGTGATTCCAATTTTGTTGGAAATCCTCTGAAAATATCTATCCAAGTCCGTTGGATTTAATTCATTTAGAGTTAGAGATATCTCCTAGTAAAAATAACAAGACAGAAGCTTTTGCACATTCAAACATTTTTATAAAATCAACCATAATAGCTTTTGAGTTGATTCCAACTCTCAAAAATCACATTTAACCATACCTATCTAAATATGTAATAATATTAAGGTTTGCACGCAATGACGTTGGACTAGTACCAAAATAATGCTATATAGGCATTTCTAGTCACTTTAAATCATTAAATTTTAAACTTAAACTTATTAAAATGTGATCCAACCTTTAAATCACATTCCCATATGTTAGAATATGTGGTGATGACATGTGTCCACATGATCCATATTTTAAGTGGAGAATATTAAATCTTAGTTATTTTTAATGAGTAGAAATTAATTTTCTCAAATAAAAAGAATGAAGCTAGTTAAATAAAACCTTGTGATGCTTGTGATGATAATAGATCATCAAATGTGTGTCTTAGTGTGCTAAGTAGACTAGTTAAGTATTATTAGGTGATTGTGTATACCGTATGTATTTATAGACGATAGTACCGACCAAGCTTTCGAGGAGGAGGAGTTCTATCAAGAGGAAGAGGAAAAAACTTCAACCACTTCACCAACCAAGGCAAGCTAACACTTGCAAGTATTATACTTAGCAAGCCATCATTAACAATGCAAGCTAACACTTGCAAGCTATTGTTGGCAAGTTAGAATTAAACTAGATAACCTAAGCAAGGTGCATTAGGCATGCTTTGGTTATACCACTTTGAATTTTACCTACCCCAAGTTTTACTTTCAAGCTTTTACTTTCTTTACTTTATTAAAGTACCTTACTTGTTTGAAGGTAGCATAAAAAGTATAAAACTTGACCTATCTAGATAACCTTAGATGTCATTCTATGGCATGAGACTGAGATTAGCATCCCACCTTAGTGAACACTCTTAACTTAGTAGCTTAGAGCTAAATCAAAACTTGAGTCACTTTAGATGGGAACACTTGGTGAAAATGAATTGTGAAAACCTTGGAATGATGAGTCATTCTATTGAGATGTTTTTGACATGTGTTGAGAAACACAAATGGTTTATGATGATGAAAATGTTGAGGCATGAGCCTTAGCCCTTTTACCAAAAACTGATGGTTGGATTTGGATGCGATACCATTCCAATTTTACCGTACAACCACAATACCTGAATTGGGTAAGGCTTAGCCGGAAATTTATATGCAATAGTATTAGTTCCCTCGCAGGAGAGGTTTGAGTTGAGGCTACCTCCCAATGTTGTCCACCTATGCAGTGCCCAAGATGACAGATGGTCATGGTTGGGAGGCCATACCCATAGGAGAGGTGCTTATACTAGGGTGTGTAAAGGAAAGGTTATGTTTGATTATCTGCATACTAAGTATGATGATTCAGGGTTATCCCTGATAGATGTATCGAATCTTGTGGTGAAAGTATACCACCTCTGTAGAGTGTCAAACTATTCGAATAGCCGCGTCCGCAGTTATGGACAGTTGGAGTGGCCATACTGTTTCGTTGTCAGATGTTTTCAAAATGACTTATGAAATGAATGATGAATCTTGACTTGACCACAACAGGGTTGTGACTATGACCCTAGCTTCCCAACTTAAGTGATTCTAGAACTTTATTTTATCTTTCTTTGTTTCTGAACTCAGCTTAGGTTTCAAATTTAACTTTATAGTTAAAACTTAGAGTTTAGCATTTCCCACTAGAACTACCTTACTTGTTAGTGATAGTTTACGAGTAATTAAAGAGTACTCATGGCTTTTGTCCCTGGCTATTCTCATGGCCAGACTATGAAGGAGACTACCAAGATGAAGGACAGCAGGACTGCTATCATAACTAGGACTATCTTTAATCGTCAGCATTGCCTGTGCCACTGAAGATGGACCCCACTGCTACGCTTATTATTTATTCCGCTGCTTGTTGTATTAAGATTGGATCATGAGATCCTTCATTCGTGTAAGACCTAATTATGGTTTGTAATGGATGATGTACTGTGATATCCAATCTATTATGTCTCGCAAAAATGGTAATCTTGGGATTGCGATGGATGACATAACATGCATCTAGGATTAAAAATCCGGGTGTTGACACCATGCACTTTGCTTCTCCACCAAGAAATCATATGTTCCACAAGGTTAATAATAGAAGTAAGAGAGGTAAGGGCAAGAAATTCGGTTTTAATGCTTCTTCATTTGAGAACACTTGATCGTTTTTCTTGCTTCGTATGCCTAACTTAAAGGCGTTCAAGAAAAGTACTTATTGGGAGATAACCCAAAAGTTTTAGATGAGTCTTGCAAGTTATTACTTCTGTAATAACCGCTCCTTATCCTTTTTATTTGCCTTTTGTACCAAGAGTAACCTCTAATGAGAGAGAAGTAATGATTAGGAAAGTTGTTGTCCCGAAACAGATTTCTGTGTTTAACCGTAAACGTTCGTGTACAATCTTTGTATATCCTTTTGATGCGTGAATTTTTGTGCTTCTACCCCAGGTTGTTATCTAACTTTAGTTAGTTCAACACTTTTCGATTTGAGCAACAGAAGGTCTTCAAAAAAATTCGTCTTACCTGCTGGTCTGTTTTCACAGATTTCTGCCATTATTTGCATTTGCTTCTTGTTGGTTCCTTTTTGAGTTGTTTTGGGGAATTGATCTTTTTGAGGGAAGTGCTATAGTAGCTTGTGTTTTAATGGAAGTTTTATTGGTGTTGGAATTGAACCTAAAGACTTATTATTTTGAGTGCACTAATGTTGCTAATAAGATTGTGTGAAGTTTTGTATGAAGGAAAAATGTCAGGTGTATGGAAGGAATGAGTAATGAGATGAAGGATGGACTAAAGATCAAGCTTGGGGATTCCACGCATGTCACCCCAAGAAATATCCAAGAAGTACAAGCGTCAAAGCTTGGGGATGCCCAAGGCATCCCCTTCTTCATCAATAAAAATTCCAGGTTTCTTCCAAACGCTTCATTTTTATTGTTTCATGCACAGTTGTGTTGTTCTTGGAGCGTCTTCTTATTCGTTTTGGTTTTGGTTTTTCGTATGCTTGGTTTTCTTAGTTTTCTGAATAAATTGGTTGGACCCCCTCTTTCATGCATTGGTTTTCAAATAGTTTGGTTTGGATTGGAAAAGAGTAGAAAGTTCATGCTTAAGTGGTAAAGAGAGCTTGTTTTTGACTATGGCCTATGCTTTGTCATGCCATGCTTGATATTCTTTTGGCTTTATGCTTAGTAGTCTTTGTTGTAGCATGACTTGTTATAAACAATTGAGATTGCTTAATGTGCCTTGGAAGAATCATGCATTGTTTTAGCATATTAAAGCATAGTATTGTGGTATTCTCCTTTGATGCTTTGTTTGGGTTGACTTGGCACATGCTTACACCATGTTATGACTATCTCAAGTCACCATAGCCTTTATGATCCTTTAGTTTTCAACTTGTAGTATCACTTTATGCTTTGATTAATGATGTTTTTTCACTCTGGATGATTATGGCCATTATTGCTCTCTTAGTTGGTCGCTCCCAGTCTTTTGCTAGCCTCCATAACCAAGTATGAGTTCCACTCATGCATCCAACTCCTAAAACCAAGTTATTCCAAAGAGTCCACCATACCTACCTATTAGCATTTGCTATTCCAGTCATATTCATGTTTTTGTCTACCTTCCGAATTAAATTTGTTATGTGAAAACTAGTGATTAAAGCTCTCACGAACTTGATGGCACACTTTACTTTCTTGCATTTAATAAACTTGTACCATTGCGTCCATCTTTGTTGCGTATATTCTTGCGCTTTATAAGTTGAAGTTAGCAGAACCATGTATCATGGGGAACGCTTTCAACATTGCACTTGTACTTTGTACCCCGTTGATAGCATGTTCTTTTTCTTATGGATCCCGACGGTGTGAAATAAAAGGGGAACTTGTACGATCATGGAGTTTGTATTTGTGTTAGAGAAACGCCTAGGCCTCTAGCCTAAGCCATGCCTAATCATGGTGGAAACTTGCAGCATCACCGTAATGAGCACTCTAAGAAGCATCCTCAATAAAAACCTATGCAAATAGCAAATAAAAAGATCGCAGAGACGCTCATTGTCTGCTTGCCTTGTCATTTTTATTATGGGATAGCTCATGTATCATGTGCAAGGGGTACCCCGTTGGCGGTTCTCTATGATACATATGTACTTACAATGACAAGAGCTTACTTGTGACTAAAGTTGAGTAGCATGAGGTTCGGTCTTCGTAAGTAAGGGGCATGAGATTTCAGCTTATAACTTGTCAAGCATGTCCTCTTAGTTGTGTCACTTTAACCTTAATCACCTTCAAGATGCTTATCATAGGGGCAATGAGAGATGAAAGCTAAAAAGTACCATGATTTTTGGAAGCTCTTTATGAAACTTGAATCCCTACTTCCTTCTATGAAGGCCTTTCTTTTACTTTTATGTTGTGTCTCCACCTTCTATGTTTATGCACCTACTTTGAGAGCATAGTGGTCATTCTTAGTTCTATGTGCATTGTCCCAAGACTTGTTGATTGATGCATAGCTTTGATATTGCTTGTTTTAAACTATTTGTATCTAGTCACTTTTATGAACTTTGAAGGTGTCCTATGCATTTATATTTGCTACTCTATGAGGGACAAGCTGAATGCCACTATGCTATGTTTTCTTTATGTGAAACAAACAAACGTCTTGCAAAGAATTGTTATTCATGAATCTTTTGTTTGTGCCTTTTCATGTTGCAACTTAGTTGCTTTGCCTTATTGTTAGAACTTTATCTTTCATGTTATGATTGAAGTACTATGATCCTAGCTATCAATGTATTATAAATACTTTGATCAAGTTTATGATGGTGCATGTCACCTCAAAAATTATTCTTTCTTTTTATCACTTACCTACTCGAGGACGAGCAGGAGTTAAGCTTGGGGATGTTGATACGTTGCTAACGTATCCATAATTTTTGA
The DNA here is from genome assembly GCA_910589775.1 of Avena eriantha. NCBI lineage: Eukaryota > Viridiplantae > Streptophyta > Magnoliopsida > Poales > Poaceae > Avena > Avena eriantha. The sequence continues at coordinate 126,876,431 of OU342745.1, forward strand.
TGTTCCATGCTTGGTTTTATCTACTTTCTTGTGTTTTGTCCACACTTTGGAGTACTTTCTATACACTTTCTTGGACTAACCTATTAACAAGAGCCACAGTGCCAGCAACCTGTTTTCTGCTGTTTTTGGTTCAAGGAAAGTCAAAAAATGAATATTCTCGGAATTGGACGGGACAAAAGCCAAAGTCATTTTTTCACCGAGGGACACAAGGATCCAGAATACGAGACAGAGAGGGGCCAGGGGGCCGCCACACCACCTGGTCGCGCAGCCCAGCCTGGCCCGCGCCAGGGGGTGGTCTGGCCACCTCCGGCACCCCCTCGGCCTCCCCTTTCGCCTATAAGATGCCTCCGATACAGAAACCCTAAGTACCCGATCAAAATTCCACGAAAGAGTCTGTAGCCGCCGTCATCTACATCCGTAGATCCGGAGGGATTTGAAGCTCTTCCCGGCACCCTGCCGGAGAGGGGAATTCACCCTGGAGGCCTTCTTCATCACCATGCAAGCCTCCGGTGTGATGCGTGAGTAGTTCATCTCTAGACTACGGGTCCATGTAGTAGCTAGATGGCTGGTTCTCCTCCTTTGTGCTATCATGTTTAGATCTTGTGAGCTTCGTTCATAAGATCATCTATTTGTAATCCTACATGTTGTGTTTGCGGGGATCCGATGGATATTGAGATGCTATTTCAGATTGATTATTGATTCTATCATGTCTTTGTTATTTGTGATCTTGCATGTTTTCCGTTGTTAGTAGCTATCTTGGCCAAGTAGATGCTAGCAACTCCAAGAGTTAGTATTTATGCTCGATAGTGGGTTCATGCCTCTAGTAATCTGGGGAAGTGACAGAAATCTCTAAGGTACTAGATGTGCTATTGCTACTAGGGGCAAAGTTCTATGGTTGTGTTGTCCAGGTCTCCACGTTACTGCTGGCACCGGTAGTGCGCCCTGCCAAAGTCCAGCTAGCAACACCTTTGAGGTGTTTCCTTGCTCCTACTGGATTGATAACCTTGGTTTCATAACTGAGGGAAAACTTGTTGCTATGCTCATCATACCTTCCTCTTGATATTCCCAACGGGCTCGATATATTTTGGGCTAAGCAACGGTCCAATCTGGCAGAAGCCCACGATGTTACCAGGGCCCAATCAAAGATTCGGGTGACCTAAGGAGACTCCGACTGCTTGTGGCACAAGGCGAGCTTAAGATAGAAAGTTTAAAAGGGACAAACCCTAACTTGTAACCGACTCGACCTGCTATCCCGAGACCTAGCCTATCTATATAAAGGCTAGGAGGGGGTGGCGAGGAGGACAATCACAACCCTAGTTTCCACAACCTCGCCAGATTGCATCTGTGCACCCCCTGTAACTTTTGACTCCCTCGATAATTCCAAGAGCAGACAAGCAGGAGTGGGGTCCTCTACGAGGCCTGAACCTAGGTAAACCTTGCGTCCCTGTGTGCTTGTTTGCTACCCGATTGATGCCTCCAGCGCTCCCTCCTTCTCAAAAACCCAAGTCCATAACAAAGGGCATTGATGAGTTTAACCCTCGTCATTCATATTTTTTATGAAATATCTCTCTAATCCCTGCCACTAATGCCTAATGATCAAAGGGTATGCTATCCTTTCTTTCTATTTTCCCCTACACAGATAATGATGTTTGATGATGGAATCACTACATTAAACACAAAGATATGAGATTTCCAACAACCAGAAGAAACCAGGAGTCGTGAGTCGGAGGCAGGCGCTTTAACGACCAACTATACAACCAGAACAAAATTCCAGCCGTATAGTTCCGGTCGTATACTTTCCATCGACACCGTTAGGTCAAACAGAACAACTTTCACGAAGGGGCCCCTATATAAAGGAGCCTCGGGCGACGAGAAAAGGGCCTCCTGAGTCCCTGGCCTAGATCATCAGCCGCCTCCAAATCTCCATCCACCACACCGAAGAGCCGCTAGAGGAATAGACTTAGATCTAATCTCCAAGCCCTTCTCCACCACCATAGCCATATTCCACCACTTGTAATAATAGATCTCATCTTCGATTGGCGACATTGTAAGACTATTTGCTATCAATCTCATGATTTCCATTACAATGTTTGTGATTGTTGATCTCATCTCTATGTGTGAGTAATTCTCCTTGGCTAAGGGCTTCGGCCTAGCCATGTAGATTTTGTGCATGTTATTTATCATAGATGGGATCATGTATTACTTTGTATGACATGATGATTATCGTATCCTCTCTTGCCTCAATCTAAGGACTTGTTAGGTACCCAAGACCCCGAGGATTGAGCCAGGTATAGGGAGTATGAGTAATGACTAATCTGCAGGTTGGGAACCCCAGTGACAGAATGGGTAGTACGGCTGTATGTGAGGGATTTACTTGGGATTAACAGTGACGTCACTATGCATATCATTAGTTCTCTTTATTCTATGGATGAGACTAGTAGGTTATTGCTATAAGTGGTTGCGGAGGCAATAGCAATTATGGATGCACTGCCCACATATAATTTATCTTGCTCTAACAATTACATGCATACTTTATTTTTATCTTTTATTCTCATCAGATGTTTTGCACAACTACAGGTGAAACCGAATACCCTAGGCCCTCTCTCTCCATCATCGACAACAACAAAAGATGCAAACTCTTGGTCCGGTAAAAACACAAAAGGTCCCGAAGGTCCATTAAAGTAATTTCACTACGCATTTGCTTCCCGAGGATTCGATAAACCTATGTCTACTAGGGAAAAAGAGTATACTACATCCATAATCCAGATCGAAGGTATCAACCCTTTTTCTGGCGCCGTTGCGGGGGAAGCAATAGCTACCCTGGTGAGGTTAGTAGGAACCTTGCTAGTTTTAATTCTTGTTTTTAATTTTGTTAGTTTGCTTTTAGTCTTTATTTGAAAAAAAATAGTTAGTCTTTAAATTCTTGCTTTTATTATTATAAGTCTCTGTTTAAGAAAACCAAAAAACATAGGAAATATGGCTGAAAAGAAGCTTGGGGAGTTTGCTACTCCCAATAATGATTATTAGCGTACTCCTATTACTCAGCCAGCAATTGCTGCTGATGACTATGAAATTAAGCCCCATTATTTAAGTTTAGTTCAACAGAATCAATTTGGAGGCTCTATTGTTGAGGACGCAGGTATGCACTTGAATACTTTCCCTAAAATATGTGATATGATTCTCATAAAAGACGTTGACCCCGATGCGGTCAAATTGCATTTATTTCCTTTCTCTCTTAGAGGAAGAGCAAAAGAATGGTTGCTATCTTTTCCTAGAAATACTATTACATCATGGGTGGGATGCACTACTTTTATGACTAAAATTTTCCCACCTACAAAGACTATGCAACTTAGAACTAATATTACTAGTTTTAGACAAGAAGAGCGTGAGCCACTAGCGCTTGCATGGGAGAGGATGAAAGAATGCATGAGAAACTGTCCTAGTCATGGGATGGAAGACTGGTTAATTCTCCACTTATTTTATAATGCTCTTAACCCTGTGTCTAAGTCTATGCTTGATACTGTAGCTGGAGAAACATTTATGGGTAAACATATTACCGAAGCAAAGCCGCTGCTAGACAATATGCAAGACAACCATGTTTCTATTGTTGACATGCCTAAAGATGCAACTTCTCCTATTATATTAGGCCATCCTTTCTTAAGAACATTTAAGCTTTGATTAATCTATATGAAGGGAACGTGAAGCTTCAATTGCCTTCGTGGGATCCTTTTGCTATTTATTTCCCCAGGAAGAAAAAAGCCAAGCATGATGAAAAGGAGGCCATCATTTTGAAGGCAAGCTATTTTGGAGTGGGTGTTCCACTCATCTGGCCTAAGTGAGCAACATCAAGGTCAAGCTATTGACCATAAAAAGCACTGCATGGGAGGCAAACCATGTGAAATAAAGGTTTGGATAAAGTTTTAAAGTTTTAGTTTAAGTTTATGTGTAATAAAGAGTGTTAGAAAACTCCAATTGAGGAGAAGAAGTTTGATAGTACTAAAAATCCTGCTTTACACATGCTGTTGTTGGTCGACAATATTTACTGTCATTTTTCTATCAAAAACAAGGTATTTCACTAAGTTACAGGATAAGAAATAATTTTTGAAGAAACAATTTTTTTTTATGCATACAGAAGGTTTAACGACCAACTATACGGCGGGAATAAAAATTCTGGCCGTATAGTTCTGGTCGTATGGATACTTTTGCCATAGAAAATTTTTCTTTCATATGTACTGACGGTTTAACGACCAACTATATGGTGGGAATAAAAATTCTGGCCGCATAGCTCCGGTCGTATAGATATCGATGCTTTCGTACAAATTCTTTTCCAGGTATAGACGGTTTGACGACCAACTATATGGTGGGAACATATTGTTCCGGCCGTATAGCCGCGCCGCCAGGTGGAAACCCTAAAATTTTGGTAGCAGGCCAACTATACGGTGTGAACACATTGTTACGGCCGTATAGTTCCACTTGTGCGTGTTGCGCCTGACTACAAAAATGCCACAGGAGGTACCTCCAACCCCAAAACTTCAATCCTTTTTCTCTCTTCTACCTCCAAACTCTTTCAAAACCTCAAGACATCTTCATCTCTACTCAATTTCGTTCGATTTCCTCGCACACAAGTGATCTACTGTATGTTTATCCTCCGATCCTCCAATTACTTTTTGTAAATTCATCTTCGATCTATTGTCATTATCAATCTAGGGTGAGACCTACTATGAACTAGTCATGATTCTCTTGCCTAGATTATTATTTTTAGGGGATTCTTTAGTGTGCTATGATGAGGATAAGGTTATACTTATTATTGTTGGATCCAAAAGTTTTATTTTTGTCTTTCTTTATTATTTTAGATGATGAACACGAGGAGCCAAACTCGAGCTCGTGTCGCCGCTAGCGCTTCTCGAGCTGTCACTCAAGAACGCATGGGGATACGTTCAGGAATGAGCTCCAACATGATCGCTTCGATAGGATCAATAACCGAGAAGTGAAGCCAACCAAGTGGGCTTGCCCCATTATATTAAACCAACTCGGTATTTCTAATGACTTTAATTTACTTCGCAATAGAGCTGGCCAGCAAAACTTTATATACAACGATGTGCCTACTTATCACCGGGTAACTATTGAATTTCTAAGTTCTTTGCAAAGCACCGTTAAACTATGGCAAGGAGAGGAAACGATTTCTTTCCGACTTATGAACAAAAACTACACTTTAACACTAGATGAATGGTGCGCATGTTTTAATTTCCCAAACAATGATGTTAATGCCTTATGCACATCCTTTACTGGCTTAGACCCTTCCCTGCACAATATTATAATGGAATGGGTTTCACTACTAGAGTGAGCAAGGGGAAGAATATTCAACATCCTGCAATTCGCTATTTGTTCTATGTTATTGCTAACACCTTGCAGGCAAGAAATGAGTTCACAAGACTCAATGAGGAGGACATCTTAGTCCTTGCAAATGCAGCTTACACCAACTACGACTTGTCACTCAACTTGGGCGCAATCCTTGTGCGCTACCTGGAGCACCAATCATCAATCATAGGTGGAGGCGTCATCACCGTGCTGCCATTGCCCTAGGCATTGACCTAGGTGAGTTAAAACCTGTGCTAGGTGAGCGACGTGTTGGTTTCTATACTTTAAAGGCTTGTGGAATGCTAACTAGGAGAGGTTGTGTTTATTACCTGCATATTGCTAGAGTTGGGCGTATTTGCCCTGCTTCTATGCCTAATGGTCTTTTCTCTATCGAGGAAGGACATTTGCTATATGACTTGCAGGTTGAGCAACACCAACCCGAGGAGGAGATTCCACATGAGGATGAGGACCAAGAGGAGGAGCAAGAAGTTCCTTACCAAGAGGAGCAGCCACAAACCCGGTTCGCCACATACCAAGACTTCCAAGCACTTGGAGGGACTGTGGAGAGGATGCATAGCCTCTCTTTGAACCTCCGAGGAACAACTAGTAATTTACCAACTCAATTTGCGAACTGGAGTAATGACTTGTTTCCCGCCACCACAATGATTTGAAGGGCTTACAAAAGCCTAAGTTTGGGGAAGTTTCCTCGTGTATCTTTATTTGGCGTTCATTTGCTTTTATTTATTTCAAGGTTATGTTTTTTATTCGAGTTTATAAGCACTCGTGTTGGTTTCTCCAACACTTTATCTTTAGTTATTTCTATTTTCTTTCGATATTTTCTAGCCAAGCTTTGCCGCTAGTTTTATATTCTTTAAATTCCCTCTCTCAAAACAACAAAAAGATTTCCCCATTTATCTTTTTTCCCTCTTTCTTTTCTTTCCGCCTCGAGGTTCTCATGTATTTGTAGGAAGAGTGATCAACTTCGAGTTTCCAAGAAACAAATAAAAAAGGAAGAGAGATGATACTGATCAAGCCAATGATCCTTAAGTTTTGTCCTGATCTTTCACAGCGAGTCCACCAGGTAGGTAATCTCCCAATCACATAATATATGCAACCTGAAGAAGAGGAATCAATCCAGCAAGTAACATGATGAAGATCACCATGCCTCAAACCTAAGCACGATAATCCTTGATGAACACAAGAACCTCCGCACTAATTATCTGATAAACGGTATCGTCGTCCCCATAGGGATGATACACGGTGGAGCACAATATAGTTTTTAGACTAAATAGTTGAACTCCCCTAAACCCTAGGCGGTTGGCTCCTTTATATAGGAGGCCTTCAACTAGTCAGTTGGATAGACCGAAACCGAACACACAAATAAACTCGAACCTAACCTGGACTCGGACTCAATAACATAGCAACAATATTTGACACAACCTTAGACTTATCATTACATATCGTAGGTCGTCTTGGCGTGCCAATCATCAATGGGATGCGCCCGCATCACCTAGCTTGGTGGAGTCCTGAAATTAGGATTCACCTCCTCCTTCGAGCCCATATCATCATCCCCCCTCCAAGAAGCGTTGTTCCCAACGCGTGCGGGTCGGGTCGGAAAGGTGGCGTGATATGAACAATCGCTTCATGCATCTTTGCCATCTTCAAGTATTGCTTGCCTTCCACTTTGCATCCTCCGTCTCGGCTTGCTTGACTTGAAACATCCCTTGGCGTCTGCACCTCCTTGCTTCTCCATACGAGCTTGGACCTAGGCACCACCGTCTTCTTCTTCTTCTCAACTCTTGCTGGAACCCATGGTTGCTCAACATGGACCTTCTTTGCACGACCTGGCATAAGATGAGTAATGCCTGGACCACACAACTGTCGACATGTCCATCCTTCCCTCTATGCATCCGCACAACTGTCCCAACAAAACGCCGCACATGTGTGCTAACAAAACTGCTCTTGTTACCTCGCTGCACAACATGCACTGGAACATCAGGAGCACAACTATCATCTGTATGAACACATGTGTCAACACAAACAAACTTCTGAACACATGCTGCAATATCCTTCCTCTCAGCAATAAGAGGATGCACTTCAACTGGCTTGTCACTTACAAGTTCCACTGGCTTGTCATCTACAGGCATAACTGAAGCAATATCAACATTGTCGCACTGTGCATCATGCTCTCCATCCTGCACGAATGATTTCCATTACAATGTTTGTGATTGTTGATCTCATCTCTATGTGTGAGTAATTCTCCTTGGCTAAGGGCTTCGGCCTAGCCATGTAGATTTTGTGCATGTTATTTATCATAGATGGGATCATGTATTAGTTTATATGACATGATGATTATTGTATCCTCTCTTGCCTCAGTCCAAGGACTTGTTAGGTACCCAAGACCCCGAGGATTGAGCCAGGTATAGGGAGTATGACTAATGACTATTCTGCAGGTTGGGAACCCTAGTGAAAGAATGGGTAGTACGGCTGTATGTGAGGGATTTACTTGGGATTAACAGTGACGTCACTATGCATATCATTAGTTCTCTTTATTCTATGTATGAGACTAGTAGGCTATTGCTATAAGCGGTTGCGGAGGCAATAGCAATTATGGATGCACTGCCCACATATAATTTATCTTGCTCTAACAATTACATGCATACTTTATTTTTATCTTTTATTCTCATCAGATGTTTTGCACAACTACAGGTGAAACCGAACGCCCTAGGCCCTCTCTCTCCATCATCGACAACAACAAAAGAAGCAAACGCTTGGTCCGGTAAAAACACAAATGGTCCCGAAGGTCCGTTAAAGTAATTTCACTACACATCTGCTTCCCGAGGATTCGATAAACCTATGTCTACTAGGGAAAAAGAGTTATACTACATCCATAATCCAGATCAAAGGTATCAACCCTTTTCTGGCGCTGTTGCGGGGGAAGCAATAGCTACCCTGGTGAGGTTAGTAGGAACCTTGCTAGTTTTAATTCTTGTTTTTAATTTTGTTAGTTTGCTTTTAGTCTTTATTTGAAAAACCCAAAAATAGTTAGTCTTTAAATTCTTGCTTTTATTATTATAAGTCTCTGTTTAAGAAAACCCAAAAACATAGGAAATATGGCTGAAAAGAAGCTTGGGGAGTTTGCTACTCCCAATAATGATTATTAGCGTACTCCTATTACTCAGCCAGCAATTGCTGCTGATGACTATGAAATTAAGCCCCATTATTTAAGTTTAGTTCAACAGAATCAATTTGGAGGCTCTATTGTTGAGGACGCAGGTATGCACTTGAATACTTTCCCTAAAATATGTGATATGATTCTCATAAAAGACGTTGACCCCGATGCGGTCAAATTGCATTTATTTCCTTTCTCTCTTAGAGGAAGAGCAAAAGAATGGTTGCTATCTTTTCCTAGAAATACTATTACATCATGGGTGGGATGCACTACTTTTATGACTAAAATTTTCCCACCTACAAAGACTATGCAACTTAGAACTAATATTACTAGTTTTAGACAAGAAGAGCGTGAGCCACTAGCGCTTGCATGGGAGAGGATGAAAGAATGCATGAGAAACTGTCCTAGTCATGGGATGGAAGACTGGTTAATTCTCCACTTATTTTATAATGCTCTTAACCCTGTGTCTAAGTCTATGCTTGATACTGTAGCTGGAAGAATATTTATGGGTAAACGTATTACCGAAGCAAAGCAGCTGCTAGACAATATGCAAGACAACCATGCCCCTATTGTTGACATGCCTGAAGATGCTACTTCTCCTATTATATTAGGCCATCCTTTCTTAAGAACTATTAAGGCTTTGATTAATCTATATGAAGGGAACATGAAGCTTCAATTGCCTTCACGGGATCCTTTTGTTATTCATTTCCCCGGGAAGAAGAAATCCAAGCATGATGAAAAGGAGGCCATCACTTTGAATGCCAACTATTTTGGAGTGGGTGTTCCACTCATCTGGCCTAAGTGAGCAACATCAAGGTCAAGCTATTGACCATAAAAAGCGCTGCATGGGAGGCAAACCATGTGAAATAAAGGTTTGGGTAAAGTTTTTAAGTTTATGTGTAATAAAGAGTGTTAGAAAACTCCAATTGAGGAGAAGAAGTTCGATAGTACTAAAAATCCTACTTTACACATGCTGTTGTTGGTCGACAATATTTACTGTCATTTTTCTATCAAAAACAAGGTATTTCACTAAGTTACAGGATAAGAAATAATTTTCGAAGAAACAATTTTTTTTATGCATACAGAAGTTTTAACGACCAACTATACGGCGGGAATAAAAAATTTGGCCGTATAGTTCTGGTCGTATGGATACTTTTGCCATAGACAAATTTTCTTTCTTATGTACTGACAGTTTAACGACCAACTATACGGTGGGAATAAAAATTCTGGTCGTATAGCTCCAGTCGTATAGATATCGATGCTTTCGTATAAATTCTTTTCTAGGTATAGACGGTTTGACGACCAACTATATGGTGGGAACATATTATTCCGGCTGTATAGTCGCGCCGTCAGGTGGAAACCCTAAAGTTTTGGCAGCAGGCCAACTATACGGTGTGAACACATTGTTACGACCGTATAGTTCCACTTGTATAGATGCGCCCGACCACAAAGATGCCACGGGAGGTACCTCCAACCCCAAAACTTCAATCCTTTTTCTCTCTTCCACCTCCGAACTCTCTCAAAACCTCAAGAGATCTTCATCTCTACTCAATTTCGTCTGATTACCTCGCACACAAGTGATCTACGGTATGTTTATCCTCTGATCCTCCAATTACTTTTTGTAAATTCATCTTCGATATTTTATCATTATCAATCTAGGGTGAGACCTACTATAAACTAATTGTCATGATTCTCTTGCTTAGATTATTATTTTTAGTGTGCTATGATGAGGAATATGTTATACTTATTATTGTTGGATCCAAAAGTTTTATTTTTGTCTTTCTTTATTATTTTAGATGATGAACACAAGGAGCCAAACTCGTGCTCGTGCCGCCGCTAGCGCTTCTTGGGATGTCACTCAAGAACGCATGGGGATACAGTTCAGGAATGATCTCCAACGTGATCGCTTCGATAGGATCAATAACCGAGAAGTGAAGCCAACCAAGTGGGCTTGCCCCATTATATTAAACTAACTCGGTATTTCTAATAACTTTAATTTACTTTGCAATAGAGCTGGCCAACAAAACTTTGTGTACAATGATGTGCCTACTTATCACCGGTTAACTATTTAATTTCTAAGTTCTTTGCAAAGTACCGTTAAACTATGGCAAGGAGAGGAAACGATTTCTTTCTAACTTATGAACAATAACTACACTTTAACACTAGATGAATGGTGCACATGTTTTAATTTCCCAAACAATGATGTTAATGCCTTACACACATCCTTTACTAGCTTAGACCCTTCCCCTGCACAATATTATCATGGAATGGGTTTCACTACTAGAGTGAGCAAGGGGAAGAATATTCAACATCCTGCAATTCGCTATTTGTTCTATGTTATTGCTAACACCTTGCAGGCAAGAAATGAGTTCACAAGACTCAATGAGGAGGATATCTTAGTCCTTGCAAATGCTGCTTACACCAACTATGACTTGTCACTCAACTTGGGCGCAATCCTTGTGCGCTACCTGGATCACCCATCCTCCCAAAGCCAAGGACCAATCATAGGTGGAGGCATCATCACCGTGCTCGTCATTGCCCTAGGCAACGACCTAGGTGAGTTACAACCTGTGCTAGGTGAGCGACGTGTTGGTTTCTCTACTTTAAAGGCTTGTGGAATGCTCACTAGGAGAGGTGGTGTTTATTTGTCAACACCCGGATTTTTAATCCCAGATGCCTATTATGCCATACCTCGCAATCCCTAGATTACCATTTTTGCGAGACATAACAGATTGGATATCACAGTACATCATCCATTACAAACCATAATAAGGTCTTACAACAAATAAAGGATCTCAGGATCCAGTCTTAGTACAATCCAGTAGCGGAATAAATAGTGTAGCGGTGGGGTCCATCTTCAGAGGCATAGGCAATGCTGACGATGGAAGATAGTCCTAGTTATCATAGTCGTCCTGCTGTCCTTCATCTTGGTAGTCTCCTTCATAGTCTGGCCATAGGAATAGCCAGGGACAAAAGCCATGAGTACTCTTTAAGTACTCGCAAACTATCACTAACAAGTAGGGTAGTTCTTAATAGGAATGCCAACTCTAAGTTTACTTGTGAAGTTAAGTTTGAAACCTGAGCTGAGTTCTGAAACAAAGAAAGATAAAAGTTTGAAAACACCTAAGTGGGAACTTAATCATCATAGTCACAACTCTTTTGTGGTTAAGTCATGTCACAATTCATTTCATAAGTTGTTTTGAAAGCATCTAACAACGGAACAGTATGGCCACTCCAACTGTCCATAACCCCGGACGCAGCTATTCGAATAGTTTGACACTCTGCAAAGGTGGTACACTTTCACCACAAGATTCAATACATCTGTCGGGGATAACCCTGAATCATCATACTTAGTATGCAGATAATCAAACATAACCTTTCCTTTACACACCCTAGAATAAGCACCTCTCCTATGAGCATGGCCTCCCAACCATGACCATCTTTCATCTTGGGCACTACATAGGTGGACAACATCGAGAGGTGGCCTCAGCTCAAACCTCTCCCGCAAGGGAACTAATACTAATGCATATAAACTTCCGCTAAGCCTTACCCAATTCTGGTATTGTGGTTGTACGGTAAAATTGGAATGGTATCGACATCCGAACCCAACCATCAGTTTTGTAAAAGGGCTAAGGCTCATTCCTCAACATTTTCATCATCATAAACCATTTGTGTTTCTCAACACATGTCAAAACATCTCAATAGAATGACTCATCATTCCAAGGTTTTCACAAATCATTTTCACCAAGTATTCCCATCTCAAGTGACTCAAGTTTTGATTTAGCTCTAAACTACTAAGTTAAGAGTGTTCACTAAGGTGGGCTGCTAAGATCAATCTCATGCCATAGAATGACATCTAAGTCTAACTAGATAGGTCAAGTTTTATACTCTTTATGCTCCCTTCAAACAAGCAAAGGACTTTAGTAAAGTAAAGAAAGTAAAGCTTTGTAAATAAAACTAGGAGTATGTATAAGTCAACATGGTATAACCAAACCATGCCTAATGCATTTTGCTTAGGTTATCTTGTTTAATTATAGCTTGCTAACAATAGCTTGCAAGGGGATCTTGCATTGTTAATGATGGCTTGCCTTGTGCAGTGCAGTGGTTGAAGTTTTCTTCCTCCTCCTCTTGGTAGAACTCCTCCTCCTCGTAAGCTTGGTCGGTACTATCGTCTGTAAATACATACGGAGTACACAATCACCAAACAATACTTAACTAGTCTACTTAGCACACTAAGGCACACATTTGATGATCTATTATCATCACAAGCATCACAAGGTTGAATTAACTAGCCTCATTCTTTTTATTTGAGAAAAGTAATTTCTACTCATTGAAAATAACTAAGATTTAATATTCTCCAATTAAAATATGGGATCATGTGGACACATGTCATCACCACATATTCTAACATATGGGAATGTGATTTAAAGGTTGGATCACATTTTAATAAGTTGAAGTTTAATATTTAATGATTTAAAGTGACTAGAAATGCCTATATAGCATTATTTTGGTACTAGTCCAAAGTCACTGCATGCAAACCTTAATATTATTACATATTCAGATAGGTATGGTTAAATGAGATTTTTGCGAGTTGGAATCCACTCAAAAGCTATTATGGTTGATTTTAGAAAAATGTTTGAATGTGCAAAAGCTTCTGTCTTGTTATTTTTACTAGGAGAGATCTCTAACTCTAAATGATTTTAATCCAACGGGCTTGGATAGATAATTTCAGTGGCTTTCCAACAAAATTGTAATCACACAATTTGGTTCAATAAATCTTCCTGAATTGATTTTTAAACTAAGGGACAGAATTGATTCTAAATCTAAATAGAAAAACCTAATTTGAATCACAGGGCCAGCACGGGAAAATAAATGGGCCGGCCTAGTGGTGCTCCGCGGTGCAGAGGGCTGCTGACAGGGGGGTCCCGCCTGTCAATGACTCTTTAAACACGAAGCGGTACGGGACGATCTGGGCGCTACGATTAAAACATAGATCAACGGTCCACAGTCATCGTCGACGATGGACTCGTCGCCGGCGAGACCGAACCCTAAACGGCCGGTGGGGGTCTACTTGGGACGTACCAGGGCTCCAGCTAGTGCAGCGAGGTGGGCGATCAAACTGGACGGCGACGGCGGACTCAGGCGAGGTCGTGGCAGGGGCTGAGGTGGACGGAATCAACGACAGCGTCTCTTCCTCTGCAGCGGCCTCCTCTGGTGCAATTCCGGCGAACGGCGGCTCGAGCGGCTCCGTCGAGAGAGGGGAAATGGTCAGTGAAGAGAGGGGAGGGGAATGGTGTGACGAGATGGTGCTGGAGTGGCCTCCTTATATAGGCTCGACGGTGAGACCGAGAGGCATGAGCGCGGCTCGTCGGTGATGGTGAAACAGGGGGGCTACTGGCATGGCGAGGTAGGCGGGTGGTGGGCGGTCAGCTACGGCGCAATGGCGCGGCTAGGGGCGGTGTCATATGGTTTGGAGCTTCCCACGCTCTAGGAGACAGAGGCGATGCTCGACGCGGCTCCTGGAGACTCTGGGTCGCGCTGCGGTGCACGGCCGTGTCTGGTGGGTTGCTAGGGTCGAGGTGGAGCGGCGTGCGCGATATGGTGTCAAGGCGCTGTCTGCTGCATGCTGGTGGCAATCGCGCTCTGGCGTGCTCTGGTTGCACGTAGAGAGAAAGGGCGGCGCGGTGCTGAGGTGGTCCAGGGCCTGGCTGGGCTTGGGGAAGGGGCAGTGAGTCGCAGTGTGGTCTGGTCTAGCTCCTAGACATGGCGAGAGAGGGAGGGGCGGTCGGCTGCGAGCTATCCATGCTTGACTGGCGAGCATGGTGCTCAGGTGGCGCGGCACTGCTGCAAATGGCTAAGGGGTAGCCTCTTGATGGCCTGGTTGGTACTAGGGGAGACAATGGGAGGGGTTTTAGGCCTTAGTGGCATTTGATCACTGCTTTAAAACAGTAATAGTTAGGCAGTTTGTTTAGTGCTCACTAAGTGTTCGACACAATGGCCGCATGAAGAAAATATTTGAATTTTTGGGAGATTTTTGGTGGAGTGCTTCATCTTATGCTTAAGCATCTAGGTTTGCTTGGGATTTAAAAATGGAGTTCATTTGAGTGGTTTTTGAATAAATGTGATCTATACATAGGAACTATACACATTGAATTTTCAAATGTCATTTGAATTTAGTGTTTGAAAGTTTTTGGGATGAAACAAAGTGGGCCTTGGCACATCACTACTTGTACTATCAAGGGTTGCAAAGAACCACAATTGTTTCTGTTAAGATTTGAGTTCTAGGAATAGCCAAAGTAGGCTATGTGATTAAAATGGCAAAAGTGACCATTTGCTTAATTAATTCTTTTTGATTTCTTTTTCTTTGGGATTTGTTTGGGAATGATCTAGATGATGTTTAATTCACCTTAGAATCATTTTAGAACCAATGGATCACTCAAACATGGCAATTCAAAAAAACTCCTAAATTAAATGCAGACACATATGTATGCTTAATCATTTTAAAAGGAAAAGTTTTTCTTACCCCTAAATTCGGTAGGTTTGATCTTGATTAACTTTGGATTAAGTTTTGGGATGTTACAAACCTCCCCCCCCCCCCCCTTAAACAAAATCTCGTCCTGAGATTTACGAAAGAAAACTAGGAACTAAAGAGATCTGGGAACTCAGTCCTAATGTAATCTTCTCGCTCCCAAGTGGCTTCCTCTTCGGTATGATTGCTCCATTGGATCTTGAGAAACTTGATACTCCTGGTCCTAGTGGTTCTGTAGGCTTCCTCCAAGATACGAATGGGCACTTCACGATACGTCAGGTCCTTGTTGATATCAAAAGCTCGATGATCGATATTCTTGAAAACTTCGGTCTTCTCCGGCACTTCTAAGCATTTGCGAAGTAACGAGATATGGAACACATTGTGGATGGCTGACATCTCTTCTGGCAGTTCCAGTTGATATGATACTTCTCCTTGGCGATTTAGAATCTTGAAGGGTCCAATATATCTGGGGGCTAACTTTCCCTTCAGACTAAAACGCTAGGCTCCCTTCAATGGCGAAACCTTGAGATAGACAAAGTCTCCGACATTGAAAGTCAGGTCTCTCCTTCTCTTATCAGCATAACTCTTCTGTCTAGATTGGGCAGTCTTGAGATGCTCACGGACCTTGTGAACCTTCTCTTCGGCTTCTTGGAGAATGTCGGGTCCAAAGATCTGACTCTCTCCTACTTGCGACCAATTCAAAGCGGTGCGACACTATCTTCTGTATAGGAACTCAAATGGTGCCATTTGCAAACTAGCTTGATAACTGTTGTTATATGAGAATTCTACGAAAGGCAAACAATCTTCCCATTTTGATCCATACTCCAAAACACAAGCTCTCAACATATCTTCTAAGATCTGGTTGACTCTTTCAGTCTGTCCATTAGTTTGTGGGTGATAAGCGGTGCTGAAGTACAATTTGGTTCCCAATCCTTCTTGGACTTTCTGCCAAAATCTCGAGGTAAATTGGGTTCCTCGATCTGATAATATGGTCTTGCGGGTTCCATGCAGACTAACAATTCTAGCAATATACAGTTCTGCTAGCTTTGAACTCTGGTAGGTTGTCTTGACAGGTATAAAGTGAGCTACCTTGGACAGTCTATCAACGATGACCTAGATTGAGTCATTTCCCCTACTAGAATTAGGCAAACCGGTGATAAAGTCCATTCCGACAGAATCCCATTTCCATTCCGGAATCTGCAATGGTTGCAACAGTCCTATGGGTCTCTGATGTTCCGCTTTGCCTCTCTGACAGATATCACACTTGGCGATGTAGCTTCCGATTTCTCTTTTCATCTTGTGCCACCAAAATTGCTCTTTCAAATCTTGATACATCTTCGTTCCTCTGGGGTGGATAGAATAAAGAGTATCATGAGCTTCCTGCATGATAACTTGCTTCAGCTCTGAATCTGCTGGCACACAGATACGGCGTTTGTACCACAGAACTCCTTTTCCGTCTTGGTGAATCCAGGTACCTTTCTTGTATCAATACGACGTTTGATTCTGTCGATACTTCCATTTCCCTTCTGGGCTTCCTTGATTTGGCTTATCAAAGTGGGTTGAAGTTCAATTCTAGCTATAAATCCTTTGCTAACAAGCTTAGTTATAAACTGCTCCAATTCCTCATACAAACTTGGTTGCTTTTCCTTGATCATGGTGTTTAGCCTACACGGCAATCTGCTAAGAGCATCCGCTACCACATTGGCTTTGCCGGGGTGATAGTGAATGTCAAGGTCATAATCCTTGATTAACTCTATCCATCTCCTTTACCTCATATTCAGCTCCATCTAAGTGAAAATATACTTCAAGCTCTTGTGATCTGAGTAAATCTCACAGCGATTTCCCATAAGATAATGACGCCATGTCTTCAACGCCGAAACTACGGCTGCTAATTCAAGATCATGGGTCAGATAGTTCTGCTCATGCTGCTTCAGTTGTCGAGACAAATAAGCGATGACTTTGCCTTCTTGCATCAATACACATCCGAGGCCAATCTTGGAGGCATCATAGTATACGTCAAACGGCTTCTTGATATCTGGCATGATCAATATTGGGGCTGAAATCGGTCTCTTCTTTAGTTCTTGGAAACTGGCTTCACATTTGTCGGTCCATTCAAACTTCTTGTCCTTCTTCAACAATTGGGTCATGGGTCTGGCGATACTAGAGAATCCTTCTACGAACTTGCGGTACTATCCCACTAATACGAGAAATGCATGGACTTGGGTTTGAGTGGTTGGGGCTTCCCATTCTTCGACATCTTTAATTTTGGCAGGATCAACAGAGACTCCTCCGGCAGACACAATATGTCCTAGGAATCCTACTTCTTTCAACCAGAACTCACATTTTGCTGATTTTGGCATACAACCGATGCTCTCGAAGGGTTTCAAGGATGATTCTCAGATGTTGCTCATGCTCTTCTTCTGACTTGGAGTAGATAAGGATATCGTCAATAAACACAACGATAAACTTATCCAGGAAATTCATAAAGATCTTATTCATGAGATTCATGAAGTAAGCAGGGGCATTGGTTAATCCAAAAGACATAACCGTATACTCGTATAAACCATAGCGAGTAGTAAAGGCGGTCTTTGGAATACCCGTTGCACAAATCTTAAGTTGGTGATAACTAGTCCTAACATCAATCTTTGAGAATACCTGGGCACCGGTCAACTGATCAAATAGATCTTCTATCTTTGGCATAGGGTACTTGTTTTTGATGGTGACGTCATTTAGCTTTCTGTAATCGGTGCACAAACGGTTGCCTCCATCTTTCTTGTCGACGAATAACACTGGTGATCTCCATGGCGATGCGCTTGGTTGAATCAAGCTTGTTGCCAACATAGCATCCAGCTGCTTCTTCAGTTCCACTAACTCTGAGGGGTTCATGTTATAGGGTCTCTGGGCTATGGGTCCGGTTTCGAGGATTAGTTCAATAATGAACTCAATATCCCTATCCCGGGGCATACCGGGTAATTCATCTGGGAATACGTCGGGGTATTCACAGACTACTCTGACTTGGTCTATGGTGGGTAGGGCTAGACTCTTGTTGCACTTGAATTGACGGGGCAGGGTTTCAGAGATATGCTCTACTGTTACTCCCGAGCTACTGGTCATGGTGATGGCTTTCTTAGCACAGTCTATTAGTCCTTTATGCTTTGACATCCAATCCATTCCTAGTACTACATCCAAACCTTTGGTTCCAAGTACTATTAGATTAGCATAAAAAATCTATTCCCTGTATTCTGACAGGCACAGCTTTGCAAATTTTTCTAGCTTTTGTAATTGAACCAGGAATTTGAACTATCATGACATGCTTCAAGTTGGTTGGGTGAATCTTACTAGTGCATGCAAATTCTTCGGTGACAAATGAGTGCGATGCTCCAGAATCAAACAACACTCTTGCTAAAACTGAGTTGACAGAAAACATACCCAACACTACATCTGGCGCTTCTTGGGCTTCTTCGGCATTCATGTGGAAGAGACGGCCGTTGTGGTTGTGAGGGTTCCCTAGGGAAAATCTTCTTCCTGGTTGAACACGACGATGTTGTTGAGCGGGGGCATTCACATTGGCAGTGGCGGCAATCTTCTTGGGGCACTCATTGGAATAGTGACCCTTCACTCCACACTCGAAACAAGTGATCTGAGAATTGTCTTTAGCTGCGACAGGCACAGGATTGCTTCTAGTTCTGGGTGCAGTGTTTTTGTTGTTGTTGTTGCTCTTGGGAGGTGCACGGTTGAAATTGCTGGTGTTGTTGTTGTTTCCTCCGGACTTCACATTACCTCCACTACGGTTGGGGTAGCTTGGGCGAGACATTGGGGGTCGTTTGTTTCTTGGTGCATACCCTGCATACGGGTTGGGACGGTACTTCTGGTGACTGTTGGATCCAACTTGGTGAATCATACGACATTTGCGATTGTCGTTTGCCTAGTTAATATTCTATTCCATCTGAATGGCAGAGTCGACTAGCTCTTCGAGATCCTCGAACTGGATGTTGACGAGGACAGTCTGCATCTCATCATGTAGTCCGTTCAGGAATCTCTCCTTCTTGGCCTCCGTGTTGATCTCATCAGGTGCATACCTGGCAAGGGACAAGAATCTGTCACGATACTCCACTACAATCATTCTTCCTTGCTTCAGCTCTCTAAATTCATCCCTCATTCTGGTGACTAGACCCTGCGGCACGTGGGTGCGGCTGAACTTGATTTTGAAGGCATCCCATGTCATCACTTGACCATGGTTCATTGTGCGGATACTGTTCCACCATGCTCTTGCATCTCCTGCCAAATAGTGGGTGGTAAAAAGAACTTTCTTGTTGGCATCCACTCCTGCTACTTCTAAGTTGTTCTCCATTGTCTGCAACTAGTCATCAGCATCCAGTGGGTTCTCTGAAGTACTAAAGATTGGGGGATTGGTATTCTGGAAGTTTTTGAGTTTGGATCCATGATGATCCTGATTTCCATGCCCTTGGTTGTTTTGGGCCATCTGGGCGATTTTCTGCAGTGTTGCTAAGTTGGCATGGCGCTCTGCCCTGCTTACTTCATGGTCTGCAACCAGCATTTGCATAATCTGCAGCATTGGGTCCTGCGATGAGCTGCTGCCTCTGGGGTTTCCACGAGTCATCTGAAGTTTTAGATGGATAAAGGGGTAAGAGGGAAAGTTCTAGGGTTTATGGTTTTGATTTCAAAGCTAAAACTTTGAGTTTGACTCAAGTTTTTGGCAACTAACTTATTTTCATTCATTCAAACAAGCACACGATACAAACACACACACACCACAATATCAAAGGAAAACAGATGGTTTTAAGAACCATTCTATAAGCTGAGATACAATGGGACTGATACATCTCGTGCTACGACAGTGCTCTAGTGCATCTACTCATCATCGATGAAGTCGGAGTCATCATCGTCGGTGTAGAAGTCCACGGCATCCTCCTCTAGAAAGTCTTGCTGAGGTAAGAGTCCATATCTCCCTAGATGTCTTCACCTTCCTCTTCTTCTTCCTTTGTTGCAAGCTGAGCTTCTTGCTCCTTGATGGTCTTCTCGAGGTCGGCCACCTTCTTGCGAAGACGATCGATGGTGCGGTCCTTCTTGGCACGCTGACGGCAAAGAGACTGGCGACCCTGGACTAGTAGTGAGAAAGTTTGGGCCTTGTGGGCAGCAATAGCGAGGTTGTGGTTGGCGAGCTCTCTTGCATTGTCCAACTCCTTCTGTCTGTCGTACAGTAGGACATCAAGGTTCTCCACTTGGCGCTTCAGTATTGGGTGACTTGGCATCTCGAGCAGCATTCCCATGGAATCACGCCTTGCATAGTGAACAAAACGGGTTCCTTGGATTAGGTTGACACTGAGGGCACACGGACGTGCGAGAGCTTCATGCATTGCTCTGGCTAACCCATCTAGCCAGTTGTTCTCTCTCACGGAGAACTGAATCCTCCCAGATACTGGTGCTTCTATCTTGCCTCAAAGATCAGCAGTCACTAGCCATTGCAAATCTCCTCCTGGTGGACCCGGGAGTTGAGCTCCAAGGAATTCCAGATGAGGACGCTCCAAGAACTCAGACAGTGCATCCAAATTCCTCTCGAAGATCAGTTGGCCTCTGTTGCCCAACAGGTAGAACTTGCTGTATTGGGCTTCCATCAATAAGAATTTAGGATGAGAAAGTTAGTGAAGTGATCAAGTGTGTCAAAGTTTTATGTAGTAGTGTAAGAATTTGGAGGAACATGAATTTTTTGAAAGAAAGAATTCCCAAGGGTAAGAGAGGAAATAGTTTTCATAAGTACTCACTTTGGTTTTTGAAACTAAGTTTTTTGTTCGAATGTCCATTCTAACTAGGGTCTCCTATGGTCAGGATGGCTCTGATACCAACTTGTCAACACCCGGATTTTTAATCCCAGATGCCTGTTATGCCACACCTCGCAATCCCAGGATTACCATTTTTGTGGGACATAACAGATTGGATATCACAGTACATCATCCATTACAAACCATAATAAGGTCTTACAACAAATAAAGGATCTCAGGATCTAGTCTTAGTATAATCCAGAAGCGGAATAAATAGCGTAGCGGTGGGGTCCATCTTTAGAGGAACTGACAATGCTGACGATGGAAGATAGTCCTAGTTATCATAGCCGTCCTGCTGTCCTTCATCTTGGTAGTCTCCTTCATAGTCTGGACATAGGAATAGCCAAGGAAAAAAGCCATGAGTACTCTTTAAGTACTCGCAAACTATCACTAACAAGTAGGGTAGTTCTTAATAGGAATACTGATACATTGCAAATGTATCTATAATTTTTGATATTCCATGCTTGGTTTTATCTACTTTCTTATGTTTTGTTCCAACTTTGGAGTACTTTTCATATGATTTCTTGGACTAACCTATTAACAATGAGCCACAGTACCAGTTTCATGTTTTCTACTGTTTTTGGTTCCAGAAAGTCAGAAAATGAATATTCTTGGAATTGGACGGGACAAAAGCCAAAGTTCCTATTTTACCGGAAGACTCACGGAGCCAGAATACGAGACGGAGGAGGGCCAGGGCCTGGCCACACCATATGGTGGTGCGGGCTAGCCCTGGCCACGCCACCAGGTGGTGTGGGCCCCCTGGCACTCCACCGACCTTGCCTCTTCGCCTATAAGAAGCCTCCCGATGCATAAACCCTAAAGAGTCAAGCCTCCAGCCACGAAAAGTTCCGCAGCGCCGCCGCCACCGAAGGGGAGATTCGGGGGACATAAAGTCTCTGTTCCGGCACCCTGCCGGGACGGGGAAGTGCCCTCGGTGCCATCTCCATCGATCTCCACCACCATCTCCATCACCATTGCTGATTCCCATGATGAGGAGGGAGTAGTTCTCTCTCGAGGCTAAGGGTTCTACCGGTAGCTATGTATTCATCTCTCTCTCTATGCATGATCATATTGTGATCATGAGCTTTGTAATGTAGTAGATCTACCTTGCTACTCAAGTGCTTAATAGATCTCTGCTCTCCCCATGTGTGTGAAAGTGACAGCATGCTCACCATGGTGGCACTTAGGCTAGAGATTACAAATACTTGTTATGAGTTATATTTGGAGTTGGATATCTTTATGAAATTGTGGTGTTTGTTGGACTCATCTAGTACTCAAGGTGACAGTGTGGGGTTTTCTAGATGGGAAAGCTGGACTTTGAGGTGTGCTGTTATAGCCCTACCATCGATTAGAGTGTCCAACCGGAGAGTAGTTAAGAGTAGTATCATAAAGAAAAGATATTTATATGAGAGTGTTCACTAGTGAAAGTATGATCCCTAGGCCTTGTTTCTAAGCATTGATACACCGTTTGCATTTAGATATGTTACATGTTTGCATGTTTCCATCTTTATTTCAGTTTTACTTTAATCTTTTCCACGCCATCAAGCTATCTTCTATCACCGTTACCACTTATAATTATCCATACCACTTGTATTTCACTATCTCTTCGCTGAACTAGTGCACCTATACACCTGACAAGTGTATTGGGTGTGTTGGGGACATAAGAGACTTCTTGTATCTTGATTACAGGGTTGCTTGAGAGGGAATACCTTTGACCACTTCCTCCCTGAGTTCGATAAACCTTGGGTGATCCACTTAAGGGAAAACTTCTTGCTATTCTACAAACCTCTGCACTTGGAGGCCCAACAACTGTCTACAAGAATAGAAGTGCGTAGACATCAAGCTATTTTCTGGCGCCGTTGCCGGGGAGGTAAGGTAAAAGGTATTCACACCGCAGGATTAAAGAAGAAGAACCACGGCAAACGCCTATTTTCTGGTGTGAGTGCTCGAAGTAATTTCTTTAGATTCTGCAATTTTGTCTTTTTGTTTCTTGTTTTCACTAGTTAGGCTTAATGGAAAACAACAACAAAATTAGAGAGCTTTATAGTATTTATCTTGAGTTAGGACATGAAGTGTTTGAAGAGAAAATTAAAAAACCTATGGAACTTTATTTGCATGCTAATAGCAATGTTGTTAGTATGAATTCTTTGGACACCATTATTGCTAATGCTATGGAAAAGTCTAAGCTTGGGGAAGCTAGTTTTTATGAAAATGATCTTTTTAGTCCTCCAGCTTTGGAAGATAGCTATTCTATTGCTTATGATGATACTTTGCCTCCAATATATGATGATTACAATGATGAGTATGATATTTTCAGTCCAACTACTATTGAGGAGAAAGTTAATTATTACAATATGCCTCCTATATTTGATGATTATGGTGATGATAATAATAATGATAGCTATTTTGTTAATTTTGCTCCCACTATAATTAATAAGAATGACTATTTTTATGTGGAGAGTAATAATTATTATATGCATGTGGCTCATGATAAGAATGTTTTATGTGATAGTTATATTGTTAATTTTATTAATGATGCTACTGAAAGTTATTATGAGAGAGGGAAACATGGTTTTATGCATCTCAATAATATTAAGTTTCCCCTCTTTATGTTGAAAGTCTTGAAGTTGCACTTGTTTTGCTTTACTATGCTTGTTGCTTTGTGCTTTCATGACTTGTTTCTTTACAAGATTCCTATGCATAGGAAGTGGGTTAGACTTAAATGTGCTTTGAATTTGCTTCTTGATGCTCTCTTTTACTTCAATTCATATTTTCTATGTGAGCATCTTCTCAAACTATCATGCCTAAGGTGTTAAAGAAAACTACTTATTAGGAGATAACCCAAAAGTTTTAGATGAGTCTTAGAAGTTATTACCTCTGTAATAACCTCTCCTTATCCTTTTTATTTGCTTTTTGTGCCAAGAGTAACCTCTAATGAGAGAGAAGTAATGATTGGGAAAGTTGCTGTCCCGAAACAGATTTCTGTGCTTCACCGTAAAAATTCGTGAGAGAGCTCTGTATGTCGGATTGAGATGTAATTTTTTGTGATTCTGCCCCAGGTAGTTATATAACTTTAGTTAGTTAAATACTTTTTGATTTGAGCAACAGAAGGTCCTCTAAAAAATTCGTCTTC
This sequence comes from Avena eriantha, assembly GCA_910589775.1. Taxonomy (NCBI): domain Eukaryota; kingdom Viridiplantae; phylum Streptophyta; class Magnoliopsida; order Poales; family Poaceae; genus Avena; species Avena eriantha. Next base: position 126,900,463 of record OU342745.1, read on the forward strand.
ACCTGCTGGTCTGTTTTGACAGATTTCTGCCATTTTCTGCATTTGCTGCTTGTTAGTTCCTTCTTGAGTTCTTTTGGGGAATTGAGATTTTTGAGGGAAGTGCTACAGTAGCTAGTGTTCTAATGGAAGTTTATTTGGTGTTAGAACTGAACCTTAAGACTTATTTATCTTAAGTACACTAATGTTGCTAATGAGATTGTGTGAAGTTTTGTATGAAGCAAAAATTTCAGGTGTATGGAAGGAATGAGTAATAAGATGAAGGATAGACTAAAGCTCAAGCTTGGGTATCCCACGCGTGTCACCCCAAGAAACATCCAAGAAGTACAAGCGTCAAAGCTTGGGGATGCCCAAGGCATCCCCTTCTTCATCAATAAAAAACCCAGGTTTCTTCCAAACGCTTCATTTTATTGTTTCATACACAGTTATGTTTTTCTTGGAGCGTCTTCCTTTTTGTTTTATTTTTTGGTTTTTAGTTTGCTTGGTTTGCTTAGTTTTATGAATAAATTGGTTGGACCCTCTTTCATACATTGGTTTGCAAATAGTTTGGTTTGGTTTGGAAAAGAGTAGGAAAGTTTATGCTTATGTGGTAAAAAGAACTCGTTTTTGACTATGGCCTATGCTTTGTCATGCCATGCTTGATATTGTTTTGGCTTTATGCTTAGTATTATTTGCTGTAGCATGACTTGTTATAAACAATTGAGATTGCTTAATATGCTTTGGATGAATCATCCGTTGTTTTAGCATATTAAAGCATAGTATAGTGGTATTCTCCTTTGATGCTTTATTTGGGTTGACGTGGCACATGCTCACACCATGTTATGACTATCTCAAGTCACCATAGACTTTATGATCCTTTAGTTTTCAACTTGTAGTATCACTTTATGCTTTGATCAATGATGTTTTGTCACTCTGCATGATTATGGCCATTATTGCTCTCTTAGTTTGTCGCTCCCAGTCTTTTGCTAGCCTCCACAACCAACTATGAGTTCCACTCATGCATCCAACTCCCTAAACCAAGTTATTCCAAAGAGTCCAACATACCTACCTACTAGCTTATGCTATTCCAAGTATATTCATGCTTTTGTTTACCTTCCAAATTAAACTTGTTATGAGAAAACTAGTGATTAAAGCTCTCACGAACTTGATGGCACACTTTACTTTTTTGCATCTAATAAACTTGAACCATTGGGTCCTTCTTTGTTGCGTATATGCTTGCGCTTTATAAGTTGAAATTAGCAGAACCATGTACCATGGGGAACGCTTTCAACATTGCACTTGTACTTTGTACCCCGTTGATATCATGTTCTTTTGCTTACGGATCCTGGCGGTGTGAAATAAAAGTGGAACTTGTAAGATCATGGAGTTTGTATGTGTGTTAGAGAAACGCCTCGGCCGCTAGCCTAAGCCATGCCTAATCATGGTGGAAACTTTCAGCATCACCATAATGAGCACTCTATGAAGCATCCTCAATAAAAACCTATGCAAATAGCAAATAAAAAGATCGTTGAGATGCTCATTGTCTGCTTGCCTTGTCATTTTGATTATGGGAAAGCTCCTGTATCATGTTCAAGGGGTACCCCGTTGGCAGTTCTTAATAATACACATGTACTTACAATGACAAGAGCTTACTCGTGACTGAAGTTGAGTAGCATGAGGATCGGTCTTCGTAAGTAAGGGGCATGAGATTTCGGTTTATAACTTGTCAAGCATGTACACCATAGTTTGTTCACTTTAACCTTAATAACTTCAAAATGCTTATGATAGGGGCAATGAGAGCTGAAAGCTATTAAGTACCATAATTTTTGGAAGCTCTTCATGAGACTTGAATCCCTACTTCCTTCTATGAAGGCCTTTCTTCCACCATTATATTGAGTCTCCACCTTCTACCTTTATGCACCTACTTTGAGAGCATAGTGGCCATTCTTAGTTCTATGTGCATTGTTCCAAGACTTGTTGATTGATGCATAACTTTGATATTGCTTGTTTTAAACTATTTGTATCTAGTCACTCTTATGAACTTTGAAGGTGTCCTATGCATTTATATTTGCTACTCTATGAGGGACAAGCTGAATGCTACTATGCTATGTTTTCTTTATGTGAAACAAACAAACGTCTTGCAAAGCATTGTTATTCATGAATCTTTTGTTTGTGCCTTTTCATGTTGCAACATAGGTTCTTTGTCTTATTGCTAGAACTTTGTCTTTCATGTTATGATTGAAGTACTATGATCCCAGCTATGAATGTTTTACAAATACTTTGATCAAGTATTTGATGGTGCATGTCACCTCAAAAATTATTCTTTCTTTTTATCACTTACCTACTCGAGGACGAGCAGGAGTTAAGCTTGGGGATGTTGATACATTGCAAATGTATCTATAATTTTTGATGTTCCATGCTTGGTTTTATCTACTTTCTTATGTTTTGTTCCAACTTTGGAGTACTTTTCATATGATTTCTTGGACTAACCTATTAACAATGAGCCATAGTGCCAGTTGCCTGTTTTCTGCTATTTTTGGTTCCAGAAAGTCAGAAAATGAATATTCTCGGAATTGTACAGGATAAAAGCCAAAGTTCCTATTTTACCGGAAGACTCACGGAGCCAGAATACGAGACGGAGGAGGGCCAGGGCCTGGCCACACCATATGGTGGCACGGGCTAGCCCTGGCCGCGCCACCAGGTGGTGTGGGCCCCCTGGCACTCCACCGACCTTGCCTCTTCGCCTATAAGAAGCCTCCCGATGCATAAACCCTAAAGAGTCAAGCCTCCAGCCACGAAAAGTTCCGCAGCGCCGCCGCCACCAAAGGGGAGATTCGGGGGATAGAAAGTCTCTGTTCCGGCACCCTGCCGGGACGGGGAAGTGCCCCCGGTGCCATCTCCATCGATCTCCACCACCATCTCCATCACCATTGCTGATTCCCATGATGAGGAGGGAGTAGTTCTCTCTCGAGGCTAAGGGTTCTACCGGTAGCTATGTGTTCATCCGTCTCTCTATGCATGATCATATTGTGATCATGAGATTTGTAATCTAGTAGATCTACCTTGCTACTCAAGTGCTTAATAGATCTCTGCTCTCCCCATGTGTGTGAAAGTGACAGTATGCTCACCATGGTGGCACTTAGGCTAGAGATTACAAATACTTGTTATGAGTTATATTTGGAGTTGGATATCTTTATGAAATTGTGGTGTTTGTTGGACTCATCTAGTACTCAAGGTGACAGTGTGGGGTTTTCTAGATGGGAAAACAGTATGGCCACTCCAACTATCCATAACCGCGGATGCGGCTATTCGAATAGTTTGACACTCTGCAGAGGTGGTACACTTTCACCACAAGATTCGATACATCTGTCAGGGATAACCCTGAATCATCATACTTAGTATGCAGATAATCAAACATAACCTTTCCTTTACACACCCTAGTATAAGCACCTCTCCTATGAGCATGGCCTCCCAACCATGACCATCTATCATCTTGGGCACTACATAGGTGGACAACATCGAGAGGTGGCCTCAGCTCAAACCTCTCCTGCGAGGGAACTAATACTAATGCATATAAACTTCCGGCTAAGCCTTACCCAATTCAGGTATTGTGATTGTACGGTAAAATTGGAATGGTATCGCATCCGAACCCAACCATCAGTTTTGTAAAAGGGCTAAGGCTCATGCCTCAACATTTTCATCATCATAAACCATTTGTGTTTCTCAACACATGTCAAAACATCTCAATAGAATGACTCATCATTCCAAGGTTTTCACAAATCATTTTCACCAAGTATTCCCATCTAAAGTGACTCAAGTTTTGATTTAGCTCTAAACTACTAAGTTAAGAGTGTTCACTAAGGTGGGCTGCTAAGATCAATCTCATGCCATAGAATGACATCTAAGTCTAACTAGATAGGTCAAGTTTTATACTCTTTATGCTACCTTCAAACAAGCAAAGGACTTTAGTAAAGTAAAGAAAGTAAAGCTTTGTAAATAAAACTAGGAGTATGTATAAGTCAACATGGTATAACCAAACCATGCCTAATGCATCTTGCATAGGTTATCTTGTTTAATTATAGCTTGCTAACAATAGCTTGCAAGGGGATCTTGCATTGTTAATGATGGCTTGCCTTGTACAGTGCAATGGTTGAAGTTTTCTTCCTCCTCCTCTTGGTAGAACTCCTCCTCCTCGGAAGCTTGGTCGGTACTATCGTCTATGAATACATACGGAGTACACAATCACCAAACAATACTTAACTAGTCTACTTAGCACACTAACACACACATTTGATGATCTATTATCATCACAAGCATCACAAGGTTGAATTAACTAGCCTCATTCTTTTTATTTGAGAAAAGTAATTTCTACTCATTGAAAATAACTAAGATTTAATATTCTCCAATTAAAATATGGGATCATGTGGACACATGTCATCACCACATATTCTAACATATGGGAATGTGATTTAAAGGTTGGATCACATTTTAATAAGTTTAAGTTTAATATTTAATGATTTAAAGTGACTAGAAATGCCTATATAGCATTATTTTGGTACTAGTCCAAAGTCACTGCATGCAAACCTTAATATTATTACATATTCAGATAGGTATGGTGAAATGTGGTTTTTGAGAGTTGGAATCAACTCAAAAGCTATTGTGGTTGATTTTAGAAAAATGTTTCAATGTGCAAAAGCTTTTGTCTTCTTATTTTTACTAGGAGAGATCTCTAACTCTAAATGATTTAAATCCAACGGGCTTGGATAGATAATTTCAGTGGCTTTCCAAAAAAAATTGTAGTCACTCAATTTGGTTCAGTAAATCTTCCTGAATTGATTTTTAAACTAAAGGACAGAATTGATTCTAAATCTAAATATAAAAACCTAATTTGAATCACAGGGCCAGCGTGGGAAAATAAATGGGCCGGCCCAATGGTGCTCCCTGGCGCAGAGGGCTACTGACAGGGGGGTCCCACCTGTCAATGACTCTTTAAACACGAAGTGGTACGGGACAATCTGGGCGCTACGATTAAAACATAGATCAACGGTCCACAGTCGTCGTCGACGACGGACTCGTCGCCGGCGAGACCAAACCCTAAACGACCGGTGGGGGGCTACTAGGGACGTACCAGGGCTCCATCTAGTGTGGCGAGGCGGCGATCAAATTGGACGGCGACGGTGGACTCGGGTGAGGTCGCGGCAGGGGCTGAGGTGGACGGAATCAACGGCAGCGTCTCCTCCTCTGCAGCGACCTCCTTCGGTGCAATTCCGGCGAACGGCGGCTCGAGCGGCTCCGGCGAGAGAGGGGAAATGGTCGGTGGAGAGATGGGAGTGGAATGTTGTGACGAGATGGTGCTGGGGAGGCCTCCTTATATAGGCTCGACGGTGAGATCGAGAGGCATGGGCGTGGCTCGTCGGTGACGGCGAAATAGGGGGGCTACTGGCATGGCAAGGTAGGCGGACGGTGGGCGGTCTGCTAGCGGTCAGCTATGGCGCAACGGCGCGGATAGGGGCGGTGGCATATGGTCGGGAGCTTCTGATACGTCCAAAACGTATCTACTTTCCCGAACACTTTTGGTATTGTTTCTCCTCTAAACTTGTGTGATTTGGATGCAACTAACGCGGACTGACGCTGTTTTCAGCAGAACTGCCTTGGTGTCTACTTTTTGTGCAGAAAATCAACTATCAGGAAAAATCCCGGAAAATATGCCGAAAATCCTATTTCACCCGAAGACTCCAGGAGCCAAAATACGAGACAGAGAAGAGCCAGGGGTGGCCACACCACCTGGTGGCGCGGGCCAGGCCAGGCCGCGCCAGGGGGTGGTGTGGGCCCCCCAGGAACCCCCTCAACCTCTCTCTTCGCCTATAAGGAGCCTTCTGACCTTAAAACTTCGGGCGTTCGACGTTTTTCCAGAAGGAGTTCCGCTCCGCCGCCACCACCAGATTCCACGAAACAGCACCAGAAACTCCGTTCTGGCACCCTGCCAGGACGGGGAATTGGAGGAGATCATCGCCATCATCATCACCATCGCTTCTCCATCGACCATCCATGTTTCCCCCATCTATGAGTGAGTAATCCCCCGCTGTAGGCTATGGGGATGGTAGGGATTGGATGAGATCGTTCATGTAATGGCATCAGATTTGTTAGGGCATGGTGCCTAGTATCTTTTATTAGTGCTTTATGACTTTGTTGCGACTTGTTATGCTTAATACTTGTCACTAGCGCCCGATTGCCATGATTTCAGATCTGAACTTATTATTGATTCATTATGATAGTATTGTTTCTGGTCTTATCTACAAGTTGTATACACACGTTGTTGTACGGAACCTATGGCCCCGAAGTGACAGAAATCGGGATAACCGGAAGGGAAAGGCTTTGATGTGAGGATCACATGTGTTCACGGAGTGTTAATGCTTTGCTCCGGTGCTCTATTAAAAGGAGCACCTTAATTGCCGTAGTTCCCTAGAGGCCCTGCTGCAAACGGGCTAGCAGGAAAAAAGATGTTGTGCAAGTTCTCATTGCGAGCACGTATGACTATATATGGAACACATGCCTAGGATTATCTAGTACTTGGGTGCTTTATCTTATTTATCTGCAATTGCCCTATGTTCTGATTGCTATGTGAATTGTCTTGTCCATGCAACGCCCGTCCATCCATCCCTATGCCTACCGCACTCGAATCCCACTGTTTACTGCTTTTGTTACTATTGTCTTTGCTTTACTACTGCTGTTACTTTACTATTCCTACTACAAAACTGTTGCTACTGATAAACTGCTGTGAGCAAGATTGTTTCTAGGTGCAGCTGAATTGACAACTCAGTTGTTAAGGCTTATAAATATTCTTTGGCTCCCCTTGTGTTGAATCAATAAATTGGGCTTCACTTCCCTCGAAAATACTGCGATACACCCCCTATACTTGTGGGTCATCAAGACTATTTTCTAGCGCCGTTGCCGGGGAGCATAGCTTTATTTATCAAGTTCACTTGGATTCTCTATTGTTCGCTGCTTTCCATCCATCATGGGTAAGTCTCGTGATGGCAAGGTTCCTATTTTACCATCCACTACAAGAAGAGGTACGGTTCTAAACACCTCTGCTGCTCTTAATTCACCGTCTATTATAAGTAAGCTCGTTACACCACCACATACACATGCTACACACACTTCTACTACTGCTGAATCTGAAACTTCTGATGCTTATGATGCTGCTTCTACTGTGCTTGATAAGAGTGGTTCATTAGGTCCTTTCCTAGATGCTATGATTGCTAGAACTATAGCTGGAAATACCGAAACTCCTAATGAAGCCACTACCACACCTGTTAGCTCACCTGAGTTTAGTGAGAGTTATGATACTGAAGAAGATTATGTTGAGATGACTGATGAGTTTATTGAAGAATGTAAGAAAACCCATGATCGGAGCACTGCTAAGAGTCTCCTTGAGAGGCGTACTATTACACCCAAATTATCTCCTGATGCTAAGTTTGCTGCTTCTCCCATAAACATTATAGATGAAGATTATGATTTCTCTCTCGATCTATCTTACATAGCTATTGTTGAGAAAGAACCTTTTTGTGGGACTAAGAATGAAAGTGCGGTAGCACATATGAATGAACTTTCTACTATGAGTGGCTTGTTTTCTGATGATATTAAGATGCGTACTTACTTTGTTGCTAAGATTTTCCCCTTTTCACTGAAAGGAGAAGCTAAAACTTGGTTTAGTAATTTACCTCCTGGATGTATTGATAGCCCTGAGTGCTTGATTAGTACTTTCCTGCAGAAATATTTTCCTCCTAGTGCTAGACATGCTGCTTTGCAGGAACTTTTTGATTTTAAACAGGGAGAAAAAGAGGTATTGCCCGAATCTTGGGCAAGGTTTTGTGCTTTGATTCATGCACAGGCTAGATGTCCATTACCTAAGAATGAGCTTCTTGATATATTTTATAATGGACTAACCGAGGAATCTAGGACATACCTAGATAGTTGTGTTGATTGTGTTTTCAGGAATAGGACTCCTAAGGAAGCTGAGGAATTAATGGCTAAAATAAGCAAGAATTATGAAGATTGGACTCCTCCTAAACAAGTTACACCTGAAGTAATTGTACCTGAACCATCTATTCATGTGCCTGTTCCAACATCAAAGAAGAGAGGAGTTATTGAATTAAATGATGAAGTGATGAAGGAAGCTAAGAAATTTCTTAAGGAGAAGGGAATTAAAGCTGCAGATGTAAAGAATTTACCTCCTATAGAAGAATTATGTAAGCCTATTCCCTACTCACCCACTATTGAGGTACACTCTCTCCAACACTTTGATGAAGGTGATATCCCTTACTTGAAACCTCCTGATCAATGCTTAGAAGAATTTGATATCTTTATTGTTAAGCAAGATAACTTTAATAAAAGGGTGCAAAATCATCTAATGGAAAACACTAGAGCTATTGTTGAGTTGAAAGATATTGTGGAAAGAACCTCTAATGATGTTAAAATGATTGTTAAACACTTTCAAATGGTTCAAACTCGAATAGATCAACTCGTTAAAGTGCAAAACGACTTGCTAGTTAATGCTACCAAAGAAAAACATGCTTATGAAATTAGAACTGGAAGTGGAGCTGCTACCCAGGATCCTATATATCCTGAGGGGCATCCCAAAAGAATCGAGAAGGATTCTCAACAAGCTGAAAATAGTAGCTCTACTCGTAAGAAAAGGAAAAAGAAACATAAAACTGTTGTAGAACCCTCTGAACCTGCTATAGATCCTAATAGTATATCTATCTCTGATGCTGAAACTGAAAGTGGTAATGAAGAAAATGAAGTTCCTAATGAGGAAAAAGTTGAAGAAGAACCTGAAAACCACACTAAGAATACTAAATACACTAAAGAAGATTTTGTTGCTAAGAAACATGGTAGTGAAAGAGAGCCTTGGGTCCAAAAACCTATGCCTTTCCCTGATATGAAACACAAGTCAAAGGAAGATGAACACTATAATAAGTTTTGCGAGTGGATGAAACCTCTATTCCTGCAAATTCCTTTGACTAATGCTATTAAATTGCCTCCTTACTCAAAGTATATGAAGGACATTGTCTCGAATAAAAGGAAGATCCCTAATGAAGAAATTTCTACTTTGCTTGCTAATTATTCCTTTAATGGTAAGGTTCCTAAGAAACTTGGAGACCCAGGGATTCCAACTATCTCTTGCTCTATTAAGAACAGTTATGTTAGAACTGCTTTGTGTGATTTGGGAGCTGGAGTTAGTGTTATGCCTTTCTCTCTCTATAAGAGGCTTCAGCTTGAAAAATTGATACCAACTGATATATCTTTGCAAATGGCTAATAAATCTACCACTATTCCTGTGGGTATATGTGAGGATGTACCTGTTCAAGTGGCTCACAATTTCTTGATATTAACTGATTTTGTTGTGCTTGAAATGCCTCAAGATGATAATATGTCTATTATTCTTGGGAGACCTTTTCTTAATACTGCAGGAGCTGTTATTAATTGTAATCAAGGAAAGGTGACCTTCAATGTTAATGACAAGGAACATATTGTCTATTTACCCAAGAAGATTGAAAGGACTTATCGCTTGAATTCAATTGAACATGTTGAAGGCATTCAAGTTGGAGAAATATATTGTCCCATACTAAGAGAAAATTTTGAAACTATTATGATTGGGAACATTGCTATCAAGGTTGAGGTAACATAATCATTAGTGGAGTACAAAGTTTTGTCTCATATGTAATTGTTTTGGTAGCAAGACTTGATCAACCTTGTTAACAAAAGGATTCCATTGAACAAAACAATGTTTCCATTATGATTATCTCCGTTTATTTCTATCCTTTGCATTTTAGTTTTTGCTTTCATTTAGTTTTCTTTGTGTTGTTAGTTGCTTGCATGCTAGAACTTCTGTAGTTCTAGCCTTGTTTTGTCTTTGCAACATGCTACCAAAAGAAAAAAAATCTGTCTGTCAGAAAAATCATTCTTCTATTTCTGAAAAATGCCCAAAAATAAAGTGTCTTGGAAAATTCCAGAAAATTCATATTAAATTTTTACGTGAAAAAGGGGCAGAGGAGTACCTGGGAGGTACCAGGGGGCCCACCAGGCAGGCACACCATGTGGTGGCGCGGCCAGCCCTGGGTGGCGCCATGCCCTGGTGTGGGCCACCCCTGGCCCCCTACTAACTCTCTCACCTGCCACTTTCTTCTCTCCCGAGTAAGCTCCAGTTCATAGCTCAAAATCATGTTCTTTCTGTGCTCGCTCTCGATTTCTTTGATCTCCTTGCTCAGCCCATCTTTCTTGCTGAAATTTGGAGCATTTGTTCCCTGGTATATGACTCCTCCCCTTGTCCAAGTAGATTTGTGTTTAGTGGATTATATGTTGAGTATTTTGCTACTGTAGGTGACTGGTTTTGAGAGCTTGTAAGCTTGTTTGATGCTTAGAGATATAGTTTTGATGCATGTTTAGGCCTCTTGCAAGTACCTATGAGTAGAATCCTTCATTATATTTACTTTGCAATCACTTGTTTAATAGGTGTTTAAATTTCAGAATAGAAGATGAGTGAACACCACCTAAACCAACATGAGCTTTGGGTGCCTGAGGTCATGAAGGTCCACCGGGAGGAGGAAGTTTTTCCCTCCATTTATCCATGCCCCGAGTTCATGAGAGCTGCAGGAATTCTACAAGATTTCCACACTTTGGTTTCTAATGCAGGGTTAGAGCACTTTTTGGAAGATGAACATTGTCAATTTGTGAAGCTAACCATGTCTGTGGTGCAGGATTTCCAACTTAGTCACTCTTTGCCTAACCCCATGGTCCATTACAAAATTTACAATATTACTGTCAACCTTTCTCTTGATGATTTTTGTGCAGCTATTAAGGTACCTCAGTGGGGATCATGTAGGAAGATTAAAGAGAGACCTGAACCACTCATGGATTTATATGTAGAAATTTGCCAAGGGAGTAGCTTCTCGAAGGAGAGTGGAAAAAATCGTAACATTCATCTTCCCTCCATTCGCTACTTTGCCTACTTTATTGCCAAGTGTGTTCTTGCTAGGAAAACTGCCAATAAGTTATCTTCGTTTGATTTAGCATTTATCTCTGCTGCTCTTAGACGAGATAGGTCTTACAACTTGGGTGCTTTGATAGCTTTCCGTCTTGCTGCTAACTGTGAGAAAGGTGGAATTTGTGGAGGCCTCATTGCTTCTCGTTTACTAGCATTGCATGGTTTAGTGCCTCATCATCTAGACCTATAGTTTCCCATAGAGAGGCTTGATTTTAATTCCATGATACATCATAAATTTATTTCCTCATGGGCTAGTTTGAGTGAGTTATCTTATGAAATAACCTTTCCCAAAGCTGGTTGGAGAAAGAGCAAGTCCGAGCGTGTTGTTCTTTTGCCTGCACCTGTGTTGTTTAACCTTGATAACAGGGAAGGATGGTCCCTCACTGAGGAGGAGCTTGACACGTACTTGGGAGAGCTCTCCCAACAGGAGCAGGACACTAGAAGGGAGGTCACGGATGATTCGGTCCAGCCCTCGAATGAGGGAGAATCTTCATATCAATAGCCCGCTTATGATTGGGGAGCTTCTTCTTCTTCTCATGGGCCCAGCTACGACCATTCTTACCAAGATCCGCCAGCTTGGAACCCCTATTCGTACATGGATTGATACCCCTATTCGTACCATTCTTTTGGTTCTTGTTTAAAAATCAAAAACACCAAAAAAAATTGTTGTTCTTCTTTGGTTTTTGCGAGTTTGCTTCAGGGTTCGGCGGTCCTCAATGGATATTGGTTTCATATTATTATTATTCAAGCCACACAAGTGAAGAGCAATAATGAGGATTAATGACAACTTGAGGCGTGGTAAGAGGCTGGTAACGAACTCTATTTGTTTTCATTTTTGTACATATACTCTTCACTGTGGGCATGCTTAGTCCGTTCATGTAGAGTGTATGTTTTCTTTGTATGCTTAGTAGTTCTTGCTTTCTTATGATTAGCTCCAGCTCGCTAATAGTTTGTAGCATGTCTCATGAATGTTCGCTTGCATTGCTCTATTCATAAATTGGTATGACACCATGGTATCCTCCTCTGAATGATTCATTTGATTGACTTGGCACATGCTCTCGCATGCACATGACTGTAATAATCAGTTAAGCCTTGATGAATTATTTTGCCTTGAGGATCTTGAATCACTTTCATGCCATGAGTAGTCCTGTTTTGTTGCAAGCATGATAATGACAGCTATTGCTCTCTCGTTTGTCGCTCCCTTAATATTGCTAGCCTTCACTTCCACTAAGTATGTTTTACTCAAGTTTCCAACTCCCTAAACCAAACATTTCCAAAGTGTCCAGCATACCTACCCATTAGCATCATTTGCTACTTCCGTGCATATTCAATATGCCTTGTTTTCTTCCGAATAAAATGTTTGCTTGTTATGAGAAAGTTAGTTAGTAAAGCTCTCACGAACTTGATGGCACACTTTATTTTCTTGCACTTAATAAACCTGAACCATTGCGTCCTTCTTTGTTGTGCATATGCTTGCGCTTTATGAGTTGAAGTTAGCAGAACCATGTATCATGGGGACCGCTTTCAACACTTCATAGGTACTTTGTACCTAGTTGATATCATGTTCTTTTGCTTATGGATCCCGACGGTGTGAAATAAAAGTGGAACTTGTAAGATCGGAGTTTGTATGTATGTTAGAGAAACGCCTGGGCCGCTAGCCTAAGCCATGCCTAATCATGGTGGAAACTTGCAGCATAACCATAATGAGCATTCTATGAAGCATCCTCAATAAAAATATATGCACATAGTAAATAAAAAGATCGCCGAGATGCTCATTGTCTGCTTGCCTTGTATTTTGATTATGGGATAGCTCCCATGTCATGTGCAAGGGGTACCCCGTTGGCGGTTCTCTATGATACTTATATACTTACAATGACAAGAGCTTACTTGTGACTGAAGTTGAGTAGCATGAGGATCGGTCTTCGTACGTAAGGGGCATGAGACTTCAATTTATAACTTGTCAAGCATATCCTCTTAGTTGTGTCACTTTCGCCTTAACCACATTAAAGATGCTTATGATAGGGGCAATGAGAGCTCAAAGCTAACGAGTACCATACTTTTAGCATTTGCAAGCCTTTCAAATTATTCAAAACCTTTTCTTTTACTTGTTGAGTCTCCACTTATTCTTTGAACCTTCTTGAGAGCATAGTTGTCATTCTTTGTGTTTGTTCCATTACTTGATTATTTGTGTTATGACTTTGATGCTTGTATCCTTGATATCTTTACTTCTAGTCATCACTTGAACTTCAGAGGTGCCTTGGCATTCATAATCAAAGGCAAGCGAGATACCACTCTATCATACCTTTTTATGAGCATTGTAACGTTGCTTATGTTTGTGCTTCATGCTACTTATTATTCTTGAGTTGGAATCTCTTCATAGCTTGCAAAGACTATTAAGTAGACTTAGTTGCATACTCTTTATTGTGAATTGTCTAAGTAGTTGATCACATTGCTGAGAATATTTACATCATATGAAGCAAATGTGTTCGTGAAAGTTCTTTTATCACACTCAGTTTTCAGCTGAATTGCTTGAGGACAAGCAATAAGCTAAGCTTGGGGGAGTTGATACGTCCAAAACGTATCTACTTTCCTGAACACTTTTGCTATTGTTTCTCCTCTAAACTTGTGTGATTTGGATGCAACTAATACGGACTGACGCTGTTTTCAGCAGAATTGCCTTGGTGTCTTCTTTTTGTGCAGAAAATCAACTATCAGGAAAAATCCCGGAAAATATGCCAAAAATCCTATTTCACCCGAAGACTCCAGGAGCCAGAATACGAGACGGAGAAGAGCCCTGGGGTGGCGACACCACCTGGTGGCGCGGGCCAGGCCAGGCCGCGCCAGGGGGTGGTGTGGGCCCCCCAGGCACCCCCCCTCGGCCTCTCTCTTCGCCTATAAGGAGCCTTCTGACCTAAAAACTTCAGGGGTTCGACGTTTTTCCAGAAGGAGTTCCGCTCCGCCGCCACCACCAGATTCCACGAAACAGCACTAGAAACTCCGTTCTGGCACCCTGCCGGGACGGGGAATTGGAGGAGATCATCGCCATCATCATCACCATCGCTTTTCCGTCGACCATCCATGTTTCCCCCATCTATGAGTGAGTATCCCCTGCTGTAGGCTATGGGGATGGTAGGGATTGGATGAGATCGTTCATGTAATGGCATCAGATTTGTTAGGGCATGGTGCCTAGTATCTTTTATTAGTGCTTTATGACTTTGTTGCGACTTGTTATGCTTAATGCTTGTCACTAGGGCCCGAGTGCCATGATTTCAGATCTGAACTTATTATTGATTCATTATGATAGTATTGTTTCTGGTCTTATCTACAAGTTGTATACACACGTTGTTGTACGGAACCTATGGCCCCGAAGTGACAGAAATCGGGATAACCGGAAGGGAAAGGCTTTGATGTGAGGATCACATGTGTTCATAGAGTGTTAATGCTTTGCTCCGGTGCTCTATTAAAAGGAGCACCTTAATTGCCAGTAGTTCCCTAGAGGCCCCGCTGCAAACGGGCTGGCAGGAAAAAAGATGTTGTGCAAGTTCTCATTGCGAGCACGTATGACTATATATGGAACACATGCCTAGGATTATCTAGTACTTGGGTGCTTTATCTTATTTATCTGCAATTGCCCTATGTTCTGATTGCTATGTGAATTGTCTTGTCCATGCAACGCCCGTCCATCCATCCCTATGTCTACCGCACTCGAATCCCACTGTTTACTGCTTTTGTTACTACTGTCTTTGCTTTACTACTGCTGTTACTTTACTATTCCTACTACAAAACTGTTGCTACTGATAAACTGCTGTGAGCAAGATTGTTTCCAGGTGCAGCTGAATTGACAACTCAGTTGTTAAGGCTTATAAATATTCTTTGGCTCCCCTTGTGTTGAATCAATAAATTGGGTTTCACTTCCCTCGAAAATACAACGATACACCCCCTATACATGTGGGTCATCACTCCCTTAAACCAAATATTGCCAAAGTGTCCACCATACCTACCTATTAGCATCATTTGCTACTTCCGTGCATATTTAATATGCCTTGTTTTCTTCCGAATAAAATGTTTGCTTTCTATGAGAAAGTTAGTTATTAAAGCTCTCACGAACTTGATGGCACACTTATTTTCCTGCACTTAATAAACCTGAACCATTGTGACTCTCCATGAAAGTTATATGCTTGCAAATTATAGGCTGGGGATTAACAGAACCGTGCTGTCACGGGGAACGCTTTCAACACTTGTAAATATATACCCAGTTGATACCTTGCTTTTTTGTTTGCGGATGTCGTCGGTGTGAAATAAAAGGGGAGCTTGTAAGTCCATGGAGTTATGTATGTGTGTTAGAGAAACGCCTGGGCCGCTGGTCTAATCCATGCTGACATGGTGGAAACCTGCAGCGTAACCATAATGATATCTACGAAGCATTCTTCTTATAAAAAAAGAGAGAGATAGCTATTGAGAAAAAGAAAAAAAAAGAGATTTATGAAAAGAGGAAAGAGAGAAAAAAGCACCATTTTCCCATGGTAAATAAGAAGATTGTTGAGATACTCATTGTTTGCTTGCCTTGTCATTTTGATATGGGGATTCTTCCGTATCATCGGGCAAGGGGTACCCCATTGGCGGTTCTCTATGATACGCACATACTTACGATGACAAGAACTTACCGGTAACTAAAGTTGAGTAGCATGAGGAGCGGCCCTCGTACTCAAGGGACTTGGGATTTTCAGTTTATAGTCTGTCAAGCATATAACTCAGATTGGACCTCACTTTCACCTTAACCACATTAAAGATGCTTATGATAGGGGCAATGAGAGCTCAAAGCTGATGAGTATCATACTTTCAGCATTTGGAAGCCTTTCAAAATTATTCAAAACCTTTTCCTTTACTTGTTGAGTCTCCGTTTATTCTTTGAACACCTTCTTGAGAGCATAGTTGTCATTCTTTGTGCTTGTCCCATTACTTGACTATTTGTGTTATGACTTTGATGCTTGTATCCTTGATATCTTTACTTCTAGTCATCACTTGAACTTCAGAGGTGCCTTGATATTAATCAAAGGCAAGCGAGATACCACTCTACCATACCTTTTTATGAGCATTGTAATGTTGCTTATGTTTATACTTCATGCTACTTATTATTTTTGAGTTGGAATCTCTTCATAGCTTGCAATGCCTATTAAGTAAACTTAGTTGCATACTCTTTATTATGAACTATCTAAGTAGTTGATCACATTGCTGAGAATATTTACATCATATGAAGCAAATGTGTTCGTGAAAGTTCTTTTATCGCACTCAGTTTTCAACTGAATTGCTTGAGGACAAGCAATAAGCCAAGCTTGGAGGGAGTTGATACGTCCAAAACGTATCTACTTTCCCGAACACTTTTGCTATTGTTTCTCCTCTAAACTTGTGTGATTTGGATGCAACTAATGCGGACTGACGCTGTTTTCAGCAGAATTGCCTTGGTGTCTACTTTTTGTGTAGAAAATCAACTATCAGGAAAGATCCCGGAAAATATGCCAAAAATCCTATTTCACCCGAAGACTCCAGGAGCCAGAATACGAGACGAAGAAGAGCCAGGGGTGGCCACACCACATGGTAGCGCGGGCCAGGCCAGGGGTGGTGTGGGCCCCCTAGGCACCCCCTCGGTCTCCCTCTTCACCTATAAGGAGCCTTCTGACCTAAAAACTTCTAGGGGTTCGACATTTTTCCAGAAGGAGTTCCGCTCCGCCGCCACCACCAGATTCCACGAAATAGCACCAAAACTCCGTTCTGGCACCCTACTGGGACGGGGAATTGGAGGAGATCATCGCCATCATCATCACCATTGCTTCTCCATCGACCATCCATGTTTCCCCCATCTATGAGTGAGTAATCCCCCGCTGTAGGCTATGGGGATGGTAGGGATTGGATGAGATCGTTCATGTAATGGCATCATATTGTTAGGGCATGGTGCCTGGTAATTAGTGCTTTATGACTTTGTTGCGACTTTTTGTGCTTAATGCTTGTCACTAGGGCCCGAGTGCCATGATTTCAGATCTGAACATGTTATTGATTCATTATAATAGTATTGTTTATGGTCTTACCTGCAAGTTGTATACACACGTTGTTGTCCGGAACCAATGGCCCTGAAGTGACAGAAATCGGGATAACTGGAGGGAATGGCTTTGATGTGAGGATCACATGTGTTCACGGACTGTTAATGCTTTGCTCCGGTGCTCTATTAAAAGGAGCACTTTAATTTCTAGTAGTTCCCTTGAGGCCCCACTGCAAACGGGCTGGCAGGATAAAAGATATTGTACAAGTTCTCATTGCGAGCACGTATGACTATATATGGAACACATGCCTAGGATTATTTAGTACTTGGATGCTTTCTCTTCTTTATCTGCAATTGCCCTATCTTCTGATTGCTATGTGAACTGTCCTATCTATGCAACGCCCGTCCATCCATCCCTATGCCTTCCGCACTCGAATCCCACTGTTTACTGCTATTGTTACTGCTGTCTTTACTTTACTACTACTGCTACTTTGCTATTCCTACTACAAAACTATTGCTACTGATAAACTGATGTGAGCAGGATTGTTTCCAGGTGCAGCTGAATTGACAACTTAGTTGTTAAGGCTTATAAATATTCTTTCTCTCCCCTTGTGTCGAATCAATAAATTGGGTTTCACTTCCCTCGAAAATACTGCGATACACCCCCTATACTTGTGGGTTATCAGCTTCCCGCACTCTGGGAGACAGAGGCGGTGCTCGACGCGGCTCCCGGCGATTGTGGGTCACGCGACAGTGCACGAACGTGTCTGGTGGGTTGCTGGGATCGAGGCGGAGCGGCGTACGCGATATGGTGTCAAGGCGCGGTCTGCTGCGTGCTGGTGGTGATCGCGCTCTGGCGCGCTCTGGCTGCGCGCAGAGAGAAAGGGTGGCGCGGTGCTGAGGTGGTCCAGGGCCTGGCTAGGCTTGGGGAAGGGGCAGTGAGTCGCGGTGTGGTCTAGTCTAGCTCCTAGACATGGTGAGAGAGGGAGGGGCGGTCGGCTGCGAGCTACCCATGCTCGACCGACGAGCATGGTGCTCAGGTGGCGCGACACTGCTGCAAATGGCTAAGGGGTAGCCTCTTGATGGCCTGGTTGGTACTGTGGGAGACAATGGGAGGGGTTTTAGGCCTTAGTGGCATTTGATCACTGCTTTAAAACAGTAATAGTTAGGCAGTTTGTTTAGTGCTCACTAAGTGTTCGACACAATGACCGCATGAAGAAAATATTTGAATTTTTGGGAGATTTTTGGTGGAGTGCTTCATCTTATGCTTAAGCATCTAGGTTTGCTTGGGATTTAAAAATGGAGTTCATTTGAGTGGTTTTTGAATAAGTGTGATCTATACATATGAACTACATTCAATTTTCAAATGTCATTTGAATTTAGTGTTTGAAAGTTTTTGGGATGAAACAAAGTGGGCCTTGGCACATCACTACTTGTACTAGCAAGGGGTGCAAAAAACCACAATTGTTTCTGTTAAGATTTGAGTTCTAGGAATAGCGAAAGTAGGATATGTGATTAAAATGGCAAAAGTGACCATTTGCTTAATTAATTCTTTTTGATTTCTTTTTCTTTGGTATTTGTTTGGGAATGATCTAGATGATGTTTAATTCACCTTAGAATCATTTTACAACCAATGGTTCACTCAAACATGGCAATTCAAAACAACTCCTAAATTAAATGCACACACATATGAATGCTTAATCATTTTAAAAGGAAAAGTTTTTGTTACCCCTAAATTGGGTAGGTTTGATCTTGATTAACTTTGGATTAAGTTTTGGGATGTTACATTATTACCTGCATATTGCTAGAGCTAGGCGTCTTTACCCTGCTCTTATGCCTAATGGTCTTTTCTCTATCGAGGAAGGGCATTTGCTATATGACTTGCAGGTTGAGCAACACCCACCCGAGGAGGAGATTCCGCATGAGGATGAGGACCAAGAGGAGGAGCAAGAAGTTCCTTACCGAGAGGAGCACCCACAAACCCGGTTCGCCACATACCAAGACTTCCAAGCACTTGGAGGGACTGTGGAGAGGATGCATAGCCTCTCTTTGAACCTCCAAGGAACAACTAGTAATTTATCAACTCAATTTGCGAACTGGAGTAATGACTTTTTTCCCGCCACCACAATGATTTGAAGGGCTTGCAAAAGCCTAAGTTTGGGGAAGTTTCCTCGTGTATCTTTATTTGGCGTTCATTTGCTTTTATTTTATTTCGAGGTTATGTTTTTAATTCGAGTTTATAAGCACTCGTGTTGGTTTCTCAAACACTTTATCTTTAGTTATTTCTATTTGCTTTCGATATTTTCTAGCCGAGCTTTGCCGCCAATTCTCTATTCTTTAAATTCCCTCTCTCAAAACAACAAAAAGATTTCCCCATTTATCTTTTTTCCCTCTTTCTTTTCTTTCTGCCTCGAGGTTCTCATGTATTTGTAGGAAGAGTGATCAACTTCGAGTTTCCAAGAAACAAATAAAAAAGGAAGAGAGATGATACGGATCAAGCCTTATGATCCTTAAGTTTTGTCCCGATCTTTCACAGTGAGTCCACCAGGTAGGTAATCTCCCAATCACATAATATATGCAACCTGATGAAGATCACCACGCCTCAAAGCTGAGCACAATAATCCTTGATGAACACAAGAACCTCCGCAACAATTATCTGATAAACGGTATCGCCGTCCCAGTAGGGATGATACATGGTGGAGCACAATATAGTTTTTAGACTAAACAGTTGAACTCCCCTAAACCCTAGGCGACTAGCTCCTTTATATAGGAGGCCTGCAACTAGTCGGTTGGATAGACCAACACACAAATGGACTCGGACCTAACATAGACTCGGACTCAATAACATAGCAACAATATTTGACACAACCTTAGATTTATCATTACATATCATAGGTCGTCCTGGCGTGACAATCATCAATGGGATGCGCCCGCATCACCTAGCTTGGTGGAGTCCTAAAATTAGGCTTCACCTCCTCCTTCGTGCCCATATCATCATCCCCCCTTCAAGAAGCATTGTCCCCAACGCGTGCGGGTCGGGTCAGAAAGGTGGCGCGATATGAACAATCGCTTCACGCGTCTCTTCCATCTTCAAGTCTTGCTTGCCTTCCACTCCACATCCTCCCTCTCGGCTTGCTTGACTTGAAACATCCCCTGGCGTCTGCACCTCCTTGCGTCTCCATACGATCTTGGACCTAGGCGACACCTTCTTCTTCTTCTTCTCAACTCTTGCTGGAACCCGTGGTTGCTGAACATGGACCTTCTTTGCATGACCTGGCATAAGATGAGTAATGCCTAGACCACACAACTGTCGAACATGTCCATCCTTGCCTCTATGCATCCGCACAACTATCCCAACAAAACGCCGCACATGTGTGCTAACAAAACTGCTCTTGTTACCCCGCTGCACTACATGCACTGGAACATCAGGAGCACAACTATCATCCGTCTGAACACCTGTGTCAACACAAACAACCTTCTGAACACATGCTGCAATAAGAGGATGCACTTCAACTGGCTTGTCACTAACAAGTTCCACTGGCTTGTCATCTACAGGCATAGTTGAAGCAATATAAACATTGTCGCACTGTGCATAGCTGAAGCAATATCACCATTTTTGCGATCATACTTCCATGGACGACCAAGTAACAATCCACATACCTCCAATGAAAACACGTCGCACTCAATCTCATCAACATAATCACCAACTGTAATGGCACACACACCTTATGAGTTACCTTCACCATACTGCAACTATTTAACCACTATAGATGCTTAGATTCAGGAATATGCCATGTGGATAACCCCAACGCTGTCACCATTACCTTGCTAATGCCATTAGTATAGCTTCCTCCATCAATAATCAACTTGCATGCTTTGCCTTTGATCATACACTGCGCCTGAAATAAATTCCAACGTTGGCCTCTATCAACTGACATACAAGCATCATCTTGTACTCTCTTGAGTTGCACATTCAGCCTACTCAATAGTTAAACCTCAACCGGAACAACCACCGTGTCCTCTATCTCTAATGGTGCCAAAAAATTAGCACGCAGTTCTTTTTGTAGTCCTCTAAAACAGTATTCATTGAGACACCTCGCGTACGTGTGTCCACATTCCACTACCGGCAAATTCGCGTATCCTAACACCTTTTTGCAAGTCGAAAAGCGATAATTCTCGTCAAACTGCAAATCTGGAGAAATATTAACACATAAGCGAAAACCAGCTTGCATTGTCTCTTCCCATAACTTATATTATGTCGGTGTTGCAGTATGTAAGAGCCTCCACTTCAATTTACTAGAATCCAGCGTATACGATTTTTCAGGCCTAGATAATCATTGTAGACGTCACACGCTGAAAAATCACTAACATCACCCTCAAAATCCATCTCTGAATTTTAGCAGAACTCTGACCAAAAATCGCGGCAGACACAGCAACGATCTTTTCTTTTGTCTCCCGCTTCACGTAAAAGGCAGAGGAGTATGTCTGCGGTCCGACGTGCGCTAGCGCTCTTTTTAATTTACAACATGATCGATCCAATCTTCAGCGATCGGTTCCTTTATTTTTTTAGGTACATGTAGATGCAAAGGACTCTAGCTTAGCGATTGGTTGGGCCCCTTTTTTCACGTGAAGGAAACTCCACATATGGAGTCCGATCGAGACTGCTTTTTTCTCTCTCCTTTCGTTCCTAGAATCCAGCGATTAAAGGATTGGATTCCTTCCTTTTCACATATACGTTTGCCCTTTTTTTATCCAACTGCCTCGATCGGATCTGAAACAAATCGAGAAGTGGATGGAATCTGGACATGATATAACCAGATTGCTGACTCCTTACTTTTTTCGATATGACCAAATCGATGTCCTGTGGAAACACGATCGGATCTACTTCCGATCTTGATTCCACTGGTGCTATACACCCAACAGAAAACGATCTGGACTGAAATCGATCTCCACTAACACGCCCTTGACAACTTTGGATCGACACAAGCCTACTCGCCGATATGCAGTCTGAATTAAAACCAATATGATCTGTAAACTGCTCGAGGAAAAACAATCCGTAGATCAACAATCAACAGAAAGCACTCGTCGTGATCAATCCAGTACTCTGATACCACATGATACGGATCAAGCCAATGATCCTTAAGTTTTGTCCCGATCTTTCACAACGAGTCTACCAGGTAGGTAATCTCCCAATCACGTAATATACGCAACCTGAAGAAGAGGAATCAATCTAGCAAGTAACATGATGAAGATCACCACGCCTCAAACCTGAGCACGACAATCCTTGATGAACACAAGAACCTCCGTAGCAATAATCTGATAAACGGTATCGCTGTCCCCATAGAGATGATACACGGTGGAGCACAATATAGTTTTTAGACTAAACAGTTGAACTCTCCTAAACGCTAGGTGGTTGGCTCCTTTATATGGGAGGCCTGCAACTAGTTGGTTGGATAGATCCAAACCGAACACACAAATGGACTCGAACCTAACCTGGACTTGGATTCAATAACATAGCAATAATATTTGACACAACCTTAGACTTAACATTACATATCGTAGGTCGTCCTGGCATGCCAATCATCAATGGGATGCATCCACATCACCTAGCTTGGTGGAGTCCTGAAATTAGGCTTCACCTCCTCCTTCATGCCCATATCAAGAGAAGTGGAACTAAACATGAAAGGTATGCCTTATGACTTCCCACTTTTGAAGTTTGAAAAACCCATGCTAGTTAGTAGTAAATTTTGAGATGTTATATTGGTGGAGTGAGTCCTTGTATTGTAGTAAGATTTTGTTTGCATGGGTATTTAGTTGGGTACGTTTTATTTCAGCTCTTATAGTTAACCAAGTCTTGCCTAAAATTTGCTAAATAATTGTAATAAGAAAAAGTCTCATAATTGAAGGCTTGGGTGTTGTAGTGTTTAGTCTTGAAGGCTTATTTTTAGAGACACTCAACACCACAGAATATAATGGTTGACTTGATATCTCTCTTTAAAAGGATTTATTCAACTGAATTAATGTTTAGCGGTTTTTGTGAGCATGCCAAAGTTTGACCTATTAATCATAAGAATGATATAGCTTTATGCGTGTCAAACTTCATGGGATGCCAACAACTCCGCTGGCCTACTAACGATCTTCATAGAGGAAACTCCTAGATTTCGGCTATGAGTTGATTAAACACATGTAGCAGCAATGCTATAGTGGGTAAGATTCTTGGCATTCCCGAGTACTTGTGTTCATGATTGAATCACTCCTCTAGCTGTTATGAGTAATCATTATACAAAAGGAATAAAAACCTTAGTGATGCCACAAGTGTCCATCACAGCCTGATAAATTAATAATTGTTTTGGCATGCTCTTAATTACTTAAGAACTGAAATTCTTGAAGGACCATGAATAGAAAAGTAGTGCTTGAAAAGTCTTGATTTATTGATGTGGGAGAATTGAGATACTCTAGTGTATATGTTTTTCATGACAACTCTCACACTCTCAATTTTACATGATTATACTTTATTGTTCAAAGGTAAGCCTATGAGTTGATTACATGACATGGAATAAAGTTTACTCATCTGAATCATCCATGTTAACAATGATTTTGCTACGCTATAAGGATGCATAAAAACCCAGATGATATGCTTGCCATTACTCTATCTATGCTGAAGTTTTTCAGATTTATAAAGTGGCGGAAACATGAGACTATCAATCATGAGTAAGATCATCATCTTGTTATTTCAGTTTAAATGCTGAGTTCCTTTTTGATTTTGATTTTCTTGCTCGAGGATGATCAAGTTTAAGCTTGGGGAGGTTGATGGCTCTGAAATATAGCCATCTACGTCCACATTTAAACCGGATATTTTTCATATTTTTTATGAAATATCTCTCTAAACCTTGCCACTAATGTCTAATGATCAAAGGGGTATATAATCCTTTCTTTCTATTTTTCCCTACGCAGATAATGCATTTGATGATGTGAATCACTACATTAAAGTCAAAGATACGAGATTTTCAACAACTAGAAAAAACTAGGAGCCGTGAGTCAGAGGCAGACGCTTTAACGACCAACTATACGACTGAAACAAAATTTCTGTCATATAGTTCCGGTCGTATAGTTGCCATCGATACCGCTAGGTAAAATAGAACAACTTTCGTGAAGGGACCCCTATATAAAGGAGTCTCGGGCGACGAGAAAAGGGCCTCTTGAGTCCCTGCCCCATATCATCAGTCGCCTCCGGATCTCCATCCACCACACCGAAGAGCCGTCGGAGGAATAGACTTAGATCTAATCTCTAAGCCCTTCTCCACCACCATAGCCATATTCCACCACTTGTAATAGTAGATCTCATCTTCGATTGGCGACATTATAAGACTATTTGCTATCAATCTCACGATTTCCATTACAATATTTTGATTGTTGATCTCATCTCTATGTGTGAGTAATTCTCCTTGGGCCAAGGGCTTCGGCCTAGCCATGTAGCTTTTGTGCATGTTAATTATTATAGATGGGATCAGTATTAGTTTGTATGACATGATGATTATTGTACTCTTTTGCCTCAATCTAAGGACTTATCAGGTATCCAAGACCCCGATGATTGAGCCAGGTATAGGGAGTATGGGTAATGACTAATCTGCAGGTTGGGAACCCTAGTGATAGAAGGGGTAGTACGACTGTATGTGAGGGATTTCCTTGGGATTAATGGTGACATCACTATGCATATCATTAGTTCTCTTTCTTCTATGGATGAGACTAGTAGGTTATTGCTATAAGCGATTGTGGAGGCAATATCAATTATAGATGCACTGCTCACATATAATTTATCTTGCTCTAACAATTACATGCATACTTTATTTTTATCTTTTATTCCCATCAAATGTTTTGCACTACTACAGGTGAAACCGAACACCCTAGACCCTCTCTCTCCATCATCGACAACAACAAAAGACACAAACTCTTGGTCCGGTAAAAACACAAAAAGAATTCTAAAACTCCCAAAGGTCCGTTAAAGTAACTTCACTACGCATCTGCTTCCCAAGGATTCGATAGACCTAGGTCTACTAGGAAAAAAGAGCTATTATATTAGTAATCCGGATGGAAGGTATTAGGCATGGCAGTGGCCTGTGAGCGGCGGGTGCAGCGTGGTCACGGCGTTCGGGCCCAATCTAGGCTTTAACGGGCCTACAACTGGGCCAGTGGGCTTTGTGTTTTGGTGGCTGGAGGCGGGACCTGCTGGGGCTTGCAGAGGGCGTGAAGATCCGGCGAGGGACAAGCGTCTGGTTCGGCATAGTGGCCTCTGTGGGCCTGTTGTGGCTAGGTCTCGTCGTCACTACAGGGCGGAGGCGGTCTAGTGTTGTGCGACCAAGCGCGTGATGGCGGGGGCGAGCATGGGGCTGCGGAGGAGCATGGAGTGTGGAGCAGTGGCGGCATCGGGGGTTGCTCTGGCAGGCCAGTCGGGCCAAGGGGGAGTGCTGATCAGCGCCGGGTGAAAACCTTGTCTCCGGTGCTCAACCGGAGCGGGCAACGATGACATCTACGGATGCCATCATCTTCTTGAAGACGTTGCTGCGGTATCTTGATCCACTCCTCTGATTGATGTTCTTGCTCCGGGGGAAACCCTTGGGTCCAGATCTTCTGGATCGGACAATGATGACGTTACACGCCATTCTCCTCCTTGGAGGCATTGTCTTTGGAGCAGACGTCGGTTGGGGGACTAGTGGTTGCTGGGTTGTGGCTCTACGGTTTGGCCGGCGACCGGCAATGCTGCAACGCGACAGAGGGGGTTGGCGACCGGTGATGTTGCGATGCAGCTGTTTGCAAGGGCTGCCGGCGACCGGCAATGTTGCGGCGCGGCATGGGAGGCCGACGATCGGCAATATTGCAATGCGGCTGGTGACCGGCGATGTTGCGGCGCAGCTAAGTGATGGGGTTGTCGGCGACCGGCGCTACTGCGGCGTGACAGCGGTGGCTGGCAACCGACGATTTTTGCGGCTTGGCCATGCTCCTAGGTTGCGGTGTGTAGGTGGCTGGCGACCGGCCATATTGTGGCGCAGTTGAGGGGGCCGACGACCGACCATGTTGCGGCGTGACTGGGCTCATGGGTTGGTGGTTTTGATGGTGTGGGCTCATCCCAGGTTGTCATATTTTGGGACTTGCGGGGTAGCTTTAGCTCCAACTTTTTTTCTACTCCGTATTTTCCTTTAATCGCTTCCACTACTGCAATGAAATACTCTCCTGCCGTGATTGAAAAAAAAAAAGGGTCGGCCCACGACACCAGGGGAGAGTGCGCGGCGCGAGGCGTCGTCGAGGCCTGCGGGCGGCATATAGGAGCACGGAAAACCCTCTCGTTATCTTTCTTCCCTTACCTCTACGCCGGTGATGCTCCTCCTCTCCAGCCGCCCCTTCCCCTCTCCATGCCGCCCACTTCGCCGCCTCCTACGATGCTGCTGCACCTATTCCCCCGCACCCCCCTCTATTGCCCCGTATCACCAATCCTTCTCCCGTCGCATGGCCCTCGCCGGCATCCACCCCCACCACCGCATTGGTACGCCGCTTCCCGCCGCTTCTACTCGCTATTCTTTAATGCTTCCTAGGCTCCTTACTCCTGTTTTCTTGTAGCTGTTGGGGTCTCTGGCGGGCCGGACTCCATGGCTCTGTGCGTGCTCGCGGCGGCTTGGAAGAAGGCGGTGGAGGGTGGGCCTGGGAGGAAGTCTGAGGAAGCGGAATCCGGCGCCCCAGCGTTCGTGGACGGGCTCCTCGGGGTCGTGGTCGACCATGGGCTGCGGCTCGAGAGCGCCCAGGAGGCGCAGCTAGTGCGTGACAGGGTGCACGGCATGGGTAAGCTATTTTTTTTTATAGGAGCATATATTAATATAAGAGGATATTAATTACACCCAGCCTGCAACAACGGATTGCCCTAGCGGCATACGGATGCACACATCCCAAAAAAAGAATTAAAAAAAAAAGAAAAGTCCTGCTACAATGACTCATTCATTGAAGCAGCACTACTACCACCAAGACAGCACCAGAAGCCCAGCTTCTCCAAAAACGACGCCTCCAAGAAGGGAACAATGCACAAACACCGTCATCGCCCGATCAAAGATCTAAGGTTTTCACTCTGAAGAAAGTCCATGCTCTCAAAACAATATCTTCAACAAGGCCATTGCCAGGCACAACCAATTAAGGCCAGACTCTGAGTTTTCACTCTGAAAGGTAGGACCGTGAGCCTCTCCTGTGCAGTCGCCCCCACTTGCATGCCACTGCTCCAAGTCACGAGTCACCAAGCCAATTCCTCATCACCCAGACTCGAACCACCATTGTCAATCCTTAGGTCTCGATCTCCATGACTTTCTTTGTCAGCACCATGGAACGAGAACATGCCCCATGATAATAACAGCCAACAGAGCTTCAAAGCGCACCCTCTGAAACCAAATGGTCAGAGTAATAAAACATGGGTGCGCACGACCGAATCCCATCCGATCCAGCAATCTCTTGGCATGAACGCACTATGGAGTTCGCCAGCGGAGCCTTCCGAAACACGACACAGAAACCAGATCAATGGAGACAAACATCAAGAAGATCTTCGTCTTGGCTTGAGAGGGATCTAGGACTGACACCTTTATTGAAACCGAGCCAGTAGCCCCCACGCCACCCGCCGAAAACTAGCAGGATCCGCCGCTTGACGACAAGACCACCCGGCCAACCACTCCGACGGAGAAGGAGGTCACCACTACCATGCCGGGGACAAATTTCCCAAGCGCCCTATGTCACGAACATGGCCTGGGGAACCTGGGCGCCGGCGTCGAGGACGACGAACGGAGGCCCGTAAAGGCTCGAATCCCCGCCGCTGCTTGCTGCCATCTGGGCCGAGGACCTCCGGCCGCCGCTAGCCATGACACCGCCGTCGAACCAGCCAGGTGCGGGCGCCGCCGCCTTTCCCCGTCGGATCGCAGCTAGGGTCACCGCCGCCGCCGCCACGCCACCAGGTCTTTGCCCGACGACGATCCGGGCGGCGGCGGCGGGCGGGGAGATCGCGTGAGGGAGGTCGAGGCCGGGGAGAGGTGGGATCCGCCCGGCGCGGCGCGGCGCCGCCGCGCGGGTGCGGGAGGGGTTAGGGTGGATGTAGTAGTACTATTACTACTCAGGCCGAGCTAGCTAGTCAACACAACTCCTTATGGGTAAGCTAATGGCATACAATTTCTC
This sequence comes from Avena eriantha, assembly GCA_910589775.1. Lineage (NCBI taxonomy): Eukaryota > Viridiplantae > Streptophyta > Magnoliopsida > Poales > Poaceae > Avena > Avena eriantha. The sequence continues at coordinate 126,928,719 of OU342745.1, forward strand.
TAAGTTACAAGAACCTGCCTAAACATTGCACAATGAGTGTGATGAGCGAACTGGTGACGCTTTGGAGCCGGACTTTTTGACTTGGGCTGCATTTGCAAAAGCCTTGAAATATGATGCAGAATTTTGAGGTGTGACGACTTTGTTGTAGGTGTCATGTGCGAAATTGCTACATGTGAGTGGCCAAATGGGCGGCCAAATCTAGGGCATCTGCAAGAGGCAGCCCGTGAAATGAGGTACTTGTGTCTGTCCTGTTTTGCCTGCTGTTGATATCAGAAAATTTTAACCAGGTGTAAACTCTGTATTTGTGGTTATTTATGTGTTTGAAACATTGTAATTAGATTTAGTTCTGCTTTTTTTTTCTTTGAACACACAATGGCATCCAGATAAGTACTGTTTTAGTATAAAACCCTATGTTCCGGGTTAATTAGATTTAGTTCCGATATTTTACTTTTCCACGTAATGTTTCGTGTTCTTTGTCAATGGCATCCAGATATGCACATACATGTGTGCTACAGAAGCATGAGAGCTGTGGAATATTAACCACATAAGTACTGTTTTAGTATAAAACCCTATGTTTGCCAATTAGTATTCAGTTGTGGCTTCTGCTGAGACACAATGTTTTTACTCAAACATTTCCTAGCTGTAATAGAATCACACTATTTATTAAGGTATATATGTAACTAAATATTCTTCAGCATCAGTGTTATAGCGCTGCAGTGGCTAAGTGCCTGTCCTGACCAAGGTCACATGTGTCCTCTTATCAAGAAAGCTTTGAAGTACTAAAGAGTGACATGCTGCACACTCACCATTAAAATATGTAAATCTGTTAGTATACTGATGTGATGGAAATCATTGTTGTGTTCTTTGTGGAATATTTACCTATATCTACCTAGTGTAGTGTCTGCTCTTTCAATTCTCTGTGCCAGTTTATTCGCAAATGCAGAACATCTTAGTCCATTTTAATAAAGCCTCATGTAACACGTTCTTATAAATTCAGGTACCAAAAACTATTGGACATTTGTATAAAGCAACAAATAGGAGTCTTGCTTATTGCACATCACTCTGATGACCAGGTCTGTTAAGGCGAATATGTGTTCATTTTTTGTTTGGATGGGGAAGATGTCCGCATTCACAAGGAGTTACTTAGTATTAATGAACATGAAACTTAATGACACTTGTTGATATAGTCCAATGCGTAGAACAATTTCGGAATTTCCACTTATGCTAGTACAAGTCCTGCTAGGATTTGTATATAGTGAGTTAGAGTTGCTATTGTGCATTCATGTATTACTATATCTTGATTACACTTAATTTCCGGGTTAAATATACATGGATACTTGATTGAATGGATGAATGGTTTGAGCCAAGACATAATAGTCCCTCAGTTTTCCATTTTAACAATATTCATTTTGATGTCTGAAGATCAATTAATCTCATGTATGATTGCATCTTTCCGTTTTATGATCTACTTGTCATTGGTTGTCGCTGCAGATTATATATTTCTATCTGAATGAATTCATCTTCTAACTGCAGGCAGAGCTCTTCGTTCTGAGACTATCTCGCAATAGCGGAGTTTTAGGGCTTGCTGGCACAGCCTTTGTCTCCCAATTGTTTGCACCTAATTTGAAGTATGATGGACATATTTTTTGTCGTTATGGAATCCTTCTTGTTCGACCCATGCTTGAATTTTCGAAAAATGACATGTATAAGGTAAGCTTTTGATCTCATCTCATGCTGTTGGAATCAGGAATTCATTTAGTCAGAGTCAATAAATTTGTATAAATGAAGGTCCAATTCATATTCTTACAGTAACTAGGGATGACATGACACTTAAGCTAAATCAAACTTTAATCATATGGTCACATTTCAAACAGATGAAACTTTTTTAGATTTTAAGTTGATAATTTGACGAAGCTTTTCACATGCCATTGGACAGATCGAAAAGTTCTAGCTTTTTTCGCACGTCATTGGACAGATTGATGAGTTCTAGTTACTCCCTCCGACCCATATTACTTGACTTTATCTAGATTCGGATGTATCTACCACTAAAACATGTCTAGATACATCCGAATCTAAACAAATCCAAGTCAACTAATATGGGTCGAAGGGAGTAGTATTATTGATCAAACCCATGGTCAAATTGTAGGTTAAGTAGGATTCAAAGTGTCATATGATTATGGTCATAATTGGTAATCAAATATATTCAGGACTTTGTTTGCCTAGAAGCGTGAAGCGAAGCGACGCTTTATGGTGATTACTAAAGCGCCTAACAGCACCATGGCCACCACAAAATAGCAAACGGAAAAGCTTTCCACCAAAAACAGAGCAGCTGAGGCGGGAGAGGAAAGAGACCGGGAGGAGGAAGAGGAGCAGTATCTTGGTGCCCTACTGGGGGATGGCTGCGCCAGGTGGAGGAGAAGCTCTCGAGCTTGGCCGAAGAGGAGGAGGCCGGCGGAGGAGGGAGGAATCGACCGGAGCAGGAGCAGATCTAGAGGACGACGAGCTGGCCGGCAGAGAGGGGGAGAGCCCCTGAATCGTTTCGGTGAACCCTAGGTCTGTGAACCCTCTCTCCCCTCTCTTTTCCCTCCCAGGCAGGCCCAATTTCCTTCCCAGGGCGCCTAGCCCGATAATCTAAAGCACCATCGACGCTTTGCCATGCCAGGGTGCCTAGCTCGATAATCTAAAGCGCCATCGACGCTTTGCCATGCCAGGGCGCCTAGCTCGATAATCTAAAGCGCCATCGACGCTTTGCCATGCCAGGGTGCCTAGCTCGATAATCTAAAGCGCCATTGACGCTTTGCCATGCCAGGGCGCCTAGCTCGATAATCTAAAGCGCCATGTTTGGTATCCCATCATATGTCTTCTCCAAGTCAATGAAAACCATATTTAGGTCCTTCTTTTTCTCCCTATATCTCTCCATAAGCTGGCGAAGCAAGAAAATCGCCTTTGTAGTTGATCTCCTAGGCATAAAGTCAAATTGATTGTTAGTGACATTCGTCACTCTCCTCGAGCGATGCTCGATCACTCTCTCCCATAGCTTCATAGTATGGCTCATAAGCTTAATTCCCTTGTAATTAATACAACTTTGGATATTTCCTTTATTCTTGAAGATGGGTACTAATTTACTTTTCCTCCACTCATCTGGCATCTTTTTTGACCAAAATATGTGGTTCAAAAGTTTAGCTAGCCATACGGTCGCTAGTTCTCCAAGGCATCTCCACACTTCAATGGGAGCATCATCTGGACCCATGGCCTTCCCTCCTTTCATCCCTTTCAGGGCTTCCTTAACCTCAGTCTCTTGGGTCCTCCGGACGAACTGCCTGTTGATGTCGTAAAAGGAATCATCCAGCTCGGGTGAAATGCTCTCGCTCCCATCATTGAACAGCCTGTCAAAATAATCTCTCCATCGCTTCTTGATCTCCTCGTTTTTCACTAGAACTTGATCGGCCTCATCCTTGACGCACTTCACTTGGTTGAGGTCCCTTGTTTTTCTCTCGCGAATTTTTGCCATCTTGTAGATGCCCGTTTCGCCTTCCTTTGTACCTAGTTTCTCATATAGCTCATCATAGGCCTCCCCTCTAGCTCTCGCTCACCGCTTGTGCTTCTATCTTGATACCAAGTCTTGTAGCACTCCTGCTCCTTGATAGCCTTTTGGACATCCTCATTCAAACTCAAGTAAGTAACACGAAAGCACAAATTCAGGGGCCTATAGGCACACTTTATTCAGAAAGATCAAACTCAATTTTTCATCTTTAGACAGGCATTATACTAACCCTTCTGTTTTCAGAGCTCATTTACTCAGCCTATCTTGACTGAGTTGTATTATTACACACATTACGGAAACATGCTAAGGAGAATGAGGACTTGATAATTTTTTGTATGGGGACTAAAGCTTCCTCCCGACTTTTGAGAATAAAGCTTTTTTTAGAAAAACAAATAGATGTGCATCTCAAGTGATTTGAGCTGTCAGTTATTTTATATAGCAATTTTATGTGGTGTTACTAATTGGTAAATCATTCTCCACAGATATGTCAAGGAAGTAATCATTTGTGGGTTGAAGATCCAACAAATAATAGTATGCAGTATGCTAGGAACCGAATTCGGGCATCTTTGAGATGTTTATCCCCAGATGGTTAGCAGTTGCTGCCACCCTCGTTTCGTTTTTATAGTCCCTGTTTTTTTTCATGATCCTTTGTTCCTATTTTATTATCAAAATGACATCTCGATGCTTGTCATCAGATGTACATCTCATCTTTGTATCAATCAACTATATGATTGACTCACACTCCCCGCAAACATTTGATAAATGGAGTTTGGCTGGGCATTCATAGTTTCTTACATTTTAGACTTGTTAAATTCCACCTGAGTTTAGTCCTATGTTTCCGCGCAATAAACTATGATTAAGTATCATGCTTGGCTACTGGAACAAACTTGATCCATTTCTCATCCGCAATTGTGTAATCCCCTTGAATAGTTGAACAATAATGCTCACTGAATGGAGTTACATTGTCTCCTTGAATCAGGATAAAATTTGCTATGTGATTTTTAATGTTTCTTTCCTGGGTCTGATTCGACTCCGAAAACTAAATCAATTTTTTTATAGTGAAGTGTGTCGGCGTCTCGGTGACACAAAAAATATTGACTTTAACCAGGAGAACAAATTACTTGAGCTACTCTTGCCTGTTTAAGATGGTTATAGAATCTGTAGTTCAAATTTCTAACAATAGCATAATCATATTTTCATGGTGTCAGATTCATGACAAAGTTGTCTTTGCTCACAATATTCCTTCCAAGTAGTAATATAGGTCATTTTAGGTCGACCACGATAATTAAGAGAATGAAATGAGCAAATGACATTGTTACCTTTCAATCATTTCCACATCATCAAACTTTTGAACTCCCACAATCTCTCGAGCATGCAACATCGTTTGCATTAGTACCGTTCCTATTTTTAGTTAGAGTTAGGGTGAACTATATGGGAATGGAGTAGAGCTATTAATCAGAAGCATAATAGGAAAAAAAGGGTACAACGTGCTTCAAATTTCAGAACGCCTTCAGTTGGGAGCAGAGTTAGTAAGGCTAGCATGATTAACATCAAGATCCACCACTAGTTTTTACTGTCGGGGCCTCCCCTACAGTTTTCAGCTCAAAAAGATCCACCACTAGTGCCTGATCTACCTGCTTGCAGACATATTTCACATGTGCCTTGTTATAGAAATGCAAAGATATACATTCATCTGACTAGCACTTTTTTTTTAATCTTTAGGTGCCTTTCAATCAGAACTTCAGAAACTGATATATGCATGCCGGTTGACACGAGTGTATGTCGGCAATGCCTGCAATACGGCCATCAAGCAGTCTGTCACAATAGCGGAGGTTTGCGCTTCTTTTATACCTGGATTTGAAGTGTCCTAGTACCATGTGATTATTAAATTCCTTAGACTCACTATTTTCCCCTTAAAATTCTTTTGTTGTGATGCAGTATGGGTACGCTGTCATTGACCTTGAAAAACTTGACCCACAAAATGTTGATGATCTTTGTCTTTCACAATATTCGGCATGCGTATTACAGGTACACGTTAGATTCATCATAGTTTGTTTGCATTTAGTTCTAACACATACCATCTAAATATTTTCCATTAAAGTTTTTCATTGATCAGATTGTTTGTGGGATGGGATACTGATATTCAGTTATTTGTAGTTTGTTTCACAGAGACACAGGCCAATCCGTGGAAGAGCTGCTCGATTGTTCATGGACTACATCCGTAATACACCTTGCAAGGTTCTTTCTTCTTGCCTATTTTAGTATCGCCTTGCAAACTTTTGGAATGAGCCACATATGTTATTTTTTACCATGTTGTTTAATGATCAATTTTAAAACAATTAGTGCTAAAGTAGCGCATAAGAATTGTCCGTAAAGGGTGGGCCATCAAGTAGGAAGGTTTATCTTCAACTACTATTATTTTTTGTGTGAAGTAGGAAGGGTGAATTGAGACCTGTGAAAGAAATGATCTTGGCTTGGTCCACGCATAGTCTCCCTTGATAAAAAGTTGAGACTTGTGATCCTGGCAGGGCTATCCTATATATATCTAAGAATTTATAGCATCCCAACTTTCTCGACTTTTAAAAACTTTTGAAAAAAAACCTTCTGAGTTAAGTTTGAATAAATAAGCTTAACTTGATGTTTCAGAATTTTGTATTTAATTTTAATCAAATCAAACCTAAATTATATGTTTGGTTTTTGAATTTTAGGGGTCAAGTCCCCACTCAAAATAGCCGTCTTAAATGTTTGATCTTTTCCGTAAAGAAAATATAGGAGGATATTTTGAGTGGGGACTTCAACCCTAAAATTCAAAAATCAAATATTTAAGTGAAGTTTGATTTAATTCAATTAAATCCAAAATTCTAAAGCATCAAGTGAAGCTTATTTATTAAAATTTAATGGAGCAATTCTTTTAGTAGGTTTTATTTTTTCAAAAGTTTTAGAAGTCGAGAAAATTGGGATGTTACAAGATTTAATCAAGGTTCCAATATTTTCTAACAAAATGAATTATTCAGTGGTAGACAACGCAGAATAATTTCTCTTTGGAACACCATTGGGCTCAGTGACCCTCTCTGGTGCATAATTAATACATCTTGCTAGCATAAGAATACCCTGTCAATTCATCAATTAATACTTTAATCCCATGCAGGGTGCTCTCTCTGTAGCTGGTTGTTACCTTTGTGCTTTTCCGAGGTCTAAAGGTACAAAAGTACTAGTCTGTTGCTCTGCTGACTTGATGGAGTCATTCTCTATTGAGATGTCCTACAAGTGTTCCTATGAAGAACAGCCGCCACCGGTACCTGAGATTGATCATGTTGTACTTGAAGCGCACTTACACTCTAACCAATTTCTGCAGTGCTCAAGTATACCATTTGCGAGTTATAAATCTTCTACTGATGTTCTGAATAGAGCAAATGATCTCAATATAATAGGTGATTTTTCGTTAGAGAAACTCCTCAGCCTGCAAACAGAAGAAAATCAGAAATTTACAACAACAAAACATAAACATGAAGAGCAATACTTGGAGAAAACAAGCTTTCCTGATGTGAAGGTTCTCTGTCTCTGGCCTGGTGAAACATGTCATTTTATGAGCCGATTCTTGATTACATGGAATGCTTTGGAAGCTGTTCCAAATGGAATATGTTCATATGACAGTAAAAAACGCATATGCCAGCATTGTGCAGTGAATCAAGACGGAAGTATTGCAGTTCGTCATATGTTTGATATTGATTGGTTGTTCCTTGCCGAAATTTCTAGAGTTCACTCAGTGGAAGAAATCCAGAATGTCTCGAAAGTTTCCAGTAAGAAATTGGATGATGAACTCCTGGAGCACTCTAGATATTTGCAATTATCAGCAACTAAAGCTCTTGATGTCCTGAGATCTATTCCAGCTTCTGCAAGACGAGCACTGCCAGTGCTGACCAATTCTCAAGGGGACATACTGAGCATACCGGTAAGTGTCTACTCAAAATCCAAATACTTGTCTCCTTGCCTGTAATTTTCAGCTGTTTCAAGATATTCTATTTTAAGAAAAGTTATCTTATTCATCAATCCTTTGATGTAGTATTAGTGCATGACATATTAACTAAAGCATGGCCAATGAGACAAAATATTTTGCCTTTATTATGGAATGTTGGCAGCCAGTGACTTGGCTTGAAAAAGTACATCTGGTTTTCAAGTTTTTGTGGAATCCCAGATACTTGACTTTTGATTATTTTGAAGTTTGGGTTATTAGAGGTCATCATAAACTTACCAGATAAGAATTGGCCATGTTTCTGAAAATTGTCCAGAGCACAAAATCTGCTTACTGATCTGCAATATATTATATTATTCTGCCATCTATTACCATGCGCAACACTAATAGAAAAACCAGGCCTGACGATTCAGGAGGCCCATAGATGATTCACACACTTGTATGGGATGTAGTAAAGGAGAAAAACGCTTCTCCTTAAAAGTTAAGATGTTCAATGTTAGCTAAGGAAAGGCAATACTCTCTCTTGCAAGTCAGTAAAAATCTGATGTGGCATCTCTAATGGAAGGATGGCGCCAGCCATCGTACATGCCCTTAGTAAATGGTGCATTCATGGGTTAATTTCTGTCAGAGAAACTTTATGACTCTTTTTCTAAGGTTCTTCCTTTTTACCAGAGTATTGGCTTCCAATGCTGTCCTAGCCTATCAATCAAAGCAGTATTTCATCCAAGAGTACCACTTGGTGGGGGATACACTTCATATTTATGATGACTCGATCTTTATTTGTGGCAAAAAAGAAATGGCAAGCACATTGAGATATAAGTAACTGCCGGTAATACCCTTTCAGAAATATTTTTGATCATGTCGCTCTTCCGTCCATCACATTTGTGCATATTTGAATCTCAACACACTGTCTTGTCAACGTATTTCAGGTGCTGAATGGCTATTGTATGAGCCTTGGCAACTCTGAGAGTGCTAAGTGGATGGTTTTGGCATGCCACAATATGGTGCAAACATATGTAGAACTTGGACGGCTATAGAGCATATTTCTGTTCATATAGCAGAGGAAGTCATCTCTTGGCTCGATAGTTGTAACTTGGGCGCGTGGCATCAAGATTCCAGAAGGTGTACAAGCTACAAACACACGCTGACAATCTTTTTGGATGGGAACTAAGCCAAAGGACAATATCCAGTGGTGGTGATGAATCTGTACATGAACGAACTGAAATGGAGAAGCTAATTCTTAGACAAAAGGTCGATGACTTAATGCTTCCATTTTCGCTTTCGAAATGACGTAGGTGTTCTGTTTAATGATTAATTAAGAGGCTTCACCTGGCCGTTGATACATATAATATCAAAATACCAAATACTCACCAATTAGAGGCGAAGGTACACTTGTAAATATTTATCTCTTCGGTAAAGTTTAATATATCATGGCAGCCTTCTTTATAGTAATACACTGAATTTCATTCAGACACCTACTAAACACCACCAGGGTGATGAAGCTTGTATTCTGATGGTTTCTTATCGAATGTAGGTCAGGTGTCTATGGGCCATAACAACTTTAGCTCTTACCTTCGCAGGCTTGTGGATACTAGGTTTTTCGAGACGAGGCCACCGAGAAGTCAGCAAGTCACAAAGGACTAAAGGAGGGCATTTGAGTTTGCTAATTGGCAGGTGGCATGCAGGCCAGTCAAATCGTCAAAGATAATCGGAAAAGGTTGAAGCTACGAAGTATTGCTGAGGGAGGTAGGAGTTATTAGCCAAATTTGACTCAGCTAAATGCAGACACCAAAACAGCTGCAGTTTTGGCCAACGACGGAATACCCTTGCTCGGTTGCTTGGTTGGCTTCTAGAAACCGTTGTTGGATGGCGGATCGGTTGGAGCATCGGAGATTGCCAAGGCCAGCTAAGTGCCCCCTGTGTGATCAAGTACCGGAGAGCATCCAACACTTCTTGGATGTGTGGTGGCTCAGGAGGTGTGGGCGTGGGCGCTGCAGAGGTGGGGAAGGCTAGAATGGATGCCGGCGGCTGACACTGATCTGTTACAGTGGTGGACGTCAAGGTCGTGCCCCCTGGCCCACAGGCATGACCTCTGGACGGCGATCATCTTGGTTTTCTGGTGCCTTTGGAGGCATCGCAATGATGCGGTGTTCAACAAGGTGAGACCGTCGGTGGAGACCATTAACAGGAGGATCAAGGCAGACTTTGCGCAGTGGCGCCTAGCTAGGCTTTTTCGTTCTGAGGTGTTTGGCTTTCCGGAGCCGTTGCCTTTGTTGCAGATGGATGGAGAGTAGGCTTAGGGTTGGGGAGCTGTCACCCAAGTTGACAGCGTAAACCTGCCGCTTTGCAGTGTGTTTGGTACACCTCCCAGGATGTATCATAGAAAAAGAAAAAAATCCGTTGGGTTACTCTCCGATGATCTTAGCCTTTATACATGTGTCCATCTCCACTAAAGCTCGACAGTTGAGAAGTGGAACTTTATGACCAAGTAGGGGAATTACTTTTGGCAACCTCTTTTCGGAGTTCATATATCAATTTTGGTGTGCATGCAGTTTGCTGAGTTATGCATGTAACTGTACTGATGTTGAAGGATTAAATGATGACATTTAATTTCTTTTCTCCAATTCATTGTGCTTTTTGTTTGGAACTGGGATTCATCGTGCTTCATCCGGTCCAGAAGTTTTGGATTGACCAATATCTGCTACGTAGGTTAATTTTCGCCAAACGTTTTCATAACTTGTTGAGTTGGAGAAAATACATCTGAGAGTATAGATTGCGAATGGACCTGAGGGCAGATTGTTGGAATCAGCCTTCGCTGAAGGCGCATTACCAAATATGGTGTGAATTGTGATGGGGCCTTGCAAGCGCCCAACAAGCTGGATATGTATGCCGATCAATTGCTTTCTGAATCTGCTTACATGCTACGTTGTCGATATATTATGTCGATTTGATGCTATGGACGATTGCCCATACTCATGTCCCAGAGTTGTAAAGGCATTCATGCCAAACCCAGTCAATAAATCTCACTTTCATCTTGTTGTGATTGTTGTTTTGATGAGCGCCTCGGATTTATCATGATTGGTACATAGCGAGCTTTATGGTACCGAGCTGATCTAGGCAAAGTTCCTCCTCTCATTGAATTGATCATAGACACGTTTGTAGTATGTGCCGGAGGTTTGGTTGGCGCCGGTGACGGGGTCCTCCGCGGGTGCCGCCCTTCTTGATGATGGCACAGGTCTCGACGTCAACGATGTCGCTCTCCTCATCATCGAACTCACCGTCACTGTACTCGTCCTCGTCACTACCCGCAGGAACGTACTCCGCGCCACCCGCGGGAACGTACTCCCAGCCGGTGTCGTGAGCACACGACAAGCCGCTTCGGGCTTCGCCGTCCGTGGCCCGCTTGAACGCGTTCGGGGTGTCGTCGCCATACTCGAAGCGCTCGCTGGTCATCTGCTCGAATGCGTTCGGGGCGTCGTCGACGTAGATGCCGTCGTCGGAGAACAGGCTGCGTGACAACCCTGTGCCATCGGTCACGTGGCCATCCGTAGGACCCCGTCGTAGGGACGGCGTGATGTCGGGGCCACGTTGAGTGGCGATGGCAGAACCTTCGGCTGCGCTGCTGTCAGCCATGTCATTGGAGAACCGGATCTACGAGAGGGGCGTCGACGGGTGCCTTTCCTCGAAGTACGACGGCGAGTTCGTGCTCCCGTGCGTGCCCGACGTGGCCTGGTAGACGTGGTTGTCAGCGCCACCGAGGCCCAGGCTAGGCATCGCTGCCGTAGCAGCCGCTCGTGCCTCCTTCTCGATCTGGACGAAGCGGCGCCTCTTCCTATCCAAGGTGACGGACTTCACCCTCTCCAAATCGTCGTCCCATTCCTTCTTGGACATGGTCGCCGGCTTCTCCTTCAACACTGCCTTGCGCGTCTTTGCCGGCTTGGCCAAGGCCAAAGCTTTCTTCTTTGGTTGCATGGTGGTGAGGGGACAACGCAAGCTGGGGGCGGGTAGAGGAAGAGCAAAGAAAGAGGGCAAATGAAGCTTGAATGGCAGGGCAGGAACGCCGGTGGAGAACTATGGAGGGAAAATGGAGGGAAAGGAGGGGAAAGTTTGGAGGGAGCACAATATTTTCATTTCGCCGGTTGCCATGCGGGTCCCTCAGCGAGAATCCAACCTGGCAAGAAGTGCTGGTGCTCATGAAGCGGTCCTTGTGCGTAGGGGCTCGTTTGGATTTGCCGGTGAATATTTTGGGCTTCGAAACCGCCGGCTACATACTGGGCGCGCCGCTGTGAGCGAAATTTTGGGTCGGCGCCCAATAGGGCTATTGGGAGCCGTTTGGGGAGCGCCGGTGGAGATGCTCTTATGGACAATCACGTGGGTGATGTGTAGGTGCATGTGGTTGTGCCGACCTTACCAACAATGGCACATGGTTGATATGTTGTCTGATGGTCCTTGCAGACATTCTTTTTGCGAAATTAGTTTGTATTAATTAAAGCATAAGATTACAGTCCTCATTATAGAGTTTAGATACATCAGCTGGCCTGAACGAAGCCACACCGCCGTCCTAGCTTCCATCCACCCAAAATTGGGAAGAGCATGGTTCACCGAGTTCTGCTCATGCCGGAAATGTACAACCTTAAACTCTAGATCTCCAAGAAGTCCCTTGATCTCATGCACAATAAACATTGTTGATGATCTGTCTTCCGTGCCGCTTCTGATCATTACTATCGCCTCCAAACAATCCATCTCGACGACTATAGGTAGGTTGCACCATTGCTGGGCCAACGCTACACCCTCCATGCAAGCCGAGGGTTCCGCCTCTAACGGGGAGGAGCACGCCCACAAGTATCTACAGGATGAGGAGATGATCTCGCCCTATAGGTCCTTGTAGACTTTGTCGTCAATGTGTTATGTCGATTTGATACAAGGAAAGATAGTTTATGTTGTGATCTCAGTGTTCTTCTTTGAAACAGAATAAATCTTAGTGGTGTGTTGTTGTCCTTGTAAAATCAGCTTATCCTTACATATTTGTAACACCTTGGGCGAGAGATGAAGGATATTCAGTGATATACTTCCTCTGTACGGAAATAAGTGACTCAGATTTTTCACTTATTTCCGGCACTTATTTCCGGACAGAGAGTATGAATTAAAACATTTAGTCAATATTATTAAATCTTTAATTAAGATTACTTTGGAATGACTAGCTTATTTCAAATGTATTACCTAGGAAAAACCTTGTTAACACATCAAGCTTTAGGATACTAGACTAGAATAATGCACAAAATACTCTAAATATTACTCCTTCCGCACACATATTATATTATACCGCCTCTATTTTAAAATATAAAATATTTTAATATGCTAGCATATGTAGGATGTTTTAGTAGGCTATTTTAGACTATGAAAATATTTATATTTAGAAAGGGTGTACCTATAACACTCGATGGCACTCATATCGGTTTTTTATCAAAATTTGTCGTGTAATTAGAAAAATTCCGTTTCTTTGACCATTACAAATTCAAAGGCAGAACTGCAGAAGAAGAGAGAAGTCAAACAAAGTTCACTGGACCCCTCCAAACACCTACCCTCCCCGCCACTAGGCTTATCCCAACCCACAGCCACATCGGCCGAGGCGAACGCCGGCGAGCTGCGCGGCGCCTTCTCACCCGCCTGCCTCCGCAACCATGTCCTCCGTCCGCTTCTTCCTGGCCACCTCGCAGACTCCCGCTGCCACCTGCCTCCTCAAACCCTCCCCAAAACCTCCTCTCCACAACCCCATCTCGGGCACCGCCGCCTTCCCCCGCAGCAATGTCCTGAGCGTCCCGCACCTCCGCCTCAGTAGGCGGGTTCGCTCCGCACCGAAAGCACCGACCGAAGCTCCGCCCGTGGGCCCCGACGGTGGCGACGGGGGAGGAGGAGGCGGCGGCGGAGGTGGAGGGGACGGCGATGAAGAGGGGGAGACGAAGGGGCTGCTGCCGGAGTGGCTTAACGTGACGACGGAAGACGCGAAGACGGTCATCGCGGCCATTGCCATCTCCCTCGCCTTCCGCTCTTTCGTCGCTGAGCCACGGTTCATCCCCTCGCTCTCCATGTTCCCTACCTACGACGTCGGCGACCGCATTGTAGCCGAGAAGGTCCGTCCTTCCTTCGAAACTGTATTTTTTGTAAGCATGTGGATTCGAATTTTGCGCATGAAGAATTTGCCTCTTTTGCTAGAAGGAGGTGTGGAGCTCATGGGCACCGTCGGTTATTCTTTCTCTTCGTTTAGATTATTGTACTTTTCCCCTCATTTTTTAGATTGTGCGCTGATTTCTGGTTGAAACTTGAACCTTGAATGCCGTAGTATGTCTGATAATCCCATCTTAGTATCAATATTGAAAATTTATTGTGAATGGTCAAGAACTGTTGCTATTTTTTATATACTAGTTTGTTTTGTTTATGGTTCTTGTCGTGGGTTCATTTCTGTCTCACAAATTGATAATTAGGACATCAATTCTCCATTTCATTTTCTGTATGAGCGGGCCGATGGCAATTTTGAAATTATTCTTGTTTATATCATTCCAGTGTCACATTCAGTTTCTAGACTGCGGGATAAAAAGGCTTTCTCAATCTAAGTCTTTAGTATTATCCCTTGGAATATTGAACACCAACAAGTATTAGTTTCTAGGTGTAAAGTTCAACCAGACTGTGTTTGTTCACTTGAGCTCCATCTTAAGCTAAACTCAAAATGGGTGCTTTATAGGTTATAGCAACTATCAAATGTACATTGGGATGCTAACCTTGCAGGCAATGGCTTGTTTATGTACTCTTGGATGAGATCTTAACAGATGCAAATATAATATGGAAAATTTGTACCTACGATCATTTTTTCAGTTAGGACTTTAATGTGTTCTGTTGTGCATTGAGCCAAGGGATCTAAAATTTTCATTTTCTTTGGCAACACTGAGATTATAGCCGTGTACATAAATGAATTATGTTAGAACAAATCATCTCTAGTTAGCTAATATAGTAATATGCTTCGATATAGTTAGCGATATGTGTATCTCCTGTCGACAATATAGAAGTTCTGAGATGAAGCTATTTACTCTGGGAATAATTCACCTAGCAGACTTCGACTATATTGTGACTTGTCGTAGATTATGTGATAACTATTGACTATATATTAAATCTCCGCAGAAGGCTTGGAAGCAAGCATCTTCTTCAATTGTGTCAAGCTTTTAGCTTGCCCCTTAGTCCAAAATACGTGTGGTCATCATGACATGGATGTTCTGGCCTCTAGGGGTTTGTAGAGCAGCACGCAATGCTATCTAGTTCATCCATATATGCGAGATAATTCTGTAGACCACTGTGGCACCTTCGCACCTTCACTCATTATGTTCTTGTTTATGTTGGATTTATTTGATATTTTACCAACTAAGAAATTTTTAGGATTCACTTCATGGCATAGATTTACCAGTCAATATTTCTCAGGTTACATACTACTTTCGGAAACCTTGTGTAAATGATATCGTAATCTTCAAAAGCCCGCCAGTGCTACAGGTACTTACAAGTCCTCTTGTACAGTTTTGCCAGATGATGTACGATGTTTCCTGATATAAAACTGACACTCTTCCTGTTCAGGAGGTTGGGTATACTGATAATGACGTTTTCATCAAAAGAGTAGTTGCCAGGGCAGGAGATATTGTCGAGGTTAGTTTCAGAACCAGAAACAAACTTTTAGATGAATACCTACATCTCTTCGCTGATGTAGTCTTTATTTGCTTTCTATCCATTAAATCCTGTATGTAGTGTTTTCCCCTTAAGTTTGAACAAGGTTTTCCAGCCAACTTGTTAGGATGTCATCTGTATCACCAGGAAACAGTCCTGGCTGCTGCTTTAATTCACCAGTTGCTTTTATTATTCCTGCAGACACATTCATTACTGAAAGTAATCTTGATTATTATCATTTTGTAGGTAATCAAAGTCATCTTGTGTATAAACCAACAAAGTTCTTCCAAGAAACTATTTGATGACTTCCAGATGTCCGCGTGGCCTAATTAGATTAAAAATGCTAAGAGAGGAGAATAGTTTGAATAAGTAACATCAAAGAATCACAAAGTAACCATACCCAATATGGCCAAGTATTTTCGTATGCAGAACCTACCTGGATTCAGGTTCTAGTTCATGCAAATTGAATATTGGAGCATGACTGCAACTGCATATTTGCAACATTGAGGAGTCTCAGAAGGATAACAGACAAAGATTAGAAAATATAAACAGAATGCACATTAGAAGAAAGCCACTCTCTCGTACCTCAAACTAAAGTGATTTTCTTTTGTTACAAGTTTGCATAAATTTAATTTGCTGTGTGGGATTGGAAACATTATTTTGGAGTTGTATTTCACATGGAAACTTTACTTGCTGCAGGTTCATAAAGGGAAACTAGTTGTGAATGGTGAGGCTAGAAATGAGGAGTTCATCCTTGAGCCACCCACTTATGACATGAACCCAGTGGTAAACCATTTCTTATGCTGCACATGAACGATATCTGATACCTCTGCATAAATTGTGGCACCCATTTATGATATTTTTCTAGAAGGTATTGTTGATTTATCTCAGAAACCATTTTTCTGTGACATGTCAGATGGACTATTCGACCTTCCAGAGAAATTGTTGCTAAGGTTCCTATAATGATATCTTAGATTTTGTTATGGTCATGTTTTAGTTTTTGTTACATTGACTTTTGTATTTGGGTCATATTTGTGCTTTCCTTCCACTGGGGATGGAGTTGCACTGTACATCTATCGACTGGAGTGCCACCAAAACCTCAACCAATATTTGTAGTTCCCCTTCAAATTTTGTAAGCACACTATCATTTATTTTCCACAGTTGAAGAAAAAAAAAGTCCGAACAATGTGAGGTCTACTTCAAGTTTAACTCTCAAACCGTCTGGATTTAAATCTTAAACTGTTGAAACCATCTGCTTTACCCCACGGACTTGATCCAGGGTGGTATTGAGCCGATGTTTGCCACAGGTCTGCCAGTTCGGACTCTATTTTTTGCATGATACCTCTTCTCAGTGTTTTTATACCAGGCACTGATATGAGTCGGGCTAAAGGAAAAACGAATGGAAACACGTACACATTGTGATCAATTCATCTCAAGGGCACCCTGAATTGAGTTGAGGTTGAAATCCGGATGGTTTTGATTTAGCAGCGGAGGAAGCACCTAATGACCCCAGGCAGCTGCCCGGTCTCCGCCAGCGCATCTTCTTGGAAGTCTAGTAGAAGAAGTTGTTTCAACAAAGAGATTTCTTGGGCAAACAGCGATCAATTAGGCCATACTTAGTTCTTCCCCATTAAAAGTTTGACCATGTTTACTTAGTTCTTGCCCAAGCTCAAAAAATGTGTTAGCTCCGCCATTGTTTTTACAGGCTGTTGTTGAAATCCAGACAGTTTTAAGGTTCATGGTTGAGAAGTTGACCATATTTAAGGAAAAAATAAAAAATGGCGAAAGTGATCTCGATGATAATTATGTTTTAGTGGACTTGACATGTCCCCCAGGGGCAGTATTTTCTGTTGTTCACTTTGAACACTTAATCTGCATAGCTATTTGAAGGTTCTGACATATCACGAAGACCTTGCTCTATCGTGCCAAATCATATTTGCTACTAACCCCATACAAGTTAATCCACCGAAATCACTCAGAAATTATAATTTCATCTTGCAGTCGCAGAGCATGGTGCCTGCTGAAATGATCTGCATGAGTAATTATGCTTGATATGTGTATTACAATCCTTGTACCCCCTCCGTCCCAAAATAAGTGACTTGGGTTTGTCTAGATTCGTATGTATCTAGACGCGTTTTAGTATATAGATACATGCGAATCTAGACAAACTTAAGTCACTTATTTTGGGACAGAGGAGTAGAAAAACATACCGTACATAAAAACAATTCCTTATGTTGTACTCCTATATGCATGTTGTGACTGTTATTTACACATACTCCCTCCGTTCAGAAATATAAGACGTTTTAGCTTTGCGAATCGAATGCATCTAGACGTCTTTTAGTGTATAGGTTCGTAGATGTTTGGAGTGAACCTATACACTAAAAAGCATCTAGATACATTCATTTCACAAATCTAAAATGTCTTATATTTCTTAACGGAGGGAGTACATTAATGCTTGAACCTGAACTCTGGTTGTTTCTTTTAGGTGATGATGTTGTTTTGAGCTTAGCTAACCATTTTTTATCCTCTGTTTTCCTTGCAGCAAGTACCTGAAAATGCAGTATTTGTAATGGGAGATAACCGGAATAACAGTTATGATTCCCACGTGTGGTAATACTGTCAACTTGAGCTGATTTTCCCCCATGTCCCTGCTTATCTCGCCGTATAATTTTACTTGATTAGCCTGTAACAATGTAGCATTTCTTTTCAGGGGCCCTCTTCCTGCGAAGAACATACTGGGAAGATCCATTTTCCGGTACTGGCCTCCTGGTCGAATAGGGAGTACTACCATCAGTTGCGTTGGCCCTGAAACAAAACCAGACTCACTCATTGATGTCAAATTGACAAAGTAGAAGTTGGATTAGTTAACGCGGTGTGAAGTTCAAGCTCCACTCCGTCTCCAATTTTAGATGATTATTAAATTCCATTCCCTGGAAATCGGTAGAGGAATGTTTTTTTTTTTTTTGGGAATAGAGGAATGTATTTGACAGCAGGACTTGTAGAAACCAGAGAGGGGAACAGTTGTGTTCCTCGTGAAGTTAGGAAAGATGGTCGGAAGCATAGAAACCATTTTGCTCCAAGGTTTCTGCTTGCTTTTGCCCCTTGTATGTATGTGATACATTAAAGGAACATTGTTGTCTGTGATCTCTTCCAATCATCAATGGTCAAGAGGAAGGTTATTAATTTTGATCCTAATAATGCATGAAAAAAAGGAGTCTGCCGTTGATTTTCAGATTCTGTGACATCATGTGTGCTGGGCAGTCGTCACTTAGCTTGCCCTTGCGCTGTTCTGACTTGTGACTGTATGCCTTGCGTGTTGCTCATGCTTTGATTAGTTTTCTTGGCAGTTGGTTTACGTTGGGCAGTTTACTCATGGATGGCATACAAATTTAAAGGCTGCTGGTTATTTTTTCTTTTCTTCACGAGAGTATCTTGCATGGGAGTAGTAAGCATTTGTTATTCTTGTTCTAGCAGTTGAGTGAAAGTTCTCTAGTAGAGTAGGCTGAAACTTGGCACAAGCTCCAGCGCTTGACGTGCCCTTCCCGACGCACGCAAAGCTAGCTGGGCAACCTGCTGTATCTTCCACAGTTCCACTGCATTGCTTGCGGCCGTACCAAACTATAGATCCATATATATCTAGGCCGATTCCAAAAAACTGAAACCATAAACGTCCACCTCATTTCCAGAGAAATAAGCTTCCGATTACTTCCGACCTCTGCGCCTGATTTGTTGCACATCATCATCTCTTTCCGAGAGGCAAATATGACAAACTGAGTACGTACAAAACTGGCCAGACATACATGTACTCCCTCCGGTTCAAAATATACGATGTTTTAGCTTTGTGAATAGAGTTTATATATAGATCTCTTTTGATTTGTAGGTTCATCTAGATTTGAAATGAACCTATACACTAAAAGAGGTATAGATACACTCCATTCACAAAGCTAAAACATCTTATATTTTGAAACGGATGGAGCACAAGGCAAGCTGAGTTTGTTACTAGGATACTATGTACAAGGCAAACTGGCCAGACATTCATGCTGTATACTCTTGTAACTGGCGAAGCGGTTCTCAGTTGTTCACTTTTCGCTGGATATCATGTGCATGTGTAGTTTCCAAGCAAGGTAGTACTAGTAGAAATGTACGGCGGGGTGGATACGTGTGCCGATCAGGCCGTGTCATGCCCGTACGCATGCATCTTCAAAGATGTGCCGCATGCACGCGCAAGTCACGCGCACATGCATGTGCACTGCGATTGGTCGACCTACTGGCTCAGCTCGGCAGTGGACTTATCGTGGTTCAGCTGCTTATATTCCCAGTCTCGCCAGACCTACACGCACACGTTATTAATTACGTTAGCGTTTGTGTGTATATATACCGTGTGTTATACCATCGGCTTGTCCAGCGTTCATCCCTCGGGAAGAGACATCATTCGATCGAGTTGCTGCTCGATCGCTGGGAAGCCATGGCTGGAGCTTACGTGCGCACGGGGGTGTCCCTCGCAGTGATCTGCTGCTTGCTGGCCATCGGTGCCGACGCCCTGGAGCCGAGCGGGTGGGTGAGGGCGCACGCCACGTTCTACGGCGGCAGCGACGCATCAGGCACCATGGGTACGTCTAATTAGGCCGACGTCTGTCGTAGCTAGCTAATAACGAGGCACACTTTGTGATCCTATACGCGCGCAGGCGGCGCGTGCGGGTACGGCAACCTGTACGCGCAGGGGTACGGCACGCGGAGCACGGCGCTGAGCACGGTGCTGTTCGGCGGCGGCGCGGGGTGCGGGCAGTGCTACAAGATCGTGTGCGACCGCAAGACGGACAAGACGTGGTGCAAGCCGGGCGTGTCGGTCACCGTCACGGCCACCAACTTCTGCCCGCCCAACTGGGACCTCCCCAGCGACAACGGCGGCTGGTGCAACCCGCCGCGCCCGCACTTCGACATGGCGCAGCCGGCATGGGAGAAGATCGGGGTCTACAAGGGCGGCATCATCCCGGTCATATACCAGCGGGTCCCCTGCGCCAAGAAGGGCGGGGTGCGCTTCACCGTCAACGGCCACGACTACTTCCAGCTCGTGCTGCCTACCAACGTGGCGGCGGCGGGCTCGGTCAGGGCCATGGACGTCTCCAAGTCCGGCGGCGGGGACTGGATGGCCATGGCGCGCAACTGGGGCGCCAACTGGCACTCGCTCGCGTACCTCAACGGCCAGGCGCTCTCCTTCAGGCTCACCATCACTGACGGACAGACCGTCGTCTTCTCCAACGTCGTGCGCTCCGGATGGAGGTTCGGACAGACCTTCGCCAGCAATCTGCAGTTCAAGTAGTGAGCAACGCTCGCTCGTTTAATCTGGTTCACGGCCACAAGATTTGCTTCAAATTAGGCATCCGAATTACGTCTGTTAATTACGACGATGTCACAGTTCAAGTGTTCTCCTATAGTAGTATCTGATTGCGTACCTCGTTTACATGTAAACATGAACACTGCTGGCTTGCATGTGTGTTAATGTACATAAAGAGATGAATTTCTCATGTTTTTTCCGAAGGTATATATTAAGTTCTGTGAGGATTTGAACGAATTGAGATCATCGAACCTGCATGCTAGACAACAGTTATGAACTCTGATATAGTATATAGAAACCGGCATTGCAGCATGAAGCTTTACGAGATCGCATGATGCATAGGAATGTAATTTAGCCGCCTAAAAAGGACTGTTCAGCTCGGCCGGCCGGTGAAGTAGTAGTAGCGTGAGGCTAGACTTTTCTTTCTTCTGAACTAATGCAGTCGAAAGAGAGTGGGAAGTCAAGAGGTCAGGCGAGGTGCCAACGTTACCTATCTATCTTGAACAGTACGTGAGGTGAGAAGAGTTTGACTTCGCCGCGTGAAGCAAGCATATAGCTGATGCCTTGATGGTTTACTAAGGTGTTGACAACTTTTCGGTAGCTACACTAACCTACGCTAGCTTCTTGTTCTTGCTACGTGGGTACACGTGATCTCGGGCCTGACAACGTCACCCTGGCCTCGTCCATTTTCATTTGTCCAAGCTCTCCTTCCCCGGCAAAGTATCGAGTGCAACGGGGCTTGTGGTGCACCCGGAGCACCAAAGATTTGTGCAGTCTTCTACAAGTTGACAAAAAAATCAAAAATAACGTTAGCATATAGACATAATATATCTATAACATGATGCAAAGTTTCAATTCAAAATCGTGAACATAGCTGCGGAAACAAAAAAAGACAAATCTGTAGATGAATAGTGGCTACTCCATGTTGGGCTACAAATTCAGCCCATTATT
Organism: Avena eriantha; assembly: GCA_910589775.1. Lineage (NCBI taxonomy): Eukaryota > Viridiplantae > Streptophyta > Magnoliopsida > Poales > Poaceae > Avena > Avena eriantha. The sequence continues at coordinate 126,950,226 of OU342745.1, forward strand.
AGCATATACACTAAAGTTGTTAATTTTATTTTGGAAACTGTGATTTAAATTTGGAGTCGGAAATTTCTATTGTGCTAGGCGCTAGTTGTTTCTATTGTATAAATTTTTGGTAGAATTTTTTAAATTGTGCAAATATGAAAACCAAAATCCGGTGCACCGGGTGCACCACAAGTCCGGTGCACCAGATACGTTCTCCTCCTTCCCCATCTGTGGCAACCTCTCGGAGGAACTTGAACCATATCCACCAAATTTACACCGTTGGGGAGTCTTTTTTTTTCTCCGGCACCTCCAACTACCCCCCCATACCTTTTCTTCTCTTTCCATATTTAAAAAGTACAAAATATAGATCCAAAAAGTGTCATCGGGCGAACTCTGGTAGGCAATGATGGCTGAAAGCTCCGGCGAACAACAATAATCGATCAGAAGGTAAATTTCATGGGTGTTGGGGTTTTGGGTACCAATGGAGTTCTCCTCCCAAATTTGGGTGTGGGAGTTAAGGTGGGATGGGTATGGTGGATGGGAGTGGGGGTTTCGGCCGAAACACCCAAAACGAGGGATGTGGGCACACTTGGGCTATTCTCACGCAACCACTTTGCCCATCGCACAAACCCACCTCTTAGGTGCAGCGAGAACCAAAAACCCAATGTGTGGACTCATCGAATTGTGCACGGATCGCATAGCTACTAAATTGTCCAAACTAGAAAACAATGAAAATATTTTAGTAGTCCACCTTAAATGTAGACTACTCTAGACGAGGCATACCACCGAGTCGGTTACAGATTAGTGTTTCTTTTAACTTTCTATCTAAATCTTGCCGTATTCCTCAAGGAATCGCGTCTTTCATGGGCTTGGGGCCACCTGAAACATCATGGGTTTATCACCGCCGGTGGCTCACCATGTGGCCTCTCGCTGGGCCAAACAGGGTAGGCCCATCTTAGGCACCCTTAGGGCATACCTATATCAGTTATTGTTTGATAAAGGACGATATACTATTACCAAGATGGTTTTTAGGTACACCCAAACTCTAAAACAACTCAATGTCAAGATCAAGTTTGCTATAGATGGTGAATCATATGCAATAATTTATGTAAATAATATTAATGCAAATTCTTTTATATAAAGGCCACCTACGATTGGGCGTGGCCTGGTGAGCTCACAAGTCTTACAAATGATCATGTGGACATGTTTTTCTTACGTTGGTAGTTGCATATGTTGTTATAGAAATGGCCAAGTCAATACTCCCCTATGTAGTTGCATTGATACCAACCCCTACATAAATATGAATTATTAGACAAATCCTAATATGTCTCGAGTGGCAGTGACATTGGGTGATGCTTACCTATTTCGGGAGTCGTTGTGAGCATTTGCCTCCCCGTCTCGCATTATGGGAAAACCCTAGCTCTATATTTCTATGAGTAGGCATTGCCCTATTGCGTCATGTCTTTGATGAAGACATTGTCTTGGGTCAATGAGGTTGAGGTTGACCAACATCGTCTTGATTCACATGGATGCTAGATTATCTGGCTTGAATCCTTTTTCATGGTATTAGGTTTGGCAACGATGTCGATGGCACGAGGAGATGGGTTTGCAAAGATATTTTTGTTTGATAGTTGGGTCACTCAGACATGTCCTCGGGTTGTTTAGCGGCCCACCATGTAAATGTGGAAGTCGGAGCTGCTGTGGAAGGAGTCTTGGCAACAACAATGGCATGCGATGGGTGTTCGGAGGACGGGCCCTGGTTGGAGCAAGCAGATGTGAGTCACCATCGTTTAGCTAATCCGCCTCGGTCTCCATTGTGTTTCTTCCTTTTCTTCTAGCATGTGTTTGTTGTTGCCCTAACATATTCTTTTGTTTCGAGACTCTTTTGGTTGCATCATGTGTTGCTATATTAATATAGTGAGGTCGAAAGCCTGTTTTGAGAAGGAAAGAGAACCCCACGCTTGATGCAATGCTAAAACTCAAAGGTTGGACGAGTTTATATTTCACGAGATGTTGTCTTTGATGAGAATGTCTTTCCGTTTGCATCCCTTCATCCCAATGCTGGTCATCGCCTTCTCGAAGAAATTCTTCTTCTACCTCCTGAAACATCATCTCCTACGGAGCCAGATAGGGGTGTGCATACTAATGATCATTTTTTGCAACCGGTGCCTCTTGTTGATCCTACACAGGTAACAACTAATGAACCCGGTACTGGTTCCCCTAGACAAACTAAAAAAATCTGGAGACGGGGGAGAAAACGATACACAAAATGATACAGCACAGCAAAATACATCTCCAGTACAAAACAACCCGGATTTTGGTGAAGATTCTGGGGACGAATCGTCCTCGGATCCGGCGCCGTCTGCGCCTGATACAGCCCAGTCGAGTGACAGTGACATGCCGCACCAGCCGCGTGATGCCACGTCATCCTCACTCCCTCGGTATCATGCCCAAGGACGCACACCATCTCCCTCCCGTACGCGCACTGATTCCTGTGTTGACACGCCACGATCCATAGGTGGGCCTGGGGGCGCGCTGGCTCGGTCCCTGCCTTCCTTTGTCCGGGTTGACCAGTCACCGCCCCGATCTCCGCCTCGGTCCTCTCTCTCGCCTAGGATGACCTCTGCGCCCGATGCCCACGACAGTGGTAGCGGTGGGGACACTGTAGAAGATTCCCCTTCCACTGATTCTTCTACTCCTGGATCTTCTGCACCACCGAAAAATGTCCCTCCTCCTGGTGCTGAACCAAGAGCAAGGCTACAAAAAGGTATTGTTAATCCCAAAATATGAACTAATGGAACAATTAGCTGGGTACAATTAACTACTACAGGAGAACCAGAAAAATTTACAAGAGGCTCTTACTGACAACAATTGGAAGAATGCTATGCAAGAGGAGTATGATGCCCTTTTGCCAACAACACTTGGCACCTTGTTCCACCCAACTCTAATAAAAATATAATTGATTGCAAGTGGATATATCGTTCAAGAAAAATGTTGATGGCACAATTGACAGGTATAAAGCTCGCCTTGTTGCAAAAGGGTTTAAGCAAAGGTATGGAATTGATTATGAGGATACCTTTACTCCTATTGTCAAGGCTGCCACCATTAGACTTGTTTTGCCTATATTACTCTCAAAAGGCTGGAGTTTACGACAACTAGATGTCAAGAATGTGTTTCTACATGGTGTTCTGGAAGAGGAGGTTTGCATGTGACAACCACCCGGTTTTCAATCTCCTGCTACTCCTAACTATATTTGAAAACTTTACAAAGCTCTTTATGGATTAAAATAGGCACTTCGAGCATGGTATTCTCGTCTTAGTGAGAAACTTCACTCTCTTGGTTTTGTTTCTTCCAAGGCAGATACATCTCTATTTTTGTTTGACAAGGGAGGTATTCAGATGTTTCTTCTTGTTTATGTTGATGATATTATTGTCACCAGCTCCTCAGACACAGCCATCACAACATTATTAAAGAGTTTAAGTAATGATTTTGCCCTAAAGGATCTTGGGGACCTTAATTATTTTTTTGGTCTTGAGATTCACAAACAGTCCAATGTTTTACTCTTAAATCAGGACAAATATGCTACAGATCTTCTTGCTAGAGTTGGCATGAGCACATGTACACCCTGTCCCACAACATTGTCCAGTACACACACTCTCTCATTGATTGATGGTTCTCCACTTGGACCTGAAGACAACACAAGGTACATGAGTATTGTTGGTACTCTTTAGTAATTGACACTCACACGACCCAATTTATCCTTCTCAGTCAATAAGGTATGTCGGTTTTTGCATGCTCCCACTACTGCTCACTAGATAGCGGTGAAGAGGATCCTGAGATACATCCTGTAGGGGTTCCGCGTATGAAAACAATAAAATTTTACTCTACGCCCCTAAATCCCAGAAGCTGCCAGGACCTATCTATTAGTAATACAGTAACGGGAGGGGCTTTTCACGAACTTACCCTTGAAGACCGAAAAGCGTTATCAATGCTCAGGAGAGCGTGGTTGATGTAGACGAGCCGAACCCGACCTCAAGGTCGTGATGAAGTCCTTGCGCTCCTTCTGGCTCCAACGACTTGAGTGCCTCAAGTGCAACACCTCGCGGGGAGTTACACATGTCCGGTGCCTGAGGATGACTCCCGCTTCCCTGATCCAGCAGCAGTTGCGGAAGTAGAGCTCCCGGATTTGAATCCCGCAGCGCGACGGCGCTCCGCGGTGAAGATATCTCTCGCTCACGCAGTCCAGACTTGAGACCACGGTCACGAGAGAGAGAGGGGGAGAGAGAAAATATCAATTAGAGGTCCTCCCAAAAGTGGGGAGACCTTTATTGATTATTGGTGTATTTTTCTAGGCCAAATACCCCACTATATATAGGGGGAGGGGAGGTACTACCTCCCTCAAAGTCCCGGGGTGGGACTAAAGGAGAGGAGGGGTGGGGAGGCCGCTGGCCATCCCCTAGTGAGCTCTGCGGGGGGGGGGGGGGGGGGCTAGGCCCAGCCGGCCAGCCCCCTTGGCCCCTCTCCCCTTTCCTCTAATGGGCCCTTTCCCTCCGGAATTGGCCCATTAAGCCTTTTTGACCTTTAATTGATTTTCTCTTTATTAAATAATTATGAATAAATGATTAAATCAATATTTAACATTCATTCACATATTATTCAACCTCCGTGGCCATGGAACACCTTCCACCTCCACTCCGGACTTACCAAAACCCTTCCGGTTTTCTCTCTTCTTTTCTTCGGTGATTCTACCGATCCTATAAACACTCTCTAAGAATCATCAAACCCTTAAGCGTGATACCCCACGGTTCGGAAACACTCCAGACATGGTCGGGACACTCCCGCACCAATGATCGACAGAGGGACCTGGATGGCCATGTGACCCCTGTGCGTTCCACGAAGATCTTTCTTCGTTTGAACCGGGACAGTCGTGTCTTATTCCCTTTGTCACTTGATACTTGCATTGCCCGAGATCTGATCAATGACATCTCCATGTCGTGTTCAATCTCGTTACCGAACAGCGCTACTTGACTCGTTTCGACAAGTGATACCCCCATGATTAAATCACACGATGCGCAGCTATTGGATATAACTTCTCCGAGTGGGCCCTTGAGTATCTTACCGTCACATGGACGGACAAATCCCGCTCTTGACATATATTGCCTCTACGGTTTCCTCCGAATACCTGAACACATCTTTATAACCACCGTTTTACTAGATGGCGTTTGATGCTATCTAAGCACTGTCGAGAGACAGTGATTGATATAGCCTCACGGTCTAAGGAATAGTCTACGAGGATCCATTTCTAATCATCGTAACTTGAACTTCGTGACATGATCGGGTCACGATGTTTAGGTTGGTTATTGGTTCATCATCTCATTCTAAGAATGAGATGACCTCATTTCCAACTGGCATAAATGCCACATGATCAGGAAACATGATCATCTGTTGACCAATGAACCAGTGACTAGAGTTTCACTGGGAACCCCTGGTTGTTTGTATATCACACATGTATTGATGTTTCCACTCAATACAATTACAGCATGATATAAAACTTAATCATAAACTATATGAAATATGATAATAGTCCTTACTACTATTTGTCTCTAGGGCATATTTCCAATAGTCTCCCACTTGCACTAGAGTACAAATACACTAGCTGCATTTTGTTCTCAATCATTGGCACCATATAACCGGTACCCTGAACATGCTTGCTCATGGAAGAGGTTGAGTCTTGGGTCTGTACTTTATAGTCCCAAATCCTTTGCAACTTACTAATGTCACCTTAATTGACATCAATACTTTATCATCACATGATAACATCTTTGTGTATGCATCGTCGCTATGGCAGCAGAACGAGGCATGATTCTAGGAGCCTACAGTGACGTTAGATCAACCTCGAGGGCTTTCTCATGGGCACTGTGCCCTGAGACACATCATTCTACGTTAAAAGAGAACTAGCCCCGCCATAACATTATACAACACTTTAGATGGTACCCTTACCTATTATAAATGTATTCATCGAAATACTAGAGCACTCTGTGCAACTTTCGATGTTTTGTTCACCTCGCTTCCTACTTGACTTTAATTGGTATCTACAGGAGTTTCCAACATATTCCCTTATAACATAACTCTTTATGCTTTAAGATATGTTATCCTTTATGGATTTGGAAAATATGTCCACAGTTCTCTATTAGACACTGCAGACAAAAACTTGGTTCAACGTTCTGTGATTCGAACTTAATCACTTTCAAACGTTCCATATTTGGATCACATATTATGCTAAGTTATCATCATGGTTTACTAAGACAGAACCTATGTCTCAACATAGTGGATGATGATCATCCTTTCTATCTTTCAACCATTGATGTTTAAACTTAATGTTATTCCCGATTCGAGTTGTTAAGGACCAGTTCCTTAATTAACTTCTATTCGGAAACCCTTTTCAGAATCCCTTAAGGAATACTACACAATATCATAATACACCTATTATCAACTTTCACATCTTATAAATCATTATTTATAAGTATTTGCGCTTTCATTCTTAACACCCTTAAGAATCACTCCTATAAGCTCCCACTCAAAATATGTTCCTACATATTTGAATTTGAGTCTTATATTGCTCCCACTTAAAATATGTCAATCACATATTGTTTCAGGAAGACTTTCATAGCTCCCACTCAATTTATGCAAATTGCATATCCACTCACTATTTTGAATAACTTCAAAATCTTTTGATCAAATATCAAACTTGGAGATTTACTATGAGATACTAGTACTTTACAAGTTTTAAATCCACTAGACATTTAGCACACATGAATCAAATTCATTTGAATTTATCCAATACTTTACAAATTGTGCTTTTGTCATTCACCCCCTTTTTCCTACTATGGCTTTGCAGTCATTTGGGAAAATTCAAGTAACCCCTTTTACTTGTGAGATTCAGCAACGAATTGCTTTCTAATCTCAAGGGAAGTTTGCTTCTAGGATTTCTCATAATTTAGTTTACCATTATTTCCTTTGTAGTTCGTAGGTATGTCACATTCCAAGAATCATGACAAATGATTCACAAATGTCTCCATACAAGATATGGATTACATTTTGAATCCTACTTCATGTAGTGAAAACACTAGTGGGGAAAACACAATGATCAATATCATTGATTCTTTCCTTCTGTGAAGAGAATCGTTCAGGAATGTTGTCCGTTGCGCTTCTCAACACTCTGATGCAGGGTTTTGAATCCTCATCGTGTTTTACACTATTTTCCATTTGCTTCATAATTGAGAAACATCACTAGAAGTGAGCTTTCTCAAGAATGCACCAAAATCCAAGCAATACAAGTTTTGCTTTCCTTTTGGTTTAGCTATGGATTTCGTATTCAAAGTTTCCAATGAATATACTACAAGGACTTATTCTCTATCGTTTTGGTTATATCGAATAACCCCAAAACTTTCACGAATTCAAATGGTTCGCTACATTCTAATTGAGTGCTAACTATTTCTAACTAATGGTCTCTACATCTACACTACAACGATTTATTTGGTGCCTTCTATTCAACCCCTTTGATATCTAATATCACATTATGATGCTCTGTATTTTGAGGTTTCAAAACACTTTGCATTCCACAATTTCTTTTATGCCATTCTTATAAAGTTGAATTTCATTACTATTGATCAAATCATAGTAATTGGATTCTCTTTTATATTTATACCCTTTGTTAATGAAACATTTTGATCAAATCAAATAGTTTCATATTCATGTTTCCTCTGGTAAACTACTTTACACATTTAAACAATCATTTAATGATAATTACCATTTTCGTTAAAACACAATACATCAAATATGTATTTACTTTTAACAATTCTTTAAACACTTTGTATTCAAGTAATACACGGTGTTCAAGTTATTTTGCCGAACTTAGGCATGATTCATATGTGATGAGATATCGAATAACTTTCACATATTATCACATAACTTTGAATTTAAATAATGGTTTCATTCATTAATGAACATATCATTAAGTTGGGTATTTTAAACAGGGCATTTTAATGTTTTACAAATGTTCATGCATTATCAATTAGTTTCAAACAATAAGGATAATTCACACATAATCAAACAAGATATGAACACGAATAGAAATCATTCATAAAAGCAGAACAACTGTTTGTTGCAAACTCATATGAATAACCATCTCACGAAGTGTGAGACACACTAAAGAAGTTCACAATCTCTTGATTACAATAATCATCCTAAACATAAACTAAATGATAAATGTCGAGGGAAAGTGTCATCGGCCATCATCATCATGCTCGCCATCAACACGCAACGTCACCTCCTCTCCAGCAAGCACCTCTCATGCAGAAGGACCTGTTTTCAGTAAAACAGAACAAGTATCAGATATACTTAACACTGCAATGTGTTTGCAACATTATAACATTTATAAAACTGTATATCAAATATATACCTTTGTCGTTGACGACCTGAGCGACATCTGGTTCAACTAACACATTCCTGAGATGTGTCATGAACCGGTGGAACTCCATTGTTTCCGTGTCGCCCCTCATTATGCAAGTCCTGACTTGTACTTGGTAGCTTAGTGGTAGCGACCGTAGCACAGCAGCGTTTGCAAAAGATCCCGTAATCCAGACGTCCAGGAAGTATGCAGGCCTCATGTACACATCATGCATGTGCTCCAAGTGGTCGTCCAGTGATGAGTTCTCCTCCATCTTAATGGAGAGGAAGTCTCCCATCATCTCATGCTCCCAAATGCGTGTCTGCTCCACGGAATGTGTCCAAAGCTGTAGCATGACCGAACGAGGGGTGACATCATCCACGAAAGGTCATAGCTCGTCCACCATTTCGAAACGCATCACAATTGAAATATAGGAGGCCATCTCACGACGGAGATAGCGGTCTTTCCGCTCTTCTGGGGTCTCAAGGTTCGTGGGCTGATCCAAATCCATCCCGTCGAGTATGTAGTCGACCACATCGTTCTCGCTAAGGAGAACATGGAGACTAGCAACCCAAATGGAGAAGTTCGATCCATCTAATTTGAGCTTCTCTCCTTCTAACCAATCGTCAATAGGAAAGGTAATCTCGGGAAGAACCATTTTCTACATTTATAATTGCAAAAGGAATTTAGACTAAGTTTATAATTAAATGAGTTAATAATAACTCCACTCAGAAATGCCTATCCCCAAAAGGGTTCCTAGTGATAACACGACCCCTATCAGCCACATCTCCCCCGATCATCACTGCCATCAATGTGGGTTCAAGGGTGGACGCTAAACGTCGGTCACATCATTCATGTGACTCGTGCTTGATCTTTCGACCATCCGCGTTTCGAGGCCATGTCTGTACATGCTAGGATCGCCAACTCAACCTTAGTGTTTTCGCTGTGCAACATGGCTTGCACCCACTGTATGTGAACGTAGATATGTCTGACACCCGATCATCATGACATGCCTCATACCGAAGAACTTTCTTGGTGGTGCACACTAAGGGGGAACACAATCGTTGGTAATTTTAACAGGGATCATCTTATTAGGCTACCGTCGAGTATCTAATACTAGCACACAATAAGATATACAAACAATAACATTGAATCTAAATGCTATGTGATATGGTCCTTCCCGTCGTGATCTCCATCCGTCGTCACCGGGTTCCGGCGCCAGGGTTCCGGCGCCGTAGACACCAGGGTACCAGTGTCATTCCGGCGTGGTAGTCCGTCACCTCCGTGACTATCTACTACTACGTAACAAAAGGTAATTACTTTACCTTTGCCACAACCATATCACAAAGTAACGCCCTCCTGCAAAATAAAGTTAGACGCCTCTACTTTATCTTTGCATGTTTTACGTGGCTGAATGGGCTTTTGCACAAGAACCGTTCTTACCTACAAACTTTCAGCACAACGTTGATCAAGTAGTTGTCTCTACTACACCCCTTTCGGGGCCCTCCGTTGCAAATGGTATACCAACTAATGCGAGAGAGACAAACATCCCACTAAGCCACTTTATACGATACAAGCCGTATGCTAAGCATGGACTAGTCTCGCGAATGAACGCGTAAAGTCGGTTGGGGGCCGCTTCATCGAGCATTACTGCGGTATACACAAGTACACGTGGGAGGGTAACAACTAAAAGATCAACGCCCACATGCTACATCTCGTGTGTTCTACCCGTACTAGCATTACTACGCATAGATCTAGCTTTGATACCACTGTAGGGGTTCCGCGTATGAAAACAATAAAATTTTACTCTACGTCCCTGAACTCCAGAAGCTGCCAGGACCTATCTATTAGTAATATAGTAACGGAAGGGGCTTTTCACGAACTTACCCTTGAAGACCGAAAAGCGTTGTCAACGCTCAGGAGAGCGTGGTTGATGTACACGAGCCAAAGTCGACCTCAAGGTCGTGATGAAGTCCTTGCGCTCCTTCTAGCTCCAACGACTTGAGTGCCTCAAGTGCGACACCTCGCGGGGAGTTACACACGTCCGGTGCCTAATGATGACTCCCGCTTCCCCGATCCAGCAGCAGTTACGGAAGTAGAGCTACTGAATCCGAATCCCGTAGCGCGACGACGCTCCGCGGTGAAGATGTCTCTCGCTCGCGCAGTCCAGACTTGGGACCACGATCACGAGAGAGAGAGGGGGAGAGAGAAAATATCAATTAGAGGTCCTCCCAAAAGTGGGGAGACCTTTATTGATTATTGGTGTATTTTTCTAGGCCAAATACCCCACTATATATAGGGGGAGGGGAGGTACTACCTCCCTCAAAGTCCCGGGGTGGGACTAAAGGAGAGGAGGGGTGGGGAGGCCGCCGGAGATCCCCTAGTGGGCCCTGCGGGGGGGGGGGGGGGGGGGCTAGGCCCAGCCGGCCAGCCCCCTTGGCCCCTCTCCCTCTCCCTCTCCCCTTTCCCCTAATGGGCCCTCTCCCTCCGGAATTAGCCCATTAAGCCTTTTTGACCTTTAATTGATTTTCTCTTTATTAAATAATTATGAATAAATGATTAAATCAATACTTAACATTCATTCACATATTATTCAAGCTCCGTGGCCATGGAACACCTTCCACCTCCACTCCGGACATACTCGGGACTTACCGAAACCCTTCCGGTTTTCTCTCTTCTTTTCTTCGGTGATTCTATAGATCCTATAAACACTCTCTAAGAATCATCAAGCCCTTAAGCGTGATACCCCACGGTTCGGGAACACTCCAGACATGGTCGGGATACGCCCGCACCAATGATCGACAGGGGGCCTGGATGGCCATGTGACCCCTGTGCGTTCCACGAAGATCTTTCGTCGTTTGAACCGGGACAATCGTGTCTTATTCCCTTTGTCACTCGATACTTGCATTGCCCAAGATCTAATTAATGACATCTCCATGTCGTGTTCAATCTCGTTACCGAACAACACTACTTGACTCGTTCCGACAAGTGAGACCCCCGTGATTAAATCACACGCTGCGCACCTATTGGATATAACTTCTCCGAGTGGGCCCTTGAGTATCTTCCCGTCACATGGACGGACAAATCCCGCTCTTGACATATATTGCCTCTATGGTTTCCTCCGAATACCTGAACAAACCTTTATAACCATCGTTTTACCAGATGGCGTTTGATGCTATCTAAGCACTCTTGGAAGACAGTGATTGATATAGCCTCATGGTCTAAGGAATAGTCTACGAGGATCTATTTCTAATCATCGTAACTTGAACTTCATGACATGATCGGGTCACGATGTTTAGGTTGGGTATTCGTTCATCATCTCATTCTCAGAATGAGATGACCTTATTTTCAGTTGGCATTAATGCCACATGATCAGGAAACATGATCATCTGTTGACCAATGAAGTAGTGACTAGAGTTTCACTAGGAACCCCTGGTTGTTTATATATCACACGTATATTGATGTTTCCACTCAATACAGTTATAGCATGATATAAAACTTAATCATAAACTATATGAAATATGATAATAGTCGTTACTACTATTTGTCTCTAGGGTATATTTCCAACACATCCATGGTACATATACAGTTGGTTTGACTTTTCAGCCCTCTACCTCAACATTTCTTAGTGCCTTCTCAGATTTGGCTGGTGATCTTGATGACAAGCGTTATACAAGTGGTTTTGCTATTTTTTGTCCTAATCTCATATCTTGGAGTGTCAGGAAAAACAACCCATAGTGTCACGCTCTATTACCGAGGCTGAATATAAAGCTCTTGTTAATGCTATAGCAGAACTAATCTGGGTTAAGGCTCCCATCAGGGAACTAGGCGTTAATCTTACAGAAAAACCTTGTTTATGGTGTGACAATCTTGGTGGTACTTTTCTGTCTGCTAACCCAATTTTTCATGCTCGCACTAAATATATTGAGATTGATTTCTATTTTGTTCGTGAGAGAGTTGCTAGCAAACAACATGACATCCAATTTATCTTAAGCAAGGATCAGATTGTTGATGGTTTCACAAAGACGTTATGCTGCAAGAAGTTCGATGAGTTCAAGCGTAATCTAAATCTTTCCAAACTTTAGATTAAAGGGGTGCTAGATGTATTTTGTCTTTACATGGCATGAAGTAGTACTCCACCCAACATACGTATTCATGTATATGCCACCCAGGGGGCTTTTCCCTGACTATATCAACACGTAACCGATGCCACCCGAGGGTACGCATCGTTCCCCCACACTATTACGACTTCCACAGTCACCTCCAACTATGCGCAGGATTCCGACAAGGAACGCCTCTCAGTGGAGATGCTCACGTGTGAGTCGGAGCACGACCGTGAGCAGGAGGAGAGGCGCAGGGTGGTCACGCTCGTCGAGGCGCGCCTGGTTGCCACCGTAATCAAGCTGCATGCGGCGGACCCGGTGGACCTCTCCGAGGAGTGCTCACACCAGAGCTCCACCTACGCCGCCGCACCCTGAAGCTCTCGCCTCGCCAAATATCGATTTTGGTCTGGGACGTGGCGGACCCCCTCACCAAATATCGATTTTGCAGCGAAGGTTGTTCTTCCTCTGTTCGCAAATTCAAAATTTTCAGTTCAAGTTTTAGGGGCACTGCTCGGCGTCGCCTCCCGCGAAGCGAGTACTCACGGATTCAGCGTCCCGTACTCCGACGTTGTAAGTGCTAGAGATGCTCTAACTTGTACCTAAAGTTGGATTCGGTTAGATCAACTATGACAAGTTGAACAAAATGAGCAATTCTACGAATTTCAGTGTGGAACAAAAGGAGCAGATCCACTTAGTTTTCAACAGCTTCTTCGTTTTCCTCCTTACCCCCCCTCCCCCCTCCCCCCCAACACACACACACTTTGTCATCGAGACCAAGAAAAACAAAACGCCACCCAAGTACTCAACCTGCTCACTCACAAGACACATCAAAATCTACTCATTTCAATGATGAACCAAAGGAACAATTCACGGTTATTTTTCTACAATCTGTGCGTTTTGTTCCTTCCCCACACATTGTCATCGAGACCAACAAAAACCAGACGCCACCCACTAGCACATCAAAATCTACCCATCATATGAAAAGCAAAAGAGAAAAAAAACATGGCCAAGAAAGAGACAAGGAGGAGAGAGTCGACGCTTGGCCTAAACGTTATCAAAAAAGAACATGTCTGACAGCACCGACTCTTCCTCCTTCACTCCGCCGGGAGCCACCACTTGATCGTAGTCCCACACGAGTGAGGTCCAGAGATCATCGTTTGCCAAGTTATGATCCAGCTCCACCAGGTCCCACTCCATGTCCTTGTCATCCAGAACCACCTTGCCCGTGGCCTCTGACGGCCCACTATCGTCCTCATTGAAGCATTCAGGTTGGCCCAACTCCATGGCCTTGTTGCCGAGCTCTTCCTGGCCCGCAGACTCAGCCGGTCCGCTGGGTGCGCTCTGGTTGCAAGACTCATGGTGGTCCAACTCCATAGCCTTGCCACCCGCAGCCTTGGGTGGCTCACTGTCGCCCACATTGACTGACGCATCTGTCGTGGCGTCCAGAATTGGGCTCGGCTGGCCCTTAAGCCCACTGACCATCTCCTCGCACTCCTCGAGCCCATCGGATGTGACGCCGCTAGCGCAGGCGTGCGCTTGCTCCTCGCCCTGCAGCAGCGACGGTGGTGACGCTGAGATGTTTCTCCTGCTCGTTTTGTGATTCTCTGCGGGCTTGGTTCTCCCAGCTCCTCTCTTCTTTGCTTTCCCCTTGGGCTTGGTGTTGGTGGAGCATGGTCGGCGGCCACCCTTCCGCTTGCCACCGCCGGGCAGCTTGCTGAGGTCGACGTCGACGACCACGCCGTCGCCGCCGTCGCGCGCCGGCCTCTTGCTGAGGTGCGAGTTCCAGTGGTTCTTGATCTCGTTGTCCGTCCGGCCGGGTAAGTGGCCGGCGATCAGGGACCACCTGAGAGAATCAAACAGAAAATTAAAAACTACAGAGAGGATTGACCACGATGCGCAGCACAGGAAACGCGCGCAGCTCTTACAGGCTACGACGAATGGCACCCATGGGCATGGCACTGGCAGCCCTGCAGCGGTCAGTGCGTTGCATGGCTGGAATCTCTTGTTGCAGCGCAGGCCAGGCCACATGGCGATTCAATACGCTTGCCGGAACCCAACCACCGTACTGGTACCTCGCCGCGCAGGCGCGAGGGGGCGGCATTGATGAACGCATCTCCTCTCTCTCTCGCGCGCGCGGATGCATGTGCCCAGTGCCCGACCGACACGTACGAATGGTAAAGCGCTGCAGCATGTGTCTGTCTGCGTTGGCAGCAATTGCTTGGCTCGTAGTAGTGGTAATTAGCGTGATCAGATCAGGGACATGGAATTGCAAGCTATAGTTGGGTTTTGCTACAGTAGTAGACGCGGCATGCATGAGATGCAATGACAGAGCAAAAGAGTGCCGTCATTCTTTGTTTCTTCCTCTGCTTTCTGAGAACGGCCGGTGCTCCGGCAGTTTCTATGGAAATAAATCCTATGAGACCAGGCCAGTGCTCCGGCAGTCTCATAAGATTTTTTTCTCCAGTTTCTATGCCCGACAAAGGCTGAGATCTTACTTGACTCAAATTTAAGTTAAAGTTCTGTCCGTAAGATGTGCCACGTAGGATTTTAATCGACGTGGAAGAGTGAAGAGAGACAAGGGGAATCCCTCCCTCACGTGAGAAACGAGGTCCGGGGATCCCCGGTCACGCGCAGCACACGCCTTGGCTAGGAAAAAAAGAGTGGACGCGCTAGCGACAAGGCGATACGGATCCGTGTCCACTAGTCGGTACACATGTCAGAGACTGAGAGCAATAGATTTCAATGCACGGATCGGGGAGAAATAATGATGGGTTGATACACCTCACTGTCAGTGGATCTTAAGACGGGGAGGAGGCGCATGCCGCTGAAATAAATGGAGCGAGTGACAGTGACCACGCCTCTCCTTGCCCACGAGACCACGAGGGCTGATTAAACAATGGTCTCGCCCGATCAATGTAAGCAAGACGACAACATACAGAGATACGTATATGGGTGCTAGGTGGGCCGGGTTTTGTGCTTGGCATGGAAATTATTACTGTAATAATAAGGCTGTCAGTTAGGTTCTGTTGATGGTATCTCTATTTTTTTTTTCAGGTAAGAAGAACCCAAGCCAGGAGCTATAGCTAAAACCCAAGAAAAGGCTGCCTTGTTTTGTTTTCTTGCGTTTTGTTTTATTCCCTGCGCTGCCTGATACTACGTTTCGACAGAGAAGAAGGACCTTTTAAAACAGGAAGCCTTGTTTGTTTGGGCATAGAGCATCTGTTCTTTTTGGCTAATTAACTTGTGGAGCTCGTTTCCCAAATTGAAGGTTCTCTGCGAACGGTACTACTACCACCAGACCAGCACGGTGCATAATGCCAGAATCATCCAACGAAAGATGGCTTGGAATCATGAAAAACGGAGCAGCCGTCCAAGTATGTACCTGTTGCCAAGGGTGGCATGGAGCTTGATGATCATCTCTTCCTCCGACGACGAGATGTTGCCCCTCTTCAGATCCGCTCTCAGGTAGTTTATCCATCTCAGCCTGCAGCTCTTCCCACATCTCAGCAACCCTATTATCAAGATTCCACATAACACGACCAGCAGCTAATCAGAAATCAAGCGGCTTTTTGACTTGCAAAATGGAAGGTATTTACTACCATATAAGTACATACCAGCATTCTTTGGCAAGGATCTCCAGGCCCCTTCCCCGTGCTCCTTGATGTATCTGGACAAGATGGCATCCTCCTCCCTCGTCCACCTCCCCCTCTTCAGCCCTACCTTCTCGCAGCACGGCGCCCTCCCCATGCGGACACAAACTGGGGGAAATGGAGGTCCGTCAAGGACGAGAGGTAGAAGACCAAGGACTAGGACTAGGACGGCTGGCTTCTAGCGTCAACTGTGGAGTGTGTGCGATGGGTGGAGCAAAAGGCTCAAAAAAAGTGTTAATATATTGGGAACTGGAGACGCCAATCGCTTTCGATATTTCTTCTGGGGCGATTCACTGGGGACTTGTGACAAACAAAAACTTGAGCCCACGGGTGGTGGGCGCGACACGCGCCAGGTCAGGGCCGTCTCAGGGCTCCACCCCTTACGTGCACCCCACGAGCTCCACGAGCATCAAGCTGCACAGCAGATTATGCAATTTGCGGAGGGTTGCTTTCTTGCAGTTATGTGCAAGACGATGATTTGTTTCCTGGTTGATTCTAAAAAGTACACACATTCGCAACAGAGGCAAATCGACCATGATTGGAGAAAAGGGGGGCTAAATACGTTTCGCGCGTGTTTTCGGTGCTCCCCCTAACCCAATTTTGAAAGGATAACTTTGCCCACGCCAATTTTATTTCTTTGGCCCACAAAAGCTCATATCCAACCCTGAATACCCATGCGTATGCATACCATACTCGTACTCCACGTAAAAATGAATTACACATCCACCTACGTCATTCGCAACCCATACCGTGCATGCACGAATTTTGAAACAGCCGTAGTGGAATGACATCTCCTTGGCGGCTAGATCAGATCGATGTCGTCGTAGCCCATCGCTCCCCCCACACGGATCGGTACGTTGCCGCTCCATCGGCACGGACCGGTTCCGCTACCGCCGCTCCTCACTTCTCGTCGCGACTCCTGGTGACCATAGGATCCGATCGACGCCGGCTGCTGTCGGTATCTTCCTGGCTAGGTCGTATCCAGCTCCGCGGGCGGCCAGGATCCAATCATCGTTGCTAGGTTGGTGGCGACGGATCTTTGCACGCTCTAAATGTCGTCGATGGCGATCGTTTTCTTCACGAGCTGATCGCCCTTTGGACGAGCGTTGTTTGCACCATATGATCTTCGGTGTCGCCTGTTCTTAGGTAATCATGCGCTCTCTTTTCTTGATGACCCACATTTTGTTGTTGCAACTGATTCTCAGCAGTACTATGTTATGAATTGTTGTAGGAAATGGTGGACTCTAGGTCTAGTGTTATTGAGCAAGATAAGGACCGTGGTGAGACTAGTCAGATGATTTTAGTTCAAAGTTTGGAGAATGGTCGGATGATTCTTGTTCAGAGGGTGGACATATGCCATATGATAATTTGAACGAAGCAGAAGATGATAGTGTAAGTGATGAAGCTGAAGATGATAATGTGAGTGACATTATCATGTTAAATTTTCTTTTTGGCATCCAACACAATTATAGTTGTTTTAAAATTTTGTAGATGCACAACGATGCTAATATTGAGCAAAACAATTCCAAGGTCTCGAGTGATATTATCATGTCAAATTTTCTTTTTGGCATCCAACACAATTATAGTTGTTTAAAATTTTGTAGATGCACAACAATGCTAGTAATATTGAGGAAAACAATTCCAAGATCTCGTTCGATGAATAGATTAGTGAGGCATGTCGAGTGTAATTTTGATACCACAAGCAAAGAATACCATGATTACATGATAATTAATTGGAAAATGCTCTGTTTCACAAGGAGGATCCGAGCGACGCGTCCTCCGCCTCATACGAGCGACACACGTCCACTGGGCCCACATACATGGGATATCTCCCTTATCTCTTTCTTCCCTATCATTCTTTCCACAAATTTATATGCTCGACAAAAATCTATGGCAAGAGCATGACCACCCGTTCCCCCCACTCCATCGAGGCTCCCACCGGTGCCTTGCCATCCTCTTGCATCGCTGCTGTGCGTTGTCCCGCACGTCAATCTCCTACCCTGCCGTGACTCTGTTCTAGCCAGAATTCGTGGATAACAACGCATGCACGGTGACGATGCAGAGGAGAAGCAATGCTGATTCGAGGCGCTGCTGCGCGCGGCTGCCGATAGTGCTCCCAGCGGGGGCCGGTGGTGCAACAAGGAGCGGTGGCGATGCTACGATGGAGGACAACAACATGTAGTGCTGCAAGGGGCCTTTCGAAGTTTCTACCCCTTGCCATCGACGTTGCTACCTTCGGCCGTCGGTGGTGCTTCCTTGGGAGAAAGACGATGCTACTGTGTGCCATCAATGTTGCTACCTTCTTATACCGACGGTGCTTCCATGAGAGACTGACGATGCTACCAAGGGCCATCGAAGTTGCTACCATGGGAAATCGACATTGCTACCATGGGCCATCAGCGGTGGTACCATGGGACAATGATGATGCTACCATGGGCCATTAGTGGTGCTACAATGGAAGAACGATGATGCTACCATGAGCCATCGGAGATGCTACCACGAGCAATCGACTTTGATACCATGGGCCATTGACGGTGCTACCAAGGGAGAGTGGTGGTGCTACGGGCACTAAGGAGAGATGCTACCAAGAGAGGGCGGAGGTGCTATGAGCTTTCGGGCAGGATGATACCAAGGGATGACGGTGGTGCTGCCAAGGTATGGAGGAGAAGCTGCAATGGGAGGGCGGGGCTGCTGCCAAGGTACGACGACAAAGCTACCATGAGAGGGCGGCGTTGCTTCTAGCCAAAATCGGTGTGCTGCCTACCAACAGCCTCGCGGGGCGTTCATAGGGGGGCAACAAAAGAAGCCGAAGCGAGAGCTTGATGAAAGAACCTTTATAGATCCTCATCATCCTCAGGTTCTGGATACATAGCGAGAAGGGAATCTTCAACATCGAGAGGGAGGATGTTGAATGGCGCATAGATGTCTTTCTTCTCTTGCACATCCTTGTGCAAGCGAATAATCTGTGAAGCAGAATATCAGAGCGGTGCTGCGAGAACCCACCGGTGCTTATGCTAGTCGGCGAAGTACTCCTCGCCGGAGTTATAGGTGGCGCGGTGACGGACTTGAGACCCTGCATGGCAGCGTCATGGCTTGCGCGAAGACGAAGCACAGATGACGAAGGGAGATGTGATGCTCGGTTCTAGAACCGATCAACACACAATGAAAGGGGACAACAACGTCTATTCTATCCAACTAGCTAATTGGACGGTTTCGGAGGCGGAGGTTATGAACCCGCGATCCTCCGGAGGACACTCAACATTCCCCAAATAAATTATCTTTTCTTATTCAATTTTTCAACTTATAGCTGGCTCTCATAATGTGTATGACTATTACGGTGAATCTGACATGGAGACTGGCCATGCTAACGATTCAATAGCTGCACCTAACTCTAGGGAGTCGCACTCGGTCAACAAGGTTAAGGTATGTCTCTAATTATTTTAGTAAGAAAAGCAATGCTGAATCATAGAAAATTTAGTTTTCATGGTTTTGTTTTGAATGTGTAGGTAACATTAGATGATCGGAATGAGAATGTCAATGATTTTGGCCATGTAAAAGTTAAGAGGGATACGTTCTGGAAGATAAAGAAAATGACGTTTGTTTCCGAAGCAATTGGTTTTTGTTTTCTACAATAGCTATGCTAGAAAAAATAAATTTAGCATTAGAAAGGATAAGGTCAGGCTTAGCAAGGTCCTTCAACACATATACGTTTGAGGACGTATGCTTATTCGAGCGAAGGGAACCGTGACATCAAGTTGTTGACCGTAGATGGACGCAGCCGTAGGCTGAGAGCTGAATCTCTATGCACATATCACCATGAAGCTTGGTGCAAAATGCAGGGTCTACTATGTTGGGAGTTTTGAGGACAATCACAGTCATATCTTAGCAAGACCGGATGAAGTACATTTTCTTTGGTCCCACTAATAGATTAAAGAGTACTAGAAAGCCAAGATATTGTCAATGGGAGCCACAGGAATTAGAAAGCACATGATCATGGAATCCTTCATCAGTAAAATATTCTTGGTACAACATGTCAGTGATTGGTGGATTTCGGCCTGGACATCACACGGACCTTAATCCATGATCCCTACCCACGAAGGCCTCAACACTCAAGGCTTAGATGTCTATGCCCAGAAGGTTCAACCGACCTAACCCGTGGGGCTCCAAGACGACTCTCTAGAGATTCCCGAAGACCACACATGTATCCAAGGGAGATCGAGGATCAACTTAACATTCAAGACAAGATGAAGACCTATTGTGACTAAGGGAAACTCTTACACCATTGACGAATATATATACTTGAAGACATTTAAATGAGGGGGGACATGTCATAACCGTCCAAGTCGTAGCCTTTAGCCTTAGTCATAAACCCTAGATTCATCTTCTCTTGCCAGGTCTCGTTATAATTCTGTTGAGATCCCTACCGAGGTTGCGGAAGTAGATCTCCTGGCTGGAATCCCTACAGCACAATGGCGTGCTGCAACGGTGCTGACTTTGCGTGTACAGTTCTTCTTCGGGACCGTGCCACCGCAAAGGCAATGAGAGAGAGAAGGGAATTCTCTAAGGAAAAGTGCCTTAGAGAATATCTGTATTGGTGTATTTAATCCCACCCATGGTCATCCCTTTATATAGGTGGAAGAGGGGTACTTCCCACCTAAGGTTTCCCATGTGGGACTAAAATTAGACAAAGAATAAAGGAAAAATAGGGGCTAGCCGGGTGGGCCAATGGGTGGATGGGTGGGCCACCCCACCCGGACAAGCACATCAAGGAGTAGTGAGCGACAGTGGCTAGACGACCCGGGTTGGCCGACATGCCCTCCCACGGCCCAGCTAGATCGTTGTGGCAGCGACCAATGCCTATCAACGGCCTGCCAAGCGCAGCTACCAGCGTTGTAGCCAGGCGGCCCGGGTGGGCCGGATCGCCCCTCCCGCGTGACCCGCAAGCGGCAGCGGCGGTTGCAGCCTGCTACGCGTGGCCGGGTGGGCCGGTTGCCCACGGCCCAACACACATAGCAAAAGCAACGGCCAACGCTCGGCCGGGTGGGCCGATTGGTTGTGGCCTGCGCGCGGCGGTTGGCTGTCTGCCGCCCGTGCGACGTTCAGCCCCGCCAACCTAGCTGCTGTGTGGGTTGCCTGGCCCACACCGATATGCTTGTTTCAGGTTTTTTTGCCTTTTTCCGGTGACTTTCTCCTAGGCCAATTCCGTTTGAGGTTTTGGCCTATTGAGGAAATTGTCCTATTAATTTAAATATTTATTTAGTATATATTAATTCGCAATTAACATATAATAAATGTATATAGTAAATTGCCATTTATCCAAAACGAATTTCGGTCTTTTTCTTTTTTCTTTCTTCGAACAACTTCGGATCTCTCTAGTACGATTCTGGTTTATCTCTCTTCTGTGATTCCATCTTACAGGAAGATCTCTAAGCGTCGTAGTGCCCTTAAATGTGTTTTCCTACGGTTCGATAATGTCATAGATATGATCGAGACGATCTTTGATCAATGATCAATAGCGGGACCGGGATACCCATATTAACCCCTATGTACTCCATGAAACATCCTTCGTGTCGAACCTTAAACGATATATACAATTCCCTTTGTTATTTGATACTAGACTTGTCCGAGATATTACCATCGGTATCATGATACCTTGTTCAATCTTGTTTCCAACAAGTATTGTTTTATTCATTCACGTGATATTCCATCCCCATGACCTAGTCATACGATGCGCAGCTTATGGATGTAATCCACCGACTGGGATCGGTGTATCTTCCAGTCACACAGGAGAACAAATCCCGATCTTGATACATAGGCCTCAATATGCCCCTTTGGAATACCCAACATGCACCTTTTTCTCCCATTTACGAACATGACGGTTGATGCAGTCAAAGCAATCCTCAGGTAACCGTGATTAATATGATCTCACGGTCTATGGACTAGGACACTCTGTTTCTGACAATTGCAACTGTGAACTAAGTGACATGATCATGTTGAAACAATCATCGGTGGAAAATATCCATCACATCATCTTCATACGATATGACTTCATTGGCAGTTGTCTATAGAAGCAACATGGTCTGTGAACCTTGATCATCAGTTGCCCAATGAACTAATTGAATAAAGACTACTAGGGACCTAGGTTTATTTATATACCACACATGTATCAATGTTTCCGTTTGATATAGTTATAGCATGATATAAAACTATTATGAACTAATGAGATATAAACCCCTTTATTATTTGTCTCTAGGGCATATCTCCTTCATTCAATCCCTTATGCGAGTCCAATTCCTTCCCCCATTGAATTCTATACTACTTCATGCTCCATCCTATGACTATGCTAGGTTTGCATTGACAAGTATAGAAGCTAGGGAGGAAGCCCGAGAACTCGAGTACTGAAGGGTTCCGTACCAGAAAACAAAAAATTCCTATGTTGGAACTGCCTAATGCCCAAGATCTATCTATGTACAAATGCGGTACCGACCGGAGCGTATAGAATACATACCCTTGTAGACCGTATGTGGTTAACGTTCCGAGGGAAATTTGGTTGATGTAGTCGTACTCGTAGCCAACCTCAAGGTCACGAAGCTCCTCACAGGTCACCCCTTGCTCCTTCTTCATAGTGCAGCAGCTCTGGCTCACGACATCCAAGTTCCCCAAGTGTTGCACCTCATGGCTTCGTACACATTCGGTGTACGATGAGACCTCCGGCTCCCCGATCCCGCCGGGAGTGCGGAAGTTGACATGTGACTAGGAATCCCTGCAGTGCAACGACGTGCTACAGGTGTGTCTTGTTCGCACGGCCCAAACTTGGGGGCATGGTCACAAGGTATAGAGAGAGAGGGAGAAAGTCAACTAAAAGACTTCTCAAATTGTGTGTCTAATCCAACCCATGGGCACCCCTTTATATAGGAGGAGGGGGCGTGCCATCTCCATTAGGTGCCCCATGTGGGACTAAATGTTAAAGAAAAAGGGAAAAAGGAAAAAACCCAGCCAGCTAGGCCACAAGGGCCCAGCACAGCAGCCTGCGAAGGCCAACATGAGCAGTGGTAGCTCAGCTGGGTGGTGGGACGGTGAGCCCACCCCGTGGCCCTCAAGCGGCCAGGCGTCCAAGCCAGCCAGGTGGGCTTCCCGGCGGCCCACCTCCCCGCCAGCCCTCCTAGCCTTGGCAAAGCCCCTCTCTGCCGCCCGAGTGGGCCAGCGGGAATTGGCCCGTGAGCGACGACTGGCACGAGCCGCACCACGCGACGCGGTTTATCTGCCGCCCGCCTGGCGGTCTTCCTGCCGCAGACTTCCGCCCCGTGCGGCGGATATTATCCGCCGGCCACGTCGGCTTTTGGCTATATTTCCTTTTCCATTTTCTGCAGCTTTTCTCCTAGGCTATTTCCCTCTAGGGATTTGGCCTAGTATGAAAATTGCTTTTATAAATCTTAATTAAATATTATTTAGAGTATATTAATTCATAATTAACATATAATAAATGTATATTTAAATTCCCATTTATCCAAAAGCACTTTTCCGATCTTTTGCTTTATTCCTTTCTCCGAACAACTTCGGATCTCTCCGTGGAACAATTCCAGCTTTCTCTTTCTCTACTGTAATTCCATCTTACGAATGATCTCTCTCATTGTACCCTTAAGTGTATCTCCTCACGGCTCGGGAATGCTCTAGGCACGATCTATATCAATGATCAACAAAGGGACTAGGAATGCCCATGTGACCCCTATGCATTCCATGATGACAATGTCGTTTGAACGGTAAAATGTAGAATCCAATTTCCCTTTTTTTATTTGATACGACTTGTCCGAGACGATCATTAGTATCACATACCCTGTTCAATCTTGTTACCAACAAGTTCTATTTTACTTGTTACCGTGATATTACATCCCCGTGACCTAGTCACATGTTGCAACATTTATGGATGTAATCTCACCAAGCCGTCTGTATGTATCTTACCCGTCACGTGGGTGAACAAATCCCGCTCTTGTAGTCACATGTCATCTACTGTTCCTTTGGAATACCTAACATACACCTTTATGATCACCATTTAATCATGTGACGTTTGATGCAGTCAAAGCAGCCTCGGGAAACAGTGAGTAATATGAACTCACGGTCTAAGGAAAGTGAGACTAGATTTTAGCTATTGCAACAATGAACTATATGAATTGATCGTGTCGCAATCTTTTGAGGAATGTCCATCACATCATTCACCAATGATATGACCTCATTATCAATTGGCATAAATGCCCATGATCTTGAAACCCAGATCATCCTCATGACCAATGAACTAGTATGAATAGAGGCTACTAGGGTCTTGGTTTGTTTCATACCACAACTGTACCAATGTTTCCACTTGATACAGTTGTTGGGGATATACTTTCCGGGTATCCTCACTGTACCTTGCTGACTAGGGTGGCCCACTTCGGGTTAGAGCTTTGCTTCACGGGCGGCCCAGTCAGGGAGAAGAGACGGAGTCCGGTCCGGCTACAGGAAGGCCCAGAAGACTTACCGACATAGGCATGTAGTGTTAGTTGTAGTTCAAGATGTACTCTATAACCGACCCTTAGTCGTAGCCAGATAGGTCTCTCTTGTAAACCCTAGGCCGGATATCTATATAAGCCATCCTTGGGAGAGCCTTTAGGGCACCTCACAATAGTCTACAATCTCAAATCACACAGGCGAAACCCTTGTAACCCATATTCCGGCTCTACCGTATTACTGGATTGCTAGCAGGAGTAGGATCCGTGCAAAGCCGGCGGATTCGAACCTGGGTAAACTTGTGTGCTCACCGTCCCAGAACACCGTACGTCTCACACCCCTCTCTTCCACACGCCCCGAGGACCCCCCTCATGGCGTACTTGTCATCAATCCGACGACAGTTGGTGCCCACCACGGGGCAAGTGAGTTTCGGATCCGCTTTCCTAGTGGAATCTTCAAGAATCGGAATCAGCGAAACCATCGCCGTCAGTCAGATCCTCTACGCCAGCGACGTCCCTCTCATCGTTCTCGGCGAGACCTAGATTCTGGCTAGGAAGGTCGTGACTTCCTACACCATCATGTCTTTTGGCGAGATCGATGTTTACATCAGTTTAGCTGAACCTGCCCCACCCACCCCAGCGGCGATGATAGAGGCAGAAGAAATTTTTGGGTCCCCTCTGTGAGAATATCATTTTGCGGCCCGAAAGTTGGGGTGTAAAGGCAACGCGGTACCCAAGTTCCCTGAAATCAGCCGAGATGACTACAGTTGGTGTGCCAAATACTCAGAGGGTCTTTTTCGGCACGAATTCAACTTTATGTTTCAATACAAAAAATCAGGCTAACGGCCGTCAAGTTGGCCCCCCTGTCAGTTCTCGCCGTTATGTTCCTCTCGTCGCTTAGGTGTCAATTAGGCTTGCAGCGTTGGCGCATGTATCCATTATGCATCTTCTTCTTCCCCGGAGCGGCAATCTGTGGGGCGTCGCAGCCATGGCGTAGAGCTGGGACATGGACGAACCTGCTCGGCCCAGCTCTCCTCCCTATAGGCTTGCAGCGTTGGCGCCTGCATCCATTACGCGTCTTCTTCCCCGGAGCAGCAATCTGTGGTCGTGGCCATGGCGCAGAGCTAGGACGTGACGAAGTTGCTCGGCCCCGCTCTCCTCCACATCCCGAGTCGGAGCTCGGCCTCACCATGGACGCACCCATGGCATGGTGTGGGGACGAGAATTGGTCCCGGTGAGATCTATCACCTTGTCGACCATGCTCGGTTCTGTTTTCCTCCTCTAGATTCCGAGCTCGCCGTCGCCATGGTTACACCCGCACTAATTCTGCCACCTCTGCCGAGGTCTCTGTGGTAGCTCAAGTTCTGGGGCTCTCCAAGTTCTGCCATGTTGGGCCTGTAAGTGTTGTTCTATGTTAAACTAGCAAATCTCTTTTGTTCAAATCTCTTGGGCTGTATCAACTTCATTGTGTTTAATTATGAAAGACAAAATATAAATGATTTCTCTCAATTTCTCGCATAGAAAAATGCACAGCTAATTTCATATTCTCATAGGAACTGGCCCCACTTGTTGAACCGGTGACACTGCCATGATCTCTACGAAATCACGGTGAGTTCTCGAACCGAAAGTTGCAGTTACCATGTTTCTTCTGCAGTCATTCCTCTTCCTCAGTCATTCCTCTGTAGTTTTTCCTGGGCGCTTCTTCTTCTTCCTCTATTCTGGAACCATCAGTTCATCTTCTTCTTCCTCTCGCAGGAAATTCCTTGCAGGCATTTCCTTTCACCCATTTCCTTGCAGGCATGGACGACGGGAAATGCACAACAGAGACCCACTTGGTCCCTGCCCATGGCACCACGACTTTGACAGTGGTGTACACAAATGATGAGGCGACTGTGGAGACAACTCTCGCCAGGTTTGAGCAATTGCTTGAGAAAGAGAAGCACAAGTTTGTGGGGCTAGACTTGGAGTACACCCGTGCAAATAAGCAAAAAAATCCTCCACAAGAGATCACTGTCGTGCAAATCGCCATACATGAGGAGGTCCTTGTTTACCACTTCTGCAGGTATGTGAAATTTAAATTTGAGATCACCACTTCTACATCCCTTGTTCCCTTACATCCCTAGAACCATCTAAGTGCAGGAGTAAACCAACTGAGATGTATTGTTCGGCTCTGGTCGAGTTCTTGTGTAGGAAAGGGATAACTTTTACTAGCATGGATATCAAAAATGACACAATTATGCTTTCTCGTGCGTTGATAAAAATCCTAGAGGGGCACCACATCGACATCCAAAATCTGTACAAGATCAAATCATACCAGCGAAGGATGACATGGGTGATCTGGTAGCGGAGATCATCGATAAATCCTATGAAAAACTGAAGAAATTGAAGCGACTCGATCACGACTACTGGGAGTGGAAGCCGATGAGCCAGGTGCGCCTTGAGTATGCAGCCAGAGACGCCTACATGGTGTACGAATTTTACAGTAAGCTCATTACCATGAAAGATGGGATGGTTAAGACGGGGTTTTTCGCGAGAGAGCTATTGTCGGAGATATGCCCAAGAGGCAATAATAAAAGTGATTATTATTATATCTTTGTGTTTATGATGAATGTTTACATCACATGCTATAATTGTATTATTAGGAAACACTAATACTTGTGTGTTTTGTAAACATAAGAGAGTCCCTAGTAAGCCTCTTATTGAACTAGCTTGTTGATTAATTGATGATCATGGTTTCCTGATCATGGACATTAGGATGTGATTAATAACAAGGTTATATCATTAGGAGAATGATGTGATGGACGCACACCCATAGTAAGCGTAGCATAAGATCAAGTCATTAAGTTCATATTGCTGTAAGCTTTCAAATACATAGTAACCTATTCCTTCGACCATGAGGTTATGTTAATCACCATCACCGGATGGATACTTTGATGACATCAAACGCCGCTTCGTAACTGGGTGGTTATAAAAGTGTCATTGGGTATTCTGAAAGTATGTGTTGAAGCGCATGAACCAAGATTGGGATTTGTCCATCCATATGACGGATAGATATGCTCTGGGCCCTCTCGGTGGAATGTCATCTAGTTAGCTTGCAAGCATGTGACTAGGTGACAAGGGATGACATATCACGGAACGAGTAAAGAGTACTTATCAGTAACGAGGTAGAACTAGGTATGGAGATACCGACGATCAAACCTCGGATAAGTATAGTGTCGCGAGACAAAGGGAATTAGTTTCATATGTAAGTGGTTCAATCGATCGCGAAGTCATGGTTGAGTATGTGGGAGCCATTATGGATCTCCAGGTCCCGCTGATGGTTATTGATAGGAGATGTGTCTCTATCATGTCCACATATTCACGAACCGTAGGGTGACACACTTAAGGTTCGAAGTTGTTTTAAGTAGATATGGAATGTGCGTTGGAGACCGAATGTTGTTCGGAGTCTCGGATTAGATTCGAGACATCACGAGGAGATCCGGAATGGTCCGGAGAATAAGATTCATATATAGGGGATCATTTTCTAAGTTAGGAAATGTTCCGGAGTGTTTGTATGAGGATTCTAGAAGGTTTCGGAATGTTCCGGAAGGTTCTAGAAGATATCTTGGAGTTTGCTTGAAAATCAAGATAGGGATCAAGGAGTCCTGGTGGGTCAAGATACGGAGTCGTGGGGGAGGAGGACTCCTCCCCCCACCTCCAATCCGCCGGCCTACAAGGGAGGGGAGTCCTACAAGGACTCCCCCTCCCTAGGCGCCTCCCTTCTTTAAATAGAGGGGCAGGGGCGCCCCCTCCTCCCCTGCTCCCATAACACCCAATCTCTGCCGCCTCTCTCCTCCACCATCTTCTGCACAGGCATAGGCGAAGCCCTGCAGAATTCTCTACTCCACCACCACCACACCGTCGTGCTGCTGGGATTCCGTGGAGAAGATCTACTACCTCCGCTGCTCGCTGGAACGGGGAGAGGAAGGTCTGCTTCGACTCCGCACGTGTGACCGACTGCGGAAGCGCTGCCGAATCGCGGCGCCGGAAGGATCGTCCACTTGACCGACTGCGGAAGCGCTGCTGGAACGCGTCGCCGGAAGGATCGTCCACACGATCTTGAGATCGGCAAGTGATCGACTACATCAACCACGAGATCTAATCTCGTTAACGCTTTCGGATCTACGAGGGTTAGTTCCTATCTATCTCGTTGCTCATGTCTAATAGATTAGATCTTGGCTTTTATCTAGATTAGATCTAGGTTTTGTTCATTCTTGCGGTATAAATTTTTTGTTTTCCATGCTACGATCCTTGTTGTAATATGGCAACCGGCAGGAGCCTAATGGTTGTCTTTAATTCTGTTAAGACCTGCGTGTCTATTCATCTTGTAATAGCTTTATTCCAAGTAGTTGTAATAGTTGCTAGTGATGATGGACAACCATGAAGCGGCGCCACTGACCTTGACGCAATGCCTGTGATGATGGAGATCATGTTCGTGCTTTGGAGATGGAGATCAAAGGCGCAAGAAGAAAAGGCCATATCATATCACACTAATTATGAATTTCCTGTGATGTTAATCCTTTATGCATCCTGTATTGCTTAGTTCGCGACGGTAGCATTATAAGATGATCCCTCTCACTAAATATCAAGTAATAAAGTGTTCACCCTTAGTTGGCACCGTTGCTAAGACTCGTCGTTTCGAAGCATCTCGTGATGATCGGATGTGATAGATTCTACGTGTGCATACAACGGGTGCAAGCCAGATTTGCACATGCGGAAACTAAGGTTGTCTTGACGAGCCTAGCATGTACAGACATGGTCTCGGAACACGGAATACCGAAAGGTAGAGCATGAGTCATATAATTGATATGATGAACATGAAGATTGTTCGCCGATGAAACTACATCTTCTCTTGTGAAGATCGGACTTGGTGTAGTGGACTTGGTTCGTGTAATCACTAAGACAATGTGAGGGATGTTGTTTTGAGTGGGAGTTCACCTAGTTAGTTTAATAATTAAATTTGAACTCAATTTGTCATAAACTTAGTCTAAACTACTTGCAAATTGTTGTAGATTATGGCGACCCCCTCCATCAATTTGAATGCGTGCCTAGAGAAAGAAAAACTTAAGAACAATGGAAGCAATTTCACGGACTGGTTCCGTGGACTGAAGATCGTCCTCAGGGCTGGTCAGTTGACCTATGTGCTCGATGCACCGCTAGGTGACCCACCTGCAGATAATGCCACCGATGACGAAAAGAATGTTTTCGCCACTCGGAAGAATCATTACTCCACAGTTCAGTGTGCCATCCTGTACGGTTTAGAAGCGGAGCTCCAACAGCGTTTTGAGCACCACGACCCGTTCGAGATCATTAAGGAGCTCAGGCTAATTTTTGAGAATCGCGCGGCCATGGAGAGCTATCAGGCCTCCGAGAAATTCTTTAACTGTAAGATGGAAGAGGGAAGCTCCGTTAGCGAGCACGTTCTCACCATGTCTGGGTACGCTAAGAAGCTCCAAGAGTTGGGAATATCGATTCCTAATGAATTGGGGATTCACCGTCTCCTTCAATCACTGCCACCAAGTTACAAGAACTTTGTGATGAACTACAACATGCACTGCATGAACAAGAGGTTGCCTAAACTGTCGTCCATGCTGAAAACTGCTGAAGTGGAGATCAAGAAGGAGCAACAAGTGTTGATGGTCAATAAGACCACCAATTTCAAGAAACGGGGCAAGCCTAAGAACAAGGGCAACTTCAAGAAGGACGGCAAGAAAGCTGCCGCACCTGCTAAGAAGCCCAAGGCTGGTCCTAATCCTGAAACTGAGTGCTTCTACTGCAAGGGTGCTGGTCATTGGAAGCGTAACTGCCCCAAGTACCTGGCGGATCTGAAAAACGGCAACATCAAGAAGAAAGGTATATTTGATATATGTGTTATAGATGTGTATCTTACTAGTAATCGTAGTAGTGCCTGGGTATTTGATACTGGTTCGGTTGCTCATATTTGTAACTCGAAACAGCAGCTGCGGAATAAACGAAGACTGGCAAGAGACGAGGTGACGATGCGCGTTGGAAATGGCTCCAAGGTTGATGTGATCGCCGTCGGCACGCTCCCTCTAGATCTACCTTCGGGATTAGTTTTAAATTTAAATAATTGTTATTTGGTGCCTGCGTTAAGCATGAACATTATATCTGGATCCTGTTTATTGCGAGACGGTTACTCTTTTAAGTCCGAGAATAAAGGTTGTTCGATTTATATGAGTAATATCTTTTATGGTAATGCACCTGAGATGAATGGTTTATTCTTACTGAATCTCGATAGTAGTGATACACATGTTCACAACATAGATGCTAAACGAATAAAATTGAATGATAATTCTACATACATGTGGCACTGTCGTCTTGGTCACATTGGAGTGAAGTGTATGAAGAAACTCCATTCAGATGGACTTCTTGAATCACTTGATTTTGAATCACTTGAAAGATGCGAAGCATGTCTAATGGGAAAAATGACTAAGACTCCATTCTCTGGTACAATGGAGCGAGCTACAGACTTATTGGAAATAATACATACCGATGTGTGCGGTCCAATGAGTGTAGCATCGCGTGGTGGATATCGTTATGTTCTCACTTTCACGGATGACTTGAGTAGATATGGGTATGTCTACTTTATGAAACATAAGTCCGAAACTTTCGAGAAGTTTAAGGAATTTCAAAGAGAAGTGGAAAATCATCGTAACAAGAAGATTAAGTTTCTGCGTTCTGATCGCGGAGGTGAATATCTGAGTTATGAGTTTGGCATGCATTTAAAGAAATGTGGAATACTTTCACAGTTGACACCGCCGGGAACACCACAGCGTAATGGTGTGTCCGAACGTCGTAATCGAACTCTCTTAGATATGGTTCGGTCTATGATGTCTCTTACAGATTTACCGTTATCATTTTGGGGCTATGCATTAGAGACAGCTGCATTCACTTTAAATAGGGCACCATCTAAATCCGTTGAAACGACACCGTACGAATTGTGGTTTGGTAAGAAACCTAAGTTGTCGTTCCTTAAAGTTTGGGGTTGCGAGGCATATGTAAAGAAGTTACAACCTGATAAGCTAGAACCCAAAGCGGAGAAATGCGTCTTCATAGGATACCCTAAAGAAACAATTGGGTATATCTTCTATCATAGATCCGAAGGCAAAGTTTTCGTTGCCAAGAATGGATCCTTTCTTGAGAAGGAGTTTCTCTCGAAGGAGGTGACTGGAAGGAAAGTAGAACTCAATGAGGTTATTGAACCTTCTCTCGGATTTGAGAGTAGCGCAGCACCAGAAGATGTTTTTGTGCCGCCTGCACCAATTGGAGAGGAAGCTAATGATAATGATCATGAAACTTCAAATGAAGTTACTACTGAACCTCGCAGGTCAACGAGGGTTCGTACCACTCCTGATTGGTATGACTCTGCCTTGAACGTCATGTTAGTGGACAACGCTGATGACCCTGCGACGTATGAAGAAGCTATGGTGAGCCCAGATTCCGACAAATGGCTAGAAGCCATGAAATCTGAAATGGGATCCATGTACGAAAACCAAGTGTGGACTTTGGTGGACTTACCGGATGGCCGTAAGGCTGTCGAGAACAAATGGATTTTCAAGAGAAAAACAGATGCTGATGGTAATGTTACCGTCTATAAAGCTCGACTTGTCGCGAAAGGGTTCCGACAAATTCAAGGAGTTGACTATGATGTGACTTTCTCACCAGTAGCGAAGCTAAAGTCTGTGAGGATTTTGTTAGCAATTGCTGCATATTTCGATTATGAGATTTGGCAGATGGATGTCAAAACGGCGTTCCTTAATGGTGACATTGAGGAAGAGTTGTATATGGTACAACCCAAGGGTTTTGTCGATCCTAAAGATGCTGACAAGGTATGCAAGCTTCAACGCTCCATTTATGTACTGAAGCAAGCATCCCGGAGTTGGAATCAACGTTTTGATAAAGTAATCAAAAACTTTGGATTTATACAAACTTATGGAGAAGCTTGTATTTACAAGAAAGTGAGTGGGAGCTCTGTAGCATTCCTAGTACTGTATGTAGATGACATATTGTTGATTGGGAATAATATAGAACTCCTTAATAGCGTCAAAACCTATTTGAATAATAGTTTTTCAATGAAGGATCTTGGCGAAGCAGCATACATTCTAGGCATCAAGATTTATAGAGATAGATCAAGACGCCTAATAGCGCTTTCACAAAGTACATACTTGGACAAAGTTCTAAAGAAGTTTAGAATGGAAGATAGCAAGAAAGGGTTCGTGCCCATGTTGTCAGGTAAGACGTTGAGTAAAACTCAAAGTCCAGCTACGGCAGAAGATAGAGAAAAAATGAATAATATTCCCTATGCCTCGGCCATAGGTTCTATCATGTATGCCATGCTGTGTACAAGACCGGATATAGCACATGCTGTTAGTTTAACTAGCAGATATCAAAGTGATCCTGGAATGGAGCACTGGACAGCGGTCAAGAATATCCTAAAGTACCTAAATAGGACTAAGGATATGGTTCTTTCTTATGGAGGTGATGAACAGCTTGTTGTAAATGGTTAGACTGATGCTAGTTGGAACACCGATCCAGATGACTCAAAGTCACAGTCGGGATACGTATTTATTTTGAATGGTGCTGCAGTGAGCTGGAGGAGTGCAAAGCAAAGCGTTGTGGCGAAATCTTCAACTGAATCGGAATACATAGCTGCTTCGGAGGCTGCACAAGAAGCCGTTTGGATGAAGGAATTCATTACTGAACTCGGCGTGGTTCCCAGTGCGTTGGACCCGATGGCCATCTACTGTGACAACACAGGTGCCATAGCTAATGCGCAGGAGCCAAGGTCACATAGCAAGCTGAAGCACATCAAGCTACGTTTCCACGCTATTCGCGAGTATGTCCGAGATGGTGACATAAAGATTTGCAAAGTACACACTGATCTGAATGTGGCAGATCCGTTGACTAAACCTCTCCCTAGGGAAAAGCATGACCAACACCAAAACGCCATGGGTGTTAGGTATATTACTATGTAATCTAGATTATTGACTCTAGTGCAAGTGGGAGACTGTTGGAGATATGCCCAAGAGGCAATAATAAAAGTGATTATTATTATATCTTTGTGTTTATGATGAATGTTTACATCACATGCTATAATTGTATTATTAGGAAACACTAATACTTGTGTGTTTTGTAAACATAAGAGAGTCCCTAGTAAGCCTCTTGTTGAACTAGCTTGTTGATTAATTGATGATCATGGTTTCCTGATCATGGACATTAGGATGTGATTAATAACAAGGTTATATCATTAGGAGAATGATGTGATGGACGCACACCTATAGTAAGCGTAGCATAAGATCAAGTCATTAAGTTCGTATTGCTGTAAGCTTTCAAATACATAGTAACCTATTCCTTCGACCATGAGGTTATGTTAATCACCATCACCAGATGGATACTTTGATGACATCAAACGCTGCTTCGTAACTGGGTGGTTATAAAAGTGTCATTGGGTATTCTGAAAGTATGTGTTGAAGCGCATGAACCAAGATTGGGATTTGTCCATCCATATGACGGATAGATATGCTCTGGGCCCTCTCGGTAGAATGTCATCTAGTTAGCTTGCAAGCATGTGACTAGGTCACAAGGGATGACATATCACGGAACGAGTAAAGAGTACTTATCAGTAACGAGGTAGAACTAGGTATGGA
Organism: Avena eriantha; assembly: GCA_910589775.1. Lineage (NCBI taxonomy): Eukaryota > Viridiplantae > Streptophyta > Magnoliopsida > Poales > Poaceae > Avena > Avena eriantha. Next base: position 126,984,594 of record OU342745.1, read on the forward strand.
GATACCGACGATCAAACCTCGGATAAGTATAGTGTCGCGAGACAAAGGGAATTAGTTTCATATGTAAGTGGTTCAATCGATCGCGAAGTCATGGTTGAGTATGTGGGAGCCATTATGGATCTCCAGGTCCCGCTGATGGTTATTGATAGGAGATGTGTCTCTATCATGTCCACATATTCACGAACCGTAGGGTGACACACTTAAGGTTCGAAGTTGTTTTAAGTAGATATGGAATGTGCGTTGGAGACCGAATGTTGTCGGAGTCTCGGATTGGATTCGGGACATCACGAGGAGATCCGGAATGGTCCGAAGAATAAGATTCATATATAGGGGATCATTTTCTAAGTTAGGAAATGTTCCGGAGTGTTTGTATGAGGATTCTAGAAGGTTTCGGAATGTTCCGGAAGGTTCTAGAAGATATCTTGGAGTTTGCTTGAAAATCAAGATAGGGATCAAGGAGTCCTGGTGGGTCAAGATACGGAGTCGTGGGGGAGGAGGACTCCTCCCCCCACCTCCAATCCGCTGGCCTACAAGGGAGGGGAGTCCTACAAGGACTCGCCCTCCCTAGGCGCCTCCCTTCTTTAAATAGAGGGGCAGGGGCGCCCCCTCCTCCCCTGCTCCCATAACACCCAATCTCTGCCGCCTCTCTCCTCCAGCATCTTCTGCACAGGCATAGGCGAAGCCCTGCAGAATTCTCTACTCCACTACCACCACCACGCCATCGTGCTGCTGGGATTCCGTGGAGAAGATCTACTACCTCCGTTGCTCGCTGGAACGGGGAGAGGAAGGTCTGCTTCGACTCCGCACGTGTGACTGACTGCGGAAGCGCTGCCGAATCGCGGCGCCGGAAGGATCGTCCACTTGACCGACTGCGGAAGCGCTGCTGGAACACGTCGCCGGAAGGATCGTCCACACGATCTTGAGATCGGCAAGTGATCGACTACATCAACCACGAGATCTAATCTCGTTAACGCTTTCGGATCTACGAGGGTTAGTTCCTATCTATCTCGTTGCTCATGTCTAATAGATTAGATCTTGGCTTTTATCTAGATTAGATCTAGGTTTTGTTCGTTCTTGCGGTTGAATTTTTTTGTTTTCTATGCTACGAACCCATCAGCTATGCCCTGGTTGCAAGCTGGCCTAGGAGAAGAAGCGTGAGGAGGACAGAAAGCGGTTTCAGTACGAGCAGGGATCTTGGGACGGTGGCGACATCAAGCGGTTGAAGGGGAAGCAAGTCAAGGATGACAACAAGTGGTGGTGATACATTATGTGTTTGAACTAGATTTTAGTTTCTAGTTTATTATGTGTGTGATACATTTAGTTACTTCAATACAAAATTTCGACCAATTTAACTTGTTGATGTATTTATTGACAATTATAATATAATTGAGCACTAGAAATATTTTGTAGTGTGCATGAGCATGATCAGTATATATAATTGAACACTAGAAACTTTAAGGCACTCCATATAAATGAGTAGATTAATATAGAAGGTTCACCAGAGACACCACAGATATATTGTCTTACATGCCACACACAGGTAATAATTAACTAGAACAAAATAAAAGTAGGGGCTGCAGCAGGAGGCCGTGACACAGAGAGGCCTAGCAGGGCAGGGGTTTATCAGCAGGAGGCAGCGATAGCCTAGTCGATGGGATATAGGCTAGTCCTGACATACTCCCGGAGGAATTTGCCGTAGGCTGCGTGCCGCGCCAAGGTAATCAGCCTATGGCTTCTGCCTCCGCCTCTGCCAATGCCCTCTGCGTGCTGGATCATGTTGTTGAGGTCCACGTTGATTGCTCTGCCACAGAATGGGCAAAACAGTCTCCCCCTACGGTGGAAATGGATTAGCCCACACCGTAACCGCCTCAGCACGTAGCGGCTCTTGTTGTCCCTGGATACCTTGCTATCGTCCACTTCATCATCGTCCTCCTGTTGATTTTTAAGAACATAACTTAGAACTCATACATATGATTGAATTGTATTACAACTCAAGAATTGACAACATGTATATGTAAGACAATATATCTGTCGATATCAAAGATAAAGCATCTCAGCAATAGTTTGATCGGTTCATATATCATTTCATCTCAACACAATGACAGATATTTGCATCTTAGTGAATGTAGGATAAATCTAGGGGCCTCATAAGTTTCTTCAAGGATGGAGTCAGTGAACCAAGTAACAATTACACAACCTGTAATGTTGGTGTACATCGCCCTAGGTTCACTAACTCATCCCTGAAAAAATATAACACCAATGTGTCTGCCTCTCTTTTGGGACAAATTTGAATCATTAGCCACAATAAGAAATTGAAATGTAATCATACAAAACATTATTCAGGAATATACATAGTCAGGTACAAAAATAAGCCTAAATATTGTAATTATAAATAAAAAACCAAACAATTAATCTTCAGGTACATGTTAAAAATACTTATGATCAAAACCATTCATGTACATATGCATCATACCAATCATTAAAAGATCAGAAACAATTCAAGGATCATATCTGTAGTTCCATATGAGAATAAATCTAGGGCCTCATAATTTGTTTCAGAGATGGAGTTGACGAACCAAAGTACCAACCGCACAACCTATATTGTTTGTGTGGATTGCTGCCTCAGGTTCACCAACTCATCCCTAAAACACGACACCGTCATATGTGTCTCCCCTTGAACTCTTTTGGGGCAAATTTCAATCATCGGCCTCGGTGACAAACTAAAATGTAATTCTTATACACTAAATGCATGGAATAGATAATTCGAATATCATAGTTCTATGAATGTAGAATAAAGATTAAGGCCTCATAAGTTTCTACATGGATGGCGTAAGTGAACCAAGTAACAATTGCACAGCCTATATTGTTCTCGTACATTGGCCCAGGTTCACTAACTTGTCCCTGAAAAAATCTGACACCAATGTGTCTGCCTCTCTTTTGGGGCAAATTTGAATCATTGGCCACAATAAGAAATTAAAATATAATCGTACAAAACATTATTCAGGGATATACATAGTGAGGTACAAAAACAAGCCTAAATATTGTAATTATAAATAAAAAACCAAAAAATTAATCTTCAGGTACATGTTAAAAATACTTATGATCAAAACCATTCATATACATATGCATCATACCAATCATTAAAAGATCAGAAACAATTCAAGGATCATATATGTAGTTCCATATGAGAATAAATCAAGGGCCTCATAATTTGTTTCAGAGATGGAGTTGGAGAACCAAAGTACAAACTGCACAACCTATATTGTTTGTGTGCATTGCTGCCTCAGGTTCACTAACCCATCCCTAAAACACAACACCATCATATGTGTCTCCCCTTGAACTCTTTTGGGGAAAATTTCAATCATTGGCCTCGGTGACAAACTAAAATGTAATTCTTATACACTATGAATGCATGGAATAGATAATTCGAATATCATAGTTCTATGAATGTAGAATAAAGATTAAGGCCTCATAAGTTTCTACAGGGACGGCATAAGTGAACCAAGTAAAAATTGCACAGCCTATATTGTTCTTGTATATCGGCCCAGGTTCACTAACTCGTCCCTGAAAAAATCTGACACCAATGTGTCTACCTCTCTTTTGGGGCAAATTTGAATCATTGGCCACAATAAGAAATTAAAATGTAATCGTACAAAACATTATTCAGGGATATACATAGTCAGGTACAAAAACAAGCCTAAATATTGTAATTATAAATAAAAAACCAAACAATTAATCTTCAGGTACATGTTAAAAATACTTATGATCAAAATCATTCATATACATATGCATCATACCAATCATTAAAAGATCAGAAACAATTCAAGGATCATATATGTAGTTCCATATGAGAATAAATCAAGGGCCTCATAATTTGTTTCAGAGATGGAGTTGGAGAACCAAAGTACCAACAACACAACCTATATTGTTTGTGTGCATTGCTGCCTCAGGTTCACCAACCCATCCCTAAAACATGACACCATCATACGTATCTCTCCTTGACTCTTTTGGGGCAAATTTCAATCATCGGCCTCGGTGACAAACTAAAATGTAATTCTTATACACTATGAATGCATGGAATAGATAATTCGAATATCATAGTTCTATGAATGTAGAATAAAGATTACGGCCTCATAATTTTATTCAGGGATGGCGTGAGCGAACCAAGTAACAATTGCACAACTTATATTGTTCTTGTACATGGTCCCAGGTTTGCTCACTCATCCCTGAAAAAATCCGACACCAATGTGTCTGCCTCTATTTGGGGGAAATTTGAATCATTGGCCACAATAAGAAATTAAAATGTAATCATACAAAATAATATTCATGGATATACATAGTCAGGTACAAAAACAAGCCTAAATATTGTAATTATAAATAAAAAACCAAACAATTAATCTTCAGGTACATGTTACAAATACTTATGATCAAAACCATTCATATACATATGCATCGTACCAATCATTAAAAGATCAGACACAATTCAAGGATTATATATGTAGTTCCATATGAGAATAAATCAAGGGCCTCATAATTTGTTTCAGAGATGGAGTTGGAGAACCAAAGTACCAACAGCACAACCTATATTGTTTGTGTGCATTGCTGCATCAGGTTCACCAACCCATCCCTAAAACACGACACCATCATACGTGTCTCCCCTTGAACTCTTTTGGGGCAAATTTTAATCATCGGCCTCGGTGACAAACTAAAATGTAATTCTTATACACTATGAATGCATGGAATAGATAATTCAAATATCATAGTTCTATGAATGTAGAATAAAGATTGAAGCCTCATAAGTTTCTATAGAGATGGCGTAAGTGAACCAAGTAACAATTGCACAGCTTATATTGATCTTGTACATGGCCCCAGGTTCGCTCACTCATCCCTGAAAAAATCTGACACCAATGTGTCTGCCTCTCTTTGGGGCAAATTTGAATCATTGGCCACAATAAGAAATTGAAATGTAATCGTACAAAACAATATTCAGGGATATACAAATGCATCATACAACGCATTCATAGATCAGAAATAATACAAAGATTATATATTTAAGTTCCATATGAGAGAAAAATTAGGGCCTCATTTTTTTCAGCGATGGAGTCGGAGAACCAAAATACCAACAACACAACCTATATTGTTTATGTGCATTGCTGCCTCAGGTTCACTAACCATCCCTAAGAAAACGACACCATCAGATGCCCTTGCACTATTTTGGGGCAAAATTGAATCATTGGGCTCAGTAAGGAATAGAAATGTAATGTTATATGCCTGCTGTGTATACCTGGAACTCGGGCTGTTGGGCTCGGCCCGAGTTTGCCAGGCTCGGAGCGAGCTAGGCTCGGCCCACTGGTGGTGACAACCCGAGCCGAGTCAGCGATGCTGGACCGCGGTGAGCTCGGGCTGGCTCGGGCTCGGCCCGGTCCGGCTCGTTTGGCTCGTCTATTTTTTTCGGAATTATAAACAGGCTGAATTGAGTAACGATTGCTTGATGGGCTCAATTAGACACAGCCCCACATCAACGCGTGGGAGTAGATGGTCATGTTCTGACTCGTCCTCTCGTCTTGCTCATGCACCACCGCCACGAGAAAGCTCCACCAGCGCAGGCCGCCGCCGCTGCCTCGCCTCTGCACCGACGACTTGATCTCCCTCATCCACAAGCACCTCCGCACCGCCCCGTACAGCAAGCACCGCCGTGCCGCCCCATACGCCCACGCCGTCAATGAGCAAATCGAGCCGCACAGCCGCGGACTACCCCCTGCGGCCTCCAAACACGCTGCCTAGGAGATGGCCCCACCCGCCAGTGAGCCATCGCCGCTAGGCTCACGAGCTGCGCCGAGCTGAACCGAGCTCGACGGAAGCTCGGGCCGAGCTCCGTTGTGCGGCTCGCCGGCGGCGACGAGCTGGCTCGGGCTCGGCAAATTCAGCCTGAGCTTTTTGCGGCTCGAGGGCGAGCTGGACCGAGCTAGCTCATGTCCAGGTATACTGCTGTGTATCAAAATCAACACTCAACTAGCAAACTCAACTAGATGGCAGATGAGCAGATTGGGGTTTTGTGACTAGACGGATTGGGGTTTTGTGACTAGATGGCAGATGCATCAATCAACCGATCGAATCATATATATACTACCCTACTTCAAGAGCAAAATAATCTGTACATGATTGAGAAAATCCTATGTATGAACAGAGAAAACTGCAGCTGCGACTAGAGAAGCTAGCAATGTAGTACCTCGAACTCCTCATCAGGGACCTCCTCCTCGAACTCATCATTCTCCGTGATTGCGTCGAAGATTTCTTGTATGGCGATGGGGTCGTTGATGTAGATCACCGGATTGCCTCCGCCTGCCGCCTACCCCCATCCAGATCTGCCGCTGGCACCACGACGTTGTCGGCCACCTGCTGCTCGATGGCGATGGCTACTACCTGCTGCTCGGCAGCGACGGCTACCACGTGCTGCTCGGCGGCGATGGCTACTGGCTGGACGGATGAGCTCGCACCCTCGACGGCATGACGACGAGCGGCGTTCGTGCCCGGAGAAGACGCCTCCGCCTGCTTGGCGACGACCGAGCCATCTGCTGCTGCGCCTTCAACTGGCTTCACCTCTGGCTCGTCTCCACGCGTACGCTTCATGGTGAACCAAGGGAAGGAGGTAGTGCAAACGAGGGAGCTTTGGCACGCGCGATAGGTGTAGATTGGGGTCTTGGGACTAGACAAACTAGGTGGAAATGACACGAGCTCATGGAAGAAGAAGGTCGAGGGGGGTTATAAACAACGGACCGTTGGTAGTCCTCGAGTGGACATGTGTGGTGGGCGGGGGGCGGAGGCTACCACGATCTCCACCCTTTTTTTTGTTCCCTTTTTTTTGAAACAGCCACGATCTCCACTTTAGAGCTGCATTGAAAACACGCTCATGGAAGACCTCGATTCCTTTACATGCAAGTGGCACGGAACCAATTTCTAGAAACGTTAGATCTACTCGAGGGGGGCCCTTGACTCATAAAAGTTACTAGCGGTAGGGCCCAATTGGAAGTGAGATTGAGAGCGCTGCGTAAAAATGGGATATGTCTTATTAAAATCAAGTGGCAATAAATTGCAGCATCCCGTCGACAACCGTGCACTGAATGACCCCGTTGCCCTGTGCATGTGTTGTAGTAGCAGTAGTAGGCTTTTCAGACTTGATTAAACTTGACATGACCGCTCGACGACTTTTTCCATGGACGGCATCATGTTACTTCCTGTAGAAGTCTCGCTGAGGGAGACGTCCGTGTTGTCTCACGCTGTACTGTGAAGGGCACGACGTGTGCAACGATCATTGTTGGATCGCACAGAATCAACGGTTGGTGCGCACGATCCGTGTGACAACTATGACAACCAATCAGGGAGTAGCAAACAGGGTGAGCACATGTTTGGGCTTCTACGAAAGATAGAGAGAGGGGGGCAAAACTAAGTAGTACCACATAAAACCAAGGGCAAAACTGAGTAGTATAAAAATGAAAAGTGTCTTGTACAATGAAATACATCGTGGAATACATCAAATTATGCCAAGATAGATCCGCTAGAGTCATTGCATGTCTGTTACTTCCATAAACCACACATGGATCCACCGGTGTCATTGCATGTCTGTTCTTTTCATGAACCACACCTAGTGTCATTGCATGTGAGTTCTTTTCATGAACCACATAAGGATCCACCAGTGTCATTGCATGTCTGTTCTTTTCATGAACCACACCCGGTGTCATTGCATGTGTGTTCCTCTAGACAACCCACATAAGGATCCACCGGTGTCACTACATGTCTGTTCTTTTCATGAACCACATAATGATCCACCAGTGTCATTGCATGTGTGTTCTTTTCATGACCCACACCCAGTGTCATTGCATGTCAGTACTTTTCATGAACCACATAAGGCTCCACCAGTGTCATTGGATGTGTGTTCTTCTCATGAACCACACCCAGTGTCATTGCATGTCAGTTCTTTTCATGAACCACATAAGGATCCACTAGTGTCATTGCATGTCTGTTCTTCTCACAAACCACAAAAGGATCCACCGGTGTCATTGCATGTCTGTTCTTTTCATGAATCACAGCTAGGGTCATTGCATGTCTGTTCCCCTAGACAAACCGCATAAGTCATTGCATGTCTATTCTTTTCGTGAACCACACCCGGTGTCATTGCATGTGTGTTCCTCTAGACAAACCACATAAGGATCCACCAATGTCATTGCATGTCAGCTCTTTTCATAAACCACATAAGGATCCACGAGTGTCATTGGATGTGTGTTATTCTCATGAATCACACATGGATCCACCGGTGTCATTGCATGTCTGTTCTTTTCATGATTGACAGCTAGAGTCATTGCATGTTTGTTACTTCCATAAGCCACACATGGATCCACCGGTGTCATTGCATGTTTGTTCTTTTCATGAACCACACCTAGTGTCATTGCATGTGAGTTCTTTTCATGAACCACATAAGGATCCACCAGTGTCATTGGATGTGTGTTCTTCTCATGAACCACACATGGATCCACCAGTGTCATTGCATGTCTGTTCTTTTCATGATTCACAGATAGAGTCATTGCATGTCTTACTTCCATAAACCACACATGGATCCACTTGTGTCATTACATGTCTGTTGTTTTCATGAACCACACCCAGTGTCATTGCATGTCAGTTCTTTTCATGAACCGCAGAAGGATCCACCAGTGTCATTGCATGTGTGTTCTTCTCATGAACCACACATGGATCCACCGGTGTCATTGCATGTCTGTTCTTTTCATGATTCACAGCTAGAGTCCTTGCATTTCTGTTACTTCCATAAACCACACATGGATCCACCGGTGTCATTTCATGTCTGTTCTTTTCATGAACCACACCCAATGTCATTGCATGTTAGTTCTTTTCATGAACCACATAAGGATCCACCAGTGTCATTGCATGTCTGTTCTTTTCACAAACCACATGCAGTGTCATTGCATGTCTGTTCTTTTCATGAACCACACACCGTGTCATTGCATGTGTGTTCCTCTAGACAAACCACATAAGGATCCATCGGTGTCCCTACATGTCTGTTCTTTTCATGAACCACATAAGGATCCACCAGTGTCATTGCATGTGTTTTTTTCATGAACCACACCCAATGTCATTGCATGTCAGTTCTTTTCATGAACCACATAAGGATCCACCATTGTCATTGCATGTATGTTCTTCTCACAAACCACATAAGGCAGTGTCATTGCATGTCTGTTCTTTTCATGAACCACACCCAGTGTCATTGCATGTGTGTTCTTCTAAACAAACCACATGAAGTGTCATTGCATGTCTGTTCTTTCCATGAACCACACCCAGTGTCATTGCATGTGTGTTCCTCTAGACAAACCACATAAGGATCCACCGGTGTCACTACATGTCTGTTCTTTTCATGAACCACATAAGGATCCACCAGTGTCATTGGATGTGTGTTCTTCTCATGAACCACACCCAGTGTCATTGCATGTCAGTTCTTTTCATGAACCACATAAGGATCCACCAGTGTCGTTGCATGTCTGTTCTTCTGACAAACCACATAAGGATCCACCGGTGTCATTGCATGTCTGTTCTTTTCATGAATCACAGCTAGAATCATTGCATGTTTGTTCCTCTAGACAAACCACATAAGTAATCGCATGTCTATTCGTTTCGTGAATCACAGCTAGAGTCATTGCATGTTTGCATGTGTGTTCCTCTAGACAAACCACATAAGGATCCACCAGTGTCATTGGATGTGAGTACTTTTCATGAAGCGCATAAGGATCCACCAGTGTCATTGGATGTGTGTTCTTCTCATGAACCACACATGGATCCACCGGTGCCATTGCATGTCTGTTCTTTTCATGATTCACAGCTAGAGTCATTGCATGTCTGTTACTTCCATAAACCACACATGGATCCACCGGTGTCATTGCATGTCTGTTCTTTTCATGAACCACACCCAGTTTCATTGCATGTCAGTTCTTTTCATGAATCACATAAGGATCCACCAGTGTCATTGGATGTGTGTTCTTCTCTTGAACTACACATGGATCCACCGTTGTCATTGCATGTCTGTTCTTTTCATGATTCACAGATAGAGTCATTGCATGTTTGTTACTTCCATAAACCACACATGGATCCACTGGTGTCATTGCATGTATGTTCTTTTTATGAACCACACCCAGTGTCATTGCATGTCAGTTCTTTTCATGAACCACATAAGGATCCACCAGTGTCATTGGTTCTGTGTTCTTCTCATGAACCACACAGAGATCCACCAGTGTCATTGCATGTATGTTCTTTTCATGATTCACGACTAGAGTCATTGCATGTCTGTTACTTCCATAAACCACACATGGATCCACCGGTGTCATTGCATGTTTGTTCTTTTCATAAACCACACCTAGTGTCATTACATTTCAGTTCTTTTCATGAACCACATAAGGATCCACCAGTGTCATTGCATGTTTGTTCTTCTCACGAACCACATGCAGTGTCATTGCATGTCTGTTCTTTTCATGAACCACACCCGGTGTCATTGCATGTGTGTTCCTCTAGACAAACCACATAAGGATTCATCGGTGTCACTGCATGTCTATTCTTTTCATGAACCGCATAAGGATCCACCATTGTCAGTGCATCTGTGTTCTTTTCATGAACCACACCTAGTGTCATTGCATGTCAGTTGTTTTCATGAACCACATAAGGATCCACTAGTGTCATTGCATGTTTGTTCTTCTCACAAACCACATAAGGATCCACCAGTGTCATTGCATGTCTGTTCTTTTCATGAACCACACCCAGTGTCATTGCATGTGTGTTCTAAACAAACCACATGAAGTGTCATTGCATGTCTGTTCTTTTCATGAATCACACCCGGTGTCATTGCATGTGTGTTCATCTAGACAAACCACATAAGGATCCACCGGTGTCACTGCATGTATGTTCTTTTCATGAACCACATAAGGATCCACCAGTGTCATTTGATGTGTGTTCTTCTCATGAACCACACCCTGTGTCATTGCATGTCAGTTCTTTTCATGAACCACATAAGGATCCACCAGTGTCATTAAATGTCAGTTCTTCTCACAAACCACATAAGGATCCATCGGTGTCATTGCATGTCTGTTCTTTTCATGAATCACAACTAGAGTCATTGCATGTGTGTTCCTCTAGACAAACCATATAAGTCATTGCATGTCTATTCTTTTCGTGAACCACACCCGGTGTCATTGCATGTGTGTTCCTCTAGACAAACCACATAAGGATCCACCAGTGTCATTGCATGTCAGTTCTTTTCATAAACCACATAAGGATCCAAGAGTGTCATTGGATGTGTGTTCTTCTCATGAATCACACATGGATCTACCGGTGTCATTGCAAGTCTGTTCTTTTCATGATTCAGAGCTAGAGTCATTGCATGTCTGTTACTTCCATAAACCACACATGGATCCACCGGTGTCATTGCATGTTTGTTCTTTTCATGAACCACACCCAGTGTCATTGCATGTGAGTTCTTTTCATGAACCACATAAGGATCCACCAGTGTCATTGGATGTGTGTTCTTCTCATGAACCACACATGGATGCACCGGTGCCATTGCATGTCTGTTCTTTTCATGATTCACAGCTATAGTCATTGCATGTTTGTTACTTCCATAAACCACACATGGATCCACCGGTGTCATTGCATGTATGTTCTTTTCATGAACCACACCAAGTGTCATTGCATGTCAGTTCTTTTCATGAACAACATAAGGATCCACCAGTGTCATTGGTTGTGTGTTCTTCTCACGAACCACACATAGATCCACCGGTGTCATTGCATGTATGTTCTTTTCATGATTCACGACTAGAGTCATTGCATGTCTGTTACTTCCATAAACCACACATGGATCCACCGATGTCATTGCATGTCTGTTCTTTTCATGAACCACACCAGTGTCATTGCATGTGAGTTCTTTTCATGAACCACATAAGGATCCACCAGTGTCATTGCATGTCAGTTCTTCTCACAAACCACATGTAGTGTCATTGCATGTGTGTTCTTTTCATGAACCACACCCGGTGTCATTGCATGTGTGTTCCTCTAGACAAACCACATAAGGATCCACCGGTGTCACTGCATGTCTGTTCTTTTCATGAACCACATAAGGATCCACCAGTGTCATTGCATGTGTGTTATTTTCATGAACCACACCTAGTGTCATTGCATGTCAGTTCTTTTCATGAACCACATAAGGATCCACTAGTGTTATTTCATGTCTGTTCTTCTCACAAACCACATAAGGATCCGCCAGTGTCATTGCATGTATGTTCTTTTCATTAACCACACCTAGTGTCATTGCATGTTTGTTCTTCTACAAACCACATGCAGTGTCATTGCATGTCTGTTCTTTTCATGAACCACACCCGGTGTCATTGCATGCGTGTTCCTCTAGACAAACCACATAAGGATCCACCGGTGTCACTACATGTCTGTTCTTTTCACGAACCACATAAGGATCCACCAGTGTCATTGGATGTGTGTTCTTCTCATGAACCACACCCAGTGTCATTGCATGTCAGTTCTTTTCATGAACCACATAAGGATCCACCAGTGTCATTGCATGTCTATTCTTCTCACAAACCACATAAGGATCCACCGGTGTCATTGCATGTCTGTTCTTTTCATGAATCACAGCTAGAGTCATTGCATGTCTGTTCCTCTAGATAAACCACATAAGTCATTGCATGTATATTATTTTTGTGAACCACACCTGGTGTCATTGCATGTGTGTTCCTCTAGACAAACCACATAAGGATCCACCAATGTCATTGCATGTCAGTTCTTTTCATAAACCACATAAGGATCCACCAGTGTCATTGGATGTGTGTTCTTCTCATGAATCACACATGGATCCACTGGTGTCATTGCATGTCTGTTCTTTTCATGATTCATAGCTAGAGTCATTGCATGTCTGTTACTTCCATAAACCACACATGGATCCATCGGTGCCATTGCATGTTTGTTCTTTTCATGAACCACACCCAGTGTCATTGCATGTGAGTTCTTTTCATGAACCGCATAAGGATCCACCAGTGTCATTGGATGTGTGTTCTTCTCATGAACCACACATGGATCCACCGGTGCCATGGCATGTCTGTTCTTTTCATGATTCATATCTAGAGTCATTGCATGTCTGTTACTTCCATAAACCAGACATGGATCCACCGGTGTCATTGCATGTCTGTTCTTTTCATGAACCACACCCAGTGTCATTGCATGTCAGTTCTTTTCATGAACCACTAAGGATCCACCAGTCTCATTGCATGCCTATTCTTCTCATGAACCACACGTGGATCCACCGGTGTCATTGCATGTCTGTTCTTATCATGATTCATAGCTTGAGTTATTGCATGTCTAATCTTTTCATGAATCACAGCTAGAGTCATTGCATGTCTATTCCTCTAGACAAACCACATAAGTCATTGCATGTCTATTCTTTTCATGAACCACACCCAGTGTCATTGCATGTGTGTTCCTCTAGACAAACCACATAAGGATCCACCAGTGTCATTGCATGTCAGTTCTTTTCATAAACCACATAAGGATCCAAGAGTGTCATTGGATGTGTGTTCTTCTCATGAATCACACATGGATCTACCGGTGTCATTGCATGTCTGTTCTTTTCTTGATTCACAGATAGAGTCATTGCATGTCTGTTACTTCCATAAACCACACATGGATCCACCGGTGTCATTGCATGTCTGTTCTTTTCATGAACCACACCCAGTGTCATTGAATGTGAGTTCTTTTCATGAACCACATAAGGATCCACCCGTGTCATTGGATGTGTGTTCTTCTCATGAACCTCACATGGATCCACCGGTGTCATTGCATGTCTGTTCTTTTCATGATTCACAACTAGAGTCATGGCATGTCTGTTACTTCCATAAACCACACATGGATCCACCGGTGTCATTGCATGTCTGTTCTTTTCTTGAACCACATCCAGTGTCATTGCATGTCAGTTCTTTTCATGAACCACATAAGGATCCACCAGTGTCATTGCATGTGTGTTCTTCTCATGAACCACACATGGATCCACCGGTGTCATTGCATGTCTGTTCTTTTCATGATTCACAACCATAGTCATTGCATTTATGTTACTTCCATAAACCACACATGGATCCACCGGTGTAATTTCATGTCTGTTTTTTTCATGAACCACACCTAGTGTCATTGCATGTTAGTTCTTTTCGTGAACCACATAAGGATCCACCAGTGTCATTGCATGTATGTTCTTTTCACAAACCACATGCAGTGTCATTGCACGTCTGTTCTTTTCATGAACCAGACCCGGTGTCATTGCATGTGTGTTCCTCTAAACAAACCACATATGGATCCACCGGTGTCACTGCATGTCTGTTCTTTTCATGAACCACATAACGATCCAACAGTGTCATTGCATGTGTGTTCTTTTTGTGAACCACACCCAATGTCATTGCATGTCAGTTGTTTTCATGAACCACATAAGGATCCACCAGTTTCATTGCATGTCTGTTCTTCCCACAAACCACATAAGGATCCACCAGTGTCATTGCATGTCTGTTCTTTTCATGAACCACACCTAGTGTCATTGCATGTGTGTTCTTCTAAACAAACCACAGGAAGTGTCATTGCATGTATGTTCTTTTCGTGAACCACACCCGGTGTCATTGTATGTGTTTTCCTCTAGACAAACCACATAAGGATCCACCAGTGTCACTACATGTCTGTTCTTTTCATGAACCACATAAGGATGCACCAGTGTCATTGGATGTGTGTTCTTCTCATGAACCACACCCAGTGTCATTGCATGTCAGTTCTTTTCATGAACCACATAAGGATCCACCAGTGTCATTGCATGTCTGTTCTTCTCACAAACCACATAAGGATCCACCGGTGTCATTGCATGTCTGTTCTTTTCATGAATCACAGCTAGAGTCATTGCATGTATGTTCCTCTAAACAAACCACATAAGTCATTGCATGTCTATTATTTTCGTGAACCACACCCGGTGTCATTGCATGTGTGTTCCTCTAGACAAACCACATAAGGATCCACCGGTGTCACTACATGTCTGTTCTTTTCACGAACCACATAAGGATCCACCAGTGTCACTGGATGTGTGTTCTTCTCATGAACCACACATGGATCCACTGGTGTCATTGCATGTCTGTTCTTTTCATGATTCACAGCTAGAGTCATTGCATGTCTGTTACTTCCATAAACCACACATGGATCCACCGGTGTCATTGCATGTCTGTTCTTTTCATGAACCACACCCAGTTTCATTGCATGTCAGTTCTTTTCATGAATCACATAAGGATCCACCAGTGTCATTGGATGTGTGTTCTTCTCATGAATCACACATGGATCCACTGGTGTCATTGCATGTCTGTTCTTTTCATGATTCATAGCTAGAGTCATTGCATGTCTGTTACTTCCATAAACCACACATGGATCCATCGGTGCCATTGCATGTTTGTTCTTTTCATGAACCACACCCAGTGTCATTGCATGTGAGTACTTTTCATGAACCGCATAAGGATCCACCAGTGTCATTGGATGTGTGTTCTTCTCATGAACCACACATGGATCCACCGGTGCCATTGCATGTCTGTTCATTTCATGATTCATAGCTAGAGTCATTGCAGGTCTGTTACTTCCATAAACCACACATGGATCCACCGGTGTCATTGCATGTTTGTTCTTTTCATGAACCACACCCAGTGTCATTGCATGTCAGTTCTTTTCATGAACAACATAAGGATCCACCAGTGTCATTGCATGCTTGTTCTTCTCATGAAGCACACGTGGATCCACCGGTGTCATTGCATGTCTGTTCTTATCATCATTCATAGCTTGAGTTATTGCATGTTTGTTCTTTTCATGAATCACAGCTAGAGTCATTGCATTTCTATTCCTCTAGACAAACCAAATATGTCATTGCATGTCTATTCTTTTCGTGAACCATACCCGGTGTCATTGCATGTGTGTTCCTCTAGACAAACCACATAAGGATCCACCAGTGTCATTGCATGTCAGTTCTTTTCATAAACCACATAAGGATCCAAGAGTGTCATTGGATGTGTGTTCTTCTCATGAATCACACATGGATCTACCGGTGTCATTGCATGTCTGTTCTTTTCATGATTCACAGCTGGAGTCATTGCATGTCTGTTACTTCCATAAACCACACATGGATCCACCGGTGTCATTGCATGTGTGTTCTTTTCATGAACCACACCCAATGTCATTGAATGTGAGTTCTTTTCATGAACCACATAAGGATCCACAAGTGTCATTGGATGTGTGTTCTTCTCATGAACCACACATGGATCCACCGGTGTCATTGCATGTCTGTTCTTTTCATGATTCACAACTAGAGTCATTGCATGTCTGTTACTTCCATAAACCACACATGGATCCACCGGTGTCATTGCATGGCTGTTCTTTTCATGAACCACATCCAGTGTCATTGCATGTCAGTTCTTTTCATGAACCACATAAGGATCCACCAGTGTCATTGCATGTGTGTTCTTCTCATGAACCACACATGGATCCACCGGTGTCATTGCATGTCTGTTCTTTTCATGATTCACAGCCAGAGTCATTGCATTTTTGTTACTTCCATAAACCACACATGGATCCACCGGTGTAATTTCATGTCTGTTCTTTTCATGAACCACACCTAGTGTCATTGCATGTTAGTTCTTTTCATGAACCACATAAGGATCCACCAGTGTCATTGCATGTTTGTTCTTCTCACAAACCACATGCAGTGTCATTGCATGTCTGTTCTTTTCATGAACCACACCCGGTGTCATTGCATGCGTGTTCCTCTACGCAAACCACATAAGGATCTACCGGTGTCACTACATGTCTGTTCTTTTCATGAACCACATAAGGATCCACCAGTGTCATTGCATGTGTGTTCTTTTCGTGAACCACACCCAATGTCATTGCATGTCAGTTCTTTTCATGAACCACATAAGGATCCACCAGTTTCATTGCATGTCTGTTCTTCTCACAAACCACATAAGGATCCACCAGTGTCATTGCATGTCTGTTCTTTTCATGAACCACACCCAATGTCATTACATGTGTGTTCTTCTAAACAAACCACACGCAGTGTCATTGCATGTATGTTCTTTTCATGAACCACACCCGGTGTCAGTGCATGTGTGTTCCTGTAGACAAACCACATAAGGATCCACCGGTGTCACTACATGTCTGTTCTTTTCACGAACCACATAAGGATCCACCAGTGTCACTGGATGTGTGTTCTTCTCATGAACCACACCCAGTGTCATTGCATGTCAGTTCTTTTCATGAACCACATAAGGATCCACCAGTGTCATTGCATGTCTGTTCTTCTCACAAACCACATAAGGATCCACCGGTGTCATTGCATGTCTGTTCTTTTCATGAATCATAGCTAGAGTCATTGCATGTCTGTTCCTCTAGACAAACCACATAAGTCATTGCATGTCTATTCTTTTCGTGAACCACACTAGGTGTCATTGCATGTGTGTTCCTCTAGACAAACCACATAAGGATCCACCAGTGTCATTGGATGTGAGTACTTTTCATGAAGCGCATAAGGATCCACCAGTGTCATTGGATGTGTGTTCTTCTCATGAACCACACATGGATCCACCGGTGCCATTGCATGTCTGTTCTTTTCATGATTCACAGCTAGAGTCATTGCATGTCTGTTACTTCCATAAACCACACATGGATCCACCGGTGTCATTGCATGTCTGTTCTTTTCATGAACCATACCCAGTGTCATTGCATGTGAGTTCTTTTAATGAACCACATAAGGATCCACCAGTGTCATTGCATGTCAGTTCTTTTCACAAACCATATGTAGTGTCATTGCATGTGTGTTCTTTTCATAAACCACACCCGGTTTCATTGCATGTGTGTTCCTCTAGACAAACCACATAAGGATCCGCCGGTGTCACTGCAAGTCTGTTCTTTTCATGAACCACATAAGGATCCACCAGTGTCATTGCATGTGTGTTATTTTCATGAACCACACCCAGTGTCATTGCATGTCAGTTCTTTTCATGAACCACATAAGGATCCACTAGTGTCATTGCATGTCTGTTCTTCTCACAAACCACATAAGGATCCACCAGTGTCATTGCATGTCTATTCTTTTCATTAACCACACCCAGTGTCATTGCATGTGTGTTCTTCTAAACAAACCACATGCAGTTTCATTGCATGTCTGTTCTTTTCATGAACCACACCCGGTGTCATTGCATGTGTGTTCCTCTGGACAAACCACATAAGGATCCACCTGTGTCACTGCATGTCTGTTCTTTTCATGAACCACATACGGATCCATCAGTGTCATTGGATGTGTGTTCTTCCCATGAACCACACCTAGTGTCATTGCATGCCAGTTCTTTTCATGAACCACATAAGGATCCACCAGTGTCATTGCATGTCTGTTCTTCTCACAAACCACATAAGGATCCACCAGTGTCATTGCATGTCTATTGTTTTCATGAATCACAGCTAGAGTCATTGCATGTCTATTCCTCTAGACAAACCACACAAGTCATTGCATGTTTGTTCTTTTCGCGAACCACACCCGGTGTCATTGCATGTGTGTTCCTCTAGACAAACCACATAAGGATCCACCAGTGTCATTGCATGTCAGTTCTTTTCATGAACCACGTAAGGATCCACCAGTGTCATTGGATGTGTGTTCTTCTCATGAACCACACATGGACCCACTGGTGTCATTGTATGTATGTTGTTTTCATGATTCACAGCTACAGTCATTCCATGTCTGTTACTTCCATAAACTACACATGGATCCACCGGTGTCATTGCATGTCTGTTCTTTTCATGAACCACACCCAGTGTCATTGCATGTGAGTTCTTTTCATGAACCACATAAGGATCCACCAGTGTCATTGGATGTGTGTTCTTCTCATGAACCACACATGGATCCACCGGTGTCATTGCATGTCTGTACTTTTCATGATTCACACCTAGAGTCATTGCATGTCTGTTACTTCCATAAACCACAGATGGATCCATCGGTGTCATTGAATGTGTGTTCTTTTCATGAACCACACCCAGTGTCATTGCATGTCAGTTATTTTCATGAACCGCATAAGGATCCACCAGTGTCATTGCATGTGTGTTCTTCTCATGAACCACACATGGTTCCACCGGTGTCATTGCATGTTTGTTATTTTCATGATTCATAGCCAGAGTCATTGCTTGTTTATTACTTCCATAAACCACACATGGATCCACCGGTGTCATTTCATGTCTGTTCTTTTCATGAACCACACCCAGTGTCATTGCATGTTAGTTCTTTTCATGAACCACATAAGGATCCACCAGTGTCATTGCATGTCTGTTCTTTTCACAAACCACATGCAGTGTCATTGCATGTCTGTTCTTTTCATGAACCACACCCGGTGTCATTGCATGTGTGTTCCTCTAGAAAAACCACATAAGGATCCTCCGGTGTCACTGCATGTCTATTCTTTTCATGAACCACATAAGGATCCACTAGTGTCATTGCATGTGTGTTATTTTCATGAACCACACCGAATGTCATTGCATGTCAGTTCTTTTCATGAACCACATAAGGATCCACCAGTGTCATTGCATGTCTGTTCTTCTCACAAACCACATAAGGATCCACCAGTGTCATTGAATGTCTGTTCTTTTCATGAACCACACCTAGTGTCCTTGCATGTGTGTTCTTCTAAAAAAACCACATGCAGTGTCATTGCATGTCTGTTCTTTACATGAACCACACCCAGTGTCATTGCATGTGTGTTCCTCTAGACAAACCACATAAGGATCAATCGGTGTCACTGCTAGAGTCATTGCATGTCTGTTACTTCCATAAACCACATATGGATCCACCTGGTGTGATTGCATGTCTGTTCTTTTCACAAACCACACATGGATGCACCAGTGTCATTGCATGGGTGGCCGTTAGGCCGAGTCTTCTAGAAGGCACACCCTGACACAGTTGTTCTGCTTGACGATTGTTACATACTGTTCGATCGTGGCGCTTGGACGATTGGGATGGTCTTCCTGAGAGCGATCCACGAGTAGGCTGTTCTGCGGCATGATTGGCCACGCTTGCTCTAGACAAACTGGCAACACCGGGCGCTCCCCTGTTGCGAGTGTCACGTCTCATGAGTTCAGTTGGCCACAAGCTAGTGTCACGTCCCCATTGCTTCTGTTCCTCCCTGTACTTCTCTTCCTTCCCCTCAAAGCCACTTTCCCCACTTCACTCCCATCCTGCCGTAGCCGCAAGACGATGGCGCCTCCATCCCAATGTTGGGTTCGCAACATAGAAAACAAAAAAATTCCTACGATGGGAACTATACACCAAGATCTATCTACTAGATACAAGCAACGGGTGGATATACATCCATGGATAACTTACCCTCGAAGACAACAAAGCTTTGTTAATGAGTTGGAACTCGTGGATGATGTAGTCATACACTTGCCAATCTCAAGATCGTGATGAAGTCCAGCAGGTCCGGCTCCAGCACGTCCTTCAGATCTAGCTCCAGCAAGTCCAACACCACCAAGTCCAGCACTGCAAAGCAATGGTGCATCTGTGATCGCACACACGTCCGGTACCCCGACAACCTCCGTCCCTTGCTCCCGCAAAGCAGCAGAAGCAACAACTCCTTTCCAGATAAAGCCACCGGGAACATGTATCTCGCTAATCTGAGACCATGGGGTAATAATATTAGAGGGGGAGAGAGATCCTTCATGAGGAGGTGTGTGTGAGAAGTGAGGAGAGGGGGGCCTTTTATAAGAGGAGGGGGGTGCCCCTCCCCATGGCCGGCGCCCCAAGGGTGACCCTTCACCTCCTCATTCATGTGGTGGTAACTCCCTCCACATAAATTTGCCCCTTCACATTCTCTTTTAAAGTCTCCACTTTAAATGCATTAAATTTCTCCAAATTTAATGCTCTCTCATTTAATAAAAATCTTTTATTAGTTTTATTCAGAATTTTTTTAATTACTTTAATTAACAAACATTCACATAAAACCCCCTACAACATTTCAATATTACATGCAGAACCAATTTCAGCAATTTCACCCGAAACAGTTTCGGTGTCTATTGAAATAATTCCAGCGCTTTCTTAAATCTTTATCTGAAACATATTTGCTCCAAATGGTGTCGGTATCCCTTAAGTGTGTCACCCTATGGTTCACGAATAATGCAGACATGATCGAGACCCCTCTCCGATCAATAATCAGCAGCGGGACCTGGAGATCCGTACTGACTCCCACATATTCAACGATGACTTCTGTGATCGTGAGAACCTTTAATGCTAGTAACTAAATCTCTTTGTCTCATGATATAATACATGTCCGAGATTCGATCATCGGTATCCAAATACCTAGTTTGATCTCGTTACCGACATGCACTCTTTTCTCGTTCCCGTGATATAACATTCTAGTGATCACATCACTTGCTTGCAAGCTACCTTAATGTGATATCACCGAGAGGGCCCAAAGTATATCTATCCGTCATCGGGATTGACAAATTCCACTCTTTATCCATGAGCCTCAACATAACACCTTCGTAGTACTGAACTCACCTTTATAGTCACCCTGTTACGGTGTGACGTTTGGTGTTATCAAGATACTCTTTTATTGTTAGCAATTAACATGATCTCATGGTCTAAGGACACAGATTACTTCGTATGATGTTATAGAAATATAAAGATAATGACTTTGATCGTAATGCTATACTTCAGATGAATGTTCATCACATAATTCCACCAATGTTCTGACCTTGTTATTAACAACATCCAATGTCCATGATCAAGAAACCTTGATCATCTTATTAATCAACGAGCTAGTTTATACGAGAGGCATTACTAGGAACTTTGTATTTTGTTTATTAAACACACATGTATTGACGTTTCCAATCAATACAATTATAGCATGCAAAATAAACATTTGTCATAAACAAGGAATAAGATAATAACCACTTTATTATTGCCTCTCGGGCATATTCCCTTCAGTCTCCCACTTGCACTAGAGTCAATAATCTAGTTTGAAAATCTTCGCATATTGAATACCTATGGCTTTCTGGTGTTGCATATACGCGATTGCTAGTGGTTAACATAATCTTCGGATCTGACAGTTTCAGGTCCGTGTGTATTTGCATGTCTTTGCGTCTCTACGCATCACTCATTCTCAAATGAGATGGCATTGTATAAATTTGGTCCTTTGGTGAGACCTTTAGTTCATTTGGGTTAAAATATGTTGATATTATTTTCATACAATATATCTTCATAGTATTAGCCCACTTTGAACCACACCTAGTTTGATAACAAACTACTTAACACAAATGCCCTCCTTTGCTGCTACTATAGCAGTTTATATACTTAGCCTTTTGTTGTAGTATCCGTCACAATGTCTCAACTTTGGAACTCATCCAAATCCATCATGGAACATCCTTTCCATTACATTGTGCCACCCATAGTATAAATTGAGATAAATTTAATTTGTATCTTGTGACAAAACTAGTATCAATGTAACACTTTACAATGAACTACCTTTAACTATTTGTCACTTATACATGATATATTCTTAGTTCTTCCAAAGCTCATAAGAATATCTTTACTATTGTCCAATGATCATCTTATGAATCATTATGGTATGTGCTCATAACATTTAGAGCATAGGACATTCTGGATATATACATATCCTGGTATAATCGATCAAAATCTTCATGTGATTTTACTCACCAAGTGTTGAAACACTTGAATCTTGATACAATCCTTTCCATGCAGCAAGAACCTTTCTTGTTGTTTCCATATTGAACCCTTTCAATATCTCATATATGTATGTCTGGCACACCCATATTAGCGCCTCAATCTATCCATATAGATATTGATGCCAAATATTCCGGTTTTGCCCAAGTCTTTCATCGAAATCTTATTTTAATGAAATTCTTAACTTGTGTTAATACAAGATACATCATTTCCAATCAACAATATGTCCTCTACATAATGTATTAGAAATATGTCTCAGCGCTCCCACTTAATTTCTTGCAAATGCAAGCATCTTCATCATCTCCGATGAATTTAAACTCTTTTATCAGTTTCATCATGGTGAAGATTCCAACTCCGCTATGCTCACTTCAACTATTGAAGTTTGCATGCCCTTTTAGCACCCTTTGAATTAACAAAACCCTTCGGACCGTGTCTTGTACATGTCCTAGGTAACCATTCTATTAGAAGAACATTGTTTTGTTTGTTCAACTACCATACATCAAATTATATGTAGTGGTTGCTACATTAATCCGTCAAGACAAAATATCGCTATGAAAGATCAAATCTTGTCATAGTCAACTTATTTGAACATTGTCGTAAACTTCTTTCCGACATGTCGACTATTTCACAGATGTTAAACATCCATGTCTATTTCTTTATAGATCCAAACATGACCGATAGGCTTTACACCTTTTCAGAGGGTCTTCTAAGTTCAAAAACTTGATTCTTGTGTATGGATACTATCACGGATTCTATGACTTCTAGTCATTTTATGGAGTCAGGGCCCATCATCGCTTCTTTGCATGCAGTCGGTTCATCATTGTCAAAACAATAACGACTTGTTTATCAAATATCACTATTTGATTCTTACCGACCCACACTGTTCCATATGAACTCTAATCTCCGAGATTACAACCTTTGTAATCACGGGAGCCATGAGCATTGTGGCCGCCACCAGGACACTTTCCGGCGATGCGCTACTTAGCACATATAGCTAAGGTTCAACAACCTTATCAAAGTTCTATTGTCCTCCCACTTAACTTTTCGCGAAAAATTCCTTCTCAAGAAACTTGACGTTCCAAGTAACAAACTCTTTTGTCCTCGGTGTTATGGAGAAATTCCCAATAAATTCTTTGGGATAACCTACAAAGACGTGCTTATCCAACTTTGGTTGTAAACATTTTACTTATTCATAGCATACCAAAATTTAAGAAAAAACAATTTGGGTTTTATCCCAAACCATAACTTATATGGTGTCATTTCAACGGACCACGATGGTGCTCTTTTCAGTGTAAAAGCGGTAGTCTCTAAAGCTTCAATCCTTAAAACATAATGGCAGTTTTATAAATGACACCTTTGATCTTACCATGTTAAACATGGTTTGATTTCATCTCTCGAATATGCCATATGGTTTGATTTCATCTCTCGAATATGCCATACTCCTATGGTTAACCGGGAAACACAAATCATGGAACAATTCCTCAAATCTTAGATGTTTTGCTAAACATGTAACTCAAATATCTTCCTTTATGATCAAATCATAAACTCTTTTATTTTCTTGTTACAATGCTTTTTCACTTCATCTTTAAAGTCTTTGAACAATTTTCAAATGTTTCATACTTCTTCCTTATTAAGTAAATATATAGATATATTCACTTAAATTTCTGGAGAAAGCATATGAAGCAAAAAGATCCATCGCATATGGCTACACATAATGGACTATGTACATCAGCATGCACAATTTCCAATAAGCTAGTCATCCGTTCCTCTTTGGCCTATGAACGGAGTTTCAATTATCTCGAGGAAAGTTTCACAAGTGTCAATTGATCAAAATCAAAGACTCCAAAAATCCATGAACATGGATTTTCTTCATGTTTTCTTTCCAATATAATTTAAACAACGATGCCACTTCATAAGTGATCTTTCAATCATTTGTCTTGCGACATTTTAGCAATAGTGTTTATGGATGTGATTTCTCCCACTAGACTTGTAAAAGTTCATCCATCCTTTATGGAATACGGTAATTATGTGAACAACCATTGTTCTCGTAATACTGGAACAAAATAACAATTATTAAAACAAATCTTGAAGGCTAGGTTTGACGCAACGAAAAACACAATAACACTTTATTTGTTTTCCATGAACATCATCACTTATTCTCTTGCTAGTTACTTAGGACATTGCAGTTCATGAATTGCGTTGTCCTGTATGACACTTCATACCAACCAATTCGGTATCCAATACCGGTATCCAATACCTCAGAACCGCATTGTTTAACAAGCAAGGAATACATCCATAACATGTATATATTCTATATACTTAAGTTGGACATATCTAACCTTTTCTTTTCTGCCAAATATTTTATAGATTCTCTTTCAACAATTCCTTTTCTTTTAAAAGAATCTATCAACATCAATAGTGGTGTCATTCACATGACACATAGTACAAAGTATATATAGTCAAATACTAATACCTTTGAACTTGCACTTTGAAGTGGATCACCATCATCAAATGTTTTGGTATTCTTTCAAAAATCCATTCTTTAGTAATCTATTAGTGTAGTAAACATTTTACTTACATATTCTGTTCATCCTTATCATGACAACTTTCATGATCAAGCTACTATAGCCTGTAAGGAAGAATCACGAGTATAATATCAGTTCCCAAAACCTTTTTAGTAGATTACGACGCCTAGCGTCTCCAACCTTCACAAATTCTCATACAATATGAGAACGTGTATTTTGTTAAATTATACTCTATCATATTGCAACCATAAACATTGTTTCAGATATCACAATATCTTCCACACATGATGGTTTCTGAAACAATTATTTCAGCTCCTATATAACCTCGATATTAAAACAACTTTTGAATATCAAGAATCATGGAGGCAAACATGATACTTTAGATACTAACATTGGAATTCTTACTCTTCATTTAATACTACTTATTAAAATTCATGGAGTAAATAGAGTTTGCTGAAAGTTTGCAATATGACTTCTAAACTTTAAATTGACATTCAAAATAATACGAGACCAGTTCGTAAAGTAAATATCCAGAATTCTATAGTTCTATTATCTCAATTAAAACCAAGCATAAGGTAGTAAACAGACGCCAATGACTACAACAAATTATGCAAATTCACTTTGATTTAGGTTATGACAAATTGAGTTCGACTAATCCAAATTACAAATGAACTCCCACTCAAAAACGACATCCCTCGTGCCTTTTTGGTGATTCCATGAACCAAATCCACTACACCAAGTCCGATCATCATGTGAGTCAGTGTAGCTTCAAAGGCGAGCATCAATATGGGCATCATATCAACTATATGACTCATGCTTAACGTTTCGGTCCGTGCTCCGAGGCCATGTCTGTACATGCTAGGCTCGCCAAGTAAGAACCTTAGTATTCGCGTGTGTAAAACTGTCTTACACCCATTCCTATGAAAGCGTAGAGTCGAGTACACCCGATCATCACGTGATGTCTCGAAACACGATCCACAGAACGGTGCATACTTAAGGAAGAACACATTTTATCTTGATATCTAAATGAGGGATCATCTTACAATGCTACAAAAACACCAAACTAGCAGTATAAAATGCTAACATCTAATGTGTAAAGTGAGATGATATGGTCCATGCATTTGATCTCTATCATTTGCATCGTGGTATGATCTCTATCATTCCTTTGTGTGTAAGGCCAAGGTCTATGGAACTTACACGTTGAGTGTGTTGTAAGAGTATCTTTCATACATCTACTTACAACAATACCATATAAAGACACTAGCCTAGCAATGATCTAAACTAGACGCCTCTAATTTATCAATTGCAAGTTTTACGTGGCTTAGGGCTTTCAGAGATAGAACCGGTCTTACCTACGAACATGAACCACAACGAGGATAACCAAGTTATTAGCAACTCGGTGTAAATCAGATATTGACTATAGTAGAAGAGACAGACACCCGCCAACCACTTATGCAAAACAATTTGCATGTTAGTCGTGGAACCGGTCTCATGTACGATGACATGTAAGGTTGGTCCGGGCCGCTTCATCCCACTATGCCACCAATATCCAAAATACATAGAAGATGCATTAACATGATCATCATCACCCACATATAAACATATGTGTACTACCCGTGCAATGCACCTACGCATAGATCAGGCTCTGATACCACTGTTGGGTATGCAGCATAGAAAACAAAAAATTTCCTACGATGGGAACTATACGCCAAGATCTATCTACTAGATACAAGCAACAGGTGGATATATATCCATGGAGAACTTACCCTCGAAGACAACAAAGCTTTGTTAATGAGTTGGAACTCGTGGATGATGTAGTCGTACACTTGCCGATCTTAAGATCGTGATGAAGTCCAGCAGGTCCGGCTCCAGGACGTCCTTCAGATCTAGCTCTAGCAAGTTCAGCACCACCAAGTCCAGTAGGTCCGGCTCCAGCATGTCCTTCAGATCCAGCTCCAGCAAGTCCAGCACCACCAAGTCCAGCACTGCAAAGCAGTGGTGCATCCGTGATCGCACACATGTCCGGTACCCTGACAACCTCCGTCCCACGCTCCAGCAAAGCAGCAGAAGAAGCAACTCCTTTCCAGATAAAGCCACTGGGAACATGTATCTCGCTAATCTGAGACCATGGGGTAATAATATTAGAGGGGGAGAGAGATCCTTCATGAGGAGGTGTGTGTGAGAAGTGAGGAGAGGGGGGCCTTTTCTAGGAGGAGGGGGGTGCCCCTCCCCATGGCCGGCGCCCCAAGGGGTGACCCTTCACCTCCTCATTCATGTGGTGGTAACTCCCTCCACATAAATTTGCCCATTCACATTCTCTTTTAAAGTCTCCACTTTAAATGCATTAAATTTCTCCAAATTTAATGCTCTCCCATTTAAAAAACTCTTTTATTAGTTTTATTCAGAATTTTGTTAATTACTTTAATTAACAAACATTCACATAAAACCCCCTGCAACATTTCAATATTACATGCATAACCAATTTCAGCAATTTCACCCGAAACAGTTTCTGTGTCTATTGAAATAATTCCAGCGCTTTCTTAAATCTTTATCTGAAACATATTTGCTCCAAATGGTGTCGTTATCCCTTAAGTGTGTCACCCTACGGTTCACAAATAATGCAAACATGATCGAGACCCCTCTCAGATCAATAATCAGCAGCGGGACGTAGAGACCCGTACTGACTCCCACATATTCAACGATGACTTCTGTGATCGTGAGAACCTTTAACGCTAGTAACTAAATCTCTTTGTCTCATGATATAATACATGTCCGAGATTCGATCATCGGTATCCAAATACCTAGTTTGATCTCGTTACCGACATGCACTCTTTTCTCGTTCCCGTGATATAACATTCTAGCGATCACATCACTTGCTTGCAAGCTATCTTAATGTGATATCACCGAGAGGGCCCAGAGTATATCTATCCGTCATCGGGATAACACCTTCGTAGTACTGAACCCACCTTTATAGTCACCCTGTTACGGTGTGACGTTTGGTGTTATCAAGATACTCTTTTAGTGTTAGCAATTAACATGATCTCATGGTCTAAGGACTAAGATTACTTTGTATGATGTTATATCAATATAAACATAATGACTTTGATCGTAATGCTATACTTCGGATGAATGTTCATCACATCATTCCACCAATGTTGTGACCTCGTTATTAACAACATCCAATGTCCATGATCAGGAAACCTTGATCATCTTGTTAATCAACGAGCTAGTTTATATGAGAGGCATTACTAGGAACTTTGTATTTTGTTTATTAAACACACATGTATTGACGTTTGTAATCAATACAATTATAGCATGCAAAATAAACATTTATCATAAACAAGGAATATGATAATAACCACTTGATTATTGCCTCTCGGGCATGTTCCCTTCACCCAATCTCCTCTCCGGCAGCCACCCTCCCTCCCGTCTCGCCATGGGTCCAAGGGGAGACGGTGAGGAAACGCGTCGTGATGACATGGACGGTGATTTTGATGTGAGTCGTCTCATCTCTATTTCTATTATCTGTGGCCAGTTATCTGTTTTTTGAGCTAGATCTAATCTGTTTACTCATGCGCGTATGATGTGTTAGGACAACCAGACGATGTATGCCTCCGACTATCACGGTTTAGCGGATGAAGACAGTCCTCTGCTATGTAAACATGGATATGTGCCCGCTAAATTTGTAGCGTTCGAAGGACGAAACACAGGTAGGAGGTTTCTACGGTGTCAAGGACATCGTGCAATGATGCAAGGAGGAAGTTGCGGTGTTGTCAAATGGGTAGATCCAGAGTAGCCCAAATCGATGCAGAAAATGATGGACAAACTATGGGAAATGATTGTTGGTTGAAAGAATATGTATTCAGCTCACTTCTTGACAGTGTTGAGATGAAGCTATGGGAACCAGTTGACATGACCAAGCATAAGCGAGATCTCAGGTGGGTGCAAGACAAGGTTAGCAAAGTCGAGAAGGAGAGGGACGCGACGTTGGCCCTGAAGGCTAAAACAGAGCAAGAACTGACTCAAGCAAGGAATGATCTCCACCAGGCCAAAGTCCTGCAGTTCACAACTACGAGTATTGACAAGTGCATGAGGAAAAATGCAGAGAAACAATTGAAGCTGTGCAAGGAAGATGCTAAAAGGAAGGAGCGGACGATTCGATCCTTGCTCTCGTAGGAAGATGCGCATCGGGATAATATTAGGAAGATCAAAGAGATGTGTGATAACTAGTTCTATTTAGCTTAAGCTCCGTGCCTTTTTAGGTTGTAATAGTTGTACTTGTTGACCTAGCGGTCTGAACTATTGGTGCCGGAGTCCAGGGAGGAAAAAAATTGCTCTCTAGTTAGTCTGACCCCGCATTACTTCTTTTGTCTAACGAATGCCCCTTGGATATTCCGCCCATCGCTTCGTCGTCCTCGTGTACAAATAGGAGGCGCCACAGCGCGTCGCTTCGTCATCCTCTCCAATCTCCACTGCGCCATCGCTTCGTCGTCCATCCGCTCGCTCCCTCTGCAATATCCACCGTGCCGCCATGGAGATGCCCGATCTGAACTTCTACAAGGCGGTGATGTTCGCGAACTTCGACATCCTCGCGCCGCCAGATGCGAAGGTGCCCCACGGATGGCGCATCAGCTCTGCGGGGGTGCCGGTGGCTCTGCTCCCTGGCCGAGCCGAGATGGAGAGCAAAATCGCGGCGTGCTGCCGCCAGATGCCCGCGTGGAAGAGGGTGCTACCCCGGTATGCGACGGCCAGCCCGAACTGGCCGGCGCTGTTGAAGAAGGAGCGGAAGGCCAAGATTGGCACCCGCATCGTTGACGGGCGCGTGGTGCACCGGGATCTCCGCAACCGAGAAGGGCGGGAGAGGTTCTAGTCCGTCCCTAGACGGACCAAGTACACCGTTATCACCGCCGCTCGCCGCGAAGAGGTGCTCCGTCTCGCAAACAATGCAGACATCATGGAGGTTCCGTCCGATAGCAAGGAGGAAGCCGTCGGCTTGGAGGACAGTGGCAGCGGAAGTGAAATTGTTGACTAGTGATTGAATTAATGTAGGATGTGAAATATCACCTTTGTTTAGAAGAATTTGTGGTTGAAGTAATGAAATGCCTTGATTTAGATCTCTGTCTCGATTAATTTGTGGAAGAATTTGTGATTTAGATCAATTTCTGCATCAATTTGGATCTCTGTCCTAGATTGGGAACGTGACCGTGGACTAAAGACACCTTTTCTACTAGTGTATTCTGACATTGGTGGTTTGTTTAAACGTAATCTACGTGGATTGTGCCGCATGCAAATGGCACAACCACAATTTATAAAGTGGAAGCACATACACCCGGTTACTAGAGATCCGGGAGCTTCGCTAGATGCAGGGGATGCAGGAGCAGAGAGGCGGTGAGATAGACGGGCTCAAGATTATGCTAGAAAGTGCTACCAATTTCCTCCTCATCTGGGCATTATCGGTGAGAACATTGTTGTTTATGTTGCCACGTCGTTGTGCAGCATCTGAAATAAGTTGCTGCTTCGTGGAGTGTGGCAGCTTAAATAATTTATTTTTGTGCCACTTACATTCCGTCGTATTTGGACACCTCCTGCCCCTCCGCAATCGTGGAACCGGTGGATCCTTGTTTTCAGATAGTAGTGGCACAATCACAATTTCGGATTCAACTACTGACTCGGGCGTTTCCAAACCCTAAGTCGCGGTACATTTTACTCAGAGAATGTGGGTAGATTGTTTCGCCCAGCAACGTGCCATACACAGAGCTCCAGAATTTAACAGAATTACATATATATGTTCAAGTTCAACACATTACTATGCATCTTCATTGCCAGCAGCCTTCGTCCGCAGCCTGGGTGCCAAGCCTTCACGTCCGCTGGCTTCTTCATTTCCTGCTTTCTTCCTCTTTCTCGGTGCCAATTTTCTTAGCTTCACGTACTCTGCATCGCCGGGACAATGGGCACTAGAATCGTGTCCACCATCATCTTTCCACTCGTTTTTAATTTCTTCGGGCAGCAAAATAACATCTTTCCACTCGTTTTTAATTTCTTCGGGTAGCAAAATGACTAACCCGACAGTCATGTTTATAACCTTGCGGCGCTTCCTGTCAAAGAAACAAGACTTTTGCATAACTGCCCAATATCTACAGAGTAAATAAAACAAAATTTACAATTCAGCAGAAACATGCAAACCCCAAGCGACCTTTGCTTACCAGGAGCTAATTGGCTTCTAGCAACCACCCTGTCCAAGAATAGAAGGGCGACTCCCAGTTGCAGCAGCTTCCACATCCAGTACATCACATTTCAGCTCAAACATGGCAGCCGAAGCATACCTTTTCATCAACCCAATTAGTTGACTGTCACACGTTATAGGAACCATGCGTTCATCCATGAAGCTAAACTTTGCTGTCTGCTTCAGCCATAATTCAACATGATTACGCAGAGCAGCAACCATACCAGATATAGTGCAGATCTGCGCATGCGCTTCTTCCATCGTGAAACAATGGCTTCCATACCACTTGCCCTTAGAGTCGTACCTGTAGAGGACTACTGTAACCAGGTAAGGGGGTTCGCGTAGATCCCACTTGACAGAAAACGGTGAACAAAATATGTTTGTCAGCGTTGGGCTAACAAACAATTTGAGGTTCAGTAGCCAGCTAGCAGTTATAATTAGTGCGAATAGCAAAGAGAATGGTAGCTCACCCTCTTGTAGCCAGAACTTCTTCTTCCTTGATAGTAGGATCTGTCATCCTCCAAACTGCTCGGCTCGTTGGCGGCGGAGGCGGGCTAGAGCCGCGCAACGACGACTACGACATGCGCCATTGGAGCTCGGGATCAGCGACTGGGCGCAGCAACTTGGCCCCGGAAGTCAAATGTCCGAAGGGATCGTCCTGCGTGGAGGGTGGATTCCGACGCCGCCGGTGTTAGGGAAAAGCTGGGAATTGATTTGTGAAATTGGTCAACGCATCCAATCCACTTAGCTGCTCAATTTGCCTAAGAGGTTGCCGCGTTGGCGCCCGCATCATGGACAGATGACCGACATGAGGGTCCCGACTGTCTACTTCACGGGGCGGTTTAACGGAATGTTTGAATTTGGCAGGGGTGAGATGAGTTTGCCTCGAAATGGCCCCTCTCAGTAGTTGGCGGCCCAACTTTTTGAAACGCGGTAATTTCAGGCAACTTAGGTACCGCCATGCGCTGGCCTACAAACTTTGGTACCGCAGACGAACAGGCCCCCCTCTGTCCATGGAGGTGGCAGAGTTCTGGATTCTAGAAAACCCTAAACCCACTCAGCCCGCACCTAACACGGAGATAGTGGAGAAAGCTGAGCCTGCAGAAGATCTTACGGTGAACGTCGGATTTGGAGCGGATCTCCCTAGCGAGGCCAAATCCTAGATCGATATTCCCGTCGAGGTCGAAATCCAGGAGCAGCGGGACAACAACTCTGGTTCCGTCTCTTCCAATGCCGGAACAGATCAACCTTTCCTGAGGCATACGCTGAGGCGCATGATGCTGCAAGGCGCAAACGTGGATGAGGTTCTCGAGACCATCAGAATTTTCAAGGAAGCCCACGACGAAAGCTACCTCAGGATGCACGCATCACACTTTGTCGGATATGTTGGATCCAGATCCGGCTCTGCCTATGCTGGAGACAACAAAGACTCGGTGCTGGAGGCGATCGGAACAAACACCGACTTACCAGCATCTTCGGATGATTCCATGAAGTCGGCAGATTTCCGAAAGTTCTCCGTGGAATATGAAGAGGAGTTCAACTCCAAAGCTGTAGAAGAAGGAGAAGCCATGGACAAAGGATCCGGAGAAAACTCTCCCAAAGCACAGGATGACATGGATCTCGAAGACAATCCCGACATCCAGATGTCTGAAAGTACCGATCAGAGCTTGACTCCGGGAAACAGACCCAAAGCCACCTTTGCTACCGGCGCTGCCAAGAAGGCAAAGAAGAAGAACAAGACTCCGGCGAAAGATCCTCCAGCGGAGGAAGTGGTTGCCGAAGAATACGACGAAGACTTGGATGGAGCTTTAATCCTAGACGATCCCAAAGAAACTCTAGTGGATGGACACGTGGTGACCACTGGTGCCCCTAAACTCATTGATGCTGCGTTAACTACACCTATCCCTACAGCTGTAGAACTTACACATGCAGAATTGGAAGAAAGGGCATATGCCCTAGAAGCGCATCGCCAAGTACTCCTCGATGAGGCTAACAATATAAAGGAAGAGAAGAAGCGCATAGCTACTGCAGAAAATATCATCTCTCTGCAACATCAAAAGACCCGAACAGGCCACGCGCGGGCCGACAAATTTCTGGAAGTCCACAAGGTCCTCATTGAGGGAGAGCCAAGAGCACCTCGGCTCGATAGCAAGGGAGATCTGGTGTACCCAACACCAGTGCAAAACACTACCGCAGCTCGAGATATCCTGGCGAATAATCCAAACCCAGATAAGATCCGGTTGGGCGTAAAGCTACTCACCAAGGGTCTGGAGCAACAGAAGGTCAACGGCACAGAACCGCACATGACTGGAGCAATGTTGCTCCAGCCGCAGAGCGAGACGCTATCACGGAAGTGGTTTCGAGACACCCTCCCCGGCGAGAGTCGAACAATCGCAGGGAAGACGACAAAGAGAAATGTCGGGAGGAGGACCGTCAAAGAATGCCACCTCCTAGATATGCAAGCTGTCCGGCTGAACCCCACCATAGTGGGAGGAATGACGGATGAAGGAACGACTGACACCATGCTGAGTCAAGCCAGCAGGGGCTCGTCGTAATGAAGATCCTCCCCGAAACCCAAATAATGACGCTCTAGATGGAGGTTGGTGATCAGCCGGAAAAAATCCACCTACACCACCCTCTCCACCAAGAAGCCATCACAACGGCTCTCAAGGAGGCCAAGGAGGGCGACGGGGCAAAGGAGGTGGTGGCAGAAGCAGAAGTCTGACTCCAAGGCACCGCAACCACATCCAACAACTAAGACGGCGTTCCCTGTGACCAAGTGATGCGAGACACCGGATCAACTCTAACATAGAGGCGTGGCGCTATAAGAACGATGATATCTACATGGGTTCAAAATTCTTCGGACCACGAATTCGACAAACACACTTCCCGGAAGGATTTGCCATCTGAAGACATATCCAAGCCTATGATTGAGTGGCTAGCCAGATACTTGGCTCCAGGATTTTTTCCAGGCTTGCTTCATCGCCAAAGGGGGAAATAGCTTGGTCGCGACTCGGCATCTCCCACTTATGTTGCAGAAGACGGCACGATCCTGGCTCAGTGAACTTCCGGAAAACACCATCCACAACTGGTATGCCATGCAAAGCGTGTTCTTTAGGAATTTCGAAGGCACACATCGAAGGCCCTGTACGGTAGGAGACCTATAGCGTTGCACCCAGAAAGCCAGAGAAACTTGCCAAGATTACCTCAAACGAT
This sequence comes from Avena eriantha, assembly GCA_910589775.1. Classification (NCBI taxonomy): domain Eukaryota; kingdom Viridiplantae; phylum Streptophyta; class Magnoliopsida; order Poales; family Poaceae; genus Avena; species Avena eriantha. The sequence continues at coordinate 127,019,395 of OU342745.1, forward strand.
GGATCGACACCAAGAACTCTTGTGAAGGAGTGAATGATCAAACTGCGATTGAAGCTTTCATCCCAGGGCTCCCAATTGGTTTACTACGTCACCGTTTGAAGTGCGATAAGGTCACTGATATGGGAGAAATGATAGAAATGACAAGCAAATATGCAGATGTCGACGATGATGCAGAAGGGCTACTTAATGTCCTGGTGGTACGACAGTCGGCAAAACAGCCGAAGCAACAAGCTCAGAAGCGCAAGAATACCTCGGAAGAAAAACCCAATGCAGAAACAACGGTGGTCACTTCTTCTTTCGGGTCTGGAGGACGAGGAGGGCGCGGCGGCGGCCGCGGACGTGGTCATGGGACGTCAAGGGTCCAAGGTAGAGTAGACCAGCAACCTGGCAAAACCTACTCCTAGGCCGACATTGCCAATAACCCGTGTGTGCATCACTTAGATGCCAACGAGGCTCGTCCCACACAAACGCCGAGTGTCGTTTCAATGACGACATCAAGAAGGACGATACCGCTGGCTACAGGGCTAAGCCAAAGATGGGAAAGAACAATCTCGAAAAAGAAAAGGAGACCAAGGAAGATTCCAACATGGAGGAAGCAGAGCCTTCAAATCCCAAGTCGGATGGAAAGAAGAACTTCCCAACAAAGAAAGACACGTATGTCACTTTCCTTGGGTCTCAACCAGCTAAGGTCAAGAAGGCAGTTTTGCATGAGCTCAACGCAACTGTTCTGGTTGTCCCTCAATTCTTGGACTGGTCGGAAGCTACAATCACCTTTGACTGTGCTAATCATACGCCTAAGTTGCACAGGCGAGGAAAGTACGCCTTAGTCGTCAATCCACTTATTGATGGCTATGGTTTCTCCAAGACTCTCATGGACAGCGGTAGCAGCATCAATTATATATGTCGAAACACTACGTTGGATGCGGATCTCGGAGACATAGCTGAATCACAGCTCTGTGATCTTTCATGGAGTTGTCCTAGGAAGACAAGCCAATTCCCTGGGGGAGATCACTTTGGATGTTACCTTTGGTACTCCAAAGAACTACCAGACGGAAGCACTTTCCTTCGAAGTGGTCTTGTTCAAGAGCGCATACCAGGCTATATTCGGATGGTTAGCTTACTAGGCTTTCATGGCTCATCCGTGTTACATTTACAATATGATGAAAATTCCAGGTCCCAACGGCGTGATCACCATTAGGGGAGACTCGAAGAATGCGTGAGAGTGCGAGGACGGAAATGCCGCCTTTGCTGAAGCCATGCTGCACGCCCAGGAGTACCAGGAGATCAAGAAGACCATAAACCTGTCTGAGATGCATGCAACAAAGAAGAAGGTGACAAGCCGACTCCGGAGTCCAAGGCATCAGAAGAGACGAAGACGAAGTTGTTGAAGGATGATGACCACTCCAAGGTGACCCAGATAGGTGTAGGTTTAGATAGCGCATAGGAAAGCGCACTCGTCAAGTTCCTCCAAGCAAATCAAGATATCTTCGCATGGCAGCCATCTGACATGACCGGAGTACCTAGGGAACTTGCCGAGCAATCTATAAATGTACACCCAAACGCTAAACACGTCAAATAGTCCTTATGACGTTTTGGCAATGAAATGCGAAAAGCAATAGCTAAGGAACTAGCCCGGCTCGAGTTAGCCAGATTCATAGAAGAGGTCATCCACACTGAGTGGTCGGCCAATCCTGTAATGGTCCCTAAAAAGGACACCACTGATTTAAGGATGTGTGTTGATTATACTGCCTTGAACAAGGCTTGTCCCAAAGATCCGTTCGCTCTGCTTAGAATTGATCAAGTTATCGATTCTACGGCAGGCTTGGAACTCCTATTTTTTCTCGGCGCATATTACGGTTATCACCAAATCCGGATGAAGGAATCAGACAAAGTCAAAACTTCATTCATAACCCCCTTCGGAACCTTCTGTTTGGTTACGATGCACTTTGGGCTCAAAAACGTAGGAGCTACGTACCAGCGCACTATGCAGCGTTGCCTCCACGATCAAATCGGATGCAATGTACATGCATATGTGGACGACATTGCGGTGATGTCCAAAAAGAAGGAAACCTTAAATTCTAACTTGGAGGAAACGTTCGCCAATCTACATAAATACACCATAATGCTTAATCCGAAGAAATGTTTCTTTGGAATACCAGCCAGAAAATTGTTAGGTTTCATCGTGTCACAAAGAGGCATAGAGGTGAACCACGACAAGATCAAGGCTATACTCAATATTTCCAGGCCGACTTGCCTGAAGGACGTTCAAAGACTAACTGGTTGCATTGATGTAGTCAGTCAGTTTGTAAGCCGGCTTGGTGAAAGAGCCGCACCACTTTACAAGCTCCTGAAAACGACCAAAAAATTCGTTTGGACTGATGAATCTAAAGCTGCACTACAAGACCTTAAAAAGCAGTACTCTCGTATGCTCCTATCCTTGCAGCACCAGAACCTCGTGAACCAATGTTGCTCTATATCGCTGCGACAAACAGGGTCGTCAGTGTTGTCATGGTGGTGGAGAGACCAGAGGAAAAACATGACCACCTGGTGCAGCGTTCGACTTACTACCTCAGCAAAGTCCTAACTGAATCAAAGCAGCGGTGTCCGCATTATCAAAAGCTGGCTTACGGTGTGTTCTTTGCATCTCGGAAGCTACGACACTACTTTCAGGAACATCCAATTACCATGGTGAGCACAGCTCCCATGAGAGATATAATCAACAACAATGATGCTACAGGACGTGTCACAAAATGGGGCATAGAGCTTTCAGCTTTCGACATTGAGTATAAACCTCGTACATCAATCAAATCCCAAATCCTCGCTGACTTTGTCGCTGATTGGATAGAGACAACGGAAAATATGACTCTCCCAGAGTCGGAATACTGGACCTTACATTTTGACGGGTCTAAGGCGCTCGGGGGCTCGAGGGTTAGCGTAGTGCTCAAGTCACCCCAAGGAGATAAACTTTTTTATGTGTTGCAGATCCACTTCACGGCAACAAATAACATTGCCGAATATGAAGCATTGCTACATGGAATCCGGATTGCTAAGGATATCGACATCCGAGGATTACTGTGTTATGGAGATTCGGATCTTGTTGCCCAATAAGTGTCGAATATCTATAATGCAAATAAACACATGGCAGCATATAGATCTGTCGTGGATGAACTAGCTAAATTGTTTGAAGGATTTGAAGTTCAACACATCCCTCGAATAGAAAATAACGAAGCAGACGCATTATCTCGCATAGGCTCTGCACAGAAAAAGGTCCTGGATGGCGCTTTTCTGGAGCACCTCAAAGTTCCTTCTATAAAAGGAGTACACGAGGAATATCTGACCAAATCCAACTCACCTTTAGTAGCAGTTTTGGCTGTGATTTCCAGCTGGACTCAACCCTACCTTGATTACTTGGTAGATGGCAAATTACCCGAAGACAAGGTTCTGAGCCAGCAGATCATCCGACGAGCAAAAACCTATACTATCATAAGTGGTGAGCTCTATAAGTGGAGTGTGTCTGGGGTCTTTCAGCGTTGTGTATCTCCAAAAGAAGGAGTGGAAATCCTAAGGGAAATCCACGAAGGAGAATGCGGTCAACACACTGCAGCCAAATCTTTAGTGGAAAAAGCTTTCAGACACGGATTTTTCCGTCTTACAACTAAGGCAGATGCCGAACGGCTTGTCAAGACATGCAAAGGCTACCAAAAATATGCCAAACAAGCTCATATTCTAGCTGATCAGCTATGGACAATACCCATAACATGACCTTTTGCGGTCTGGGGGATTGACATGGTAGGACCGTTTAAACGGGCTCGAAGTGGATTTACTCACCTCTTAGTGATGGTGGATAAGTTCACAAAATGGATTGAGGCTAAACCCGTTACAAGTTGTGATGGAGCAACAGCCAGAAGATTTGTCGAGGATGTTATAATCCGATACGGTTATCCACATAGCATTATCACAGACAACAGGAGCAATTTTCTATGCGATGAACAAAATATCCGGCTTAACATTGCGTCAGTCGCACATCCACAAGCTAATGGACAAGTTGAAAGGGCAAATGGTTTAATCCTAAAAGGCCTAAAACCAAGACTCGAAGCACCACTACGTTGTGCTGTGGGGGCTTGGGTAGATGAATTACTTTCTATGATATGGATTTTGTGAACAAGTCCGAACAGGTCAACTAGATACACACCTTTCTTCTTGGTCTATGGTGCAGAAGCTGTTCTTCCTAGTGATTTGATTCATACGTCTCCCTGAGTTGCTGCGTATATGGAAGAGGATGCCGAAATTTCTCGACAAAATGCTTCATACAAGTAAGAACTTCTTTCTTACCTCGTTCCATTTTGAGCTTCTTAAGAATCTTGTCTAGGACATTCTGAACATCTTTAGAATTAAGTCCAGGAAGCATTCGATATTCAATGTTTATTAAACTCACCAATGTATCTTGATATATCTCATTGTTTAATAAATTGTTCAACTTCATCCATATTTACTAACTTAAATGTTATCAATACCAATCACATCATTCATATATGTCGTCCATATATCCTAGAATGATTTCACGCTCCCACTCAAATATGGCATCCATATTTGATATTAAGTGTTTTCATTTAGCTCCCACTCAAAATATGTTCGCTACATATTATGATTTAGCCAAGCTACTTAGCTCCCACTCAAATGCAGGTCCTCTCGATAATCTTGGACATTCAAAAATTCTTTGATCATCATCAAATTGAGAATTCCAATTACAAGACTTCAATATCCATATATTGCTGGTGTAAATCCAATAGACTCAAGCATCGCTACAGTTATATTCAACTCCTTGAATTTTTCCAAACTTGTGACAAATCGAGATTTAAGTCATTCATTAAGTTTCATTTCCATCTTATGACTTTGCAGTCATTCAGAAATATCAAGTAAGCGTCTTTACTTAATAAGATCAAGTAACATGTTACTTTGCAATCTTAAATGTAACTTAATACAGGATTTCATGACTCCTAGTCATTTCTTGTACATAGCTTCATCACGCTTCTTTGTAGTTCGTAGGTATGTCTTATTCAAAACATGACAACTGAATCAACAATATAGTTCCACAAACTTGTAGAATATATACTTGAATCCTACTTTCTTTAGTAAAAGTATTCGCTGAAACTTTATGATCATTATCATTAGTTTCTCCTCTATTTGTAGAGTTCGGTTTCACAGAACAAATTCCGCTGCGCCACTCAACAATAGGTAAGGTCAAATACCTTGTTTTGATATTTTACTTTCTTCCACCTATATCTTCATCAAGACACGTCAACTTTGGACAACGGTAGATTTGCCCCTTGTGGAACATGTATTCATAGTTGCTTAAGAATACTCTACACAGACTTGTTTATTCACCACAATTTCGACTTATTGAAATCTACAGAAACTCGAACGTGCCATAACTCTTATGGTGTTGTTTCCACGAATCTTTAGATGTTCCTTTGTATTTCAAATGACTATTTGCTTATTTCGATCTCTAACTTTAAATGACAACTATAACCCCGATAAGAGATAATATTTACCATATTTATCTAATACATAAATGATTATGATGTTTAGACATTTCAATACACTTTGAAATTGCCCTATTATCATAATTTGTGAAACCTCTTTCACATGTCCCATTTATGCTAAACTTAACTTGAATACCTTAGTTACATTGATCAAATTGAAGAGACCTTGTATTCTTGTTAACTTCAATATCCTCCTTTGTTGTGAATTTATTTGAACAATTCAAATCGTTTCAAACTTATGTTTCATTAAGTAAATACGCTTATTCACTTAAGTCCACAATTAACTAATGATTTCCACTACTTGTTGAAAATACGATACATCACTATGTATAAGATTCATCATTTCTTCGCATATCACTATTTTACCTGAATGCGGAGTTTTAGTCATTCTGACCAACGAGGCATGGTTTTGCAAAGTCTCTAGATTAAGCATCTAAGACCCCGATCTTCATTTAGAATGAACAACATGCAATAACCAAAATGACTTAAACTATAGTGTCATGTCATTATTAAACTCTGGATATCTTTTAGCATTCTAATCCTTTATAAATGCTTAAACTAATATCATTAACATAGTGATGATAATAACTCATTTATAATCATAATGTGACCATAATGATATTATTCATAAGAACAGTACAACTGGATTGTAACTTATTTATATGAATAATCGTCTCTCTAAAAGCAAGACACACAAACAAGGATTACAAAATTATATTCAAGTCCACTAATCCAAATGATAAACTTTGAGGAAAGGGGTGATGTTGGCCATCGACTGTTTTGCTTGCTGTCATCAAGTCACATTGCCTCAAATCCAGCAATTCTCAAGCAGATCATCCTGTTTTTACAAAGTCGGACAAGTATCAAATACTTTGCAAACTACAACAAGTTTTCAGAACCACATTTATAATTTGTATATCTTATGTATACCCTTTTCATCCATGAGCTCCATTGCAATCAAGCCCTTATGAGAGTTCTCAACTCTAATGCAAGATCGCTAAGTGATTTTCCAAATATCCTTTTTCATGCATGATGGAGGAAAACCCATCCAACGGCTCATACTTTATGTGCCAAATCTTGCATAATAAAATATTGTAGTCCAACTCTCCATCGAATGGAGAATGGATTATTGGATGATAATGGAGAAAACACAAACATTGCAGAGTCATCGGACTATCTCCTAATGGTTATTGTATCAAGAAGAGAAGATCATCTAATTACGAGGATATCCCTCAGGCGTGGGTATTAATCATAAATTTGACCCTTTTGCTAAGTTCCACATCAAGCAATAAATTCCCCATGGTCACAAAGGACCTCAATAGGATAGGCCATGATCTACTAAGATATTTGCAAATAGACATCTAGACTAAGTTCATAATATGAGTTCAATTTATAATTGATCTCCCACTAAAATTGTCATCCCCTGGACGATTTTAGTGATCACATGATCCCAATCCTCTACACCACCCCCGATCATCACGACCGACAATGCATTATTAAATGTAGACATTCCCAAATGTTAATCACATGATCCATGTGACTCATGCTCGATCTTTCGATCTCTTGTGTTCTGAGGCCATGTCTACACATGCTAGGCTCGCCAAATCTAACTTGTGTGTATTCGATGTGCAACATGGCTTACAACCATTGTATGCGAACGTAGATATGTCTAGCCCCGATTGTCACGGCCGGCTTCATAATGAAGAACTTTATTGGTGGTGCACACATAAGGGGAACACGATCATTGGAATTAAATATGGATTATCTTATTTGCTACCATTGAGTATCTAATACTAGCACATAATAATATGTAAAACAGATATCAACATCACATGTATATTTTGTGAGATGATATGGTCCTTCTTGTTGCGCCTTGATCTCTATCGAGCGCTCCGGCATGATCTCAATCTTGCCCTTGGTTTGACGCCAAGTCCATGATGCCACCACCAGGTCGTCCATCGGAATAATGACTATTACTATACTACTTAGTATCAGAAAAGTATACTACTTTACCTTCATAATGACCAATACCATATCATAATCACATGCCCTACCACAAAATAAAGTTAGATGCCTCTACTTTATCTATTGCAATTTTTACGTGGTTGTTAGGCCTTTCGTGATAGAACCGTTTCTAAACTACGAAATTTCCAACCACAACATGAATCCAACAGTTGTCTCTACTACACCCCTTTCGCTGCCCTCCGTTGTAAATTCTATATCAACTATTGAATGAGAGACAGACAACCGCTAGCCACTTATACGGTACAAGCCATATGTTGAGCGTGGAACCAGTCTCGCGTACAAATACGCATAAGGTCGGTCCGGGACGCTTCATCAAACAATACCGTGATATAAACAAGTACACGTTAGAGGGTAACAACTAAGGGATTAATGCCCTCACAATACTTGTGCGTACTGCCCGTACAACACTAATATGCATAGATCGACTCTGATATCATTGAAGGGCTCCATAGCAGAAAACAAAACAATCCTACAATGGAACTGCCTAATGCCCAAGATCTATCTATGTAGAAATGCGGTAACGACCGGAGCGTATAGAATATATACCCTTGTAGACCATACGCGGTTAACATTCCAAGGGGAACATGGTTGATGTAGTCATACTCGTAGCCAACCTCAAGGTCGCGAAGCTCCTCGCAGGTCACCCCTTGCTCCTTCTTCGTCGTGCAGCAGCTCCGGCTCATGACATCCAAGTGCCCCAAGTGTTGCACCTCGTGGCTTCATACACATCCAGTGTATGATGAGACCTCTAGCTCCCCGATCCCGTCGGGAGTGCGGAAGTTGATATCCGGCTAGGAACCCTTGCAGCACAACGACGTGCTGTAGGTGTGTCTTGTTCGCACGACCCAAACTTGGGGCCATGGTCACAAGGTGTAGAGAGAGAGAGAGGGAGAAAGTCAACTAAAAGAGTTCTCAAATTGTGTGTCTAATCCCACCCATGGGCACCCCTTTATATAGGCGGAGGGGGTGTGCCATCTCCATTAGGTGCCCCATGTGGGACTAAATGTTAAAGAAAGAGGGCAAAAGGAAAAAACCCAGCCAGCTGAGCCACAAGGGCCCAACACAGCAGCCCGTGGAGGGCAACAGGAGCAGTGGCAGCTCAGCCGGGTGGGTGGGCCGGCGAGCCCACCCCGTGGCCCGCAATTGGCTAGGTGGCCAAGCCAGCTAGGAGCAGTGGCTGGGTGGACTACCCCTCGGCCCACCTCGCGCTAGCCCTCCCAGCCCTAGCATAGCCCCTCTCGGCCGCCCGGATGGGCCAGCAGGAATCGGTCCACGAGCGGCGGCTGGCACGAGCCACACCATGCGGCGCAGTTTATCTACCGCCCGCCTGGCGGTCTGCCTGCATCAGAATTCCGCCCCATGTGCTGGCTATTATCCGCCACCCACGTGGAATTTTGGCTGTATTTCCTTTTCCATTTTCTACAGCTTTTCTCCTAGGCTATTTCCCTCCAGGGATATGGCCTAATATGAAAGTTGCTTTTATAAATCTTAACTAAGTATTATTTAGAATATATTGATTCATAATTAACATAAAATAAATGTATATATCAATTCTCGTTTATCTAAAAACACTATTTTGGTCTTTTCCTTTATTCCTTTCTTCGAACAACTTCGGATCTCTCTGCGGAACAATTCCAACTTTCTCTTTCTGTACTGTAATTCCATCTTACGGATGATCTCTCTCATCGTACCCTTAAGTGTATCCCCTCGCGGCTCGGGAATGCTCTAGACACGATCTATATCAATGATCAACAAAGGGACCAGTGATGCCCATGTGACCCCTATGCATTCCACGATGACAATGTCGTTTGAACCGTAAAATGTAGAATCCAATTTCCGTTTGTTTCTTTGATACGACTTGTCCGAGATCCGATCATTGGTATCACATACCCTGTTCAATCTCGTTACCAACAAGTTCTATTTACTTGTTACCATGATATTTCATCCCCGTGATCTAGTCGCATGTTGCAACATTTATGGATGTAATCTCACCAAGCCAACCGTATGTATCTTACCCGTCACGTGGGTGAACAAATCCCGCTCTTGTAGTCACATGTCATCTATGATACCTTTGATCCGGATTACGGATGTAGTATAGCTCTTTTCCCTAGTAGACCTAGGTTTATAGAATCCTCGGGAAGCAGATGCGTAGTGAAGTTACTTTAACGGACCTACGGGAGTTTTAGAATTCCTTTTGTGTTTTTACCAGACCAAGAGTTTGCGTCTTTTTGTTGTTATCGATGATGGAGAGAGGGCCTAGGGCGTCCGGTTTCACCTGTAGTTGTGCAAAGCATTTGATGGGAATAAAAGATAAAGATAAAGTATGCATGTAATTTTTGGAGAAAGATAAATTATATGTGGGCAGTGCATACATAATTGCTATTGCCTCCGCAACCACTTATACAAATAACCTACTAGTCTCATCCATAGAAGAAAGATAACTAATGATATGCATAGTGACGTCACCGTTAATCCCAAGTAAATCCCTTACATACAGTCGTACTATCCCTTCTATAACTGGTGTTCCCAACCTAAAGATTAGTCATTACTCATACTCCCTATACCTGGCTCAATCCTCGGGGTCTTGGGTACCTAACAAGTCCTTAGATTGAGGCAAGAGAGGGTCAATAATCATCATGTCATACAAACTAATACATGATCCCATCTATGATAAATAACATGCACAAAAGCTACATGGCTAGGCCGAAGCCCTTAGCCTAAGGATAATTACTCACACATAGAGATGAGATCAACAATCACAGACATTGTAATGGAAATCATGAGATTGATAGGAAATAGTCTTACAATGTCGCCAATCAAAGATACGATCTACTATTACAAGTGGTGGAATATGGCTATGGTGGTGGAGAAGGGCTTTGGAGATTAGATCTAAGTCTATTCGTCTGGCGGCTCTTCGGTGTGGTGGATGGAGATCTGGAGGCGGCTGATGATCTGGGGAAGGGACTCTCGAACTCCCTTTTCTCGTCACCCGAGGATCCTTTATATAGGCGTCCCTTCATGAAAATTGTTATTTTTTGACCTAGCGGTGTCGATGGCAACTATACGACCAGAACTATACGACCAAAATTTTATTCCGGTCGTATAGTTGGTCGTTAAAGCGTCTGCCTCCAACTCACGACTCCTGGTTTCTTCTGGTTGTTGGAAATCTCGTATCTTTGACTTTAATGTAGTGATTCCCATTATCAAACGTCATTATCCGCGCAGGGAAAAATGGAAAGAAAGGATTGCATACCCCTTTGATCATTGGGCATTTGTGGCAGGGTTTAGAGAGATATTTCATAAAAATATGAATAATATCTAGTTTAAATGTGGATGTAGATGGATATATTTCAGAGCCATTAACCTCCCCAAGCTTAAACTTGATCGTCCTTGAGCAAGAAAACCAAAATCAAAAAGGAACTCAACATTTAAACTGAAATAACGAGATGATGATATTACTCATGATTGGTAGTCTCATGTTTCCTCCACTTCATAAATCTGAAAAACTTCGGCATAGATAGAGTAATGGCAAGCATATCATACGGGTTTTTATGCATCCTTATAGCACAGCAATATTATTGTTAACATGGAAGATTCAAATGAGTAAAATTATTCCATGTCATGTAATCAACTCATAGGCTTGCCTTTGAACAATAAAGTATAATCATATAAATTGAGAGTGTGAGAGTTGTCATGTAAAGCATATACACTAGAGTATCTCAATTCTCCCACATCAATAAATCAAGACTTTTCAAGCACTACTTTTCTATTCATTGTCCTTCAAGAATTTCAGTTGTTGAGTAATTGAGAGCATGCCAAAAAAATGGTTAACATGGAAGACACTCATGGCATCACTAAGGTTTTTGTTTGTTTTGCATAATGATTACTCATAACAGCCAGAGGAGTGATTCCATCATCAACACAACTGCCCGGGAGTGCTAAGAATCTTACCCACTATAGCATTGCTGCTACATGTGTTTAATCAACTCATAGCCAAAATCTAGGAGTTTTCTCCATGAAGATCATTCGTAGGCCAGCGGAGTTGTTGGCATCCCATGAAGTTTGACACGCATAAAGCTATATCATTCTTATGATTAACAAGTCTAACTTTGGCATGCTCTCAAAAACCACTAAACATTAATTCAATCGAACAAATCCTTTTAAAGAGAGCTATCAAGTCAATCAACATTTTCAGTGGTGTTGAGTGTCTCTAGAAATAATCCTTCAAGACTAAACACTACAACACCCAAGCCTTCAATTGTGAGACTTTTTCTTATTACAATTGTTTAGCAAATTTTTAGGCAAGACTTGTTAACTACAAGAGCTGGAACAAAACGTACCCAACTAAATACCCATGCAAACAAAATCTTACTACGATACAAAGACTCACTCCACCAATATAACATCTCAACATTTACTACTAAGTAGCATGGGTTTCTCAAACTTCAAAAGTGGGGAGTCATAAGGCATACCTCTCATATTTGGTTCCACTCCTCTCTTCTTTTTTTATTTGTTTCTTGGAAACTCTAAGTTGATCACTCTCCTACAAATAGATGAGAACCTCGAGGTAGAAAGAAAAGAAAGAGGGAAATAAATAAAATGGAGAAATCTTTTTGTTGTTTTTAAGAGAGAGAATTTAAAAAATAGAAAATTGGCGGCAAAGCTCGGCTAGAAAATCTGGAAAGAAAATAGAAAGAATTAAAAATAAAGTGTTTGGGAAACCAACACAAGTGCTTATAAACTCGAATTAAAAACATAACCTCAAAATAAATAAAAGCAAATGAACGCCAAATAAAGATACATGAGGAAACTTCCCCAAGCTTAGGCTTTTGAAAGCCCTTCAAATCATTGTGGTGGCGGGAAAAAGTCGTTACTACAGTTCGCAATTGAGTTGATAAATTACTAGTTGTTCCTCAGAGGTTCAAAGAGAGGTTATGCATCCTCTCCACAGTCCCTCCAAGTTCTTGGATGTCTTGGTATGTGGCGAACCAGGTTTGTGGCTACTCCTCTTGATAAGGAACTTCTGTCTCCTCTTCTTGGTCCTCATCCTCTTTCAGAATCTCCTCCTCAGGTTGGTGTTGCTCAACCTGCCAGTCATATAGCAAACGTCCTTCCTCGATAGAGAAAAGACCATTAGGCATAGGAGCGGGGTAAAGACGCCCAGCTCCGGCAATATGCAAGTAATAAACACGACCTCTCCTAGTGAGCATTCCACAAGCCTTTAAAGTAGACAAGCCAACATGTCGCTCACCTAGCACAGTTTGCAAATCACCTAGGTCGATGCCTAGGGCATTGGCAAGCACGGTGATGACGCCTCCACCTGTGATTGGTCCTTGGCCTTGAGAGGATTGGTGCTCCAGGTAGCGTGTAACACCCCGTCCACTCCTGGGCCCAGGGGTGTCACTCCTGGCAGCTTAATAGGATATCTAGACTGGCCCCATAGACCAACACTAGTCTTTTCTGCACACTTTGTCCTCACTCGTGCGCACCCGGTTACCCACTTCCTGGTCGGTCACCCATCCTAGAATTTCTCTAGGCCAAGAACGCTTAACCTTAGAGTTCTTTTCGAATGAGCTTCCGGAAAAGAAGTTGCAACTTGTTGATATGGGTATCCTATCAATCCTATTAAGCCATGTGCCTGGATCTCACATACACCCACCCTTTAGAAGATCGATGCCCTCATCGATCAAGCACACCCCAGGAACGTTCCCTCTTGGCACGCGTCTGTGCGTGCAGTGCCGGCACATGTGCCATGCCGTGTCCACTCCAGGCCACACTCGCCATGCTCCACATGTCCCGCCACTGACCCGCACACACCCGTTTAACCGCGAGGTCGGCTCTGATACCACTTTGTAACACCCCGTCCACTCCTGGGCCCGGGGGTGTCACTCCTGGCAACTTAATAAGATATCTAGACTGGCCCCACAGACCAACACTAGTCTTTTATGTGCACTTTGTCCTCACTCGTGGGCACCCGGTTACCCACTTCCCGGTCGGTCACCCATCCTAGAATTGCTCTAGGCCAAGCACGCTTAACCTTAGAGTTCTTTTCGAATGGGCTTCCGGAAAAGAAGTTGCAACTTGTTGATATGGATATCCTATCAATCCTATTAAGCCATGTGCCTGGATCTCACATAGCGCACAAGGATTGCGCCCAAGTTGAGTGACAAGTCATAGTTGGTGTAAGCAGCTTTTGTGAGGGCTAAGATGTCCTCCTCGTTGAGTCTTGTGAACTCATTTCTTGCCTGCAAGGTGTTAGCAATAACATAGAACAAATATCGAATTGCAGGATGTTGAATATTCTTCCCCTTGCTTACTCTAGTAGTGAAACTCATTCCATTATAATATTGTGAAGGGGAAGGGTCTAAGCTAGTAAAGGATGTGCGTAAGGCATTAACATCATTGTTTGGGAAATTAAAACATGTGCGCCATTCATCTAGTGTTAAAGTCTAGTTGTTGTTTGATACGTCGTAAACGTATCTATAATTTTTGATGCTCCATGCTTGTTTTGTATCAACTTTCTTATGTTTCGTTTACACTCTGAGGTATTTTTATACATTTTCTAGAACTAACCTATTAATAAGATGCCACAGTGCTAGTTGTCTGTTTTATGCTGTTTTTGATTTTAGAAAAGCTAGTAAATAAATATTCTCGGAATTGGACGAAACAAAAGCCGAAATTCTTATTTTACCAGAAGACTCATGGAGCTAGAAGACGAGACGGAGAGGGTCCATGAGGGGCCCACACCACCTGGTGGCGCGGGCCAGGCCAGGCCGTGCCAGGGGGTGGAGTGGCTGCCTCGGGCCTCCACCGACCTTTCCCCTTCGCCTATATATTCCCTCGAGACGAAAACCCTAAGTACAAGATTGGAATTTCATGAAAAGTTCCGCGCGCCACCGCCACCGAAGAGGAGATTCGGGGGACATAAGTCTCTATTCCGGCACCCTGTCGGGACCGGGAAGTGCTCCCGGAGCCATCTCCATCGACTCCACCGCCATCTCCATCGCCGTTGCTGACTCCCATGATTAGGAGGGAGTAGTTCTCTCTCGAGGCTAAGGGCTATACTGGTAGCTATGTGTTCATCTCTCTCTCAGCATGATCTTATGAGATCATGAGCTTTGTAATCTATAGATATATTCTACTACTCAAGTGCTTTAATTAATCTCTGCTTATCCCCATGTGTGTGAAATTGATAGTGTGCACACCGTGTGGCACTTTGGCTAAGGTTACAGAAATATTTATCATGAGTATAATTTGAGTTGGATGTCTCTATGAGATTGTGGTGTGCACACCAGTTTGCTTGCTTCCATCTTTATTTCAGTTTGCCTTTAGTCTCTTCCACACCATCAAAGTATTTTCTGGCACCATTGTATTATATCCATACCACTTGTATTTTACTATATCTTCGCCGAACTAGTGCGCCTATACACCTGACAAGTGTATTGGGTGTGTTGGGGACACAAGAGACTTCTTGTATCTTGATTGCAAGTTTGCTTGAGAGGGATACCTTTGACCACTTCCTCCCTGAGGTCGATAAACCTTGGGTGATCCACTTAAGGGAAACTTGCTGTTGTTCTACAAACCTATACACTTGGAGGACCAACACTGTCTATAAGAATAGAAGCATGCGTAGACATCAAGCTATTTTCTGGCGTTGTTTCCGGGGATTGAAGAAGAAGAAGCTCCCACATCAACCACGCGCCATCAAAGCTATTTTCTAGCGCCATTGTCGGGGAGGTAAGGTAAAAGGTACTCACATCCTCTAGATACTAAGCTATCTTCCAGTACTGTTGCTGGTGTGTGAGTTCTAGAAGTTATTTCCTTTGAACACCATTATTGCCAATGCTATGGAAAATTCTAAGCTTGGGGAAGATGGTTTTGATAAGCATGATATTTTTAGTCCCCCAAGCATGGAGGAGAAAATTTACTTTGATGATTACAATGATGAGTATGATATTTTCAGTCCACCTACTATTGAGGAGAAAATTAATTATTATTACAATATGCCTCCTATATTTGATGATTATGGTGATGAGAATAATAATGATAGCTATTTTGTTGAATTTGCTCCCACTATGATTTATAAGAATGACTATGCTTATAGGGAGAGTAATAATTATTTTATGCATGTGGCTCATGATAAGAATGTTTTATGTGATATTTATATTGTTAATTTTATTCATGATGCTACTGAAAGTTATTATGAGAGAGGGAAACATGGTTTTATGTATCTCAACAATATTAAGTTTCCCCTCTTTATGTTGAAAACTTTGAAGTTGCACTTGTTTTGCTTTCCTATGTTTGTTGCTTTGTGCTTTCATGTAACATCCCAAATCTTTAATCAAGGTTAATCAAGATCCAAATCACCCAATTTAGGGTTAACAAAAACTTTTTATCATTAAAATGATTAAGCATGCATATGTGTGTTGCATTAAATAGGAATTGATTTGAATTGCCATGATTAATTGTTCTAATGGTTGTAAAATGATTCTAAGGTGAATTCCACATCATCTAGATCATTCCCAAGCAAAATTCAAAGAAAAAGAAATCAAATAGAATTAATAAATGGAAATGGTCATTTTGGCCATTTTAATCAACTAGGTCACTTTAGGTGTTCCTAGCACTCAAATTCAAACAAAAACTTTTCTAACTCTTTGCACCCCTTGCTAGTACAAGTAAAGATCTACCAAGGCCCACTTTGTGATCTTACAAAAACATTCAAACTCTAATTTTAAATGACATTTGAAAATGGAATCAAGTGTATGTACCTAGATCCCACTTGTTCAAAAAACCATTCAAATGAACTCAATTTCACAATCCCAAGCAACTAGAGATGCTTAAGCATGTGACAAACAACTCCACCAAAAATCATCTCAAAATTCAAAACTTGGTTTCTTTCGGCCATTTTGTCAAACACCTTGTGTGCACAAATCAGACAAATATCACAAAAACTAGTGAGCAGTGTTCTGGCCAAACTTGTCTCCCACATTGCAACCACAGCCTCCCTAGTGCACCCCCTACCCTTTTCTAGCCCGGCCAACCAGTGTGCCCACGACCAAATGGTCATGGCCATTAAGGCCTAGCACCTTGAGCACCCCCACCGGCGACAGGACGCCCCTAGCGCCGCTAGCCCTGCCCACCTTGCCCAACGTGTCGCCCGTGCACCACTCCCTCCTCTAGGCCAGCCCTAGCTCAAAGACAGAGAGAGGAGGAGCCAAGAACCGCCACGCCCAGAATGTGTCTGCCATGCCGATGTCGCCCGTAGTTCACGCGTGGTCCCCCGCTCACCCCGACCTCGCCTCGCTCTCGCCGCCCACCTACACGATCAACACTGTCCCAGGAGGCTAACAGACACGCCCGTTTCCTTGACCGTGCCTCGTAGTCGCCGGCCACCGCAAAGTTCGCCATCGACAGAGGTAGCGTGCGCGCGCAACGCTCGCTTCCCCGACCGCAATTCACTGAACGCGCACCTCAATGACGACCGCCAGGGAACCGCCCACCGTCCTAGTCCACCACCCACACCTCTAGCTCACTGTATTGCCGCCCCCGTCGAGCTCCGCCCATGCCTCTCTGCCGCCTCGCCCAGCCTATATAAGGAAACTCCCCCAGCACCATTTCGTCACACCATCTCCATCCACTCCACCTTAGAAACCTCCCAGAGCACCACCGGAGCAAGCCGCTGCCCGTAGCACCGGAATTTCACCGGAGACTGCCGCGGAGGGAGGAGAAGGGCACCACTGATTAGGCCATCTCTCGGGATGCTGCCAGTACTAGGAGCCCCGCCATCCTCGACTTGTTCATTTGCCCGCCTCACCGACCCTCGCCAGAGCTCCGGGAAGCCGCCCCAGACCCCCACCGAGCCGCTACGGTTCCACCTCGCCGGCGACCTATCCATCGTCGATGACAAACCCCAGCCGTAGATCTTAGTTCTAATCCTACGGTCCATGTTGCCCCGTACCGCTTCGCGTTTAATGAGACACTGACAGGCGGGACCCCCTGTCAGCAGTCCTCAGTGCCGCGGAGTGAAACTGGGTCAGCCTGTTAGTGTTCCCGCGCTGGCCCTGTAATTCAAATTTGGATTTTTCCTTTTTAACTAAACCTAGTTTCTGTCCACTAGTTTAAAAATCAATTCAGAGAGTTATGCTTAACCAAATGACATGATTCCAATTAGAGTTAGATATCTCTCCTAGTAAAAATAACAAGACAGAAGTTTTTTCACATTCAAACATTTTTCAAAAATCAATCATAATAGCTTTTGAGTTGATTCCACCTCTCAAAAATCACATTTGAACATACCTATCTGAATATGTAATAATATTAAGATTTGCATGCAGTGACTTTGGACTAGTACCAAAGTAATGCTATATAGGCATTCTAGTCACTTTAAATCATTAAATATTAATCTTAAACTTATTAAAATGTGATCCAACATTTAAATCACATTCCCATGTATTTGAATATGTGGTGATGACATGTGTCCACATGATCCCATATTTTAATTAGAGAATATTAAATCTTAATTATTTTTCAATGAGTAGAAATTACTTTTCTCAAATAAAATAAATGAAACTAGTTCATGAAACCTTGTGATGTTTGTGATGATAATAGATCATCAAATGTGCCTTAGTGTACTAAATAGACTAGTTAAGTATTGTTTGGTGATTGTGTACTCCATATGTATTTATAGACGATAGTACCTACAAGGCAAGCTATTCCTGGCAAGAAAATACCTACAAGCCATCATTAACAATGAAAGCTAACCCTTGCAAGCTAGATGACCTAAGCAAGATGCCCTAAGCATGCTTTGGTTATACCCTTTGGATTATACCATCCCAAGTTTTATTTCCAAGCTTTACTTTCTCTTACTTTACCAAAGTTCCTTACTTTGTTTATAGATAGCATAAAGAGTATAAAACTTGGCCTATCTAGTTAGACTTTGATGTCATTCTATGGCATGAGATTGATATTAGCATCCCACCTTAGTGAACACTCTTAACTTAGTGTTTAGAGCAAAACCAAAACTTGATCACTTTAGATGGGAATACTTGGTGAAAATGACTTATGAAAACCTTGGAATGATGAGTCATTCTATTGAGATGTTTTGACATGTTTTGAGAAACACAAATGGTTTATGATGATGAAAATGTTGAGGCATGAGCCTTAGCCCTTTATAAAACTGATGGTTGGGTTAGGATGCGATACCATTCCAAATTTACCGTACAACCACAATACCTGAATTGGGTAGGCTTAGCCGGAAGTTTATATGCATTAGTATGAGTTCCCTCGCGAGAGAGATCTGAGCTGAGGCTACCTCTCAATGTTGTCCACCTATGCAGTGCCCAGGATGGCAGATGGCCATGGCTGGGAGGCCAAGCTCATAGGAGAGGTGCTTGTACTAGAGTGTGTAATTGAAAGGTTATGATTGATTATCCGCATACTAAGTGTGATGATTCAGGGTTATCCCTGACAGATGTATCGAATTTTGTGGTGAAAGTGTACCACCTCTGCAAAGTGTCAAACTATTCGAATAGCCACGTCCACGGTCGTGGACAGTTGGAGTGGCCATACTGTTCTGTCGTCAGATGTTTTCAAAATGATTTATGAAGTGAAGGGTGACTTTGACTTGACCACATAATGGTTGTGAACATGAAAACTAAGTTCCCAACTTAAGTGATTCTAGAACTTTATTTTATCTTTCTTTACTCCTAAACTAAGCTTAGGTTTCAAACATAACCTTGCAAACAAACTTAGAGTTTAGTATTCCTACTAGAACTACCTTACCTGTTAGTGATAGTTTGCGAGTACTTAAAGATTACTCATGGCTTTGTCCCTGGCTATTCCCGTGGCTAGACTATGAAGAGGACTATCAGGAGGAAGGATAGCAGGACGACTACAACAACTAGGACTATCTCCCATCGTCAGCATTTCCTGTGACACTAAAGATGGACCTCACCGCTACGCTTATTATTCCATTGCTTGTTGTATTAAGACTGGATCATGAGATCCTTTATTCGTGTAATACCTTATTATGGTTTGTAATGGATGATGTACTGTGATACCCAATCTGTTATGTCTCGCAAAAATGGTAATCTTGGGATTGCGATGTATGGCATAACAAGCATCTGGGATTTAAAATCCGAGTGTTGACATTTCATGACTTGTTTCTTTACAAGATTATTTTTCATAGGAAGTGGATTAGATTTAAATCTGTTCCATATTTGCTTCTTGATGCTCTCTTTTACTTCAATTCATATTTCTTATGTGAGCATCATCGAAATTATCATGACTATCTTAATGGCTATAAAGAAAGAGCTTTTGGGAGACAACCCATTATATTTTTACTTTCAGTTTATTTTTGTTTTGTTGAGTCTTAGAAGTTATTGCCTTTGTAATAACCTCTCGTTATCCTTTTTTTTGGTTTTTGTGCCAAGAATAACCTCTAATGAGTGGGAAGTAAGATATGGGGAAGTTGTTGTCCCGAAACAGATTTATGTGCGTCACAGTAAAAAATCGTGAAAAATCTCAGTACGTCGGATTGAGCTGTAATTTTTTGCGCTTATGCCCAAGGTCATTACCCAACTTTCATTAGTTTGTATGTTTCGATTTGAGCAACAGAAGATTTTCGAAAAATCGGTCTTTACCTGCTGGTCTATTTTGATAGATTTCTGCCATTTTTTGCATTTGCCTCTTAATCGGTTTCTTTTTGAGTTCTCTTGGATCACTCAAGCTTTTAAAAGAATTGCTACAATATCTTATGTTTTAATGGATGATTTATTTGAGTTGAAACTAAAGGATTATTATTTTGAATACACTAATGTTGCTGATGAAGATTGTGTGAAGTTTTGTATGAAGGAAGTTTTCAAGTGTAGGGAGAGAATGATGTGATGAGATGAATTATGGAAAAAAGCTCAAGCTTGGGGATGCCACCTGTGTCACCCCAAGAAATATTCAAGAAGTACAAGCATCAAAGCTTGGGGATGCCCAAGGCATCCCCTTCTTCATCAATAATCTCAGGTCTTCTTTCAAGACACTTTATTTTAACACCTTATGCACTATGTGTTGTTCTTGTAGCGTCTTTGTTTTTAGTTTGATTTTGTTTTCTTTGCTGCAATAAGTTGGTTAGATCCTAACACACTTCTTTTGGAGAGAGACACACCCCGTTATGCATTGCCTAGAACACTCTAGTTCTCACTCTTATTGTTCTATGAGTGTTCTCCTTTGCTAGCACTCTATTTAGCTTTAGTTTTCTTATTCTTTTGGCTTAGAACTTTTTAGTTCTTCTTTGTAGATGGGTGAGATATGATCTCTGTTCTTTATTAATTATTATCTTTGAGAGTTGTTTCAAATAAGTCGATTGGTGTTGGAAAAGAGTGGGAAGTTTCATGCTTATAGTGGTACAAAAGGAAGCTTGTTTTGACTGTGACTTCTTTATCATGTCATGCTAGATGTTGCTTTGACCACATGCTTAGTGATTATTGTAGTAGCATGACTTGTTTCAAACAATTGAGATTGCTTAATGTGCCTTGAAAGAATCATGTGTTGTTTTAGCATACAAAAGCATAATATTGTGGTATTCTCCTTTGATCCTTTATTTGGGTTGACTTGGCACATGCTTACACCATGTTAATACTATGAACCAATAACCTTAGCCTCTATGATCATTTAGTTTTTGACTTGTAATATCACTTTATGCTTTAATTAATAATGTTTTTTTGCTTTGCATGATTATGGCTATTGTTGCTCTCTTAGTTGGTCACTCCCAGTCTTTTGCTAGCCTCCACCTGTACCAAGTATGAGTTCCACTCATGCATCCAACCTCCAAGAAAACCAAGTTATTCCAAAGAGTCCACTATAAATTCCTATGCATGGTGTGTTACACCATTCCAAGTATATTCATGTTTTTATCTACCTTCCAAGTTAAACTTGTTATGTGAAAATTAGTGATTAAAGCTCTCATAAACTTGATGGCACACTTTACTTTCTTGCACTTAATAAACTTGAACCATTGTGTCCATCTATGTTGTTTATACGCTTGCACTTTATAAGTTGTGAATTAGCAGAACCATGTTGTCATGGGGAACGCTTTCAACATTGCACTTATTATTCAGTTGATATCATGTTCTTTTGTTTATGGATCTCGGCCGTGTGAAATAAAAGGGGAGCTTGTAAGCTCATGGAGTTTGTATGTGTGTTAGAGAAACGCCTGGGTGGCTAGCCTAAGCCATGCCTAATCATGGTGGAAACTTGCAACATAACCATAGTGAGCATTCTGTGAAGCATGCTCAATAAAAACCTATGCAAATAGCACATAAAAAGATCATTGAGATGCGCGTTGTCTATTGCCTTGTCATTTTGACATGGGATAGCTCCTGTGTCATGGGGCAAGGGGTACCCAGTTGGCGGTTCTCCGTGATACACATGTACTTACAATGACAAGCACTTACTTGTGACTAAAGTTGAGTAGCATGAGGTTTGGTACTCGTAAGAAAGGGGCATGAGATTTTCAACTTATAACTTTTCAAGCATATCCTCATATTTGTGTCACTTTAACCTTAATCACCTCAAGATGCTTATGATAGGGGCAATGCGAGCTGAAAGCTAATAAGTACCATAATTTTTGGAAGCTCTTTATGAAACTTGAAATCCCTGCTTCCCTCTGTGAAGGGCCTTTCTTTTTACTTTCATGTTGAGTCTCCATCTTCTATCTTTATGCACCAATTGAGAGAGCATAGTGGTCATTCTTAGTTTAATGTGCATTATCCCAAAACTTGTTGATTGATTTATAACTTTGATATTGCTTGTTCTCAAATTATTTGTATCTAGTCACCCTTATGAACTTTGAAGGTGTCATATGCATTTATGTTTTGCTATACCACGAGGGACAAGCTGAATACCACTCTTATTATGTTTTCTATATGTGAAACAAACAAATGTCTTTCAATGCATTGCTATTCATGATCTTTTGTTTGTACCTTTTCATGTTACAACTTAGTTACTTTGTCTTATTGTTAGAACTATATCTTTCATGTTTATGTTAGAGTACTATGATCCTAGCTATCAATGTTTTACAATACCTTGATCAAGATTTTGATGGTGCATGTCACCTCAAAAATTATTCTTTTTATCACTTACCTACTCAAGGACGGGCATGAGTTAAGCTTGGGGATGCTTGATACGTCGTAAACGTATCTATAATTTTTGATGCTCCATGCTTATTTTGTATCAACTTTCTTATGTTTCATTTACACTTTGAGGTATTTTTATACATTTTCTGGAACTAACCTATTAACAAGATGCCACAGTGCTAGTTGTTTGTTTTCTGCTGTTTTTGGTTTCAGAAAAGCTAGTAAAGAAATATTCTCGGAATTGGACGAAACAAAAGCCAAAGTTCCTATTTTACGAGAAGACTCACGGAGCCACAAGACGAGACGGAGAGGGGCCACGAGGGGCCCGCACCACCTGGTGGTGCGGGCTAGGCCAGGCCACGCCAGGGGGTGGTGTGGCCGCCTCGGGCCTCCACCGACCTTGCCCCTTCGCCTATATATTCCCTCGAGACGAAAACCCTAAGTACAAGATTGGAATTTTACGAAAAGTTCCGCAGTGCCACCGCCACCGAAGAGGAGATTCGGGGTACAGAAGACTCTGTTTCGGCACCCTGTCGGGACCGGGAAGTGCTCCCGGAGCCATCTCCATCGACTCCACCGCCATCTCCATCACCGTTGCTGACTCCCATGATCAGGAGGGAGTAGTTCTCTCTCGAGGCTAAGGGCTCTACCGGTAGCTATGTGGTCATCTCTCTCTATGCGTGATCTTATGAGATCATGAGATTTGTAATGTATAGATCTATTTTTGCTACTCAAGTGCTTTAATTAATCTATGCTTATCCCCACGTGTGTGAAGTTGACAGTGTGCACACCGTGTGGCACTTTGGCTAAGGTTACATAAATACTTATCATGAGTATAATTTGAGTTGGATGTCTCTATGAGATTGTGGTGTTTGTTGGAACCATCTAGCGCTCAAGGTGACAGTGAGGGGTTATCTAGATGGGGAATGCAAACTTTAATGTGTGCTGTTATAGCCCTACATTGTCCAACCGGAGAGTAGTTCCGGGTAGCATAATGAAGAGAAGATATTTATATGAGAGTGTCCACTAGTGAAAGTATGATCCCTAGGCCTTGTTTCTAAGCATTGAAACACCGTTTACAATCAGTCCTGTGACATGTTTGCTTGCTGCCACTCTTATTTCAGCTTGCAATTACCACTTATAATCATCCATATTACTTGTATTTCACTATCTCTTCGCCGAACTAGTGCACCTATACACCTGGCAAGTGTATTGGGTGTGTTGGGGACACAGGAGACTTCTTGTATCTTGATTGCAGGGTTGCTTGAGAGGGATACCTTTGACCACTTCCTCCCTGAGTTCGATAAACCTTGGGTGATCCACTTAAGGGAAACTTGCTGATGTTCTACAAACCTCTGCACTTGGAGGCCCAACACTGTCTACAAGAATAGAAGCGTGCGTAGATGATGGCCCAAAATATACCGATCTTGTTATGGAACCCCAAGAGGAAGGTATGATTAGCACAGCAGCAAGTCCCTGTTGGGTTCGCAGCATAGAAAACAAAAAAAATCCTACGATGAGAACTATACGCCAAGATCTATCTACTAGGTACAGAGCAACGGGTGGATATACATCCATGTAGAACTTACCCTCGAAGACAACGAGTTTTGTTAACGAGTAGGAACTCGTGGATGATGTAGTCATACGATTTCTGATCTCAAGAGCAGCGGAAGCAGCAACTCCTTTCTAGATAAAGCCACCGGGAACATGTATCTTGCTAATCCGAGACCATGGGGGAATAATACTAGAGGGGGAGAGAGATCCTTCACGAGGAGGTGTGAGGAAGAAGGGGTGTGAGGAGGGCCTTTTATAGGAGGAGGGGGTACCCCTCCCCCATGGCCGGCGCCCCATGGGGTGACCCCTCACCTCCTCATTCATGTGGTGGTAAGTCCCTCCACATAAATTTGCCCCTTCACATTCTCTTTTAAAGTCCCCACTTTAAATGCATTAAATTTCTCCAAATTTAATGCTCTCTCATTTAATAAAAATATTTTATTAATTTTATTCAGAATTTTGTTAATTACTTTAATTAACAATCATTCACATAAAACCCCCTGCAACATTTCAATATTACATGCAGAACCAATTTCAGCAATTTCACCCGAAACAATTTCGGTGTCTATTGAAATAATTCCAGTGCTTTCTTAAATCTTTATCTGAAACATATTTGCTCCAAATGGTGTCGGTATCCCTTAAGTGTGCCACCCTACGGTTCGCGAATAATGCAGACATGATCGAGACCCCTCTCCGATCAATAATCAGCAGCGGGACCTGGAGATCCGTATTGACTCCCACATATTCAACGATGACTCTTGTGATCGTGTGAACCTTTAATGTTGTAACTAAATCCCTTCCTCTCGCGATATATTACATGTCTGAGATTCGATCATTGGTATCCAAATACCTAGTTTGATCTCGTTACCGACATGCACTCTTTTCTCGTTCCTGTGATATAACATTCTAGTGATCTCATCACTTGATTGCAAGCTATTTTAATGTGATATCACCGAGACGGCCCAGAGTATCTCTATCCGTCATCAGGATGGACAAATCCCACTCTTGATCCATGAGCCTCAACATAACACCTTCGTACCACTGAACCCACCTTTATAGTCACCCTGTTACGGTGTGACGTTTGATGTTATCAAGATACTCTTCCGGTGTTAGCAATTAACATGATCTCATGGTCTAAGGACTAAGATTACTTCGTATGATGTTATAGCAATATAAACATAATGACTTTGATCATAATGCTATACTTCGGATGAATGTTCATCACATCATTCCACCAATGTTGTGACCTCGTTATTAACAACATCCAATCCATGATCATGAAACCTTGATCATCTTGTTAATCAACGAGCTAGTTTATATGAGAGGCATTACTAGGAACTTTGTATTTTTTTTATTAAACACACATGTATTGACGTTTCCAATCAATACAATTATAGCATGCAAAATAAACATTTATCATAAACATGGAATAAGATAATAACCACTTTATTATTGCCTCTCGGGCATATTCCCTTCAGTCTCCCACTTGCACTAGAGTCAATAATCTAGTTTGAAAAAATTTGCGTATTGAACACCTATGGCTTTCTGGTGTTGAATATACGTGATTTCTAGTGGTTAACATAATCTCCGGATCTGACAGTTTCAGGTCCGTGTGTATTTGCATGTCTCTGCGTCTCTACGCATCACTCATTCACAAATGAGATGGCATTGTATAAATTTGGTCCTTTGGTGAGACCTTTAGTTCATTCGGGTTAAAATATGTTGATATTATTGTCATACAATATATCTTCATAGTATTAGCCCACTTTGAACCACACCTAGTTTGATAACAAACTACGTAACACAAATGCCCTCATATGTTGCTACTATAGCAGTCATATACTTAGCCTTTTTGTTGTAGTATCCGTCACAATGTCTCAACTTTGGAACTCATCCAAATCCATCATGGAACATCCTTTCCATTACATTACGCCACCCACAGTCTAAATTGAGATAAATTTAATTTGTATCTTGTGACAAAACTAGTATCAATGTAACACTTTACAATGAACTACCTTTAACTATTTGTCACTTATACATGATATATTCTTAGTTCTTCCAAAGCTCATAAGAATATCTTTACTATTGTCCAATGATCATCTTATGAATCATTCTGGTATGTGCTCATAACATTTAGAGCATAGGACATTCTGGATATATACATATCACGGTATAGTCGATCAAAATCTTCATGTGATTTTACTCACCAAGTATTGAAACACTTGAATCTTGATACAATCCTTTCCATGCAGCAAGAACCTTTCTTGTTGTTTCCGTATTGAACCCTTTCAATATCTCTTATATGTATGTCTGGCACAACCATATTAGCGCCTCAATCTATCCATATAGATATTGATGCCAAATATTCTGGTTTTTCCCAAGTCTTTCATCAAAATCTTATTTTAATGAAATTCTTAACTTGTGTCAATACAAGATACATCATTTCCAATCAACAATATGTCCTCTACATAATGTATTAGAAATATGTCTCAGTGCTCCCACTTAATTTCTTGCAAATGCAAGCATCTTCACCATCTCCGATGAATTTAAACTCTTTTAACAGTTTCATCATGGTGAAGATTCCAACTCCGCTATGCTTACTTCAACTATTGAAGTTTGCATGCCCTTTTAGCACCCTTTGAATTAACAAACCCTTCGGACCATGTCATGTACACGTCCTAGGTAACCGTTCTATTAGAAGAACCTTGTTTTGTTCATTCAACTACCATATACCAAATTATATGTAGTGGCTGCTACATTAATCCGTCAAGACTAAATATCGCTATGAAAGATCAAATCTTGTCATAGTGAACTCCTTGAACATTGCCGTAAACTTCTTTCCGACATGTTGACTATTTCATAGATGTTAAACATCTATGTCTATTTCTTTATAGATCCAAACACGCCCGATAGGCTTTACGCCTTTTCAGAGGGTCTTCCAAGTTTAGAAACTTGATTCTCGTGTATGGATACTATCACGGATTCTATGACTTCTAGTCATTTAATGGAGTCAGGGCCCATCATCGCTTCTTTGTATGTAGTCGGTTCATCATTGTCAAAACAATAACGACTTGTTTATCAATTATCACTATTTGATTCTTACCGACCCACATGATTCAATATGAACTCTAATCTCCGAGATTACAACCTTTGTAATCACGGGAGCCATGAGCATTGTGGCCGCCACCGGGACACTTTCTGGCGCTGCGCTACTTAGCACATATAGCTAAGGTTCAACAACCTTATCAAAGTTCTATTGTCCTCCCACTTAACTTTTCGCGAAAAATTCCTTCTCAAGAAACTTGACGTTCCAAGTAACAAACTCTTTTGTCCTCGGTGTTATGGAGAAATTCCCAACAAATTCTTTGGGATAACCTACAAAGACGTGCTTATTCGACTTTGGTTGTAAACATTTTACTTATGCATAGCATACCAAAATTTAAGAAAAGACAATTCGGGTTTTATCCCAATCCATAACTTATATGGTGT
Organism: Avena eriantha; assembly: GCA_910589775.1. Lineage (NCBI taxonomy): Eukaryota > Viridiplantae > Streptophyta > Magnoliopsida > Poales > Poaceae > Avena > Avena eriantha. Next base: position 127,047,131 of record OU342745.1, read on the forward strand.
CATTTCAACGGTTCACGATGGTGCTCTTTTCAGTGTAAAAGCGGTAGTCTCTAAAGCTTCAATCCTTAAAACATAATGGCAGTTTTATAAATGACACCTTTGATCTTACCATGTCAAACATGGTTTGATTTCATCTCTCGAATATGCCATACTCCTAGGGTTTATCGGGAAACACAAATCATGGAACAATTTCTCAAATCTTAGGTGTCTTTGCTAAACATGTAACTCAAATATCTTCCTTTATGATCGAATCATAAACTCTTTATTTTCTTGTTACAATGATTTTCCACTTCATCTTGAAAGTCTTTGAACAATTTTCAAATGTTTCATACTTCTTCCTTATTAAGTAAATATATAGATATATTCACTCAAATTTTTGGAGAAAGCATATGAAGCAAAAAGATCCATCGCATATGGCTACATATAATGGAGTATATACATCAATATGTATAATATCCAATAAGTTAGTCACCCGTTCCTCTTTGGCCTATGAACGGAGTTTCAATTATCTCGAGGAAAGTCTCACAAGCGTCAATTGATCAAAATCAAAGACTCCCAAAATCCATCAACATGGATTTTCTTCATGTTTTATTTCCAATATAATTTAAACAGCGATGTCACTTCATAAGTGATCTTTCAATCATTTGTCTTGCGACATTTTAGCAATAGTGTTTATGGATGTGATTTCTCCCACCAGACTTGTAAAAGTTCATCCATCCTTTATGGAATACGGTAATTATTTGAACAACCATTATTCTCATAATACCGGAACAAAATAAAAATTATTAAAACAAATCGTGAAGACTAGGTTTGATGTCAACAAAAAGCACAATAACACTTTATTTGTTTTCGATGATCATCATCACTTATTCTCTTGCTAGTTACTTAGGCCATTGTAGTACATGAATTGCGTTGTCCTATATGACACTTCATACCAACCAATTTGGTATCCAATACCAGTATCCAATACCTAAGAACCACATTGTTTAACAAGCAAGGAATACAACCATAACATGTGTATCTTCTATATACCTAAGTTGGACATCTCCAACCTTTTCTTTTCTGCCAAATATTTTATAGATTCTCTTTCAACAATTCCTTTTCTTTTTAAAAGAATCTGTCAACATCAATAGTTGTGTCATTCACATGACACGTAGTACAAAGTGTATATAGTCAAATACTATTACCTTTGAACTTGCACTTTGAAGTGGATCACCATCATCAAATGTTTGGTGTTCTTTCAAAAATCCATTCTTTAGTAATCTATTACTGTAGTAAACTTTTTACTTACATCTTCTATTCATCCTTATCATGAAAACTTTCATGATTAAGCTACTATAGCCTATGAGGAAGAATCACGAGTATAATGTTAGTCCCCAAAACCTTTTTGGGAGATCCGGATTCTTAGCATCTCCATCCTTCACAAATTCTCATAAAACATGAGAACATGTATTTAGCTAAATTATACTCTATCATAATGCAACCAAAAAAACATTGTTTCAGATATGACAATATCTTTCACACATGATGGTTTCTGAAACAATTTCTAGCTCCAATATAATCTTGATATTAAAACAACTTTTGAATACCAATAATCATGGAGGCAAGCATGATACTTTAGATACTAAGATTGTAATTCTTACTCTTGATTTAATACTACTTATTAAACTTCATGGAGTAAATAGTGTTTGCTGAAAGTTTGCAATAGGACTTATAAACTTTAAATTGACATTCAAAACAATACGATACTAGTTCGTAAAGTAAATATCCAAAATTCTATAGTTCTATTATCTCAATTAAAACTAAGCATAAGGTAGTGAACAGACGCCAGTGACTACAACAAATTATGCAAATTCACTTCGATTTAGTTTATGAAAAATTGAGATCGACTAATCCAAATTAGAAATGACTCCCACTAAAAAACGACATCCCTCGTGCCTTTTTGGTGATTACATGAACCAAATCCACTACACCAAGTCCGATCATCACGTGAGTCGGTGTAGCTTCAAAGGCGAGCATCAATATGGGCATCACATCAACTATATGACTCATGCTTAACCTTTCGGTCCGTGTTCTAAGGCCATGTTTGTACATGCTAGGCTCGCCAAGTAAGAACATCAGTATTCGCGTGTGTAAAACTGTCTTACACCCATTTATGAAAGCATAGAGTCGAGTACACCCGATCATCACGTGATGTCTCGAAACACGATCCACAAAACGGTGCATACTTAAGGAAGAACACATTTTATCTTGATATCTAAATGAGGGATCATCTTAAAATGCTACTAAAACGCCAATCTAGCAATATAAGATGCTAACATCTATTGTGTAAAGTGGAATGATATGGTCCATGCATTTGATCACCATCATATGCATCGTGGTATGATCTCTATCATTCCTTTGTGTGTAAGGCCAAGGTCTATGGAACTTACACGTTGAGTTTGTTGTAAGAGTATCTATCATACATCTACTTACAACAATAGCATATCAAGACACTAGCCCAGCAACGATCTAAACTAGACGCCTCTAATTTATCCATTGCAAGTTTTACGTGGCTTAGGGCTTTCGGAGATAGAACTGTTCTTACCTACGAACATGGAACCACAACGAGGATAACCAAGTTATTAGCAACTCGTTGTAAATCAGATATTGACTATAGTAGGAGAGACAGACACCCGCCAGCCACTTATGGAAAACTAGTTGCATGTCAGTCGTGGAACCGGTCTCATGTACGATGACATGTAAGGTTGGTCCGGGCCGCTTCATCCCACTATGCCACCAATATCCAAAATACATGAAAGAAGCAATAACATGATCATCATCGCCCACATATAAACATATGTGTACTACCCGTGAAAAGCACCTACGCATAGACCAGGCTCTGATACCACTGTTGGGTTCGCAGCATAGAAAACAAAAAAATTCCTATGATGAGAACTATACGCCAAGATCTATCTACTAGGTACAGAGCAACGGGTGGATATACATCCATGGAGAACTTAGCCTCGAAGACAACGAGTTTTGTTAACGAGTAGGAACTCGTGGATGATGTAGTCATACGATTTCCGATCTCAAGATCATGATGAGGTCCAGCAGGTCCGGCTCCAGCACGTCCATCAGATCCAGCTCCAGCACCACCAAGTCCAGCACCGCAAAGCAGCGGTGCATCCGTGATCACACACACGTCCGGTACCCCGACAACCTCCGTCCCTCGCTCCAGCAAAGCAGCGGAAGCAGCAACTCCTTTCTAGATAAAGCCACCGGGAACATGTATCTTGCTAATCCGAGACCATGGGGGAATAATACTAGAGGGGGAGAGAGATCCTTCACGAGGAGGTGTGAGGAAGAAGGGGTGTGAGGGGGGCCTTTTATAGGAGGAGGGGGTACCCCTCCCCCATGGCCGGCGCCCCATGGGGTGACCCCTCACCTCCTCATTCATGTGGTGGTAAGTCCCTCCACATAAATTTGCCCCTTCACATTCTCTTTTAAAGTCCCCACTTTAAATGCATTAAATTTCTCCAAATTTAATGCTCTCTCATTTAATAAAAATATTTTATTAATTTTATTCAGAATTTTGTTAATTACTTTAATTAACAATCATTCACATAAAACCCCCTGCAACATTTCAATATTACATGCAGAACCAATTTCAGCAATTTCACCCGAAACAATTTCGGTGTCTATTGAAATAATTCCAGTGCTTTCTTAAATCTTTATCTGAAACATATTTGCTCCAAATGGTGTCGGTATCCCTTAAGTGTGCCACCCTACGGTTCGCGAATAATGCAGACATGATCGAGACCCCTCTCCGATCAATAATCAGCAGCGGGACCTGGAGATCCGTACAGACACCCACATATTCAACGATGACTCTTGTGATCGTGTGAACCTTTAATGTTGTAACTAAATCCCTTCCTCTCGCGATATATTACATGTCTGAGATTCGATCATTGGTATCCAAATACCTAGTTTGATCTCGTTACCGACATGCACTCTTTTCTCGTTCCTGTGATATAACATTCTAGTGATCTCATCACTTGATTGCAAGCTATTTTAATATGATATCACCGAGACGGCCCAGAGTATATCTATCCGTCATCAGGATGGACAAATCCCACTCTTGATCCATGAGCCTCAACATAACACCTTCGTAGCACTGAACCCACCTTTATAGTCACCCTGTTACGGTGTGACGTTTGATGTTATCAAGATACTCTTCCGGTGTTAGCAATTAACATGATCTCATGGTCTAAGGACTAAGATTACTTCGTATGATGTTATAGCAATATAAACATAATGACTCTGATCGTAATGCTATACTTCGGATGAATGTTCATCACATCATTCCACCAATGTTGTGACCTCGTTATTAACAACATCCAATGTCCATGATCACGAAACCTTGATCATCTTGTTAATCAACGAGCTAGTTTATATGAGAGGCGTTACTAGGAACTTTGTATTTTGTTTATTAAACATACATTTATTGACGTTTCCAATCAATACAATTATAGCATGCAAAATAAACATTTATCACAAACATGAAATAAGATAATAACCACGTTATTATTGCCTCTCAGGCATATTCCCTTCATACCCTCAGTTATGAAACCAAGGTTATCGAACCAGTAGGAGCAAAGAAACACCTCCAAGGTGTTGTTGCCAACTTGGAACCTGCACAACACAACCACTGAACTTTGCCCCCAACTTACAGTGAGGTTGTCAATCTCACCAGTTTTGCTCAAAACAAAGGATTAAAAGTATTGTGTGGAAGAAAGTAAAAGCTTGTAGAAAGTAAACAGAAAGCAGTAAACAGTTGTAGATTGATGATAAAAGAAAGGACCGGGGTCCATAGTTCACTAGTGGTGGTTCTCCTTAAGATAGATACCATGTTGGGTGAACAAATTACAGCGGGGCAATTGACAAACATCGAGAAAGCATATATGCATATACTAATCATCTTGACTCCTTTGAGATTTGATTGGGCATTACAACATTATACATAGACCGTAATCCAACTGCATCTATGACTAATAATCCACCTTCAGGTTATCATCCGAACCCCCTCCAGTATTAAGTTGCAAGCAACAGATAATTGCATTACGCATTGCGTGTACAGTAAACAATATGATTGTTCTATGAACAAATGATTGTTTTTTTCTCCCTAGTAGCAACAACACATCTAGTACCTTAGAGATTTCGGTCACTTCCCCAGATTACTAGAGGCATGAACCCACTATCGAGCATAAATACTAACTCTTGGAGTTGATAGCATCTACTTGGCCAAGATAGCTACTAATAACGGAAAGCATGCAAGATCACAAATAACAAAGACATGATAGAATCAATAATCAATTTGAAATAGCATCTCAATATCCATCGGATCCCCGCAAACACAACATGTAGGATTACAAATAGATGATCTTGATCATGAACGGAGCTCACAAGATCTAAACATGATAGCACAAAGGAGAAGAACCAGCCATCTAGCTACTACATGGACCCGTAGTCCAAGGATGAACTACTCACACATCACATGGAAGCTTGCATGGTGATGAAGAAGGCCTCCAGGGTGAATTCCCCTCTCTAGCAGGGTGCCAGGAAGAAATTCAGATCCCTCCCGATCTAGGGATGGAGATGATGGCGGCTACAGACTCTTTTGTGGAATTTTGATCGGGTGCTTAGGGTTTCTGTATGGGAGGCATCTTATAGTCGGAAGGGGAGGCCGAGGGGGTGCCCTGGGTGGCTGTACCACCCCCTGGCGTGGTCTAGGCCTAGCCGCGCGACCAGGTGGTGTGGCCTCCCCCTGGCCCCTCTCCGTCTCATATTCTAGCTCCATATCCCCCTCGGTGAAAAACTGACTTTGGCTTGTGTCCCGTCCAATTCCGAGAATATTCATTTTCTAACTTTCCTAGAACCAAAAACAGCAGAAAACAGGCAGCTGGCACTGTGTCTCTTGTTAATAGGTTAGTCCAAGAAAGTGCATGAAAAGTACTCCAAAGTTGGAACAAAACATAAGAAAGTAGATAAAACCAAGCATGGAACATCAAAAATTATGGATATGTTAGCAACGTATCAACATCCCAAGCTTAACTCTTGCTCGTCCTCGAGTAGGTAAGTGATAAAAAGAAAGAATAATTTTTGAGGTGGCATGCACCATCATAAACTTGATCAAAGTATTTGCAAAACATGGATAGCTGGGATCATAGTACTTCAATCATAACATGAAAGTTAAAGTTCTAACAATAAGACAAAGCAACTATGTTGTAACATGAAAAGGCACAAACAAAAGATTCATGAATAACAATGCTTTGCAAGACGTTTGTTTGTTTCACATAAAGAAAACATAGCATAGTGGCATTCAGCTTGTCCCTCATAGAGTAGCAAACATAAATGCATAGGACACCTTCAAAGTTCATAAGAGTGACTAGATACAAGTAGTCTAAGAACAAGCAATACCAAGTTATGCATCAATCAACAAGTCTTGGGACAATGCACATAGAACTAAGAATGGCCACTATGCTCTCAAAGTAGGTGCATACAGATAGAAGGTGGAGACTCAACATAAAATTAAAAGAAAGGCCTTCATAGAAGGAAGCAGGGATTCAAGTTTTCATAAAGAGCTTCCAAAAATTATGGTACTTATTAGCTTTCAGCTCTTATTGCCCCTATCATAAGCATCTTGAAGTGATTAAGGTTAAAGTGAACAAACTATGAAGTATATGCTTGACAAAGTATAAGTTGGAAATCTCATGTCCCTTGAATACAAGGGTCGCTCCTCATGCTACTCAAGTTTAGTCACCGGCAAGTTCTTGTCATCGTAAGTACATGTGTATCATAGAAAACCGCCAACGGGGTACCCCTTGCCCGATGATACAGAAGAATCCCCATATCGAAATGACAATGAAAGCAGACAACGAGCATCTCATCAATCTTCTTATTTACCATGGAAAATGGTGATTTTTTCTCTCTTTCCTCTTTTCTCATATCTCTCTTTTTTCTTTTTCTCTTTTTCTCAACCTCTATCTCTTTTTTATAACAAGAATGCTTCATAGACAGCTCATTATGGTTACACTGCAGGTTTCCACCATGACAGCATGGATTAGACCGGCGGCCTAGGCGTTTCTCTAACACACATACATAACTCCATGGACTTACAAGCTCCCCTTTCATTTCACACCGACGACATCCATAGATAAAAGAGCATGATATCAACTAGGTACAAAGTACAAGTGCAATGTTGAATGTGTTCCCCATGATAGCATGGTTCTGCTAATCCCCAACATATAAGTGCAAGCATATACAACATAGATGACACAATGGTTCAGGTTTATTAAGGGCAAGAAAAGTAAAGTGTGCTATCAAGTTCGTGAGAGCTTTAATCACTAATTTTCACATAACAAGTTTAATTCGGAAGGTAGATAAAAACATGAATATACTTGGAATAGCAATTGCTAATAGGTAGGTATGGTGGACTCTTTGGAATAACTTGGTTTTAGAAGTTGGATGCATGAGTGGAACTCAAACTTGGTTACGGGGGCTAGCAAAAGACTGGGAGCGACCAACTAAGAGAGCAATAATGGCCATAATCATCCAAAGCGACAAAACATCATTGAATAAAGCATAAAGTGATATTACAAGTCGAATCTAAAGGATCATCAAGGCTATGGTGACTTTGAATAGTCATAACATGGTGTGATCATGCGCCAAGTCAACCCAAATAAAGCATAAAAGGAGAATACCACAATACTATGCTTTAATATGCTAAAACAACGCATGATCTTCCAAGGCACATTAAGCAATCTCAATTGCTTATAACAAGTCATGCTACATCAAAGATTACTAAGCATAAAGCGAAAACAATATCAATCATGGCATGACAAAGCATAGGCCACAGTAAAAAACTAGCTCTCCTTTACCACTTAAGCATGAACTTTTCTACTCTTTTCCAATCCAAACCAAACTATTTGAAAACCAATGTATGAAAGAGGGGGTCCAACCAATTTATTCAAGCAAACTAAGAAAACCAAGCAAACGAAAAAAAAAACAAAAACAAAAAAGAAGACGCTCCAAGAACAACACAACTGTGCATGAAACAATAAAAATGAAGTATTTGGAAGAAACCTGGGATTTTTATTGATGAAGAATGGGGTGCCTTGGGCATCCCCAAGATTTGACGCTTCAACTTCTTGGATATTTCTCGGGGTGACACGCGTGGTATCCCCAAGCTTGAGCTTTAGTCCATTCTTCATCTCATTACATCATTCTCGACATACATCTGAAATTGTTCCTTCATACAAAACTTCACACAATCTTTATTAGCAACATTAGTGCACTCAAGATAATAAGTCTTTAGGTTTAGTTCCAACACCAATAAAACTTCCATTAAAACACAAGCTATTGTAGAACTTCCCTCAAAAATCTCAATTCCCCAAAAGAACTCAAAAGGGAACCAACAAGAAGCAAATGCAAATAATGGCAGAAATGTATCAAAACAGACCAGCAGGTAAAGACGAATTTTTTCAAAGACCATATGTTGCTCAAATCAAAAAGTGTTGAACTAAAGAAAGTTAGATAACAACCTGGGGCAGAAGAAAAAAAATTCAAGCCTTAAAAATACATACAGAGATTTTACACGAATTTTTACGGTGAAGAACAAAAATCTGTTTCGAGACAACAACTTTCCCAAGCATTACTTCTCTCTCATTAGAGGTTACTCTTGGCACAAAAAGCAAATAAAAAGGATAAGGAGAGGTTATTACAGAAGTAATAACTTCCAAGACTCATCTAAAACTTTTGGTTTATCTCTCAGTAAGTACTTTTCTTTAACGCCTTTAAGTTAGGCATAAGAAGCGAGAAAAAGAATCAAGTATTCTCCAATGAAGAAGCATTAAAACCAAATTTCTTGCCCTTACCTCTCTTACTTTTATTCTTAACCTTGGGGAACATATGATTGTTTGGTGGAGAAGCAAAGTGCATGGTGCCCTTTCCCACATCTATTATTGCTCCAAGGAGCTTCAATAGGGATCTTCCAAGTGTAATTTGTCCTTTTCCTACACATTCAATAACAAGATAATCAGTAGAAACCATTTTCCCTAAGATCTTTGTAAACACTCCTTCAACTATTACAATGGGTAATATTGTGGAATTATTAGCAAGAAATATTTCTTCTCCTCCTTCAGAAAGCCTCCAAATATTCAAAGATTCATAGATATCTTTGGGCATAAGACAAAATTCAGACATGATATCACAGCGAGCATGAAAAGTTTCATTATTTATAATAATCTTTACTGTGGGGAGCCACTTTGAGGGTTCAGAATTTATAGGAACATAATCATGATGTTCTCTAAGCGTGTTATAACAATCCTTTAAACTAGTAGTGCGGGTCTCAAGAGTGTTCAATCTAGCAAATATGTTTATAAAGGAAGCATCAAATTTGCTAGGCAAGTTGTAAGTAAAGACCAACTTCTTTATGGCATTAACAGCATCATCCTCATTGCATTGGAGGAAATTTCCTCCCACAACAGCATCCAAAGCATATCTATAGCAAAGAGCAATTCCAAGGTAAAAACTGCTAAGGAACAAGCTTTGAGTCATTCTAGGTTTAGTTTTTTCATGTAGATCAGAGATTCTAGACCAAGCTTCTTTGAAACTCTCTTCAATTCCTTGTTTAAATGTGAAAATCATTTCCTCAGGTGACATAGTGATTGGAGCAATGATAGACATAATGGCAACTTAAGATAGGAACTAATTTTTTTTGTGTGTTTTTAATAAAGAAAGCAAAACTAGTACAACTAATTTTTTGTGTTTTTGATAAAGAAATAAGCAAACTAAGCAAAAAATAAACTAAGCAAAACAAAAACAACAAAGTAAGGAGATTGGTTATGAGGGACTCGCCTTGTGAAGATGTCCTTGACTCCCCGACAATGGCGCCAGAAAATATGCTTGATGGCCCAAAATATATCGAGCTCGTTGGGGAAGCCCAACATGAAGGTATGATGAGCACAACATCAAGTTTTCCCTCAGTAATGAAACCAAGGTTATCGAACCAGTAGGAGCAAGGAAACACCTCCAAGGTGTTGTTGCCAACTTGGAATCCTACACAACACAACCACAGAACTTTGCCCCCAACTTACAATGAGGTTGTCAATCTCACCGGTTTTGCTGAAAACAAAGGATTAAACGTATTGTGTGGAAGAAAGTAAAAGCTTGCAGAAAGTAAACAGAAAGCAGTAAACAGTTGTAGATTGATGATAAAAGAAAGGACCGGGGTCCATAGTTCACTAGTGGTGGTTCTCCTTAAGATAGATAACATGCTGGGTGAACAAATTACAGTAGGGCAATTGACAAACATTGAGAAAGAATACATGCATATACTAATCATCTTAACTCCTTTGAGATTTGATTGGGCATTACAACATTATACATAGACCTTAATCCAACTGCATCTATGACTAATAATCCACCTTCAGGTTATCATCCGAACCCCCTCCAGTATTAAGTTGCAAGCAACAGATAATTGCATTACGCATTGCGTGTAAAGTAAACAATATGATTGTTCTATGAACAAATGATTGTTGTTTTCTCCCTAGTAGCAACAACACATCTAGTACCTTAGAGATTTCGGTCACTTCCCCAGATTACTAGAGGCATGAACCCACTATCGAGCATAAATACTAACTCTTGGAGTTGCTAGCATCTACTTGGCCAAGATAGCTACTAATAACGGAAAGCATGCAAGATCACAAATAACAAAGACATGATAGAATCAATAATCAATCTGAAATAGCATCTCAATATCCATCGGATCCCCACAAACACAACATGTACGATTACAAATAGATGATCTTGATCATGAACGGAGCTCACAAGATCTAAACATGATAGCACAAAGGAGAAGAACCAGCCATCTAGCTACTACATGGACCCGTAGTCCAAGGATGAACTACTCACACATCACACAGAGTCTTGCATGGTGATGAAGAAGGCCTCCAGGGTGAATTCCCCTCTCCAGCAGGGTGCCAGGAAGAAATTCAGATCCCTCCCGATCTAGGGGTGGAGATGATGGCGGCTACAGACTCTTTCGTGGAATTTTGATCGGGTGCTTAGGGTTTCTGTATGGGAGGCATCTTATAGTCGGAAGGGGAGGCCGAGGGGGTGCCCTGGGTGGCTGCACCACCCCCTGGCGTGGGCTAGGCCTAGCCGCGCGACCAGGTGGTGTGGCCGCCCCTGGCCCCTCTCCGTCTCGTATTCTAGCTCCGTATCCCCCTCGGTGAAAAACTGACTTTGGCTTTTGTCCCGTCCAATTCCGAGAATATTCATTTTCTAACTTCCCTGGAACCAAAAACAGCAGAAAACAGGCAGTTGGCACTGTGGCATCTTGTTAATAGGTTAGTCCAAGAAAGTGTATGAAAATACTCCAAAGTTGGAACCAAACATAAGAAAGTAGATAAAAACCAAGCATGGAACATCAAAAATTATGAATACGTTAGCAACATATCAATAGACATCATTGTTCATAAGTCGGAAAGAAATCATGTCCTCTCCTTGCCATAGTTTAACGGTGCTTTGCAAAGAACTTAGAAATTCAATAGTTAACTGGTGATAAGTAGGCACATCATTGTATACAAAGTTTTGTAGGCCAGCTCTATTGCAAAGTAAATTGAAGTCATCAGAAATACCGATATGGTTTAATATAATGGGGCAAGCCCACTTGGTTGCCTTCACTTCTTGGTTCTTGATCCTATCAAAGAAATCATGTTGGAGCTCATTCTTGAACAGTATCCCCATGCATTCTTGAGTGACAACCCGAGAAGCGCTAGCGGCGGCACAAGCACGAGTTTGGCTCCTTGTGTTCATCATCTAAAACAATAAAGGAAGACAAAAATAAAATCTTTTGATCCAACAACAATAAGTATAACATATTCCTCGTCATAGCACACTAAAGAATCCCCTCAAAATAATAATCTAGGCAAGAGAATCATGGAAATTAGTTCATAGTAGGTCTCAGCCTAGATTGATAATGACAATAGATCAAAAATGAATTTACAAAAAGTAATTGGAGGATTGGAGGAGAAACATACCGTAGATCACTTGTGTGCGAGGAAATCAAACGAAATTGAGTAGAGGTGAAGATCTCTTGAGGTTTTGAGAGAGTTTGCAGGTAGAAGAGAGAAAAAAGATTTAATTTTTGGGGTTGGAGGTACCTCCCGTGGCGTTTTTGTGGTCGGACGCAACTATACAGGCAGAACTATACGGCCGGAACATTGTGTTCCCACCATATAGTTGGTCTGCTATCAAAATTTTAGGGTTTCCACCTGGCGGCGTGGCTATATGGCCAGAACAATATGTTCCCGCTGTATTGTTAGTCGTCAAACCATCTTTACATGGAAAAGAATTTGTACAAAAGCATCGATATCTATATTACCAGAGCTATATGGCCAGATTTTTTTTCATGTCGTATAGTTGGTTGTTAAACCATCAGTACATATGAAAGAAAAATTGTCGATGGCAAAAATATCTATACGACCAGAACTATACGGCCAGAATTTTTATTCCCGCCGTATAGTTTGTCGTTAAACCTTCTGTATGCATTAAAAAAATTGTTTCTTCGAAAATGATTTCTTATCCTATAACTTAGTGAAATATCTTGATTTTGACAGAAATATGACAGTAAATATTGTCGACCAACAACAACATGTATAAAGCAGGATTTTTAGTACTATCGAACTTCTTCTCCTCAATTGGAGTTTTCTAGCACACTTTGTTAAACATGAACTTAAACTAAAACTAAAACTTAAAAATTAACTCAAACCTTTATTTCACATGGGTTGCCTCCCATGAATCTCTCTTTTATGGTTAATAGCTTGACCTCAATGTTGCTCACTTAGGCCAGATGAGTGGAACACCCACCCCAAAATAGTTGGCCTTCAAAGTGATGGCCTCCTTTTCATCATGCTTTGCTTTCTTCTTCTTGGGGAAATGAATAACAAAAGGACCCGCGAAGGCAATTCAAGCTTCACGTTCCCTTCATGTAGATTAATCAAAGCCTTAATAGTTCATAAGAAAGGACGACCTAATATAATAGTAGTAGTAGCATCTTCAGGCATGTCAACAATAACAAAATCAATAAGAACATGACAACCTTTAATGTATACTAAAGTATTCTCCTTAATTCCTACAACTTGTTTATAGGTAGAATCTGCTAGATGCAATTTTAACTCGGTGATATCAAAAGATCCAAGATTTAACTTATTAAAAAGACTTTTGGAATTGTTGAGACGCTTACACCTAGATCACAAAGTGCAGCTATCTCATTGGTCCCAATTTTAATCTGAATACTAGGCTCAAATATATCATCAAGCTTCATAGGTAATTTTTCAGCAATTTTCTTATATTCTTCCTCAAGCTCACATACCTTTATTGCTACCTGATTAACAAAGTGTTGGTGCATAGCTTCCTCATTTCCTTCACTTATCGGAATCTTAACGTTGATCCTTTTTACAAGATCTTCAACGGTGTAACTTAGTGAAGGAGCATTACTATAATCAAGTTCTTCAGGCTCCTCCCTTTGGATTCTCATCATCTTGAGGTCTTCAATAGGATTGGGCTTAACTTTACCTGCAAATTTAGCTAGAATGAGAGTTTGACTCTCGGTTATCTTACCTAGTTGTGCCTTAAGGATCCTCGATCTTTCTTGGAGGGCCTGCAAATCATTTCTCAAACTTACAGCTTGGTTAGATAATTTACCAAGCATAGCATCATCATTCTCTGTTATTTTAACAAGAATATTGTTTTGTTCATTTTGTGAGTCTATAAAAGACTTAAGTGTTTCTTGGAGACTACCATTACTAGTTCCCATATTATCATTAGAGTTACCTACAGGATTAGAATAGTGTTTCTGAAAGTTAGGATTGTAATTCTTCTTCCAAGCAGGGTTATAATCATTATGAGCTATGAAGTCTATTTCTTCAATATTTGGTTCTGTGATAGCTCTTACCTGGGTTTCCTTACCTTTTACGGCTAAATATGAGCTCATCCTACTTAGCATTGAGTTCTTCATTTTCTTGTGGTGAAACGGAGTTCACCTTCTTCGTGTTTAATCTATCCACATGCCATTGGGCATGGTTGTCTTGCATATTGTCTAGCAGTAGCTTTGCTTCGGTAATGTGTTTACCCATAAATGCACCTCCAGCTGCAGTATCAAGCATAGACTTAGACACAGGGTTAAGAGCATTATAAAATAGATGGAGAATTAACCAATCTTCCATACCATGACTAGGACAGATTCTCATGCATTATTTCATCCTTTCCCATGCAAGCGCTAGTGGCTCATGCTCTTCCTGTCTAAAACTAGTAATATTAGATCTTAGTTGCATAGTCCTTGTGGGTAGGAAAATTTTAGTCATAAATAAAGAAGTGCATTCCACTCATGATGTAACAGTATTTCTAGGCAAAGATAGAAACCATTCTTTTTCTCTTCCTCTAAGAGAGAAAGGGAATAAACGCAATTTGACCGCATCGGGGTCAACGTATTTTATGCGCATCATATCACATATTTCAGTGAAAGTATTTAAGTGCATACTTGTGTCCTCAACAGCAGAGCCTCCAAATTGATTCAGTTGAACCAAACTTCAATAGTGGGGCTTAATTTCATAGTCATCACCAGCAATTGCTGGCTGAGTAATAGGAGTACGCAAATAATCATTGTTGGTAGTAGCAAACTGTCCAAGATTCTTTTCAGACATATTTCCTATGTTTTTGGGTTTTCTTAAGCAGAGACTTATAATAGTAAAAGCAAGAATTTAAAGACTAACTATTTTTTTGGTTTTTCAAATAAAGACTGAAAGCAAACTAACAAAATTAGAAACAAGAATTAAAACTAGCAAGGTTCCTACTAACCTCACCAGGTTAGCTATTGCTTCCCCGGCAACGGCACTAGAAAAAGGGTTGATACCTTCGAGCCGGATTACGGATGTAGTATAGCTATTTTTCCCTAGTAGACCTAGATTTATCGAATCCTCGGGAAGCAGATGCGTAGTGAAGTTACTTTAACGGACCTTCGAGAGTTTTAGAATTCCTTTTGTATTTTTACCGAACCAAGAGTTTGCGTCTTTTTGTTGTTGTCGGTGATGGAGAGAGAGGGCCTAGGGCGTTCGGTTTCACCTGTAGTTGCGCAAAGCATCTGATGGGAATAAAAGATAAAGATAAAGTATGCATGTAATTGTTAGTGTAGGGGTTCCACCTATGAAAACAATAAAATTTTACCCTATGCCCCTGAACCCCTGATGCTGCCAGGACCTATCTATTAGTAATACAGTAACGGGAGGGGCTTTTCGCGAACTTACCCTTGAAGACCGAAAAGCGTTGTCAATGCTCAGGAGAGCGTGGTTGATGTAGACGAGCCGAAGCCGACCTCAAGGTCGTGATGAAGTCCTTGCGCTCATGTGGCTCCAACGACTTGAGTGCCTCAAGTGCGACACCTCGCGGGGAGTTACACACGTCCGGTGCCTGACGATGACTCCCGCTTCCCCGATCTAGCAGCAGTTGTGGAAGTAGAGCTCCTGGATCCGAATCCCGCAGCACGACGGTGCTCCGTGGTGAAGATGTCTCTCGTTCACGTAGTCTAGACTTGGGACCGCGGTCACGAGAGAGAGAGGGAGAAAATATCAACTAGAGGTCTTCCCAAAAGTGAGAAGACCTTTGTTGATTATTGGGTGTATTTATTTGGCTAAATACCCCCACTATATATAGGGGGAGGGGAGGTACCAAAGTCCCGGGGTGGGACTAAAGGAGAGGAGGGGGAGGGGTGGCACAGCCGGCCACCCCCATGGGCCCCGCGCGGAGGGCTGGCCCACTAGGGCGCCGGCCACCCCCTTGATCATATCAAATAGTTTCAAATTCATGTTTCCTTTGTTAAACTACTTTACACTTTTAAACACAATACATCGAATATGTATTTACTTTCAACAATTCACTAAAACACTTTGTATTCAAGTAATACACGGTGTTCAAGTTAATTTGCCGAACTTTAGGCATGATTTATATGTGATAAGAAATCAAATGACTTTCACATATTATCAATAACTTCTAATTTAAACAATGGTTTTCATTCAGTAATGAATATCATTTAAGTTGGGTATTTTAAGGCATTTCAATATTTTACAAATGTTCATTCATTATCAATTAGTTTCAAACAACAAGCATGATTCACAAGTAATCAATCAAGATATGAACACGAATAGAAATCATTCATAATAGTAGAACAACTGTTTGTTACAAACTGATATGAATAACTATCTCACAAAGTGTGAGACACACTAAGGAGGTTCATGATCTATTGATTACAATAACTATCCAAAATATAAACTAAATGATAAATGTCGAGGGAGAGCGTCGTTGGCCATCATCATCATGCTCGCCATCAGCACGCAACATCACCTCCTCTCCAGCAAGCACCTCTCATGCAGAAGGACCTGTTTTCAGCACAAAAGAACAAGTATCAAATATACTTAACACTGCAAATATGTTTGCAAGATTATAACATTTATAAAATTGTATATCAAATATATACCTTTGTCATCGATGACCTGACCGGTGATTGGTTCAACTTTTACGTTCCTAAAATGTAATATGAACTCCTGGAAATCCAATGTTACTGTATCACCTCTCATGATGCTACTCCATACATGTCCTTCATATCTAGGAGGCAATGATCGAAGTAGCACGCCTATCGCAGACGAATCATCCATCTAGTAGTCCACGAAGTGAACCAGTCTCATGTGTGCATCAAGCATTCGCTCCAAGTGACCCTTCAGGCATGTATGCTCCTCCATCTATATGGAAAGGAACTCTCCAAGCAGCTCGTGCTTCCACATTCGCACATGGCCTATGAACTCTGCTCTCAGCTGATCCACCATAGAATATGGATCAAGATCACCCTTGAGCGGATGGAGTTCATCCACCATCCCGTAACACATTATTATCTGAATGTAGCTGGACATCTCTTGATGATAGTAGCGGTCTGTCATCTCTTGCGGGGTCTCATAGTGGTCTGGCTCAGTCAAATCCATTGTGCGGCGTATGTATCCTACCACATGATTCCTGGTAAGGAGATCATTCAGGCGCACTAGCCAACTAGGGAAGTTGGATCCATCAAGTCTAAGTTTCTCACCCTTTACCCATTCCTCAATGACAAAGTAAGCTTCACGGTGAGCCATCTCTACATTTACAATGGCAAAAAGGAATTTACACTAAGTTTATGATTAAATGAGTTAATAATAACTCCACTCAGAAACACCTATCCCCAGAAGGGTTCCTAGTGATAACCCGACCCTATCAGCCACATCTCCCCGATCATCACGGCCATCAATGTGGGTTCAAGGGAAGATGCTAAACGTCGGTCACATCATTCATGCAACTCGTGCTCGATCTTTCGACCATCCGTGTTCTGAAGTTATGTCTGTACATGCTAGGCTCTCCAAATCAACCTTAGTTTATTCGCTGTGCAACATGGCTTACACCCATTGTATGCGAACATAGATATGTCTAACACCCGATCATCACGGCCTGCCTCATACCAAAGAACTTTCTTGGTGGTGCACACTAAGGGGGAACACAATCATTGGTAATTTTAACAGGGATCATTTTATTGGGCTATCGTCGAGTATCTAATACTAGCACACAATAAGATATACAAACAATAACATTGAATGTAAATGCGATGTGATATGGTCCTTCACGTCATGATCTCCATCTGTCGTCACCGGGTTCCGGCGCCAGGGTTCCGGCGCCATAGACACTAGGGTACCAGTGTCATTCCGGCGTGGTAGTCCGTCACCTTCGTGACTATCTACTACTATGTAACAAAAGGTAATCACTTTACCTTTGCCACAACCATATCACAAAGCAACGCCCTCTGCAAAACAAAGTTAGACGCCTCTACTTTATCTTTGCATGTTTTATGTGGCTGAATGGGCTTTCGCACACGACCCGTTCTTACCTACGAACTTTCAGCACAACGCTAATCAAGTAGTTGTCTATACTACACCCCTTTCGGGGCCCTCCATTGTAAATGGCATACCAACTAATACAGACACCCCCCTAAGCCACTTTATACGGTACAAGCCGTATGTCAAGCGTGGACCAGTCTTGCGAATGAACGCGTAAAGTCGGTTGGGGGTTCTTCATCAAGCATTTATGCGGTATACACAAGTACACGTGGGAGGGTAACAACTAAAATATCAACGCCCACACGCTACATCTTGTGTGTTCTACCCGTACTAGCATTACTACGCATAGATCTAGCTCTGATACCACTGTAGGGGTTCCGCACATGAAAACAATAAAATTTTACCCTACGCCCCTGAACCCCTAATGTTGCCAAGACCTATCTATTAGTAATAGAGTAAAGGGAGGGGCTTTTTGCGAACTTACCCTTGAAGACCGAAAAGTGTTGTTAACGCCCAGGAGAGCATGGTTGATGTAGATGAGTCGAAGCCGACCTCAAGGTCGTGATGAAGTCATTGCTCTCTTGTGGCTCCAACGACTTGAGTGCCTCAAGTGCGACACCTCGCGGGGAGTTACACATGTCTGGTGCCTAACGATGACTCCCGCTTCCTCGATCCAGTAGCAGTTGTGGAAGTAGAGCTCCTGGATCCGAATCCCACAGCGCGATGGCGCTCCACGGTGAAGATGTCTCTCGTTCGAGCAGTCCAGACTTGGGATCGCGGTCACGAGAGAGAGAGGCAGAAAATATCAACTGGAGATCCTCCCAAAAGTGAGAAGACCTTTGTTGATTATTGGGTGTATTTATTTGGCCAAATACGCCCACTATATATAGGGGTAGGGGAGGTACTACCTCCCTCAAAGTCTCGAGATGGGACTAAAGGAGAAGAGGGGGGAGGGGTGGCACCACCGGCCGCCCCATGGGCCCCGCGTGGGGGCTGGCCCACTAGGGCGCAGGCCACCCCCTTGGCCCCTTCTCCCTCTCTCCTTTCCCTAATGGGCCCTCTCCCCTTCGGGAATTGGCCCATTAAGCCTTTGACCATTTAAATTGATTTTCTCTTTATTAAATAATTATGAATAAATGATTAAATCAATATTTAACATTCATTCACATATTATTCAACCTTCGTGGCTATGGAACACTTCCACCTCCACTCCGGACATCCTCTGGACTTATCGAAACCCTTCCGGTTTTCTCTCTACTATTCTTCGGCAATTCTTATGATCCTATAAACAGTCTCAAAGCATCATCAAGCCCTTAAGCGTGATATCCCACGGTTCGGGAACACTCCAGACATGGTCAGGACAATCCCGCACCAATGATCGACAGAGGGACCTGGATGGCCATGTGACCCCTGTGCGTTCCACGAAGATCTTTCATCGTTTGAACCGAGACAGTCGTGTCTTATTCCTTTTGTCTCTCGATACTTGCATTGCCCGAGATCTGATCAATGACATCACCATGTCGTGTTCAATCTCGTTACTGAACAACGCTACTTGACTCGTTCTGACAAGTGATATCCCTGTGATCAAATCACACGCTACGCAGCTATTGGATATAACCTCTCCGAGTGGGCCGTAAAGTATCTTCCCATCACATGGATGGACAAATCCCACTCTTGACATATATTGCCTCTACGGTTTCCTCCGAGTACCTAAACACACCTTTATAACCACTGTATTACCAAGTGGCGCTTGATGCTATCTAAGCACTCTCGGGAGACAGTGATTGATATAGCCTCACGGTCTAAGGAATAGTCTACGAGGATCCATTTCTAATCATCGTAACTTGAACTTCGTGACATGATCGGGTCACGATGTTTAGGTTGGTTATTGGTTCATCATCTCATTCTCAGAATGAGTTGACTTCATTTCCAACTAGCATAAATGCCACATGATCAGGAAACATGATCATCTGTTGACCAATGAACCAGTGACTAGAGTTTCACTAGGAACCCTGGGTTGTTTATATATAACACGTGTATTGATGTTTCCACTCAATACAGTTATAGCATGATATAAAACTTAATCATAAACTATACGAAATATGATAATAGTCCTTATAACTATTTGTCTCTAGGGCATATTTCCAACAGTTGGAGCAAGATAAATTATATGTGGGCAGTGCATCCATAATTGCTATTGCCTGCGCTACCGCTTATAGCAATAACCTACTAGTCTCATCCATAGAAGAAATAGAACTAATTATATGCATAGTGATGTCATCGTTAATCCCAAGTAAATCCCTCACATACAACTGTACTACCCCTTCTATCACCGGGGTTCCCAACCTGCAGATTAGTCATTACTCATACTCCCTATACCTGGCTCAATCCTCGGGGTCTTGGGTACCTGACAAGTCCTTAGATTGAGGCAAGAGACGGTACAATAATCTTCATGTGATACAAACTAATACATGATCCCATCTATGATAAATAACATGCACAAAAGCTACATGGCTAGGCCGAAGCCCTTAGCCCAAGGAGAATTACTCACACATAGAGATGAGATCAACAATCATAGACATTGTAATGGAAATCATGAGATTGATAGCAAATAGTCTTACAATGTCGCCAATCGAAGATGCAATCTACTATTACAAGTGGTGGAATATGGCTATGGTGGTGGAGAAGGGCTTTGGAGATTAGATCTAAGTCTATTCTTTCAGCGGCTCTTCAGTGTGGTGGATGGAGATCTGGAGGCGGCTGATGATCTAGGGCAGGGACTCTCGAACTCCCTTTTCTCGTCGCCCGAGGCTCCTTTATATAGGGTTCCCTTCACGAAAGTTGTTATGTTTGACCTAGCGGTGTCGATGGAAACTATACGAACGAAACTATACAGCCGAAATTTTATTTCGGTCGTATAGTTGGTCATTAAAGCGTCTTCCTCCGACTCACGACTCCTGGTTTCTTCTAGTTGTTGGAAATCTCGTATCTTTGACTTTAATGTAGTGATTCCCATCATCAAACGTCATTATCTGCGCAGAGAAAAATGGAAAGAAAGGATTGCATACCCCTTTGATCATTAGGCATTAGTGGCAGGGTTTAGAGAGACATTTCATCAAAATATGAATAATATCCAGTTTAAATGTGGACGTAGATGGCTATATTTTAGAGCCATCAATCTACTGTTCCTTTGGAATGGCTAACATACACCTTTAAGATCATCGTTTAACCGTGTGACGTTTGATGCAGTCAAAGCAGCCTCTAGAAATAGTGCGTAATATGAACTCAAAGTCTAAGGAAAAGGAGACTAGATTTCAGCTATTGCAACAATGAACTATATGACTTGATAGTGTTGCAATCTGTCGAGGAATGTCCATCATATCATTCACCAATGATATGACCTCGTTGTCAATTGGCATAAATGCCCATGATCTTGAAACCCAGATCATCCTCATGACCAACAAACTAGTATGAATAGAGGCATTAGGGACTTGGTTTGTTTCATACCACACTGATACCTTCGATCTGTATTACAGATGTAGTGTAGCTTCTTTTTCCCTAGTAGACCTAGGTTATCGAATCCTCGAGAAGCGTATGCGTAGTGAAGTTACTTTAATGGACCTTCTGGAGTTTTAGAATTCCTTTTGTGTTTTTACCATACTAATAGCTTACGTATTTTTGTTATTGTCGATGATGGAGAGAGAGGGCCTAGGCTGTTTGGTTTCACCTGTAGCTGTGCAAAACATTTGATGGGAATAAAACATAGAAATAAAGTATGTGTGTACTTGTTAGAGCAAGATAAATTATATGTGGGCAGTGCATCCATAATTGCTATTGCCTCCGCACCGCTTATAGCAATAACCTACTAGTGTCATCCATAGAAGAAAGAGAACTAATGATATGCATAGTGATGTCATCGTTAATCCCAAGAAAATCCCTCACATACATCCATACTACCCCTTCTATCACTAGGGTTCCCAACCTGCAGATCAGTCATCACTCATACTCTCTATACCTGGCTCAACCCTTGGGGTCTTGGGTACCTGACAAGTCCTTGGATTGAGGCAAGAGAGGATACAATAATCATCATGTCATACAAACTAATACATGATCCATCTATGATAAATAACATGCACAATTGCTACATGGCTAGGCCGAAGCCCTTAGCCCAAGGAGAATTACTCACGCATAGAGATGAGATCAACAATCACAAACATTGTAATGAAAATCATAAGATTGATAGCAATAGTCTTACAATGTCGCTGACATGGGTATGATTACTCGGATGCTCATTATTCGATACCCTACATTGGGTAAAAGGCCCGCGGCCCACAAGGATTCCAGATAAACGGCCGAAGGAAGCAACCGACAAAGACTTTTTATTGTATTAGGAAAGAAACTATGAACCGACATTATGCTGGTATTGTAATAGCGCTTGTATGAAACCTATCCGCATACAGCTTTGAGACCTGGCCTATTATATATAGGGCGGGCGAAGCCCAAGCAAGGGTATCGAAATCTAGAGGACAACTTGTAATAGTGTGGTTTCCCCAATATTCAGGCAACTCTGTTTTTCATTGTTCCCTGACATCCAACGAAATCCCCAGCATTCTCTTTTTCGCGAAACCATAAGTCCATCACCATGGGAATTGCCGAGGTTACCCCTTGACAATTGGCGCCATCTATGGGAAACCTGAACGTTGGAAACATGGATTCGGCAGAACACTCTCCACCAAGCATCAACTCGACGAAAGCAAATCCACACCCACCCACCCTTGTATTAGTACCCGCTGATTTCAGCGACGGATCTAATCTAATCATCGGAAGCATTCACTTCCAAGCAGACAGCACAGAAAAATCACACCTCCTGGCCCTGATCACATCAACACCACCGGTACAAAAAGCTACAATCGTCACGATACCAACATCGTCCATTGGATCCTCCATGAACGTCTCAGCATGGATCAAAGCAGGAGAAGAAGGACACCAGCCAATCTTATCACAAGAAGCAAACCCAACAAACTCAAAACCCGAAGAAAGCAGCGAAAACGTCGACTTTGAAGAAAGGATGGCGGAAATCTATCTAGAACTACGACCTCGGAGTACTACCAACACACCCGCAGAAGCAAAAAAGCGACGCCATTAGGCCACGCACAACACGCCACCAAGTGTACATGATCAACGTAGATACCTCAACACCACGCGACGAAAACGGTAACCCTATTATCAATCCCGATGATATTTTATCAGATGACCATGCAGGAAACCACGACAACGAAGGAGAACACGGAAACGGAGGAGAAACAGCGGATAATCACATAGTACAAGGAGGAGGCGGAGAACCTCGCATAGGAGAAAGACAAGGACTTCGGCTGCCAGCGTCGGCATGGCAAAAAGCAAGGGAGGCAATTTCGGGAGCAGTCACAATGACAGCGGATGCTTCACATGAGGATCTATTGGCATACCAATATCTGCTCCACCACAAGAAGAGGGACCTACTCCGGATGCAAAGGCAACTCGATGAAAGAAAAAGATTAGCCGACAAATTGAGTTTACGACGGGCACAATTAAGCTCTACTCAAGGATCAAGGAGCGTAACAGGGGCAACACCACCAAGAAGGCCAGCATCTCGACTACAGAATATCCCCGAAGTAGAAGGAAGCGAAATCATCCGAGATCTCGACCTATCATTCATATCAATTGATCAAGCAGGAAACATCAAAGAAAAAACAGCCCAGGCAGCCATCGTGGCCGCACAAACATATCTAATCACCACTCAACCCGCACCCGACGATCCGTGAGCGGCCCTTCATCGCTCCGCCCTGATGAACCTCGGCATGGTAGGATCCTCACTCGCTGAAGCAGAACAAGGACTCACACAAAGATCTCCACGCCGTTACAACAACCCTCGGCAAGCAAGACACACTCAACGATCTCAATCACCACACCAGGTGCATCTCATAGGATCTGATCCGCGAAGCCATACAAGGAACGACAACACCCAACACAGGAGCAGCGGACCCAGAGATGAAAGCCGTAGCCGACGATACCAGGATGGATACGACGAAGACGATCACGAGTTACACGGAGCTAGCTGTTTCACGCAGAGAATACGCAAGGCATTAGTACCCAAGGACTTTAAACTTCCACACGACCGTCACAAATACGATGGCCTCTAGGAACCCGAAGCATGGTTAGCAGACTATCTGGCCACCGTCAAATTGCAGGGTGGCTCCACAACTACCCCAATGCAAAGTCTACAACTACATCTCACCGGAGCCGCAAGATCATGGTTGAAACAATTACCCGAAGACTCGATTGGTAGCTGGAACGATTTGGAACATAAGTTCATCCGACATTTCCACTCGATGTTCAAACAGCTAGCATCTTTGGAGCAGTTACGAGCCTGCAAACAAAAATCTGGAGAGTCAATAAGAGCGTTCATACAACGGTGGAACATTATCAAAAATTCAGCTGAATCCATATCTAACGAAAGGGCCATCGACACCTTCAACGACGGCCTACGTCGCCGAGAATTCATAGAAGAACTTGGATGGGTCAAACCAAACATGGTATCGCAGCTAATGACATAGCAAACCGATGGGCGGATGGAGAGTACGCGTTACATAATAAGCGCGCACGGTCACCCGAGGAAGATAGGGATAAACGTGGCCATGATAGAAGAAGAAGGAACAACGATGGAAACACGGGACCAAGTTACATTGCAGCAGGTTTTTCGGGTGCAACAACAGAAGCAACGACCATAACGGTGGATACCGCTAGAACAGGGAGGATGTCGGAGGAAGCCAGTCCGCATAGCGGTATCAGCCAAGAGCACGAGACCCACCTATGTCTGCAATGCAAATGCTGGAAGGACCCTGCAATATGCATTTTTACATCGACTCAGCAGGCAGTCGACAATCCAATCACCTGATGAAAGACTGCCGAACATTTCTGAAAATGCAGGAGTTATGCCATGCAAAGGCAACCGAGGCAGCAAACCGAGGATACACATCCACGTCTGGCACACAAGCCATCGGAGCACCACCACCAGTGGCACCACCACAAAACACAAACGATCAAAACAACGAATAACCCAGATCAAAAGGAGCAATGTCAATGATTCAGAAAGGGCACCCATCCAACAGAATCCAAAAGCTCATCACAAGACAAATTAATATGGCGGGAACAGTAACGTCAGCTACACCCGAATATCTACATTGGTCAGAGCAAGAAATCACATTCAGCAGAGCCGATCATCCACTTCAGGTCCCGCGACCGGGTCACTCGGCTTTGATAGTCAAAGCACAAATTGGTGGGTTCGATATGAGCAAGGTCTTCATGGATGCATGAAGCAGTATAAATCTGATCTACACAAAAACGTTGAGAACAATAGGCTACCCCTGGATAATCTTGCTCCAACAGAAACATCTTTCCACAGAATAGTACTAGGTAAAGCCGAAATCCCTTTAGGCAAAGTTTTTCTTGATGTCGTTTTTGGTTCCAAAATAAATTCTAGGCGATAAAAACTCGAATTCGAAGTCATGGATTGGCCATCACAATATCAGGCAATCCTGGGACGACCAGCCTTTGCACGGTTCATGGCAGTGCCGCATTATGCATATTTAGTAATGAAAATGCCAGCACCAAAGGAAGTTATCACGGTACAAGGAAGCTTCACCTGTGTCGACAACTGTGATCGAGAGTTCAACAAAATATCTGAATCTTTCAGGATGGCGGTGGAATTTGAGCAACTCAAAAGTTCAGCAAACGCATAACCTCTAGAAGTAACACGTGTCAATCCTGATCAGGCTTTTGACACAACAAAAGACACAAAAGAAGTAAAGATCCACCCCGTCGACCCGACGAAAATGACATTCATGGCTTCCAACCTTGATCTCGCATAGGAAAGCGCGCTCATCGAGTTTCTCTGTGAGCACTGGGAGATTTTCGCATGGCTACCTTCTGACATGCCGGGAATCCCCAGGGAACTCGCTGAGCACGCATTAAATCTAGACCTAAAGGCAAAACCGGTAAAACAACCACTTCGACGCTTCGCAGAACCAAAACGCAAGGTCATTGCAAAAGAGCTCCATCACCTAACTGATGCCAATTTTATCAAAGAATTAACAAAATCAGAATGGCTTGCAAACCCAGTATATGTTCCAAAGAAAAACACTATAGAACTTCGAATGTGTATCGACTTTACTGCACTGAACAAACATTGCCCAAAAGATCACTTCCCATTGCCGCGAATCGACCAAATCATCGATGCAACCGCGGGATGCGAACGTCTTTCTTTTTTGGATGCATATTCAGGATACCACTAGATCAGAATGAAGGAAGAAGATCAGGAGAAAACGACGTTTATCACGCCTTACGGCGTATTTTGCTACACAACAATGCCTTTTGGCCTCAAGAACGTTGGAGCAACATATCAGCGGATGATGTAGAAGTGCCTGGGAAGCCAAATAGGTACAAACGTGCAAGTTTATATTGATGATGTCATAGTTACCATAGGTCACGGATCCGCGCTGATCAAGGATCTAGAAGAAACATTCAAAAATCTCGACAGGTTCAGCATCAAACTAAACCCGAAGAAAGTTCCTTTGGAGTTCCGGCAAGACAACTCCTCGGGTATTTGGTATCAGCCAGGGGTATCGAGGCTAATCCCGAAAAATACAAGCAATCCTCACAATAAAAAAGCCAACAAATCTACATGGTGTACAGCAATTGGCGGGACGAGTAGCGGCACTAAGTTGTTTTATTGCAAGGTTAGGAGAAAAAGTGCTGCCATTCTACGCCCTCATGAGGAAATCAGAAAAATTCGAATGGACGGAAGAAGCTCAGCATGCCTTCAAAGATCTTAAAAGAACACTTTTGACATCCCCTGTCGTCGTGTCGCCAAAAGAGAAAGAACCTTTACTCCTTTATATTGCTGCCACACATCAGGTGGTCAGCACAGTCTTGGTCGTAGAACGACCCAAAGAAGGGAAGATGCACGGCGTGCAAAGGCCAGTATACTTCCTGAGCGAGGTTTTATCGCCATCTAAACAAAGGTACCCACGCTACCAGAAGCTAGCATACGGGGTATTGATGAGAGCACGAAAACTGCGCCACTATTTTTCGGAGCACCCGATCATAGTGGTCAACGAAGCGCCTTTGTCAAGCATCCTCAACAATCCAGAAGCAATTGGGTGTGTTTCTCTATGTGGCATCGAACTATCCCCTAGGGATATCACTTATGAGAAGCGCAAAGCAATTAAGTCACAAGTTCTGCCAGATTTCATCACAGAGTGGACGGAGTTGCAATGTGTAGGTCCACCAGACCTTTCGAGCGCCTAGACAATGTATTTTGATGGATCAAAAAGAACGGAGGGAGCGGGAGCAGGAGTCGTGCTAATATCACCTCAAGACGACAAAATGTGTTACATTCTTCAGATGAGCTTTACAAACGCATCCAATAACAAAGCAGAATATGAGGCCCTATTGCACGGCATGCGGATGGCCAAAGCTTGTGGTGCAACTCACCTCAAAATCTTCGGAGATTTCAATCTTGTAGCACAGCAGGCAATGAACAAGTGCGATGCTGTTAGCGAAAATATGATTGCTTATCGCGACCTATAAAGCATAATGGAGGCTCGATTTGATGGATGTGAAGTATCACATATAGGAGGAGCAAGCAATGAGGAAGCCGACAATTTAGCAAACATCGGATCATTATGTTTGCCAATACCACTAGGAGTTTTTTGGGAAGAAATAATGGAGCGATCAATCAAAGCGAAAAGAGTCTCCGAGGTCGTAGCACCAAAAACAGGGGAAAAGAAACATCCACAAAAAGAGTCGGGGGCTCCTTCAGAAACCAAAAGTAGAGAAGACGAATGAGAAATCGGAGAGGTCATGTTAATCGAACCAACCTGGATGCAACCGTATATAGCATACATAGGATGTAATAGAGGCCCGACGAATCACCCGATGATCAAAGGCCTTCAGGATAATCAAAGGAGAACTATACAAAAGAAGTATTTTGGGTGTGTTACAACAATGCGTAACACCCAAAGAAGGAAAAATTATACTTAACGATATACATGAAGGATTCTGTGGCCACCACGCCAGTAGTCGAGCAATTGCTGCAAAAGCATTCAGGCCAGGATTCTATTGGCTCACTGCAGTACAAGATGCAAAGGACATTGCCAGAACATGTGAAGCATGCCAACGATTCGCAACAAAACCAGGAGCACCCGCCGCTGAGCTGAATCCCATACCCTTGGCTTGGCCTTTCGCTCAGTAGGGACTCGACATGGTAGGAAAACTTCACAAATCATCACTAGGAGGACATGTTTTTCTGCTAGTGGCAGTCGACAAATTTACCACATTGATTTCAGCAATGCCCGTCACAACCCAAGATGGAACTTCGGCTTTGAATTTTATCAAATCCATAGTATTTCAGTTTGGCATACCAAACAGCATTATCACGGACAATGGGACCAACTTCACTTCCAATGAGTTCAAGGAGTACTGCCAGGAGATGGGCATCAAGATAAGCTACACCTCGGTAGCTCACCCGCAAAAAAATGGACAGGTCGAAAAAGCCAATGGACTAGTAACCGCTGGACTCAAAAAGAGATTACTGGCACCACTCAACAGAGCAAAAGGAGCATGGGTGGATGAGTTGCTATCCGTGTTATGGATTTTACGTACAACTCCAAATAATTCAACACAAGAGACACCTTTCTTTTTGGTCCACGATGTGGAAGCCGTGCTTCCAGCTGAGGTATCACACGAATCACCAAGGGTAGCTGCGTATGATGATGAAGAATCAAGAGAAGCACTCGAAGATGATGTGGATGCGCTTGATGAAGCTTGAGATGAATCCCTCCAAAGAGCAACTATGTACCAGCAAAACTTTAATATGCATCATATCACATATTTCAGTGAAAGTATTCAAGTGCATACCTGCGTCTTCAACAGCAGAGCCTCCAAATTGATTCTGTTGAACAAAAATTAAGTAATGGGGCTTAATTTCATAGTCATCAGCAGCGATTGTTGGCTGAGTAATAGGAGTACACAAATAATCATTGTTGGGAGTAGCAAACTCCGCAAGCTTCTTTTCAGCCATACTTCCTATGTTTTTGGGTTTTCTTAAACAAAGAATTATAATAGTAAAATCAAGAATTTAAAGGCTAACTATTTTTTTGGTTTATCAAATAAAGACTGAAAGCAAACTCACAAAATTAATAACAAGAACTAAAACTAGCAAGGTTCCTAATAACCTTACTAGGGTAGCTATTGCTTCCCTGGTAACGACGCCAAAAAAAGGGTTGATACCTTTGATCCGGATTACGGATGTAGGATAGCTTCTTTTTCCCTAGTAGACCTAGGTTATCTAATCATCGAGAAGCGAATGTGTAGTGAAGTTACTTTAACAGACCTTCGGGAGTTTTAGAATTCCTTTTGTGTTTTTATCGGACCAATAGCTTGCGTCTTTTTGTTGTTGTTGATGATGAAGAGAGAGGGCCTAGGCCGTTCAGTTTCACCCGTAGCTGTGCAAACCATCTGATGAAGCTCGAGATGAATCCCTCCAAAGAGCAACTATGTACCAGCAAAACTTGCGCAATTACCATAGCAGGAGATTGCGACCTAGGTCCTTCGTAGTGGGGGACCTAGTTCTTCGCCTCAAGCAAGATGGTCATAAGAAGCTAGAATCGCCATGGGAAGGACCATACATCGTCATAGAAGTTATTCCTGGAGGAGCATATGGACTACAAGACAAGAAGACAGGAGTAAATTATTCAAATCCATGGAACATAGCGCAGCTACGAGGCTTTTACGCATGAAATTATTTGCAAAGATGATAGAGTTACAGTTCAGCTTATTAAGCCAAGATGTCCAGCACACAGGCTAAAAAGCCATCCGGGGTCACCACAGAACCAGGTTTGTGGCTGCTCCTCTTGATAAGGAACTTCTTGCTCCTCCACTTGGTCCTCATCCTCCTCTAGAATCTCCTCCTCGGGTTGGTGTTTCTCAACCTGCAAACCATATAGCAAACGTCCTTCCTCAACAGAGAAAAGGCCATTAGGCATAGGAGCGGGGTAGATACGCCCAGCTCCAGCAATATGCAGGTAATAAGCACCACCTCTCCTAGTGATCATTCCACATGCTCTCAAAGTGGATAAACCAACACGTGTCTCAGCTAGTACGGGTTGCAACTCACCTCGATCGAGGTCTAGGACAGTGGCAAGCACGGTGATGATGCCTCCACCTATGATTGGCCCTTGTCTTTGGGAGGCTTGGTGCTCCAAGTAGCACACAAGGATGGCAACCAAGTTAAGTGACAATTCGTAGTTGATGTAAGCAGACTTTGCAAGGACCAGGATGCCCTCATTACGTGCCTGCAAGGTGTTAGCAATAACATATAACAAATAGTGAATTCCAGGATGTTGAATATGCTTCCCCTTGTTCACTCTAGTAGTGTAACTCATTCCATTATAGTATTGTTTGGGGGTAGGTTCTAGGCCAGTAAAGGATGCACGTAAAGCATGAATATCATTGTTTGGCAAATTAAAACATGCGCACCATTCATCTAATGTTAAGATGTAGTTGTTGTTCATCAGTCGCAAAGAAATAGTATCCTCTCCTTGCCATTGTTTAACGGTGATTTGCAACGAACTAAGAAATTCAATGGTTAAGTGGCGATAAGTAGGTACATCATTGTACACAAAGTTTTGCAGGCCAGCTCTATTGCAAAGTAAATTAAATTCATCAGAAATACCGAGTTGGTTCAATATAATGGGGCAAGCCCACTTGGTGGCCTTCACTTCACGGTTCTTGATCCTGTTGAAGCGATCACGATGGGCCTCATCCCTGAACTGTATCCCCATGCGTTCCTGAGCGGCAGCCCAAGAATCGCTAGCGGTGGCACAAGCACGAGTTTGGCTCCTTGTGTTCATCATCTAAAACATTGAAGAAAGGCAAAAATAAAACTTTTTGATCCAACAATAGTAAGTGCATCATATTCCTCATCATAGCACACTAAAGAATTATCCTCTAGGCAAGAAAATCATGGCAATTGGTTCATAGTAGGTCTCACCCTAGACTGATAATGGCAATAGATCGAAGATGAATTTGGAAAAAGTAATTGGAGGATCGGAGGAGAAATATACCATAGATGACTTGTGTGCGAGGAAATCGAACAAAATTGAGTAGAGATGAAGATCCCTCGAGGTTTTGAGAGAGTTTGGAGGTATAAGAAAAAAAGGATTGAAGTTTTGCAGTTGGAAGTACCTTCCCGTGTGATTTTGTGGTTGGACACAACTATACGGGCAGAACTATATGATCAGAACAATGTGTTTTGGCCGTATAGTTGGCCTTTTGTCAAAAATTTAAGGTTCCTCCTGGCGGCGCAGCTATACGGACGCAATTATACCGCCAGAACAAAATGCTCCGGCCGTATAGTTGGTCGTTAATTTGTCTGTCCCTGTGACAGAAAATATACAAAGGCATCGATATCTATACGACTGGAAATATATGGCCGGAATTTTTATTCCCGTCATATAGTTGGTTGTTAAACTCTCAGAACTTTAGAAAATAAATTGTACGGAGGCACTGATATCTATATGACCGGACCTATACGGCCGGAATTTTTATTCCCGCCGTATAGTTGGTCGTTAAACTCTTAGTACATATGAAAAGAAATTTGTCAATGGCAAAGATATCTATACGACTGGAGCTATACGGCCGGAATTTTTATTCCCGTCGTATAGTTGGTCGTTAAACTCTCTGTGTGCATCAAAAAAAAATCTGTTTTTTCGAAAACTATTTATTTTCCTGTACCTTAGTGATATACCTTGTTTTTGACAAAAAATTTACAGTAAATATTGTCGACCAACAATAGCATGAATAAAGAAGCATTTCAAGTACTACCGAACTTCTTCTCCTCAAATGGAGTTTTCTAGCACTCTTTATTAAACATAAACTTAAACTAATACTAAAATCATTACTCAAACCTTTATTTCACATGGGTTGCCTCCCATGAAGCGCTCTTTTATGGTCAATAGCTTGACTTTGACAATAATCACTTGGGCCAGATGAGTGGAACACCCACTCCAAAGTAATTGGCCTTCAAAGTGATGGCCTCCTTTTCATCATGCTTGGTTTTCTTCTTCCTAGGGAAATGAATAACAAAAGGGTCCCGCGAAGGCAATTGCAGCTTCACGTTCCCTTCATGCAGATTAATCAAAGCCTTAATAGTTCTTAAGAAAGGACGGCCTAATATAATACGAGCAGGGGCATCTTCAGGCGTGTCAACAATAACAAAATCAGTGAGAGCAGGACAACCTTTAATGTATACTAAAGTGCTCTCCTTAATTCATATAGCTTGTTTGTAGGTAGAATCTACTAGATGCAATTTTAACTTAGTAATTTCAAAGGAGCCAATATTTAACTTGTTAAAAAGACACTTTGGAATTGTTGAGACGCTTGCACCTAGATCACAAAGTGTAGCTATCTCATTGCTTCCAATTTTAATCTTAATAGAAGGCTCAAATATGTCATCTAGTTTAACAGGTATTTTTCCAGCAATTTGCTTGTATTCTTCCTCAAGCTCACGTACCTTTATTGCTACTTGATTGACAAAGTGTTGGTACATAGCTTCCTCACTACCTTCACTTACCAGAATCTTGACATTGATCCTTTTTACGAGATCTTCAACGGTGTAGCTTGGTGAAGGAGCATTACTATAGTCAAGTTCTTCAGGCTCCCCCCTTTGGATCCTCGTCATTTTGAGTTCTTCAACAGGATTGGGCTCAGCTTTACCTGCAAATTTAGCTAGAATGAGAGTTTGACTCTCGGTTATCTTACCTAGTTGTGCCTCAATGATCCTCGTTCTTTCTTGGAGGGCATGCAAATCATTTCTCAAACTAACAGCTTGGTTAGATAATTTACCAAGCATGGCATCATGGTTCTCCATTATTTTAACAAGTATATTGTTTTGTTCATTTTGTGAGTCTATAAAAGACTTAAGTGTTTCTTGGAGACTACTATTACTAGTTCCCATATTATTATTAGAATTATCTGCAGGACTAGCATAATGTTTCTGAAAGTTAGGATAGTAACTCCTTTTCCATGCAGGATTATAATCATTATGAGCTACGAAGTCTATTTCTTCAATATTTGTTTCAGGGGTAGCTCTTACCTAGGTTTCCTTACCTTTTACGACTAGTATGAGCTCATCCAACTTGGCATTCAGTTCTTCATTCTCTTGTGGTGAGATAGAGTTCACCTTCTTCGTGTTTTCTCTTTCCACATGCCATTGGGCATGGTTGACTTGCATATTGTCTAGCAGATGCTTTGCTTTGGTAATATGTTTACCCATAAATGTTCCTCCAGCTGCAGTATCAAGCATAGACTTACATACATGATTAAGAGCATTATAAAATAAATGGAGGATTAACCAATCTTCCATCCCATGACTAGGACAGTTTCTTAGGCATTCTTTCATCCTCTCCCATGCAAGTGCTAGTGGATCATGCTCTTCCTGTCTAAAGCCGGTAATATTAGATAGGAGTTGCATAGTCTTTGCATGTGGGAAAATTTTAGTTATAAATAAAGAATTACATCCCACCCATGATGTAATAGTATTTTTAGGCAAAGATAGCAACCGTTCTTTTGCTCTCCCTCTTAGAGAGAAAGGAAATAAATGCAATTTCACTGCATCGGGGTCAATGTCTTTAATATGCATCATATCACATATTTCAGTGAAAGTATTCAAGTGCATACCTGCGTCTTCAACAGCAGAGCCTCCAAATTGATTCTGTTGAACAAAAATTAAGTAATGGGGCTTAATTTCATAGTCATCAGCAGCGATTGTTGGCTGAGTAATAGGAGTACACAAATAATCATTGTTGGGAGTAGCAAACTCCGCAAGCTTCTTTTCAGCCATACTTCCTATGTTTTTGGGTTTTCTTAAACAAAGAATTATAATAGTAAAATCAAGAATTTAAAGGCTAACTATTTTTTTGGTTTATCAAATAAAGACTGAAAGCAAACTAACAAAATTAATAACAAGAACTAAAACTAGCAAGGTTCCTAATAACCTCACTAGGGTAGCTATTGCTTCCCTGGTAACGACGCCAAAAAAAGGGTTGATACCTTTGATCCAGATTACGGATGTAGGATAGCTTCTTTTTCCCTAGTAGACCTAGGTTATCTAATCATCGAGAAGCGAATGTGTAGTGAAGTTACTTTAACAGACCTTCGAGAGTTTTAGAATTCCTTTTGTGTTTTTATCGGACTAATAGCTTGCGTCTTTTTGTTGTTGTTGATGATGGAGAGAGAGGGCCTAGGCCGTTCGGTTTCACCCGTAGCTGTGCAAACCATCTGATGAAGCTCGAGATGAATCCCTCCAAAGAGCAACTATGTACCAGCAAAACTTGCGCAATTACCATAGCAGGAGATTGCGACCTAGGTCCTTCGTAGTGGGGGACCTAGTTCTTCGCCTCAAGCAAGATGGTCATAAGAAGCTAGAATCGCCATGGGAAGGACCATACATCGTCATAGAAGTTATTCCTGGAGGAGCATATGGACTACAAGACAAGAAGACAGGAGTAAATTATTCAAATCCATGGAACGTAGCGCAGCTATGACGCTTTTACACATGAAATTGTTTGCAAATATGATAAGAGTTACAGTTCAGCTTATTAAGCCAAGATGTCCAGCACACAGGCTAAAAAGCCATCCGATCAAAAAAGAATAATGTATCGACGATTTTTTGCCTTGTATGTGAAGAGATAAGTTATTTATACCTAAATACTTTTTTTCAAAGATTGATGCTTTCCATCAAGCTAACAGCAATTATGAGCATATGTCCAGATACAGGCATCCGAACATAAACTCGGGGGCTACTCCTATCGGGAGCGCTGTCGCGCACCCGGTAAAAATTCAGAAGTGTATGAAGTATAATTATAATAGCTAATACCTTTTTGAGTTTTACACATGTGTATCCTCAAGAAAGTGTTACTCCTATCGGGAGATTGTATGAAATAATCTGATATAATCGAAAAGAGTGGCGGCCCAGTAGGGCACCTGACAAAAAATCCAAAAACCTCGGATCTTGCTTAGACGCGACAAAAAATCCGAATGCCGTGTTCGGAAACATGAAGGTAAGACCCCAGGATTCGTCATGTGTGGCCTGGTAATCGCACAAGAATGCGCTCTGTCAGTAAATATCTGTATCAACAATACGATGAAAAATCCTGACGGACGCGTTGGGTACTCGATAAAAATAAAAACTAGAATTCAGTATTCGGTAAGACCTCAACGGCTCGAACTGAATTACACCAGTTACAAATTCTAGATTCGAGCCTAGGGACATGAGTCTGATGTAGGTCAACCTTGTTTTTGCCCAGGAGAAATTAACTGATTCCCGATCCGTCGGAAGCATCAGACTCGTTGTACCAAAATCCCTACAAAAAATAAAATCAAACAGAAAAGAAAACTTTGAGACTCAACCTGAAAACTGCGGATTCAGGTAGAGTATCGGGGGCTACTGACATGGGTACGATTACTTAGATGCTCATTATTTGAAAGCCTACATTGGGTAAAAGGCCCGCGACCCACAAGGTTTCCAGATAAATGGCCCAAGGAAGCAACTGATAGAGACTTTTTATTCTATTAGGAAAGAAACTATGAACCGACATTATGTTGGTATTGTAATAGCGCGTGTATGAAACCTATCCGCATACAGCTTTGAGACCCGGCCTATTATATATAGGGCGGGACAAGCCCAAGCAAGGGTACCAAAATCTAGAGGATAACTTGTAATAGTGTGTTTTTTCCAATATTCAGGCGACTCTGTTTTTCATTGTTCCCTGACATCCAATAAAATCCCCAGCGTTCTCTTTTCCGTGAAACCCTAAGTCCATCACCATGGGCATTGCCGAGGTTACCCCTAGTCAGTCGCCAGTCGGAGAAGATATATACTATTACAAGTGGTGGAATATATCTATGGAGATGGAGAATGGTTTGGAGATCTGGAGGCGGTTGGTGATCTGTAGCAAAGACTTTTTGGCGAGGTCTGGCTTGTTTTCTTGTCGCCCGAGGCTTCTTTATATAGGGGTGCCTTTACGAAAGTTGTTCTGTTTAACCTAATGGTGGCGGCGCCAACTATACGACCGGAGCTATACGGACGGAATTTTTTGTCCGGTCGTATAGTTGGTTGTTAAAGCGTCTGCCTCCATTGTACGGCTCCTGGTTTCTTCTGGTTGTTGGAAATCTCGTATCTTTGACTTTAATGTAGTGATTCCCTCCTTTAAATGACATTATCGGTGCAGGAAAAATATAAAAGAAAGGATTGCATACCCCTCTGAATATTAGCATTAGTGGCAGGGTTTAGAGAGATATTTCATCAAGAATATGAGTAATATCGAGTTTAAATGTGGACGTAGATGGCTATATTTTAGAGCCATCAACCTCCCCAAGCTTAAACTTGATCGTCCCCGAGCAAGAAAACCAAAATCAAAAAGGAACTTAGCATTTAAACTAAAATAACGAGATGGTGATCTTACTCATGATTAGTAGTCTCATCTTTCCTCCACTTCATAATTCTGAAAAACTTCAGCATAAATAGAGTAATGGCAAGCATATCATATGGGTTTCATGCATACTTATAGTGCAACAAAATTATTGTAAACATGGATGATTCAAATGAGTAAAACTTTATTCCATGTCAAGTATCAACTCATAGGCTTGCCTTTGAATAATAAAGTATAACCATGTAAATTAAGAGTGTGAGAGTTGTCATGAAAAGCATATACACAAGAGTATCTCAATTCTCCCACATCAAAAAATCAAGACTTTTCAAGCACTACTTTTCTATTCATTTCCCTTCAAGAATTTCAGTTTTTAATTGATTGAGAGCATGCCAAAAAAAATATTATTTTATCGGGCTGTGATGGACACTTGTGGCATCACTAAGGTTTTGTTCCTTTTGCATAATGATTTCTCATATCAGCCAGAGGAGTGATTCCATCATGATTACAGCTACTCGAGAGTGCCAAGAATCTTACCCACTATAGCATTGTTGTTACAAGTGTTTAATCAACTCATAGTCGAAATCTAGGAGTTTCCTCCATGAAGATCGTCCGTAGGCCAACGGAGTTGTTGGCATCCCATGAAGTTTGACACGCATAAAGCTATATCATTCTTATGATTAATAAGTCAAAATTTGGCATTCTCACAAAAACCGCTAAACATTAATTCAATCAAACAAATCCTTTCAAAGAGAGCTATCAAGTCAATCAACATTTTCAGTGGTGTTGAGTGTCTCTAGAAATAAGCCTTCAAGACTAAGCACTAGAACACCCAAGCCTTCAATTGTGAGACTTTTTCTTATACAATTGTTTAGCAACTTTTAGGCAAGACTTGGTCAATTACGAGAGATGGAACAAAACGTAACCAATTAAATACCCATGCAAACAAAAATCTTACAACAATACAAAGACTCACTCTAATAAAATATCTCAACATTTACTACTAACAAGCATGGGTTTCTCAAACTTCAAAAGTGGGGAGTCATAAGGCATACCTCTCATGTTTGGTTCCACATCTCTCTTCCTTTTTTATTTGTTTCTTGGAAACTCAAAGTCGATCACTCTCCTGTAAACATATGAAGACCTCGAGGCGAAAAGAAAAGAAACAGGGAAATAAGGAAAATGGAGAAATCTTTTTTGTGGTTTTTAAGAGAGGAACTTTAAAGAATAGAAAGTTGGCGACAAAGTTTGGCTAGAAAATTTTGAAAGCAAATAGAAAGAACTAAAAATAATGTGTTGGGGAAACCAACATGAGTGTTATAAACTCAAATAAAAACACAACCTCTAAATAAAAGCAAATAAACGTCAAATAAAGATACATGAGGAAACTTCCCCAAGGTTAGGCTTTTGCAAGCCCTTCAAATTATTGTGGTGGCGGAAAAAAGTCGTTACTCCAGTTTGCAAATTGAGTTGAGAGGTTACTTGTTGATTCTCGGAGGTTCAAAGAGAGGCTATGCATCCTCTCCATAGTCCCTCCAAGTCCTTGAAAATCTTGGTATGTGGCGAACCTGTAACATCCCATTCTCTGCATTCCATGTTTGTTGAGGGTTGGGAAGCTAGAAAGAAGGGGGAAATAAAACTTTCTACTTGTGTGCATATATGCCTAGCTTTATTAGATTTGTTTGATCACTTGTGTTGTTTTGGTAGTGTTGTTTGCTAGTTTACATGCTTGCATGACCACCAAGGGTCGTATTAGTTATACACCCCACCAACCTATATTTGGCTAAGTCATAGAAAACTAATTTTCTTCCATCTTTGGAGCCTTGGTTTGATTAAACCCTTCACCCCTTCTACCATGCAAGGGTACCATGTGGTACTATGCTACTAGTACCTGAGAACCACTCCTTAGTCCTGGTTAAACCCTAAGCCCAAGCCTCTTGCATGTGTCTTTACCTCACTAGTTGCCACTTAGGGAATGACCACCTTAATTTGTCCAAAGTTTGATTGGTCCTTGTGAGCATCTAGCTGTGATCCAAGGATCAACCAAGGCCTAAGCATGATCA
Source organism: Avena eriantha (assembly GCA_910589775.1). Lineage (NCBI taxonomy): Eukaryota > Viridiplantae > Streptophyta > Magnoliopsida > Poales > Poaceae > Avena > Avena eriantha. The sequence goes on from OU342745.1 coordinate 127,085,672, forward strand.
CTAAGTCACCCTCTACACTACCCTTCCTTCCCACTGCCATTGGTGGCCCTAGATCAAAATGGCAAGTGCCTAAAGTGGCCACCTCATCAATGGGGCATAAGATCACGCCTAAAACCATGTCACTCTCTCCCACCTATGTTGCACCCTCTCCCTGGCCCTGGCACGATGCAGCTCGAGGAAAACCTCCCATGTACCGCCTCGGACCACCCCATGCAGCCTGGCCCGACAAGGAGGGAGAAAAGACCCCAGCGCCGGTCAAGCCCTGCCCGAGCCGTTCCCTCGCGCGCCAACCGCTGCCTTGTCGAGCCTAGACCCACGCGGGTGACCGCACCTTCCCCAGGCACGCTCTGCACCCCTCCGCTCTCTCACCCGCGGCCCCGACCACCCCCAACCCGCGCTGGCCACGTCGGCAGAGCGCCGCGCGCGCCACGCCTCTCCCCCGCTTGCACGGTACGCTTCGACGCTGCCCACTGCCCAACGTGACCTCTCCCCACCCTACTGACCACCCTAGCCCTCTCCCTAGTGTTGCGCTGCAGCCACTGCCTCGCGACCTGTCACGTGTGACAACACGCGAGCACCTCGCGTGCACCACCTCCCTCTCTGCCGCGCGTGCTCCCGAGGCCAAGTGACGCAACCAGACGCTCACAGCGGCTCTCCCACGCAGATACGGATCCTGCCGTCGCTCCCAGCCACTCTCAGGCCGATCTCCCTCTCTCACCACCCTCCCCTACACCCGATGCATCGTGGGTGCATCCCACTGGCTTTAAAGCCCCCAGGCCACCCCAGCCTCCACGCACCCACCTAATTTCCCTCTCTGCCACCCCACTCCACCCACAGAGCGGAGCCGAGCCCGCTCGGCCCCCTGCTGCTCTCGCCACCACCGCATCGATGTGGCACCGTCGAGCACGGTCTAGGTGGTTGTCGCCGCTCGTCACTCCGCCCTACCCTCACTCTAAACCTTTCCCCACACTGTGTCTAACCACTTCCCCTCCTCCCTTCTTGGCCAGGATCACCGGAGCCGCGAGGGCGCCGCGGACACCGAGGAGCCAAGGACGTCCCCAACCCCGCCAGCAGCCGAAATCGCCTCTGCCGCCCCTTGTTCAGATCCGCATCGACGACCGCCTCCAACGCCACCGTCACCGACCCCTCTCCGCCCCTAGGTGAGCAACCCCGAGCCCCAGCACGGTCGAGCTAGGGTTTGCTCGCCGACATTCTGTCCCTAGAGGAATACGAGCTGCTAGTCGTCGACCTGTCTTTTAATCCAACGGCCAGCATCGCCCGGTACCCCTTCGCCCCCTCTGTGCCTATGACACGCGGGCCCTGCTGCGGGATTTGAATCCCCAGCCCTCTCGCGTAGGCCGCCGTGTACGCGGGCCGGCCCAGCTTCTTAGCGGGCCACAACCCAGCCTCTGCACTGCCTTCTCCTTTTTATTTTAGGTCATTTTAATTCACTAAAACTTGTTCTGTAGCTTTAATTCCACCGTTTATTATCTGTGTAGTATTTTGGCTTGGTTCAAATTTTGGGTAGTAGCCTAAGAAATTAGCTATTCCATGTCACTGGTAGCTAGTCAAAAGCTTGCATGTACTTTTACTGAGAATTCTTGTGGTAAATAGTATCTGATTAGAGTATTAAATCAATAGCTTTATTTCTAGGGCTCAGAAATTTGTGAAACCAAGTTCCAGGCATTTCCTGTGCAAATTCCTAAGAAAAACTTGAATCACCCATTTTCGATGTGTGAAGCCTCTGTTCTTAATTTTACAAATAATGAACAGAGGGTTCTTGTTTATTTTCCAGAGGTTGTTGTGAAGCTAATTTTGGGATGAAACCAACTCCTAGGGTTAGGCCTTTGATAGTACTACCTATTCCTGAAAGGGCTTAATTTTTGGCTCTGTAATTTGGCCCTGGGGATTTTAGTACTAGTTTCTACAATGTTTTCAGTATTTTATTTATTAAAAATCAACCCCTTTTGATAAAAATGTGAAACCAGTGGGGTTAGCTTGGTATTCTATGTAGCTACACAGATATATATTTTGTGGTCAACTTCCACCAACTTATATTAGTTGAATTATCTGCTTGAGAGCTAATCTAGTCTTGACCATAAAAATCACCATTTAAGTTTGATGAAACCTTTTTGATTGCTTTCAATGGCTTTGTACTGCTAGGATCAGTAGCTACTTGTGCTTGATTGGTTTGGTTCAGTTGTGCATCTGTTCTGTACTGAGTAGATAGTTTGTACATTTGGGTGATGGTTGGTATGGTGGTTTTATTTTAATTCCCTTTTTCGGCGATAGATACGAACGAGGACAAGTTTGAGGAAGGTACTTGGGAAGATTTTGAGGAAGAGGACCAGGAACGAGCTGCCAACCAAGGCAAGCCACCTACAAGTTCATGAGACTTGTCCCATCTTTATTTTCATGCACTCTGTTTTACTTACTCTACTACTACATTGGTTTTACTTGCTATATTATTACTATGGTATTAGTTTGGCTCCACCAAACTGATGCCTATGGTACTGTCTAAGTACTCCCCCTTTGGATTACCTACTCCTACCCTAGTAGTTAAGGTGGTCTAATATACCACAACCCCTTGAAAACCCTGGTTTAGCCTATCAAAACTCTAGGTTGGGAACCCGAAGGCAAAGGTGGTTTTATAAAAGTTTTGACAGAAACCCTTGGCAAGTGGGACTTGCCGAGGAGATTTTAAAATGGTTTTTGGAGCAGTGGAGGCACCAAAGAAAAAGTTGGAGGAAAACCTGCTTTCGAAAACGCACCTGGTTCTATGTAGTTCTGCCCGAACAACTACCCCGTGCAACCACACTACTCCTATATGGGAAGGGTCTTGACCCGAAAGTAGTTCTCTCTGATACAAGTGCCTCCCAACTACTACAGGGGATCTGGGATCCCTGGAGGGTGGGCCTTCTTCGATAAAGGTCCATGTGGGACATCGACCTAGAGAAGGAACGAAGGGTCTGCTGGCCTCCACGTGTTACTATGGGACCCTCATTGAAAGTGCACACTCGAGAAGTGCAAAAAGCGCTCCGGTTGGTCCTCGGTACCCGACGTCCCAGTTTTGAGGGGAATAACACCCATAGGGTAGGTGCTTGTGTTAGGAGGGGATTACCCGAAGGTCTTGTCCGTTATTCAAAACTCGCATACTAGTGTATGACGATCCGTGGCTGTCGCGGCGGATGTATCGGATCTTGTGGGGAAAGTGTACAACCTCTGCAGAATATAATCTATTCGAATAGCTGTGTCCGTGGTCATGGACGGTTGGAAAGGTTGCTACGTAGCGGTGCTAGTTTTGGTTTATAAAAAGGTTTTCTAAAAGAATTCGATCACGGGATGGTCGAAGGGCAAGGAGGATGGGCCATGGGATGGTCGGACCTAGTTGAAGTATTGGTCATGAGATGACCATAGAGGAAGTGAATATCAGGGTTGACCCCAGCCTAGTATTTCAAGTTTTATTAAATATTTTCTTACCCTAAAAAGGTTTGGTAAACAACAAGTGGTAGAGTTAAGGGTATAACCCTACGAGATTTTCACAAAAAGCTTCCTTGGAGCCATCCTATCCAAAGCAATATTGCATACTTTTGTTGTTTCTTGTATGGTAGTTTGCGAGTACATTCCAAGTACTCACTGGCAACGTTCCCTGGCTATCAACTTGGTCAGACTATGAGCAGGATGAAGAGTACAATGGATGGTACGATGACGACTTCGCGAACTAGGGCGTTTCTCCGAGTCAGGCACCTGTTGGGCTATGACTTGACTCGGGTCCTCCGTGTTAATAAGTACCGTTGCTATTATCTGTTTGTGCCCAAGGTGGCAGAGTTGTAAGACCATTATTGTAAGACTTATTGTACCGTACTGTAATGGATGTGTGTACTTTGATATCATGTCGATTATGCTCCACGATGCACTGATCATGGGATCGTGGTGGTGTGCATAATTTGGTAATCTCGGGTAAAAATCCGGGGTCACCACAGAACCGGGTTTGTGGCTGCTCCTCTTGATAAGGAACTTCTTGATCCTCCACTTGGTCCTCATCCTCCTCTAGAATCTCCTCCTCGGGTTGGTGTTTCTCAACCTGCGAATCATATAGCAAACGCCCTTCCTCGACAGAGAAAAGACCATTAGGCATAGGAGCGGGGTAGATACGCCTAGCTCCAGCAATATGCAGGTAATAAGCACCACCTCTCCTAGTGATCATTCCACATGCTCTCAAAGTGGATAAACCAACACGTGTCTCAGCTAGTACGGGTTGCAACTCACCTCGATCGAGGTCTAGGGCAGTGGCAAGCACGGTGATGATGCCTCCACCTATGATTGGCCCTTGTCTTTGGGAGGCTTGGTGCTCCAAGTAGCGCACAAGGATGGCAACCAAGTTAAGTGACAATTCGCAGTTGATGTAAGCAGCCTTTGCGAGGACCAGGATGCCCTCCTCATTGAGTCTTGTGAACTCATTACGTGCCTACAAGGTGTTAGCAATAACATATAACAAATAGCGAATTCCAGGATGTTGAATATGCTTCCCCTTGTTCACTCTAGTAGTGTAACTCATTCCATTATTGTATTGTTTGGGGGTAGGTTCTAGGCTAGTAAAGGATGCGCGTAAAGCATGAATATCATTGTTTGGCAAATTAAAACATGCGCACCATTCATCTAATGTTAAGATGTAGTTGTTGTTCATCAGTCGCAAAGAAATAGTATCCTCTTCTTGCCATTGTTTAACGGTGATTTGCAACGAACTAAGAAATTCAATGGTTAAGCGGCGATAAGTAGGTACATCATTGTACACAAAGTTTTGCAGGCCAGCTCTATTGCAAAGTAAATTAAATTCATCAGAAATACCAAGTTGGTTCAATATAATGGGGCAAGCCCACTTGGTGGCCTTCACTTCGTGGTTCTTGATCCTGTTGAAGCAATCACGATGGGCCTCATCCCTGAACTGTATCCCCATGCGTTCCTGAGCGGCAGCCCGAGAATCGCTAGCGGTGGCACGAGCACGAGTTTGGCTCCTTGTGTCCATCATCTAAAACATTGAAGAAAGGAAAAAATAAAACTTTTTGATCCAACAATAGTAAGTGCATCATATTCCTCATCATAGCACACTAAAGAATTATCCTCTAGGCAAGAAAATCATGGCAATTGGTTCATAGTAGGTCTCACCCTAGACTGATAATGGCAATAGATCGAAGATGAATTTGCAAAAAGTAATTGGAGGATCGGAGGAGAAACATACCATAGATGACTTGTGTGCGAGGAAATCGAACAAAATTGAGTAGAGATGAAGATCCCTCGAGGTTTTGAGAGAGTTTGGAGGTATAAGAAAAAAAGGATTGAAGTTTTGGAGTTGGAAGTACCTGCCCGTGCGATTTTGTGGTTGGACACAACTATACGGGCAGAACTATATGGTCAGAACAATGTGTTCTGGCCGTATAGTTGGCCTTTTGTCAAAAATTTAAGGTTCCTCTTGGCGGCGCAGCTATACGGACGCAACTATACCGCCAGAACAAAATGCTCCGGTCGTATAGTTGGTCGTTAAACTGTTTGTTCCTGCGAAAGAAAATATACATAGGCATCGATATCAAAAAAATTCTGTTTTTTCGAAAACTATTTATTTTCATGTACCTTAGTGATATACCTTGTTTTTGACAAAACATTTACAGTAAATATTGTCGACCAACAATAGCATGAATAAAGAAGCATTTCAAGTACTACTGAACTTCTTCTGCTCAAATGGAGTTTTCTAGCACTCTTTATTAAACATAAACTTAAACTAAAACTAAAAGCATTACTCAAACCTTTATTTCACATGGGTTACCTCCCATGAAGCGCTCTTTTATGGTCAGTAGCTTAACCTTGACAATAATAACTTGGGCCAGATGAGTGGAATACCCACTCCAAAGTAATTGGCCTTCAAAGTGATGGCCTCCTTTTCATCATGCTTGGTTTTCTTCTTCCTAGGGAAATGAATAACAAAAGGGTCCCGCGAAGGCAATTGCAGCTTCACGTTCCCTTCATACAGATTAATCAAAGCCTTAATAGTTCTTAAGAAAGGACGGCCTAATATAATAGGAGCAGTGGCATCTTCAGGCATGTCAACAATAACAAAATCAATGAGAGCAGGACAACCTTGAATATATACTAAAGTGTTCTCCTTAATTCATATAGCTTGTTTGTAGGTAGAATCTACTAGATGCAATTTTAACTTAGTAATTTCAAAGGAGCCAATATTTAACTTGTTAAAAAGACACTTTGGAATTGTTGAGACGCTTGCACCTAGATCACAAAGTGCAGCTATCTCATTGGTTCCAATTTTAATCTTAATAGTAGGCTCAAATATGTTATCTAGTTTAACAGGTATTTTTTCAGCAATTTGCTTGTATTCTTCATCAAGCTCACATACCTTTATTGCTACTTGATTCACAAAGTGTTGGTACATAGCTTCCTCACTACCTTCACTGACCAGAATCTTGACATTGATCCTTTTTACGAGATCTTCAACGGTGTAGCTTGGTGAAGGAGCATTACTATAGTCAAGTTCTTCAGGCTCCTCCCTTTGGATCCTCGTCATTTTGAGTTCTTCAACAGGATTGGGCTCAGCTTTACCTGCAAATTTAGCTAGAATGAGAGTTTGACTCTCGGTTATCTTACCTAGTTGTGCCTCAATGATCCTCGTTCTTTCTTGGAGGGCGTGCAAATCATTTCTCAAACTAATAGCTTGGTTAGATAATTTACCAAGCATGGCATCATGGTTCTCCATTATTTTAACAAGTATATTGTTTTGTTCATTTTGTGAGTCTATAAAATACTTAAGTGTTTCTTGGAGACTACTATTACTAGTTCCCATATTATTATTAGAATTACCTGCCGGACTAGCATAATGTTTCTGAAAGTTAGGATAGTAACTCCTTTTCCATGCAGGATTATAATCATTACGAGCTATGAACTCTATTTCTTCAATATTTGTTTCAGGGGTAGCTCTTACCTAGGTTTCCTTACCTTTTACGACTAGTATGAGCTCATCCAACTTGGCATTCAGTTCTTCATTCTCTTTTGGTGAGATAGAGTTCACCTTCTTCGTGTTTTCTCTTTCCACATGCCATTGGGCATGGTTGACTTGCATATTGTCTAGCAGATGCTTTGCTTTGGTAATATGTTTACCCATAAATGTTCCTCCAGCTGCAGTATCAAGCATAGACTTACATACATGATTAAGAGCATTATAAAATAAATGGAGGATTAACCAATCTTCCATCCCATGACTAGGACAGTTTCTTAGGCATTCTTTCATCCTCTCCCATGCAAGTGCTAGTGGATCATGCTCTTCCTGTCTCAAGCCGGTAATATTAGATAGGAGTTGCATAGTCTTTGCAGGTGGGAAAATTTTAGTTATAAATAAAGAATTACATCCCACCCATGATGTAATAGTATTTTTAGGCAAAGATAGCAACCGTTCTTTTACTCTCCCTCTTAGAGAGAAAGGAAATAAACGCAATTTCACTTCATCGGGGTCAATGTCTTTAATACGCATCATATCACATATTTTAGTGAAAGTATTCAAGTGCATACCTGCGTCTCCACAGCAGAGCCTCCAAATTGATTCTGTTGAACGAAAATTAAGTAATGGGGCTTAATTTCATAGTCATCAGCAGCGATTATTGGCTGAGTAATAGGAGTACACAAATAATCATTGTTGGGAGTAGCAAAATCCCCAAGCTTCTTTTCAGCCATACTTCCTATGTTTTTGGGTTTTCTTAAACAAAGAATTATAATAGTAAAATCAAGAATTTAAAGGCTAACTATTTTTTTGGTTTATCAAATAAAGACTAAAAGCAAACTAACAAAATTAATAACAAGAACTAAAACTAGCAAGGTTCCTAATAACCTCACTAGGGTAGCTATTGCTTCCCTGGTAATGGCGCCAAAAAAGGGTTGATACCTTCGATCCGGATTACAGATGTAGTATAGCTTATTTTTCCCTAGTAGACCTAGGTTATCAAATCCTCGAGAAGCGATTGTGTAGTGAAGTTACTTTAACAGACCTTCAGGAGTTTTAGAATTCCTTTTCTGTTTTTATCGAACCAATAGCTTGCATCTTTTTGTTGTTGTTGATGATGGAGAGAGAGGGCCAAGGCCGTTCGGTTTCACCCGTAGCTGTGCAAACCATCTGATGGGAATAAAAGATAGAAATAAAGTACGTGTGTACTTGTTAGAGCAAGATACATTATATGTGGGCAGTGCATCCATAATTGCTATTGCCTCCGCAACCGCTTATAGCAATAACCTACTAGTATCATCTATAGAAGAAAGAGAACTAATGATATGCATAGTGATGTCACCCTTAATCCCAAGCAAATCCCTCACATACAACCGTACTACCCCTTCTGTCACTAGGGTTCCAACTTGCAGATTAGTCATCACTCATACTCCCTATATCTGGATCAACCCTCGGGGTCTTGGGTACCTGACAAGTCCTTGGATTGAGGCAAGAGAGGATACAATAATCATCATGTCATACAAACTAATACATGATCCCATCTATGATAAATATCATGCACAATTGCTACATGGCTAGGCCGAAGCCCTTAGCCCAAGGAGAATTACTCACACATAGAGATGAGATCAACAATCACAAGCATTGTAATGAAAATCATAAGATTGATAGCAATAGTCTTACAATGTCGCCAATCGGAGAAGAGATCTACTATTACAAGTGGTGGAATATGGCTATGGAGATGGAGAAGGGTTTGGAGATCTGGAGGCGGCTAGTGATCTGTAGCAGAGACTTTTTGGCGAGGTCTGGCTTGTTTTCTCGTTGCCCGAGGCTTCTTTATATAGGAGTCCCTTCATGAATGTTATTCTGTTTGACCTAACAGTGGCGGCACCAACTATACGACTGGAGCTATATGGCCGAAATTTTTGCACCGGTCGTATATTTGGTCGGTTAAGCGTCTGCCTCCATTTTACGGCTCCTGGTTTCTTCTGGTTGTTGGAAATCTCGTATCTTTAACTTTAATATAGTGATTCCCTCCTTTAAACGACATTATCCGCGCAGGAAAAAATATAAAAGAAATGATTGCATACCCCTCTATATATTAGCATTAGTGGCAGGGTTTAGAGAGCTATTTCATCAAGAATATGAGTAATATCCCGTTTAAATATGGACGTAGATGGCTATATTTCAGAGCCATCACACACTTGAACCAATGTTTCCACTCGATATAGTTATAGCACAATATAAAAACTATTATAAACTAACTGAGATATGAGAATAAAAACATATTTATTATTTGCCTCTAGGGCATATCTCCTTCAAGTACGACATCATAGAGGCTTGGAAGAGAAGAAGGAAGAAATTGTGACATTAGCACCAGAATATCCGTTGTCATCCACACCAAAATCTTCGTTTGGTCCTAAATCTCTAGACCAACACCACCAGAATCTCCATCCCTGCTCTCCCGGACTCACGATGACAGTTGTCACAACTCACAGTACCCCAAATCAGAGACCGACCGGAAACTCCAACCAGACTAGAGTCTCTTGTCGGAGTCCTGGCACCCGGGGTACCATGACCCTATGGCCAGCGGGCCCATCGATAGGGCCACTGCCCCCTCCCGAAGCGGAAGCACAAGTCATATATCCTCAAGAGGGAAAACTGAGGCTATTGACTCGAGAGATAGACTCGCCCGAGTCCTCCACTCTACTACGATGGAGCGCCGACCCGTGCGGGTCCTCCCACGGGCCTCGGATGCTTCAGAGCACGCCCTAGGGGCACTTTCATAATTACGGCGCCAAAGGAAGGAAGGGGACAAAACCCTGCTAGAATGGCCAGAGCATGGTGGACCATGTTTGTAAAGAGGAGGCAGACCGTCCCTTCTAATGTAAAGGCGTCCCAGTTGTCAACGGAGCCACAGAAGCTGTCCCTTGCCATTTTGGTGCCATGAGGACAAAGGAAATGTCGGGTAGTGACAGACAGCGTCAGGCACCCCCACTTTACAAAGGACCAGAGGATGCCCAGGATGATGGACCGAGTCTAGAGTAAGTAGACTAGTAGACCGGGTCTTCCAGGACAGGAATGTGGTGACCCTTCCTTCCCAGCATTTGGGGGAAAAGGCCCAGCCGTCCTATATAAGGAGACCTTCCCCTACCTTAGAGGAGGTCAATTCTTGCAATCTTTAACCCTAGACATTGGCACACCATTGTACCCTCGCGAAGCACCACGAGCAATACAACCAAGCATGTGTAGGGGCTTTACCTCCTCACGAGGGTCCCAAACCTAGGTAAAAACCCTTGTGTCAACCTCTATGTCGTTCTCGTGCGCCGCTGCCTTCGTCGTTGCTAAGAAGCTCAGAACGCGTGATTCAGCCCCCTCTCGAACTCAGGGTTCGTCAGATCCCTCGTTCCTTCACGGGACACTTTCTCCGACATTTGTCATGCAGGGTAGGGGCTGAGGCGCACTTCGATGACCTTCGATAATGCCGTCAGCATGCTGGCCTGCACCGAGTCAAGGTTAGGGCGAGAGCACGCCCACTATAGCGTCGCGAGCCAGGAGCGGACGGAGCCTGTCCCACAATGCCCCGCCACGGCGCCATCTACATGGGTGAGGGACGGGCTAGGCTCCTCCTTTCCCCCACTGCAGGGGCCACGGCTCTGCCCCAGTGGGGACTCAGCGATCTTTCGCACCATGTCCCCTCATGGCCGGACTGAATGGCCCGCGCTAGAGGGGAGAGCTCGTGCTGTAGGCACAGCTACTCCACCCGCCGGCCAAACTGGACCAGGAAAGGTGGTGCGAGAACCTCACCGGGCTCCTCGACGTCGCTACCCTGGCTTTCCCAAGGCTAGGGGCTCGGTCCGAGGACGAGGCACTAGGGGCTATGGGTCACTATGCAACCCGGCCCCCGTCAACGCTCCCAGGCGCTACAGCGCCATTGCCTGGCCTGACAGTTGCCACCAAAACACCTCGCCGCTAGGCTATGGAGGAGCCACCCGCCTCTGCGAAGTCCCACTAGACAACCCCACGGGCGGCTGGCGGCTAGTGGGGGCAACTACGCTGGGGTAGACTGGTTTCCTCAGAGCCTAGAAGACACGCCTAGGGCTCAGTGGACATGCCTCCCACATGAATCCACTGGCCCATGGTTGGCCCTTCGCTCGTCACTCGTCACTCAGTTCAAGGATGCAGACGAGCACCCCTTCGCCTAGTGTGGCCCCTGTCAAGTACGCGAGGAGTTCGGCGGGATCCTCCGTGAATCTGCATGGCACCCCTTCACATGCTCCCGATCACCGTCCGGACATCTGCTCGCTCGTGGTGGGGGCGACGGTATGCCCAGTGTGGCTACTCCTATCAACGCCAGGGGTAGGGTCACGGTTACCTGCCTGAGGGGGGTCGAGCAGAGGCGCCTCCGCGGGAAAGACTCGAAGGAGGAAAGCGGGGAACAAACTTTATGTGTCTTCCACTGTGTCTGAGGGCACGACACTAGGCAGTGCTTCAAGCTCAAGGTGATTCGGTTGGAACGCGAAGGCCTAAGGAAGCGCAAACATGGCGATGAGCCCAGCGACGAGCTAGGCGCCCACCAGCCAGGGATAAGGAGAGGGTTGTTGAGTCAATCCAGCTAAATGGTGGCGTGGCGGCCGGGAGGATCACCTTAGCACAGTGGACGTGGGGAGCTCCCAAGGACCCACGCGCTCACCCTCGGTATACCCCCATCTTCTAGCCAGAGGGTATCGAGGACGGGGACCTGGGGGCTTAGGAGGGCTACGACGCCCACCCTTAGTATGCCCCGTCTTCCAGCCAGAGACTATCGAGGACGGGGACCCGGGGGCTTAGGAGGGCTACGACGCCCACCCTCGGTATGCCCCTATCTTCCAGCCAGAGGTTGTCAAGGACGGGGACCTAGGGTCTCCAAAGGGCTACGATGTTCACCCTAGGTATGTCCCCGTCTTCCAGCCAGGGGCTATCGAGGACGGGACCCGGGGGGCTACCCGCATGAGGCTCGGGTAATTCCTCCAACGCACCGCCTATGACGCTCCCATCATGACATCGCTCCTCACCAGTGGCCTGCCACCGCCCATTCTACAAAGGTGACGCCCCACCCCATTCATCCTTGCTACCTCCTGCTTTGAAGCCCCATACCAGCCTTCGGTGGCATTATAATAAGTTGGATTTATTTGGCACTTCCTTTTTGGATTTCACACCTGGCGCTGACTCTGCCGTTTGTTTTTTTCCTTCGAGAAAACATTTTCGTAAGTTGCATGCCACTGAGATTCCTTGATAGTTGCCATGCAAGTGGGAGCTAGGCACGGTGCCTATCGTAGGGCCTAAAGTGTCGAGCTCTGAGCTTGTAGATCAGCCTTGGTAATGCATCACCTCAACCACGGTTCCTGGCACTCAAAGGGGCCACCCCCCATCGACCCGGGGCCTAAAGTGTCGAGCTCTGAGCTTACCGACCAGCTCTGGTGATAAGTCACCTCACCCACGGTCCCTAGCGCTCGAAAGAGATAGCTCCGGGAACAAGTCAACTCACCCATGGTGCCTGGTGCTTGAAAGGGCCATCACCCCTCGACCTAGGGCCTAAAGTGTCAAGCTTTGAACTTGAAGGTCAGCCCCAGCAATAAGTCACCCATGACCCCTGGTGCTTAAAACCCTTGTGCAACACATGTTGGGAACCTCCGAGCGCCGTTTTCTCCCTACGGTCTTCTCCTCGGTAGGCCTACGGAGCGACTCGTGAGGGTATCCCCCTCTAGAAGCCAAAATTCGTGCTACACCTACGGTCTCCTCCTTGGGGGACCAACAAGCTAAGTATCTGCCCTACGATCTTCTCCTCGGGAGGCCTATGGGGCAGCTCGTGAGGGTATCCCCTCTAGCAGCCAAAATTCGTGCTACACCTATGGTCTCCTCCTCGGGGGGCCAACATGCTAAGCATCTACCCTACGGTCTTCTCCTCAGGAGGCCTACGGGGCGGCTCGTGAGGGTATCCCCCTCCAGCGGCCAAAATTTGTGCTACACCTATGGTCTCCTCCTCGGGGGGCCAATAGGATAAGCATCTACCCTACGATCTTCTCCTCAGGAGGCCTACGTGGCAGCTCGTGAGGGTATACCCCTCTAGAGGCCAAAATTCATGCAGGGCTTACGGTCCCCTCCTTGGGGGACCAACGGAATAAGCGTCGCCTTACTGTTTGCCCCTCGGGAGGTCAATGACGATACCCGTGAGGGAACACCCCTACGAGCCTCCACTGCCAATCGACGCTAGGGCCCGAGGCATTGAGCCCTACACTCGCGGAATAACTCCGGCGACGAGTCACCTCGCCTACTACCCTTGGTGCCCAACGATCTGGCGAGGCGCATGTTTTCATCATGTTCTTCGTTTCTTCCCCAAACCATGTTGAATCTATGAAGACTGGGCCACCCTAGAGGTCCAAACCTCAATCACCCACTCATGTGATATGATTCAGAAGCATGGCCATGCGCTACTCGATCAAGTGTTGATCGAGGTAGTCTAACTAAGTTAGGAGGATGGAGAACCGACTAACGTTAGGTGGAAAGAATCACTTATCACTGCAATGAGGAAAGAGAGTTGGGTGGCACAGGGATGGATGATGCTCCTCTAAAGCTTATCACCAATATTGCGAGGCAAAGGTACTTAGACACATCGTCACATTGAGGGCACTTGTGTGCAACCGGGATTTGGCATGTCTTGTTAGAGACTAATACCAACTATTAGCTCTAGGTGGAAACTCACTAAGCTACAACTTTGAGTGGAATCCTACTGAGTTGTGTCCCGATTACCACATGCCTGTGGGATCACACACTTAAGAGAGTGGAATTGGTAGAATAAGATCAGACTAACACATGCCAAAATTTTGGACTTAGCCAGATAGGGACACATGTCAATGGGTTAGGCCCACTTTGACTAGGGTTAGTGTTTAGGACCGAGGGACACAAGTATTATATGCCTCACCTACTCCATATATAAAGGAAGGTGGGGAGTCGGTGGATAGACAAGTGAATTCATCCAAATATTTAGCAAGGGCAAGACGTAGGTCTCACTTCGACCTTCCTGTCCCATGACAGCAGGACTGAGGCTAGCACCTCACCTGCTATTGTTCCACCTTGTATGTGTGTAACAGTAGAGGTACCACATCTATGGTGTTCGACAATGTTAGGTGGCGTAGTCAGGACAACATAAGGTAGTGGAGTTCACCGGAGCTGGTGGCTTAGAGGTCCCAGGATCGAGAAGTTTGCTGGAGCCGGACTACAAGGACGACACTGCCTTGACGCACTTCCTCCTTTTGCATCGGCGTGTCAAGGGTATGATCTATGGCCTCTAATCTGAGAATATCATTTTGCGGCCCGAAAGTTGGGTCGCCCAGGCAACGCGGTACCCAAGTTGATTTTAATCACCGCGATTTGAAAAGTTGGGGCGCCAACTGCTGAGAGGGGTGTTTCGAGTGAATGATGGCCAAACCCAATATTTTCAAATCGCGCCCATTAAGTCAGGATATTCCGTTACACTTGTTCCTGATGTGCTCCTTCTTCGTCGGCCACTCTTCTTAGCCACCATGCACGTGTCGTAGGGGCAAATCCATTACTGCACTTTCCTAACTCTAGACACTGAATCTTGCTGCGGCGGAGACGGTCCCTTTTATTCCCTTCCCCGACCCTAAATCTGCCGGCGGTGGAGGACCTTTTTTTCTCCCTCCCCCGACACTGAATCTGACGGAGGCAGCCCAGCATGTCTTGCAAGGCAAAGGTTGTAGCTACGTCGCCGACTGATTCGGGTCCATCGGGGCCCAAGTCTGGGGCTCAACACGAAGTAGCGGCGAGGTCTTCAGCCCTGGTTAGTGAGGAGGCCACCAAGGATTCTTCTCCCAAGGTACCTACGACCAGCGGGTTGAAGATAAAACCAAGGCCAGCGGCGAATTGTTCGGCTCCGGTGGGCGGATGCGGCACCCAGATCTCGAAGAAAAAACACAGGAGAAGAGCGAGAGGTGAATTTTTCTTATTTGTGCCTTATCTTGCAAGTAGATTAGTTACGTCATAATAGAATCGAATGAACTGAAAAGTTTCCATTTTTAATCAAATTAGGCACAGCTTTGATACAAGGGACCTATATGAGTTCACAGTTCATGTTTGCCAGTACACTGCAAAACTTGATTTTGGTTGCGAGAGGGTTGTGTTCGGGCAGGATGTGCATCTGGTTGTGAATTGCAAAGAGGTTGTGTCTGTTTCGCAGCTGGTAGATATGCTTGCTGCTAGAATTCCCTAGGGTTCTAGACAGAGGACAAAATTGGTGTGGCGCAACATGAATGATACCTATCAGCAAATTGAGCACTCCCATGAGCTTCAGATGGTTTGGGAGTATTGTGCAGCTGATCGTAAGGTGAAAGTTCAAGCGATGATTGATGATATGTATGCAGATGCTGGAGATCTTGCTGCCAGAGCTTCTGCTCCTAGAGAATACAGACCAATAGATGTTGATCTAGATAAGTTCAGTATACGCATAAAGGTGGATTCATACATGGCAAAACTTGATGAGGGAGTTAATAAGCCAGTTTCGTCATGTACTGTGGAGATCACTGTCGATTACAAAAACATAACTCTTGATGAAATGAGAGAGATGATCGGTAAGGAAATCAGTATTGGCCCTAAGCAGATGGCAAAAATCCGGTGGTGGCATCATAAGAAGCAACAATTCATAGATGTTTTGGATACTGAAGATCTTATGCAGATTATGCGATGAAAGAAGCGAACCAGGAAGGTGTTCGTCCTTGGTACCATTTCTGATGTTGTTGAACAGGTTACACTGGATGTAGATGCCCCTGTAGTGGCTGAACAGAATGAGGTGGTCGACGTTGATGAGATCTGATGAGAGCTTCTACCCTAGGATTGTCATATGGATCGTGGGGTTCCCCTACCTGTATTTGTAATATTGACTGTTGTTGCATTTAGAGCGTGTTTCTGTGATTATGTTTGTTGAGAGATTGCGATATAATGCTACGCGAGCTGTTGAGATTTTCGGACATGTCACTCACTGAAACCATCATTGTTGTAATAAGACATAAGTACATTGTAGTTGACATGATTATGTTTCTTAAGATGACGTACCGTACTTGTTTCTGTTATTATGTTTGTTGGGACATTGTAATGCAATGTTTTGTGAAACCATGACTGGACAAGTGATGCATAAATACATTGTAGTTGACATGATTATGTTTCTTGAGATGATGTACTGTACTTGTTTCTGTTATTTTGTTTATTGAGAGATTGTAATGTATTGTTTTACGAAACCATGACAGGACAAGTGATGCGTAAGTACCATGTAGTCGACATGATTTTGTTTCTTGAGTTGATGTAATATACTTGTTTCTGTGATTATGTTTGTTGAGAGATTGTAATGTGATGTTTTGTGAAACCATGAAGTGATTATGTTTGTTGAGAGATTGTAATGTAATGTTTTGTGAAACCATGACTGAAGAAGTGATGCATAAGTACCTTGTAGTTGACATGATTTTGTTTCTTTAGATGATGTAATATACTGGTATGTTTTTGTTAGGCAATGAAATTGGGATGGAGGGAGTACAGGTTTAATATTTGAAATGAGAATGTATGAAGAGAATCCATATTAGGCAGGAGACCGTAATCCAGGGAAAGGGCATGGTATCCATTAAACTATTGTAACATGCCAATTTAGTCATTGTTGCAGCGGTAGAAGGGCTCTCTCTCTCTCTCGCTGTCGCCTGCGATGACGCATTCGCCATGTTGTCCTTGAACGGCGAGGAAAACTAGTCGAGCAGTGACAGCCTTCTCTCTGACATCGAGTATTCCTTCCATGATGTGAGTTCCTCTGTTTTCTCGGGCTAAAGTTGGGCAATGGTAAATCTCTCGATCTAAGCTCCATATGTGCATGCAATCGTGTTCGATTTCAGCTTTGCGTTTACCTATAGGTACCACGGATGATCTACGACTCCGAATGGGAGGGCCTAGATCTCGATGGAGAAGTGCCATGTGACCATGGGCTAAAACTGAGGAGATATGTTGCATTCGAAGGCAGTAACACTGGGAGAAGGTTTTTGGGATCTACAAATCAGGTTTTTTTATATTATGTGCAACTGTGACATGAAGTAAAATGTATCGTGCATGTTCATAACACTATAGTAGGTGTGTTTTTAGGTTGGCCCGGTGTGTAAAGTAGTAGAGTGGGTGGATCTTGAGTGGCCAGATGCACTTAATAAATGTTTGGCACAGTTATGGGAGATGTATGAGTTGGAAAGGTCAGGGAGATTTACTGATGTAAGTGATGCAGCCGAAAAAAATTACAAGCTGTCGGTACGAAATAAGGAGCTGGAACAAGAAATCGAGAATTTGCAGTCATAGCTAACTGAAGGAATCGATGGGAGCTTGGTTGTTGGAACTGCAAAGAAGCTTCAGGATAGTCACATGTTGCTGATTCATAATGCAGAAAAGGAGAGGGATCAGCTCAGGGAAGACAAGAAGAAGATAGAGTACTGCATTGCAGATCTGTTGAAGGAACTGAAGAAGGCGCGCGAGGGTGAACAAGGACAGACTATAGAGGATAAAGGAAATTCGAGATGAATAATTTATGTTGTGCCAATGCCTGAAACTAGTTAACTGTAAGACTTGCAGTTGCGCTTTTAAAAAAAAGCCAAACTCAATCCTCGAGCAAACTAATTTCAGACGAACACACATATCGTGCATATAGTTAATTTCACGCTTACAAAATCACCACTTCAGAGGATAAACCAGGCAGTTCAGTATTAAATAGACATATGTTGTGTTCAAGCGAGCTTGGCCCGGAGCTACCTGTTTTCCTCCCTAAGATCGGCCAGCTCCTTCAGTACTATGTCGTGCTTCAGCTGTAGGTTCCAGCGCTCCGTCACGGATTGGAGAAGTTGGTCCGTAGCCATACGATTTTCCTTCAAGATCCCTTTCATGATCTCCGTCTGCTTCCTAGCCGAGGTGTGACCTTCACTGTGTAGCTTCGCCCAGCTAGCGTTTAACTCCTTCAGTTTCTGGCACTTGTCAGAAAGGACCACGAGTTCAGCGCGTAGGTGGTCAAAGGCTAGTTTTTGGGAATTCTGCTTCTCCCTTTGGATTGCTCTCTTGTCATTTAGCCAGGTCGCCAGGTCCTGGTCGATCTTTCGCCTCTTTCCCATCAACAAAAATACATAGTATGGTTTGTTCAGTTCACCAGGACAAGCTGGTTAGTTTCCATAATTAACTAAATCGACTAGTGGCACTATCATAATTTCAAGGAAGAAGCAATCTAGGACTAATCAGCATTTTATGAATCGACTAGTGGCACTGTCATAATTTCAATTTCGAAGACAAATAAGATTTATCTGCAGTTTAGTGTGTTGTGGGTTTTTCCCAATATCACCAAATAGTAGTGGGAGAGTGGCAAACTCATAATGCAGAAACCCATGTCCAGATACATAATGGAAAGATCACATGGTGTCCATTCATGAACATGAACACCAATACATGTCCAGATAGATAAGGAGTTGCCCTAGGATTCTTATTGCACCCTATAATGGGAAGTAGACTTGGGCATTGCTCCCTGAACCCTAAACATTACAAAAGGAGTGGAGGAACAACTGATATCCGTTTCCCCGCTAATGGGAATTAGACTTGGGCATTGCTCCGATACGCCTCCAAACAAGCCCTTAGCTCCTCGTTCTCTTTCCGAACACCCTCGAGTACGGTGATCCCTCTGCTCATGTCCTGATTCATCTCCTTCACTGCATTCCAGGCAATAGTTCCTCTCATGGTAGGCTCAAATGGTAGCCTTGGTTTCCTCGACGCGTCCTCTAAGTGCCTCGGTGACTTCGTCCTGCAGGAGAGTGCACCTTTCCACGAGATTCTTCTTCTCCTCCATGAGCTCGTTGATTATCTTGATGGCATGTTCTTGCCTGTTCAAGTTACAGTCGAGCACTTTCTGCAGCCTCATGACGTCACGTGCGAAATCTAGCGAGATCTCCTTCTACACAGATAATTGCTTGCGCGGGCTCTCATTAGCTTGGGTAAGGGAGCGTGCAAGCCCATGTTGGTTGTCAATCTTGGCACTGATCGCGGCCACCTTGTCACGGTACTCGACCTTCGATCGCTGCATCGTTCATGTTAATTGAAATAGGAATTCTATAATTACACCCCAGGTTCCAGGTGAATACTGATACAGATCAAAAAATCCCCGTTAAATCTATTGACCGCGGTGTTAAAAAATGGACCTAGAGATCTATCCATGACCACGATAAACTAATCCTAATCACAAAAATCCATAGTGAATATATGAACAGAGGTATTAAGGAAAGACCAAGATATCCAGTCATATTCATGAAAACTAATTCAACTCGCAAAAGAAGAAGAAACCCCAATGCGGGGCGGACACGATCTAAGGAATCCACATCACAACTCGGAGAAATAACAGTGTGGAGATTTGCTACCTCGCTGAGACGTGGAACGGGGCCGAACGGGTCTTGCAACGCCTCCGTCGTGGTGGATTCTGGCTCCACGGCCGGCCAGTAATACATAGAAGAGGAAGAGCAAGCAATAAGAAGAAAAACAAGAATAAGCTGAATAAGATCATGATGGAGAGGGACATGGAGAAGAAGTAGAACAAGAAGACCGTACCGGGAGGATCCCTCTCCTGCTAGAACATTCGGTGCCATTGTCGGGGGAGATTGGGCCTCGATGGGAGGGGGCTTAGGCGGCTGGTAGAGCAAGAAGTTCCTCGCGGCGATTTCTCTCCCTTTTCTCCGCGAGGATCGTCGACCGGCCTCTCCCCCTCCTCAGGGGAGCCATGGCTTGCAGGGTGAGGGTGGCGGCGGCAGGAGGAAGAAGATAGTGATTAGTGTGGGAGAAGAGTCAAAGAGTATAGGCCGTGGTCTAGTAGTACTAGTACTATTATACAAGACCACAGTGTACGGTCTACCTTCTCAAAGAAGCCAGGGGGCAGGGGTAGGGAATCGATGGGACTTGTCTTTATTGCGATGGACACTTCAATGGTCTTCGGTGCTGCCCAAAATCCAGTATATAATAACGGGAGTGCGAGCCGGGTGGTCATCACGGGCATCGGCGCTCACGTCCCGCATGTGTGTGTCACGTGTTGATGGGGCAATGACGCGTGCAACTGCTACACGATCACGTCGGCACATCGAACTCCGTCGAACTCCACGTTGACATGCACGCACGGGATATTTACGAGTTTAGAATATGCTATGCCACTTTTGTTGTGATCAAATTATGTTCAGTACACGAGATATTACTTTTTTTGACAATCGACAAATGCATGCGTGGACACGACGCACGAAACCACTGCTCATCCTTGATCAGATCGGCACCCCACTCTGTGTACCCGCCATCGACCATTCGGAGCAACTACCTCGAGCACGATGCCCCCTCATCGTGGCAATGGCAGGTCCAAGCTGTCCACTGACCATCCTGCGTCCCCGGCTCTTTGCAGCATCGTTTGCGCTCGCGAGTCGCCTACTGAGGTAGCACGTTGTGTTTGACCGTGCCAAGATCCATCGACATCGGCACTCGAGGACTCCGTGACATCGAAGCTCGTACCGGTCGCACAAGAGGAGAGTGGGGTACCTGCAGCATCGGACGAGCGCAAAGCAGTAGCCAGGACGGGGGCGCGTGTTGCATCGGCGCGTACGGACAATAAGAGGAACGAGAAGAAGACCAGGAAGAAGAGAGGAGATAGCTATTTGTACGAGTCCGACTCGGCCAACGAGGAGGCGTTCATCGATCAGTTGGAGGCAGAAGCGGAGGAGAGTGATGTGGACCTGTGGGACTACGGAGAGGAGGAGGAGGACTCCGACGAGGAGATAGCACGCTTATTCTAGGAAGGGGCGGTGTCGGGTCGCCAGAGGAGGACACCGATGGCGGCGATGGTAGGGACCATGGCGTTGACGAAGACGAGGACGAACCGGAAGACGAAGACGATGGCTTCTTTGAAATATGATCATTTATTTTATTTATTTTAGTTAGATAGATGGATTTTCACTTTATTTATGGAGGTAAAGTATTGGTGGCACGGATAGAGAGGTGGCACGGATTGACCGTGCATAAAAAAGTGTAGAAGAAAGGGGTTATCCTGCCCGTTGGATCACATAGGATCAATGGTTGGTGGAGACGATCCGCGTGACATCTGTGTCAGCCAATCAGGGCGTAGCACCCAGAGTGAAAACACGTTTGGGATCTCCACACGTTTGGGCTTTTGTGAGATTTGTGACCAAGAGAGAGGGAAAATCTCTTTTCACAATCTGCCTATGGATCCACCAGTGTCATTGCATGTGTGTTCTTCTCATTAACCACAGTTAGAGTCATTGCATGTGTGTTCTTTTCACATACCACATATGGACCCACCATTGTCATTGAAATGTGTATTCTTTCATTAACCACAACTGGAGTCATTTCATGACTGTTCTTTTCACATACCACATATGGATCCACTAGTGTCATTGAAATGTGTGCTCTTTTTACTAACAACAATCAGAGTCATTGCATGTGTGTTCTCTTCAGAGACCACACATGGATCCACCAGTGTGATTGCATGTGTGTTCTTTTTAATAACAACAAATGGAGTCATTGCATGTGTGTTCTTTTCACATACCACATATGGATCCACCAGTGTCATTGAAATGTGTGTTCTCTTCAGAGACCACACATGGATCCACCAGTGTCATTGCATGTGTGCTCTTTTGACTAACAACAACTAGAGTCATTGCATGTGTGTTCTTTTCACATACCACATACGGATCCACCAGTGTCATTGCATGTGTGTTCTCTTAAGATACCACACATGGATCCACCAGTGTCATTGCATGTGTGTTATTTTTACTAACAACAACTGGAGTCATTGAAATGTGTGTTCTCTTCAGAGACCACACATGGATCCACCAGTGTCATTGCATGTGTGTTCTTTTTACTAACAAAAACTAGAGTCATTCCATGTGTGTTCTTTTCACAAACCACATATGGATCCACCAGTGTCATTGAAATGTGTGTTCTTCTCGTTAACCACAGCTAGAGTCATTGCATGTGTGTTCTCTTCACAAACCACACATGGATCCACCAGTGTCATTGCATGTGTGTTCTTTTTACTAACAACAACTGGAGTCATTGCATGTGTGTTCTTTTCACATACCACATATGGATCCACCAGTGTCATTGAAATGTGTGTTCTCTTCATAGACCACACATGGATCCACCAGTGTCATTGCATGTGTGTTCTTTTTACTAACAACAACTGGAGTCATTGCATGTGTGCTCTTTTCACATACCACATATGGATCCACCAGTGTCATTGCATGTGTGTTCTTTTCACAATCCACCTATGGATCCACCAGTGTCATTGCATGTGTGCTCTTTTTACTAACAACAACCAGAGTCATTGCATGTGTGTTCTCTTCAGAGACCACACATGGATCCACCAGTGTTGTTGCATGTGTGTTCTTTTTACTAACAACAACTGGATTCATTGAATGTGTGTTCTCTTCAAAGACCACACATGGATCCACCAGTGTCATTGCATGTGTGTTCTTTTTACTAACAACAACTAGAGTCATTGCATGTGTGTTCTTTTCACATACCACATATGGATCCACCAGTGTCATTGAAATGTGTGTTCTCTTCAGAGACCACACATGGATCCACCAGTGTCATTGCATGTGTGCGCTTTTGACTAACAACAACCAGTGTCATTGCATGTGTGCCCTTTTCACATACCACATATGGATCCACCAGTGTCGTTGCATGTATGTTATTTTTACTAACAACAACTAGAGTCATTTCATTACTATTCTTTTCACAAAGCACATATGGATCCACCAGTGTCATTGAAATGTGTGTTCTTCTCATTAACCACAGCTAGAGTCATTGCATGTGTGTTCTCGTCAGAGACCACACATGGATCCACCAGTGTCATTGCATGTGTGTTCTTTTTACTAACAACAACTAGAGTCATTGCATGTGTGTGATTTTCACATACCACATATGGATCCACCAGTGTCATTCAAATGTGTGTTCTCTTCAGAGACCACACATGGATCCACCAGTGTCATTGCATGTGTGTTCTTTTTACTAACAACAACTGGAGTCATTGCATGTGTGTTCTTTTCACATACCACATATGACTCCACCAGTGTCATTGCATGTGTATTGTTTTCACAATCCACCTATGGATCCACCAGTGTCATTGCATGTGTGCTCTTTTTACTAACAACAACCAGAGTCATTGCATGTGTGTTCTCTTCTGAGACCACACATGGATCCACTAGTGTCATTGCATGTGTGTTCTTTTTACTAACAACAACTGGAGTCATTGCATGTGTGTTCTCTTCAGAGACCACACATGGATCCACCAGTGTCATTGCATGTGTGTTCTTTTTACTAACAACAACTGGAGTCATTGAAATGTGTGTTCTCTTCAAAGACTACACATGGATCCACCAGTGTCATTGCATGTGTGCTCTTTTTACTAACAACAACCAGTGTCATTGCGTGTGTGCTCTTTTTACTAACAACAACCAGAGTCATTGCATTTGTGCTCTTTTTACTAACAACACCAGAGTCATTGCATGTGTGTTCTCTTCAGAGACCACACATGGATCCACCAGTGTCATTGCATATGTGCTCTTTTTACTAACAACAACTGGAGTCATTGCATGTGTGTTCTTTTCACATACCACATATGGATCCACTAGTGTCATTGCATGTGTGTTCTCTTCAGAGACCACACATGGATCCACAAGTGTCATTGCATGTGTGTTTTTTTACTAACAACAATTGGAGTCAGTGCATGTGTGTTCTTTTCACATACCCCATATGGATCCACCAGTGTCATTGAAATGTGTGTTCTCTTCAAAGACCACACATGGATCCACCAGTGTCATTGCATGTGTGCTCTTTTTACTAACAACAACCAGAGTCATTGCATGTGTGTTCTTTTCACATACCACATATGGATCCACCAGTGTCATTGCATGTGTCTTCTTCTCATTAACCACAGATAGAGTCATTGCATGTGTGTTCTCTTCAGAGACGACATATGGATCCACCAGTGTCATTGAAATATGTATTATTTTCAACTATAGCCGTTGGCCACAAACAATCAGGACGCAGAGCTAAGCAGCAACCACTCTAGGCTTCTAGAAGACCCGATCCCCGATTGTTAGGCGCCGTTGGATCGGGGTGCGTGGACGATAAGGATGTCCTTCGCGAGGGCGATCCGTGAGAAGTCTGTTCTGCGAACTGATTGGCAGTGGCAACGACGCTGGGCCTATGTCCTTGCCCTTATCACCTTAACCTTGGGGCCGAAGCTCAGATCGTGTTCCTTCATCGCCATGGAGAGGGAGAGGCCCAAACTCAGATTGCACGAGGCTCAGATGTTCGCCCACTACGACATACTCGCGCTGCCGTTCGCGAGGCTTCCGGCCGACTTCGAGCTCAGCTACGCCGGGGTTCCTCTCATGCCACTCTTGCGCCACAACACGTTGGCGAGGGAGATCGAGGAGCGCCGCCGCCAGGTATCGGAGCGGAAGAGGGCAATGGCACGGTACTCGCGCACGAGCGCGTACTGGTGAAAGGTGTTCAAGAAGGAGTGGACTGCTGATGTCTACGCACTTCTATTCTTGTAGACAGTTGTTGGGCCTCCAAGTGCAGAGGTTTGTAGAACAGCAACAAGTTTTCCCTTAAGTGGATCACCCAAGGTTTATCGAACTCAGGGAGGAAGTGGTCAAAGGTATCCCCTCTCAAGCAACCTTGCAATCAAGATACAAGAAGTCTCTTGTGTCCCCAACACACCCAATACACTTGTCAGGTGTATAGGTGCACTAGTTCGGCGAAGAGATAGTGAAATACAAGTGGTATGGATAATTATAAGTGGTAACGGTGCCAGAAAATAGCTTGCTGGCGTGGAAGAGACTAAAGGCAAACTGAAATAAAGATGGAAGCAAGAAAACATGTAGCAGATCTAGTTGCAAAAGGTGTTTCAATGCTTAGAAACAAGGCCTAGGGATCATACTTTCACTACTAAACACTCTCATATAAATATATTATCTTCATGATACTACTCTTAACTACTCTTCGGTTGAACACTCTAATCGTTGGTAGGGCTATAACAGCACACCTCAAAGTTCATCTTTCCCATCTAGAAAACCCCACACTGTCACCTTGAGTACTAAATGAGTCCAACAAACACCACAATTGCATAAAGACATCCAACTCCAAATATAACTCATAACAAGTATTTGTAATCTCTAGCCTAAGTGCCACCAGGGTGTGCACGCTGTCACTTTCACACACATGGGGAGAGCAGAGATCTAATAAAGCACTTGAGTAGTGAGGTAGATCTATAGATTACAATCTCATGATCTCAATAAGATCATGCATAGAGAGAGATGAACACATAGCTACCGGTAGAACCCTTAGCCTCGAGAGAGAACTACTCCCTCCTCATCATGGGAATCAGCAATGGTGATGGAGATGGCGGTGGAGATCGATGGAGATGGATCTGGGGGCACTTCCCCGTCCTAGCAGGGTGCCGGAACAGAGACTTTCTGTCCCTCGAATCTCCCCTCCGATGGCGGCGGCGCTGTGGAACTTTTCGTGGCTGGAGGCTGATCGATTTAGGGTTTTCGCATCGGGAGGCTCTTATAGGCGAGAGGGGAAACCAAGGGGGTGCCGGAGGGGCCCACACCACCCCCTGGCGCGGCCTGGCATGGCCCACGCCACCAGGTGGTGTGGCCAGCCCCTGGCCCCTCTCCGTCTCGTCTTCTGGCTCTGTGAGTCTTCCAGTAAAATATCGACTTTGGCTTTTGTCCGGTCCAATTCCGAGAATATTGATTTTTTGACTTTCATGGAACCAAAAATAGCAGAAAACAGGCAACTGGCACTGTGGCTCTTGTTAATAGGTTAGTCCAAGAAATCATATGAAAAGTACTCCAAAGTGTGGACAAAACATAAGAAAGTAGATAAAACCAAGCATGGAACATCAAAAATTATAGATACATTTGCAATGTATCAGCTGCGTTGATTGAGGTGTGCGGAACCCACCGGCAGGAGATCCACCCGGATCTGCACAACCCCGAAGGGAGGCAGCACTTCTAGGTAGTGCCTAGGCGTACGACCTCCACCGTTATCGATGCAGCACGCCGTGAAGAATCCATGAGGAGGAGGAATGCTATCGGGAACGTCGACATCGATTTCGACACGGAGGAGGCTAGCGGCGGCGCGAACAACGTCATCAATGATGGAGACTGTGGGAGCGTCATAGTCGACTAGGGCCACTTAAGCATAACGTAAATCTATGTACGGTATCTTAATGCCCTCTTTGGATCTGGGTCACTTGAGTCATGGTCGATTATCGTCATAATCTATATATGTTAGCCATGTTTTAGTTGTATTTGTCTTTGAAACTAGTTGATCGAAACTCGTTCGATCCTGAAAATAAAGTTCGCGTGTTCCTGGCATATCTGATGGGACAATACGCTGACTCTGCCCCCAACACTTGATGGCACAGCCATAATTTGGAGTGCGCCAGAGGAGAAGGGATCGAGTGTGTTATAATAGTGTACTACTCCTGTCCAGATATAACTAACTTGGTTTTTTTAGATATTTAATAAATGTGTCTATACCCAAAACATGTCTAGATACATGTTTTAGGTTTCTCTGTCTTTCAAACCAATCAAAAGTCATCAAATTCTGAACAAACAAAGTCATTGCGTTCACATCTCATGGGACAATACGCTGACTCTGCTACTTGATCGCACAACCATAATTCTGGAGTACGCCAGAGGAGATAAGAATGCAAGGGAGATGGGAACTAGTAGCCGCGTCCAAACGCAGGTAAAAAATTAATGTAATAAGATTTAAAAAATTCTAATCTGATCCACATGACCCCATCACAGACACGTTGCACGCGCCAGATATAAATAAAGACGACACGTCTAGTTTAGTTTTAGTGATATAATTCAACATACAACATTACTGTGCCCGCATCTTTCCGCTCCTCTTATTAGTCTGCTAGACCACGCTACATTAAGCATCAGTTGATGAGGATAAAAAATGACAAAATGGCAAATAAAACAATTTTTAAGCTTACCTTTCATCCGGAGAATCGTATAAAGATGAAATTGGCAGGGATTTATTATTTCTCCTGTAGTTAGCCGAAAAATCCTCAAGAACATCCTCAATCACCCCTACAACTTCTTCATATTCTAATACAGCTCCATTATTTGCCCTTTCCTCCCCGTTCCGCTTACCCTTTTGTTTCTTTTCACACCCTTTTCTTGCCAGCACCTCCACTTCTTCATAAATTGGCTGCTTATGTACGTTTTCCTCCGAGTTCTCATCACCGTCTTCGCACTACTCTTCCTGCAGTTCTGGCCGAGAAGCCTCATTTTCTGCCACCGGGGTGTGAACAGGGACAATATCATGTGTAACTGGGTTTTTGCACAACCTCTTGATATGGCTGAATCTGCCACAACGTTTGCATTTCCTTTTCCTAGCTCCCAGCCTTGAACCTTTATCGGTGGAGGCTTCGATCCTTAGCTTTCTAGGCCTCCCAGGTGGCCTCCTAAGAACTGGTGGTTGAAGTTCGAACCCTGGATCGACAATCTCCCGATCATTTTCATCGGCCATAGGTGGTACGTTTTCTGCATAAGTTGCAGCAAACTTGTCCATGGAGAAATAGTTGTCGACATAGTTCTGTATTTCAGCTCTGCTACCTCTAAGCTTTAAGATGAAGTAAATTGCATGGTGACATGGCAGACCAGTAATCTCCCACTGCCTGCATGAACAAGTATTGTTTCCAATGTCTACGGTGTACC
This sequence comes from Avena eriantha, assembly GCA_910589775.1. Classification (NCBI taxonomy): domain Eukaryota; kingdom Viridiplantae; phylum Streptophyta; class Magnoliopsida; order Poales; family Poaceae; genus Avena; species Avena eriantha. The sequence goes on from OU342745.1 coordinate 127,113,527, forward strand.
TCCGTTCACTTCCACGCTTGTATTCTGCATAAACCTTAGCCAATGTTCTAGAACTTCTGACCATCCTCATATTTATCGTTCTCATTGCCCTGGTTCTTGCATTCAGTAACGTAACCACATTTGGAACTATTTTATGGCTTAAAAATTTTCTTGCACAAATTCTTTGCCTTAAATCTATCTTTACCATTATGCACTATCTTATTGCATCCAACAAAATAACAATTCCAAGTGTCTTCATGCCCGAAATCTTATCATTGAAACTCTCTGCCAAATTATTGCAAACAAAATCCACCTTGCTTAACTCACCAAACTTGCTTCTGGCCCATAGCTTGGTGTGATGTTCTTCAAGGTATTTTTTCACCTTTGGCACTACATACATGTTCTGCAAGTAAGTAGCATGCGTGCTTGGGGTGTATGTGTATGCTGATCGCCACAAGTCCTCTTCAAAGTTCTTTCCTTTGAACTTCTTCATGAAGTTAGTAGCGAGGTGCCGCATGCATTCCCTATGCTCAACCCTAGGAAACACAGCATCAACATCATTCTCAAGACCCTCGCATGCACCGGTGTGTATCGCCAAGCCTTCAGGGTGACCAATTACTTCCCGTAGTCTCTACATGAACCATGTCCAGCTTTCATTTGATTCACCCTCAAGAACAGCATAAGCTATGAAGGAAATATGCCCTAAGAGGCAATAATAAAGTTGTTATTATGTATTCCTTGTATATGATAGATGTTTATTTTGCATGCTATAGTTGTATTGATAGGAAACATCAATACATGTGTGTTGGATAAAAAAAGGAGTTCCTAGTTATGCCTCTCTTATAGACTAGGTCGTTGATTAACAAGATGATCAAAGTTTCCTGATCATATACATTGGATGTTGTTAATAACGCGCAACATTTGTGAAATGATGTGATGAACATTCATCCGAAGTATAGCATTACAATCAAAGTCATTATGTTTATATTGCTACAACATCATATGAAGTAATCTTAGTCCTTAGACCATGAGATCATGTTAATTGCTAACACCGGAAGAGTATCTTGATAACATCAAACTTCACACCGTAACAGGGTGACTATAAAGGTGGGTTCAGTGCTACAAAGGTGTTATGTTGAGGCTCATGGATCAAGAGTGGAATTTTTCAATCCCGATGATGGATAGATATACTTCGGGCCCTCTCGGTGATATCACATTAAGGTAGCTTGCAAGCAAGTGATGTGATCACTAGAATGTTAATCACGGGAATAAGAAAAGGGTGCATGTCGGTAACGAGATCAAACTAGGTATTTGGATACCGATGATCGAATCTCGGACATGTATTATATCATGAAACAAAGGGATTAAGTTACTAGTGTTAAAGGTTCTCACGATCACAAAAGTCATCGTTGAATGTGCAGGAGTCAGTATGGATCTCCAGGTCCCGTTTCTGATTATTGATCTGAGAGGAGTCTCAATCATGTCTGCATTATTCGTGAACCGTAGGGTGACACACTTAAGGGTTGCCGGACACCATTTAGGAGCACATATGTTTTAGACAAAAGGTTTGCAAAATGCAGGAAATGTTTTGATAGAAACAGGAATTGTTTCGATAGAAATCGGAATTGTTTCGGGTGAAATTGCAGAAAGTGGTTCTGCATGTGATACTGAAATGTTGCAAGGGTTTTTATGTGAATGTTTGTTAATTAAATTAATTAACAAAATTCTGAATAAAATAAATAAAAGAGTTTTATTAATTGAGAGTTGCATTGAATTTGGTGGAAATTGAATGCATGTGAGTGGAATTTTGGGTGGAGTCAAAATTTATGTGAGTGGAGCTTCACCACATGAATGAGGAAGAGGTGGGGGGCACCCCCTTTGGCCGCCGGCCATGGGAGGGTAGGATCCCCCCTCTCCTATAAAAGGCCCCCCTCTCCTCCCTCACAAAGCACACCTCCTCGTGAAGGATCTTTGTCCCCCTCTAGATATTCCCCCATGGTCTCAAATTAGTGAGATACATGTTCCCGGTGGCCTTGCGTCTGGAAGGAGTTGCTGCTTCCGCTGATTCGCTGGAGTGAGGAGGTGGAGGTTGTCCGGTGGCTTGAACATGTGTGCGAGGATGGATGCGTTGCTGATTTGTGGCACTCGGACTTCCACACGATCTTGAGATCAGCAAGCGTACGACTACATCAACCACGAGTTCCTACTCGTTAACAAAACTCATTGTCTTTGAGGGTAAGTTCTCCATGGATGTATGTCCACATGTTGCTCTGTATCTAGTAGATAGATCTTGGAGTATAGTTCTCATCGTAGGAATTTTTTGTTTTCTATGCTGCGGACCCAATAGTAGTATCAGAGCCTGATCTATGCGTAGGTGCTTTGCACGGGTAGTACACATATGTTTATATGTGGGCGATGATGATCACGTTATTGCATCTTCTATGTATTTTGGATATTGGTGGCATAGTGGGATGAAGTGGCCCGGACCAACCTTGCATGTCATCGTACATGAGACCGGTTCCACGACTGACATGCAACTAGTTTTGCATAGGTGGCTAGCGGGTGTCTGTCTCTCCTACTATAGTCAATATCTGATTTACAACGAGTTGCTAATAACTTGGTTATCCTCGTTGTGGTTCATGTTCGTAGGTAAAATCGGTTCTATCTCCGAAAGCCCTAAGCCACGTAAAACTTGCAATTGATAAATTAGAGGCGTCTAGTTTAGATCGTTGCTAGGCTAGTGTCTTGATATGGTATTGTTGTAAGTAGATGTATGATAGATACTCTTACAACACACTTAACGTGTAAGTTCCATAGACCTTGGCCTTACACACAAAGGAATGATAGAGATCATACCACGATGCAAATGATAGAGATCAAATGCATGGGCCATATCATCTCACTTTACACATTAGATGTTTGCATCTTATATTGCTAGTTTGGCGCTTTTGGTAGCATTATAAGATGATCCCTCATTTAGATATCAAGATAAAATGTGTTCTTCCTTATGTATGCACCGTTTTATGGATCGTGTTTCGAGACATCACGTGATGATCGGGTGTTCTCGACTCTACGCTTTCATACGACGGGTGTAAGACAGTTTTACACACGCGAATACTAAGGTTCTTACTTGCCGAGCCTAGCATGTACAGACATGGCCTCGGAACACGGACCGAAAGGTTAAGCATGAGTCATATAGTTGATATGATGCCCATATAGATGCTCGCCTTTGAAGATACACCGACTCACGTGATGATCGGACTTGGTGTAGTGGATTTGGTGCATGTAATCACCAAAAGGACACGAGGGATGTCGTTTTTGAGTGGGAGTTCATTAGTAATTTGGACTAGTTGAACTCAATCTATCATAAACTTAGTCTAAATATACTTTACAAATTCTGTTGTAGATGGCACCACCTGCTTTTAATTTCAATGTGTTCATGGCGAAAGAGAAACTTGCTGCGAATGGTAGCAACTTCACCAACTGGGCTCTGAATTTGAGGATTCTCCTCACTGCTGCACAAAAGCAATATGTTCTAGAGGCGTCGCTAGGCCCCCCACCAGCTCCTGATACCCCTGACGAGGAAAAGAACGTCTATATAACTCGTCAGGAGGACCACAACTTAGTTCATTGCGACATACTGTATGGGCTAGAGCCAGAACTTCGAAAGCGTTTCGAAAATGGCAATGCCTTTGATACCATGGGAGAATTGAAAATGGTTTTCGATACCCATGCTGTCGTAGAGAGTTATAATGCTTCTAAAAAGTTCTTTAGCTGCATGATGGAGGAGAACAACTCCGTTAGTGAGCACGTACTCAAAATGTCTAGGTACGCCGATAAGCTTCTGTCCTTGGGAATAACGATTCCTATTGACTTAGGCATACATCGTGTTCTCCAATCTCTGCCACCTAGCTACAAGAGCTTCGTGATGAACTATAATATGCAGGGCATGAAGAAGTCTCTTCCCGAGCTTCTGTCAATGCTTAAGACTGCAGAAGTGGAGATTAGGAAAGAACATCAAGTGTTGATGATCAATAAGACCACCGGTTTCAAGAAGGACAAGAAAGGCAAGCAGAAGGGAAAGAAGGGCGGCAAATATGTTGCCGCACATGAAAAGAAACCCCGAGCTGGCCCTAAGTCTGATACCGAGTGCTACTATTGCAAGGGGACTGGCCGTTGGAAGCGCAACTGCCCCAAGTATTTGGCGGACAAGAAGGCCGACAAGGCAAACAAAGGTATATGTGATTTACATGTTATTGATGTGTACTTGACTAGTACTCGCAGTAGCACCTGGGTATTTGATACAGGATCGGTTGCTAATATATGTAACTCGGTTCAGGGGCTGCAGAACAAGCGACAGCTAGCAAGGGATGAGGTCACGATGGCAATGGATCAAGAGTTTATGTGATCACCGTCGGAACGCTGCCTCTCCATATGTCATCGGGATTAGTTATAAATCTAAATAATTGTTATTTGGTGCCAAAACTGAGCATGAACATTGTATCCGGATCGTGTTTGATGCAAAGTGGTTATTCGTTTAAATCTGAAAACAATGGTTGTTTGATTTATATGAATGATATCTTTTATGGTCATGCACCTGTGTTGAATGGTTTATTTCTGTTGGATCTCGATAGTAGTATTACGCATATTCATAATGTTGATGCTAAAAGGATTAAACTTGATGATGATATATCTGCATATATGTGGCACTGCCGTCTAGGTCATATTGGCGTTATGTTTATGCTAGGTCATAAAAGGATTCATAATGTTGATGCTAAAAGGATTAAACTTGATGACGATCAAGTCATTATGTTTATATTGCTATAACATCGTACGAAGTAATCTTTATCCTTAGACCATGAAATCATGTTAATTGCTAACACCGGAAGAGTATCTTGATAACATCAAACGTCACACCATAACAGGGTGACTATAAATGTGGGTTCAGTGCTACAAAGGTGTTATGTTGAGGCTCATGGATCAAGAGTGGAATTTGTCAATCCCGATGACGGATAGATATACTCTAGGCCCTCTCGGTGATATCACATTAAGGTAGCTTGCAAGCAAGTGATGTGATCACTAGAATGTTATATCACGGGAACGAGAAAAGAGTGCATGTCGGTAACGAGATCAAAGTAGGTATTTGGATACCGATGATCGAATCTCGAACATGTATTATATCATTAGACAAAGAGATTAAGTTACTAGCGTCAAAGGTTCTCACAATCACATAAGTCATCGTTGAATGTGCAGGAGTCAGTATGGATCTCCTGGTCCTGCTTCTGATTATTGATCTGAGAGGAGTCTCAATCATGTCTGAATTATTCGCGAACCGTAGGGTGACACACTTAAGGGTTGCCAGACACCATTTAGGAGCACATATGTTTTAGACAAAAGGTTTGCAAAGTGCATGAAATGTTTCGATAGAAACCGGAATTGTTTCGGGTGAAATTGCAGAAAGTGGTTCTGCATGTGATAGTGAAATGTTGCAAGGGGTTTTATGCGAATGTTTGTTAATTAAAGTAATTAAAAAAATTCTGAATAAAAATAAATAAAGGATTTTATTAATTGAGAGCTGCATTAAATTTGGTGGAAATTTAATGCATGTGAGTGGAATTTTGGGTGGAGTCAAAATTTATGTGAGTGGAGCTTCACCACATGAATGAGGAAGAGGTGGGGGCACCCCCCCCCCCCTTTGGCCACCGACCATGGGAGGGGAGGAGGCCCCCTCTCCTATAAAAGGCCCCCCTCTCCTCCCTCACAAAGCACACCTCCTCGCGAATAATCTCTCTCCCCCTCTAGATATTCCCCCATGGTCTCGGATTAGCGAGATACATGTTCCCGGTGGACTTGCGTCTGGAAGGAGTTGCTGCTTCCGCTGATTCGCTGGAGCGAGGAGGTGGAGGTTTTCCGGTGGCTTGAACATGTGTGCGAGGACGGATGCACTGCTGATTTGCGGCGCTCGGACTTCCACACGATCTTGAGATTGGCAAGCGTATGACTACATCAACCACGAGTTCCTACTTGTTAACAAAACTCGTTGTCTTCGAGGGTAAGTTCTCCATGGATGTATGTCCACCCGTTGCTCTGTATCTAGTAGATAGATCTTGGCGTATAGTTCTCATCATAGGAATTTTTTTGTTTTCTATGCTGCGGACCCAACAAGCTACGGGTAGAAGCCAATTATGTGTGTCGAAAGCACAAGCAAAAGCAACATGTCCCCTGAACTTCCCTGTTAAAGAAGTTGCGCCTATTTCCAAGTATGGCCTGTAGCCGTCTAGGAACCCCTTCCAGCATGCCTTCAGACAGACAAAATATCTCCTGAAGCATATCTTATCTGCCTGCTTATACCTGACCCCCCTCGAGACCTTTTATCTTCCTTTCACAACCTCCTAATCGATGTCAACAACACTACCAGGTGATGTTTTCTCTACCTGAGCTTTGAAACTATACAACATATGAAAACTGTCATTCCACTTGCCTTGAATGAAGTCTAGAGCCATCTCCTTCCCATCAAAGACTCTATGGTAAGGAATCAGAACGTTAAACTTTTTGCTAATCTTTGCTCTGAGTTCAGCAGGTCCTGTTATGATCCTGCCTCACCCAGTCAAGTACAGTAGCAGCAATCCACTTGGTAGTCGCCGGTCTAATTTTATCACTTAAAGAAGTATTAGGGCAGTTGTGTTTCTTTGTGTTTACTTTGATCTACATTCGATAAGAATCCAAATAATCCAGAGCTAGTTATCAGCAGAATAAATATGAGAAAGACTGAAACTAAATGTAGCTATTGCAACCTGAAATGGGTGTCCACCCCGCATTGGAGATGCATGTAATCTCCATTTACACACATTACTTTCCCTACAGTGCACCCTAAATCTCCTTTGGTCGCTCTTTTCAATGATAAATTCGAACCCAACTCTAATTGCATAGGTTGCAACTGCATATCTACAGTCCTCCACATTATCAAAGACAGTCCCCTCATCAATTGTAGGATTGTCCCTGTCAAAGTATATCACTGGCCTGTCCTCGACTTCGTCGTCGTATCTACATCCCATTTCCACATCTTCACATTCCTCTTCCTCATCAGTCCATAGTCAGGCTCAAAGTTTGAATCAACCAAATATTCCCTACTCTCCATCCTATCAAGATCAGCAGCCACGTCTGGATATGCTTTCTCATCATCATCCGCACCGCCACACATTTCAGTGCCTTCATGCTCGCTTGACAAAGCATCATGCTCAAGGACAAGCTGTATAGACATCCTGCGGTTACCAACACATATCCTTGCCATCACCACGGGGCTAGAAACGCTAATTGGGGTATGCAGAAAAGGAATCACAGTTCTTACCCTTCAATGTGGACGCATGGCACCTTCTCCGGACTCCATACCTCCAAAGCTCTTCACCTCGCTTCCTCTTCCCCTGTTTTGTTGTCATCTGTGCTCTCCAGACTTGAAGGATATTCCGTGCTCTCTAGCCGCATAGGACCCATCTCCATGTTCTCAAGCCTCGCAGGATCCATCTCCGAGCGGGATCTGGATCACCAGCATCGTTGGCCACGCCTAGGCGGTGGACGGCGGCAAGGAGACATGGCAGGGAGGGGAGGGGACGTGAGGGGATGGCAGGGTGGGAGGACGACGACCCAAGGGGACGACGAGAGCGGTGCACGACTGAGCGGAGTGGCGGCGACACGAGTAGAGGAGCGGAGCTGATTGCGACAAAGCATGGAAAATTGCACAATAATGTGTTGGTGGGCGGCACCAGCCCTCGAACCTGGGACGCGCGCTGTCGAAGGTGGAGGAGGCGGGCCCGCCAGTCAGAAAACATGCCACCTGTCAGCGCACTGTGCACGGTAGCACTTCACGGAATTTTTTAGCAGGTCCCACATGTCACTCTGTTTGATAAAAACTTGCATGTAGTGCATGGCTGGTTCATGCGCTAGTTCCGAAAAAAGCCCATTGATCCAAACTTGAAGTGGCGGTTCCGCTTCTTCTCCCTCATCTCCTCGTCTCCTTGCAGTGGCAGTTCCGCTTCATCTCCCTCGTCTGTTCTCCTATTCTTCTTCTCCTTGCAGTGGTAGTTCTTCTTTCTTCCTCGATCAAAACATTCCCGCACGTAAGCCATGGCCAGCAGCCGGATGAAGAGGAACTGGTCCGATCTCCCGGCCGACCCACTTCGCAAGATCGCCGAATATCTTCTGGAGAAAGAGGAGTACGTCGACACCTATGCTGCTTGTCGGGAAGTCTGCACCGATTAGCGCCGCACTTTAAAGGTGCCCGAATTCCATCTCAACAACTAGATCATGATAGATCACACACTTCCAGACGTTGGTGACTTCACCTTCCTCACCCTCGCCGGTGGTCGTTGCTTCAGGACAAATCTAATAGACGTCCATCACAGGTTCACATTCACATCCGGTATTTATTGGTATTTTCCATTGTAAACATCTTAGTGCTAACTGATGCCCTCTTCTTCCAAAAGATTCTACTTCGTCGGTATTTCTCGTGGTGTCATCATGCTTGCTCACAGGGTGGAGTCGTACTAGATTCGGCTTCTGAACCCAATCACTCATAAGTCTAACACTGAGTTTCAAGCACACATACCATCTGATATTCTGCAATCTGTCGTCGTGACGAAGTCCCCGACGATGGTGTTCATTTGCACTGATTATGCAGATCATATTGCATGGGCCGATGAGAGCACCCCAACGGGGCAAATCAATGAATCATTTGGAGAAGGAATGTATTCGCCACCTCCTGGTACGCTTCTGGACTACATGACGGCATTTTGAGGGGAAGTATATGCATTACTTGAGAATGGAGACATCTGGTTGACCAACATCTAGTTAGAGCAGCGCGCGAGCACTATCACGATGGCCAAAATAATTTCAGCCCCAGTCTTTGAACAGGTACGCGGAACTTCCAAATTTTACCTTGTGGAGTCAGATGGTGATCTACTTCTTGTGTTGAACGGGGATTTCGTCAAAGGGCAACCGATGTTGTACCGGGTGGACACGGAGAACTGCTCTCTCGAGGCCGTTGGTGACATTGGAAGTCATGCCCTCTTTGTTGATTATAATCGGTCTATCTCCATTGACACCAGGTTACACCCAACAGTCAAACCTGGTTGCATATACTACAGGAATTATATTAGACTGTACGATCATGAGGTTCAAGCCTGGGAAGAGGAATCAATAATGGAAATGCATAGCTTAAGTCTAGAACATACACCGACGCCTTACCCTCTGGACGAGATACTGGCAGCACATTGCAGACGGAGAGAGTTCTCTGAATATGTGTTGGAGCGCGCGGGAGCCGTCGACGACGAAATATGTAGGGGAGAATGAATCCTATATTTATCCTAGGTTATTTGCTAGCATTTTCAGGTCTATTTTTCGAAGTAGAAATTTGTACTGTATTTATATTATTTCGATCAGTAGTATGCGTATTACCTTTTAGACGAAATTGTAATGTATTTAATTTTAGTACTTTCAGAATTCAAAGTATTTATTTTTAGTAGCTTCTTTCAGAATTCTCTGTGTTCGACATGGGCATCATCTCAGCGCCAAAATCCAGGTTCCACATGGAAAACTGCACAATAATGTGTTGGTGGGCGGCACCAGCCCTCAAACCTAGGATGCACGCCGTCGAAGGTGGAGGAGGCGGACCCGCCAGTCAGAAAACATGTCACGTCTGCATCCCCTGTTTCTGATGCCCTTAAAAAAAGAAAACACGCCACGTCATCATCCCCTATTTCTGATGGTGTTGCTACAATCGACAGTACATGGTGGCATAGAAATAATATCGTATAAACATAAGGGCACAGTCGTCAACATTTCTAAAATGAAACCTAGTCTCCTACATGTCCTAGTACATTGCCTGATGAGGTGGATAGCCACGACCGATCTTTTTAATACGTTCGCACTCTTATGCTGAGAAGGGAAATAAGGATTGAGCGGTTAATGCAACGAGTATCGAATTATTACCCTCTAAGGAAATGGGGGATTGTTATTTCCACGCGTGCCTGTAGTCCAAACCTATTGTCAGTCTTTCACTCCCCTTCTCCGACCAACCACAGTTCACCTTGCATAGCTCCTCCGCACCGCACTACCTAGGCTAACATGGCCCCGCCTAAGCAGCCGCCGCCGCCGCGACAACTGCCGAAATTGGGGTATTTAGCCCCTCTAAGGCAGGCCATGAAGCTCTACTTCAAGGACGGTCTCCCATTGCCCTGCCAGGCGGATGATTTCCCTGAATGTGCCGAATCGGCCGCGGCGACGATGGCGGCATCGTCGGCGCCAGATCCAGCAAGCAGGGCCAAGAGAGCGATGTGGTGAAATCGCACGACGACATTACGGCATGCTCTAGGCAGCGGGAACAAGGTACATATCAAATCGTTCATGAGAGCATGCCGCCGAGGGTACACACCCTCGAACAGGGCAGCGCCAAGGTCTAGGAACTCCCACGTCCACGCTTCGGCGCGGGCTACCTTACCGCAGTGGGGGAGGCTGGGAACACGCCGTCAGCGGCAAAGACGCTCCATCCTACGCACCGTCGAAGGCCGTATCGTGGCGGCGACCAAGCGTATACACTCAACATGCTGGATTGTTTGACAGCCGGAGCCGGCGGCGGGCATCAGCTCAGCGCTGGAATTCAGGTTCGAGTTCATACGGACCTACGACCCCGAGAAGGAGATGCCGAATTTCAGTTTTGAAGAAATCGTTACGGCGGCGCGGATGGTCCAACTAAACCGGGACCGGCGCACGCAAATCGCTCGTGCATGAACGATGCAGATTTCTTATAGTTTGGCGGGAAGGAAATAGATCAGTTTGGGTTAAATGATCAAATAACTTATGTCCTCTCAAGGCAATTGGCCAACCAACTTTTCTGGTGGAGATCTATAGTTTCTTCAGTGTAGAATAGTTAAGTTCAGACTAAAGAATGACTTTTATAGATGAAATGCTGACGAATTGTTCTATAAACTAGTAGGAAGTATTACTTTTGTAAGCAAATACTATCAAGTATCTATTTCCTTCAACTACTAGTCGTGGTTAAATCCAGTTAACTGGCATTTTTTATCCCAGACTACAGATTTTGCGTCTATTGTCTGTGCTGTAAACCATTTTTATTTTGTCCTGTGTTGTCTGCAAAGTGGTCATGCAGTTCAACGTGTTACAAATATAGCTACCTTGCATTTGAAGAGGAGATGGACTATATTTTCCTGGCATCCACAGATTTGACATTGCTCATTGCCAGACCACCCTATTTTCATGAGGTTGTCCTTGGTTATTCACAGAAATTATAAAGCACGGTGTTCAACTACATCGATTCAAACTATTACACACACACTACATCAAATTCATTACCCACACATACTACATCGATTCAAACTATTACACACACATACTACTTCAAACTATTACACATGTACTACATCGATTCAAACTATTACACATTTTTAGTCGATGCTAACTTCCTGCTACGCTCTCCATACTACAAATTCATTAGCCACACATACCACGGCAATTCACTAGAACTCTGTCTTCACTCGAGGGAAATCAGAACCACCAGCTCGTCCAAGCCCCGTTCCCCCACCGAAACTGTGTGCGCCGTCGCGAAACGGTGGTGGTCATGTGCCATCGATCCTTCCAGGCCAACACTGCAAGCGACGAGGACGCTTTCTGGCAGCCTCTTCGGGGCCCTGAATGCCATGTACCGATTCCAGAACCTCCTCCAGGTGGATGATGACTAGGTGCTTCCAGCAAAGCTGTCGCCCTGCCCTGCTTGGAATCTGCACCTCGTACATCTTAGGAACGGCGTCAGGATCTTTCAGCCACACCTTTACCTCGACGACCCATCTGTCGCTCGGTGGCACAATTTCCACCAGCTCGTCGCCAAGGCTACTGACGACCTGCTTGGGGGCCTCTGGCTCCCAAGCATCCAATGGGAGGCCGTCAAAGCTGAGTTTGGAGAAGAAACGAAGCTGCCCCAAGCGATCGTCCCACCCACAGGCGCGATGCCAACACATGAAGCTCATTTTCTCCCCACAGCACTCGAAAGAATGAGAAGAATGCAGAACGCGCTCGGTGTCTGAGATGTGCTCGAACCGGACAAAAAAATCGAATCGCGGCGCACATACCTCAATCTTGACCTCATTTCGTGTGATCCCAAAACGAGACCTGAAAGCCAACATCAACTCTGCCGGCGACATGGCAGGACGGGCGCCTAGCACGGTGGCCATGAGAGCGTGGTCGTCAAACTGCTATGCCAGGGCTACCATGCCTGGGGTGCGCGGCAGCACGGAACTTCCGGAGGCCGGTCGCCGACCTGGATCGCCCGACGATACGCGCTCCGCCGTGCGAGAAGGACTAGCCAGAGGCGAGATATTAGTCCCGGGACACGAAGCTCCGATACGGCGGACGATGCAACGACGACGGCTGTGATATTCGATTAGAGGCGTGGGAGATTGACCGGACATGGCGGGGACGCAGATTAGAGCAAGTGCGAGCTCCGATCTGAGACGAGCAGCCGGAACTGAGCAAATGTTATAGGGAGGGGAGCAGGGGAGAAGACCTGAGCAGAGCAAAGAAATAGATCTGGTCCACTCAGGGATATGGTCCACGCAGGGGTAAGCTAGTCCACGACCGCAAAAGATAACGGGAAATACTGACAGGACGGGCCAAGAAGAGTTGACCTAATGGCGGTATTTGAGTTCAACCGTTTTTCGTCTGGTTTAAACGACCATTTGGCCGTTAGATTTGTATTCACCCCCATTTGGCCCTTCTGGACAATTAGCGATTCTACTACGGCCCCTCCGCGCGATTGATGACAACTCGGGTACCGCGGTGCACTCACCCGGAAAGTTTGGTACCGCAAACGAACAATTCGGGTCGGTTCTTGGAGCGGCGGCTCGCTAGAGTTTAGATGGAAATTTTAATTTTCTGGCCTGGCTCTATTTTAGCACCGTATATTTTCGTGAATTGAGAAAGATAAAGGTTATATAAATATAAGACATAGATGTGCCACGTATTTCCATCCTAGTGCAGCGGCTTCCAAACCTACTTGCAGGCATGCACCTAATTAAGTAGTACTACCAGACAATTACATACATGCATGCAGTTAACTGTTCTCTCATACTTCATACACAATTAAGTAGTTCTCACCCCGCATCCATCACTTTCTTCTATCTCCCTACATACAATGGTGTCATCTAAGATTCTATCAGTTATCAAACTTTAAATTTTTTACTCACAAACCGTATATTCGATTGATGTTCTATTTTTATCGTTGGCTTAGTTGTGATAAGATCTTCGAAAGTATATCTCATGTTGATATGTTTATGACTTTTTTAATAATTGCCATATTGTTATCACTAATTTGCCATGTTTTTTACTACTTAGTTGTCAAATTATAATAACTTGGCTGCATGCAAAGCTATATGATACTATTTATTGTGAATTAATACCATCTCTTACAACATAAACACTTGAACATCCACCATGTAGTTGTACATATCATTTTAATGTATAAGAGTCTATAAAAAAAATACTAATAACTATGTACAATTATTATAATAATTGTTCGATATTCATCTGACAACTATATCACTATAATCTAACAACTGTTTTTTCACACCTCCTCCGATGTTGTACACATGGTTGGTTGCGAAACCTAAAAAATTATCGAGTAACAGTGTATAACTATCATGGTAACTCTTCACTGCTAATCTGGCAACCATAGTAATGTAACCTAGCAATTGGTATGACGAAAATAATTTGTCGAAATATAGAAACATGTAATTTATTTCTGAAGTCCTTATCGATCCAAAAATAATTCATCGAAACATATAACATGTGATTTAGTTTCGAAGCCCTTATCAAGCTGAACTTGGATGTGCAAACAGGTCGCTAGTCAGAATAACAGTTTTAGAAGATAAATTATTTAAAAAAATTAAATATAAAAATTAATGCGATGATGTCACCTTGGTGTGGTAGATCCTTGCATGTATGCACACCTTTTTATAGGGAAAAAGACATGCACATTACCTCATTGAGAAAAGTACCGTCCGACACCTATAGATAGACTTTTTTTTCTTTATTCTCCTGATAATCTAAACAACCACTCAATGGTACTATTAGTATAGCCAATTTACCCGCTGGTTCTTCACATGAAAGAAAAAGCACCATCCTAGTGTGTGGCTGTAGCAGTTTTATCTTGTTTGGTTTTGGCCACGTGACGTAATTTGTGAACCTGCTCTTCTTCCTTCTCTCACGGAAACTAATTATAGAAAACTCAAGAATCCCATGCTCACCGATCCAAGAGCCTCGCCCAATCCTTCTCCTCCCAAGGCGAGAGAAAATATTACCTCGTACACCCAAGGAAGCAAAATTGCTACCTGGAAGTGAAGATCCACCTGCACCTAGTTCCTTCTTTTGTTGGTAAAAGCGCCTTAGCTTTCTTGGATTGATGTTCGTTTCGCTCTTATTTCGGCATCTGCCAATGTATTTTGTTGTCTATTATACGGAATAACTGATACAACTAGTAATAGAAACATGCTTACTTTATGAGTATGCGGGGATTCAGTTGATAGAAACAATCCTCATGCCCGATCCCCTCATTATCTAGGTTAATTGTTGCTCATCCTCTACGTTGGCAAACTGCGAGTCGGAGGCTAGGTTTGTCACCAGGTTCTCAATGTTTTCTGCAAGCTAAGACTCTTTTATCCTTGGGATCATTATCCGAAAAAAACAAAATAATAAATTTCACTTTTTACCTCTAGTTTAATATTTTTGACAATAACTATCCCGTTTCATAATTTTTTATCATAAATTACTCTATTTAATTAAACTTTTACTAGTTTTTACCCTCTCTAAGATTTTGCACATGTGCGTTCTAGTTCGCAGCTTTTGTACGGTGTGTTCCTACACCTAAAACCTTAAACCCAAAAATCTGTCCATAACCACCAATTACCATCTTATGGAAAATAATCATGACATCTGTTAGTGTGTGTCAGTTTGCGTGTCCGAGTCGAATTAGATTCTATCGCAGAGTAGTATTGTGCCTCTACCTTTTTGAGGTACCCTCCGCTTAAAATATAAGATATTTTAACTTTGTGAAAAAAATTATTTAGACTCTTTTAGTGTGTAGGTTTATATAGGTTGGAGTGAACCTATATACTAAATGGGATCTAGATACATTTTTTTCACAAAGGTAAAATATTTTATAATTTAAAGCGGAGGGAGTAGGTATATAGTCATGTGTACTATCACATAATATTCTTGATACATAGCAAGAAATACGAAATAAGAAGAGCACTCACGTTACTTGTTTGCAGCTAATTTATTTCTATCACCTCCCATGTGTTGGTTAATTTTTTTTAACACAAGAAGGACCCTGCAGGGTCTAGATGCATTACTCAAGAACGGTGGGATTATAGGTTACAAAGAGGACCTCAAAATAAAAGGAAAATAAAGAGTAGCCCTCAACTTTTACATAAAAGACCCTAAACTGAAAAGGAAAAACTCCATCGGGTCCTTCTCCACCGGCGAAGAAGACAAGCTCGATGCCATGGCCACCTGCACCGTCTCCGGGGACGAAACCACTTGGAGGCAGGCTGGCGTTGAGCGCCACGACATAGCTGCAACAGACCCTCCCCATTGGCTCCATGACCGAGAGGGAGAAGATGAGATGGAACCAGCACAAAGCTAGCCCCAGAGCTCAGAGCGGCCGCCCTACGGCCAAAAGAACCAGCAGTTGGACAGCGCACCACCGCCACGGAGATGCTGCTGGGGATCTGCTCCAGAAGATCTTGAACTTTGCAACCTCCACACCTGGACCGACGGATCTGGGCGAATCCACCGCCATGGCCAAATCTGCCCGTTCCCCACCTCTGAGATGCAAGCAGAGAGCCATACACAAAGCGGAAACCACCAGATCCGGGGTCCGGTCGAGCTTATTTCGAGGGTAGGTCGCGAGCCCCTCCTCTTCCACCTTCGTCTCCAACCTCTGGAGCTCCATGGACGAACAAAGGCCAGCCACCAACCACCAGGAGCAGCTCGAATGCTCCAGCGACCAGATCCCCTCCGGCATAGCGCCAGACTCCACTACGGGGAAACACACAAACAAAACCCTACCACTACTATGGACAGGAGGAGGCCACCCCCCTCTCCAACTCACTCCGGTCGGCGAGGCCGTCAGAGGAGAGGAGGAGAGGGGTCGGGAGACGAAGGGCGACTCTCAAACGGAAAGAGGAGAGAGAACAGGGAGGAGAGAAGAATGACGGACCAGCTCCCATGTGTTGGTTACTAGCAATGAGATTTCAACTGAGGCAGCACCTTTGTACAAGTTGTTTCTATTTGGCCAAACGCACCCTTAAACATTAAGGAAAATGATACGAATCAGCCGGGGTATCGAACGAAATGATCCCTCGGGTCGACTCGCTCACGCGCCACGTCTTCCTCCCGCACATCACGTGGTGGTCCCCACTCACCTCATCCCCTTCCTTGTACTGGCTCCCGAACGGATATCTCCTGCTGCATCTAGACGCCCGACGAGGTTGCGCCGCTGGCTTTCTTCTCACCTGCGCGCCGCCGGCCGTCCGTCGTCGGCCCTCTGCCCGCTCGCTGTCAGGTGCCCACCCCCCGCTGTCAAATTATCTCACCGGCCTCCTGCTACCACCGGCCCTCTGCAAGCTCGCCGCCGTTGGTCCTCCGGCAACCGTCAAATTACCTCGTGGCGGCCTCTCCCTGCCTCTCTCCCCCGCCATGCGCCACCTCTGTTTGCAGTGGTGCTGCGGAGCTCGGCCATCCATGGCGGCATCCTCAGCCATGAGATCCTAGGCACGCCACCGCCGCGCTGCCATGACTCCCGCGCCACTTGCAGCTCCGTTCACCGCTCCTCCGTGACTCCCGCGCCGCCCGTCGCTGTAGCCCTGCCGCCCTGACTGCCTACAACAGCCGGCGCTAGCACCGGTGAGGACGGATTTTGCTACACTACACGGTGCTATATATGCATGATGTCGATGCTACTGGAAGTGGTCATCGTTGCTACAGATGAAGGGCCACGATGCTACCAACCAATAAATGGTTTTTGAGATTTTGCTACAGGACGATGCTATAATTGTAGTATTGTTTTGCTATTTTTGTTCTATGTTTTTGCTATAATAGAACAAACTATTTGCTATCCCAGCAAAGTCTGGTACAGCAGGCACCAGCGATTTCTCCGGCGAGGTCGTTCTTTTTGCTACATTAACACTTTTTTTGCTACCACCGTTTTGCGGTTTTGCTATAATAGCGTAATGTTTTTGCTACACGGTCTCCGGTGAGGTCTATCGGCGAAAACCTCCGGCGAGGTCGAATATGCTACACTAGCACAACTTTTTTCTACACGGTCGCCGGCGACGTCTCCGGCAAAATCTCCGGCGAGGTCCAGTCTGTTTTTCTATTTTTTAGGCCGAATCGTTTTTTGCTCCAGGTAGCAAAAGCAAGGCATTATGTAGCAAAAGCGGACGCGGTGTAGCAAAAACGAAAATCAGAAGGACACGTGTCAGCAGGAGAACCCGGAGGATCGGAAGTTTTGATCCCCGGAGAGGGGACGCGTAGCACCGCCCAAACATTAAAAGGGGAACTCACTTAGCATGGATCGTTGTCTCGCGCTCTAAGATCCTAGTGATCACCTCGACGAGTTCCCTATTATTGCTGCCTTGAGACAGTACATACATGCACTTGATGACCGAGTAAAAAATAGAGACAACCCAGCTAACTGAACGATTCAGGCATGGAAAAATTGTCTTGACAAGAAGAGCAATGTCGCAGGCCACTTGTACTCTGGACTCACCTAGCAGGTTTATCTCGAATTTCACTAAATGGGTGAATATTTTTTAAATGGGGTAATACATGTAAAAAAAATCATACTACCACGTAAAAATCAGAACTTACTCAAAATAAAATAAAATAAAAACCTGACTGGTTAAATCTGTAGTTAAAAGTTGCTCTTTTCGCTCAGTTTGGTATTAGGATTCAAAACACTTTGAAAAATCGTACCGTTTGATTGTCAACTCGGCCAAACGTTAATGTACTTACCGAACCAACCGGGACAAGAGGAGGCTACCAAGACATGGGAGGCGATAGAGTAAACTCAACTGGGGTTTTGTCCCTCGCTCGGCGATATCGTCAGTCCGCTCTGTTTTTGGTGGCTTTTGGACCTTAGAGGTGAGACGGATCACGGTCTCTCGCTAGCGGGGTTTTTATTCTTTGTTTAGCCCTCTTTCAGTGTTTTTTTGGGATGTTGAGGCAACGAGTACGTCTTGAAGTCTATCCTCTTTCTAGTGGGACGTCTAGAGTTAGCGGAGGACGCGTGAAGTCTTGTTTCTGAAGGATTTCTTGAGATCCGATCGTTTTTCGTATTTGTTGGTGTGGTTTGAGGCCAGTCTCTTCTGATCTGTGGTTATCAGCTTGGACGACGGATGCTGCTCTGGTGCACTGGTTCTTTGAGGGTATATCATGACGATTTCAAGTATGTTTAGTACAACAGACTCTACTACGACAAGTTTTGTCCGGCTCCAGTGAGGACGGGGACGTGCCTTCGGTTCGTGCTAGTGTCTGTAATCGTCGCTAGATATTTAAAAACTTATTTATAATTTATATTACTTTTAGTACTTTTTTACTTCTATTGATAATTATTAATAGATTGATAGAATTAAAAAGAAAACTAGGCCAAATGCTACACCTTCTAGCACGTGTCATGCATCCAGTACTGGTTGGATCGTGCTATGCGTCCTTCGGGATCAAAACTTCCGATACCCGGGTCCCTAGCCAACCACGTATCCAATTTTCTATTCAAGTCCCCTGCTACGTATAGTAAATCGTTTTGTCCTAAAAATAGAATAAAATAGATTGTCTCGCTGAAGATCTCGTTGGAGACTTTGTAGCAAAAAAGTTGAGCTAATGTAGCAAACTCGATTTCGCGGAAAACTTTCGCCGGCAGACCTCGTCGGAGATCGTGTAGCAAAAGCTTTACGTTACTGTAGCAAAACCACAAAAAAAATGTAGCAAATAAAATGTCCTATTGTAGAAAATCCGATCTCGTCAAAGACCTCGTCGGAGATCTCGTAGCAAAACATATATACTATTGTAACAAAACAACAAAGATTTTGTAGCAAAAAAATGTTATTGTAGCATCATAGTAAAAAAAACTACGACGAGCTCCTCTGATGAGCAACACCGTTGTGTCAATGTAGTAGAGCCGCCCAACCAATGTAGCAGTACCATCGTGCTATGGTAGCAGTGTTGAGGTGCTACCGTATCACCACGCCTCAACGTTGGTAGCACCATGCACCACTGCTACTCCGGGAGCCTACGGGGCTGCGACGTCGGGCATGGTAGTGCACGCATGCGAAGATGGATACCACCACCGGCGCGGGGCAGCACAACCATCTGATAGTCCCAAGATCCCGACCATGGTGCGCGCGTGGAGATGGGGAGAAAAGATAGGGATCGACGGGAGGTGTGGTCGAACGGCGGTGCCAACCGTCGTTCTTGCGGGTCACTTGCGGGTCACTGATGATGGGAACATGCGCCAAAAGCCTCCTAGCTCCGCCTCTGACAGGTTGTGGTAGAGCGGACCAACGGGGGCGTGGCCTCGTGGCCATGGCGGCGCTCGAGCTTGCGTCTAAAGGAGGAGCCAGAGCTCGACGACGACGCTCGCAGGAACCCGGCGGGCCCACGAAGGAACCGAAGGCTGTGGTTGCTTATAGGAATCGACAACGGCTATTTCTAAGGAGCGTAGAGGAGCCAGGAAGAAGGAAAAAAGAGAAGAGGAGAGGCGCATAGCGGGTAGGCTCTTCTGCTTCCGCAAGCTAGCGACGGGATCGTTTCCTTACTACTTCCTCCGTTTCAAAATATAAGATGTTTTAGGTTTGTAAAACAAATGTATCTAAACTTCTTTCAGTGTAGGTTTGAACCAAGACACTAAAAAAAGTCTAAATATATTTTCTTCATAAATCTAAAACATCAAGTGAATCAACACACTAAAAAAAGTTTAGATACATTCGCTTCACAAATCTAAAACATCTTACATTTTAACGGAGGGAGTAACGACGGGGAATTTCCATATAATCAAGCTTCCTATGTCAATTCCTTCAAGCTTCCTATGTCAATGACGTAGCTCTAGTACCTTCCTCATTTGTGATTGTAAACGGGCAATCTATTTACGCTGTGTTTGGACTTTGGACGCACCTAATTGACCTCTGAATTGGAACTTCTGAATTAGCACCCGAATTCGACCTGATTCGTGTCGCAAGAGCTTGGGAGAGCTGCGACCCCAGCGCCGGCGGGAACTCCCAGCGGCACAGGCAAGGACCCGACCCTCCTTCCCAAGCCCCGTCCTCCCTCTCGCCTTCCTTTCCTCCTTCGATTTCTCCTCCCAGCCCCGCGGTCAACCGCCCATGTCCCCTCCCTCCCTCCCCTGCCCTCCCTCTAGCCCTAACCCTAGCAGGTGTCCGGCGGTGACAGACGGCATCGGGGTGGCGGTCCGGCGACGGGATAGGGGAGGCGGTCCAGCGACCGAGCTCCAGACCCAAATACTCCTTCTCCCTGGCCATCCTCCTCCTCCTCCTCCCAAGCCGGCCACTTCCCTTTCCTCTTGCCCCTTCCTAATTTTTTGAATTGTTCTAAATTCGTAGTTCTAATTTGATGCTTGTTTCAATTTTTAGATTTGGCTGAAGGCTTGGTAGCCCCTGTTGCTGATTGGTCTCTAGCCCCAAGTTCAGAGAGAAGTAAAACAACATTCTTGTTTACATTCAGAGAACATTCTTGTTCACATTCAGAGAACGAAATCATGCCACGCATGTTCAGTATAGCCCAAGTTCAGAAATAAGCACAGCAAAGTTCAGTCCTAGGCTGCCACCATTTTGTCACCATACAAATAATATACTAGTAAGTATTGTTATGACAAGCATATAATAGGGTTCACACCAAAAACATTCCTCCGTTAACTTCGATAGGAAGACCCAAGACAATAACGCTATGCGTTCTTGTAAGGTCGGGTAACAATTTTTGATTCACAACCAGCATCGTTGCATGGTCTACTGTATTACTATAATCTATATATTTTTGTGTGCATTCACTTGTAGTCAACAAGGGGAGCTGGACTGTTTATGGTGAAACCTGGACATGGTAATTAACCTAGTAGCTCTTGTGTACACAATCTGGCACTTGTGTGGGATAAATCTGGTAGTTATTTTGAGAGTATGATGCTCGTTTATAAACAAACTGGTAGATATATCAGAGAATCTGGTAGTTGTCATCGGAAAACTTGTTAGCTTCGTCAGGAACCTGACAGTTGTTCCTAAACAACTTGGTATTGGTCATCAGGAAACCTGTTAGCTTCGTTGGGAAACCTGGCAGTTGTTCCTAAACAACCTGGTAGTTGTCATCTTCCCGGTTGCTTCGTTGGGAAACCTGACAATTGTTACTAAACCACCTGCTAATTTTCATAGGGAAAACCGATAGATTCATCGAGAAACCTGGCAGATCGTCCCTAAACAACTTTGTTATCCTCGGAAAAACTCGGTAGTTGTTTCGAAACAATCTAGTGTTTTTTTTTTGCGGGAGGAAACAATTTGGTAGTTGAATCGGGAGAACTTGGTAATTGATTTTCGAGAACACGATAGCTATATCGAAGAAACTTGGTAAAAGTGTTCCTAAATAATTTGGTAGCTATTTCTTGAAAAACTGGCAGTTGTTTCTAAACAATTTGGTAGTTGCCTGTAATCATCTTCGAGTTGTTACCTCTACAACCCGGTAACCGATCATCTGATAGCTTGCATGAGTTTTGTAGATATATGTAGAGCATCACTTTGGTGGCTATTGTCGAGGCTGCGGATCCCGAAGACATATAATCTCATCAATTTGAGTGGAGAAGGTGACAAGAGATGGGCCAAACTAACAATCTCTTTAAAGTCTTTTAGAGGAGTTGACGTTGGAGGGTTGGCAAGACAATAGTCTTTGGTCCTACTTTTATGAAGATACTTAATTTTCAAACTTGTAAGGCCCGGTGATATCGTTTTGGTGATGGTAATGATGCATTAAATTGTAAGCTAGATTGAAATTTTCAACTAAAACCTTCTTTCTCTCTTTTTTGAGTGGTTGGCTAAAATTTCTTACAAGTGTATAGACAAGCAATGCTGGTATAGAGCTAAAAGAGCAAGCTATAATCAATGGTACACATTTTTAGTGGAAAAAAGATCCGTGAAAGGCTGAAGGCCTGCAAATATCTGTAGCGCGTGCACTTGGCCCAGGAAACACTCCTTGCTCGTGGCGCTTTAGGGAAATGAGCAGTTACCAGGTATGCGGGCGCCGGATGGAAGCACTACATAGGGCACGGACGTAGTGTAGTCTTGTCCTTAATTAATTGAATTGTTTCACAAGTGAGCACCTGAAAGAAGCCGTGAATTTATAGGATTCCTGTGCCTGGTAACTGAAGTTGTGATTAAAGTTGGACACTTTTTGCTTAAGTGCTCCATTTTAACACTCCATAGTCTAAAAAACAGCAACATTTATAGATTTGTATGCATCGCCTTGTCACTTTCTTTACTGCTTTAAATTTGATCAAGATGTTCGTCTTGTGTGTACTAACTCCTAAACAAACAGCAATGGATATTGATGATGTGTTTTGCGACCTGCGTGTTGCTGGTGTACCAACAAAGAGTGCGATATACATGTGGGGGTATAACCACAGTGGCCAGACTGCACGGAAGGGCAGGGAGCGCCACTTGAGGATCCCCAAGAGCCTACCTCCCAAACTATTCAACTGTAGGGATGGTGAGAATCTCAGATGGATAGATATTGCTTGTGGCCGAGAGCACACTGCTGCAGTCGCTTCGGACGGATCACTTTTCGCCTGGGGTAGGTCCCTTTTCTATCAACGTTTTTTACAACACGGAGTGTTAGATAGCCATCAAATCAGAGTGTTGCGACTACTGCCATGCCATCACATTTATGTTTGGATGTGAAATAGTATAGTTGAGTTATTATTTCTCATGATTTTCAATGTCATTGTTGCATGCTAGTAAAAGTGCTTGCCTTAGTAGTGGAATTGACCATTCTCTCTATTCATGGATATTTGGCACATTCACACCGTGTCGGCATTCATTCTAACACCTGTCTCATCACCCATCACTTGTATTTATCCCCTTAATTTACTGGCTTGTTGTATGTTTTTCTGATAGTTATTAGGTGATTTTTTCATTTTGACCCTCCTATGTAGCCTCGTTGTGCTATCATTTGGTAGAAACTAAAAATTACCAAGCATCCATGGACATGGTTATAATTCCAAAAGCAGATCTACACTGAGATTAAATAGGTCAAGTTCAGTGTCGGTTAGTGCACAAGGTCTTTTTATCAATTTATTACTGTGCTTCAATACCGGAGATGAAATTACATGCATTTGTTGGATGAAACAGCAATATTGTTCTGTTGAAGCAACTAATTCACGTTAACTTCAAACTTACAGGTGCAAATGAGTTTGGCCAGTTGGGAGATGGGACTGAGGAGAGTGCAAAGGAACCTAAAAAGGTCAATGCACTGGAACCCGAGTTTGTGAAATCAGTGTCCTGTGGTGCACATTGTACAGCTGCTGTTGCTGAACCTCGAGAAAATGATGGCACCATATCGAAAAGCAGGCTCTGGGTTTGGGGACAAAATCAGGTTAACCTAAATATTTGTATAACTGAATCTGTCCTTTGCAGATTGAGAACCAACTTGTGATAAAAATACTCAGCTTTTGCATGATCTGTTCAGGGCTCAGATTACCCTCGCCTATTCTGTGGTGCTTTTGCACCAAACACGGTAAAGTTCCATTACACTGGATCAGTTATATCGTATGTTTCAAATAGATTCATAAGACCAAATGTTTGTGTAGTCAAACAGCCTTCTTCTTCTTGTTGTCCTGTTTATTTATGTTTCCTCTCAGCTTATCATATTGTTTCAAATGGCTGGAAAGTAAACACAATAATTTATGCCAACTGTATGCATTAAATAAACACCTTCAGGGAATGCATGTATTCAAATCCCTCATGGTCTTGGTTATAAATATCCTATATGAAGTGAGCATCAAAGGTTTAAACAGTACTTATGTGCTGATATTATGTTACCTATATTCTCCATGAACTATCGGAGTCGTATCATGGTAGAATGGGAAAACTTCACCTAGTTTTCTTAATAAAACCTCTATTACAATTTCTTTTGGCCACCTAGCAGGTTAATATGCTTGTATGCTATTCTCACTTGCACCTAAAGTATGTTTTTATTCTTATGTATCATCATTTCTGCAAATAAATTTTATAATTAGGGAAAAGTAGATGATGGTAAAATTCTAAGATTAGTCTACTGCTAGGAAATAATTTTTCCTTGCTCCTTTGCTTTGGGACACAAATACAATATATAGCCTGCGTTACTTTGCCTAAGGGGTTGGGTTTACGTGGGGACTAAGCCAAAACCAACATTTGAACTACTAACTTGTAGATCAAGGAAATATCTAGCCTAACTGCCTACAGGACCAAGAAAATTGAATCTCTAGTCCACTGGGCTGCTGCATCTGTGGTTGACGATGATGATGCGGTCAGTGTGTTGGTTCCCACTTCTGAGGGGCAATTTTCTGATGATTCCGAGTTGCTGAACTCCACCAGCTTTGTGATTTCTTGGCCAATTTGGTTTGGAAATTAGCGGGCATGTCGCGTACGCAAGAACCCATGGAGGAGGATATGCCTGTTGTGGGTGTCTTAGTTCTCGGTGTCACCGTTGTTACCGCACTTGCGGAGGGCATTCAGGTTAACCCCAGGGATATGAAGGATGGCAAGCTCAACGACTTGTTGGCCAAAGTTTCAGTCAGCGCCTTCGCCTATCCTTGCTACGTCGGCTCCTAGGCAAAAGTACAAGACCATGTTTCTTAGGAGGTGGCTGTGCAGACTAGCATGGCCAATGCACCTCGCCGGAGTGGTCGCTTTGAGAAGCAGAAGGATGGGACTAGAAACTTACAGTGAGACCACGACACAGGAGCCGCTGGCGTGGATTTGTAGCCTTCTGGAGGAGAACGCAAAATTTGATGACAATACCAGTGCCACCTTCATTAACAAGTTTAAGACCCGTTGTCGCCTCGGTCCATCATGGCGTTTGGCTGCCTCATGAAAAATGTGGAGAGTTTGAGCAAGAACAAAAGCTGAAAGGGTGGCGCCAAGAAGAAGGCAATCACGGTTGCATGATGGATGGTACTCAATGTTTTGGATGTTGGCATAGATTTTGTTGTGGTCGCCATCAGTGTTGATTTGTCTCCCTCAAGTTGCTGCTAGGTAACGGGGTTTCGATGTTTTGTCTCATGTGTCGAGTGTTTGCAGATGGCGACGTGCTGTGGGTGCTAGCCGGTCTGAACTTGTTATCCTGTTGTTTCATGTTTCGGGAGTAGTCCACATGCCAAGTGGGGTTTTGGCTTGTTGTCCCTGTTAAAAATAAGTTTGTATTGTTTTTGATCCGTTTTCCCTTTAAACGGACCGCTTCTTTGTTCTTCATGAATAGCCAGAGCTCCTCACAGTGGCTGAAAAACCAAGAAAATAGCTAATCAGATCCTATCTTTATCCTCTGGAAGAATCACTGCCTTCTAATTGGCCTCGTGCAGCCATGGACCTCCTGTGCCCATATGTCATTCCCCACATGATAGGTGAACCAGATGCTTCGTAGTCAGATACACTTTGTTTTTTGTCCTTTCTTGGTTTTGCAATCTGAACCTAGGTGTACTACCTCCTCTTGGTGTTCTAGCTTTATAGCAAATAAATGCCTCTTAAGAAGTTGACCAGCAGGATAGCTGTCTAGCCATTCTGTGCCATTCTTTTCCACTGTTCTATCTACACAGTTCCAGGACTAGCACTGATCTGCTGTTACTTGAAGGCTTTGTTCATGTACTCAATATGGATTGTGCTATAATGTTAAGCTTTGCATGGCTAATGTAACACCCCAAATGAATAATGGCAACTGTTGAAAAATTTCTATGTTGTTCGCATTCTTGTGATTTGTAATGCATGTTTTTGAGGTGATATTGTGGTACTGAATATAAGTCATATGTTCACAGGTAATTCGGCAGGTTTCTTGCGGAGCTGTTCATGTCGTGGCCCTATCGGAGGATGGCCTGCTGCAAGCATGGGGTAATGTGCCATGCTAAAAGTCTTGTACATCTTCTGTCCACTTTACTAGTAAGGGCAGACATACCAGCCTACATAGTCAGACTGAGAAACTTTGGGGTTTGGTGTAGCTTTGTCAATCAGTAATGACCAGAAGTTAAATCTTAATCTATCAAGATGGCTTACTATGACTGATACTTTTTTATAAAACAAGCAACAGGAAGCACCCAGTTTAATTGTTTCATTTCTAATTTTTAACAAGATATTTACTAATTTTCTTACTAACCAGGCTACAATGAGTATGGTCAGCTTGGCAGAGGTTGTACTTCTGAGGGACTGCAGGGAGCTCGTGTATTAAATGCTTATGCAAGGTTCCTTGATGACGCACCTGAGCTAGTGAAGATTGTTAGAGTATCATGTGGAGAGTACCATGCAGCAGCTATATCAGAAAATGGGGAGTTGTAAGTCATCTCTAAGGATGCTGTTCTCTGCTGATAATGGAAGTGGTGTGGTTTCTTCAGTTGGCAAAATAGAAGAGTTTGGTCTATGGCGGGCTAACTATGACTAAGGAGTCGGGTTAACTGTGAAGGAAACATGAATGAGTGGCATCGACACTCTGCCCCACACCAGCTTTGCTATTTCTCCACATTTTAAAGCAAAATGGATGTGTCATATGCTTTACTGTTAGAAATTGGGAAGTACAATGCCATGAATTTGTCGATTGATTACTCAGTTCTTTGTTTGCTATTTATCTTGTACTCCCTCCATTTCCATGCAGATAAACTTTTCGAACTTGAACCATTATTATGCTTTGATATAGATTTGTGACATGAAAACAGTAATAGTACTTGTCATAAAAATGCTTTTACTCCATGTATTTTCTATAACTTCTACTGACATATTGGAAAAAGGTAATGGTCAAAGTGTGTAGACCATTTTGATATATAAACGACATCTTTTGGAGATAGTCCATTACAAGTTTCTGGAGCATGTTCTTCTCAAAGCCTTCATGTGAAGTCAGTCTGTTGTAACTGCTTCTGATCTTCTGCATTTCATCATGCAGACCCATTTCTAACAGGATCATGATTCTTTCTGTTTATAAATACCTTTGGATTTTGCAGATATACATGGGGACGTGGAAGCCTGGGGCAGCTTGGACATCACTCGCTACAATCTGGAGACAAGGAGCTAATTCCAAGGCGAGTTGTTGCACTTGAAGGAATAGTAACTAGGGATGTGTCTTGTGGTGGGGTTCACTCCTGTGCTGTAACCGAAGGTGGAGCCCTCTATGCTTGGGGTGGAGGACACGTGGGTCAGCTGGGGCTCGGGCCTCAGAGCAGTTTCTTTTCTTGCGCTCTTAATGGATCTGACATGCAACTTCGTAACATTCCAGTCCTGGTCATACCGTCAGGTGTACAGCTTGTTACGTGTGGACATTCCCACACACTTATATCTATGAAAGATGGCCGCATATATGGATGGGGCTATAACAGTTATGGTCAGGCGGCTAATGAGAAATCTACTTATGCTTGGTACCCCTCTCCAGTTGATTGGTAGGTCGCGTACTTCCAGCTCTCCTTTTTGTGTTTGAAATAAGCAACAACTCTTGTTAGTCGGAAGTTCATTAGCACATTATGCGAAGTCTTAATTCGTATTTTCTTTGATCTAGGTGTGTTGGAGAGGTGAGGAGACTTGCTGCAGGTGGTGGCCATTCAGCTGTGCTAACTGATGCATCCTCCTTAAAAGTACTATGTGAATTCAAGTTAGCAGAGACTGTAAATATGTCAAATGCTCGGCTAATAGAAGATATTGCATCACGAACTGGGGCTGATGCTTTGGCACGCCTGTGTGAGAAATTAAGGTACGTAACAGAAATTGTGGCTTGTATTAATTTTTTGTGTGGCTAAAATTCCATGCAATCTGTTCAGCGTTCCAGTACCAAATGAGGTGGGGTAAAAGTGTACTTTCATCACAATCTATTTCAATGTGGGCCATTTTACAAGATAGAACTAAAGCAAACATCATGTCTACTAAAGTGCGTAGTCTGCCAGGACCGAATTTTTGGAACAGCCAAAAATAAGACATTAATTTTGTGGACTCCTTGTTATTTATTTATTTTTGCATCGCTGGTGCTTAACTTTGGCATTTACAGGGAACATTTGGTTGAGCAAGGAGACTCTGAACTTTTGGAAATGCATGGGGTTGAAAAGATTGAGGCTAAAGCCGGTTAGACTAGTAAGAATCTATGATCCCTTCTTGCCATACACATTCATTCAACCATTATTGTGTTGTATTCCATGGGAAGTAGAAATCGATTTCTACTTGACCGTGAAACCTCATCGGTGGTCCTCCCTAGCGGAACAAAGGGGTGGAGACTATATGTATCATGAACTTCCAAGTGGTTTGTATCACCAAGTGAAAACATGGACGTCCGGAACTTCACGAGATTATACTTGCAATATATGCCAGTAAATGTGATAAGCTGCACAACATCCTTTTGCTGTCATGCATGCGGTATTTTCCAAATTCTAGGTTATGGTATCTTCCATCTTCGTAGGAAGCACAAGTCTAACAGCACCCTAAAAGGGGGCAAACCCTTAAAATAACGGTCACTATAAGGGTTTCGGCGAAAAAAACGGCGCCGACCAGCACCCTCAAATCAGACGATCCGTAAAAAAAAAGGGCCTGACTATAAACCCTCTTCTGGCCTGTACATAGGAGGGTGGAGAGGGCGACCCGAGCGCCGACCCTCACTCGCACCAACCCTAGCGCGCGCTGAATCTTTAGGACGAGCTCGCCCACATCCGCAGCCCCCTCTCGCTCGCACCGCCCCTCCCTCCCTTGCCGTCGCCGCTAGCCACCCGAATCCACCTCCCCCGACGCCACCGCTAAGCACCCATTCCGGCCATCCTCTCTACCTTCCACACCCTGCCTCCCCAAGCCCCTGTCGCCGCCCGCTCCGTCGAGGATGAACTCGGACAACCACCATGATCTGTCCGATTTGTCCTCCTCGTCAGAAGATTTTGGCATCGAGGAACTGCTCCACGACGACGACTGCGAGGTGGCCCTTCTCCTCCTTGCCATTAAGGAGCACGAGGACCGGTGGAAGATGCCGGATCGAAGGCGCGGGTCGATGAAGGGCCGCACCTACATCCAGCGCAACCGCTTCCTCGGCCACGCCAACTTGATGCAGGATTATTTCGCTAAGGTACCTACATATCCGCCCAATCTTTTCCGTAGGAGGTACCGGATGCGGCGTAGCTTGTTTGTCAGAATCGTTGAAGACATCGAAAAGAATTCGACATACTTCACGCAACGGCGCAACTCTGCCGGTGACCTAGGATTTAGCGCCCACCAAAAGATCTCGGCTGCAATGCGAGTGATTGCTTATGGCATCCCCGCAGACTACACCGATGAGTACCTTCGCATAGGCAAAGATACAACCACCGAGTCGGTACGTAGGTTTGCGAAGATGGTTATCAGGTTGTATGGGGAGAAATCTCTGGGCTCC
Organism: Avena eriantha; assembly: GCA_910589775.1. NCBI lineage: Eukaryota > Viridiplantae > Streptophyta > Magnoliopsida > Poales > Poaceae > Avena > Avena eriantha. Next base: position 127,143,182 of record OU342745.1, read on the forward strand.
CAATGAGGAAGATACCAAAAGGTTAATGGAGATAAATGAAAAAAGGGGATGGCCGGGCATGCTTGGTAGTATAGATTGCATGCATTGGACATGAAAAAATTGTCCAAAAGCATGGCATGGAATGTATTATGGGAAAAACCATGATCCTACCATTGTGCTCGAGGCAGTTGCTTCGCAGGATTTGTGGATTTGGCACTGTTTTTTTTTTGAGCTGCCCGGAACACTCAATGACATCAACGTCTTACAAAGATCCCACTTGTTTCAAAAACTTGTAGCCAGAGATGCACCTACTTGCAACTACAAGGTCATGAATAATGATTATTCAATGGAATATTATCTAGCCGATGGCATATATCCCGAATGGGCAACTTTTGTGAAGTCCATCAAAGATCCCCAACATGAAATAGAAGCTATATTTGCTAAGGCACAAGAGGCAGCCCGCAAGGACATTGAGAGGGCTTTTGGTGTTTTACAAGCAAGGTTTGCTATTGTTCGAGGTCCAGCTCGATTTTGGGACAAGAAAACCCTTGTCAACATCATGATATGTTGTGTGATTCTACACAACATGATCATCGAGGATGAGAGAGGGTTAAACTTGTCGTGCTTCTACGACAATGTTGGCACTCGAGTGCGTCCCGAAAGAAACCCCAACCGCCTTGAAGCATTTCTTGAAAGCCATCGAGAGATTCAAAATAAGGCAACTCATAAGCAACTCGTCACTGATCTCATCCAGCACCACTGGCAGCTGTATGGCCAACGCACTCGCACTCATTCATGATCTTCCCATGTTTTCTTCGGCTGTGTGAGATGAACCATTCGAACAATTTTTGTAATTTTATTGAAACAGTGTTGTAATAACATGGATGATATTTGTTTGATCTTGTGAACTATTATTTGATGTGTTTAATTGTTGTATTGATGTGTTTAATTGTTGTATTTCCATTTGCATGTGAAAGATAGGCTAAAACCCACTTTTTACGGGCTGAAATGTGCCAGCGGAGATCAGCGCCCTTATTCACCACCCGTGAAACAGAATGCGCCGGTGGAGATCATCGCTCTGTTTCACGGGTTGTGAATAAGGGCGCTGATCTCCGCCGACGCATTTCAACCCGTAAAAAGGGGGTACAGGCGCCCTTACTCGCGTTTTACGGGCCGGACAAATAAGGGCGTTGTTAGCCATGCTCTTAGAGCATCTCCACTCGGGGGCCCTAAAGCCCTCCTAAAGGCTATGGGGATGCCGATGCTCAAAATCGCGCCCAGCCTGTCCCCCCCACCCCAATTTTTTTTTGCATCGGCGTGGCCCGGTTTGCCATCCGGCGCCCCTAGGCTGAACCCACCCTCGGGGGGGGGGGGGGGTAGGGGCTAGCGGGGGCGCCGGATAGAGTTGAAAATGACGCGGGCCAGCCCTGATAGCGCTGAAATTGCTCGCCAGCGTGTTCTCCTGCCATGCCCATCCATCGCTTCCCGTCTGGGCTTCCCGCCCTTTTCTCGCTATATGTAGGCGCGGCGGTCATCGTCATTGCAGATCTACACCATGGCCAGACCTCGCACTCTCTCCCTCTACATCTAGGGCAGCCGCCGATGGAGCATTTTCTAAAAGATGGGGCCTCCGTCAATGTCTACGGGCGGCGGTGCCTACGTGTACAGGAGGCGCAAGCGCTTTGGGACGCCCAGTACCCGGTCCCTTCGGACACTCGGTTGCCGAGAGGATGGGTGCTCAACGCTAGCGGCCTGCCGATACCTCCGGTGCTGGTCGGCGAGGCCCTATCCACGGCCATCTTCGCCCACTGATGGTCGGCTCTCACGTCGGAGGAGAGGAACGACCCCCAATGGCATCATGATAACCACCACCAGTGGACGATCTTCTTCGAACAGCAGCGCGCGGGACGCATCATCGCCTACGACGACGTCGACCCGCCGCCACAGGACAACAATTTCGACGGTCGACAACGATGGTGGAGCGCACTAGGACGCACACGGCTAGGTGCTCGACTACATCGCCGCTGGGAACCACCTCGTCTGAATTAAAAGTCTCTAGGCTTGCGCTCGGCATCGGAATCGATCTCCTCCTCGCCCATCTAGCCGTTTTTCTCTTGTTTGTTAAAATATGTGAAATTTATTTTAACTATCTGTAAAAGAAATGTTAATTTCATATTTGGAAATTATTTTGAATGTTTGAAGTTTTTATTAGGGGGGCATGGCTGGGAGCCAGCGTCCCAAAATTTGTGATCTATCCCGCGCCCCCAATACGGACAAAAAAAGGGTCGCGCCGGACAACGTATTTGGGGGACGAGTGGTGATGCTCTTAGGGACGTACTAGACGTCCCCTGAGGGATCAAATTCCTTGTTCCCCTGGTCCTCATGGGTGACATGTGTCTAAAGAATCAACTAAAATCCCTCTTTCACTATGTTCGGCTATTGCTACTTGCTACATAAAGTCATTTTTTGCTACAAAGTCTATTTGTCCCGTATTTGCTACATTTTTAATACATTGTAGCAAAAAATGGTTCATCGTAGAAATAGAAAAAAAACTACATTGGCCAAAATTTGGTAGCTTTGTGCTAATGTAACAAAAAAGACTCCATCAGAGACGCTGCCGGGGGCATCATAGCAAAAAAATTGTGCAACTGTAAAACTACGTAACGGTTGTAGCAATAGTACATTGTATTATTGTAACAAACAAATTGTACAATTATAGCATGGAGGACCCATCGCCGCACGTCACTGATGACACATTGATAGACCCAGGACTATTTAACTGAATGAGCTGACGAACATGAAATAGCCCGAGAATTCAGAGTACTTTATTTAGCTTATTTAGCGAGTACATAAGGTAGTTCTTGCCAAACCTGAACAAAGGCGGCTAGGGTTACAACCCAAGGTTACGAGAAGCCTCAACTCGATCTGGATCCAAGGCTAAATAAGGGGAAAAGCAAGTAAAGGCAAATGAAGTGTGCATGTGAACCGATAAGGTGCCAAGTGAGCTTTGATTTTGAATGTGGATGCCTCACAGCCGTCGGATAAGACTGGGAAGGTGCTGGGATCCAACAACTCCTCGAGGCTGAAATGTTGGGAAGACTTCCTAGATGAATGTTGCATCTCCCATTTGATGAGCCATCAAACCACTGAGATGGAGATGTGGCTCAGTTGGCAGGTTCTCCCATTTGATGAGCCATCAAACCACTAGGATGGAGATGTTACCCTAAACTCGTGGGATGAGTTTGCGTTCTAGAATATTTCTCTTGTTACCCTAAACTCATGTGCCATCAAGATTGTTCCATCTGGGTTTGGAGTGATAAGTTGGCAGATGGCTTGCTTTAGGACCAATATTTCTTTAATTGACTGATATGGAAGGTATGGTGGAGCTGATAGTCATCCAACAATAGGAGCTTGTAAGAAGTATTGCCCACACACTGTAACTCTAAATGCCCATAGTACGTGGAATGGAGCTTTGGGCACCTATGGATGGCGAGTGAGGTGTATCTATATGGTTGAAGCTTTAGATAGACCATATCACCTACCCATAGTTCTCTTTTCTGTCTGTTATTGTCTGCATGATGCTTCATTCTATCTTGTGCTTTCGGAAGGTTTTCTTTGATATGTTTGGCAATATCTTTTGTATTTGTATTTGTATTTGTATTTGTATTTGTATTTGTATTTGTATTTTTATTTGTATTTGTATTTGGAGGTGAGTGTGTCACTGACTTCTTTAGTTGGCAATAGTAATTCAACAAGTTGTGGTGGAGATCTATGCCTAGAAATGTGTCATCTTTAGAGATGTATGAAAGGTGGTATTGTACCACAACTCAGCAAGTGATAACCTAACAATTTGTTTTCCCCGAACCATCTTTCTAGGGTTTGAGTAGAGAGGCGACACACATGTAATTTTTGGATCACTAGGGCACAATCTTTGATCTCAGCCGTGCCGGTCGCTGATTCTTCACGATGGTGGAGGCGGTGAAGCGAGATGACACGAGGAACTATGGAAGGAGCAAGTCGAGCAGTAAGGAGGAGGATGTTTTGCTGGGGAAGTTGTGTTCTCTCAATCTTATAGACGAAGAGAAGCATGTGTTCTTCGTGGACGATAGGATTGATGTTGTAGATGGGGCTTCGTTTGCGGTCGCTGGAAAGGTGTTGTCTGTCAATGATTTCCACATACAGACGATTAGTAGTGACCGACGCCAATCATGGGAAATCCTAGGGGCTCAAGTATAAACCCATGGGAGACAATATTTGTGTGGCTACCCTAGAGTCCAAGAAGGATGTTGATCGGATCTGGTATGGGTCACCCATGGATGGTAGGCTTCCATGCGGTGCTTCTCGAAGATTTTGATTGGAGCATGAGGGCGCATGAGATTAGTTTTGAGGGATTACAAATCCAGATTTGTTGCCATGACATGCCGTTCAATTGACTGAACACGGAGAGAGCAGAATTTGTGGCTAAACAGGTTGGCAAATTTATTATGTTAGATCTTTTTGGTACCAGCAGTGGATGGGGAAGATTATGAGAGACGAAGTGTGGATTGATGTTAATAAACCACAGTGGTGTGTGATAAGCTTGGCTATGCTAATGTCCAATGCTTTAAACCCCTACCAAGGCGAGCTGATGGTTTTTGGGAGTATGATGCTAGCATTGGGTTCCCGGAAGTGAGGAAGAAGAAACCCTAATTTTCTCATAGGTAGGTGGGTCCCACCATGGGATCCCAGAACCTTCTAGAACCTTACTGATACAATATCGGAAAATCCTGAACTTTTAAGAAACCCTAAGTCCAACTTTGCTTTTATGAATCTTTGTCTCCGGACCATTATGAAGCTCCTCGTGATGTCATGGATCCTGTCCCACACTCTGAATAATATTAAATCTTACCATCATTAATATCTCAAAGCTACCCTAGCGTTACCAAACATTAAGTGTGTGACCCTACTGGTTTAAGAACATGCATACATGATCGAGACACCTCTCCGATCAATAATCACTAGTAAGACCTGGATGTCCATAATGACTCCCACACATTCAACTAAGATCATTATCGGTTGAACAATGATGTCGAGGATTGAAACAACTGCATAGTCCATTCCCTTTGTCTCACGATATTTTACTTGCTTGAGTTTTATCATTGGTATCTCCATACCTAGTTCAATCTCGTTCCTAGCAATTATTCTTTACCCGTTCCTTCATACACCATTCTTTGTGATCAAACTCATTGGTCACGTGATTGCAAGCGATATAGAATGTGTGTTACCGAGTGGGCTTAGAGTATATCTTTCTGTCACATTGATGGAAAAATCCTAGTCTTGAGTCATGCAACTCAAAACTTTCCGAGATACTTGAAAGACATCTTTATGATCACTCTATTACAAAGTGATGGTTGATGCCCCCAAAGTATTCTTCCATTACTTGAAAATAACATAATCTCATGGTATAAGGATCACGATACTTGACAATCAACAACTATGAAATTTAAACATTGCTGACTCAATTTAATTGCTTTGCTTAGTTTGGATATGTCCATCATGTCTGTAACACCCTCAAATCAACCATATGCAGATTTTAGCGCTTCCCGCCAAACCCGCATAGAAACGATTCAAAGATGTCCACCAGACGCTTGCGTGCGGGTGGAAATTGAAGTAATACCATTACACAATAGTCCATGATGGGACCCACAAGAACATATATATACAATAACGACTCAACGAGTCAAGAATAGAGATATACATTACAAAGATCCAAATCATATTGAAAATGATACAACATCCGAGTACGTATAAGATGCAAATTGGACTAAGAGTCCTAAAGAATAACCAATGGCGTCCATAACCTTACCATGCTAAGCCGGAAGGGTAACCTTGCTAACATCGTCGAACTCATACCTTTCAAAGAAAAAGGGGTGTCGACAAAGGGAAAAGGAAAAAGGGAGCTGTTAGTACTGAAGCCAGTACACGGTGAATCTTAGAATTCGGCGGCTCTCACCTACATAGTTATGGTGGGCTTAGCGGCAACAAAGCATGCACTAAACAACCTACAGAGACTGATACAACTGCCGGCTATCAGAGAGAGAAGAGAGACCTATTCAGATCCAACCTAATACTTACACCAAACATACCCATCTTGGAGTTTCACCCTCAAGACCAAACGAGGAAGTCCTTCCGAGGAACTCACATAGTTGGCAGTTTTATTTAAGCATTCCATTGAAGTTGCATCACTTACTAGTCAGATAAAGATAACATATGACATTCCAATATCACCAGCTGTTGGCACTTTTAATTAACCATTTCGTTGTAGTGGAGCTGATTACTAGTCATGCCAAAGTCAAATTTATAGAACTACTTTAGTTTGAGTTGTCTATGGTCGAGACACTATGCTCCAATTAGTCCATAACCACAGACACGACTTTTCAAAAAGATTTACCCTGCAGGGGTGCACAAATAGCAATACACGCACAATCAACCTTGGGAAAAACCAAATAAAAAGCAATGAGGCATCATGACAAAGCATTGACATGATTCAAAAATGATTTCGAGGGGCCACCCCACTAAGCTACCCGCTACGAAGCCGGCCGGGCTCTGAGACGGACCAAGGGGTTTGCGATGACGGCTGAGAAAGACTAGGAACCCGAAAGTGTGACTAGACTTGTCCAAACAGCGTAAACTTGACGCGGGGTTCCAAAACAAAACAATAGTAAACCGCTCTACTCGAGCAACAATAGTAAATAGAGCAATAAAGCATGCGTAAGTACATGATAGTAATAAAGTCCCAAACTAGTTTGTGGCCTCGGGAGATAAGATGTGAATCAAGCTCATGCGAAGGGGGATCCATAAAGTCTCCCACATGTGGATAATGCGATAGTCAAGGAACATGTGTCAAATACTCATGTCTTAGGTGGACATAAGTGGGCGGGATAAAAGCCAGATCTTAACTATTGCCCACCGGTTTATTAGTTATATCTATTCCCAATATTTTAATTATCAAGTTGTGATTATAACCATGATCATCTCCACCGTTAAGCATGTGCCAACCTCCCGACAACTTTGGAACTCGATAACTCGAACTGACACCTCACAATGTAAAGTGCATAAGTAAAGAGCTCGGGTATAAGGATAACCGAGGCACACGGGGACGACGATATTTTACCGAGTTCCTCCCAACAAGGGAGTACGTCTCATTGGAGGGGTGAGCGGTACTAAGACCACCAACGCCACAAAGGCCTCACCCTATTCTCCCGAGCATCCACCACGCGGGCAAGCACCTGTTCCACTATGGGACACTTGAGGGTGGTCACCGAACCCGTACAAGATTGAGGCTATCTCCACAACTTAATTGAAGGCTCCCAAAAATCGCCACCAAGGACTCAATCTTGGGGGAGCTTCACAACTTAATTGAAGACCCTAAGAACACACCACAAAGGCCACACAATCGCCTAGGATTCCAAGAACCCAAGAGGGACAAGCTTCAATGAATATCACCAAAAAAATCCGCTGGAGAGAACACAAACTGATGCACCTAATGCAAATGGCAAGAACACCACAAAGATGCCCCAAATCTTCACTCTCAAGTTCCAACAAGGCTACTAAACCAATTGGGGGAACAGGAGAGGAAGAACACAAAAGGGGAACACAAAATGCCCCAAAGATCTAGATCCCAAAGATTCACTCACAAAGAGATGATTTGGTTTGATCAAATTATAGATCTAGATCTCCTCTCTCTACCTCTCAAATATGAGCAAGAATCAATGGAGAGAGAGAGACATAAATCAAGCTTCAAAGAGTAAGAGCAAATGGGGCTAAGCTTAGACAAAAGGAAGGAAGAAGCAACCTCTTGACAAAAGAGAGAGAGAGAGAGATTAAATGGAAAAGAGGATCTACTTGTTGGGGAAATTCACGTGCCAGGGCCGGTAGTACGATGGGCTCGGTACTACCGTCGGCAGCCCAGCACGCCAGGGAGAGATCAGGTCAATGCGGGCGGGGCAGCAAGCAGTGATCGAGCCAGGGGATCGGGGGAAGCGCAGCAGGGCGAGGCAAGCGAGGCAAGGCGGAGCGAAGCGAGCGCGAGAGTGGGCTGAAGCAAGCGAGGCGACCTGCTGGACGAGCAGCGACGATGGGAACCTGGCGAGCTGTAGTGGGCCGAGCGAGGTGAGCCGGCCCAAACAAGCGGCAGGGGAAGAGCGAGCGGGCGAGGGAGATCGAGCGGGGCGGTTGCGTAGGGGATCGGGGCGTGTGCGGGAGAGCGAAGCGAGCGAGGCAGCGGGGCGACCTGGGAGCGCGAGCAGCTGGGCGACGCTGGGCTAGCCCAGTAGTACCGTCCCACCCGGGCGGTACTACCGCTTTGGGCCGGTACTGCCGGCTAGGCCTACCAGGCGAGGTTGAGAAGAGGTCCGTGGGAACAGGTGCCTCTGGTGGCCCATCCGATATTACCGGACGACCCAAAAACAGAAAACCCTTTTTTCCTTTTCAAATCAAATAAGGCAACTTACAAACTTCGATAACTTTTGAATAGTGACTCTGATTGACCTGAATCCAATTGCGTTGAAAAGAGGACGACAAGAGCAACCCAACTAAAAGTAGAATATTGGATATCACCAAGTGACAAAGTATCAAGTATTATAATGTGCGATACCTCACTTGGTGAGCATCCGAAAAACCTCCGAGATCAAAAACGCAACAAGGTATAAAAGGAAAATCTGTTTTTAATGAACAAGAGCTTGTTATGAAGATTACCACAAGCTCTATATCCTCACATGGATATAACCAAATAACAACTAAATATTATGGTGCAAGTATGCAAAGGTTTGAGCTCTCTCCAGCCTCTCTTGATAGTACGACTATCTATCCTAAACCCGGTCTCTCAACTACCAACACGAGACCAGCAAAAGGGAAAACCTATCAAGAATACCTTTGCCTTGAGCACAATTTGACCTTGTCTTCATCGATCCATGATCACCGAGGATGGAAAGCATCAAACATGAGATCTTCTAGGGATGACGCATTTTGAGCTTGCACAACGCATCTTCTTCATATCTTCCACCTTGGAGCCAACACATACTCCAAGCGATGCCAATAGAAAATTCCTACAAGTGCACTTTAATACACACATTAGTCCATAAGGATTGTAATTAATTACCAAAACCACACATAGGGCCCACATGCTCTTTCAGTCGTGCTCACGCGGGAGGAGGAGAGCGGCGGCAGGGCCTGAGGTAGGCAACAGTGCAGAGGTTGAAGGGGCGACATGGCCGACCAAGGAGGAGACAAGGGCGAGCGGTGGGGGTGCTGCAGGGAAGGAGGCCGAGGGAAGGGCGCTCGCGGTGGCGCGGATCGATGGGGTAGGAGGCTCGACGAAGGGAAGCCCGCCAGGAGAGAGGGACGCGAGGACCACCGGCCATGTCAGAGTAGAGAGCGACGAGAGGTGCGTGGTGGTGCGCATGGAGGAGCTCCGAGGAAGGCAGCACGTGGCCAAACAGGGGCATCGATGCTGCTAGGCGCGCAGGCGGCAGGGCAAGGCGTCGGCGTTGGCGATTGCAGGAAGGAGGGTCTCACGTGTGGAGGAAGCAGGGGCACTTGCGACGTTAGATGGAGCTTGGAGGGGGGCGCCCACAGGGGTGGTGGGGGATTGAGAGGAAGAGACAGGGTGGGTAGGAACCGCGTGCGGTACATGTGGTGTTGAGTCATGTCACGTGGGTGCGTGCCGCTGTGTGTGTCTCACGATGGGTGTTGTTGTGTTGAGTTAGGTATGTGTGCATGTGTTGTGTATCCAGGTGTGTGTTCGCGTGAGTGTGTGCGTGACAGTGTGGTGTGGTATGTGTCTCCATCGGTTGGTGGGTTCGTGTCATGTTGAACCTACGACGGGGTGTGGAGGTCTGGGTCGGTTAGGGTTTAAGGTTAGATGTTAGGTTTGGGGTGGCCGACTGGGCTTTTGGGCCTGGCTGGTTGCCTCCCTCCAAAAAATAAGTTATGTATTTATTATTTTTCTATGTTATTTTAAAGGCTTTTTTGTAAATAGTTTAGACAAATAATTTGAGCATGATGTCATGATGATGCAAAAAAATAAAATAACAAGAAATTTTCTAGTAATGGTTTTCCCGGGGTGCTACAATTCGACAGCACTAACAAGGATCTCGTCCCGAGATCTGCTCCATGGTACGGGGAAGAAGGTGATGATCGGATTGCTTCGTGTAGATCCTCGCGACACCACTAACAAGGATTGTTGCTCCATCCTGAAATTGTCGACACCACCAACAAGAGGTCATTGCCCACGTTCTTGGAGAGAACACTCCGTAAAAACAAAGACGAAGTTTAAGGTCTCAAAAGATAAGTCCACCTTAAACTTCTGTGGAATGAGTAAAATTGCATTAATCCACCAATTCAATGTACAAAAGCGAATGATAAGAGTAGTGGTATGGTAGCTACTCCATCCCGCACCTAAAGCATTACTCTACACGTGAACAGGAGAAGCATGCAATCCAACTCTCGGAATTCATACTAAAGATCTTAACAAGAGGTGTTCTGAAACTTCGGAAGACAAAGGAGTGATGCAGGATCTTTATCGGATCTGACATAGAGGATGATGTTGTCGAGTTGGAAAACATCGAAACGTATAAATAAAAAAATTAGTGAATTTTGGGTCAAAGGAAAGATACAACAGATCAAAGATTCCCTAGATAGAATGAAGATCGGATGTAGAAGCACTATTAGAAGAGGAAGAAATCGAAATCCTAAAGGTATGACAAAAACCCAACCACGAGAAATCCTGGACTTGAAGGAAGGTAAGAAAGCAGATTCAAAACATGCAAAGGTAAGAGAAGAATAACATAGACGTAAGGAGTAAAAGCAGAGCTATTCAGATCTATCCAATGGCTTTTGCAAAATAGTTTTAACACTCTACATCGTCCATTAGCTAGGTTACCCTACATGCTGGACTAGTGGGGTATTGAAAACCAAGGCTCTGATGCCACTTGTAACACCCTCGAATCGGCCCTATGTAGATTTTAGCGCTTCCCGCCAAACCCGCATAGGAACGATTCAAAGATGCTCACCAGACACTTGTGTGCGGGTGGAAAACAAAATAATATCATTACACAATAGTTCAGGATGGGACCAACACAAGAACATATATATATATATATACAACAGTGACTCAGCGAGTCAAGAATACAAATATGCATTAGAAAGATCCAAATCACATTGAAAACAATACAACATCTGAGTACGGATAAGATGCAAATTGAACTAAGAATCCTAAAGAATAACCAATGGCGTCCATAACCCTGTCCAAGCCAAGCCGGAAGGGTAACCTTGCTAACATCGTTGAACTCATACTTGTCAAAGCAAAAGGGGTGCCAGCAAAGGGCAACATAAAAAGGGAGCGGTCAGTACTGAGGCTAGTACACGACGGGTCTTATAATCTGGTGGCTCTCGCCTACATAGGTATGGTGAGCTTAGCGGAAGCAAAACATGCATTAAACAACCTACAGATACTGATACAACTGTTGGCTATCAGAGAGAGAGAAGAGAGACCTATTCAGATCCAACCTGATACTTACATCAAACATACCCATCCTGGAGTTTCCCCTCGAGACCAAACAAGGAAGTCCTTCCAAGAAACTCACATAGTTGGCAATTTTAATTAAGCATTCTATTGAAGTTGCAACACTTACTAGTCAGAGATAGATAACATATGACATTCCAATATCACCAGTTGTTGGCACTTTTAGTTAACCATTTTGTTGTAGTGGAGTTGATTACTAGTCATGCCACATCCAAATTTATAGCACTACTTTAGTTTGTATTGTCCATGGTTGAGACACTATGATCCAAGTAGTCCATAACCACATACATGACTTTTCGAAAAGATTTACCCTGCAGGGGTGCACAAATAGCAACACACGCACGATCAACCTCAGGAAAAACTAAATAAAAAGTAACGCGACATCACGACAAAGCATTCACATGATTCAAAAATGATTGGGGGTCACTCCACTAAGCTACTCGCTACGAATTTGGTCGGGCTCCGAGATGGACCAAGGGGTTTGCAACGACGGCTGAGAAGGACTGGGAACCCGAAAGTGTGACTGGTGTTGTCCAAATAGCGTAAACGTGGCGCGGGGTTCCAAACCAATATAGTAGTAAACCGCTCTCCTCGAGCAACAATAGTAAATAAAGCATGGCATAAGTACATGATATTAATAAAGCCCCAATCTAGTTTGTGGCCCCAAGAAATTAGATGTGAATCAAGCTCAGGCAAAGGGGTATCCATAAAGTCTCCCACATGTGGATAGTGCGATAGTCAAGGAACATGTGTCAAGTACTCGGGTCTTAGTGGACACAAGTGGGCAGCATAAAAGCCAGATCTCAACTATTGCCCACCGGTGCAACTTTATTAGTTATATCTATTCCCAATATTTTAATTATCAAGTTGTGATTATAATCATGATCATCTCCACCGTTAAGCATGTGCCAACCTCCCTACAACTATGGAACTCGAACCGACACCTAAGCAAGCAACTACAACTCGCAAGGCCAACTATATACTAAAACAACGGGCAATAGGGAGTGACCAAGGTAATATAGGCTGCAAGGAGTATAAATGGTATGGAAACTAAAGCATCACAACACGGATAGCAGTAGAGAGAAGTAAAGCCATAAAGCGAAAAATAGGTAGCTAAGGGGAGAATGCTCGCCTGATAACCATAGCTGAAGATACATATCCGAAGAAATTGTCGAAGCTCACAACATCTCATCGTCCTATTCGAGAAGAAGGAAAGCACTAAAAGAAACACCAGATGCACTATTTAGTACTACGGGAGAAAATCCGATATGTTCATGATATGATGCATGGCATGGCAAGATATAATGCAACTTAGCACTATTAAGTGGAATCGGAATTCTAACAATTAAATAGAAGGTTCAAATTTTTTAGTTACCTCTCAATTTAAATGTTGACTTAACAAGACAAAACATGGTATCGGTTTGCTACACAAATTTAAATGGAGGCGGAATAAGACAAAGACATCCCGCATATAGTCTCCATATTTAATTAATAGATGAATTCCTATTTAACCCAAACCACATGATAATATGTATCCAAGCATGAACATGAACAATTTAATATGCACAAGGTATATGACATATTATAAAAATAGGGGTGGGTTTAGATAGGGGTCACACATTTAGGTCCGAAGCTCTTAGGTGTGGAGGGGTTCGGGTATAGGTCACACATTGGGGTTCGGAACCGAGGGTCTTGGGGTCCACGGGATCGGTCTTCGGATTCGGGATTCGGGTCTTCGGGTTCCATGAAGGAGAGCTCGATGTTCCATGTCGGAGGCCTTGGACTCTGGTAAGGAGATCTTGGGATGCGGAATCGGATTGGTCTTGTCGATGAGAAGATCTTTCCGTCCCCAAACTCGGCTTTGGTTCCTCTTCGGAAGAACTTGGCGATGGTCTCATACTCAATCAAATAGGCGATGCCACGGATGTTTTGTCTCTGTGTACAACACTGTTGCACACAAGGCTGAACGGAGATGGACGTAGCCTTATCCATCGGGCTATTGTACTAGCATGACACCAACACCACCTGTAGCCATACAACATATTCACAAAGGTGGGCCGCAAAAAGGCAGCAAGGCAAGCACGTCAATAGTAGTAGCTTCTCCGGATGGACATCACCACTTCACGGTTTTCGGGTGCTGGAGGGAGACACATCCAAGGCACCATCCAAGGCCACATGTCGACGAAGGGGGCCCGATCGCAGAGCTTGGTCGGGTTGAGGCGAAATCAGGAGGGCGACCACGACGCCTGGGGCTGGCAAGGTCGAGGTGTAGCCCCTAGGCGATGACGCTGCGCTGGCACGGGGCACGGCGATGCTCGGAGGCAAGATGACGGCAGGCAATGGCGGAAGTAGAGGTGGCTATCCCTAGGCTTGTCGTGCTCGCGCTTAAGGAGGATAGCGGCAACAGGGCCTAAGGCTGGCAGTGGGGCAGAGTTTGGAGGGGCGGCGCGACCGGCCAAGGAGGCGACAAGCGAGAGCGATGGGGGTGCTGCAGGGAAGGAGGCCAAGGGAAGAGTGCCCACAGCGGCGCGGCTCGACGAGGTTGGAGGCTCGACGAAGGGGAGCCCGCCAGGAGAGAGGGATGCGAGGACCACCGGCCATGGCGGAGTAGAGGACGGCGTGAGGCACGTGGCGGCACGCATGGTGGAGCTCCGAGCAATGCGACGCGTGGCCAAGCAGGGGCGTCGATGCCGTCGGGCACGCGGACGGCGGGGCAAGGCGCCAACGCTAGCGACTATAGGAAGGAGGTGCTCACACGTGGAGGGAGCAGGGGCAGTGGCGGCGGCAGATGGAGCTTGGAGGGAGGGGCTCCCGCAGGGGTGGTGGAGGATCGAGAGGAAGAGACGGGTGGGTGGGAACCGAGTGTGTTGCGTGTGGTGTTGAGTCGTGTCACGTGGGTGTGTGTCGCTATGTGTGTCTCACGATGGGTGGTGTCTTGTTGAGTTAGGTGTGTGTGTGTTGTGTATCCAGGTGTGCGTTCGCGTGAGTGTGTGGTGTGGTGTGTGTCTCCAATGGTTGGTGGGTTAGTGCCGTGTTGAACCGGCGGCAGGGTGTGGGGGTCTGGGTCGATTAGGGTTTAGGGTTAGATGTTAGGTTGGGGGTGGCCGGCTAGGATTTTGGGCATGGCTGGCTGCCTCCCCCCAAAAAATAAGTTTTATATTTATTATTTTTTTGTGTTATTTTAAAGGCTTTTTTGTAAATAGTTTTAGACAAGTAATTTGAGCATAACATAAAGTTTTGATTTGAGATAAAAGAGAGAGTGATATAAAAAAGTATTGTTTTCCAAAACTATTTTTGAGACAAAGATATGCATGATGTCATGATGATGCAAAAAATAAAATAACAAGAAATTTTCTAGTAATGGTTTTCCTGGGGTGCTACAATTCGACAGCACTAACAATGGATCTCGTCCCAAGATCCGCTCCATGGTACGGGGAAGAAGGTGATGATAGGATTGCTTCGTGTAGATCCTTATGACACCACTAACAAGGATTGTTCCTCCATCTTGAAAGCATCGACACCACCAACAAGAGGTCACCTTTAACATCCGTGGAATGAGTAAAACACATTAATCCACCAATTCAATATACAAGAGCGAATGATAAGAGTAGTGGTATGGTAGCTAGTCCATCCCGAACCTAAATCATTACTCTACACATGAACATGAGAAACATGCAATCCAACTATCGGAATTTGGACTGAAGATCTTGACAAGAGGTGTTCTAAAACTTCAGAAGACAAAGGAGTGATGATGTCGTCAAGTTGGAAAACACCGAAAGGTTCTTTATCGGATCTGATGTAGAGGATGATGTCGTCGAGTTGGAAAACACTGAAAGGTATAAATAATTTTTTTAGTGAATTTTGGGTCAAAGGAAAGATACAACAAATCAAAGATTCCCTAGATAGCATGAAGACCGGATGTAGAAGCACCGTTGCAAGAGGAAGGAATCGAAATCCTAAAGGTACAACAAAAACCCAAACATGATAAATTCTAGACTTGAAGGAAGTTAAGAGAGCATATTCAAAACATGCAAAGGTCAGAGAGGAATATCATAGAGGTAAGGAGTAAAAGATGTATCCAACGGTTTTTGCAAAATAGTTTTTGCAAACTATTCAGATATATCCAACGGTTTTTGCAAAATAGTTTTGACACTTTACATTGTCCGTTAGCTAGGTTATCCTACATGATGGACTAGTGGGGTATCGAAAACCACTTGTAACACCCTCGAATCGATCCTATGCAGATTTTAGCGCTTCCTGCCAAACCCGTATAGAAACGATTGAAAGATGCCCACCAGGCACTTGCATGCGGATAGAAAACAAAATAATACCATTATATAGTAGTCAACGATGGGACCCACACAAGAACATATATATATATATATACAATAGTGACTCGAGAATACATATATGCATTAGAATGGACCAAATCACATTGAAAACGATACAACATCCGAGTACGGATAAGATGCAAATTGGACTAAGAGTTTTGAAGAATATCCAATGGCGTTCATAACCCTACCTAGGCTAAGCCACAAGGGTAACCTTGCTGACGTCGTTGAACTCATACCTGTCAAAGCAAAAGGGGTGCTCACAATAGGCAAAGGAAAAATGGAGCGGTCAGTACTAAGGCCAGTACATGGCGAGTATTAAAATTCGGCGGTTTTCGCCTACATAGGTATGGTGAGCTTAGCGGCAGCAAAGCATGCAGTAAACAACCTACAGAGATTGGTACACCTGTCGACTATCAGAGAGAGAAGAGAGATCTGTTCGGATACAACCATGTTATTTTAAAGCCCTTTATAAATAGTTTTAGACAAATAATTTGAGCATAACCTAAAGTTTTGATTTGAGATAAAAGAGAGAGTGATATAAAACAAAGTAGTGTTTTCCAAAACTATGTTTGAGACAAACATATGCACGATGTCATGATGATGCAAAAAAATAATAATCTAGTAACGGTTTTCCCGGGGTGCTACAATGTCATTCTCCTAATGACATGATGCCGTTATTAATTGATAACTCATGTCCATGGTTAGGAAATGATGGTTGTGAAATATAACCATTTTTTATCTGCATTTAAACCAGATATAATTCAAGTATTTGATGAAATGTCTCTCTAGGCTTACCACTAATCACTAATTATTACAAAGATGAGCAAATCTTCTCTTTGATTTTTGTCCTTGCAGAGAATACACTTTCATGGAGAAATCTAGGATAATTAATGAAGATTTGCGAGTTTCCAACATTCAAAAGCCATAGAGGCCATAGAGGCAAGTTCCATATGTCTTAGCAACCATCGGTTGGGCAGGCATCACCGTACCATGTGTTACCACTTTCGCCGAGTCAAACAAAAGAATTTTTGTGAAGGAGCCTATATGAAGTGACCTGACCCGGTAGGGGTCCAAATCTCTGTGTAATTTAGTGTTAGTCCTAGATCGACTCGCTAGCACACATAGTTCTACCCGTGAATCCTCTCCTGAGCGTCGACACTAGTCAGCGAGATTTTCTGCCCACCTTGTGGAGCACTTGTAATGAACAGACTCATGCAAGCGAAAAACTAAAATTTACTCATGTTTGTATGCGCTCATGGTATCTCTATTGTGTCTCACATGAGTGGGGGCTGGGTATGGTGCCAACACTTGGGCCCGCCCCTGAGTGATCAGTGTTAATCACTGATCTAGAGTTAATCACCGAACCCGAGTTAGCACAAAGGAAGCATGGTTAGGCATCACAGTCGCAAGTATTGCACTTTGATCAAATCTACATAGATATAGAAATATTGGAATATCATAGTATTGACAAGTATAGTTTTGTTTTAAGAAAGTTTGACTTTCGACTGAGTGTGTTTATAGGTATACATGACAACATTGAAAGTTTAATTGACTGATAAACCATCATTGTATACACTAGAAAACAAAGTCTCGCTTTGTCACCAAAACAAATGCTCCAATACATTATATGATAATAGTGTTAATGTCAAATAGGTGACATTAATGATTTTCAAATATTATACAGATCTGGTAACACAGATTTAGGACAGGAAATTTTCTTGGCAAGCATGATCAATAAACATATATGTGATATGGTTTATGATTAGTAACAATGCAACTAGATTATTAGTACTCTATATAAGTGGGATACTGAAGGAGATATGGCCTAGAGACAAATAATAGAGATGTTTATTATCATATCTCATTAGTTCATAATAGTTTTATATCATGTTATAACTGTATCAATCGGAAACATTGATACATGTGTGATATATGAACAAACCAAAAGGTCCCTATTAGCCTCTATTCAACTAGTTTATTGGACAGTTGATGATCAAGGTTTTCTAATCATGGTGCATTTATGCCAACTGACAATGAAGTCATGTCATCTGGAAAATTATGTGACGAACATTACCCACCTATGATTGTTGCAACACGGTCAAGTCACAAAGTTTCTTTTTGACATAAGGTGAAGTCACAAAGTTTACTATTGCAATAGTTAGAAACGAAGTGTCCTAATTATTAGACTGTGAGATCATATTTAATCACTATCACCCGAGACTGCTTTGACCACATCAACCGTCATGACCATAATTGGATGACTATGAAGGTGTATGTTGGGTATTCCAGAGGGGTAGGTTGAGGCGTATGTATCAAGATCGGGATCTATTCTTCTGTGTGATGGGAATATACACTGGGCCCACTCGCCGAATTACGTCCATAAAGCTGCGCAACATAGAACTAGGTCACAAGGATGAAATATCATGAGAACGAGTAAAGAAACACTTATCGGGAACGAGCTTGAACAAGGTATGTTGATACCTATGATCAGATATCGGATAAGTACGTTATCGAAGTGACAAGGGAATTGGATTCAATGTTAATGGTTCGAAACGATGTTGATATTGTGGAATGCATAGGGGTCACTATGGTCATCCCGGTCCCACTATTGATCATTGATTCGAGATCGTCTCGATCATGTCTAACACACTCCAGGGCATTACGACGGCTGGAGATCGTTCTAAATTTGATGGAATCATAGGAAGAAAGAGAAGAGAGAAACCAGAAGTGTTCTGTGAGAGAACCAGAATCATTCTAGGAGGATCAGAAGTTGTTCGGAATGAACCAAAAGGAGTTCTGGGTCGAAATAAATTTAATAATATGTATTTCATATTAATTATTGGAATTAACATTAAATAAATATTTAAATTAAATTTATTTGGGCAAATTACTCTAATGGGCCATGTCCCTAGAGGGGACAAGGCCTAAGAGGGCAAACTGCCCAAGGAGGGGGCCAAGACTCCGCCGCCCAAGGCCCCCCCCGGCCGACCCGGTGCCACGTGCGGGGATGGGGTGCAACCAGCCGGTCTCCCATGGAGCCTCCCCATCTCACCTCCTCCTTTAGTCCCACCCCGAGAATTGGGAGAAACGGGTCTCCCCGTTTTCCCTATATAAGGAGTTGCATAGGGGTGGGGAAAATACAACTAATATTTCTCTAAGGCATTTTCCTAAGAGGAAGAACTCTCTCTCTATCATTCCCTTTTGTGGTGGCGCTATCCCTAGAAGGACTATACGCGCAATAGACAATATCACTGTGGCACGCCATTGTGATGTAGTGATTTTGTCCAGGAGATCTACTTCCGTAATCTCGGCAGGGATCACAGATCTGCGAGTCATCGTATTGCATCGTACGTGTGCAATACCTCGGGGGTGCTACCACGTGTGGCACTGGACCATCGTATGAGGACCTGGAAAAGGGGTGACTTGCAGGAGCTTCGTGACCTTAAGGTTGGACGAGTACGACTATATCATCCATGTTCTGCATGAGCGTTAAATTCTTATGGTCTACATGGGTATGTTACCGATGTGTCTTTATGTTACTACATTACTCAATGGCTAAGTGTGTTATGTCGTAGGATTTTTTTTGTTTTCTGCCACGGAACCCCTTCAAGCGGATCATCAGATTCATCTCCACCATAGGAATCAAGGAGGGAAGCCGAACATCGCTGGAATCATCGTCTTCTGTGGTAGACCTCGCTAGTATCCATAGTTTCAAGCTCATCTCTGGCGATCCCCGTCCTCGTTGAGAATTCCATCATCTGCACTATGAGCTTGTGCATCTTCAGCTAGTACCTATGCATCTAGGGGTAGCCCATAGCCTAGTTCTCCATAGCTCGCAGGAGTGCACCATCACAGTAGTTTTATTCGCCGTCTCTGGTGACCATTCAAACCATGTCATAGCTCGTTAGGTACGCAACATTCCTAGGAGTTGAACGCCACCTCTCGCGCATCCTAGGGCAACCTAAAATGGGCGGCGCCATCGTTCACTGACATGCTGACGCCACATTCCTGGTGATGACATTACCCGTGGGGCCCATGAACCAGTTTGCGTGAGTCCACTTGCCCTAGTGGTAGTTGCCGCGAACTAGGTCCCACCTGTCATTAACTCTGGCTAGATCTACCCTAGTAAAAAAACTCACTTAACCATGTGGTAGCTGACCTGTCCTTAGACCCCACACGCTGCACATGTCCACATGTGTAAACTCAATCTATTGAATAAAAATTCTAGAAAATGATTTGAACTTATAAAATTCATAACAAAATATTCAGAAAAATAAAATCTTTTTATCTATAACAAAATCTCATACACTTGTACGGAATAAAGATTTAAGAGTAAATAAAATTTTTACGTACACTTTCATAAATTCAAATGTAAAGAAAATTCCAAATAACCAAACCAAATTTTAAATGGAAAACCAATAGAACTTTGTCTTTCTAATTAAAAAAATCATGACTTGATTTCTTTGATTAAAATAAATTACAATAAAAATAGTTATGTGATTTAAATATCAATTTAAATATAGTAATAAATCCAAGCAATAAATAAATAAATATATATAATTGATAAAAACACTTCAAAACTAATATTCTTATTTGCGAATAATAGTAAACAACATTTCTTCAAAATTTACAATTCCTTAGTTTAAAATGTAATAAAATACCTAAAGAAAGATAAATAACACGCCCGCATATAAAAAGGAACCAATCTTTTATTTTAAAGTTTTAATAATAAAAATAAGATCTTAATAAAATAAAAGAACATTATCTCATACATTGGGTATAACACCTAAACGATAAATAATCCCAAGTATTAAATTTCGAAATAGAAGTACATTTAGCCTTAAAAGAAAATGTTCTTCAAAAGTTATTCTTTTTGCGAAAATAAAGAAAGTCAAAATGATTTATCTTCTTAAAATCTTGAACAACTTAAAAGAACATCCAAAGTAATATTTTTACTAGTTAAAAAGTAATGATGCATTACCTTGTTGTGATATTGAACTTTGAGTAAACATATTGATTACTTGAATTTTGTAGAAGGAGTGATGTAAATCTAAACCTAACTCAAAACAATAAGAAATCACCAACCCAAACCTAAGTCAAATCCATAAATGAAACCAATGGGGGATTAGTAGCGAGGGATTAAAATGCTTGCATATCATACCTTATGCATAATAGCATATTGATAATCTTTTAAACATTAGTTCTTACTGGACCGATGATGCTATCATTTGAATTTCGATCTTTCGATATCTAGGTAGAAGTGCTAATTGCATAGTCTTGCAACCAGGAGGTAAGTTCATTCTTAAATTTCCTTTGAACTGCTTTCTAAAAACTATTTTCAAAAAGTCACTACATTCAAAAGCAAATAATTTAGTTTTACTAATGGAATGAATTGTAAAATGATGGGCGATAGAATCATGGTTGGAATACATGGTTGGGAAGCCATGTGGTGGAGATTCCAGCGTGCGGGGAAAGTACACATATGATAAATACAAATGGAGCTATTTATTCGTGTGTCGTATAGACCATGTCGACCACGGACCTTGGAATGAGGCATGAAAGTCAGCTAAGTCGGGATGTGATCTAGAGTGGAGATCATCAGCTGGGATCCCGTAACATACCCATCCTATGTTGCAGGATTACAATATAATAAGGGATGTCAATCGTGTGTAGGTTCCATGACCGAAGTTCATTGCAAAGGATAGGCAACAAGCTCGTGGAGAAGGCTAGTGATTCACGAGTCTTTAGACTAGGACTCATACCCAAGGAAGTGTCAATGAGTATGTATCCCGAACAGTGCAACAAGGCTAAAGACGTTTGTGGGAAAAGTAGCACACCTCTCGAGAGTGTATAAAATGTGACATGTTACTCACTATCCTTCACAGGATTGCGAACATAGTGGGAAAGGGACTTTGTGAAGTCCTGTAAAACCCATTAAGGCTAATGGGCACAGTTTTCGAAACTAGAACTTACCTTTTCTAAAAACCCGATTTCAAAAACTTGCATAAGTCTAGGATCTCTATTCCATGGCAATAGAGATAGTGCATCAAAACACACACATAGTATAAACTTGCTGAGTACACTCGTAATCAATCTATCCACCTTAAACCCTTACTTAGGTTAAGAAGACAATGGCGAGACTACAAACAAGGAGCTAGAGGACATAGGAAGCCTTCTACGAGGAGCTAGATTTAGATCAATAGAGTCAAAGAAAACAAATAGTACCATTAGTATTAGTGGAGATTAGACCAAACCTAGATGGGAACCAATTCCCACCGACAGGCATCATACCGTTAGGGCATTGTCGATGAAGAAATGGTCAACCATCAATTATCGAGATAGACTTAGAAGTAGATGTAGTACTAGACTAGTCTACTAGTTACTCCTTGTGGACTTCGGTTTGAACAGGAACTTACCTGACAAATTCATTGTCTCGTCGAAGTTCTGAAGATCTTCTATAAAGATCTATGATATGAACACTATAGTTATATCTTGGACCCTCAATGTTTTTATTGTACTACCTAGTTGGGTGTAATATTCATGGAACAAAGTTCCATAAGTGTTATGCCAACAACTTGCGCACTACAACATGTAGTAGTGTGATGGGTCACCGCAAATTTTCAACGAATTTGGAACTAACGTATCAACATTGACACGAAACTACGATGTGACCGAGGCAGGGTCCTTTCCAGCGAGGACGACCAGAGCATACGGTGGGGAGGAGAGGCCATAGACCTCTTCCCCATGGCCGACATCGGTGGCCGAGGATGAGAAGCATCGACTACCAAAGGATGCAGAGCTGCGGTGGTGGTGGCAGAGCGGGGCGACAACGAATGTGTGCTGGAGGCGGAGTGGGTAGATGGTGCTGGGAAGGAACATGGGGCAGGTGAGTGGGCCGACGTGTGGGGTAGGTGTAGTGGCAGCGCGGGGTGCAAGTGCATAGAAGAAGAAGATTGCTAGGCAAAAAAGAAAGAAGAAAAAAGAAAAGGTGGGCCAGATTTGGGCCTTGCATTGTAGAGGTGGGCTATTTATTGTGTCTGCTTTGTACGGGTTTGTTTCATAACGTAAAAATCATTTTAAGTGACCTTTACATCGTCTTTAAGGTTACAATTTTATAGGATATGTTAGAGTTGGTCTAACCATAGCAATATTTGTCGTATCAAAGAGGGGGTTTAAAAGAATTTTGCGACATGGTAATTGGTATAACTTCTCCATTATAATTTTCCTCGAACACCACACTACAAGATTCTACAACAGTTGTGGAAAGCTTATT
This sequence comes from Avena eriantha, assembly GCA_910589775.1. Classification (NCBI taxonomy): domain Eukaryota; kingdom Viridiplantae; phylum Streptophyta; class Magnoliopsida; order Poales; family Poaceae; genus Avena; species Avena eriantha. The sequence continues at coordinate 127,166,331 of OU342745.1, forward strand.
GTATACTCTATAAGTGTGGGATTCGGCACCATAACCAACAAAAATGCCTTCTAAAGCCTTAGACTCGAATTTAGATAAACGAACTCCTTTAAGGAGAAAGAAACACTTACAACCAAATACCCGGAAGTAGGAGATGTTTGGCTTGTTACCGGTAAGTATTTCATAAGGAGTCTTGTCCAAGATTTTTTGGAGGTAGACCCGGTTGGATGAGTGGCATGCGATAGAAATTGCTTCAGCCCAGAAATTATATGGTGACTTGAACTCAGCCAACATTGATCTTGCCATATCCATTAAAGTCCAGTTCTTCCTGTCGGCTACACCATTTTGTTTAGGGGTGTATGCAACGGAATGTTGGTGTCTTATCCCGTCTTCACTTAGGAATTCATTTAGAGTGTAGTTCTTGAACTCGGAGCCATTATCGCTTCTAATTGCCAGAATTGGGAGATTGTGTTGATGTTGAACCTCGTTGGCGAAGTCAATGACCGTTTGTTGTGTCTCGCTGTTAAACTTGAAGAAATAGACCCATGTATATCTTGAATAATTATCAACAATTACGAGGCAATATTTCTTCCCCCCGAGGCTTGCATGAGATGGAGGACCAAAAATATCCACATGAAGGAGCTCCAAAGTCCTCGTTGATGAAATAATGGTCTTCCATCGATGGGGAGAGTCATGCATTTTTCCTTCAACACAAGCCCTGCAGACACGATCTTTGGCAAAGGAAACTTTTTGTTTTAGTCCAAGGATGTGGCCACCCTTGTGAAGACTTTGCAAAGTTCTCATATTGATGTGGGCTAGTCGGTGATGCCATAGCTAACCCGCGTCGGCATTTCTGAAGAGACACATCGGACCTGTAGTGGTTTTCCCCAAGAAGTCCACCACATACAGGTCATTTTTGACATATCCCACGAAAGCGACCTATACAGACTTGATCCACAAGAGTACCACCAAATCACCATCATGAAAACTACAAAGCCCATCTTCCCAAGGGCACGAACTGAAAGTAAATTGTAACCAAGGGTCTCAACAAGCATGACGTCCACGAGAGAGATATCGTGAGCAACCACAACTTTGCCAAGACCCAATACCTCAGATTTTGACTTGTCACCATAGGAGACGGTTATGTGATCATGGTTTGGCTGCATCTCCGAGATGATCTCCTTGCTTCCGGTCATATGACTAGTGCACCCGCTATCGAGCACCCATTTGGACCCACTAGAAGCATAGCCCTGCAAGAAAGTTACTTCTTGGTTTTAGGTACCATTTTCAATGGGTCCTCTCACGTTAGTGACAAGGGTCTTGGGAACCCAAATAGACCAAGATATGTAACTATCAAATGGACCTACATAGCTAGCATAGACATCACCATAATAATCACAAAACAATTCATAATTAGGATTATTAGCCCCTGCAAAACCAACATAGTTAGTCTTGACATTAGTGGTGGTACTTGTCTTTGGTTGAGCAGTTTTGCTCTTCTTCTTCTTCTTCTTCTTCTTCTTCTTTCTCTTGCGAACATAACCAAGACCTTATTTTCCATTGTTTGTCCTTTGCTTGCTAAGCACCTCATCAGGGAATTCTTTACCTTTATGTTGAGATTCCTTTACAAGTTCTTCTTTTAGCCTTGCATTTTCTTCAACAATATCTTCATGCCCACACGAAGGAGTGGAGGTGCTGCGCATATCATACTTGTCCAATTGAGTTTGGAGCTGATTACGAGACTCATTTAGAGTAGAATGTTCACTCTCCAATGCCTTGTGGGCAATGTCAATTTTCTCAAACTTCTCTAAGAGTCTAGCATGAGCAGCCCCAAAATCAATCTTATCCTTCTTAAGTTTCTTTACCTTAGCAAGGCATTGTCACGTTCTTTTATGAGATGGGCAACAACCTCTTCATGTGACTCCTCAATTGACTCAAGTTTCTCCTCTAAAGAAACGCGAGCTTCCTCTTCTTCCTCTAAGGCATTCTTCCAAGAGGCTATCTCCAAGGCGTCTTCTCTTTCAATTCTACCCTTTTCTTCGAGAAGTTCTTCGGAATGAGAAAGTTGACTCATGAGAGCATCAAAATGAAGTTTGTGCTCACCTTGCAAGTTAGTGACAAAATTGTCCAAAGCAATAACTTCTTCTTTTATCTTAAGATTAGTATGATCATCCATATCCATATTTATATTAGTCTTAGGAAATGAAGAAGTAGAAGATGATACCTCGGACCCTCTTGCCATAAGGCAAGTGACATTGTTGTTGATGACATTTTCATTTGGAGAGTCGAAGAGCGATGTAGGGTTAGATGTGGTGGCTATATCAGCCACTTCTAGAGAACTATCTTCATCCTCTTCGTCTTCGCTCGCGGAAGAATATTCTTCTTGTGCCACCAAGACAATCTTGGGTTGCTTCTTGAATGGGACATTCTTTTTGATAAATGGCTTCTTTCGAGGTGCCTTGGACTTTTCTTTGAGGATGAGCCTGCCCCCATTGTCTTCTCTACTTTGATATGGACACTCAGCCACAAAGTGAATCGGTCTCCACAATTGTAACATGTCCTCAGTTTTGGCCCATTCTCTCTTTGCCCACTTGACCCATTCTTGCGCTCAAGTTAAGACTTTGGCTTGGCTAGGTCCTTCCAAAAGTTCCTTGCGTAGAAGGCCATGTACTCACCATGAGCACGCTTGACCTCCTCAGGACAGCCCATGGAGACAACATCATATGCTCTATCATCCTCATCTTGTTCAACAACATTGGCCTTTAGAGCAACATTAACTCCCTTTTGCATTCCAATTGCTCGAGAACGAGCATCTTTGGCATTCTTGGCGGCAGCTTTGAAGGCCGCCATTTCTTGCATGACTTCATTGGAAGTCATTTGGTGGTAGTTGTGTCTACCTTGCAAACTCTTCAAGTCCGTTGGCTCAAATGGCATGAAGGCACTCACTTATTTCCTTTTGATCCAAGCATCATCAATGTGAGTGGCTCCATGCTTTCTAAATGTTGTTGGAATGCTCTTGAGCCTTCTATACATGTCTTCATGGTCCTCACCATCCAACATGTAGAATCCTCCATCTTTATTACTAAGAGCATCGTACCTATTCCTTCTCATGGTTTCATTTCCAATGAATAGGTCGGTGAGAGCATCCCAAGCTTCTTTGGCAGTGTTGAAGTGCTCAATGTGGGGCATGTACTTGGGACCCACTCCGAGCTGAATCATGTGAAGAGCCGTTGCATTCAGTTGACTATCCATAACTTCTCTTCTAGTTAAGTTGGTGGGGCCTCCAATATGAAGGCCATCTTCGATAATCCTCCAAATCTCAATCGACAAATTGCATACGTGAGATTTTATTAAGAATTGCCAATGATTAAATGAGGATGCAGTAAGCTTGGGTGGACCACCCCTATTGTTTATATCAGGATGAGGGATACGTGGGTCGGGAGAATATAGGTGAGGGACCTCCTATAATCCTCCTTACCACTTCCCTTCTTGGAGGCGGAACCATTATGTTTCTCATCCACCACTTCATCTTCCTTGGATCCGGCATGAGCCTTATCCTTAGATAGAGGAGTGGTGGCCTCGGAGGAAGATGGAGATGGGGCTGTAGATGATGTGAGACGAGCAATCGTTTGCTGCATCTCTTCCATCTTGGTCTCAAAGGATTTCAACAAGGTTGTTTCCAACATCTTGAGGTCATCCATTGTGACCTTGTCCACAACCTCATTCCCATTTTCCTTAGTACCCATACTTATCTTAGGCGGTTAAGCCCGAATAAAGAGCCGACGCTCTGATACCAATTAAAATGGATCGTATGGGCACCTAGAGAGGGGGGGGGGCGAATAGGTGCTACTTAAAATTTTAATGCTTTTTCAATTTTAGGCTTGACACAAAAGGTAAATTCTCTAGATATGCGACTATGTAGAATTTCCCTATATGCAAACCCAACTAATAGCGAGTAAAGGCGAGTAAGAGTGAGGAACGAGGAAACCGTAGTGGAGCACGCAGAGACAGATGATTTGTTTTACCGCAGTTCCTTCCTTGTTAAGGGAAGTACATCTGCGTTGGAGGGGTGGGCGGTACTAAGACCACCACGCGACAATAGGCCTCACCCTGTTCTCCGATGGATCTCGCCACCAAAGGCTTGATCCACCTTTCCACTATTGGAACCCTTCGAGGCGGGAACCGGCGCCTTTACACAACTAGCGGGGCACAACTCCACAACCGAATTGGAGGCTCCCGTAATGACAACAAGCTGCCACAAGAACAATTGTTATCAATAACGAAACACAAGATCTAGATATTAATAAGAATACTAGATCGGGGATTCTCCAAGTGAATAGAGAGGAGTTGAAGCGCTTGATTCGTGATGACGATGAATGATGTCTGCTCCTTCAATTCCCCCAAAGATTGAAGCCTTCGGGTGGTTGAAGTCGGAAAAAATCCGTCCCATACATGGAATATCCGGGGGAAAATCCGCCCCCGGACAGAAGCTCACATGCGACCAGCCCTGGCCAAGATGGACAGGCCGGATTATCCGGCTCTTGATGGGGGCGGATAATCCGGCCCCAAAACACCAAAAACACTTCCCTGCAACACTTAGCACACATGAGAAACTCCACGGTATTGTTATCTAACACACAAAACACAGGGAACCATGAAATTTTCTTTTAGTCAGCTCATGCGCGTTCATGTCTACACCCGACGAGCCAGGCAGTACGGGTTGCCGCATCACTAAGCTATGTTTGACTGGCCAATTGAGTAGCCGTGATGTCTTTTATAAACAAATATGATGCCAAGATGGCGTGAGAGGCAAACTAAATGGTACACGCTGGCTGTTCTTCTGTACGCTCGGGATGACCTGCACCATCTATGGTCTACACTGACAAACAACATGGGTTCACGTCGTCACGTCAGCTCTAGACGGACCCCACGTCCGCAAGAAATTGCGGACAACATGGGCTTGCGACGCTTCATTGACTATGGGTGGCCCCATGACTGCGAGAAACCGCGAACGATATGGGCTCACGGCGCCATGTTGGCTTTCCGTGGGCCCCGCCACTCGGTGGGTACGGAGGTGTGCCACGCCGGAAACGCCTCTCACAAAGCCTAGTACTGCCCACATATGCTGACAACGGGCCCATGGCGCGCGCGCGGTCCACCATCTAGTGATGCGGGGTACGACGGTGCACACGACAAACGTACGCGGAAGGGGATCTTTCGCCCTGACCCATAGTGGGTTACACCTGATGGGATAGCAGAGCTTCGTTCGGATGTCGCCACATGTCCTTTTTAATGTCTATCCCACGGCCAAAAAGAACCGGGACAACATGGATATCATTTTGAGCCAAAATAATCCAGCACTATTATTTATTCCTGATTTCCTTGTTCATATTATGTTCACTATCCATGCTATAAATATATGTATTGGAAACTGAATACACATGTGGATAAGTAAACAACACAGAGTCCCTAGTAAGCCTCTCACTACTAGTTTGTTTTTCAAGCGATGATTAAGCTTTCCTAACCATGGACATGATGTCACTTGATAATGGGATCACGTCATTATAAGAATAATGTGATGGACATACCCAAATAATAATCATAGCTTCTGATCACATCGTTTAGCTTTGTTGCTATTGCTTTGTGAATATGTTAAGTATAGTTTCCTCAGACCATGAGATCATGTTACTCCTGGGCATCAGAGAAAGACCTTATGGACATAAAAATTCACTCTATAACTTGGTGATCATAAAGGTGGCTTTCATATATCTCTGATGGTTTCTGTTGGGTGAATCAAGATAGGGATTTGTTCCTTCATATGAAGTGTAAGATATCTCCGAGCCCTCTCGGTAATATAGCATCCAAGAGCTCAGTAACTAATGTGCTTAGTCATAGGGATCCTACACCATGTACGATTTAAGAGAACTTGCCGATAAAGAGATTGAATTAGCTATTGTGATATCAAAGATCGAATCTCGGACAAGTAACCTATCACGATACAAAGGAATTGTATACCGGATTGTTCTAATATTTGACATTGTGGTTCAATCGATAAGAACTTCGTTCAATATGTTGGAACCATTATGGGCATCCTGGTTCCATTGATGGTTATTGATTCCAGAGATGTCTCGATCATGTCTGCATATTCTCAAACCCATCGGGTCACACACTTAACCTTCGTTGTCGCTAGTCTTCATTAAGAATATGTATGGTGTGAATCAATTGTTGTTTCAGAGTCTTGGATGAGATCGTTGATATCACGAGGAGCTTCAGAATGGTCCAAAGGTAGAAAATTATATATGGCACCTCCTAATTTAGGGTTTCGAGAAAGTTTAGAATATTCTGTGTGAATAGAAGGTTCTAGAAAGTTCTGAGAGGGTCTGGTGGGTCGCACCTATGAGGTGGGGCAACATGGGCCCCTGTGGGGCACCCTGGCCCAAGTGGGTCAAGGAACCACGACCAAAAGGGCCAAGTGGCCACCGACCATAGGTCAAACCCTAAAAGGGGAAGGGGCATGGTGGAGAGGGATGACTCTCCCCCTCTCCTTGTCGCCTCCAGCCTAGGAGGCTTGGGGGAGGGGCAAGCCTCCCCCTTGTGATAGCTGTGAGATTCAACATATTTTTGATGGTTTTTATTGATGGTTTTTCTCTGGATTTGATCGTTTTCTAGCTTTACCTAATGCTAATACTTCGGTAGCAAAGAAAACTTGGTTTTTAATGTGTGTTTCAGGTTCTGAACATCAACAAAAGGTTTTAACAAGGGAAACACAATATTCAGGCGAAAACAAGCAAGTCTCTTTTTTGAAGCAATCAAGGGAGGCAAACAAACGCTTTAACGAGCAACCATACGGTGGGAACATTTTTCGGGGCGTATAGTTCTCGCCATATAGATGCCGCCGCCTTCGTCTTCTCAAAAGGGACAACTTTCGTAAAGAGGACATACACGAAAATAGAACACAGAAGTCGCCATCCCATCCAGAAAGGAGAAAGAAGAGATCCATAGAAGGAGGAGAAGACGTTCTTCATCTCACTCCACGATCTTCAAACTCCTAGCCAACACCCCCCCATAGCCATTACTTGTACTTGAGAGAGAGAGAGAGAGAGATCTTCACCTTGCAAGACTAGGGTTTGAGATTGTTTCTTCCTATCTTGAATTGTGTTGGATTACTTTTCTGTTCTTATTCTGGATCTCCACGGTAATATCGAGAAGAACTCCCTTTATTTAATTATATCGATGATGCTTTCTTCTCTCATGTGTGAGTATGTTCCTTGGGCATGGGAGATGTAAGGGATTGGTGAGATGTGATGTGCCCTCATATATTTTCCTTTAGTTTGTGATTGATTTTAATTACTATATTATGTGTGCTTAACTATCTATGGGATGCCTAATGCTTGTTGTCCAATTAAGGGCCCAAACAACATGATGATTTGTTTTACATGGATAGGATCTTGCTCACTAGCAGACCGGCGACCCCCGAGTGATACGGGGATATCAATGGGAAACTAGTAGACTCGAGGATAACGAGGAACCACCGTGCTTATTGCATTAGTCTGATCCAAGGATCTTAATTGCTAAGCAACCTGAAGGATCTTAATCATATAGTGGCTGACCATGGTTTTGGTAACAGACTAGTAGGATTACTGAAGTTGGGATGAAATCTACCAAGAGGAGTTCCGGCTAATTATGGGTTGCTCGCCTACACACATACTTATAAGATTATAATTGTTACACTTACCACTCGTCCACCTGGCACAATCACTATCATCATGAACTGTATCTCCTCGCGCCTTCGTTGTCATCTGCAGAAAACAACAAACAATCTAATCGTTCTTTACTTTTATGCTTTTTATTTCTGAAGTTTACATTTTAGTTTTATTTAAATACATCCAGTTTAATCCAAATTCCATTCTCATTTCCACACTTGTAGTCAATTCACTCGAAGACCTGTGACAACTTTGGGTGTGACAGAGACTTCATTCATAAACATTTACCTTTGGGCTCCCTGTGGAATCAACATCTATACTTCGAAACTAGCTACAAACGATCCGTGCACTTGTAGACATGAAGCTATTTTCTGGCATTGTTGCCGGGGAGCTAAGCGCTAAGTGTTTGTCTCTTGACATTTCAGGTGTTACTACTACAAAATGTTCTCCCTAGGAGACAAAGGGTCTACAAGATCTAGTAGGACCTATTTACCAGATTATATAGAGCGCGTGCCTGCTCAAAGGCGTGAGAAAATTATTGAAAAACTTTTAAGATCAAATAAGGTTGAAGTTGAAAACCTGAGTGATATTATGGAAATCATGTCTATTTATAGGACAACTCCCATGAAACCTGAGAAAACTCTTAGAGAATAAAGTGCTCCAAGTTCTGAATTTCTTAAACAACTAATAGAACTCCCTAATCCTGGAGTTAGAGAATATCGATTTGATGGTGGAATTATTAAAATTTTGCAGGAAAAAGCTTTCAGTGGAAGGTAAGATGAAGACCTAGGAAGACATCTTAGAGAGTTCGACAATGTGATAACATCACTTGGACCAAAAGGTTTGCCAAGAGACTTCTCTCGTCTAAAATTATTTCGTTGGTCTCTTAAAGGTAAGGCTCTAGACTAGTTATATTCTCTCCCTCGTCATTACATTAAATGTTGGGAAAACTGCATTGTTAAATTCATAAACAAGTTTAATCCTTTTAAAAAGGTAACTGAGATTAGAAAGAATATAGGCAACTTTAGTCAGAACATGGGAAAAAACTACCCACAAGCCTAGGATAGATTCTTTGGAATGATCAATAGTATTCCTAATCATGGCTATTCTGAATCAACTATTTGCCATTTATTTTACCACGGTCTTAATACTCAATGTAGAGAGTTGCTTGATTTCTCAGCAGGAGGATCGATAAATACTTTAACTATTAAAGAATGTTTGGAATTGATGTCTACTAGGGCTAAGAATGATTCTTTATATAATCCTAATTTCAGCACTAAGCTGGAAAGAGGGATACTTCAGATAATTCCCGATCTTATGCCTGAAGTACACAAAACAATGGAAGAAAAATGTATACCTTCTGAACTTGTTAAGGAAAACAAAGTAGACTTGTTACAAGTTTTTACTGAAGAAGATGAAACTAGAAAAGTTTTTCAAGAATTAAAACATCGACAAGCAAAATATCATAATAACCTGCAGAAGCACTTTCAAAAACATAAGGAGATTTTGGTGGAACTCACGGAAAATTATGATGAGATTGGCCAAGAAATAAAATTATTTCACAAGTACCTTAGTATGATTGAAACCCAATGTGAACAAATAGCATCTGGGTATCAAAATTTTCTTTGAGATGATATAGATATTCCTGTTTCTACAAATGTTGACCATTAGGACCACCATAATATGAAGCTAAAAAAGAGCGAAAGGAAAAAGCATTGCTCAAAGCAAGCCAAGAAGATGATACACTGGTGGATCCTCAAGACAAAACTGCTCCAGAAACACAAGATCAAACCTCAGAGGAGCAAAATGATGCACAGGATGACCGTTATGACTCTGACAGAGACAGTTGATCCAAGAGAAGAAAAATAAAATAGCAATGAAGATGAAGTTGTTGTAGTAAAAAAGAAGAAGAACGATAAGCAGCAACAAAAGAAAGCAATAAAAGAGCCTAATCCTCCACAAAAGGTAAAAGACAAGAATAACAAAGGTGAGGAAAAGCTTCCTTATCCACATCGAAAAAAGAAAGCACCAGATCAGGTAATCTATGATTCTTTTAAAAAGGCACTTGGTGAACTTCGTCTAGAAATTCCATTTGCGGATGCAATCAAAGTTCCTACCTATTCTACATTCCTCCGTGATATTCCTGGTAGAAAGAAAGAAATAACTGAAACCGTTCCCTTGGTGACTAGTTATCCTGCTAATGCGAAGCTATTGTCTAAATCGGGAGATCCCGAATACCAACTATTTCATGCTCAATAGGAAAAACAGACATTCATAATGCCTTGTGTGATTTAGGTGCAGGAGCTAGTGTAATGCCATACTCCATCTATAAAAGGTTAGGATTAGGGGAGTATTCCCATGCTACTATCACTTTACAGATGGCTGACAAGTCCACTAAACAACCCATTGGTATGATTGAGGATGTTCTACTTAGAATATATGAGCATTTTATTCCCACTGATTTTATTATTCTTGAAATGCCAAAGGATGAAAAATTATCCATAATACTTGGAAGACCTTTCCTTAGTACTACAGGAGTGTTAGTTGATTATGCTAAGGGAAAAATAATCTTCAATGTTTATGATGCTGAAATCATCCGGTATTTTCCAAAGAAGCTAGAAGTGGGAGAAAGATATATTTCACCGGTAAAACGGGTTCATATGGTAAGTGTCTTTGGTAAAGGGCAACCCAAGGTAAGAATTCAAGAACACAGAAGGGGTTGAATTATTCAACCATTCTTAATAAAATGCTTAATGGGAGTCAACCCAACACTTTAATAAAATAAATTAAAGAATGAAATGTTCATCACAAACATTCTTGCGGAAGCGCGCTCGTGAAGATGCAACTGTCAAAAACTAGTAGAAACATCGATTAAACAAGTGTAGAATAAGTATAAAAATAAAAGTTTGAGTTTCATCTACAAAGACTAGCTCCATCATTTAGTTCATACTAAAAAGTAAATCTCTAGTTGAGGAGAAGAAATTAGGTTGTACTAAAATTCTGCACTTTATATCCTGATGTTGGTCGACAGTTTCTACTGTCATTTTTCTGTCAAAAATAAGGTATTTTGCTAAGTTTCAGGATAAGAAAGAATTCTAGAAGAAATGGAAACTTGTTTGATGACTACTGATGGTTTAACGACTAACTATACAGCGGGAATAAAAATTTCGGCCGTATTGTTTGGCCGTATAGATATCTTTGCCATCAATTTTTTTCTTTCTTAGGTATAGAAGGTTTAACGACCAACTATACGGCGGGAATAAAAATTCCGGCTGTATAGTTCCGGTCGTATAGATATCGATGCCTTCGTAAAAATTCTTTGCTAAGGTACTGATGATTTAAGGACCAACTATACAGCGGGAATACAAATTTCGGCCTTATAGTTCTGGTCGTATAGATAACAATGCATGTTTTAAAACTTTATCTTGAGGGTACAGAGGGTTTGTTGACCAACTATACGACGGGACCATTTTGGTCCGGCCATCTAGTTGCACCCGTATAACTACAATCTAACATAAAGAAACCCTAATTGTCGACGCCGCCGCAACTATACGGTGGGAACTACCTCACCCACCCATATAGTTCCGGCCGTATAGTTTAGCACGACCTCATAATCGCGTCGGGGCGGCTAGGTTTCTTCTCCCTCCTCACTTTTTCTCTCATATTCTCTCTCCAAACCTCTCAAAACCCACCTAGAACTTTTTATTCTTCGTGGATTTCATTCGTTTGAGTGGGGGAATCAACAGATCGGTATGTTTCTCTCCCTATCCATGCTTTATTTTCAGAATTCCATGGTTGAAACTCTCACATTGATCTAGTGGATGAACTCAAGCTTATTTTGTTTTTCATATTGGTTTCTCACGTTAGGATTAAATTTTTCCACGTAGAATAGTTCATATATCATGTAGAAACTATATGCCTAAGGTTTATGGTGAAATTTTCCAGTGAATCAAGATGAAAAAAATTGGTAGCATTTTCTGCAAGGGCAAGCACCAATGTGGCGAGAGCTTGGGGCTTCGGGCTGAGCTCAACATCAAGTTGGCCATTGTTTCATCAAGGAGGATGTTACCCACACGTTGGGCCAATCATAGCTTTCTCACCACGACATGGTTGAGGGTGGACTTCGAACTCATGTGTGATAAGGCCGGGCTAACACTACTCGGCTATGCAAGCCACAACACCTACGCCAAGATCACACATGAGTTCCTCGCCTCCTTCTATGATGACCACAGGGACAAAGGTAACGCTTGCACAATAAGCTTCACCATAAACCGACAGACGTATGAAATAACTTTCGAACAATTTTGTGATGCTTTTCGCCTCCCTCATGGTGGGGAGGCAACTTTTACAAATTTATATAGCGTCTCAAGTGGAGAAACTTGGGAGGTTATTTCTGTTAACAGTGGTAGGAACTTCAACCAGAAGAAGATGTCCACCATTCAGAACCCAACCATTTGCTACTATGCCTTGTTCCTCGCCAACACACTATTGGGGAGAGGAGACACCGGTTCCATGGCCAATGCAGACATGGCCATGATCACCAAGGCACTCTTCCCCAATGCACCACAAAGCCCCAATCCCACAGCTCTACTCATCCAGCACCTTCGCCACCAGAGCAACAAAACAAAAGGTGACATTCACATTGGTGGGGTAACCCACCTTGCCCATGCATTGAATATTACATTACCTGTTATGCAACCTGTTTACGGCTCCAAACTTATGACGTCAAGTATTTAACTGCTTGTGGCTTCCTTGGTGTTTACCAAGCTAACAAGAGGCTTCGAGCATATCAGTTTGGTTATCTTGGTGATGCACAGCGTGAGCAGGTTCCATTGCCCTGTCCATAAGCCTTCTCGATTGTGGAGAAGGACACCTGGATCATAACCAAGGATCAAGTGGTGGAGATCATGGCCCAATTCCAGCCTAATCAAGAAGAAGATGAAGAAGGAGAACAACAGGATGAGGATGAGCAGGAGCAAGAGCAGGAGTAGGAATACAACCCTGCTTGGGAGGGACAACAACAGTAGCAAGGGGGATCCTGTGACCCATGGTCCAATCAGCCGCAGAAGGGGTTCAACTACGTCCCCTATCAAGAATTTCAGCATCTCAACCAGCGCGTTGGGGAGATTGACCACACTCTACAAGGAGTGAATGAAGATGTGAGTGCCTTAACTCACAACTTCAGTCACTTCATAACCCACTTCCCCGATTACTACCAGTAGTATCCACACTAGTCGCCGAACGACGACAACAACTGAGCCTAGCAACAACCTAAGCTTGGGGGAGGTTTGAAAACCTCCAAACCTTGCATTCATATTTTCATTTCTTCTTTTGATTTATTTTACTTCTTCAAAATTGCATGTTTATTTTCAGTTTGCATTCCTAAACCAAAAACACACAAAAATTAGTTATAACCTTTATTGCAAATATGTTTCTTTGTTGCTCTCGGAGATTGTTCAATATCAGGTGGCTTGGCAATAGGGAAATGTAGAGGGGATTCGACTCAAGTACGAGAACAAAGAAAGCAAGAGGAGGTATCACATTCCTTTCATCATGTTTTCTGCATTTTTAAATTGAACCTACAATTATTCACTCGCTTGCACTTGAGTCACTCCCCACTTAGCTTGTTATCCTATAAATTCTATTTCTTTGTCAAGTGTATCCTTTTTAGCTTTGAAATAATGAACAATGAACTTGGTTAAAAATATTTCCGACATTTTGACAACAAGAAAAAGCATCCAAAAGATGACTCGAGTCCATGTTTAGCCCAAAGAATTTGATTTTAGAACTACTCAACCCCATTTGAGCTTAATATAGGTAGACTCGATAGCACTCTTGAATGAAATTGTCTAATAAAATGGATGCTTCGAAGTAGTAGAGATTATGCCACAGTTTTTTCTAATAATTGCCATAAGATATTGCTTTACGTGTGTCATTACAACACTATCGTAGTCCATGGGGAACTATTAACTCCGCTGGCCAACGAACGATCTAAATGTGGGAAACCACTTGATTTCGGCTATTGAGTTATGTAAGCGTCTATAGCAGCAATGCTATGACGGGTAAAATTTTAGTCTCCTCATGGTTTCACATTCTAAGTGAAGTTGTAGTACTCCTCTGACCCACTATTGCTCAACAATTATCTATTGGCATGGTCACTAGTGCGCAACATAGTCCCAATTAACATGTTAAAAATAGTGGCATGATTTCTCTATGAAAGGGCTGAAGTTTTTGAAAAACAAGGAAAGGAAAAAGGTGCTTTGAGAGTCTTGAAATTTTGACATGGGTATAGATGAGTTGTTCTTAAATTGAATGTTTTTGGTGCCAACTTGAGTACTCTTAATTGATTAAATAAACAAGAGCAAAAGTTTTCATCTCTCAACAAAGAGAGACACCAAAAGAATTTGTTTCACTTTCCTAGCTAAACTTTTGACACTTGCTCGGACATATGATTTATTTGCTAGCAAGATATACGTGGTTAGGAAGTGGACTCAGTGCAATCTTGTGAATACTTGTATGATCATGTTTAAGATTGCAAGAATTGTGAAGAAAAGAATTTGACACCAATTCGAGCTTGTAAGTTCTTTTATTTTAGCCTGGAATCTCCGCTATTCTTCCTTATTTTCTTGTCACTCAAGGGCGAGCAACATCTAAGCTTGGGGGAGTTCATAGCTGTGAGATTCGACATATTTTTGATGGTTTTTATTGATGGTTTTCCTCTAGATTTGATCGTTTTCTAGATTTACCTAATGCTAATACTTTGGTAGCAAAGAAAACTTGGTTTTTAATGTGTGTTTCAGGTTTTAAACATCAACAGAAGGTTTTAACAAGGGAAACACAATATTCAGGTGAAAACAAGCAAGTCTCTTTTTGGAAGCAATCAAGGGAGGGAAACAGATGCTTTAACGAGCAACTATATGGCGGGAACATTTTTCTGGCCGTATAGTTCCCGCCATATAGCTGCCGCCGCCTCCGTCTTGTCAAAAGGGACAACTTTCATGAAGGGGCCATACGCAAAAATAGAACACATCGGCTGCCATCCCATCTAGAAAGGAGAAATAAGAGATCCGGGGAAGGAGGAGAAGACTTTCTTTATCTCGCTCCACAATCTTTGACCTCCTAGCCAACACACCCCATAGCCATTACTTGTACTTGAGAGAGAGAGAGAGAGAGATCTTCACCTTGCAAGACTAGGGTTTGAGATTGTTTCTTCCTATCTTGAATTGTGTTGGATTACTTTTCTATTCTTATTGTGGATCTCCATGGTAATATCGAGGAGAACTCCCTTTATTTAATTATATCGATGATTCTTTCTTCTCTCATGTGTGAGTAAGTTCCTTGGGCGTGGGAGATGTAAGGATTGGTGAGATGTGATGTGCCCTCGTATATTTTCCATTATTTTGTGATTGATTTTAATTACTATATTATGTGTGCTTGACTATCTGTGGGATGCCTAATGCTTGTTATCCAATTAAGGGCCCAGACAACATGATGCTTTGTTCTACATGGATAGGATCTTGCTCGCTAGCAGACCGCTACCCCCCCTGAGTGACACGGGGATATCAATGGGAAACTAGTAGACTCGAGGATAACAAGGAACCACCATGCTTATTGCATTAGTTCGATCCAAGGAGCTTAATTGCTAAGCAACCTGAAGGATCTTAATCGTCTAGTGTCTGACTATGGTTTTGGTAATAGACTAGTAGGATTATTGAAGTTGGGATGAAATCTACCAAGAGGAGTTCCGGCTAATTATGGGTTGCTCGCCTACACACATACTTATAAGATTATAATTCTTACACTTACCACTCGTCCACCTGGCACAGTCACTATCACCATGAACTGTATCTCCCCGCGTCTTCTTTGTTGTCTGCAGAAAACAATAAACAATCAAATCGTTCTTTACTTTTATGCTTTTTATTTCTGAATTTACATTTTAGTTTTATTTAAATACATCCAGTTTAATCCAAATTCCATTCTCATTTCCATACTTGCAGTCAATTCACTCGAATACCTGTGACAACTTTGGGTGTGACAGAGACTTCATTCATTAACACTTACCTTTGGGCTCCCTGTGGGATCGACATCTATACTTTGAAACTAGCTACAAACATTCTGTGCACTTGCAGACATCACCTGGCCGCCTATATATAGAGGGGAGGGGGCAAGGTTTAGTGCAACCCCTGCCGCCTCCTCTCTCTCTCATGAAGATTCTCCATCCCCAGATTGGATTAGGCGAAGCCCTACAGGAATCCAACACCACCATAGTAGTGCTATCGTTTTGCTGCCAGATTCTCGTGGAGTTCTTCTATCTCTCTTGCAGGATCAAGAAGGGGGATACAATGTTAGAGCGGAACGGGTGGATACCATGGAGGTGCCATCCATTCGGCATACGAATCTAAATGGTCAAGATCTACTACGGTTAGAACAGTCACAAGTGAACGACTACATCAACCATGATCTATAGATCGACAACCACTCGTGTTCTTCGAGGGTAAGTAGATCCGATATTTTCTACTTGTTACTTGCATCTAGTATATTAGATATTGTGAGGTTCTCTCTTGCTATTTCGTAGGATTTTTTTGTCTTCCATGCAACAAACTCATCAGTGGTATCAGAGCTAGATCTATGTGTAGATGTACTGTACGAGTAGAACACTATGATGTAGTGGGCGTTGATGAGCATGTTATTACCCTCCCATGTGTACTAGTAGATGTTTGCGGCATAGTTAGATGAAGGGGCCTATACCGACTTTATGCGTAAGCTTACGCGAGACTAGTTCTACGACAGACATACAACTTGTATTGCATAAATGGCTGATGGGTGTCTGTCTCTCTTTCTATAGTTCGCATCTCTTTTGCACCGGAGGGACTGAAAGGGTGTAGTAGAGATAACATGTTCATCACCATTATGGTATATACGTAGCAAGAATGACTCTTCTTCCTAGTAAGGCCCCAAACCACATAAAATATGCAACAACAAAGTAGAGGCGTCTAACTTGTTTTTGCAGGGGCATGCGACGATGTGATATGGAAAAGTTTGTGATAATGGTTCTATGTGATGTATGAGATGTGACCATGTTTGTAATAAGTATCATGACTTGCATGTCGATGAGTTTGACAACCAACTGGAGCCTAGATGGTTGTATTTATTATTGTATGGCTTGCGTGCCAATGTTTATGCGCTGTGTAAATTGCTTTACTTTATCGCTAGTGTAGAAATTGTAGTTGAAGGAACAAGATGGTGGAAGAAATCATGTTCTTGGCGTCATGTTAGTGATGATGGTGATCAGGCTTTGCAAAGATGGAGATCAAAGGCACAAGAAGAAATGCCTTGTCATATCACATATTTCACTATACGTGATGTTTATCCCTTTAAGTATCTTATTTTGCTTATGATTAGTTCACAATGGTAGCATTATAAGATAATTGCTCGCACTAAAATATCAAGATAAAAGTGTTCATCCATAAGTTAGAACCATTGCAAAAGTTCGTCGTTTCGAAGCATCCCGTGATGATTAGGTGTGATAAATTCAATGTTCACATACAACGGGAGTAAGCCATGTTGGTCATGTAGAAAACTATGGTGAGCTTGCCAAGCCTAGAATGTATAGACATGACCTTGGAACACATTGAACCGAAAGGTTAAACATGATTCATATGAATTATATGATCAACATGTTGATGTTCACCATTGAAACTACTCCAACTCACGTGATGATTGGACTTGGCTTAGTGAATTTGGATCATGTGTCACTAAGCAACTCGAGGAATGTTGAGTTTAGTGGGAGTTCACTTAGAATTTGTTTTAGTTGAACTAAATATTATGAAAATAGTCTAAACTTTGAAATATTTGATGTATATTTCTAAGTCACAAGCTTCGTTCAACTTTAACACATTTCCTAGAAATAGAAAAGCTAAAAGACAACGAGTCCAACTTCACAAACTGGCACCACAACTTGAGGATTATCCTCACTATCATGAAGAAGTCCTATGTGCTTGAGAAAGCGTTAGGTGAAGCTCTTGCTGATTGTAACATCCCAAAACTTTAATCCAAGCTTATCAAGCTCCAAATCATCAAATTTAGGGTTAACAAAAACTTTTCCAAATTAAAAATGAAAGCATTGGTGTGTATGTGCATTTAAGTTTGGAATTGATTTGAATTGCCATGGTTCTGTGATTCTTTGCTTGTAAAATGTTTCCTAGGTGAAATAAACATCATCTAAATCATTCCCAAACTTTTCCCAAAGAAAAATAACTCAAAATGAATAATTGAAGTGAATGGTCATTTTGGCCAAATTAACTCTCATGCCTACTTTGGCTATTCCTAGTACTCAAAACTTAACAGAAACATGTGTGGATCTTTACACCCCTTGATAGTACACATAATGAGGTACCAAGGCCCACTTTGTGATCTGCTAAAATCTTTCAAATGCTAATTTTAAATGACAGTTTAAAATTCAATCTAATTCATATGGGAAGATCCCACTATTTCAAAAACCACTCAAACAAGCTCATTTTTCAAAACCCAAGCACCCACAGAGTCTCAAGCTTATGCCTAACAAACCCACCAAAAATCTTTTCAAAATTCCAAAGTTTATTTCTTGCGGCCATTTAATCAAACACTTGGCATGCATGATTTACACCCTAATCCTAGCTCACTGTTTTGAACAGGGTTTTGCCCCCATTTGATCTTCATTTAATCCCCTTGTCCCCTCATGATCTAGCCATGCCATTAGCACCTATCGCCCTTGTCCCTAGCCACAGTGCCGAGCCACCCCGAGCACTAGCTCGCCGGCCGACCATGCACTCGCCCCAGTAGACCACCTCCCTCTCTCTCGCCATGTCTAGGAGGTAGCCAGGACGTCACCGCCACCCTCTGTCCCTTCCCCGAGCCAAGCGCAGCAGTGGACCACCGAGGAAACCACGCGCCCAGTGCCACCGAGCCATGCCGAGCACGCGCCAGAGCGCCGCACCCGGCACGCGTGCACAAGCCGCCATTCGACCGCAGCCCGCGCCCACCGCTCCGCCACGACACAGGGAACACGACGGACACGCCTGTTCGCCGCCCAACGCACCACAGCCACCGCTCGTCGTGGACACCGCCGCCTCTGCCGCTCAGAGCGCCAGCTGCCCCCGGCCGCATACCACCACCCCTACGCCCGCATTCACTTCCTAGAGCACCGCCAGGAGACCGCCTGTCGATCGCCACCCTCAGCCATGCCGCTAGCCGCCCATAGCCATGTCGCCACCGTCGCCTGCCCATCCCTCTCGGCCTCGCCATCGAGCCTATAAAAGGAGGGCACCCCCAGCCGTTTGAAGCACACCACTCCACTCCCCTCACCTCACTGATCATTCCCCACCTTTAGCCGGAGTAGCGCGAGCACTTGCTCGCCGGAATTCGGCCAAAGTAGCCCGCAACAGAGGAGGAAGGGGCACCGCTGTTTGTGACCACCCCCGGAGCTGCCTCGACTGTCCCTGAGCTCGCCGTCGACCACCAGTTCGTTTGCCCGCCTCGCCGTCGTCGCTGGAGCCCTGGTACGCCCCCTATGCACCCCCACCGAGCCGCTAGGGTTCGAGCTCGCTGGCGACAGGTCCGTCGTCGATGACAAGCCACAGCCGTTGATCCTCAGTCTAATCTAATGGCCCACATCGCCCCGTACCGCTTCGTGCGTTATGAGCCGCTGACTTGTGGACCCCCCTGTCAGTTGAGCCCCGCGCCGCGGAGTGACATTGGGCCGGCCCGTTAGAGTTTCCTGCGCGACCTAGTTAGTTTGAATTAGGATTTTCCTATTTAGTTTAAACTTAGTTCTACCTCTGAGTTTGAAAATCTATTTAGAGAGTTTGACAAATCCAAATTGCATGAAACTAATTTTGCCTAAAAGGTATTGAAAAGATCTATCCAAGCCAGTTGGATTTAATCCAATTAGAGTTATAGATCTCTCCTAGTAAAAATAACAAAAAGAAGCATTTGTACCTTGCAACATTTTTATAAAATCAACCAAGATAGGTTTTGAGTTGATTCCAACTCTCAAAAATCACATTTTATCATACCTATCTGGATATGTAATAATATTAAGGTTTACATGCAGTGACTTTGGACTAGTACCAAAATAATGCTATATAGGCATTTCTAGTCACTTTAAATCATTAAATATTGAACTTAAACTAAAGTAATTATGATCCAACCCTTAAATCACCTTCCCACATTCTAGAATATGTGGTGATGACATGTGTCCACATGATCCCATATTTTAAGTGCTGAATATTAAATCTTAGTTAATTTTTCAATGAGTAGAAATTACTTTTCTAAATTAAAAGGAGTGAAACTATTAAATTAAACTTGTAATGCTTGAGATGATAATAGATCATCAAATGAGTGTCTTAGAATGCTAATTAGACTAGTTAAGTATTTTTTGGTGATTGTGTACTTCGTATGTATTTATAGACGATAGTACGGACCAAGCTTTCGAGGAGGAGGAGTTCTACCAAGAAGAAGAAAACTTCAACCACTGCACTAACCAAGGCAAGCCACCATGAACAATGCAAGGTAACACTTGCAAGTATAATGCTTAGTAAGCTAGGATTAAACTAGATGGTTTAGCAAAGATGCTTTAGGCATGCTTTGGTCACACTACTTTGACTATTAGTACCCCAAGTCTTATTTACAAGCTTTACTTCCTTTACTTTACCCAAAGCTCTTTACCTGTTTTGAAGGTACCATAAAGAGTATAAAACTTGACCTATTTAGAACCCCTTTAGATGTCATTCTATGGCATGAGATTGAACCCATCTTTTCCACCTTAGTGAACACTCTTAACTTAGTACTTTAGAGTAGATCAAAAACTTGAGTCACTTTAGATGGGAACATTTGGTGAAAATGTATTATGAAAACCTTGGAATGATGAGTCATTCTATTGAGATGTTTGACATGTGTTGAGAAACACAAATGGTTGATGATGATGAAAATGTTGAGGCATGAGCCTTAACCCTTTTATAAAACTGATGGTTGGATTCGGATGCGATACCATTCCAAATTTACCCTACAACCACACTACCTGAATTGGGTAAGGCTTAGCTGGAAATTTATATGCATTAGTATTGGTTCCCTCGTGGGAGAGGTTTGAGCTGAGGCTACCTCTCAATGTTGTCCACCTATGCAGTCCCCAAGATGACTGATGGTCATGGTTGGGAGGCCATGCTCATAGGAGAGGTGCTTATACTAGGGTGTGTAAAGGGAAGGTTATGTTTGATTATCTGCATACTAAGTATGATGATTCAGTGTTATCCCTGACAGATGTATCGAATCTTGTGGTGAAAGTGTACCACCTCTACAGAGTGTCAAACTATTCGAATAGCCGTGTCCGCGGTTATTGACAGTTGGAATGGCCATACTGTTTCATTGTCAGATGTTTTTCAAACAATTTATGAAATGAATGATGAATTTTGACTTGACCACAACAGGGTTGTGTTTATGACAATAGCTTCCCACCCTAAGTGATTCTGGAACTTTATTTTATCTTTCTTTGCTTCAGAACTCAGCTTAGGTTTTAAAAATTAACTTTATAGTTAAACTTAGATTTATCACTTTAACCTAGAACTATATTACTTATTAGTGGTAGTTTGCGAGTACTTAGAGAGTACTCATGGCTTTTTTCCCTGTCTATTCTCATGGCCAGACTATGAAGGAGACTATCAAGATGATGGCCAGCAGGACAACTATGATAACTAGGACTATCTGCCTTCGTCAGCATTGCCTGTGCCCCTGAAGATGGACCCCACCGCTACGCTTATCTTTTATTTCCACTGCTTGTTGTATTAAGACTGGATCATGAGATCCTTATTTGTGTATGACCTTATGTATGGTTTGTAATGGATGATGTACTGTGATATCCAATCCGTTATGTCTCACAAAAATGGTAATCCTGGGATTGCGAGGTATGGCATAACGGGCATCTGGGATTAAAAATCCGGGTGTTGACACTGATAGTGCGTATGCGGATGAATGTAATGTCTATGACAACCTCTATGATGACTACACTTTGGTTAGGTGTGTCATCCTCCAATCACTAGACACTGAACTCTAGAGGTTTTTCGAACTAACGGACCCATCTGATATGGTTAAGGAGTTCAAAACTATGTTTGAGCCCCAGACCCATGCGAAACATATGTGATCTCTGACAAGTTCTTCTCTGCAAAGATGGCGGAGCATGGTTCTCTTAGCAAGCACATTATTAATATGACGGGATATGTCCAACATCTTGAAGCTATGGATTGCAAGATCCCAAAGGATCTCACGACAGATAGAATCTTGCAGTCAATGCCACTAAGCTACAAACCATTTATGTTGAACTATAACATGACGGGATCGAACACGTCACTCTATGAATTCATGGCTATGATGAAAACCGTGGAGGTAGACATCAAGCGTGATCACCAAGTGTTGATGGTCAAGAAGACCACTGGTTTCAAGAAGGCTAAGGGAAAGACGAGAAACTTCAGGAAGGGTGGCAAGCATGTTGCTTCTCTCGCGAATAAGCACAAGGATGTGTCAAAGTCGGACACCATGTGCTTATACTTCAAGGGAGAAGGTCACTAGAAGCACAACTACCCAAAGTACTTGGTGGATAAGAAGGTTGGCAAAGTCAACAAAGTTATATGATATACATGTTATTGATGTGTACCTTACTAGTGCTCGTAGTAACACCTGGGAATTTGTATACTAATTCAATTGCTAACATTTGTAACTCGAAACTAGATCTGCAGAATAAGCGACATCTAGCAAGAGATGAAGTGACGATGTGTGTTAGGAATGGATCAAAAGTTGATGTGGTCACCGTCGACATGCTTCCTCTACATCTACATTCAGGATTAGTTTTAAACCTTAATAATTGTTATTTAGTGCCCGCGTTAAGCATGAACATTATATCTGGATCTTGTTTATTGCAAGAAGGTTATTCATTGAAGTTTGAAGTTTGAGAATAAAGGTTGTTTGATTTATATGAATTTATCTTTTATATGGTCATGCACCTAATTTGAATGGTTTATTTCTGTTAACTCTCGATAGTAGTGATATAAATGTTCATAATGTTAATGCTAAAAGATGTAAAGTGAATAATGATAATTCCACATACTTGTGGCACTGCGATCTAGGTCATATTGGTGTAAAGCGCATGAAAAGGCTCCATACGGATGGACTCTTGGAGTCACTTGACTTTGAATCTTTTGACACATGTGAACCATGTATTGTGGGAAAGATGACTAGGACTCCTTTCTCCGGTACGATGGAGAGAGCAAGTGACTTATACATACTGATGTGTGCGGATAGATGAGTGTTACTCCACATGGTGGATATCGTTACTTCCTAACCTTTACCGATGATTTGAGTAAATATGAGTATATTTACTTAATGAAACACAAGCCTAAAACATTTGAAAAGTTCAAGGAATTTTAGAGTGAGGTAGAGAATCATCGAAACAAGAAAATTAAGTTTCTACGATATTACCGTGGAGGCGAGTATTTGAGTTTCAAGTTTATTGTACATTTTAAGAAATGCGGGATTGTTTCACAACTCATGCCACTTGGAAGACCACAACGTAAAGGTGTGTCTGGACATCATAATGGAACTTTGTTAGATGGGTTATTTATTTGTTTACCACTTGAGGTGTCTATGTACTCAGTCTTGCCACTAGAGCTAAATCGTCCTCAGTTTTACCACTGCCTCGGGCGCCTGAACTCGTTCCGTCGCTGCTCCCGTTTCCGCCAGGTCAACATTCTTGACTCAGCTATTTCCGTGGGACCACGTGCATGGGGACGAGTAGAGACACATTTCAAAAATACGACCGTTGCCGCCTGTGGGACCGCAGAACATTGGTCGCGCATGTTAAAACTGGCGGAACGCGTCAGCGGAGATCATAACATTGAGCAGGAATTGGAGGCGGGGGACGGGGTTGGAGGTGGAGGACGGGGTAGGAGCTCACATCGATGAGCAGGAATCGATCTCCATGTCTTCCTCAAGCTCCCGTGCCACCTCGCGGATCGAGAATTTAGTGCGCGTGGATATGCCGATCTTCCTCTGTCCGTGGTGCCGGGCGGGCGTTGATCGGAAGCTTTCGCGCACATTCAAGAACGCCAATCGTATGTTCTACGTGTGTATCATGAATGGGGTAAGAGAATTAAGCGCATTTTTGCAATTTTTGTGATCGGGATCCTTGAGAAATACGGGGGTTGATCTGTTTAGCGTGCTTGCAGATGAAATGCTTCTTCCTTTGGGTTGATGTTCTAGCACAGAAGCTGATGAATGAGCTCGTCGAAGAGCATGAAGAATGGTTGCCAATCCTGCCACAAACGATAGTGGCCGCAGTGCGAGCTCCGGCAGAGGAGACAGAGGGTGGAGCACTCATTGATAGGGAGGTAGTTACTGAGCTAATTAGGATGAACCAAAAGATTAGGAAGCTCGAAGAGAAATCACAAATTTGCAATTACATTTGGGCATTTGTAGGTGGTATGGTAATTGCACTGGGTGTAATGTTTAAATTGTATAAAAATGCATGAATTTGGGAGGAATTTCTAAGCTTGAAATAGTATGAAAAATGCTTGAAATAAGAAATGGCTTGTTATCATTTGTAAGGGAAAATAAATGGAAAAAACTTCCTGTAAAAAAAGTATCCTAGAGCCGAGAGGCCAATGTCGGCTTGACTAATGGGCCAACTCCATCGAATTAGGCCCATTCGGAGTGAGCAAATGAGAAGGGTTAGAAAATAAACAAAAAAGGTGGGGTGCGGCTAGGATTCGAACTCACGACCGCGTGGTTTGGTAGTGTGAAGGGTTGCGCTGGTAACCAGTGGGACATATAGAAAGATGCTGAGAAAGAAAGAGAAGAACACTACCTATACATCGTGCTTGGGTTTAGGGTTTTAAAACACATGTCGTGTTTGTGATTTTCACGAGCATGTTGTATTTTTATACACAGATAAATGCTTTTTTTGCCACTTTTCAACACACATAAAGATCATTGGGCACAAACATTTTTCAACACACCACTTATTTATCTTTGGGAACTTTAACACACCATTCATTCTAATAACTTGATGATGATACTAGCTTGGTAATAAAGGTAGTGTTTATTTGTAGACTAGCTTGGTAATGAAGGCAGTGTTTATTTGTAGACTAACTTGGTAATAAACGTCCTAACATGTCCACTACTTGTTAGTTGTTACCCAATTTATAGTCTAGTTTGGTAGCCATGTGAAAATTTTCAACACATAATGATGAGATCTTTGGGCACGAACACGAACACTTTTGAACACACAAATGGTTACACAAGATAAATAAGATGCAAATGCGATCACCATTACATAGATAAGTCCACAGACACGATACGACACACGACATAGAAAAGCACAATAAACACGATGAAACTAAAAAATTGAGGGTAGCTTCACGAACACCTTCATCTTGCACCTTGTCCACCTTCACCACTGCCGTCTTCAACTTCACTCATCCTCCTCATAGGGGAGGCAGTGTATCTAGTTTGGGGTCGGGAAGATGCAGTCAATATTGGTGAACATGTTGTACGTCGTGAAGAAGATTGACTCGTAGCCACACCAAAAGACTTTGCCGAGCAGCGCATATGCGTCAAACGGGTTGGAGAAGGTGACCGTGAGCAACTTCAGGGCGACGCCATCATAAACATCGTTGAGGCGATACATCACCGGTGAGCCCCGTGGGAGGTGGGCAAAGCCGGCGGTGAGGAAGCCACGGGCGAGCTCGACAGAGCCCCTCCACCGCAACTGTGCCCACACACGGAGCATGCTCTCCACAAGGACACCCGTCGGGTAGCGCAGCTCTGGCACGGTAGGTGGCCGGCAAAAGGTTGGTCTGTTGTACTGCATCTTCGGTGGTGCTTGGGGCGAGAGGATGAAGGGCTCGCTCGGTGTTTGGAGTGGAGATTTCTGCTCTGGCTTGGGTGGTGTGTGGGAGAGGAAAAGGGTTGTATAAATAGGCTAGAAACGGTGGGTTAGGGTTAGGCAATGAAACGATGGGCGTATGAACACGTGTGTATCTGTGCGTCGGAATCGAGGAGGCGGCGGCGCGTGGAACTGAATCGAGCAGGCGACGGCGCGTGGAACTGAATTGAGAAGGTGACGACGCGTGAATCTGAATTGAGGAGGTGGCCGAGTCACTGCGGCGAGGCGCGCATGCATGCGGCCGGCGCATCTGAATCGACTTAATGGCTCTGGTGCGACGAATCGCTGCGGTGAGGCGCGCATGCATGGTGACGTCCTCGCTTCCCGCACATGCATGGTCACGTCGTCGCTTCCCGCGCATGCTTGGAAAGACTGAGACCTAGCGTGCCCGCGCATTGCACAACATACACGAGCACAGACCGTGACATGGCCCAACGGTCCATCTAGCGTGCCTGCTCGAAAAAAAGCGTCCAACCAATCAGATAGCAGAATGAGCTTCTCGCGGATCACCCATGCTTGCCCACAGATTCCTTCTAGAAGGACGATCAGACGACTGCAGTTCAGCCTTAGGGTTACATCAACGGTCATTGTTCAGCGCTAGGGTTAGATTGTTCAAGGTTTGGAAGTGAGTTTGACTAGGGTTTGACCAAATACTCAAATGAGTTTGATATAGTTTTAAGTTTCAAAAACCACACCAAAGCTTCATTTTGGAGTGACTAAGAAGGATCTAGGCTTAGTTTTTCATTTTCTTTTGAAAAACTTGTTTAAATGTTGGTCGAAATTAGGCTTGACCAAATAGTCAAATGAGCATAAAAAATTCACAAAAATCAAAAAAAAAATGAAAAAACTGCGCACATAGTCTTCTTATGTCATATACTAAGGATTCAATTTGATAAACAAGGTCTACATAGTTTCGAACATAAGGTTCATGTACAATATGCGATATCTCGAACTCTGTTGTACGAAGTCAAGGGTTCAGAGAAGGGGTTTAGGTTAGGATCATGAAAAGTTTCAAAAACCACACCAAAGCTTCATTTTGGAGTGACTAAGAAGGATCCAGGCTTAGTTTTTCATTTTCTTTTGAAAAACTTGTTTAAATGTTAGTCAAAGTTAGGTTTGACCAAATAGTCAAATGAGCATAAAAAAATCAAAAAAAATGAAAAACCTGTACACATAGTCTTCTTATGTCATATACTAAGGATTCAAGTCGATAAACAGGGTCTACATAGTTTCAAACATAAGGTTCATGTACAATATGCGATATCTCGAACTCTGTTGTACGAAGTCAAGTGTTCATAGAAGGGGTTTAGGTTTGGATCATGAAAATTTTCAAAAACCACACCAAAGCTTCATTTTGGAGTGACTAAGAAGGATCCATGCTTAGTTTTTCATTTTCTTTTGAAAAACTTGTTTAAATGTTGGTCAAAGTTAGGTTTGACCAAATAGTCAAATGAGCATAAAAAAATCAAAAAAAATCAAAAAACAAATGAAAAACATGTGCACATAGTCTTCTGATGTCATATACTAAGTATTCAAGTCGATCAACAAGGTCTACATAGTTTCAAACATAAGGTTCATGTATAATATGCGATATCTCGAACTCTGTTGTACGAAGTCAAGGGTTCAGAGAAGGGGTTTAGGTTTGGATCATGAAAAGTTTCAAAAACCACACCAAAGCTTCATTTTGGAGTGACTAAGAAGGATCGAGGCTTAGTTTTTCATTTTCTTTGGAAAAACTTGTTTAAATGTTGGTCAAAGTTAGGTTTGACCAAATAGTCAAATGAGCATAAAAAATCAAAAAAATCAAAAAAATGAAAAACCCGCGCACATAGTCTTCTTATGTCATATACTAAGGATTCAAGTCGATAAACAAGGTCTACATAGTTTCAAACATAAGGTTCATGTACAATATGCGATATCTCGAACTCTGTTGTACGAAGTCAAGGGTTCAGAGAATGGGTTTAGGTTTGGATCATGAAAATTTTCAAAAACCACACCAAAGCTTCATTTTGGAGTGACTAAGAAGGATCCAGGCTTAGTTTTTCATTTACTTTTGAAAAACTTGTTTAAATGTTGGTCAAAGTTAGATTTGACCAAATAGTCAAATGACCATAAAAAAATCAAAAAAAAATGAAAAAAATGAAAAACCTGTGCACATACTCTTCTTATGTCATATACTAAGGATTCAAGTCGATAAACAAGGTCTACATAGTTTCAAACAGAAGGTTCATGTACAATATGCGATATCTCGAACTCTGTGGTACGAAGTCAAGGGTTTAGAGAAGGGGTTTAGGTTTGGATCATGAAAAGTTTCAAAAACGACACCAAAGCTTTATATAAACAAAGTTAGGTTTGACCAAATAGTCTTCTTATGTCGTATAAACAAAGTCTACATACTTGGAAACACAAATACAACAACATTGGTCCAAATAAGCATTGCAACATCCAAATAACATAGGTCCAACATTATTCAACACAAATACAACAACATTCATAATGTTTCAAACATTATACTTGGTTCTTGCCACCACTTTGCTCCTTGTGTTTCTTGCCACCACTTTGCTCCTTGTGATCATTGTGCTTATTGCCACCACTTTCCTCCTTGTGCTCCTTGTGCTCTTCTCTTCTACTCTTCTCCTCTTTGTTGGAGGCACCTCAAGTACCTCAGAGCTCACTGCCACCACTTTGTTCGAACCTACCACAGAGCTATACAACCCAAACATAAAGGGTTGTGAGATCATGTCTGATGATAAATGTAAAATAGTATTGGCAAGATTTACATACCAAGCAGAAATCACAACCATAGAAGGTTGGTCACCATCATTTGGAGCCTCAGTTGGAGCATTATTTTTCTCATTAGTTTGATAATTATTTGGAGCCTCAATTTGATCATCATTTGGAGCCTCAGTTGGAGCATTATTTTGCTCATCAATTTGATCATCATTTGGAGCCTCAATTGGATCATCATTTGGAGCCTCAATTTGATCATCATTTTGATCATTAGTTTGATAATCATCTGAAGCCTCATTTTGATCATCATTTGGAGCCTCATTTTGATCATTGTCTGCAACCGGCTACTGACCATCATTTTCATCATTGAAACACTCTCCAAACGCTGGATCTACTGCGTTATCACAATACTTTGCAAAATGACCAGACCCACCACACCTTGTGCACTTACGCTTCCTTGCTCCAAGTCCAGCTCCTTCACTGCGAGGTCTTATTCGACTCTTCCTCGGTCAACCTGCTGCTCTCTTCAAAACTAGAGCACAAAGTTTGAAACCAGGGTCCACTATGTCCCATTGTTGTTTTCCCTCCAGAGAAGGTAAGGCATGTGCATATGTAGCTTTGAACCTTGCAACATAGTAGTATTCATGCACATACTCTTGTATGTTCCCTTCTTGACCAGAGAGAGTTGTGATGAAAAACAAGGCATGAATGCATGGCAACCCAGTTATCTGCCATTGCCTAAAACTGCAAGTTCTAGCTTCTAAATCTACTGGATATCTCCATTCCCTCTTCTTTTTATCCAAAAATGGCACCTCTGCTCTGGTGGCCGAGCAAAGAGTCATGTCCATTTCGAAGCCTCTTGTTTTGTGCTTCAATTCATTCATCATGGAAGGGATGATAATGTGGACCATGAATTTTGCTGCGGTTATTCCTGCACGAACATGAAACTTCTTAATGTATTCTATCCTTATCTTGTCAAGCAAATCCACCAAATAAACACCCTTTAGTTTCCGGATCGTTGCATTGAAAGACTCTGCAAGATTATTGTGCACATAGTCAACTTTGCTCAGTTCACTAAATTGGCTTCTGGCCCATAACTTGGAGTGGTGTGTTTCCAAGTATTCCTTCACTTTGTCATTCTTGTATAGCTGCCTCATGTGTTAGTTGTGCTTCTTCACACTACAAGTCAAAGATGCTGGCCACAAATTGTCGGCATACACCTTTCCTTTGAATTTATTCCCAAAATTTGCAGCAAGGTGATGCATGCATTCCCTATGCTCTACTCCAGGGAACACATTGTCCACGACCACTTCTAAACCCTTGCAGGCATCTATATGAATTACCAACCCATTGGGATGTGCAATAGTCTGGCGTAGATTCTGCAAAAACCAAGTCCAACTCTCCTCAGACTCTGTCTCTAGCACACCATACGCAACTAGAAATACAAAATTGTGTCCATCAACTGCACAAGCTGCTACTAACTGTCCTTTAAACCTCCCTGTGAGGAAAGTTGCATCAATAGCTAAATAAGGCCTACAGCCTTCCAAAAAAAACTGGCGACAAGCCTCAAAGCAGACAAAAACCCTCCTGAAGCATTCCTTGGTCATTGTCACTCCCCTCAACGTGTACTCCACAGAGTGGTGGTCAATATCTACAATACTACCTGGGCTAGTTCTCTCCACTTCACCTTTGAATGAATACAACATTTTAAAACTTTCCTGCCAATTACCATAAATAGATTCCATAGCATGTTGTTTACCATTGAACACCCTCATGTATGGTATCTCTATCTTGAACTTTTCTTTGAGGTTCTTCTGCAACTCCTTTGTACCCACCTGATGGTTTACTGCCACCCACCGCTTTACTTCATCAGCCACCCATCTTGACTTGGCTCTACTGATTGTTTCCTTTCTAAGGGTTGATTCTAGGCATGTGTGCCTAAAAGGGTTCACTTTGACCTGAATATTCGTGCTATTCCACATTTTAGATGCGTGCATCCTCCCTGGACAATCATCAGTCGGACAGTGCACTATATAACAAATAGTGTCGCTATGGTCAACTACGAATGTACGTTCTGCTTTGATGCAGTACGTCACAAGTGCATTTCTACACTCACTCATGGATGAAAAAATGGAACCTTCTTCCATATGAGGGTTCTTAGGGTCCCATTGAATAGGTGGAAGGTCTTCCTGCTCACCCTCCTCATCATCAATTACCGAAGCATCATTGTCAGCCTCATCTTGGTTTTCGGCACGACATGCCCATCGTAAATTCTGAACAACATCAGAATATGGCCTCTCTTCATCATCTACGTAGTCAGGCTCCACTTCTCGGGGGACCCTAATGCTGTTGCCCACGCTTGTCGAGCCACCACGTCGTTGTGCACTAACTGAAGGTCCTCTAACTGAACTATTCTAGCTAGAGCTGCCATTACGACGACATGATTCTGCCCGAGAAAGTCCAAGTGCTGGCACAAGCACGTCATTTTGCAGCCTCACATGAAATTTTCCTTTCTCCTTATGCTTAGCAAACATGGTAGCGAGCTCTGCATCATTGCTAACTTTCACCCATTCAGTTCCTCCAGCATAGTATCTGAATTCCACTTCATCATGCAAACCCCAAGGATATGGACTGCAAATTACCTCCCCAAACTGTCCAAAACTCCAATTACAATCCATTGGCAATGGATAATCGAACCCTCCTTGGAATTTCTTGTTATCATTTGCATCCATGATGTACCGGTCCCTTGTAATGTTCACCAAGAAAGCAAACCGCAACTCCATCCCAACCCACAGAAAACGGAGAGACAATTAGCACACCAATACCAAAATCAACCAAAAAACTAATTAAACCATGTGGAATCGACTATTACAATGCACAGAAAAGCTCAATGGTAACAATACTTACCCCTCGGGAACCCAGTCATGGATGCGGACGGTCTTTGGCCCAACCCCTGCCTCGTCAAGGTCATCGCTGCCGCTCGCCATTTCGTCGAGTAGGTGGCAAGTGCACTGGCGGAAACGAGCGTCCTATCGATGGCGTCTCAAGACGGCGACAGCGGAGCAGGTGGCGGCGGAACAAGTGGAGGTGGAGCAGGTGGCGTCAGAGGAACGGGCGGTGGAGCAGGTGGACACGCCGGACGGCCGCGGCGGTGAAGGTGGCAGCCCTAGTGGTGGCGGAAGCAGGGGTGATTCGAGAGCGAGAATATGGGTGATGGTGCTCGTGGTCCCACCTGTAAGATCAAGGGGCGAGAAAAGGGGCGGGAGCACCGTTGCGCGGTCCCACCTGTAGATCTGGACCCACCCGACCACTAACGGCACGAGACAGAATCGGGCCAAAACTGGCCGTTTGGCCTCGCCAGAGCAGATGCGCCCGAGGCAGTGGTAAAACTGAGGACGATTTGGCTCTAGTGGCAAAACTGAGTACATAGACACCTCAAGTGGTAAACGAATAAATAACCCTTATTAGATATGGTGCGATCTATGATGTCTCTTACCGATCTACCACTATCATTTTGGCGTTATGCATTAGAGACCGCCGCATGCCCGTTAAATAGGGAACCATCTTAATCCATTGAAAATACACCGTATAAATTATGGTTTGAAAAAAAACAAGTTATCATTTCTTAAAGTTTGGGGATGCGACGTTTATGTCAAAAGGCTACAACCTGATAAACTCAAACCCAAGTCGGAAAAGTGCATATTCATAGGAAATATGTTCCAGTGCAAACTCTGCCTCCTGAAGAGGAAGCCAATGATAGTGATCATGAAGCTTCGAATGATGCTGCTATTGAAGTTCGTAGGTCGACTAGGAATCGTGTTGCTCCTAAATGGTATGGTAATCCTATCATGACTATTATGTTGTTAGACAACAATGAGCCTATGAACTATGGAGAAGCGATGATGAGCCTAGACTCTGGTAAATGTCTCGACGCCATGAAATCCGAAATGAAATCCATGTATGAAAACCAAGTATGGCCTTTGGTGGACATACCGAATGACCATAAGGTCGTTGAGAACAAATGAATATTCTAGAAGAAAACATACGTTGGTGGTAATGTAATGGTCTATAAATCATGACTTGTCACGAAAGATTTTTAAAAAAATTCAAGGAGTTGACTACAATGAGACTTTCTCACTTATAGCGATGCTGAAGTCATGTTAGCAATTGATGCCTTCTACAAGTACGAAATGTGGAAAATGGATGTCAAAACTGCATTCCTGAATGGTCACATTAAGAAAGAGTTCTACATGGTACAACCCGAAGTTTTTGTCGATCCTAAGGATGCTAAAAAAGTTTGCAAACTTCGGAGGTCAATTTATGGATTCAAGCAAGCATCCCGGAGTTGGAACCACCGCTTTGATGAGGTGATCAAAGGGTTTAGTTTTATCCAGACTAGTGGATAATCTTTTATTTACAAGAAAGTGAGTGGGAGCTATATTGTGTTTCTAATACTGTATGTAGGTGACATATTGTTAATTGGAAACAACATAGAACTACTTGAAAGTGTTAAGGTATATTTTAAAAAAGTTTTTCAATGAAAGACCATGGTGAAGCTACATACATATTGGGCATCAAGATCTATAGAGATAGATCAAGACGTCTGATAGGGCTATCGTAGACTACATACCTAGACAAAGTTTTTAAGAAGTTCAAAAAACGGATAACTTGAAGAAGGGGTTCTTACCAATGTTGCCAAGATTTTGGGTAAGACTCAAGTCCAGCTACGGCAAGATAGATACATACCGAATGTATCTATCGATGGGTGTTAGATAGATACATAATGTAAACTAGATTATTGACTCTAGTGCAGGTAGGAGACTATTGGAAATATGACCTAGAGGCAATAATAAAGTTGTTATTATTCATATTTCCTTGTTCATATTATGTTATCTGTCCATGTGATTACCCACAAGTATAGGGGGTGTATCGCAGTATTTTCGATAAGTAAGAGTGTCGAACCCAACGAGGAGTAGAAGGTGTTGGCGAATGGCTTGGAGCATGAATTCTCTGTAAATACTTAGCAAACAATTTTTTAGGGTTTTTTGATAATGCAGGTAAATAAAGTACGAGTAAATAAAAGACAATAATAATAAATGCAGCAAGTGGCCCAATCCTTTCTTCAGCAAAGGACAAGCCAGTTGTATTACTTAAGATGACCAAACATTCTCGAGGACACACGGGAATATTGTCAAGTGCTTTCACTTCATATAGTTGATTAATCTTCTTTAGTTTGCTAAGTGTTGTGTGGGTGAACCTGTGCTAATGTACCGACCTTCCTAGGACTAATACATACTTGTGATTATACCCCTTGCAAGCATCCGCAAGAACAAGAAAGTAATTAAGATAAAAACCTAACCATAGCTTTAAACTCTAAGACCCTAAAGTCCCTTGTGCAAAGGTTTCCTAACGGGGGTTCATGTTTTATCACTCCGACAATTCCTATGATTAGTAGCCAAATACTTAATGCATTCCCCTAGGCCCATATAGGTGAAGTGTCATGTAGTCGACGTTCACATGACACCACTAGAAGAATAACACCATAACTTAAATATCAAACTATTGAATATTTCTCAACACAACTCCACTACTAACAACATGACTTCTCCCATGTCCTCAAGAACTAAACGAACTACTCACAAGACATCATATGGATCAAGATCGAAGATGAAATAATGATAAGTAACAAATTGAACATGAACAATAATTCAATGGTTCACTCAATAGCATCAACTACAAGGAGTAATCAACACCGAGAAAGTTTCCCCTAAGAACTATGCAAGATTCAACCCAATTGTTATAGCGGTATGGAGTGGTGATGATGGTGCTGGTGGAGATGATGATGGTGATGATGATGATCCCGATGAAGTCCAGCTTGATGGTGGTGTTGATGGTGACGATCTCCCCTCTCCGGGAAGGAATTCCCTCAGCATAATTCTGTCTACCGGAGAGATCTTTCTCTCTCTGTAGTTTTCCACACGGCAGAGGTGGCGGAATCTTTCTATGGTCGCTCCGCGAGGCTTAGGGTTTTGTGGGGATAATATACGCCAAAGGGGAGTGCCAGGAGTGGGCCAGGGTGGCCACACCACCTGGTGGCATGGCCTGGGGTGGCCCGTGCCAGGGGGTGGTGTGGGCCCCTTGTGGCCCATCTCCACTCCCCTTCTGGCATTCTTCGTCTTCTAGAAAAAATAGGATTTTCCATGTATTTTCCCGGATTTTCTGATCTTCGCGAATTTCGCCTCCAAACAGCACCTTTTCCATCAGAATCCTGACTGCAGTGATCCATGCTCCAAAAGTCATCAACCATGCAAAAAACAGATGAAATAACATAATTATCATCTCTTAATATGAAATTTATCAATGAATAATAGTAAATTATGATATAGAATAGTGATGCAAAATGGACGTATCAACTCCCCCCAAGCTTAGACTTTGCTTGTCCCCAAGCGAAAATTGAGCTCAATAAACACGACCTTAGGTTTATGGAGTGAAGAGTCGATAAAAGAATACGGACAAGAAGCATCACATTCCTCAATACATAAATCATAATAGCAGACAACTCACTTATTATATAACTTAACTTGCAATAAGTAAAGGAAACACACTAAAGATACACAAAGTAAATCATAATTGGTAATGGCAAACTTTGCTCTTGGTCAAAGGATAGTTAACAATTTGCAGGAGCTCAAACATAATGAGTTTTCCATTATAGCTTTCAAAGTAATACTTTCTAAGATAAGAGAAATGTGCAAAACAAGGAACATAAGAAACGTGATTGAATAAATCATCATATGAATGAATGAAACACATCAACTCAAAATACTTGCTGAGATAGAAGGGAATAGGACTAACTCAACTAAAAAGTAAAAGATAGGCCCTTCGAAGGGAACCAAGGGTTTCAAGTTGCATAAAGAGCTTCCAAAAATTATGGTACTTATTAGCTTTCAGCTCTCATTTCCCCTATCATAGGAATCTTTAGGTGATTAAGGTTAAAGTGAACAAATATGAGGATATGCTTGACAAGTTATAAGTTGAAAATCTCATGCCCCGTGCTTACGAGTACCAGACCTCATGCTACTCAACTTTAGTCACGAGTAAGCTCTTGTCATTGTAAGTACATATGAATCATAAAGAACCGCCAACAGGGTACCCCTTGCACATGATACAGGAGCTATCCCATAATTAAAATGACAAGGCAAGCAGACAATGAGCATCTCAGCGATCTTTTTATTTGCTATTTGCATATGTTTTTATTGAGGATGCTTCATAGAATGCTCATTATGGTTATGCTGCAAGTTTCCACCATGATTAGGCATGTCTTAGGCTAGCGGCCCAGGCGTTTCTCTAACACACATACAAACTCCATGATCTTACAAGTTCCCCTTTTATTTCACACCACCGGGATCCATAAGAAAAATAATCATGATATCAACTAAATAAGTGCAATGTTGAAAGCGTTCCCCATGGTAACATGGTTCTGCTAACTCTCAACTTATAAAGAGCAAGCATATACACAACATAGATGGGCACAATGGTTCACGTTTATTAAGTGCAAGAAAATAAAGTGTGCCATCAAGTTCATGAGAGCTTTAATCACTAATTTTCACATGACAAGTTTAATTCAGAAGGTAGATAAAAACATGAATTTACTTGGAATAGCAATAATGCTAATAGGTAGGTATGGTGGACACAAATGGCATAGGTTTTGGTTTAAGGATTGGATGCACGAGAAGCATTCCCTCTCAGTACGGTTTTTTGGCTAGCAAGGCTGGGTAGCAAGCATAAGAGTTGAAGGAAACAAACAAACATACATGTGATAAAAACAAACATGCAATCTTCCTTGGAAGCACAAAAGATCTTAACTAGAGAATACTAAGCTTATGAGCAAATCAAGAAAGATGATGATGAAATTATATTTCTTAAGAGTACTTTTATCTTTTCCATTCAATTCTCATAATATGGTTGCTACTGACCGAGCAAGGTTTGCCAAAACCAACTAAATTTACATGATCCCAAAGTGATACCAATACTAACAACAAGATCAATTATATAACAGAAATTGAAAACTTATATAAGATATGCAAAAGAGTAAATGATAGAACTTCTCATTAATATTCCACAACGGCAAATCACACCAAGGGATACATAGATATCTAACTAGAGGAGAGACACTTCCATAATGCAAACCACCTACATGATATATTCTCTATTCATACTATGACTCTACTAAAAGGTAAAAAGATAGAAGATAGTGATGTGATACCGCGGCACTCCCCCAAGCTTGGAAAAACCAAGGGGATGCCAAAACCTGATGACGAATTACTCCTTCGGTGGTGGTGGTGTTCTCTCGATAAGATTTTCGATCAATTTCCTCTAGTCCTCAATCTCGAAGGTGAGAGTACGAATCAACTCCAAGTTGTGCTTGATGCGGTGCATGATCATGTCGGGTTGTGAATCCTAGCTCGTACGATTCTTTCCCCACTCTTCCTCCTTGAAATCTTCTTTTCCTGCATGGTTAGAACGAGGCACATCCCAATTGGAGGGTAATTTCTCCTTGGGCATATTCTGGAATTGATGCTCATGGACAAGGGTATGGAAGGGATTCTTGGTGCGTGGAGAAGGTGACCGTGGAGCCAAATAGTGACGCGAAGGCTTCTCTCCAGTTAACATCCATGCAATCCTTTTGATCCTGGCAGGGTTTGCCACCACTCCAATGCTTGCAATGGCAGTGCTGGTGTGCGGATGCTGGTCTTTCTTTGCCTCCTCTTCATCTTTACTCTCGATCTCCTTCTCCTGCCCAGGGTCTTGGGGTTCCTCCTCCACAGGCTCCTTTCTCTTATCCTTGGCAAAGACCATTATGCTTCTAAACTGTAAGAATAGTTCCTTGCAGAAACAGATCGAAACGAAAACACGACAAGAACACGATATATGAACCTCGGGGGATCCGATGGATTATATATTATGATTTTTTTACAACAAAAAGGAAGGTACTGGGAGAAAACGGGTCGGAGAAAGACTCCGGGGTGGCCACACCACCTGGTGGCGCGGCCAGGGGCCCCACGCCAGGAGGTGGTGTGAGCCACCCTGGCTCCGTTTCCATGCCTCTTTCGCTTCGTTGCTTTCCTTGTTGGATAAAAACTACAAAAATATAACTGGACAGATTTTTCGCGGACTTTTCCTTACCAGAACTGTTACCTATTCGAAAATGGACTCTGTAGGTCTCTGAACTTGGTATTTGATAAATTTTTCCAGAGGTACCACTTGAATAGCATCAATACCTTCATCTTCATACATATATTACTCTAGTCATGAAACCTTTCACTTTCTTATTACACCATTTTCTCGACTAACCCGGAAATTTCTCCCACAAAACTTCACACAATTCTCATTAGCAACATTAGTATACGCAAGGTAATAAACTTGTTAAGTTCAATTTCAACTGAAATCCATCAAAACATAAGCTAATGAAACAACTCCTTCTGAAAGCCCAAACGGAATTCAAAAAGGAAATCGATTTAAGAGACAAATGCAAGAGTGGTAAAAATTGGTCAAAACAGACCAGGAGGTAAGGATCAATTTTTTATAAAATCTTTTGTTGCTCAAATCAAAAAGTTCAAAACTAAAGAAAGTTAAATAACAACCTGGGGCAGAAGCACAAAAATTTACAGCTCAATCCGACATACAGAGATCTTTCACGAATTTTTACAGTGAGGCACAAAAATCTGTTTCGGGACAACAACTTCCCCAAATCTTACTTCTCTCTCATTAGAGGTTGATCTTGACACAAAAACCAAACAAAAAGATAAGGAGAGGTTATTGCAGAAGTAATAACTTCCAAAACTCAAATAAACGAAAACAAACTGAAAACACAAATATATTGGGCTGTCTTCCAAA
The DNA here is from genome assembly GCA_910589775.1 of Avena eriantha. Taxonomy (NCBI): domain Eukaryota; kingdom Viridiplantae; phylum Streptophyta; class Magnoliopsida; order Poales; family Poaceae; genus Avena; species Avena eriantha. The sequence goes on from OU342745.1 coordinate 127,204,605, forward strand.
AAGCTCTTTCTTTATAGCCATTAAGATGGGCATGATGATTTCAATGATGCTCACATAAGAATATGAATTGAAGTAAAAGAGAGCATTAAGAAGAAAAAAATACACATGTTTAAGTCTAACCCACTTCCTATGCAAGGGGGTTTTGTAAGAAAATAAATTGTTGAAACCAAAGGCTACTAGCATAGGAAGGAAAACAAGTGCAACATAAAGACTTTCAGCATAAAGCGAGGAAACTTAATATTATTGAGATGCATAAGAACACTTTTCCCTCTCTCAAAATAGCTTTTAGTATCATGCATAAATTTAACAATATAGCTATCACAGGAACCATTGAAGCAATGATCACTTATTCTAACAGAAAACACAGGAATACTAGCTCTTATAACACTACTTTGTAAAACAATTTTTGAAGTATCCTTACAAAGAAGAGTGTGTCCATCTTCTACATATTTAGTGACAAAGTCTTTCACATTTGCTATCATAGGTTCAATAGCTACTTGTTCATCAGGTTTAACAACTTTATTTGTACTTTCATTAACCATACTAGCTATCATAGAATGTTCCTTTATCTTAACTGGGAAATGCATTTTCTCAATGTAAGGTTCGGGTAAAACATGATTAGCAGTATAGACTTCAGTATTTCTTGCAGGAACACAATTAACAATATCTTTATAAGGTGCGTGATACTTATTCCACTACTTTTTAGGAACTTCAATATAGGAAGCAAAAGCCTTAAATCAAGACCATAAGCATTACTAATATTTTGAAAGTCATCAGTTCCCATAAAAGATTCAATGCATTCATAATCATAATTTATACCTGACTTTCTTCCTTTATCATTCTCCCATGCTTCAGCATTGTCTTGAATACAGTCTAGAAGATCCCATTTAGCACCTTCTTCCATGCGTGTAAATGATCCAGCACAAGAGGCATCCAATAGATCCTTATCATGAAGAGAAAGCCTTGCATACAAGTTATTGATTATAATATTGTCGGGGAGCTCATGAATAGGACATTTGAGCATTAGTAACTTCAATCTCCCCCAAGCTTGAGCTGTACTCTCTCCATCAAGAGGCCAAAAGTTGTATATTTGATTCTGATCTTTATGAATCTCACTAGGAGGATAAAATTTTGAATAAAAGAGAGGCACTACTTCCTCCCATTCAAGAGTTTGACCATTCTTTAGCAGCTTATACCTTAGCTCTTCCTTTTAGTGACAATGAGAATAACTTCTTCTTGACTTGATTTGTTGTAATACCTGCACACTTAAACAACCCACATAATTCGTGTATAAAGAGCAAGTGATCACCGGGATGGACAGTTCCATCTCCAAAATAGTAATCCATAACACGATCAATAATTTTTGTAGGTATTTTAAAAGTATCATTCTCAGCAGGTGGTGGTTCATCTACTACCTTAGTAGCGGTAGTAGCATGACGAAATAAGAAACTAAGCGAATTATCCATATTGAAAATAAAGTAACTAACAGAAGTAAACAATACTCATAGTAGAAGTTTCCTTTACTAGTTCCACTCTCCAATAGCGCTTCACCCCCGGCAACGATGCCAGAAAATAGTCTTGATGACCCACAAGTATAGGGGGTGTATCACAATATTTTCGATAAGTAAGAGTGTCGAACCTAATGAGGAGCAGAAGGTGTTGGCGAATGGCTTGGAGCGGGAATTCTCTGTAAATACTTAGCAAACGGATTTTTAGGGGTTTTTGATAATGGAGGTAAATAAAGTACGAGTAAATAGAAGACAATAATAATAAATGCAGCAAGTGGCCCAATCCTTTCTTCAGCAAAGGACAAGCCGGTTGTATACTTAAGATGACCAAACATTCTCGAGGACACACTGGAATATCGTCAAGTGCTTTCGCTTCATATAGTTCATTAATCTTCTTTAGTTTGCTAAGTGTTGTGTGGGTGAACCTGTGCTAATGTACCGACCTTCCTAGGACTAACACATACTTGTGATTATACCCCTTGCAAGTATCCGCAAGTACAAGAAAGTAATTAAGATAAAAACCTAACCACAACTTTAAACTCTAAGACCCTGACGTCCCTTGTGCAAAGATTTCCTAACGGAGGTTCAGGTTTCTGTCACTCCGACAACCCCTACGATTAGTAGCGAAATACACAATGCATTCCCCTAGGCCCATATAGTTGAAGTGTCATGTAGTCGACGTTCACATGACACCACTAGAAGAATAACACCACAACTTAAATATCAAACCATAGAAACTTTCTCAACACAACTCCACTACTAACAACATGACTTCTCCCATGTCCTCAAGAACTAAACGAACTACTCACAAGCCATCACATGGATCAATATCAGAGATGAAATAATGATAAGTAACAAACTGAACATGAACAATAATTCAATGGTTCACTCAATAGCATCAACTACAAGGAGTAATCAACACCGGGAAAGTTTCCCCTAAGAACTATGAAAGATTCAATCCAATTGTTACAGCGGTATGGAGTGGTGATGATGGTGCTGGTGGAGATGATGATGGGGATGATGATGATGATCCCGATGAAGTCCAGCTTGATGGTGGTGTTGATGGCGACGATCTCGTCTCTTCGGGAAGGAATTCCCCCGGTAGAATTCTGTCTGCCAGAGAGATCTTTCTCTCTATATAGTTTTCCGCCCCGTAGAGGCGGCGGAATCTTTCTATGGTCGCTCCCCGAGGCTTAGGGTTTCGTGGGGATAATATACGCCAAAAGGGAGAGCCAGGAGTGGGCCAGGGTGGCCACACCACCTGGTGGCATGGCCAGGGGTGGTGTGGGCCCCCTGTGGCCCATCTCCACTTCCCCTTCTGGCATTCTTCGTCTTCTGGAAAAATAGGATTTTCCATGTTTTTTCCTAAATTTTCTGATCTTCGCAAATTTCGCCTCCAAACAGCACCTTTTCCATCAGAATCCTGACTACAACGATCCATGCTCCAAAAGTCATCAACCATGCAAAACAGATGAAATAACATAAGCATCATCTCTTAATATGAAATATATCAATGAATAACAGCAAATTGTGATATATAATAGTGATGCAAAATGGACGTATCACCATTCTATAACGGTATGTATTGGAAACTAAATGCACATGTGGATAAGTAAAAACATAGAGCCCCTAGTAAGACTCTCACTAGTAATTCGTATTCGAGCAATGGTTAAGGTTTTCTAACCATGGATATGATGTCACTTGATAATGAGATCATGTCGTTAGAAGAATGATGTGATGAACAAACCCAAATAATAAGCATAGCTTCTAATCGCACCATTTAGTTTGTTTGCTATCTCTTTGTGAATATATCAAGTATAGTTTCCTTAGACCATGAGATGATGTTACTCCTAGGCATTGGAGGAATACCTTGTGGACATCAAACGTCACTCCATAACTAGGTGATCATAAAGGTGTCTTTCAGATATCTCCGATGGTGTCTATAGGATTGCGTGAATCAATATTAGGATTTGTTCCTTCATATGATGAAGTGTAAGATATCTTTGGGCACTCGCGGTAGTATAGCATCCAAGAGCTCAGTGACTAATGTGGTTAGTAATAGGGATCCTATAGTATGGTACAAGTTAAGAGAACTTTCCAGTAACGAGGTTGAACTAGGTATTGTGATACCGACAATTGAATCTCGGGGAAGTAACATATCGCGATACAAAAGGAATCATATATCAGATTGTTTGAATTTTTGACATTGTGGTTCAACCGAAAAGAACTTCATTGAATATGTAGGAACCACTATGGGAATCCCGGTACCACTGGTGGTTATTGATCGAAGAGATGTCTTGGTCATGTCTGCATATTCTCAAACACCTCGGGTCACACACTTAACCTTCGTTTTATTGCTATTCTTCATTGAGAATATGTATGGTGTGAATCAATTGTTATTTCGGAGTCTCGGGTGAGATCCTTGATGTCACAAGGAGCTTTAGAGTGGTCTAAAGGTAGAGAATTATATATGGCACCTCCTATTTTAGGGTTTTGGAAAGTTTGGAATATTCTATGCGGATAGAAGGTTCTAAAAAGTTCCCAGAGGGTCCATGGTGGGGCCCACCTGCAAGGTGGGGCCACATGAGCCCATGTCAGGGCACCTCGTCCCTAGTGGGCCAGGGTGCCACGACCACAAGGCCCAAGTGGTCGCCATCCATAGGTCAAACCCTAAAAGGGGAAGGACGTGGGGGAGAGGGACTCTCTCGCTCTCTCTACCGCCGCCAGCCTAGGAGGCTTGGGGAAGGGGAAAGCCTCCCCATGTACGCTTATATATAGAGGGCGGGGCAGGGGTCGGCGCAACCCTTGCTCTCTGTCGCCTTGTATCTCTCTCTCGTGAATATTCTTCACCTCCTAGGTTGGAACATGCGAAGCCCTACAGGAATTCAACACCACCATAGTAGTGATGCCGGATTATCGTAGAGTTCTTCTACCTCTCTTGAGGGATCAAGAAGGAGGATACCACATCAGAAACATGTGGATACCACGGAGGTGTTGTCCATTCGGTACACAGATCTAGAAGGTCAAGACCTACTATGGTTTGAACCATCACAAGCGAACGACTAAATCATCCACGGTCTCTAGATCGTTAACCACTCTTGTTCTTAGAGGGTAAGTAGATCCGATCTACTATACTTGTCACTTGCATCTAGTAGATTAGATCTTGCGGGGTTCTCCCTTGCTATTCCGTAGGAATTTTTTGTTTTCCATGCAACAAACTCATCAGAGACCTCACGTTAGTTTTCCTCCAAAGTTCCTATGAAATAACCATGCCATAGGAATTTCAAAGGAATTCAGGATTCCTATTCCTTTGATCCAAATGCTACCCTAGGAATTTTCTATAGAAATTATATCCTCTAAATATCCTATACTTTTCCTTTGTTCAAAACGGGACCTTGGGAGTGCTTCTACAGATTAATCATTACAAGAGATTAAATGGCCAAAACGATATGACAAGACACCCTAATATAAAACATTGCATATCTTAGTGCAAGCCTCTGAATTTGAACATCAGTATCCTCTCAATAATTTCCATCTTTATTTACTATGTTCAATTTGCAGTCGGTATTATGAAGCACATATTAATTTTTGGTTTTGATATTAGAATGCATAATTTGCCACGAGGTAGAGGCATTTTAGCATAAGTGTATACAACTAACATTTGGATAGGATCGCTCTAAAAAACATTTGGCTGGGATCGCTAGTGGTGTTCTACTTACAATAATGTATCGCCATGTACTGGATCAAACATTAAGTTTGATGCCCAATGTGATTTGTCGAAGCATGGATTGTAGTAATCGTAGATGATATTGTGACGCTAGGATCTGGTTGACGGACTCAAACAAACTCGAAAAAAGGGGAAACATGATCCAGGTTCACCCCTATAGCCCTACTTCTTACCTTGGATCTTTTCTTATAGTATCACAAAGGACGAAGTCAGAACATCATGCGTTAGTAGAAAACCTGTTACTTAAAGGTGATACTACATCATTGGAGTGCCACCATATAACCACACTACTGGTAATACTGGTGGCATACATTCTCATACGCCACTAGTAAGTCCCTACCGATGGCGTGTTAAAATCCGGGACAAACCACTGGTATATGGGACTCAGCAGTCGACCCGGCAAAATATACTCGAGATGTGGGGTTTTGTTGCCACGCCACTAGTGGCAACTAGCTAGCAGTGTTAGTAGTACTTAAAATGCCACTAACTTCTAATTTAAGTTTTTATTAAAGAAGAACGAGGAGAGGGGGGACCATCCCACGCCTCTTATCTTCACTCCCTGCCATCCACACTCCTCTTGATCCGTTGTTGCCCCCACACTCCTCTCGATTCGCCTCCACCCTCCCTCTCCTCTAGATCCACCGATGTCCTCTCTGTGTCGCATCGCCCCCTCCCTCCTCTCTAACTACTAGTCACGCGTCCTCCTCCCTCTCCGTCTCTCACTACTAGCCTTCGACCGTCCTCTCTACGTCGTGTCGCTACATGTCTGTGCCATTAGTGAGCCCTTCTCTTTTTGTCTTTTTAAAGTTTATTTGTATATGATGTGCATAGTTAAATTACGGTAGAGTTAGTAGATGATTTGTGTTGTTGAAATAGGGTAAACATTCTATATAATTTGTATATGATTTGTGGAGTTGAAATACGGTAGAATGTGTAGTGTAATGTTGATGATTCATGTAGTTTAATTAGGTTGGTTTTTGTTAGATTTTTTTAGATTAATCGGCTGCATTTAAATCACGCACTCAGGTGCCAACAAGTGTACAATAGTCTCTGGTGGAACCTCCAACCAGGTGTTACAAACATTATTTCTGCAGCCTAACTTTGCTAGATAATGCGCCACCTTATTACCTGAATGACGCACGTGCCTGATTGAGAGATCTCCGAAGCCCCTGAAGAAGTGATTTGACCTCCTCCACAACCGGTCCAAAGGCCGACCTGTCCAGCTCTTCTCTCATCAGCTTTTCCACTACACCCAGGCAATCAATTTCAAGACACACCCGCTCGATACCTTTCTCCTTGGCCAGCTCCAGGGCCCTTTTACACATGAGGATCTCGGCTCCTTCCGGGTCAGAAAAAGAGCTCAAAAAATGGCTGGCTGTTGCCACAAACCCGCCATGATGATCCCTAATAATCACGCCACACCATCCCTGTCCAAAGTTTGCCGAGAACGCTCTGTCCGCATTAGCTTTGAGCCACCACTCGTCCAGTGGATTCCATGGAACCTCGGGGGTAGAAGTTTTTTGTGCCGTCGAGGGTTGTAGCCCCGCCCACTCCTCCACTAGGTAGATGACCCTTCGAGCGAGTACCCTTGGTTCAGCGGTTTACGGTTCCTCGCGAGCATCATTTCGAGCCAGCCACATTTGGTATAAAGCCATAATTTCTAGTGCAATCTCCTTGTCGTTAAGTTTGCTCATCCATTCCAGAACCCACGCATGCAAATCGGTCCGCGAGCGCACATCGCCTGTGGGAGAGTGCAAAGGAGATCCCGTGAGCTCCCGCAGCTCATCCCACACATGGACTGAATGAGGGCATCGCCAAAACCTATGCAAGAGAGATGCATCCCAGTTGCAGACAAGACACACCACTCCCATCTTAATCTTTCTATGCTTAAGTTCATCACCCACAGCCAAGCCATTTTTAATAAGCCTCCACACATGTATTTTAGCTTTCCTCGGGACATTCGTAGCCCACAAATTGAGCCATCCCTTGTGTTCATCACACGACGAGGAAGACCCAGGCCGCCCTGTTGGTTTTGCTTTACTTGCATCCTAAGATGGTAGGCCGATTTGACTGTGAAAATCCTGTTTTTGGTGTAGTTCCATGCAGAGTAGTCTCCGGTGCGAGCACAACCGATGGGAACTTTCAAGATATCATTGACATCCCTGCCTCATAGAACAACTCGTTCAGCTTCGCAACATTTCACCCTTGCCCATTAGGTAGTAGTAGCTCACTAACCTTACTAACTGAAGTATTTGGTCGATGCCCCAGTGGGCGCTTCAGCCCCGTTCTTGGGATCCAATTATGCGACCAGACATCAATCTTTGATCCATCCCCCACTCTCCAAATCAAACCCTCCTTAAGGAGGTATCTACCATGCAATATGCTCTACCATGTAAAGGAGGCCGCCTTAGGACATTCTGCCGTCAGAAAGTCCCCCTCCTTAATGTATCTAGCACTCAGGACACGAGCACACAGAGATCCCGGGTTGGTCTGAATTCTCCATGCTTGCTTTGCCAACAGTGCAAGGTTAAAATCTAAGAAACTCCTGAACCCCATACCTCCCTTCTTCTTTGGCAGACACATCCTATCCCAACTGATCCAATGCACTTTGCGCTCCCCATCCTTAGCCCCCCACCAGAAGCGGCTTGCAATCGACTGAAGGGTGCCACAAGTTTTAAGCGAGAGCAAGAAGCACCCCATGGGGTAAGTCGGCACAGCCTGCAGTACCGATTTAACAAGAGGCTCCTTCCCCTCCATGGAGAGGCACTGACCCTTCCACCCATGTACCTTTCCCAGGATCTGTCCGGCAAGTATTTGAAAGCCCCATCCTTGGACCGACCCACCACTGTTGGTAAGCCAAGGTACTTTTCCGACAACACCTCGCTGCCCACACCAATCACTCCCATGAGCCCATGTTTAGCTTCCTCCGTGCAGCCCTTACCAAAGAAAACCAAGTATTTCTATAGGTTCACCCTTTGGCTCGAGGAAACCTCATAGTCTTGTAGAATTCGATGGATAGCAGTCATACTCTCAGCACTTGCCTCCATAAAGACTACACTATCATCCGCAAAGAGGAGGTGTGTGACGGTTGGACCTGCCGATCCAAAGGAGACCCCACACTGATCTCCTTTTGCACTTGAGCCTGCCGTAGAAGTGCCGTGAAACCCACCACACAGAAAAGGAATATATATGGGGATAAAGGATCTCCCTGTCTAAACCCCCTTGTTGGAAGGAACCGGTCAGAAATTTCACCATTAAGCTTGACAGAAAATCTCGCTGAACTGACACATCTCATGATCATGTCCAGCCATAGCTGGCCAAAGCCCATCCGCATCATCATCTGCCCTAGAAAATACCACCCAACCCGATTGTAGGCCTTCATCATATCAAGTTTGACAGCACATAGAGGCCTCTTTGTTGGGAATATGCCCTAGAGGCAATCATGGTTGATGATATTTCCCAAAGTATTCATAAAGTAAAGTTGTCCTTGTATGAACATCATATATGTATCACTGAATATGTGATTCAGTTGTGGAACTATTCATGATTGTTCATACTAGATTGTCCTTGGTCGTTGAGGTTGTGTTAGACACACAACTTAGACCAATGTGCAAGTCGGCTCATGACACGGTTCCACTTGTCATGGGCATGGTGATACTATTCCGTCTTACACTAATTTGGCTAAAGAGTTTAGCGAGTCGGACTGACCCACAGTTGAGATGCAACGAGCATGTTGTCATTTGCAGTCTCAAGCAATGGAATCCTTTGACCTGAGGTGATTGCATGATCCGAGTTGTAGATCGCCAACTTAGGTTCTATGAGACGCTGTTCCGTAAATAGGTAGTTATAAAGGTAGAGTTCAGGTTGGTTGTGAAGCAAGCTGCGTGACATGGATTACCAAGATGGGATTTGCCCCTCCGTAATGGAGAGATATTCTCTGGGCCCTCTCGTGTGATATGATTCGGAAGCATGTCCATGCACTAGTCAGTTAAGTGTTAACTGAGGAGTCGGACTAAGAGTTAGTCCAATGAATCACATATCATGGCACGGGAAGAGAGTTAAGCTATTAAAGGGATGGCAACTACTCGCCTATAGCTTAACAGATATATCATGTGGCAAAGGGACTTGGACGAAAGTCACATTGAAGGTTCTTCTTTTGACTTTATGGCACTTGGGAGTTGGCACGCCTTGCTAGAGGCCGATAACCATCTATCGACTTGAGACCAAGTGTTCATGGGAGTGAGTTGGACTCAAAGCCATGACGAGATACTTGGAGGAGTGGCTCATGTCGTGTCCAGGTGTACGTGAACCTACAAGGTCACACACTTAAGGGTAAGGAGCCCATGTGGATTAGATCCATATGGAAATTGGAGTACAGCCTAGATGGGCCTCAAGCGTTGAGCCCAACTAGGAGTGTATATAAGTGGAGTGATAAGGGATAGTCCCTGACCTAGCGGTCACTTTCTCCACTTCCATTGCGAGCTAGACAGGATCTAGAAATCTTCTGTCCGAAGCTCCTTCCTGTATGTATGGATACCGGTAGAGGCGTTGCACGTGCGGCGCTGGAGACGGGGAAGCTCGTGGGGATCTAGCGAAGGAGTTCGTGGGATCCAAAGAAGCTGTCTGTGGGATTCAGAGGGCTGTCCGTGGGATCATTCGGCATTGCTTCGACGCGCTACATCAACTTCCGCATCTGCGCGTCTAGCGGTAATCTCGTGGCCTATTACCTGAGTTGGATCTTAGGAGTACCGCGTAGGGAATTTTTTTTTGTTTATCTCTGCATGGCCCAACAGTGGTATCAGAGCGAAAGCTTCTGGTTTTAGGCTCTAGATCTGTGCGTATGTGATATGCACGAGGTGGTGGATGAGATCCACTTAGGGTTTCGGTGGTCGATCTATGAGATAGATCAGTTTTGTGCAAGATTGATTGGATCAATCGCACTCGGGGGTGCATGGAAGATCAGGTGCGGATGATCAATGAGATTGGTCAGATCTGCACAAGGATCAGATTTGGGTAAAAGTGTTTTATCCAATGAAGCAATCCATAGTTCGGAATGCAAATTAGATCTATGATTTCGGAAAAATCGTTGGGCGCTGCCTGCACCCGCGAGGGGCGCTGCCCCTTCGATCCCCGCCCGCTACCCGGCTAGCGGGACCGCCGGCTTTGCCTTGTCGTAGCGCATTAGATGTCGTTGCGAGTTTCACAACACCGGTAGATATCGTATCTATGCATAACTTGTTTTTGCAGGATGTTGTAAATGGTATGGCTTATGTACATGTGATGTGTGTAATCCATACGTGATCTGTGTATCACAGGTTTATCAGCCGGCTAGAGCCAAAGTGATGTCACTGTTATTGTATAACGACCTGCGTGTCGGCATGAGATGCCATCTTCTTGTATATTCCTTAGTGCTAGAGTAGCATGTTTGGAGGACTTGAAGGACACTGCAGCCAAAGGCATGATGAACAGGTTCATGGAGATGGAGATCACCATTAAGAGAGCCATACCATATCACATTATAATTGGATTATTTTGTGTTGTTGTTATGTCTCTAGTTTTACCTCTATGAGATAGTGGTTAAACTTTAATCCCTCAAAGAAGGTCTAGTCGGTCTCCCCGTCGGTGCTGCACCATCACAAGTTGGACATTCTTGGCAGTGGGCTCATAAATTGAGGTGCTACCAATTCTTTTCGACTAGATGGGTTTGAGTCAGACTCTTACAGCAGAAGCACTTGGTAAGCTAGATGGGTCTATCACAACGGTTGTGGGGCTTGGGGAGAGGGCGGTTGGGAACCGGGGCATGTGATGCCACCCTACCAACAGGAGTCGCAAGAGATGCGATTGGCAAGGAGTTGCCTACCTAGATCACTTGATGGCTAGAAGTGATGCTAAAGCTCACTAGTCGGCTTGCTTATTTAGGGTCCTGAATCACTATGAAACCATCAGAGGGATGTTGGTTCTAGTGGGAGCATAAGTATTAAAATGTTTAATACGTCTGCTCTTTTATGAATACTTGTCTTAATTGTTTTGCATATTTCTATTGTAGATAATGGCACCTAGTAGCAGTCTCCCTCAGTTATCCAGTTTTACGTTGAGGACCATCCTAGAGAAAGATAAACTTAATGGAACAAACTTCACCAACTGGTATTATAATCTGAGAATTGTTCTCAAACAAGAAAAGAGGGACCATGTTCTAGACAACCGGCTTCTAGATGTGCTGGACGAGAATGCGAGTGTCGCAGCAACCAATGCCTACCGTAGAACATGTGATGAGTCTACAAAAATTATCTGTCTTATGCTTGCTCACATGGAACCGGACTTGCAGCAGCAGTTCAAGAATGTTGAGGCCTACGATATGATCGAAAGCCTGAAAGGCATGTTCCAGGCTCAGGTAAAGACCGAGAGGTATCAAGTCTCTCAAGCTTTGCTGAGTTGTAAGCTTAAGGATGGTGATCCACTGAGTCTGCATGTAATCAAGATGGTTGGTTATGTGCAGTCTCTAGAAAGGCTTGGCTACCCCATTAGTGAAGAGTTTGATACGGATATAATTCTAAACTCTCTTCCTAGTGTGTATGGTCAGTTCATATCAAACTACCACATGCATGGTATGGATAAGAACCTCACTGAATTACATGGGATGCTTAAGCAGGCAGAGGTTGATCTCAAGAAAGGTACTAGCCAAGTGTTGGTGGTACAGAATAAGGCTAAGTTTAAGAAGAGTTCTTGGACTAAGAAGAAGAAGAAGGCTAAGTTAGGAGGTAATGCTCAAGATGAGATCCCAAGCGTTTCCTCAGGGACTAAGTCATCTCCTTCAGCCGGATCCTCTTGCTTCTATTGCAAGACGGATGGCCACTAGAAGAGGAATTTCAGCAAGTATTTGGCAGATAAAGCCAAGAGTGGAGATGTGACTTCCAACTCAGGTACACTTGTTTGCAATGTTATAAACCTTTATCTTGCTGATGCACCCGGTAGTTCTTGGGTATATGATACCGGATTAGTCATTCATATCTGCAACTTGTTGCAGGGACTGGTAAGAACTAGGGGCGTAGTAAGAGGCGAGGTTGACATTCGGGTCGGCAACAAAGCAAGAGTTGCTGCGTTGGAAGTCGAAACGATGTAACTTCATTTACCTTCATGATTCTTAATGGAACTAAATAATTGTTATTATGTTCCAGTGCTTAGTTGAAACATCATTTCTGCCTCATGTTTGATGAGACAAGGCTATGAGTCTAATATTAAGAACAATGGTTGTTCTTTATATTTAAATGATATGTTTCACGACTTTTCACCCATTCAGAACGGGTTATTTATTTTGAATCTTGATGGTGGGTCGGTCTATAACATAAATGTGTAAAGGTTAAAACCAAATGATGTGAATATGACTTACTTTTTGCACTGTCGACTTGGTCATATAAGTTGGAAACGCATGAAGAAGCTCCATGATGATGGACTCCTAACTTCGTTCGACTTGGAGTCGTTCGAGACATGCGAATCCTACCTTCTGGGCAAGATGACCAAGACACCTTTTGCAAGGAGTTGTGAAAGGGCGTCTGACTTGTTGGGACTAGTACATAGTGATGTATGTGGTTCAATGAGCGCGACAACCAGGGGTGGTTATGAGTACTTCATTACCTTCACTGATGATTTGAGTAGATATGGATATGTCTACTTGATGAAACATAAGTCGAAAGCCTTTGAAAAGTTCAAAGAATCCTAGAATGAAGTACAGAAATAACTCGGCAAGAAAATAAAGTTTCTTCGGTCGGACCAAGGAGGCGAGTACATGAGCCACGAGTTTGATGACCATCTGAAGAGTTGTGGAATAGTTCCTCAGCTCACTCCACCGGGTACACCACAGAGGAACGGTGTGTCGAAACGGCAGAATCAGACCTTGTTGGACATGCTATGATCAATGATGAGTCAGACATATCTACCTTTATCATTTTGGGGTTATTGTCTAGAAACGGCAGCGTTCACACTAAACAAAGTACCATCAAAATCGGTAGAGAAGACACCACATGAGATGTGGACAAGCAAGAAGCCGAGTTTGTCTTTTCTTAAGATTTGGGGTTGTGAAGCATTTGTCAAGCGACTTCAGTCGGACAAGATTGTAGCCGAGTCGGATAAGTGCATTTTCGTTGGGTATCCAAGGGAAACCTTGGGTTACTACTTCTACAACCGAGAAGAGGGCAAAGTGTTTGTCGCTCGGAACAGTGTCTTCCTTGAGAAAGAGTTTCTCAGTCGGGAATTCAGTGGGAGTACGGTGCGGCTCGAAGAAGTTCGAGAGGAACCAATCAGTAGAACTTTGGCAAAAGCCTTGGAGGTTGAGCCAGTCGTGGTAGCTGAGCCGGCAGCTGCACCTACACTGCGAAGATCGGCCAGATTGCGAAGTGTTCGTGATGTATTGCTGTTAGACAGTGACGAGCCAGCAACTTATTCGGAAGCAATGTGGGTTCTGATTCTGAGTCATGGCTTGGAGCCATGAGATTCGAATTAAAGTCCATGGATGAAAATCAAGTTTGGAACTTGATTGATCTGCCAGACGGTGCAAGACCCGTCGAGTGCAAATGGGTCTTTAAGAAGAAAACTGATATGGATGGAAACGTTTCTATCTATAAAGCACGGCTTGTCGCGAAGGGGTTCCGGCAGGTTCAAGGAGTTGACTATGATGAGAATTTCTCACCCGTAGTGATGCTTAAATCAGTTCGGATCATGTTAGCTATAGCAGCCTATTTCGACTATGAGATATGGCAGATGGATGTCAAAACGGCTTTCCTTAATGGAAAATTAACCGAGGACGTGTATATGATATAGCCCGAGGGTTTTGTCGATCCGGCTAATGCTAACAAGGTATGCAAACTTCAGAAATCCATTTATGGGTTGAAGCAAGCATATCGGAGTTGGAACATTCGCTTTGATGAGGTAGTCAAATCATTTGGCTTCATCAAGAGTGATCATGATTCTTGTTTATACAAGAAGTTTAGTGGGAGCAAAGTAAACTTTCTGATATTGATTGGAAATGATGTCCAGATGTTGCACGAAACCAAGAAGTCATTGGAAAGGAGTTTCTCAATGAAGGACTTGGGTGAGGCAACTTACATACTAGGAATCAGGATCTATAGAGATAGATCCAGGCGGCTCATTGGATTGAGCCAAAGTACATATTTGGACAAAGTGTTGAAGAAGTTCAACATGGAATCGTCTAAGAAGGGGTTCTTACCGATGTCCCATGGCATAAGACTTAGCAAGACTCAGTGTCCCTCGACAACTGATGAGCGAAGTAGGATGAGTGCGATTCCGTATGCTTTGGCAGTCGGGTCCATCATGTATGCCATGATTTGTACTAGGCCAGATGTTTCCTATGCTCTAAGTGTTGTGAGCAGATACTAGGCTGAACTTGGAGAAATCCACTAGGCAGCAGTTAAAAACATTCTTAAGTACCTGAGAAGGACTAAGGATGTGTTCCTAGTTTATGGAGGTGAGGATGAACTCAGTGTAAGGGGTTACACGGATGCGAGTTACCTTACTGACTCTGATGATTCTCGTTTGTAATCTGGGTACGTGTTCATATTGAACGGAGGGGTTGTGAGCTGGAAGAGTTCCTAGCAAGAGTCTGTGTCCGCATCTACAACAGAAGCTGAGTATATTGCTACCTCAGAGGCGATAAAGGAAGCTGTTTGGATCAGGAATTTCCTGAATGATCTTGGTGTGGTTCAGGGCTTGTCCAATCCATTAGACGTGTATTGTGACCACAATGGTGCTATTGCACAAGCCAAGGAACCTAGAAAACACAAGAAGAACAAACATATACTCATGCGATACCACCTGATTCGCCAGTTCGTGGATCATGGTGATATCAAGTTATGCAAGGTACACACGGATGCAAACGTTGCAGATCCATTGACAAAGACACTTCCACAGCCTAAGCATGAGGCGCACGTAAGAGCCATGGGCATTAGATGCCTAGACATGTGATGTCGGGATGATTGAGTCTAGTGCAAGTGGGAGACTGTTGGGAATATGCCCTAGAGGCAATCATGGTTGATGATATTTCCCAAAGTATTCATAAAGTAAAGTTGTCCTTGTATGAACATCAGATATGTATCACTAAATATATGATTCAGTTTGTCCTTGGTCGTTGAGGTTGTGTTAGACACACAACTTAGACCAATGTGCAAGTCGGCTGATGACACAGTTCCACTTGTCATGGGCATGGTGATACTATTCCGTCTTACACTAATTCGGCTAAAGAGTTTAGCGAGTCGGACTGACCCACAGTTGAGATGCAACGAGCATGTTGTCATTTGCAGTCTCAAGCAATGGAATCCTTTGACCTGAGGTGATTGCATGATCCGAATTGTAGGTCGCCAACATAGGTTCTATCAAACGCTGTTCCGTAAATGGGCAGTTATAAAGGTAGAGTTCAGGTTGGTTGTGAAGCAAGCTGCGTGATGTGGATTACCAAGATGGGATTTGCCCCTCCGTAATGGAGAGATATTCTCTGGGCCCTCTCGTATGATATGATTTAGAAGCATGGCCATGCACTACTCAGTTAAGTGTTAACTGAGGAGTCAGACTAAGAGTTAGTCCAATGAATCACATATCATGGTACGAGAAGAGAGTTAAGCTATTAAAGGGATGGCAACTACTCGCCTATAGCTTAACAAATATATCGTGTGGCAAAGGGACTTGGACGAAAGTCACATTGAAGGTCCGTCTTTTGACTTTACAGCACTTGGGAGTTGGCAAAGGCCGCTACCATCTATCGACTTGAGACCAAGTGTTCATGGGAGTGAGTTGGACTCAAAGCCATGACGGGATACTTGGAGGAGTAGTTCATGTCGTGTCCGGGTGTACGTGAACCTACAGGGTCACACACTTAAGGGTAAGGAGCCCATGTGGATTAGATCCATATGGAGATTGGAGTACAGCCTAGATGGGCCTCAAGCATTGAGCCCAACTAGGAGTGTATATAAGTGGAGTGATAAGGGATAGTCCCTGACCTAGTCGTCACTTTCTCCACTTCCATTTCGGGCTAGACAGGATCTAGCAATCCTCTGTCTGAAGCTCCTTCCTGTATGTGTGGATACCGGTAGAGGTGTTGCACGTGTGGCGCTGGAGACGGGGAAGCTCGTGGGGATCTAGCGAAGGAGTTCGTGGGATCCAAAGAAGCTGTCAGTGGGATTCGGAGGGCTGTCCGTGGGATTGTTTGGCACTGCTTTGACGCGCTACATCAACTTCCGCATCTGCGCGTCTAGCGGTAATCTCGTGGCCTATTACCTGAGCTGGATCTCACAACCAAAGGCCTGATCCACCTTTCCACTATTGGTACCCTTCAAGGTGGGAACCGATGCCTTTACAAAACTAGCAGGGCACACTCCACAACCGAATTAGAGGCTCCCATAATGACAACAAACTGACACAAGAAGAAATATTATAAAAATCAAAACACAAGATTTAGATATTAACAAGTAATACTAGGTCAAGAAGTCTCCAAGTGAATGGAGGAGAGTGACGTGCTTGATTCGTGATGTCAATGAATGAAGTCTCCTCCTTCGATTCCCCAAATATCGGAGCCTTCGGGTGGTTGAAGTGGGAGATCTTGAATGAGAGATTTTTCAACAGGCCACTACTTTTTCGAATGAAGCAAGAAGTCTGACAAGAGGGGTGATTGGGGCTTTTATACCTCCTGCCCAAACTTGGCCGTTGGAGGAGTCGGGGTCCGGATTATCCGGCCCAAGTGATGGCCGGATTATCCGGCTAGGGTAAAACTCCGCCCTAGACTCGGATTTTCCAGGGAAATTCCGCCCCCCAAACAGAAAGACACGCCGTGGCATCCTTAGAAAAATTCTCAGGGGGGCGGATTATCTGTCCCGGGTAAAGACTCTAGCCCTGGTCGGACAATCCGGAAGATTATCCGCCCCCCTCACTGAGAGATACGCAGTGTCCCCCTTTGAAAACCTTCTCGGGGGGGGGGGGGATTATTCGGCCCCCTTTGGGGAGGATTATCTGTCCCGGGAAAACACTCTGGCCCTAGCTGGACAATCCGAAAGATTATCTTCCCCCCTCACTGAGAGATGCTCCTTGTCCACCTTCGTCGAAGGGGCTAGGCCGGATTATCCGGCCCTTGGCAGGGGTGGATTATCCCCCCCCCCCCCAACAACAGGATTTTCAGCTTTTCATGTGAACACTTATCTGTAGCAGTTAGCACACATGAGATAATCCATGGTATATTTATCTAATACACAAAACACTAGAGATCATGAAATGCTCTTTCAATCTCCCCCTTTTTGGTGTTAGATGAAAATACTAGGATTTGCAGTATAGTTCTACTATCAAAAACACAAAGATGAAGTAGACTCCCCCTAAGTGTGTACATAGTTGAAAATTTGCATTTGAATACAAATGCACACAAGTAGGTACAAGTCAATTTCATAGGAAATGAATTTTCACAGACATGAAAAGATAGCACAAAACCTCATACCATCGTGAGATAGAAGACCACAATATAATGCAAGGATAGCCAATATGATAACCATTATCAAGGCCTTCCATAGTAAGAGGGATAACCAATAGTCAATGAGATAGATGGATCCATAATCACGATAGATAAATCCATAGATAATTCCAGTGCCACACACCAACATAGTCTCATACAAAACAAATCATGAATAAAAGTTCAACGCTAAATGGGTACAAGCGAGAAAAAGACCGAAATGATAAAGTGCAAATGCTTGCGCCCGACCCATGCAAATCCAAGAAGAGCTAATAAACTACTTCTCCTCCTTTTGCATCGAAACTCCAAAAAGGAAGAAGCGCCCCAAGGGATCACTCATAGTCCTCATCATCTTCCTCGTCCCCTTCCTCATCATCATACTCCTATGTATCTTCTTCGTCCTCATCAGCTGGTGGAGTGGGCTCCCTCGCCGGGGCAGGAAATAGATGGCGCTCAAGCTCTCCATAGTTGAGCCCAGAAGAGTTCCACTGAGCATATGGAGTGGGGGCGGTAGGAGATGGAGGAGCGCCTGACGCCCTAGACACATGATGGAGAATGAGCTACTGGGTATGGGCCATCTCGTAGTGCTTCTTGTATGCCTCATACTACCCCTTGTGAATATCCACCCCCATGCACAATATGTTCCGCTAAAACCAATTCAGCTTCTTCACCTCACGAGCATCGGGAGGCACTAGGGGCCTACGAGCACTAGCTCGAGCATCTATCATAAAACCCTTAGGAGCAGAGGATGGATGAGAGGTCTTCCTTGACTTGTTGTAGATCTTCTTCACCTTATGTTCAACATCATAGTGAAATTCTCCAGTGGGAAAGCAAGTACTTGATGATCATCATAATATAAGGAGCATACGGAATGGAGAGCCTATTGAACATAGAATCAGTCAACTTATGATAGATGAATTCCATCACATCCAACTTGTATTCCCTAGACTCATCCTCACTGGAGGCCACCTCATAGGAAAAAGCAAGCAGTTAAACCAAGTGGCCACGAATACTATCATTGTTTCCCCCGCTAGGCGAAAATACCAACCAAACTAGCATAAAGAGGGGAGAGGCCTGCAAGAGTACCCACAATCCCATCGTCAGTTGTGCAAGGAGAAATAGTAGCATCTTTGTTGGGCTTGAGTTGAGTGATGATACGATGGCCACAAGCACAGTCCCTGCCAAGGAATGGATAACCAACCACCCTAGCGAAGGTCCAAAAATCAAATTGCATCATAGTGTCACGGGTCATCCACTTCATGGTGCGGTTCTCATCGTCACAAATTACCATAGTGGAGAAGAATTGCTTCACCACCTTGGAGTCATAGGAACACTGAAGGGACAGAAGAGTGTGCAGCCCCATCCGCTCAGTCATAGCCATAGCATCAGCAAGTTGAGGCTTCTCCATAGCCTCAGCAATATTCATGGGACGCATAGGGAGAATCTTCAGAGAGGAGTAGACATCCTCATAGATGGACTTTTGGTCAGCACACCAAAAGCGGGAGGCACCAAGCTCTGTATCTCGCTTAGTGTCCACAAACAGATCACGATGTCGAATTGAATAGTAAGTGACGGTATCCATTGCCTTATAATTGACCTTAGGTGCCTTATTCTTTCTCTTGGACACACCCCATATTCCCTTTTCTTTCCTTGCTTGTTCAGCCATTCGGTCAGCCTCTCTTTTCCTCCTCCTCAATTCAACCTCGTCCACGAGACCACCTTCACCATCGTCCCTGAGGTAGAGACCACAGGGATGGCACTTGTAGGTTTTGGGAACACTAGAACCACCTGTGAAACAAATAAGATGGATATCACGGGGATAAGCACACACACAAGTCCAGGAGGAAACAAGAAATAGTAGACAAACAATCCACAACCCAAAAATACATTATGCAAAAATCTAAGGAATTATGAATCAGAGGTGAGTATGCCAGACCGGATAATCCGGCCATGCCAGGGGTGGATAATCTGGCCCTAGCGAAATTTTTTCAGAATCGGCCTAGATTGATTGCAACAACGTAGATCGGGCACATGAATCGCAAGACTACAATTTCTAAGCAAAACAAGAACCACAAGGACACTCCTAGTCCATGTTCCACCAACAAGTAACACATCTACACAAAAGATGGGAGAGGGTGTAACATCCCAAACCTCTAATCCAAGGTTATTAAGATCCAAATCATCAAATTTAGAGTTAACAAAAACTTTTCCATTTAAAATGATTAAGCATTCATATGTGTGTGCATATAATTTAGGAGTTGTTTTGAATTGCCATGTTTGTGTGATCCATTGGTTGTAAAATGATTCTAAGGTGAATTAAACATCATCTAGATCATTCCCAAACAAATCCCAAAGAAAAACAAATCAAAAAGAATAAAATAAGCAAATGGTCATTTGTGCCATTTTAATCACCATGCCTACTTTGGCTATTCCTAGAACTCAAATCTTAACAGAAACAATTGTGGATCTTTGCACCCCTTGCTAGTACAAGTAGTGATGTACCAACGCCCATTTTGTTTCATCCCAAAAACTTTCAAACACTAAATTTAAATGGCATTTGAAAATTGAAACTAGTGTATGTATCAAGATCACATCAATTCAAAAACCACCCAAATGAACTCCATTTTTAAATCCCAAGAAAACCTAGATGCTCAAGCATGTGATCAACAACTCCACCAAAAATCAGCCCAAAATTCAAACAAAAGTTTCTTTCGGCCATTTTGTCAAACACCTTGTGGACAGAATCAATTTAGCCTAACTATTACTATTTTTGATCAAATCTTGTCGAGCCATTTGGGTTGCATTGATCATCCTTGTCTCCCCCAAGTCCAACTAGACCGAAAACAACCCTATCTCTAGCCCCTGTCGCCAGTGCCATGCCGCCCCGATGCCATGCCCGCCGGCCAACCTTGCCAACGCCACAGCAGACCGCCAGCCTCTCTCCGCCGCTCCAGGAAGCACGGCGTGACCTCACCGCCGCCCATGGTCCACCCCTCGATATCCCACAGCCCCTAGACCACTCCCCAGCAGCGCTTCCCTTTCTCTCTATGAGCTTGCTAGAGCGTGATAGCCGCCAGCACGCCACAGACCGCGCCTCGACCGCAGACCGCGCACGCCGCTCTGCCTCGACCCCAGCACCCTGCTAGACACGGCCGCGTGCCACCGCGTGATCCACAGTCACCGAGTGCCGCGTCGAGCACCGCCTCTGTCTCCCAGAGCGCGCGATGCTCCCGACCATATACCAGCGCCCCTAGCCGCGCCATTGCGCCGTAGCTGACCGCCAGGGAACCGCCCACTGTCCACCTACCTCACCCATGCCAGTAGCCCCTGTGCCATCGTCACCGACGAGCTCCGCCCACACCTCTCGGTCTCAACGTCGAGCCTATAAAAGGAGGCCACGCCAGCACAAACTCCTCACACCATTCCACTCCCCTCTCTCCCCTGAACATTTCCCCTCTCTCGCTGGAGCCGCTCGAGCCATAGTTCGCCGGAATTGCACCGGAGGAGCCCGCTGTAGAGGAGGAGACACTGCCGTTGATTCCGTCCACCGCAGCCCCTGCCGTGACCTCGCCTGAGTTCGCCGTCATTGTCCAGTTCGATCGCCCGCCTCGCCGCACTAGCTGGAGCCCTGGTACGTCCCCAGTAGACCCTCACCGGCTGTTTAGGGTTCGGTCTTGCCGGCAACGAGTCCATCGTTGACGACGATAGTGAGCCATTGATCCACGTTATAATCGTGTGGCCCAAATTGCTAGATACCGTTTTAGGTTTTAAGACTCACTAACAAGCAGGACCAACCTGTCAGCCGCCCTCTACGCCGCTGAGCGCCACTGGGCCGGCCCATTTCCTTTCCCGCGTGACCCATTTAATTCAAATTTAGATTTATCTATTTTAGCTGAAACTCAGTTATGTCCCTTAGCTTAAAAATCAATTCAGGAAGATTTACTGAACCAAATTGAGTGATTCAAATTTTGTTGGAAAGCTTCTGAAAAGATCTATCAAAGCCCGTTGGATTTAATTCAGTTAGAGTTAGAGATCTCTCCTAGTAAAAATAACAAGACAGGAGCATTTGCACATTCAAACATTTTTATAAAATCAACCATAGTAGCTTTTGAGTTGATTCCAACTCTCAAAAATCACATTTAACCATACCATCTGAATATGTAATAATACTGAGGTTTGCACGCAGTACCTTTGGACTAATACCAAAATAGTGCTATATAGGCATTTCTAGTCACTTTAAATCATTAAATATGAAACTTAAACTTATTAAAATGTGATCCAACCTTTATATCACATTCCCATATATTAGAATATGTGGTGATGATATGTTTCCACATGATCCCATATTTTAATTGGAGAATATTAAATCTTAGTTAATTTCAAAGAGTAGAAATTACATTTCTTAAATAAAAAGAATGAAGCTAGTTAATAAAACCTTGTGATGCTTGTGATGATAATAGATCATCAAATGTGTGCCTTAGTGTACTAAGTAGCCTAGATTAAGCATTGTTTGGTGATTGTGTATCCCGTATGTATTTATAGACGATAGTACCGACCAAGCTTTCGAGGATGAGGAGGAGTTCTACCAAGAGGAGTAGGAAGAAAACTTCAACCACTACACCAACCAAGGCAATCTAGCACTATACAAGTTAACCCTTGCAAGTTTTACTTGCAAGCCTAGCACTTCTAGTAAACTGAGCAAGTTACTGTTAGCAAGCTAGAATTAAGCCAGATAACCTAAGCAAGATGCATTAGGCATGCTTGGTTATACCACTTTGACTAGTACCTACTCCAAGTTTTACTTTCAAGCTTTTACTCTCTTTACTTTACCAAAGTCCCTTACTTTTTTGAAGGTAGCATAAAAAGTATAAAACTTGACCTATCTAGATAACCTTAGATGTCATTCTATGGCATGAGATTGAGAGTAGCATCCCACCTTAGTGAACACTCTTAACTTAGTAGCTTAGAGCTAAATCAAAACTTGAGTCACTTTAGATGGGAATACTTGGTGAAAATGAATTGTGAAAACCTTGGAATGATGAGTCATTCTATTGAGATGTTTTGACACGTGTTGAGAAACACAAATGGTTTATGATGGTGAAAATGTTGAGGCATGAGCCTTAGCCCTTTTTCAAAAACTGATGGTTGGATTCGGATGCGATACCATTCCAATTTTATTGTACAACCACAATACCTAAATTGGGTAAGGCTTGGTTGGAAGTTTATATGCATTAGTATTAGTTCCCTCGCGTGAGAGGTTTGAGCTGAGTCTACCTCTCAATGTTGTCCACCTATGCAGTGCCCAAGATGACAGATGGTCATGGTTGGGAGGCCATACTCATAGGAGAGGTGCTTATACTAGGGTGTGTAAAGGAAAGGTTATGTTTGATTATCTGCATACTAAGTATGATGATTCAAGGTTATCCCTAACAGATGTATCAAATCTTGTGGTGAAAGTGTACCACCTCTGTAGAGTGCAAAACTATTCGAATAGCCGCGTCTGCGGTTATGGGCAGTTGGAGTGTCCATACTATTTCGTTGTCAGATGTTTTCAAAATGACTTATGAAATGAATGATGAATCTTGACTTGGCCACAACAGAGTTGTGACTATGATACTAGCTTCCCAACTTAAGTGATTCTATAACTTTATTTTATCTTTCTTTGTTTCTGAACTCAGCTTAGGTTTCAAACTTAACTTTATAGATAAACTTAGAGTTAGCAATCCTACTAGAATTACCTTACTTGTTAGTAATAGTTTGCGAGTACTTAATGAGTACTCATGGCTTTTGTCCCTGGCTATTCCTATGGCTAGACTATGAAGGAGACTACCAAGATGAAGGACAGCAGGACAGCTATGATAACTAGAACTATCTTCCATCGTCAGCATTGCCTGTGCCACTGAAGATGGACCCCACCGCTACGCTTATTATTTATTCCGCTGCTTGTTGTATTAAGACTGGATCATGAGATCCTTTATTCGTGTAAGACCTTATTATGGTTTGTAATGGATGATGTACTATGATATCCAATCTGTTATGTCTCGCAAAAATGGTAATCCTGGGATTGCGATGTATGACATAACAGGCATCTAGGATTAAAAATCCGGGTGTTGACAAGTTGGTATCAGAGCCATCCTAACCATAGGAGAACCTAGTTAGAATAGACGTCCGAACATAAACTTAATTTCAAAACCAAATTGAGTATTTATGAAAAACTATTTCCTCTCTTACCCTTGGGAATTCATTCTTTCTCAAAAGATCATGTTCCTCCAATTCTTACATTACTACATAAAATTTGACACACTTGATCACTTCACTACCTTCCTCACCCTTAATTCTTGTAGATGGAGACGCAGTTCAGCAAGTTCTACCAGTTGGGCAACAGAGGCCAACTGATCTTCGAGAGGGATCTAGATTCACTGTCTAAGTTATTGGGACTCCCGCATCCGAAGTTTCTTGGAGCTCAACTTCCTGGACCCCCAGGAGGAGATTTGTAATGGCTAGTCACCACTGATCTTCGAGAAAGCATAGAAGCACCAACGTCCAGGAGAATCTAGTTCTCAGTAAGAGAAAACAACTGGCTAGATGGATTAGCCAGGGCAATGCATGAAGCTCTCGCACGTCTATGAGCCCTCAGTGTCAACCAAATCCAAGGGACCCGCTTTGCGCACTATGCAAGGCGTGACTTCATGGGAATGGCAATGGAGATGCCAAGTCACCTGGAGTTGAAGCGTCGAGTGGAGAACCTTGACTTCCTGCTGTACGATCGCCAGAAGGAATTGGACAATGCTAGGGAGTTTGCCAACCACAACCGTTACATTGCCAACCAGAAGGCCTAGAATTTCTCACTACTTGTCAAGGACCGTCAGTCTCTTCACCGCCAGCGTGAAAAGAAGGATTGCACCATCGCCCGTCTTCACAAGAAGGTGGCCGACCTCGAGAAGACCTCCAAGGAGCAAGAAGCTCAGCTTGCAGCAAAGGAGGAAGAAGAGGAGGGTGAAGACATCTGGGGAGATATGGATTCTTACCTCAGCAATGATGATGACTTTCTGGAGGAGGATGTCGTGGACTTCTACACTAACGATGAGGACTCCAACTTCATCGATGATGAGTAGATGCACTAGAGCACTGCCGTAGCATGAGATGTATCGGTCCCAATGTATCATAGCTGGCAGAATGGTTCTTAAAACCATCTATTTTCCTTGTTGTGGTGTGTGTGTGTGTGTTTGTATCGTGTGCTTGTTTAAATGAATGAAATAGAGTCAGTTGCAAAACCTGAGTCAAACTCAAAGTTTTAGCTTTGAAACCAAAACCATGAACCTTAGAACTTTCCCTCTTACCCCTTTATCTATCTCAATCTTCAGATGACTCGTGGAAACCCCGGAGGGAGCAGCTCATCGCAAGACCCAATGCTGCAGATTATCCAGATGTTAGTTGCAGA
Organism: Avena eriantha; assembly: GCA_910589775.1. Lineage (NCBI taxonomy): Eukaryota > Viridiplantae > Streptophyta > Magnoliopsida > Poales > Poaceae > Avena > Avena eriantha. Next base: position 127,229,777 of record OU342745.1, read on the forward strand.
CCGTGAAGCAAGCAGGGCAGAGCGCCAGGCCAACTTAGCAACACTGTAGCAGATAGCCCAGATGGCCCAAAACAACCAAGGGCATGGAAATCAGGATCATCAAGGATCCAAGCTAAAGAATTTCTAGAATACCAACCCCCCAATCTTTAGCACTTTGGAGAACCCATTAGATGTTGATGACTAGTTGCAGACGATGGAGAACAATTTAGAAGTAGCCAGAGTTGATGACAACGAGAAAGTTCTCTTTGCCACCCACTATTTGGCAGGAGATGCAAGAGCCTGGTGGAACAGCATCCGCCTGATGAACCATGGTCAAGTGATGACATGGGAAGCCTTCAAAATCAAGTACAGCCGCACCCACATGCCACAGGGCCTAGTCACCAGAATGAGGGACGAATTCAGAGAGTTGAAGCAAGGTAGAATGACTTTGGTGGAGTACCATGACAGATTCTTGTCCTTAGCAAGGTACGCACCTGATGAGATCAACACGGAGGCAAAGAAGAAGGAGAGATTCCTAAATGGACTGCATGATGAGATGCAGACTGTACTCGTCAACATCCGCTTCGAGGATATCGAAGAGCTAGTCGACTCTGCCATTCAGATGGAAGGGAAGATTAACCAAGAAAATGACAACCGTAAACGTCGTATGATGCACCAAGCTGGATCCAGCAGTCAACAGAAGTACCGTCCAAACCCGTATGCAGGGTATGCACCAAGAAAGAACCGACCCCCAATGTCTTGCCCAAGCTACCCCAACCGTAGCAGAGGTAATGTGAAGTCCGGAGGAAACAGCAACAACCCCGGCAACACCAGCAATTTCAACCGTGCACCTCCCAAGAGCAACAACAATAACAACAACACTGCACCCAGAACTGGAAGCAATGTTGTGCCTGTCGCAGCAAAAGACAACTCCCAGATAACTTGTTTCGAGTGTGGAGTGAAGCGTCACTATTCCAATGAGTGCCCCAAGAAGACTGCCGCCACTGCCAATGTGAATGCCCTAGCTCAACAGCAGCGCCGTGTTCAACCAGGGAGAAGATTTGCCCCAGGGAACCCTCACAACCGCACCGGCCGTCTCTTCCACATGAATGCCGAAGAAGCCCAAGAAGCACCAGATGTAGTGCTGGGTATGTTTTCTATCAACTTAGTTTTAGCAAGGGTGTTGTTTGATTTGGGAGCATCGCATTCATTTTTCACCGAAGAATTTGCATGCACTAGTGAGATCCACCCAACCAACTTGAAGCATGTCATGATAGTCCAAATCCCCGGTTCAACTACAAAAGCTAGGAAAATTTGCAAAGCTGAGCCTATCAGAATACATGGGATAGATTTTTATGCTAATCTAATTGTACTTGGAACCAAAGGATTGGAAGTAGTACTAGGAATGGATTGGATGTCAAAGCATAAAGGACTGATATACTGTGCTAAGAAAGCCATCACCATGACCAGTAGCTCTGGAGTAACAGTAGAGCATATATCTGAAACCTTACCTCGTCAATTCAAGTGCAACAAGAGTCTAGCCCTACCCACCATAGACCAAGTCAAAGTAGTCTGTGAATACCCCGACGTATTCCCAGATGAATTGCCAGGTATGGCCCCTGTCGGGCCACGTAGAGATAAACAAAACTTTTTCCCTACGCGGTGATCACAAGATCCAGCTCAGGTAGAAGGCCACGAGGATTACCACTAGACGCGCAGTTGCGGAATTGATGAAGCACGTCGCTTGATGCAGTGCAGTCCTCGCGACCTGTTCCGGTTCCACGATCCACGATCCGTTCTTTCTTCACGATTGTTGAAGTGCTGAACATACAACACCTGCGCCGGTATCCACACGTACGAGGAGGAGCGCCAGCGATGGACTGCTAGGTCCGGTACGGCAGTGACAGGACGGACTGCGGCTAGGGTTTCCAACACATGGAGTGACCTAATATTATGCTCTAAGCACCTGTGCCCCAGCTTATATAGGGAGTGAAAGTGGGCTCCACTCACTTGTGGCCCATTCACTAAAAGGCCTATATTAGCCACTGCAAGTCTCACTTGCTGACTAAGTCCATGTCTCTATTTGGGTCCAACCCAAATAGGTTTCCTGTTTGGGTCTAACCCAAACTTGCTCCCACTCTTAAGTGTGTGACCCGACAGGCTCATGGTAACCCGGACACGATTCCGAGTCTCACTCGTGATCGATCATTTGGTAGCGGCTCCTAGCAGAACGTGCTAACTCCCAAGTACCAATAAGTCATGACGACATACCTTTCCAATGCGACTTTTGTCTGAGTCCCTTTTGCCTCACGATATAACTTGTCGGACTATAGGCGAATGATCATCATCCCTTAAATAGGCCGACTCTCTTTCTTGATCCGAGATAAGTGATTCATCCGACTAACTCTTAGTCAGTTGCCTCGGTTAACACTTAATCCGAGACGTGCATGGCCATGCTTTCCGAATCATATCTTCTGAGAGGGCCCGGAGAATATCTCTCCAGATGGAGGGGAAAAAATCCCGTCTTGGTTATTCACATCACGCAGCTTGATTCTCATTCGACCCGAACTCCGCCTTTATAATTGCCCAGTGACAGAACAACGTTTGACAGAACCTAAGTCGGAGATCCTCAACTCGGATTGTGCAATAACCTTAGGTCTAAGGATTACATTGATTGAGACATGCAAATAACGACTTGTTCGTTGCATCTCAATATGGGTCAGTCTGACTCGCTAAACTCTTTAGCCGAATCCGTGTAAGTCGGAATAGCATCTCCATGCCCATGACAAGTGGAACCTAGTCATCTGCCGACTTTCACATTGGTCTAAGTTGTGTGTCCAGCACAACCTCGATGACCAAGGACAATTAGTATGAACAACATGAATATGTAGTTCCACAATCAAATCACATATTCGATGATACATATTAGCAGTTCATACATGGACCATAACCTTATGAATACACAGGAATATCATCATACATGATTGCCTCTAGGGCATATTCCCAACACCCTCGAATAGGGATATTGAGTTCATTATCGAACTAATCCCTGAAACCGGACCCATAGCCCAGAGACCCTATAGCATGAACCCCTCAGAATTAGTAGAGTTGAAGAAGCAATTGGATGCTATATTAGCAACATGCTTGATTCAACCAAGCACATCGCCATGGAGATCACCAGTGTTATTCGTCGACAAGAAAGATGGAGGCAACCGTTTGTGCATAGATTACAGAAAGTTGAATGACGTCACCATCAAAAACAAGTACCCACTGCTAAAGATAGAGGATCTATTTGATCAGTTGACTGGTGCCCAGGTATTCTCAAAGATTAATCTTAGGACTGGTTATCACCAACTTAAGATTCGTGCAACGGATATTCCGAAGACCACCTTTATTACTCACTACGGATTGTACGAGTATACGGTCATGTCTTTTGGATTAACCAATGCCCCTGCTTATTTCATGAATCTCATGAATAAGATCTTTATGAAATTCTTAGATAAGTTTGTCGTTATGTTTATCGACGATATCCTTATCTACTCCAAGTCAGAAGAAGAGCATGAGCAGCATCTGAGGATCATCCTAGAAACCCTGAGAGAGCATCATTTATATGCCAAGTTCAGCAAATGTGAGTTTTGGCTAAAAGAAGTAGGATTCCTAGGACATATTGTGTCTGCCGGAGGAGTCTCTGTTGATCCCACCAATATCAGAGATGCTGAAGCATGGGAAGCCCCAACCACTCAAACCCAAGTCTGTGCATTTCTCGAATTGGCGGGATATTACCGCAAGTTCGTAGAAGGATTTTCGAGCATCGCCAGACCCATGACCCAATTGTTGAAGAAGGACAAGAAGTTTGAATGGACTGACAAATGTGAAGCCACTTTCCAAGAACTGAAGAAGAGATTGATTTCAACCCCAATATTGATCATGCTAGATATCAAGAAGCTGTTTGATGTGTATTGTGACGCATCCAAGATAGGTCTCGGATGTGTATTGATGCAAGAAGGCAAAGTTATCGCGTATCTGTCTCGGCAACTGAAGCAGCATGAGCAGAACTATCCGACCCATGATCTTGAATTAGCAGCCGTAGTTTTGGCATTGAAGACATGGCGTCATTATCTTATGGGTAATCGCTGTGAGATTTACTCAGATCACAAGAGCTTGAAGTATATTTTCACTCAGTAGGAGCTGAATATGAGACAAATGAGATGGATAGATTTAATCAAGGATTATGACCTTGACATTCATTATCACCCCGGAAAAGCCAATGTGGTAGCGGATGCTCTTAGCAGATTGCCTTGTAGGCTAAATACCATGATCAAGGAGAAGCAACCAAGTTTGTATGAGGAGTTGGAGCAGTTTAGAACTGAGCTAGTTAGCAAAGGATTTTTAGCTAACATTGAACTTCAACCCACATTAATCAGCCAAATCAAGGAAGCCTAGAAGGGAAATGAAAGTATCGACGGAATCAAACGTCGTATTGGTAAAGAAAAGGTACCTGGATTCACTGAAGACGAAGAAGGAGTTATGTGGTACAAAGGACGTATCTGTGTGCCAGCAGATTTGGAGCTGAAGCAAGTTATCATGCAGGAAGCTCATGATACTCTTTATTCTATCCACCCCAGAGGAACGAAGATGTATTAATATTTGAAAGAGCAATTTTGGTGGCACAAGATGAAGAGAGAAATTGGAAGCTACATCGCCAAGTGTGACATATGTCAAAGAGTCAAAGCAGAGCATCAGAGACCCGCAGGACTGTTGCAACCCTTGTAGATTCCGGAATGGAAATGGGATTCTCTCGGAATGGACTTTATCACCGGATTGCCTACTTCTAGTAGGGGAAATGACTCAATATGGGTCATCGTTGACAGACTGTCCAAGGTAGCTTACTTTATACCTGTCAAAACAGCCTACCAGAGTTCAAAGCTAGCCGAGCTGTATATTGCTAGAATTGTTAGTCTGCATGGAACCCCCAAGACCATAGTATCAGATTGAGGAACCCAATTTACCTCGAGATTTTGGCAGAAAGTCCAGGAAGGATTAGGAACCAAGTTGAACTTCATCACCGCTTATCACCCGCAAACTGATGGACAGACTGAGAGAGTCAACCAAATCCTAGAAGATATGTTGAGAGCTTGTGTGTTGGAGTACGGATCAAAATGGGAAGACTGCCTGCCTTTCGTAGAATTCTCATATAAAAACAGTTATCAAGCTAGTTTGCAAATGGCACCATTTGAGTTCCTATATGGAAGAAAGTGTTGTGCCCCTTTGAATTGGTTGCAAGTAGGAGAGAGTCAGATTTTCGGACCCGACATTCTTCGAGAAGCCGAAGAGAAGGTTCACAAAGTCCATCAGCACCTCAAGACCGCCCAATCCAGACAGAAGAGTTATGCTGACAAGAGAAGGAGAGACCTGACTTTCAATGTCGGAGATTTGTATATCTCAAGGTTTCACCATTGAAGGGAACGTAACGCTTTAGTCTGAAAGGAAAGTTAGCCCCCAGATATATCGGGCCCTTCAAGATTCTCAACCATCGAGGAGAAGTATCGTATCAACTAGAACTACCAGAGGAGATGTTAGCCATCCACAATGTGTTCCATGTCTCGTTACTTCGCAAATGCCTAGAAGTGCCGAAAAAGACCGAAGTTTTCAAGAACATCGATCACCGAGCTGTTGATATCAACAAGGACCTGACATATCGTGAAGTGCCCATCCGTATCTTGGAAGAAGCTTACCGAACCACCAGGACCAAAAGTATCAAATTTCTCAAGATTCAATGGAGCAACCATACAGAAGAAGAAGCCACTTGGGACCGAGAAGATTACATTAGGACTGAGTTCCCAGATCTCTTTAGTTCCTAGTTTTCTTTCTTAAATCTCGGGACGAGATTTTGTTTAAGGGGGAAGGTTTGTAACATCCCAAAACTATAATCCAAGGTTATTAAGATCCAAATCATCAAATTTAGAGTTAACAAATACTTTTCCATTTAAAATGATTAAGCATTCATATGTGTGCATATAATTTAGGAGTTGTTTTGAATTGCCATGTTTGAGTGATCCATTGGTTGTAAAATGATTCTAAGGTGAATTAAACATCATCTAGATAATTCCCAAACAAATCCCAAAGAAAAACAAATCAAAAAGAATAAAATAAGCAAATGGTCATTTGTGCCATTTTAATGACCATGCCTACTTTGGCTATTCCTAGAACTCAAATATTAATAGAAACAATTGTGGATCTTAGCACCCCTTGCTAGTACAAGTAGTGATGTACCAAGGCCCACTTTGTTTCATCCCAAAAAATTTCAAGCACTAAATTTAAATGGCATTTGAAAATTGAATCTAGTGTATGTATCAAGATCACATCAATTCAAAAACCATTCAAATGAACTCCATTTTTAAATCCCAAGCAATCCTAGATGCTCAAGCATGTGATCAACAACTCCACCAAAAATCAGCCCAAAATTCAAACAAAAGTTTCTTTCGGCCATTTTGTCAAACACCTTGTGGACAGAATCAATTTAGCCTAACTATTACTGTTTTTGATCAAATCTTGTCGAGCCATTTGGGTTGCATTGATCATCCTTGTCTCCCCCAAGTCCAACTAGACCGAAAAAAACCCTATCTCTAGCCCCTGTCGCCAGTGCCATGCCGCCCCGATGCCATGCCCGCCGGCCAACCTTGCCAATGCCACAGCAGACCGCCAGCCTCTCTCCGCCGCTCCAGGAAGCACGTCCTGACCTCACCGCCGCCCATGGTCCACCCCTCGATCACCCACAGCCCCTGGACCACTCCCCAGCAGCACCGCCCTTTCTCTCTGCGAGCTCGCCATAGCGCGCCAGACCGCGTTAGCCGCCAGCACGCCATAGACCACGCCTCGACCGCAGACCACACACGCCGCTCCGCCTCGACCCCAGCACCCTGCCAGACATGGCTGTGCGTCGCCGCACGACCCACAGTCATCGAGCGCCACGTCGAGCACCGCCTCTGTCTCCCAGAGCGCGCGACACTCCCGACCATATACCACTGCCCCTAGTGGCGCCATTGCACCGTAGCTGACCGCCAGGGAACCGCCCACCATCCGCCTACCTCACCCACGCTGGTAGCCCCCTGTGCCGTCGTCACCGACGAGCTCCGCCCACACCTCTCAGTCTCACCGTCGAGCCTATAAAAGGAGGCCACCCCGGCACAAACTCCTCACACCATTCCACTCCCTCTCTCCCCTGAACATTTCCCCTCTCTCACCGAAGCCGCTCGAGCCATAGTTCGCCGGAATTGCACCGGAGGAGCCCACTGCAGAGGAGGAGACGATGTCACCGATTCCATCCACCGCAGCCCCTACCGTGACCTCGCCTGAGTCCGCCATCGTTGTCTAGTTCAATTGCCCGCCTCGCCGCACTAGTTGGAGCCCTGGTATGTCCCCAGTAGACCCTCACTGGCCGTTTAGATCGGTCTCACCGGTGATGAATCCGTCGTCGACGACGACTGTGAGCTGTTGATCCACGTTATAATCGTGTGCCCAGATCGCTAGATACTGTTTCGGGTTTTAAGACTCGCTAACAAGCGGGACCAACCTGTCAGCCGCCCTCTGTGCCACTGAGCGCCACTGGACCGGCCCATTTCCTTTCCCGCGCGACCCATTTAATTCAAATTTAAATTAATCTATTTTAGCTGAAACTCAGTTCTATCCCTTAGTTTAAAAATCAATTCAAGAAGATTTACTAAACCAAATTGAGTGATTTCAATTTTGTTAGAAAGCTTCTTAAAAGGTCTATCCAAGCCCGTTGGATTTAATTCATTTAGAGTTAGAGGTCTCTCCTAGTAAAAATAACAAGACAGAAGCATTTGCACATTCAAACATTATTATAAAATCAACCATAGTATCATTTGAGTTGATTCCTACTCTCAAAAATCACATTTAACCATACCTATCGGAATATGTAAAAATATTGAGGTTTACATTCAGTGACTTTGGACTAATACCGAAATAGTGTTATATAGGCATTTCTAGTCACTTTAAATCATTAAATATTAAACTTAAACTTATTAAAATGTGATCCAACCTTTAAATCACATTCCCATATATTAGAATATGTGGTGATGACATGTGTCCACATGATCCCATATTTTAATTGGAGAATAATAAATCTTAGTTAATTTAAATGAGTAGAAATTACTTTTCTTAAATAAAAAGAATGAAGCTAGTTAATAAAACCTTGTGATGATAATAGATCATCAAATGTGTGCCTTAGTGTACTAAGTAGCCTAGATTAAGCATTGTTTGGTGATTATGTATCCCGTATGTATTTATAGACGATAGTACCGACCAAGCTTTGGAGGAGGAGGAGGAAGAAAACTACAACCACTGCACCAACCAAGGCAATCTAGCACTATACAAGTTAACCTGAGCAAGTTACTGTTAGCAAGCTAGAATTAAGCCAGATAACCTAAGCAAGATGCATTAGGCATGCTTGGTTATACCACTTTGATTAGTACCTACTCCAAGTTTTACTTTCAAGCTTTTACTTTCTTTACTTTACCAAAGTCCCTTACTTGTTTGAAGGTAGCATAAAAAGTATAAAACTTGACCTATCTAGATAAGCTTAGATGTCATTCTATGGCATGAGATTGAGATTATCATCCCACGTTAGTGAACACTCTTAACTTAGTAGCTTAGAGCTAAATCAAAACTTGAGTCACTTTAGATGGGAATACTTGGTGAAAATGAATTGTGAAAACCTTGGAATGATGAGTCATTCTATTGAGATGTTTTGACATGTGTTGAGAAACACCAATGGTTTATGATGATGAAAATGTTGAGACATGAGCCTTAGCCATTTTCAAAAACTGATGGTTGGATTCGGATGCGATACCATTCCAATTTTATCGTAAAACCACAATACCTGAATTGAGTAAGGCTTAGCCGGAAGTTTATATGCATTAGTATTAGTTCCCTCGCGGGAGAGGTTTGAGCTGAGGCTACCTCTCAATGTTGTCCACCTATGAAGTGCCCAAGATGACAGATGGTCATGGTTGGGAGGCCATACTCATAGGAGAGGTGCTTATACTAGGGTGTGTAAAGGAAAGGTTATGTTTGATTATCTGCATACTAAGTATGATGATTCAGGGTTATCCCTGACAGATGTATCGAATCTTGTGGTGAAAGTGTACCACCTTTGCAGAGTGTCAAACTATTCGAATAGCCGCGTCCGCGGTTATGGACAGTTGGAGTGGCCATACTGTTTAGTTATCAGATGTTGTCAAAATGACTTATGAAATGAATGATGAATCTTGACTTGACCACAACAGAGTTGTGACTATGGCACTAGCTTCCCACTTAAGTGATTCTATAACTTTATTTTATCTTTCTTTGTTTCTGAACTCAGCTTAGGTTTCAAACTTAACTTTATAGATAAACTTAGCGTTAGCAATCCTACTAGAACTACCTTACTTGTTAGTAATAGTTTGCGAGGACTTAAAGAGTACTCATGGCTTTTGTCCCTGGCTATTCCTATGGCCAGACTATGAAGGAGACTACCAAGATGAAGGACAGCAGGACGGCTATGATAACTAGGACTATCTTCCATCGTCAAAATTGCTTGTGCCACTGAAGATGGACCCCACCACTACGCTTATGTCAAAACATCTCAATAGAATGACTCATCATTCCAAGGTTTTCACAACTCATTTTCACCACGTGTTCCCATCTAAAGTGAATCAAGTTCTGACTTAGTTATAAACTACTAGGTTAAGAGTGTTCACTAAGGTGGGATGATAGGATCAATCTCATGCCATAGAATGACATCTAAGGTTATCCAGATAGGTCAAGTTTTATACTCTCTATGCTACCTTCAAAACAAGTAAAGGACTTTAATAAAGTAAAGAAGTAAAAGCTCAGAAATAAAACTTGGGGTAGGTAATAGTCAAAGTGGTATAACCAAGCATGCCTGATGCATCTTTCTCAGGTTTTCTAACTTAATTTTAGCTTGCTAAGTATTATACTTACAAGGGTTAGCTTGCCTTGGTTGGTGCAGTGGTTGAAGTTTTCTTCCTCCTCTTGGTAGCACTCCTCCTCCTCGAAAGCTTGGTCGGTACTATCGTCTATAAATACACACGGAGTACACAATCACCAAACAATACTTAACTAGTCTACTTAGCACTCTAAGTCACACCTTTGATGATCTATCATCATCACAAGCATCACAAGATTTTATTAACTAGTTATATTCCTTTTATTTAAGAAAAGTAATTTCTACTCATTGAAAAATAACTAAGATTTAATATTCACCACTCAAAATATGGGATCATGTGGACACATGTCCTCACCACATATTCTAACATGTGGGAATGTGATTTAAGGGTTGGATCACATTTACTTAAGTTTAAGTTTATTATTTAATGATTTAAAGTGACTAGAAATTCCTATATAGCATTATTTTGGTACTAGTCCAAATTCACTTCATGTAAACCTTAATATTATTAGATATTCAGATATGTATGGTTAAATATGAATTTTGAGAGTTGGAATCAACTCAAAAGCTATCATGGTTGATTTTAGAAAAATGTTTGAATGTGCAAAAGCTTACGTCTTGTTATTTTTACTAGGAGAGATCTCTAACCCTAAATGAATTAAATCCAACGGGCTTGGATAGATCTTTTCAGTAGCTTTCTAACAAAATTTGAATCACTCAATTTGGTTCAGGAAATCTTCTTAAATTTATTTTTAAACTAAGGGACAGAAGTGAGTTTAAACTCAAATAGAAAAACCTATATTTGAATTCGTGGGCTAGCGCGGGAAAGCAAACGGGCCGGCCCAGTGGCGCTCCGCAGCGCGGATGACAACTGACAGGGGGGGTCCCGCAGGTCAGTGACACATCAAACGCGAAGCGGTACGGGGTAACGTGGACCGTGCGATTAAAAGGAAGATCTACGGCTGAGGAGCGTCGTCCCCGGCGAACAGGTCGCCGGCGAGAGCTAACCCTAGCGGCTCGGTGGGGGTACGGTGAAGGCATACCAGGGCTGCAGCTACTATAGTGAGGCGGGCAAACGAACTGGTGTACGACGGCGAGCTCAGGCGGGGTCGCGGCAGCTCCTGGGGTGGACAAAATCGATGTCGCCTTCTCCTCCTCTATAGCGGGCTCCTCCGGCACAATTTCGGCGAACTTTGGCTTGACCGGCTCCGGCGAGAGGTGGGGAAGGATCAGTGAGGAGAGGGGAGTGGAGTGGTGTGAGTCGTTGGTGCTGGGGAGGGCTCCTTTTATAGGGTGACGAGGGGACCGAATGGCACGACGGCGAGCTCGTCGGTGACAATGGTACAAGCGGCTAAAGGCATGGGCGGTGTAGGCGGACGGTGGCCTGCCTCCTAGCGATGCTCTACGGCGTTAATACGCGGCTAGGGGCGGTGGCGTTTGGTCGGGAGCGTCCCGCTCTCTGGGAGACAGAGGCGGTGCTCAACACTGCGCACAGCAACTGTGGGTCGCGCGGCGGCGCACGGCCATGTCTGGCGGGGTGCTGGGGTTGAGGCAGAGCGGCATGCGGGATTTTGTGCCAAGTGGCGGTCTGCTGTGTGCTGGCGACGATCGCGCTCTGGCGCGCGCTGAGCACGGCGCAGAGAGAATGTGCGGTGGTGCTGGGGTGTTGTCCAGGGCCTGGCTGGGCTTGGGGAAGGGGCAGAGAGGTGCGGTAGGGTTAGGCGGAGCTAGTGGTGGTGCTGGAACGGCGCGGCATGGTCTGTGGCGCATTCCCCTCTTCTGGCTAGCGGTGACCAAAAAGGGGCGGCGCTCCACTGCTACTGTGGCTTAGGGATAGGCCGGTGATCACTTGGTTGGACTCAGGGGGACAAGGGTGATCAATGCGGCTCTAATTGCTCGACAAGATTTGATCAAAATAGTATAAGTTAGGCTCAGTTTGATTCTGCCTGCAAAGTGTTCGACACAATGGCCGCATGAAAATTTTCTTTGAATTTTGGGTTGAATTTTGGTGGAGTGGTTAATCACATGCTTGAGCTTCTAGGTGTGCTTGGGTTTTGAAAATGGAGGTCATTTGAGTGGTTTTTGAATAAGTGTGATCTTGATACCTACACTAGATTCAATTTTCAAATGTCATTTAAAATTAGTGTTTGCAAGTTTCTGGTAGATCACAAAGTGGGCCTTGGTACATCACTACATGTACAAGCAAGGGGTGCAAAGATCCATATTTGTTTCTGTTAAGAGTTGAGTTCTAGGAATAGCCAAAGTAGGCATGGTAGTTAAAATGGCACAAATGACCATTTGGTTATTTTATTCATTTTGATTTGTTTTTCTTTGGGATTTGTTTGGGAATGATCTAGATGATGTTTATTTAACCTAAGAATCACTTTACAAGCAAAGGATCACTTAATCATGGCAATTCAAAACAACTCCTAAACTATATGCACACACATATGAATGCTTTAATATTTTTAAGTGAAAAAGTTTTTGTTAACTCTAAATTTGATGATTTGGATCTTGATCACTTGGATTAAAGTTTTGGGATGTTACGAACCTCCCCCCTTAAACAAAAATCTTGTCCCGAGATTTACAAAAGAAAACTAGGAACTAAAGAGATCTGGAAACTCCGTCCTAATATAATCTTCTCGCTCCCAGGTGGCTTCTTCTTCGGTATGGTTGCTCCATTGAATCTTGAGAAACTTGATACTCCTGGTCCTGGTGGTTCTGTAGGCTTCCTCTAAAATACGGATGGGTACTTCACGATACGTCAGGTCATTGTTGATCTCAACAGCTCGATGATCGATATTCTTGAAAACTTCGGTCTTCTCTGGCACTTCCAGGCATTTGCGAAGTAACGAGATATGGAACACATTGTGGATGGCTTTCATCTCCTCTGGAAGTTCTAGTTGATACGATACTTCTCCTCGGCGGTTCAGAATCTTGAAGGGCTCGATATATGTGGGGGCTAACTTTCCTTTCAGCCTAAAACGTTGTGTTCCCTTCAATGGCGACACCTTGAGATATACAAAATCTCCGACGTTGAAAGTCAGATCTCTCCTTCTCTTGTCAGCATAACTCTTTTGTTTGGACTGGGTGGTCTTGAGGTGCTCACGGATTTTGTGAACCTTCTCTTCAACTTCTCGGAGAATGTCGGGTCCGAAAATCTGACTCTCTCCTACTTGCGACCAATTCAAAGGGGTGCGACACTTTCTTCCGTATAGGAACTCAAATGGTGCCATTTGAAGACTAGCTTGATAACTGTTGTTATATGAGAATTCTGCGAAAGGCAGGCAGTCTTCCCATTTTGATCCGTACTCCAAAACACATGCTCTCAACATATCCTCTAGTATTTGGTTGACTCTTTCAGTCTGTCCATCAGTTTGCGGGTGATAAGCGGTGCTGAAAGTCAACTTGGTTCCTAATCCTTCCTGGACCTTCTGCCAAAATCTCGAGGTAAACTAGGTTCCTTGATCTGATACTATGGTCTTGGGGGTTCCATGTAGACTAACAATTCTAGCAATGTACAACTCTGCTAGCTTCGAACTCTGGTAGGTGGTCTTGACAGGTATAAAGTGAGCAACCTTGGACAGTCTATCAACGATGACCTAGATCGAGTCATTTCCCCTACTAGAAGTAGGCAAACCGGTGATAAAGTCCATTCCGACGGAATCCCATTTCCATTCCGGAATCTGCAATGGTTGCAACAGTCTTGTGTGTCTCTGGTGCTCTTCTTTGACTCTTTGACAGATATCACACTTGGCGATGTAGCTACCGATTTCTCTCTTCATCTTGTGCCACCAAAATTGCTCTTTCAAATCCTGATATATCTTCGTTCCTCCAGGGTGGATAGAATAAAGAGTATCATGAGCTTCCTGCATGATAACTTGCTTTAGCTCCGAATCTGCTGGCACACAGATACGGCCTTTGTACCACAGAACTCCTTCTTTGTCTTCAGTGAATCCCAGTACCTTTCCTGTACCAATATGATGTTTGATTCCGTCATACTTTCATTTCCCTTCTGGGCTTCCTTGATTTGGCTGATTAATGTGGGTTGAAGTTCAATGCTAGCTAAGAATCCTTTGCTAACTAGCTCAGTCCTAAATTGCTTCAACTCCTCATACAAACTTGGCTGCTTCTCCTTAATCATGGTGTTTAGCCTACACGACAATCTGCTAAGAGCATCCGCTACCACATTGGCTTTTTTGGGGTGATAGTGAATGTCAAGATCATAATTCTTGATTAACTATATCCATCTTCTTTGCCTCATATTCAGCTCCTTCTGAGTGAAAATATACTTCAAGCTCTTGTGATCTGAGTAAATCTCACAGCGATTACCCATCAGGTAGTGACGCCATGTCTTCAATGCCAAAACTACGACTGCTAATTCAAGATCATGGGTCGGATAGTTCTGCTCATGCTGCTTCAGTTGTCGAGACAAATAGTGGATGACTTTGCCTTCTTGCATCAGTACACATCTGAGACCAATCTTGGATGCATCACAATACACATCAAACGGCTTCTTGATATCTGGCATGACCAATATTAGGGCTGATATCAATCTCTTCTTCAGCTCTTGGAAACTGGCTTCACATTTGTCAGCCCATTCAAACTTCTTGTCCTTCTTCAACAATTGGGTCATGGGTCTGGCGATGCTCGAGAATCCTTCTACGAACTTGCGGTAATATCCCGCTAATCCGAGAAATGCACGGACTTGGGTTTGAGTGGTTGGGCCTTCCCATTCTTCGACATCTTTGATTTTAGCGGGATCAACAGAGACTCCTCCGGCAGACACATTATGTCCTAGGAATCCTACTTCTTTCAGCCAGAACTCACATTTGTTGAACTTGGCATATAACCGATGCTCTCTCAGGGTTTCAAGGATGATTCTTAGATGTTGCTCATGCTCTTCTTCTGACTTGGAGTAGATAAGGATATTGTCGATAAACACAACGACAAACTTATTTAGGAAATTCATAAAGATCTTATTCATGAGATTCATGAAATAAGCAGGGGCATTGGTTAATCCAAAAGACATAACCGTATACTCGTATAAACCATAGCGAGTAGTAAAGGCGGTCTTCGGAATATCTGTTGCACGAATCTTAAGTTGGTGATAACCAGTCCTAAGATCAATCTTTGAGAATACTTGGGCACCGGTCAACTGGTCAAATAGATCTTCTATCTTCGGCAAAGGGTACTTGTTCTTGATTGTGACATCATTCAGCTTCCTATAATCGGTGCACAGACGATTACGTCCATCTTTCTTGTCGACAAATAACACTGGTGATCTCCATGGCGAAGCGCTTGGTTGAATCAAGCCTGTTGCTAACATGGCATCCAACTGCTTCTTCAGTTCCACTAATTCTGAGGGGTTCGCTATAGGGTATATGGCCTATGGGTCCGGTTCCGGTGATTAGTTTGATAATGAACTCAATATCCCTATCTGGGGGCATACCGGGCAATTCATCTAGGAATACCTCGGGGTATTCGCAGACTACTCTGACTTGGTCAATGGTGGGTAGGGCTAAACTCTTGTTGCACTTGAATCAATGAGGTAAGGTTTTAGATATATACTCTAGAGCATAGTCTATCAGTCCTTTATGCCTTGACATCCAGTCCATACCTAGTACTACTTCCAATCCTTTGGTTCCGAGTACAATTAGGTTGGCATAAAAATCTATCCCATGTATTCTGATAGGCACAACTTTGCAAATTTTTCTAGCTTTTGTTAGGTGAACCAGGGATTTGAACTATCATGACATGCTTCAAGTTGGTTGGGTGAATCTTACTAGTGCATGCAAATTCTTCGGTGGCAAATGAATGCGATGCTCCCGAATCAAACAACCCTCTTGCTAAAACTGAGTTGACCGAAAACATACCCAGCACTACATTTGGCGCTTCTTGGGCTTCTTTGGCGTTCATGTGAAAGAGGCGACCGTTGCAGTTGTGAGGATTCCTTGGGGCAAATCTTATTCTTGGTTGAACACGACGCTGCTGTTGAGCTGGGGCATTCACATTGGCAGTGGCGGCAGTCTTCTTGGGACACTCATTGTAGTGACCCTTCACTCCACACTCGAAACAAGTGATCTGGGACTTGTCTTTTGCTGTGAAAGGCATAACATTGCTGCCAGTTCGGGGTGCAGTGTTGTTGTTGTTCTTGGGAGGGGCACGGTTGAAATTGCTGGTGTTACCGGAGTGATTGTTGTTTCCTCCGGACTTCACATTGCCTCCGCCACGGTTGGGGTAGCTTGGGCGAGACATTGGGGGTCGGTTGTTCCTTGGTGCATATCCTGGTAAGGGGTTGGGATGGTACTTCTGGTAACTATTGGATCCAGATTGCTGCATCATACGACATTTGTGGTTGTCGTTTTCCTGGTTAAACTTCCCTTCCATATGAATTGCAGAGTTGACTAGCTCTTCGAGATCCTCGAAACGGATGTTGATGAGGACAGTCTGCATCTCATCATGCAGTCCGTTCAGGAATCTCTCTTTCTTCTTTGCCTCCGTGTTGATCTCATCAGGTGCGTACCTAGAAAGCGACATGAATCTGTCACGGTACTCCACTACAGTCATTCTGCCTTGCTTCAATTCTCTAAATTCATCCCTCATTCGGGTGACTAGTCCTTGTGGCACGTGGGTGTGGCTGAACTTGATTTTGAAAGCTCCCCATGTCATCACTTGACCATGGTTCATCAGGTGGATGCTGTTCCACCATGCTCTTGCATCTCCTGCCAGGTAGTGGGTGGCAAAAAGAACCTTCTCGTTTTCATCCACTCCTGCTACTTCTAGGTTGTTCTCCATTGTCTGCAACCAGTCATCAGCATCCAATGGGGTTTCAGCTTGGTTAAAGATTGGGGGATTTGTATTCTGGAAGTTTTTGAGCTTGGATCCATGATGATCCCGATTTCCATGCCCTTGGTTGTTTTGGGCCATCTAGGCGATCTGCTGTAGTGTTGCTAAGTTGGCTTGGCGTTCTGCCCTGCTTGCTTTACGGTCTGCAACTAACATCTGCATAAGCTGCAGCATTGGGTCCTGTGATGAGCGAGTCCCTCTAGGGTTTCCACGAGTCATCTGAAGATTGAGATAGATAAAGGGGTAAGAGGGAAAGTTCTAATGTTCATGGTTTTGGTTTTAAAGCTGAAACTTTGAGTTTGACTCAGGTTTTGCAACTAACTTCATTTCATTCATTCAAGCAAGCACACGATACAAACACACACACACACACCACAACAACAAGGGAAAACAGATGGTTTTAAGAACCATTCTGTAAGCTATGATACAATGGGGCCGATACATCTCATGCTACGACAGTGATCTAGTGCATCTACTCATCCTCGATGAAGTCGGAGTCCTTGTCGTCAGTGTAGAAGTCCACAGCATCCTCCTCCAGAAAGTCATCATTGCTGAGGTAAGAATCCATGTCTCCCTGGATGTCGTCACCCTCCTCTTCTTCCTCCTTTGCTGCAAGCTGAGCTTCTTGCTCCTTGACGGTCTTCTCGAGGTCGGCCACCTTCTTGTGAAGACGGGCGATGGTGCGATCCTTCTTCTCGCGTTGGAGGCGAATAGAATGATGGTCCTTGACAAGCAGTGAGAAAGTCTGGGCCTTCTAAGCGGCAATGGCACGGTTGTGGTTGGCGAACTCCCTAGCATTGTCCAATTCCTTCTGACGATCGTATAGCAGGAAGTCAAGGTTCTCCACTTGACGCTTCAACTCCGGGTGACTCGGCATCTCCATTGGCATTCCCATGAAGTCACGCCTTGCATAGTGAGAAAAACGGGTTCCTTGGATTTGGTTGACACTGAGGGCACATAGACGTGCGAGAGCTTCATGCATTGCCCTGACTAATCCATCTAGCCAGTTGTTTCCCCTTACGGAGAACTGGATTCTCCGGACGTTGGTGCTTCTATGCTTCCTCGAAGATCAGCGGTGACTAGCCACTATAAATCTCCTCCTGGGGGTCCAGGAAGTTGAGCTCCCAGAAACTCCGGATGTGGGCATCCCAACAACTCAGACAGTGAATCTAGATCCCTCTCGAAGATCAGTTGGCCTGCATTCCCAACTGGTAGAACTTGCTGAACTGAGTCTCCATCTACAAGAATTAAGGATGAGGAAATTAGTGAAGTGATCAAGTGTGTCAAATTTTATGTAGTAATGTAAGCATTGGAGGAACATCAATTTTTGAGAAAGAATGAATTCCCAAGGGTAAGAGAGGAAATAGTTTTTCATAGATACTCACTTTGGTTTTGAAATTAAGTTTTTGTTCGGACGTCCATTCTAACTAGGGTCTCCTATGGTCAGGATGGCTCTGATACCAACTTGTCAACACCCAGATTTTTAATCCCAGATGCCTGTTATGCCATACCTCGCAATCCCAGGATTACCATTTTTGCGAGACATAACAGATTGGATATCACTGTACATCATCCATTACAAACCATACATAAGGTCTTACACAAATAAAGGATCTCATGATCCAGTCTTAATAGAACAAGCAGCGGAATAAATAATAAGCGTAGCGGTGGGGTCCATCTTCAGGGGCACAGGCAATGCTGACGAAGGCAGATAGTCCAAGTTTTCATAGCCGTCCTGCTAGCCGTCATCTTGGTAGTCTCCTTCATAGTCTGGCCATAGGAATAGCCAGGGACAAAGCCATGAGTACTCTTTAAGTACTCCTAAACTACCACTAACAAGAAGTATAGTTCTAGTGTAAAGTGCTAACTCTAAGTTTAACTATAAGGTTAGCTTTGAAACCTAAGCTGAGTTCAGAAACAAAGAAAGATAAATAAAGTTCTAGAATCACTTAAGTTGGTAAACTAGTGTCATAGTCACAACCCTGTTGTGGTCAAGTCAAGATTCATCATTCATTTCATAAGTCATTTTGAAAAACATCTGACAACGAAACAGTATGGCCACTCCAACTGTCCATAACCACGGACGCGGCTATTTGAATAGTTTGACACTCTGCAGAGGTGGTACACTTTCACCACAAGATTCGATACATCTTTCAGAGATAACCCTGAATTATACTTAGTATGTAGATAATCAAACATAACTTTTCCTTTACACACCCTAGTATAAGCACCTCTCCTATGAGCATGGCCTCCCAACCATGACCATCTGTCATCTTGGGCACTCATAGGTGGATAACATTGAGAGGTAGCCTCATCTCAAACCTCTCCTGCGAGGGAACTAATACTAATGCATATAAATTTCTAGCTAAGCCTTACCAAATTTAGGTATTGTGGTTGCATGGTAAAACTGGAATGGTATCACATCCGAATCCAACCATCAGTTTTGTAACAGGGTTAAGGCTCATGCCTCAACATTTTCATCATCATAAACCATTTGTGTTTCTCAACATATGTCAAAACATCTCAATAGAATGACTCATCATTCCAAGGTTTTCACAACTCATTTTCACCACGTGTTCCCATCTAAAGTGAATCAAGTTCTGACTTAGTTATAAACTACTAGGTTAAGAGTGTTCACTAAGGTGGGATGATAGGATCAATCTCATGCCATAGAATGACATCTAAGGTTATCTAGATAGGTCAAGTTTTATACTCTCTATGCTACCTTCAAAACAAGTAAAGGACTTTAATAAAGTAAAGAAGTAAAAGCTTAGAAATAAAACTTGGGGTAGGTAATAGTCAAAGTGGTATAACCAAGCATGCCTGATGCATCTTTCTCAGGTTGTCTAACTTAATTTTAGCTTGCTAAGTATTATACTTACAAGGGTTAGCTTGCCTTGGTTGGTGCAGTGGTTGAAGTTTTCTTCCTCCTCTTGGTAGCACTCCTCCTCCTCGAAAGCTTGGTCGGTACTATCGTCTATAAATACACACGGAGTACACAATCACCAAACAATACTTAACTAGTCTACTTAGCACTCTAAGTCACACCTTTGATGATCTATCATCATCACAAGCATCAAAAGATTTTATTAACTAGTTGTATTCCTTTTATTTAAGAAAAGTAATTTCTACTCATTGAAAAATAACTAAGATTTAATATTCACCACTCAAAATATGGGATCATGTGGACACATGTCCTCACCACATATTATAACATGTGGGAATGTAATTTAAGGGTTGGATCACATTTACTTAAGTTTAAGTTTATTATTTAATGATTTAAAGTGACTAGAAATGCCTATATAGCATTATTTTGGTACTAGTCCAAAGTCACTGCATGTAAACCTTAAGATTATTACATATTCAGATAGGTATGGTTAAATGTGATTTTTGAGAGTTGGAATCAACTCAAAAGTTATCATGGTTGATTTTAGAAAAATGTTTGAATGTGCAAAAGCTTCTGCTTGTTATTTTACTAGGAGAGATCTCTAACTCTAAATGAATTAAATCCAACGGGCTTGGATAGATCTTTTCAGTAGCTTTCTAACAAAATTTGAATCACTCAATTTGGTTCAGTAAATCTTCTTGAATTGATTTTTAAACTAAGGGACGGAAGTGAGTTTAAACTAAAATAGAAAAACCTATATTTGAATTCGTGGGCTAGCGCGGGAAATCAAACGGGCCGGCCCCGTGGTGCTCCGCGGCACGGATGACAACTGACAGGGGGATCCTGCAGGTCAGCGACACGTCAAACGTGAAGCGGTATGGGGCAACATGGACCGTGCGATTAAAAGGAAGATCTACGGCTGAGGAGCGTCGTCCCCGGCGAACAGGTCGCCGGCGAGAGCTAACCCTAGCGGCTCGGTGGGGGTACGGTGAGGGCATAGCAGGGCTCCAGCTATTGCAGTGAGGCGGGCAAACGAACTGGTGGATGACGGTGAGCTCAGGCAAGGTCGTGGCAGCTCCTGGGGTGGACAAAATCGATGGAGCCTTCTCCTCCTTTGCAGAGGGCTCCTCCGGCGCAATTCCGGTGAACTCTGGCTCGAGCGGATCCGTCGAGAGGAGGGGAAGGATCAGTGAGGAGAGGGGAGTGGAGTGGTGTGAGTCGTTGGTGCTGGGGAGGGCTCCTTTATAGGGCGACGAGGGGACCGAATGGCACGACGGCGAGCTCGTCGATGACGTTGGTACAGGCGGATAAAGGCATGGGCGGCGTAGGCGGACGGTGGCCTGCCTCCTGGCGATGCTCTACGGCGTTAATACGCAGCTAGGGGTGGTGGCGTTTGGTCGGGAGTGTCCCGCTCTCTGGGAGACATAGGCGGTGCTCGACGCGGCGCACGGCGACTGTGGGTCATGCGGCAGCGCACGGCCATGTCTGGCGGGGTGCTGGGGTCGAGGCAGAGCGGCGTGCGGGATTTTGTGTCCAGTGGCGGTCTGATGTGTGCTGGCGATGATCACGCTCTGGCGCGCGCAGAGCACGGCGCAGAGAGAATGGGCGGCGGTGCTGGGGTGTGGTCCAGGGCCTGGCTGGGCTTGGGAAAGGGACAGAGAGGTGCAGTAGGGTTAGGCAGAGCTAGTGGTGGTGCTGGAATGGCGCGGTGTGGTCTGTGGCGCATTCCTCTCTTCTGGCCGGCGGTGACCAAAAAGGGGCGGTGCTCCACTTCTACTGCGGCTTAGGGATAGGCCGATGATCACTTGGTTGAACTTAGGGGCGACAAGGGTGATCAATGCGGCTCTAATTGCTCAACAAGATTTGATCAAAACAGTATAAGTTAGGCTTAGTCTGATTTTGCCTACAAAGTGTTCGACATAATGGCCGCATGAAATTTTATTTGAATTTTGGGCTGAATTTTGGTGGAGTGGTTGATCACATGCTTGAGCTTCTAGGTGTGCTTGGGTTTTGAAAATGGAGTTCATTTGAGTTGTTTTTGAATAAGTGTGATCTTGATACCTACACTAGATTCAATTTTCAAATGTTATTTAAAATTAGTGTTTGCAAGTTTTTGGTAGATCACAAAGTGGGCCTTGGTACATCACTACATGTACTAGCAAGGGATGCAAAGATCTATATTTGTTTCTGTTAAGAATTGAGTTCTAGGAATAGCCAAAGTAGGCATGGTAGTTAAAATGGCACAAATGACCATTTGGTTATTTTACTCATTTTGATTTGTTTTTCTTTGGGATTTGTTTGGGAATGATCTAGATGATGTTTATTTCACCTAAGAATCATTTTACAATCAATGGATCACTTAATCATGGCAATTCAAAACAACTCCTAAACTATATGCACACACATATGAATGCTTTAATATTTTTAAGTGAAAAAGTTTTGTTAACTCTAAATTTGATGATTTGGATCTTGATCACTTGGATTAAAGTTTTCTGATGTTACAGAGGGTTGGGGGAGAAGAACTGCTTTGTTTGAGCTCTTCCCCCTGAAGCCCAGCCCTTAAAGGACAGAAGCCGCTAGTGACGGATTATCCGGCCCCCACTTGTGGCGGATAATCCGGCCTAATTTCTAAAATTTTGTTGTACACAGATTTAGGCCCGCTCACCACCAAACAAAACCCCCACAAGATAAACAACGAACTTGTGTGCAAGAAAAGATGGCTCGGGGATATAAAAAGGCTTGGGTTTAGACAACCAAACTGAGATGGTACTACACACACCAAGATTGCAAGAAACAAATCAAATAAAAGCCAAAATTGAGTGTGGTTTCCATAAGAACATAAGATAAGCAAGAAAAACCAAGAAGATCCACATAGAATCAACTTTCCTAGGCCACCATGTTGGAGTGCATGGTATGACACCGCAAAGATATATCTTGGGTTCATGACCAATAGTCATCAATAAGCATATCACAAAATGATATTAAGAGAAATGATTTTACTTACTTTCAGCATTATGGGGGGAGGGTTAGCCCAATGAATTAGGACCACACTCCCCCTATATCCATGCCCACACCTAAACCAAATAAGGAGGAGATATAAGAGTGTCTGCATGGGTAATCAAGACAAACTCCTTGAATCAACGATATTTAGCTCATTCCTCAAATAACAAAATCTTGCTTCATCAAGTGGCTTCGTGAAAATATCAGCAAGTTTGTTCTTCGTGCTCACAAAATATAGATCAATATCACCACGAGCAACATGGTCCCGAATAAAGTGATTCCGAATCTCAATATGCTTTGTCCTTGTATGCTACGGCGGATTGTACGCAATTTTGATTGCACTTTCATTATCACATAAAAGAGGCACTTTGTCACAATTGACATTGTATTCCTTTAAAGTTTACCTCATCCATAATAATTGAGTATATGCACTTGCAGCAACCACATATTCAGCCTCGGCGGTGGAGAGAGATATACAATTCTGTTTCTTAGAAGACCAACATACCAAAGACCTTCCCAAGAATTGACAAGCTCCAGAAGTCAATTTCCTATCATTCTTGTCACCAGCCCAATCTTAATCAGTATAACCACATAGAGAGAAATTGGAGCCCTTGGGATACCATAAACCAAAATTAGGGGAATGAATCAAATGTCAAAAGATTCTCTTGACTGCCACTAAGTGGCTTTCTTTAGGAGTTGCTTGATACCTTGCACACACACACCTACACTCAACACAATATCGGGTCTAGATGCGCAAAGGTAAAGGAGAGAGCCGATCATGGACCGGTATACCTTTTGGTCCACATCTTTACCATTGGGATTAAGTTCAAGATGGCATTTAGTTTGCATCGGTGTGGCGACGCCATTAAGATCCATCATCTTGAACCTCTTGAGCATGTCTTGGATGTATTTTGCTTGATTTATGAAGGTTCCTTCTCTAAGTTGTTTGATCTCAAATCCTAGAAAGAACCATAACTCCCCCATCATAGACATCTCAAACCTGTCAGTCATAAACTTTAAAGAATCATCATTAAAAGCTCTATTAGTAGAACTAAAGATAATGCCGTCTACATATAGTTGGCATACGAAGAGCTCCCCCTTAACCTTCTTAGTAAAAAGAGTGGAATCAGTTTTCCCAACTTCGAAACCACGATCTAGCAAAAGCTCTTTAAGGTGCTCATACAATGCACATGGGGCTTGTTTAAGGCCATAGAGTGCCTTATCGAGTTTGTAGACATGGTTCGGGAAGTTGGAATCCTCAAATCCCCGAGGTTGCTTTACATATACCAACTCATGTAGAGGACCATTAAGAAAAGCACTCTTAACGTCCATTTGCTATAATTTAAAATTATTATGAGCTGCATAAGAAAGAAGGATACAAATGGACTCAAGATGAACCACTGGAGCATAAGGCTCGCCAAAGTTGATGCCTTCAACTTGGGAATAGCCTTGTGCCACGAGTCTTGCCTTGTTCCTTACAACAATGCCATTCTCATCTTGCTTATTCTTGAAAATCCACTATTGTGCCGATATCATTATGGCAATCCTTGGGCTTCTCTACTAAATTCCAGACCTTGTTGCGCTCGAAATTATTTAACTCTTCATGCATAGGAGCAACCCAGTCTGGATCTTCAAGAGCTTCAACCACTTTCTTGGGTTCCACCATGGATATGTGAGCTTGATGCTCACCGAAGCTTGCAAGCTCCCTTCTTGTGGACACCCTCCGTCTGAGATTACCTACAACTTTATCAAGAGTGTGACCTCTCAATTCGAGATTCCTTTCTGCATGAGCATTGCGGCGAAGTTCAATCAACTTATTGTTTCTGGGAGGAAAATCTTCATCATTTGAGTCTTTGTTGGGACTACTTGCTTGGCCTTGATCTACAGCTTGATCAGCGAGAATTGAAGATGAAGAACCTTGCCCTTGATGTTGATTAGCAGCCATAATAGGAAGCTACTACAGTTCTGAAGTTTCAAGGCCAGATAATCCATCCGAGGGCATGGCCGGATAGCTAGGGAGTAGTTAGTCCTTCCTAGCTATCTTGGATGCTTCTGGCCTGAGTTGGAGAAGGGCCGGATAATCCGGTGTCACCCGGAAAATCCGGCTTGGGAGTTGCATCAGTTTCTTTGTCGACCTGTTCGGTCCTATCATTTGAGGTAGAGTGACCGGATAATCCAGTGTCCACCGGATAATCCGGCCTGGAGCTTCCTGGAGTAGATGATGGATGGTCTTCAGTAGGTGGAGGTAATGGTGTAGTGGTTTCTCCAGTGAGTGGGGAATGTTGAGCTTGTGTCAATGAGAGCTCTACTTGTGTAGAGCATTGTCCCAATCCACCACAAGGGGTTCCTCAGTGGGGTGGAAAAATCCCACGCCCATTCTTCTTATAGCATCTTGGGGGTATTTCAATATCTGCATCACAAACATCAACTTGCCCCGCACGGGAGCCATCATTTTCCTCGAACACCACACTAAAAGATTCTACAATAGTTCCGGAGAGCTTATTGTAGACTCTATCAGTGTGCGATTCGGCACCATAACCAACAAAAATACCTTCTAAAGCCTTAGACTCAAATTTTGATAAACGAACTCCTTTGATGAGAAAGAAACACTTACAACCAAATACCCGGAAGTAGGAGATGTTTGGATTGTTACCGGTAAGCATTTCATAAGGTGTCTTGTCCAAGATTTTGCGGAGGTAGAGCCGGTTGGATGAGTGACATGCGGTAGAAATTGCTTCAGTCCAGAAATTTTATGGTGACTTGAAATCAGCCAACATAGATCTAGCCATATCCATTAAAGTCCGGTTCTTTCTCTCGGCTACACCATTTTGTTGAGGGGTGTACGCAGCGGAATATTGGTGTCTTATCCCCTCTTCACTTAGGAATTCATTCAGAGTGTAGTTCTTGAACTCGGAGCCGTTATCGCTTCTAGTTGCCAATATAGGGACATTGTGTTGATGTTGAACCTCATTGGAAAAATCGTTGACCGTTTGTTGAGTCTTGCTCTTCAGCTTGAAGAAATAGACCCATGTCTGGATAATCTTTGACCATTACGAGGCAATATTTTTCCCACCGAGGCTTGCATGAGATGGAGGACCAAAGAGGTCCACATGAAGGAGCTCAAAGATCCTCTTTGATGCAATAATTGTCTTCCTTTGATGGGGAGACTCATGCATTTTCCCTTCAACGCAAGCCCTGCAAACACGATCTTTGGCAAAGGAAACATTTTCTTTTAGTCCAAGGATGTGGCCACCCTTGTGGAGACTTTGCAAAGTTATCATATTGATGTGGACTAGACAGCGATGCCAAAGCCAACCCACGTTGGCCTTTCCGAAAAGACACATCGGGCCTGTAGTGGTTTTCCCCGAAAAGTCCACCACATACAGGTCATTTTTGACATATCAAACGAAAGCGACCTTTAGAGACTTGCTCCACAAGAGTACCACCAAATCACCATCAATAAAAACTGCAAAGCCCATCTTACCAAGGGCACGAACGGAAAGTAAAATGTAACCGAGGGTCTCAACAAGCATGACGTCCACGAGACAGATATCGTGGGCGACCACAACCTTGCCAAGACCCAATACCTCAGATTTTGACTTATCACTATAGGAGACGGTTATATGATCATGGTTTGGGCGCATCTCCGAGATGATCTCCTTGCTTCCGGTCATATGACTCGTGCACCCGCTATCGAGCACCCATTTTGACCCACTAGAAGCATAGCCCTGCAAGAAACTTACTTCTTGGTTTTAGATACCCATTTTTCAATGGGTCCCCCATGTTAGTAAAAAGGGTCTTGGGAACCCAAATAGACCAAGAAATGTAACTATCCAATGGACCAACATAACTAGCATATACATCACCATAGTAATCACAAAATAATTCATAATTAGGATTATTATACCCTGCAAAACCAATATAGTTAGTTTTGTCATTAGTTGTGGTGCTTGTCTTTGCTTGAGCAGTTTTGCTTTACTTCTTCTTATTATTATTTTTCTTCTTTGTCTTGGGAACATAACCAAGTCCCTATTTTCCATTGCTTGCCCTTTTCTTACTATGGATCTCATCTAGGACTTCCTTACCTTTGGGTTGGTATCCCTTGACAAGTTTCTCTTTCAACCTAGCATTTTAATCAATGACATCTTCATGTCCACATGATGGTGTAGAGGTGCTAGGCCTATTATGTCCAATCGAGTTTGGAGCTGATCATAAGCCTCATTTAGAGTAGAGTGTTCACTCTCCAAATCCTTGTAGGCAATTTCAAGTTTCTCTAATTTCTCCGAGAGTCTAGCATGAGCAGCCCCAAAGTCAAAATTTTCCTTCTTTAATTTCTTTACCTTGGCAAGAGCATTATCCCTTTCCTTTATGAGCTGGGCTACAACCTCGTCATGCAATTCCTCAATTAACTCAAGCCTCTCCTCTAGAGAAACTCGAGTTTCTTCTTCCTCTTCTAGAGCATTCTTCAAGGATGCAATCTCCATGGCATCCTCTCTTTCAATTCTGCCCTTTTCTTCGAGGAGCTCTTCTGAGTGGGCAAGTTGGTTCATGAGAGCCTCAAAATGTTGTTTGTGCTCACCTTGTAGGTTAGGGATAAAATGGTCCAAAGTAATAACTTCTTATTTTACTCTAAGACTTGTATGATCATTCATATCAACATTCATAGTAGTCTTAGAAAAATAAGAGATAGGGGATAATAACTCGGACCCTCTTGCCATAAGGCAAGTGGCGTTGTTGTTGATCACGTTTTCATTGGGGATGGATGTGCTGGCTATTGCATCCACCTCTCGAGAGCTATATTCATCCTCTTCATCTTCACTTGCGGATGAATACTCTTCTTGTGCCACCAAGACAATCTTAGGTTGCTTCTTGTAGGAACCATTTTTCTTAACGAATGGCTTCTTTCGAGGTGCCTTAGACTTTTCTTTGAGGATGAGCCTACCCCCATTGTCTTCTCTACTTTGATAGGGACACTCAGCCACAAAATGCAAATGGTCTCCACAATTGTAGAAAGTTCTCAGTTTGGGGCCATTCTCCTTTCACCCACTTGACCCATTGTTGCGCTCAAGTTCATATTTAGCCTTAGCTGGGTCCTTCCAAAGGTTTATTGCATAGAAGGCCATGTACTCACCATGAGGACGCTTGACCTCCTCGGGACAGCTCATGGAGACAACATCAAACCCTCTATCATCCTCATCTTATTCAACAACATTGGCCTTTAGTGCAACATTTACGCCTTTTTGCATCCCAATTGCCTGAGTGCGAGCATCTTCGGTGTCCTTAGTTGCTACCTTAAAGGCCGCCATTTCTTACATGACTTCATTGGAAGTCATTTGGTGATAGTTGTGTCTACCTTGCAAACTCTTCAAGTCCATGGGCTCAAATGGCATGAGGGCACTCACATATTTCCTTTTGATCCAAGCATCATCAATATGAGTGGCACCATGCTTTCTAAATGTTGTTGCAATGTTCTTGAGCCTTCTATACATGTCTTCATGGTCCTCACGATCCAACATGTAGAATCCTTCAACTTCATTCCTTAGAGCATCATACCTATTTCTTCTCATGCTTTCATTGCCAATGAAAAATTCAGTGAGAGCATCCCAAGCTTCTTTGGCGGTGTTAAAGTGCTCAATATGTGGCATGTCCTTGGGACCCACACCAAGCTGAATCATGTGAAGAGCCATTGCATTTAGTTGACTGTCCACAACTTCTATTCTTGTCAAGTTGGTGGAGTCTCCAATATGAAGGCCATCTTCAATGATCCTCCAAAGTTCAATCGACGAACTACACACATGAGATTTCAATAAGAATTGCCATTGATTAGATGAAGATGTAGTAAGATTGGGTGGATCACCCCTATTATTTATATGAGGGTGAGAGATAGGTGGGTCAGGAGAATATAGGTGAGAGACCTCACTATAGTCCTCCTTACCACTTCCCTTCTTGGAGGCGGAGCCATTATTTTTCTCACCCACCACCTCATCTCCCTTGGAGTTAGCATGAGCTTTATCCTTAGATAGCGGAGTGGTGGCCTCAAAGGTAGATGGAGGTGGGGCTATAGATGAAGTGAGATGAGCAATCATTTGCTGCATCTCTTCCATTTTGGCCTCAAAGCATTTCAACAGGGTTGTTTCCAACATATTGAGGTCATCCATTGTGACCTTGTCCACAACCTCACTCACATCTCCCTTAGCACCCATACTTCTCTTAGGCTGTTAATCCCGAATAAAGAGCCGAGGCTCTGATACCAATTGAAATGGATTATATGGCCACCTAGAGGGGGGTGAATAGGTGCTACTCCAAATTTTAATACTTTTTGAATTTTAGGCTTGCCACAAAGGTAAATTCTCTAGATATGCAATTACGACGAATTTCCCTATATGCAAACCTAACTAGTAGCGAGTAAAGGTGAGTAAGAGAGAGGAGCAAGGAAACCATAGTGGAGCACATAGAAACACATGATTTGTTTTACCACAGTTCCTTCCTTGTTAAGGGAAGTACATCTGTGTTGGAGGGGTGGGCGGTACTAAGATCACCATGCCACAATAGGCCTCACCATGTTCTCCGATGGATCTCGCCACCAAAGGCGTGATCCACCTTTCCACTATTGGTACCCTTTGAGGCGGGAACCGATGCCTTTACACAACTAGCAGGGCACACTCCACAACCGAATTGGCGGTTCCCGTAATGACAACAAGCTGCCACAAGAATAAATATTATCAAAACCGAAACACAAGATCTAGATATTAACAAGTAATACTAGATCAAGAAATCTCCAAGTGAATAGAGGAGAGTGATGCGCTTGATTCGTGATGTCAATGAATGAAGTCTCCTCCTTCGATTCCCCAAAGATCGGAGCCTTCGGGTGGTTAAAGTGGGAGATCTTGACTAAGAGCTTTTTCAACAGGCTAGTACTTTTTCGAATGGATTAAGAAGTCTGATAGGAGGGGTGATTGGGGCTTTTATACCCCCTGTCCAAACTTGGCCGTTGGAGGAGTCAGGGTAAAACTCCACCCCCCCCCCAAACAGAAAGACACGTTGTGGCATCCTTAACAAAATTCTTAGGGGGCGGATTATCCGGCCCAGGCAAAGACTCTGGCCCTGGCCGGACAATCCGAAAGATTATCTGCCCCCCTCACTGAGAGATGCGCATTGTCCCCCTTTGAAAACCTTCTCGGGAGGCGGATTATCTAGCCCCCTTTGGGGGCGGATTATCTGCCCCGGCCAAACACTCTGGCCCTGGCCAGACAATCCGATAGATTATCCACCCCCTCACTAAGAGACGCGACTTGTCCACCTTCGTCGAAGGGGTCAGGCTAGATTATCCGGCCCTTGCCAGGGGCGGATTATCCGGCCCCCCAACAACAGGATTTTCAGCTTTTCATGTGAACACTTATCTGCATCACTTAGCACACATGAGATAATCCATGGTATTGTTATCTAACACACAAAACACTAGAGATCATGAAATGTTCTTTCACTTGCCGTCCAGAAAGTCTCTCACTGCCCTGCACACAAACGGCTTAAGAAAAGTCAAGTGTCTTTGATAGAATAAAGCAGGTAGACCATCCGGGCCTGGAGCTTTGGCTGGACCCATCTAGAACAAAGCCAACTCGATGTCATATCAGAAACAACTCCAGTGAGTTGAAGATTCATATCCTCATTTACAAGGGGCTCGATAAGAGAAAGAATCCGATCAGCATGATCAGATCCTTCCGAAGTGTACAACATATGGAAGAAAGCCAGCGCCCTCTCCCTCATCTCCACATTAGTAGTACAAAGTGTGCCATACTCACAACGCAGACTGCAAACCGTATTTTTCGTCTCCTATGAGACACACAGTTTTGGAAGAAACGAGTATTGTGATCCCCGGTCCTTAGCCATTCCTGCCTCGACCGTTGTTTGTACATAATCTCCTCTCTTTCAAAGATGTCATGCATTTTTGCCTCAATCTCACGGACCTCTAGTGAGGATCCCGAGCGGAGGGCGTAAACTCGAGCGGCCTCAAGTTTCCCCCTAAGAGGCTTGATCTCAGCCCGAACTGAACCGAAAACTTCAAAGCTCCACTTCTTCATGTGCATCGTCATTTCATACAGCCTTCTACATAAACCGCCGACACCTGGCCCCTCATCAGCACCCCTCTCTCACGCCTCCTTTATCATGTCCTCGTACCCTTCATGATTCGTCCACATCTCCTCGAAAGAAAAACCGCGAGGCGGCCTTCTAGCCAGATGAACTCTGTCGTTAATCACCTTAATTAGGAGTGCTGCATGATCGGATTCCTCCGTAGGAATATGCTCGACATGGGACCCCGGGAACAAGTCCAGGAACGACGCCATCGCCGTCCCCCTAAAGGTGCACCTGAATGTTGTCCACTCCCTCCCGCATGTTGTTCCAAGTATACGGATACCCCTTGAAGCCCATATCGTTCATGCCACAAACTGGCAGACACTCCTGGAACGATGTAATTTGTGTATCGCTTCTTGGGTTCCCGCCCCTCTGTTCCTCCCTAGATAATATCTCATTGAAGTCACCCGCACAGAGTCAGGGTAAATCATCTTGCGCTCACAAGAATCTGATCATCTCCCAGGATTTGTGCCTTTGATCCGTACGTGGTTCTCCATAGAAGCCGCTAAACCTCCACGTCTTCCCTTCATAGCATATTTTAGTGTCAATGTAATATTGACACCATGGCCGGACTGACACATCAACACCATCTCTCCACCACAACGCTAACGTCCACTTTGCCCCACACAGTCCACCGCCACCCCATTCTTGTAGCCCTGATGTCTGCAAGAGCATAGATCATTTGTAGCTAGTTTCAAAGTTCAGATATCGATCCTACAGGGAGCCCAAAGGTAAGTGTTTATTGATGAAGTCTGTGTCACACCCGAAGTTGTCACAGGTCTTCGAGTGAATTGAATGCAAGTGTTGAAATAATAATGGGATTTTGATTAAATACGATAGATTTAAATAGAACTAAAATGTAAACTTCAGAAATATAATGCATAAAAGTAAAGAATGACTTTGCATGTTTGTTGTTTCCTATAGATGGTGAAGAAGGCATGGGGAAATTAAGTTCATGGTGATAGTGACTGTGCCAGGTGATCGAGTGGTGAATGTAACAATTATAATCTTATAGATATATGTGTAGGCGAGCAACCCATAATTAGCCGGAACTCCTCTTGGTAGATTTCATCCCAACTTCAATAATCCTACTAGCCTGCTACCAAAACTATGGTCAGATACTAGACGATTAAGACCCTTCAGGTCGCTTAGCTATTAAGCTCCTTGGATTGGTCTAATGCAATAAGCACAGTGGTTACTCGTTATCCTCGAGTCAACTAGCTTTCCATTGATATCCCCGTGTCACCCGGGGGTCGCCGGTCCACTAGGTATAAGATCTTATCTATGTAGAATAAGGTATCATGTTGTCTGGGCCCTTAATTGGACAACAAGCATTAAGCATCCCATAGATAGTCAAGCACACATCATATAGTAATTAGAATAAATTACAAACTAATGGAAAATATATGAAGGCACATCACATCTCACCAATCCCCTACATCTCCCATGCCCAAGGGAATTACTCACACATGAGAGAAGAACGGATCATCAATATAATCAAATGAAGGGAATTCGTCTTGGTATTACCGTGGAGATCCACAATAAGAATAGAAAAATATCCAACACAATTCAAGATGGAAAGAAACAATCTCAAACCCTATTCTTGCCAGGTGGAGATCCCTCTCTCTCTCTCTCTCAAGTACAAGTAGTGGCTATGGGGGTGTATTGGCTAGGAGGTCGAAGATCAGGGACCGAGATGAAGAACGTCTTCTCCTTCTTCTCTAGATCTCTTCTTTCTCCCTTCTGGATGGTATGGCGGTTGCTACGTTGTGTTTTCGTCCTTGGTCCCTTCACGGAAGTTGTCCCTTTTGACAAGACAGAGGCAGTGGCAACTATACGGCGGGAACTATACGGCCGAAAAAATATTCCCGCTATATAGTTGCTCGTTAAAGCCTCTGTGAGCTCCCCTCGCGTGCTTCCAATGTGGTACTTGCTTGTTTTCTCCAGAATATTGTATTTCTCTAGTTAAATCCTCTTGTTGATGTTCAGGACCTGAAACACACATTAAAAACCAATTTTTCTTTGCTACCAAAGTATTAGCGTTAGGTAAAACCATAAAACGATCAAATCTAGGAGAAAACCATCAATAAAAGCCATCAAAAATGTGTCAAATCTCACAGCTATCAACTCCCCCAAGCTTAGATGTTGCTCGCCCTCGAGTGACAAGGAAATAAGGAAGAATAGCAGAGATTCGAGACTGAAAATAAAGGAACTCACAAGTTTGAATTGATGTCAAATTCTTTTCTTCACAATTCCTGCAATCTTAAATATGATCATACAAGTATTCACAAGATTGCACTAAGTCCACTTCCTAACCACGTATATCTTGCTAGCAAATAAATCATATGCCCGAGCGAGTGTCGAAAGTTTAGCTAGGAAGGTGAGACAAATTCTTTTGGTGCCTCTCTTTGTCGAGAGATGAAAACTTTTTGTTCTTGTTCATTTAACCAATTAAGAGTACTGAAGTTGGCATCAAAACATTTAATTTAAGAACAACTCATCTACTCCCATGTCAAAATTTCAAGACTCTCAAAGCACCTTTTTCTTTCTCTTGTCTTTCAAAAACTTCAGCTCTTTCATAGAGAAATCATGCCACTATTTTTAACATGTTAATTGGGGTTGTGTTTTGCACTCGTGACCATGCCAATAAATGATGTTGAGCAATAATGGGCCAGAGGAGTACTACAACTTCACTTGGAACGTGAAACCATAAGGAGACTAAAAAATTTACACATCATAGCATTTCTTCTACAGAAGTTTACATAACTCAGTAGCCAAGATCAAGTGGTTTCCCACATTTAGATCGTTCGTTGGCCAGCGGAGTTAATAGTTCCCCATGGAGCACGATAGAGTTGTAATGACACGCGTAAAGCAATATCTTACGGTAATTATTAGAAAAAGTAGTGGCATAATTTCTACTACTTCGAAGCATACATTTAATCAAACAATTTCAATCAAGGGTACTATCGAGTCTATTTATATTAAGCTCAAATGGGATGGAG
The DNA here is from genome assembly GCA_910589775.1 of Avena eriantha. Classification (NCBI taxonomy): domain Eukaryota; kingdom Viridiplantae; phylum Streptophyta; class Magnoliopsida; order Poales; family Poaceae; genus Avena; species Avena eriantha. Next base: position 127,263,594 of record OU342745.1, read on the forward strand.
TAGTTCTAAAATCAAATTCTTTGAGCTAAGAAGGGACTCAAGTCATCTTTCAGATGTTTTTTCTTGTTGTAAAAATGTAGGAAATACTTTAACCGAGTTCATTGCTCATTGTTTCAAAGCTAAAAATGAGACACTAACAAAGGAATAGAATTTGTAGGATAACAAGCTAAGTGGGGAGTGACTCTAGTGCAAGCAAGTAAATAATTGTAGGATCAATTTAAGGTTGAAAAGAGTGTAATGAAAGGAATGTGATACCTCCTCTTGCCAAATCACCTGAAATTAAGCAATCTCCGAGAGAAACAAAAAAACAAACTTGCAAATAAAATTACAACTTTTTTTTTGTATTTTTGGTTTAGGAATGCAAAACTGAAAATAAACATGCAATTTTTGAAGAAATAAATCAAAAGAAGAAAGACTTCTGATTCAATGGACCCCCAAAGCAACTAAAAGGAAGAGACATAATAGATCAAAGGCTGGGATCGACGGGTACCCGTTCGCACGTGGGGATAGGATCGGGATACGGGAATGTGCCAAATCGTACATACAACCTGCCAAAGCCCGTACGGGATCGAAGCGCATCAGCGTAAGGGTATTCTGCGCATGCAACGTGGATATGAAGTGTCCAACTCGTCCGCTGACATGGCAACACCGCTTACGTGGTTTAGGCGTGTTTGTTGGGCTGCATTTCTGTAGCACCGGCGGGCCTGTTTGTGTTGCACGCGCGAAAAAAATGCGATGCATCAGGAAGGCACGCTAGAAATCCCGCTCGCTCACCATTGTATCATGACGATGATGCGGGACTCATCATGACGCGTGTAGGTCGGACGCGTGCACCGAGTGTCATTGAACTGTCCATCGAACGATCACATCATTGTAGTTCTCTATTTATTCCTTGCCACGTGTATGCAACACTTCTCTAAGAAGGCACATCGCACGGTGGATACAGCTAGAGATAGAAGGGGAGAGGACGGTGGTGTGCCATAAGGCTGGTCCACTACCTAGCATTTTGACCATCTACCTCTACTCGTCACTTGGCGCCCTCCTCCCTTTCTTCTTCCTCTTGCTCATCCCGCTCCTGCTCCTTCCCTCTGTGCACACTCATGGCTCCCTCTCGGAAGAGTGTCGCGGTGACAAGGCGCGAGGAGAAAAGAGAGAGATCTCTCCATGATGCTTTGCGTAATGGAGAGTCAAAAACACGAATCACGATGGTTGTTCCCGCAGGCGAGGGGTCCTCCAGGTAGGTCTTCTACTTCTTCTCCTTGATCGTGTTCTCTAGCATTCTTCTTCTTCATCAGCATATTCTTCTCCTTCTTTAGAGTCGGCGGTTCAACGACAGACCTATTCGCCCTAGTTCCCCGAGTGAGCGAGGTAAGCACTATACACTGGGGTTTTTGCGGCTAGGATTCGGGCTTTCCTGTATCTTTTCCGCATTGTCCATTCTTGCATAATGTGCTATAATTTCAGATATTGTTTTCCCCGTTCCATGATAAGACTGAAACCATGTTTTCTTTGTCCCATGAAAGAAGCTAGAGGTCAACCCTCAGGTGGATGCTTGGCTTAATGCACGGATAGCCTGCCACAGGGAGATAATGAAAACCCAGGAACTGGAATTAGCACGGCTCCAATCAGCTGTCAAGACCCTTACTGAGGAGGGCGTCCAACTAAAAACAGACAATGTTGTCTGGGAGGAACTGCTGAAAAAGAGCCTCGCCTCGACACGACGGGATACATCCATCATCAAGTGGCTCTCAAAGCAGAATGAGAGGCTAACAAATTACAATATCGATCTCTGTATCAGCGAAAAGAACCTGCTGCGGAAGCTCCAGGCTTCGCTCAATGCGGACATCAAGATCAGGGTGGACATGCTCGTACATTGCCTACTACTTGAAGAGATTCAGGAGGAAAACGAGCAGCTCCTCGCCAGACTAGGTCTCTAATGTACAGACTTTTGTCGGTGCTGCTCTGCTGAACTGAACTATGTGCTTGTATTTTGCAGTTGTAACTGAACTATGCGAACTATGAATTAAAACCGGAGACACCTTTTGTGCAGTCCGAACACTGTATGTATTTCTGTTTCTAGCTATTTATTCAGAGTTACAGATGCTTTGTTTCAAAAATTCAGATTATTTCGTGAAGGTCAGAAAAATCACATTATTAGGAATTTCGACCATCACCAAATTAATCCAAATTTTTGAACATGCTATCAGAAAGGTAAGTATGCAGAATATGTAATTTGTTTCAAAAATCTACTTTGATTGAATCTGTAAATATAATAGTAAATGAAAATGGAAATAGGAAGAAAAAATCAGGCTAGGCGGGCAAGCGGCTAGCCCAACCCAGCTCGTGTTCCTATGCCCGTGTTATTGCTACAGTGGCGGCTTGGTTATTTGGGCCGGCCCAACCGAGCCTAGCAAACGCGCGCGGAGATGCCATAGATGCGTTAGGTATTTAGTCACTCCACGGTCGCCTCCACCCAGGACTCTCCTCCTATCCCTCCTCGCACGAGCGCCTCCACGACAACTTCCTCAAAAAATCCCATCGACGACCGCATCGAGTATTCAACGCCTGCGATGACACACATTCATGGATCATAGTTGAAGGATAAGGTATTTTTTTGCCAACTCCTGTATGAAAATCTAGAACAATGTACATAAATTCCGTCAGATCTAGAGGAAATACGATCAAATTGTGTAGATAAATGCATCAATTTTTTAAGATCTACATATGAACTAGTACAATAACATTCTATTATGTGTTAGCAGTGAAAGCATGCCATGTCAGATCTATATGTACTATTATAAAAATTGTCTTATCTAATGGACACTACTCGGTGCTTTGGAATATCGTGCGTGTTTATGAACATGCAAACCGTGTACAAGAAACTACTATAAGAGGGGTTAGAATATAAATTTCTTTATTCTAAAAAGTTTGTGTAAGTGTCACTTTATGGTTAGGTCGAGAACTATGCTTGCACTTGTCATGTCCGTGTTGCTCTCAAGTTGCATAAACGGCTTCATATAAGAGGCCCATTGCTGCTTATGTATGTTTTGTTACATGCAGGTCTTGGAATAAAGACCGAGAAAGATTTTGAATGTTACTGTCATTATGGCAACCGTGTAGCGATGGATGATACAGAATTGAAAGTGTTGAAGTATGGATTTTATAAGCACTTCCCAAAAAGACCATTTTATGTGTGCACCATAAATAATTCAAACACCTTGAAAGGCGAAGCAAAAATGGTAAACATTTTGAACTAGTAACAATTTGAAAAATTGTTAAATTACTACTATATTAGGTACTGACATTTGTATGTATTGGTGTAATCTATATGCAATACTTTTCGAGGAGCTTCACATGGAGCATATTGTTCCATATATTGAACTACCAGGACACATTCAAGTATTTTGGAACAATATAGAAGTTGCAAAAGTTAAAATGGTGATGAACAAGTCAAACACTAGAGGCAAACTGAAAGTTGGTGCTATGATAACATCAAAGTGGATGGAGGTTGTGAACAAGGTTGATATGAGAGCTGTTGACATCTATGTGTTTTGGTTCCGTGGTAGCTCGGACGATGGCCTCAAGCTCCTTATTAATAATCTGTGATATCAACATGCAGACCATGCGTGACTATGGGATGGTCTGTGACTATGGGATGGTCTTCATAATGTAAGAGTAGATCCATGATAAAACAACATGTCTGGAGCCTAAAAGTGTTGAGTCACAGAACCAAGTTGATAATATATGGTGTTTTTAGCCAACCAAGAGAGGTTTTTAGCCAATGCAATGTTGGCATGGGCCCACATTTGCCACAAAGTGTCTCATCATGTCTTGGCATAGCAGTCTTATACTTAGATCTACTCCCTCCGTTTCATAATATAAGAATGCTTTATCTTTGTGAAAAGAGTGTATCTAGACTCCTTTTAGTATTTAGGTTCACTCCAAACCTACATGAACCTACCCACTAAAAGGGGTCTAGGTACACTCCTTTCACAAAGCTAAAACATCTTATATTTTGAAATGGAGGGAGTATAAACTAGGTAGGGTCATGTTGTCCAAGTGATGACTCATACAACCACAAGTTTCTATCTATTTATTCAGAGTTACAGATGCTCAACAATGGTTCAGAGTTACGGTGTGAAAACTCTGTTGCAGTCGACCATATACTACTAGTGCCATCCTGCAAATCAAACATGCAGGACGTGGATTACATGCCCCTATTACATCATGTTCGATCCAGTTCGTCCTGTAATCACAAGAATGGTTAAAACGACCTCATAAACAAGTGATATATAAAACTGAACGAAATAGTTGTATGGTTTCCAGGTGCTAACTGAAAATGAAGAGGTTGTCGACAACAGCCTTATGGCATAGTAACTCGATGAAACTAAACATTAGAAGATACATAAGATTAACTAAAGGTTCACCACATAGAATCTAACATTAACTAAAGGTTCACCACATAGAAAAACATGTCTATCATGTTCCAAATTCTAAAACCACCTTCAGTGTATGCATTGTATAAATTAACAGTGCATTCAGGCAACTGAATCTTCAAAACAACAAAGACCCAATAGTATACATCTACTATCATTATAAGTTTCAGTAGATGAACCATCACAATATTTGGAATTCAGAATCAAGCTAAGTTCAGGAAGTATCTACAGCAGATCAAGCAAATTAACAGACTAACCATCACAAAAGCTAAGTTCAGGAAGTATCGACAGGATCGCCTGTATTGTGGGCTTGATCCGTCAGTCATTTGGGAAACAAACCCCTAGCGTGAGCCTGTTGGGCTTCTTTTTGCTAGCATTTTATGTGACCAGTGTGGTACAACTAGATGAATGGGTTTTTCCTAGACAGCCACAGTAGATCCAACGGGACTGTCGAGCAACTTGACTGCTGTCAGGTTTCAGTTTAGGTGTTATTTTTGTCAGTTTCGTCAGAGTAGCACTTAGTCGTTCTTAGGTGTTATTTCCGCTAGTTTAGGATGGTTTTTCTACCCAACCAAGATAGGTCTATAACCCATGCAATGTTGGCATGTGCCCACGTGTGTGCCACAATTTTGTGTCATGTCTTGGCATAGCACTCTCATACTTAGATGTATCAACTGGGTGGCATCATGTTGGGCAAGTGCTAAGGCACAAAACCACAAGTTGATGAATGAGTTTCTAGCCAACCAAGAGAGGTATATAGCCCATGCAATGTTGGCATGGGCCCACATTTACCACACATGGTGTCTCATCATGTCTTGGCATACAAGTGTTATATGTTTATATATCAACTAGGTAGTATCATGTTGTCCAAGTGATGACTCATACAACCACAAGTTTGTGAAGGGGTTCTATAGACAGATAATATGAGCTAGATCCCATGCAAAGTTGGCATGGGCCCACATCTGCCACAGGTGTGTCTCATCATGTCTTGGCATAGCACTCTCAAACTTAGATGTAGTAACTAGCTAGTTGTGATCATGTTTTTCCAAGTGTTGACTCACCTCATACAACCACTAAGTTGATGATGGTGTTTATAGCCAACCAATAGAGGTTTATAGCACCATGCAATGTTAGAGTGGGCCCACATTTTCCACAAAGTGTCTCATGATGTCTTTGCATAGCAGTGTTATACTTAGATCTATCAACTAGGTAGGATTATGTTGTCCAAGTGATGACTCATACAACCACAAGTTGATAAAGGTGTTTCTAGAGAGCTAAGATAGGTCTAGATCCCATGAAATGTTGGCATTTTCCCACATCTACCACATGTGTCTCTCATGGCTTTGCATAGCACTCTCAAACTTATATGTGCAAACTAGCTAGTTGGGATCATGTTTTTCCAAGTGTTGACTCACCTCACACAACCACTAAGACATCATGAGACACCTTCATGTGGCAACTAGCTAGTTGGGATCATGTTTTGTCCAAGTGATGACTCATACAACCACAACTTGATGAAGGTGTTTCTAGACAGCTAAGATAGGTCTAGATCCCATGAAATGTTGGCATGGTCCCACATCTGGCACAAAGTGTCTCATCATGTCTTGGCATAACACTCCCAAACTTAGATGTAGCAACTAGCTAGTTGGGATCATGGTTTGCCAAGTGTTGTGACTCACCTCACACAACCACTAAGTTTATGATGGTGTTTCTAGCCAACCAAGAGAGGTTTATAGCCCATGCAATGTCGGCATGGGCCACATTTTCCACAAACTGTCTCATGGTGTCTTTGCATAGAAGTGTTATACTTAGATCTACCAACTAGGTAGGATTATGTTGTCCAAGTGATGACTCGTACAACCACAAGTTATGAAGGTGTTTCTAGACAGCTAAGATAGGTCTAGATCCCATGAAATGTTGGCATGGTCCCACATCTGCCACAAAGTGTCTCATCATGGATTTGCATAACACTCTCAAACTTAGATGTAGCAACTAGCTAGTTGGGATCATGTTTTGCCAAGTGTTGACTCACCTCACATAACCACTAAGTTGATGATGGTGTTTCTAGCCAACCAAGAGAGGTTTATAGCTCATGCAATGTTGGCATGGGCCCACATTTTCCACAAAGTGTCTCATGATGTATTTGCATAGCAGTGTTATACTTAGATCTGCCAACTAGGTAGGATTATGTTGTCCAAGTGATGACTCATATAACCACAAGTTGATGAAGGTGTTTCTAGACAGCTAAGATAGGTCTAGATCCCATGAAATGTTGGCATGGGCCCACATCTGCCACAAAGTGTCTCATCATGTCTTCGCATAGCACTCTCAAACTTAGATGTAGCAACTAGCTAGTTGGGATCATGTTTTGCCAAGTGTTGACTCACCTCACACAACCACTAAGTTGATGATGGTGTTTCTAGCCAACCAAGAGAGGTCTATAGCCCATGCAATGTTGGCATGGTCCCACATTTTCCACAGTGTCTCATGATGTCTTTGCATAGCAGTGTTACACTTAGATCTACCAACTAGGTAGGATTATGTTGTCGAAGTGATGACTCATACAACCACAAGTTGATGAAGGTGTTTCTAGACAGCTAAGATAGGTCTAGATCCCATGAAATGTTGGCATGGTCCCACATCTGGCACAAAGTGTCTCATCATGTCTTGGCATAACACTCCCAAACTTAGATGTAGCAACTAGCTAGTTGGGATCATGGTTTGCCAAGTGTTGTGACTCACCTCACACAACCACTAAGTTTATGATGGTGTTTCTAGCCAACCAAGAGAGGTTTATAGCCCATGCAATGTCGGCATGGGCCACATTTTCCACAAACTGTCTCATGGTGTCTTTGCATAGAAGTGTTATACTTAGATCTACCAACTAGGTAGGATTATGTTGTCCAAGTGATGACTCGTACAACCACAAGTTATGAAGGTGTTTCTAGACAGCTAAGATAGGTCTAGATCCCATGAAATGTTGGCATGGTCCCACATCTGCCACAAAGTGTCTCATCATGGATTTGCATAACACTCTCAAACTTAGATGTAGCAACTAGCTAGTTGGGATCATGTTTTGCCAAGTGTTGACTCACCTCACATAACCACTAAGTTGATGATGGTGTTTCTAGCCAACCAAGAGAGGTTTATAGCTCATGCAATGTTGGCATGGGCCCACATTTTCCACAAAGTGTCTCATGATGTATTTGCATAGCAGTGTTATACTTAGATCTGCCAACTAGGTAGGATTATGTTGTCCAAGTGATGACTCATATAACCACAAGTTGATGAAGGTGTTTCTAGACAGCTAAGATAGGTCTAGATCCCATGAAATGTTGGCATGGGCCCACATCTGCCACAAAGTGTCTCATCATGTCTTCGCATAGCACTCTCAAACTTAGATGTAGCAACTAGCTAGTTGGGATCATGTTTTGCCAAGTGTTGACTCACCTCACACAACCACTAAGTTGATGATGGTGTTTCTAGCCAACCAAGAGAGGTCTATAGCCCATGCAATGTTGGCATGGTCCCACATTTTCCACAGTGTCTCATGATGTCTTTGCATAGCAGTGTTACACTTAGATCTACCAACTAGGTAGGATTATGTTGTCGAAGTGATGACTCATACAACCACAAGTTGATGAAGGTGTTTCTAGACAGCTAAGATAGGTCTAGATCCCATGAAATGTTGGCATGGGCCCACATCTGCCACATGTGTGTCTCATCATGGCTTTGCATAGCACTCTCAAACCTAAATGTAGCAACTAGCTAGTTGGGATCATGTTTTGCCAAGTGTTTACTCACAAAACCACTAAGTTGATGATGGTGTTTCTAGCCAACGAAGAGAGGTTTATATTACATGCAATGTTGGCATGGTCCCACATTTTCCACAAAGTGTCTCATGATGTCTTTGCATAGCAGTGTTATACTTAGATCTACCAACTAGGTAGGATTATGTTGTCCAAGTCATGACTCATACAACCACAAGTTGATGAAGGTGTTTTTCTAGACAGCTAAGATAGGTAAAGATCCCATGCAATGTTGTCATGGGCCCACCTCTGCCACATGTGTCTGTCATGGCTTTGCATAGCACTCTCAAACTTAGATGTAGCAACTAGTTAGGATCATGTTGGCCAAGTGGTCTAGTAGCAACATGGTGAAGTATATGGTGTTATTTGGTGCACAAATGACCACTCTTGTGAATGTTATATGCAAGTTTGAACCTCATTATTTCCAAGTCAAATTTAGGTTAAACTGGTCAAATTTTAGAAAAATTGAGCTACAGCTACATGATTGGCACCTCATTTATGTTTTTTAAATTCATACTAAGGTGCACAAGGTGACATTTCATCATGGATGTGGTGCTAGGTCAGCATGATTCATCCATATTCGGTGATTGCACCCTAGCGGTTTTGACCTAACTTTGAAAGGGGCACAAATTTGAAAAAAGTAAAACAGATAGTGAAACCTTCACCATGTATCTTAGGTTGCGTATGTTAGCATGTGTAAAAAAATTCATATTATTCCGTGAAGTTTGGAAAAATCACATTGTTAGGAAAAGTAGCTCAGGTTAGACTAAACGCTCTGTTTCTAAGTTTGCTATTTTTTCGACCATCACCAAATTAATCCAAACTTTTTCAACATGCTATCAGAAAGGTACGTACGCAGAATATGTAACTGGTTTCAAAAAAACTGAAGTTCAAAATTTTGGCAAATATTAGTTATTTTTTAATTAAATAGAAAGGAAATAGAAGTCTGTCATTTCCCTCTGCAGAAACCCGGTGTACCACGATCGAAGCAAACATATCGAGGTGCGCTACCACTACATGATCAGGCAGTGTGTACGTCGACGAGCAGAAGACCTATCATCGTCGACTTCACCAGGACTATCGAGCAACTTGACTGTTGTCAGGTTTCAGTTTAGGTGTTATTTCCGTCAGTTTCGTCAGAGTAGCACTTAGTCGTTGCTTAGGTGTTTTAGTCAGAGTTTGCTCCAGGTCGTGTAACAGATTCTGATAGCCAGCTCGCAGGTTGCGAGCGACAATTGGTATCAGAGCATAAGATTATGTGGCCATGTCGCAAGCACCAGGGAGAGGACGCGGCGGCATCCCATATCAACAGAGCACATTCATATCAATAGAGCACACCACATTCATATCAACAGAGCACATTCATATCAATAAAGCACACCACATTCATATCAACAGAGCACAAATAAGACCATAGCATAGATACTAGTTAGTTAGGGTAGTTCATAGTCAGGTGCATCCCATGCTACCTGATAAGTTGTTCACACTAGCGATACACACCCCTGAGCCAAAAGATGGTGGTTCCATATACATCCATGAAGCACAGAAGAAAGACTACTTAATATGTACAACGAACAACAGACTGTGCTCAGATTACATGTCACGGGTGATCAACTCCTCTGTGCTATTGAAAGCCCTGAAGAGAGTCACCTTGAAGCCATTCTGCTTGTTGATGTACTTGAAGGTGAGGACGTCCCCAACCCAGAGCTTGATCTTCGACACAAACTCACTCCAGCCCTTCATGAAGTACATCTGCCCCTTGAACATTTGCAACTGCATGTTGTACTCACAGAAGGAGGAGGTCTTCAGGGGGAGAGTGCAGACATGCTGCCTTATCTGCAGCTGCTTCAGCACTACCGGCTTCATGCTTTCTGGGAGCTGGAGTGCAGTCAGGTCCGTGGTCTTGATCTGGACGTAGAAGCAATGTGGGAGGTCCTCATTTATGCGGTTACCAAGAAGCGACTTGTGGCCTTAACCATCCTTCTTATTCCTCGTATGTGCTTCTGCCAGCAAGCTGTTGAGGGTTGGTCTAGCCGTTGAGGGAGTGAGGTCTCGGATGAAGTCCTTGTACCCAGGCATAGGAGGAACTGTGTTCCTGCACAAGGTGTCCCAGTCCTGCTTGGGTACCTTGGTTGCCAATCAGAACTGATCAGAAAACACTAGCAAATGCATTGTGCAAACCAAACAGATAAATGATAGTTGTACAGAGATTGGTACATTCATCTACGCATGCTTAATGGTCATGACAATCATGTAGACAAGCAAACATGGCAATGTCATTCATCTACACTAGCAAAAATGGTCATGACAAGCATGTACACAAGCAAAATGGCAATGCCATTCATCTACACGTGCTTAATGGTCATGCCAACCGTGTACACAAGCTTAATGGCAAGCATATAGACAAGCAAAAATGGCAGTAGCATTCATCTACACTGCTGCCAAGCATCTAGACAAGCATTCATCTACACATGTTTAATTGTGATGCCAAGCAAAATGGCAATGCCATTCATATGCACATGCTTAATGGTCATGCCAAGCATGTACACAAACAAAATGGCAAGCATATAGACAAGAAAAAATTGCAATACCATTCATCTACACTGCTGCCAAGCATCTAGACAAGCAATCATGGCAATGTCATTCATCTACACATGCTTAATGGTCATGCCAAGCATGTACACAAGAAAAATGGCATAGGCATTCATCTATACAGCATCTAGATAAGCATTCATCTACATATGCTTAATGGTGATGTCAAGCATCTAGACAAGTAAACATGTCAATGGCATTCATCTACACAAGCTTAATGGTCATGCCAAGCATGTACACAAGCAAAATGGCATAGCTATTCATCTACACATGTTTAATGGTCATGCCAAGAATGTACACAAGCAAAATGGTCATGCCATTCATCTACACATGCTTAATGGTCATGCCAAGCATGTACACAAGCAAAATGGCAATGCCATTCATCTACACATGCTTAATGGTCATGCCAAGCATGTACACAAGCAAAATGGCAAGCATATAGACAAGCAAACATGGGCAATAGCATTCATCTACACTGCTGCCAAGCATCTAGATAAGCATTCATCTACACATGCTTAATGGTGATGCCAAGCATCTAGACAAGCAAATATGTAAATAGCATTTATCTACACTGCTACCAAGCATCTACACAAGCATTCATCTACACACACTTAATGGTGATGCCAAGCATCTAGACAAGCAAACATGGCAATATCATTTATCTACACTGCTGCGAAGCATCTAGACAAGCATTCATCTACACATGCTTAATGGTGATGCCAAGCATCTAGACAAGCAAACATGGCAATGGCATTCATATATACAAGCTTAATGGCCATGCCAAGCATCTAGACAAGAAAACATGGCAATGCCATTCATCTACACATGCTTAATGGTCATGGCAAGCATGTACACAAGCAAAATGGCAAGCATGTAGACAAGCATACATGGCAATATCATTCATCTACACTACTGCCAAGCATCTAGACAAGCATTCATCTATACATGCTTAATGGTGATGCCAACCCTATAGATAATCAAACATGGAAATAGCATTCATCTGCACTGCTGCCAAGCATCTAGACAAGCAAACATGGCAATGCCATTCATCTACACATGCTTAATGGTGATGCCAAGCATCTACAGAAGCAAGCATGGCAAGGGCATTCATCTACACATGCATAATGTTCCTGCCAAGCATCTATACAAGCAAACATGGCAAAATTTGACCTTCCCTTGCGCAATGGTCACATATTAAGCAACAGATTGTAATATACATTGCCAGCATTCGTATGTAACACATTCTATCAAGAAAGCATATCAATTTGTATACATGAACAAGAGTAGATGGGGAAAAGAGACCCCTTACCTGCGGCAGAGCAGTGGACAGCCTAATCGCCAGAGGTGCTAGTGAAGCAGCGGCGGACCTGGCCATAGCGACGGCTGCTGGAGCGGTCGTGCTGGGTGCAAACTGCCTGGAGGGGGCGGCGCCCGCTACTGCCGCGGCCAATCCTTGCGGATATGCCGAGGGCAGGGCAGGAAACCCCACGGGGATCGCACCGAACCCCAGCGGGAACATCATGTCCTGGCTCGGCGGAGCGGCCGTGAAGGAGGACGGCCCGGCCATGTCACCACTCCACCCTGGCACCCCCTCCGTCATGGCCGCCGCCCTCAATGCGCTGTGGTAGGGGTCGGTGCTGAAGCATGTCGAGGCGGGGAAAAACCCCGATGCAATCCCCATGGATTGCATCGCCGCGACCGCTGTAGCCCTAACTGGTGCCCCGCGCGGCACCCTCGATAGTGGCGACGGCCGCCGTGGAGAGGGGACTACGGCGGGGTCAGCTGGAGCCGCCGCGCTCCTAATTCCCCTGCCTCGTACTCGGGGATGGCGAGCTGGTTGGGGCGGTCCACCTGCTAGCGGGGTGTGTGCTTGACCCTGGGCACTACCTTGCCAGAGGAAATGCTGGTCGGAGGAGGCGAAGGAGGAGGAGAGGAGGAGGCCATCGGTCTCTGCGATGGGACGGGACATGGCTGCTCGGACTGGTGGAGTGGGGCAGTGACAGGAACCGAGGCAGAGTGGGGAGGGAGTTATTCGCGTCTCTTGTGCTTCCCCACACGTCCAACCGTTGGGCGGCGGCAGCCTATTCTGAGCCCAACCGAGGCTAGCTCCACGGAAAAGGCCGATTCGACCGTTGTTCCTGGGCCTAGCCACGGGCTGCTTTCATACTCGTGCTAGACACAACGCGGGGGGGTAGCCTAGGTAACCAAACATGTTGTTTTCTGCACAAATGACCACATGGTTTATGAATTAAGGGCAACGTTTAGTTTTCTTCTACTTCCACATACCTGCATAACAGTAAGGCGAAGTTAGCTATTGACAATTTCAATGAAAGATTTGATAATGCTTTTTAGTTGTACTCAAGGAATGACTTACTCCGGATGTTGTTTGCATAATTTAGCATTTCGTCTGTTATGACCAGTAGTATTGCATGCGGTGCAGTGGCGGTCACCCTGCTTCTTTTTTTGTTCATCATATGATAGTGGTCTGCCATTTTTACTCATGGGTCGATTATCACCCTCAGCTTGAACCCTTTTTCTTTTCTTAGGCGCACCTTTGGATTTAACTTTTAGCGGATCACCAACTTCAGGTGCTTTTACCTTGCTGCTCTATGCATCTGCATTGAAGTAGCTTGTATGAATTGTATTGAGCTCCTTTTTCCTTTCCATTATGCATTGCATGCATTCCTGGTACATATCATAAGACTCTTGATCATGGCATGCCACTGCGATAGCGTCTTGAGATTGTACATTCAAGTCACAAAACTTTTTCCTCTCGGCCGCACTTGACCATCCATATCCGAACATATCGCTCTCGTGCTGTGCAGGCAATCCATATCTTGCATTCTTTGAGAAGCGTCGAAGGACACAACATTTCGGTATTTTGTCTAGTCCCAGGAAAGTCAATATGTAGAGGATGTGCTTGCAACGGAGCCCCTTCCTAGCCATCCTTCTACAGGAGCACTTTATAGTTTCCTCACTGTCTCCAGGCGTGTAGATCATGTCAAATTTCCTAGTAATTTTATTTGCCCATACCACAGTGTACTTAGAACTGGAACAATCTTTCGTACATTCGGCAATCTTGAGTCCATCAATCCTTTTCAGCTCCGCTCGCAAGATATAGAAGTTTCCTATAGTGAATACTTCTGCAGCAGCCATCTCTATATCCTTGTATTTAGTAATCGCCACAGGTACTGTCTGCGAGTCCGCGCACTCCTATCACGCATCTTCCTGATGGATACGGTTAATGGCGTTCTCGTAGTGCACAATCAAATCCACTAGTGTCATTCTAGAATCAAGGTGAAGGTGTAGGCACGAGTTCAAACTCTCGCTCCTCTGATTGCTTTACATGCCGAGAAAAAAGCCCTCGGCTAGATACACGGTGGCCCACCATCTCTTCTTCTTATACATTCTACTCAGCCACTCTTTGGTATTCTTCGACCGCCATTTCTGAACAAACGTGCTCCATCTCTGCTCAAAGATCTCTTCTGAGGTGTTGTAGTACAACAATGACCTGAATTCATTCAGAGATTCGTGATAGAGGTGTTTTTTCATATTCTTTTTGATGTGCCACGTACATACACGGTGCCACACGTCCTTGAAGACAATGCCAATAGCTTTCATCATTGAACCGTCTGCATCAGTGATAACACCTTGTGGCTTCTTCTGACACATAGCTTTCAAAAATGTTTGAAGAAGCCAAACATATGTTTCTGTTTTCTCGTTCGAGACGATGGTGCATGCGAAAACAGTAGTCCTATGGTGATGGTTCAACCCGACGAAAGGAATGAACGACATTCCATACTGATTCATTTTGTACGTACTGCCGAACACCAGCACATCACCGAAGTCCTGATAGCCCCGACTTGACTGAGAGTCACACCAAAACATGGTTTTCCAATTTCCTTCTTTATCTAGCTCGTAATCGAAAAAGAATTTAGGATCATGGTCCTTCCTATTCTGCATAATTTGGATGGTTGTGTTAGCATCACGGGATGCAATCAGCTTCCTCTTCTCCCGGCAGCACATGTTGTAAAGATCCTTTGGGATGAACCCAACCTTGCTCCACCTTCCACTTCTGGTTATGAAGGTTTTCATAATCTCAAACTTTCGCATCCCACCTGCTGCCAGTGACATGATTTCAGCTCTCTGATAAGGCTTGATCTTTCAGTGGGACCGAAGAAACGGGACTTCATCTGGTCTAGCTAGCACATGGTTGTGATCGTCATGAAAGCTCAGAACTTTCCAATGCCCCTTGGATTTGTTAAGCGACACGGTGAGATGGGCTTGACAGTTGCAGCGAGACAAAGCTCGTTGCTTCTTCTTGCGGTCATCCATGTTTAAATATTTTTTATCATGTTCCCCTGACCTGGAACAGAGAAACCACCTATACAAAATTTCCCCATTAGGACCTCGCTTCACCTTTTCTCGTATTATGATGAAACCATGTTCTCTAGCGTATATGTTGTAGTAAGAGTATGTTGCCGCTTCGGAAGGGAAGGTTATCTCCTTTACATTCTTATGCATGTACTGCTTATCGTGAGCATGCTGAAAATCCTTCTCTGGTATCACTTGATGTTGATTGTGCTCATGTTGTGAAATGTCTGTAACCTACACAATTAAAAGCAAAGAAATGTAAGTGGTGATCTGGTTGATACTATTTATGCCTTGTTGTACAACAATAAGGAACTTACATCACTCTTGTATTCAGATTTTGACCCTTTAGGTTCTTGTGATTCTTTCGTCACCTCTTCATCCTAGGTTTCCAAGTCCGAATCCCCAAAATAATCATGGTCACTCTGAGAGATTAGTATAACCTGCACCATTGTAGCACATAGTCATATAGCATATCTTTTCAGTTCTTATTAATATAGTTTAGCACTCGACATACATCACTGCTAATGCTTTCCGAGAACGATTCTTATGGATGGTGCTCCTTGTTTCCACAATCGATGTCCATCTAAACAATTAGAAAACTAGGAGTATAAATTTGCATGTTCTAGGTTTGCGTACAAAATAAAAAAGAAACTTCACGTGACCTCATCATCCTCGGATTTGTTTTCTTCATAGAGGTCGTTCTCAGTAGGCTCATCTTCAGAGAAAGAACTATCTCTATCATCTGAACCTGAATCACCATTGCGCGTAGGGACGCTCTCATTGTCACTCCTAGTTGACATAGAGTCCTCCATCTGTTCAAGCAAAGAAAACCAACAACGCTAATCTAATCAGTTATGTATATATGGAGGACTCGGATATGCAAAGATGAACCCTTAGCCGCTATGCTAAAGGAGATGCAAATAATGTGTGTTAGAGAGGCAGCTACTCACATCTTTCGGGCGCCGATGGCGAGATGGGACATAGGCGGACTGGTCGATGCGTCCTGAGGATGAGAAGGTCTGGTTGGCCTTTGATCTGCAGATGTAGGATTGGAACGGTTATCGTCAGCATGGAAGGCCATGTTGCCACCGAAGCCGGGCAGGTTCACAGATGGAGGATTAGATCTCGGTCGCCGGCGCGGATGGGCACGTCGCCACCGGAGTAGGGCAGGTTCGCAGATGGAGGATTAGAAGGCTGGCCGGCCGGATTCATGTCGCCTCGCTAGCGCACGTCACCGCCGGGATCGAAAATTTAGGGTTAGAAGTGCCTTGGGAAATGGTGGCCGTGATCTTATTTTCGTGATCAAAACCTAATGGTGTGGTGAAATGGAAATCGTTTTTGCGAATGAGAACGTGGCAATAAATGGTCAAACGTAATGTAGCAACGTGGAAGTATGCTGATACGTGGGAATACGGGCCTGGACATGGGCTTCGCGGGCTACCCTCGCGTGCCCTCCTCTCTAATACGTATGGGGCGATTCTACCCCTTAGATGTTTACAACGTTTCGTTCCTCTGGGGGTCCATTGAATCACATCTCAAGAAGAAATAGAAATATCAATGCAAAGTTTGGAGGTTTTCAAACTTCCCCAAGCTTAGGCTATTGCCAGGCTTAGTTGTTGCCGTCATTTGGCGGCTGGTGCGGGCACTGCTAGTAGAAGTCGGGGAAGTGGGTCATGAAGTGACTGAATTTGTGAGTCAAAGTGTTCACATCTTCATTCACATCTTGAAGAGCGTGGTCGATCTCCCCAACGCGCTGGTTGAGTTGTTGGAACTCCTGATAGGGCACGTAGTCGTACCCCTGTTGTGGCTGGTTGGGCCACGGTTCCCAGGATCCTCCTGGCTGCTGCTGCTATCCTTCCCAAGCATGGTTATGTCCCTGCTCTTCCTCCTGCTCCTGCTCATCCTTCTGCCCTTCATCTTCCTCTTCCACGGGCTGGAGCTCGGCCAAGATCTCCGTCACTTGGTCCTTGGTGAGGATCCAAGTGTCCTTCTCCACAATCGAGAAGGCTTGGGGGCATGGCAACTGAACCTGCTCAACCTATGTGTCATCAAGATAACTAAATTGATATGCTCGGAGCCTCCGGTTAGCGCGGTAAACACCAAGGAAGCCACAAGTAGTCAAATATTTGATGTCCATAAGTTTGGAGCCGTCAACAGGTTCCATAACAGGTAGTGCAATGTTCAATGCATAGGCAAGGTGGGTTACCAATCCACCAATGCGAATATCACATTTAGTCTTGTTGCTTTGGTGGTGAAAGTGCTGGATGAGTAGAGCTGCAGGACTGGGGCTTTGCGTTGCATTGGGGAAGAGAGCCTTGGTGATCATTGCCATGTCCGCATTGGCCATGGAACTAGTATCACCCCTTCCTAACATTGTGTTGGCGAGGAACAAAGCAAAGTAGTGAATGGTTTGGTTCTGAATGGTGGCCATCTTCTTCTGATAAAAGTGTCTGCCACCATTAACAGAAATAACCTCCCAAGTCTCTCTACTTGTGAAGCTATAGAGGTTAGTAATATTGGGCTCCCTAGTATGAGGGAAGCTGAAAGCATTATGAAATTGCTCGAAATTTACTTCATAGTGTGTCCGGTTCATAGTGAAGCTTATCATGCACATGTTACCTTTCTCCTTGTGGTCATCGTAGAAGGAGGCAAGGGACTCATGGGTGAGCTCGGCGTAGGTGTCGTGGCTTGCAATGCCAAGTACCGCCAACCCTGACATGCTGCACATGAGGTCGAAGTCTGTCTTCAACCCTGCAGTGGTGAGAAAGTTGTGGTCGGCCCAACGTGTGGGCAGCACCCTCCTTGATGAGACAATGTCCATCTTGGAGTTGCGCATGGCTCGGGCCCCCGAGCTTGAGCCCTCTCTCCATTGGCGCTTGCTCGAACAAAAGAGGCTACCAATTTATTCATCGTGATGCACGATCTGTTGATTCCCCCACTCAAACGAACGAAATCCGCAAAGAATTAAGAGTTCTAGGTGGATTTTGAGAGGTTTGGAGAGAGAATATGAGAGAAATAATGAGGAGAGGAGGAAGACCTAGCCGACCCAGTGCGATTTTGTGGTCGCACCGAACTATACGGCCGGAACTATACGGGCGGGTGATGGTGCTCCGCCCGTATAGTTGCGGCGGTGCCGCCAACTAGGGTTTCTTTATATAGGAAAAGAACTATACGGGTGCAACTATATGGCCGGATCAAAGTGATCATGATGTATAGTTGGTCGTTAAACTGTCTATCTCTTGAGATAAATTTCTAAAACTGGCATCGATATACGACCGAAACTATATGGTCAAAAAATTTATTCCTGCCGTATAGTTGGTCGTTAAACTCGCAGTACTTTTGGAATAAAATTCTATGAAGGCATTGATATCTATACGGCCGGAATTTTTATTCCTGCCGTATAGTTGGTCGTTAAACTCTCAGTACCTTTCAAAAAAAATTGTACGAAGGCATCGATATATATATACTGCCGGAACTATACGGCCAGAATTTTTATTCCCGTCGTATAGTTGGTCGTTAAACCATCAGTAATCATCAAAAAAATTCTATTTCTTCGAGGATACCTTCTTATCACATAACTTAGCACAATACCTGGTTTTTAACAGAAAATTGATAGTAAAAACTATCGACCAACATTAGCATATTAAAAGCAAAATTTTAGCTTCTGTAAATAGAAAACTCAAACTTTTATTCTTGTTATTATTCTCTACTCATTCAATCGACATTTCTACTACTTTTTGACAGTTGCATCTTCACGGGCGCGCTTCCGCGAGAATGTTTGTGAAAAAGTGGTGGGAATGCGATGAACTTGTTATTCTCTATTCTACTAAATTAACGAAAATAGGCTGACTCCCATTAAGCATTTATTAAGAATGGTTGAATCACTCAACCTCTTCTCTCTTCTCGAATTCTTACCTTTGGTTGCCCCTTATCAATGGCACTTACCACATGAACTCATTTAGCCGGTCGAACATATCTTTCTCCTCTTCTAGCTTCTTTGGAACATACCGGATGATTTCAGCATCATAAACATTGAAGATTATCTTCCCTTCTGCACAATCTAGTGACGCACCTGCAGTACAGAGGAAGGGTCTTCAAGTATTATAGATAATCTTTCATCTTTGGCATTTCAAGAATGATAAATCAGTTGGAATAACATGCTCATCTATCCTAAGTAAGACATCCTCAATCATACCAACAGGTTATTTAGTGGACTTGTCAGCCATCTGTAAAGTGATAGTAGTAGGAGAATACTCCCCTAATCCCAACCTTTTATATAGGGAGTATGGCATTACACTAACTCCTGCTCCTAGATCACATAAGGCATTATTAATATCTGTTTTACCTATTGAGCATGAAATAGTTGGTATTCGAGGATCTCCAGACTTAGACAACAGCTTCCCGTTAGCAGGATAGCTAGTTACCATGGCAACAGTTTCAGTTATTTATTTCTTTCTACTAAGAATATCACGAAGGAATTTACCATAAGTAGGAACTTTGATTGCATCCGCAAATGGGATTTCCAGACGAAGGTCACTAAGTGCCTTTGTAAAAGAGTTATAAATTACCTCATCCGGTGCTTTCTTTTTTCGATCTGGATAAGGAAGCTTTTTCTCACCTAGCTTACTCTTGTCTTTTACCTTTTTTGGGGGGTCAGGCTCTTTCGTTGCTTTCTTTTGTTGTTGCTTATTGCTTTTCTTATTTTCTAATATAACAACTTCATCTTCCTTACTTGTTTATTTATCTTTTCTTGGATCAACCGTCTCTGCATCAGAGTCATAATGATCATCGTGTGCATCATTGTGGTCCTCCTTGGTTTGATCTTGTGTTTCAGTCTCATCTTGAGTATCCACCAACGTATTATCTTCTTGGCTTGCTTCGAGCAAGGCTTTTTCCTTTCTCTCTTTTTCAGCTTCGTATTCCGGTGGTCCTAAGGGTCCTATAACAACTACACCCCTTCTTGTGAAAACATTAGTAGAAACAGAAATATCTTTATCATCACGAAGAAAATTTTGATAACCAGATGCTATTTGTTCACACTGGGTTTCAGTCATACTAAGATACTTATGAAATAGTTTTACTTCTTGGCCAATCTCATCATAATTTTTGGTGAGTTCCACCAAAATCTTTTTGTGTTTTTAGAAATGCTTATGCAAGATATTATGACATTTTACTTGTCGATGTTTTAATTCTTGAAAAACTTTTATAGTTTCATCTTCTTCAGTTAAAACTTGTAAAAAAACCTCTTGGTTCAGAAGGTATACCGTTTTCTTTCATAGTTTTGCGTACCTCAGGTATAAGATCAGGAGTTACCGAAGTATCCCTTTTTCCGGCTTAGTGCCAAAATCAGGATTATATAAAGAATCATTCTTAGCCCTAGTAGACATTAATTCCAAACATTCTTTAATAGTTAAAGTATTTATTAATCCTCCTGCTGAGACGTCAAGCAATTCTCTACATTGAGTATTGAGACTATGGTAAAATAAATGGCAGATTGTTAGTTCAGAATAGCCATGATTAAAAATACTATTGATCATTCTAAAGAATCTTTCCCAGGCTTGTGGGTAGTTTTCTCCCACGTTCTGACTAAAATTGTCTATGTTCTTTCTTAGTTCAGTTACCTTTTTAAAAGGAAGAAACCTGTTTATGAATTTAGTAATGCAGTTTTCCCAACATTTAATGTAATGGCGAGGGAGAGAATATAACCAGTCTAGAGCTTTACCTTTAAGAGACCATCGAAATAATTTAAGACGAGTGAAGTCTCTTGGCAAACCTTTTGGTCCAAGAGATGTTATCACATCGTCAAACTCTCTAATATGTCTTCCTGGGTCTTCATCTTCCCTTCCACTAAAAGTTGTCTCCTGCAAAATTTTAATAATTCCACCATCAAATCAATATTCTCTAACTCCAGGATTAGGGAAATCTATTGGTTGTTTAAGAAATTCAGAACTTGGAGCACTGTATTCCATGAGAGTTTTCTCAGGTTTCATAGGAGTTGTCCTGTAAATAGACATTATTTCCATAATATCACTCAGGTTTCAACTTCAACTTTATTCGATCTTAATTTATTTTTCAATAATTTCTTCGCGCCTCTGAGTAGGCACGCGCTCAATATATATGGCAGGTAGGTCCTACCAGAGCGTGTAGACCCTTTATCTCCTAAGGAGAACATTTTGTAGTAGCAACACCTGAAATGTCAAAAGACAAACACTTAGCGCTTAGCTCCCTGGCAACGGCGCCAAAAAATATCTTGATGTCTGCAAGAGCATGGATCGTTTGTAGCTAGTTTTGAAGTTCACATATCGATCCCACAGGGAGCCCAAAGGTAAGTGTTTATTGATGAAGTCTCTGTCACACCTGAAGTTGTCACAGGTCTTCGAGTGAATTGACTTCAAGTGTTGAAATAAGAATAGGATTTTGATTAAATGCGATAGATTTAAATAGAACTAAAATGTAAACTTCAGAAATATAATGCATAAAAAGTAAAGAACGACTTTGCTTGTTTGTTGTTTCCTGCATATGGCGAAAGAATGCGCGGGGAGATTCAGTTCATGGTGGTAGTGACTGTGCCAGGTGATCGAGTGGTGAACGTAACAATTATAATCTTATAGATATATGCGTAGGCGAGCAACCCATAATTAGATGGAACTCCTCTTGGTAGATTTCATCCCAACTTCAATAATCCTACTAGAATGCTACCAAAACCATGGTCAGACACTAGATGATTGAGACCCTTCAGGTTGCTTAGCGATTAAGCTGCTTGGATCGGACTAATGCAATAAGCACAGTGGTTACTCGTTATCCTTGAGTCAACTAGCTTTCCATTGATATCCCCATGTCCTCGGGGGTCACCGGTCCACTAGCGTACAAGATCTTATCTATGTAGAACAAGGTATCATGTTTTCTGGGCCCTTACTTGGACAAGAAGCATTAAGCATCCATAGATAGTCAAGCACACATATTATAGTAATTAGAATCAATTACAAACTAATGGAAAATATATGAAGGCACATCACATCTCACCAATCCCCTACATCTCCCACGCCCAAGGGAATTACTCACACATGAGAGAAGAACGGATCATCAATATAATCAAATAATGGGAATTTGTCTTGGTATTACCATGGAGATCCACAATAAGTATAGAAAAATATCCAACACAATTCAAGATGGGAAGAAACAATCTCAAACCCTAGTATTGCAAGGTGGATATCCCTCTCTCTCTCTCTCTCTCTCTCTCTCAAGTACACGTAGTGGCTATGGGGGTGTATTGGCTAGGAGGTCGAAGATCATGGAGCAAGATGAAGAACGTCTTCTCCTTCTTCTTCGGATCTCTTCTTTCTCCCTTATGGATGGGGTGGCGGCTGATGTGTTGTGTTTTCGACCTCCGTCCCTTCACGGAAGTTGTCCCTTTTAACAAGACAGAGGCGGTGACAACTATACGGCGGGAACTATACGGCCAGAAAAATATTCCCGCCGTATAGTTGCTTGTTAAAGCCTCTATGAGCTCCCCTCGCGTGCTTCCAAAGTGGGACTTGCTTGTTTTCTCTAGAATATTCTATTTCTCTAGTTAAATCCTCATGTTGACGTTCAGGACCTGAATACACATTAAAAACCAAGTTTTCTTTGCTACCGAAGTATTAGCGTTAGGTAAAACTAGAAAACGATCAAATCCGGGAGAAAACCATCAATAAAAGCCATCAAAAATGTGTCGAATCTCACAGCTATCAAGCCCAAGCTCCATTTCATTTTGTCCATTGCTCTAGCATTTTTCTTCGTCTCACACAAAAAGACCACCACTGGATTGTATGACCGTACCAGGTCACGAAGTTGGCCTACTGTCAGATCCAATCCCAAACCACGGCAGTTGAGGCTGAGAATATTCATTGGCCCTGACGGCCTTGGTCAGCAGGGTCCGCCAAAGACTTCATTGGTACTTACAATTGCTCAAAAACTAAGCTCGTGCATTGTTGTTTTCTGCCACCTGCTGGACCTCCGAATCACCGACAACCTGAACAGGCACCACAAGCCACATTTGTTTTTGACCCCTCTTCATGCTCGACATACCCGGTTGACCCTTGGCACAATCTTTTCCAGCTGTCTGCAAATCAAATCGAGGCCTTCTAGAATATGTACCGGTCCTTTGTCTGGGCCTCCTTTCAGTGAAACCCTCCTCCTCCTCACTACCCTTCTGAACCCTCTCATGCACCCCCTGGCGCTTGATAGGGCTCGAGATCTCCTCACCTCCTCTCCCAAACTCGTCACCGCTAGTGCGGGATGAGCTCGAGAACAAAGAGTTCCTGGTAACAATTCTCCTGGAGGGTAAGTCACGGATAGTGACACCTGAATCTTGTCTCCCCACCCGACGACTGGCTAAAGCCGCTCAAAGACATAGCTGGTCGTGCCGATGCCGGTGGTTTCGCACTTCTCCTAGGGGCATCATGCAACCACTCCCCCTCCCACTATTTGTCCCTCACAGCTACTCCATCAATCACTGCAGGGCAAGAATTCCCCGAATGCACTAGTCTCGCGCAGTCGAAACAGAAGTGTGGGACCCTTTTCATAAGTGATATCAAACCATTTGCATCTCCTATGTCCCTCATCTTCCACACCCTCCACATCTTCACCGTCCTCAGAGTCTTTCAGATTGACACCACACAGAAGAGGTTGATCAACTTTGATAGCAACTCGAATCCTCAGATCCTCCCCCCAGGCCATCCCTTCTTCATCAACATCCACAGAGATAAAGCAGCCTATCCACCCCCGATCAGCTCCCCATAAACCATGTTCATCATATCCATCGGTAAATCCAGAATGCGCACCCATATCTCCATCTCATCAATACCATGTCTGATGGCCTAATTTGACCATCATAATCCTTCAACTAGATAGCAATAAAATCAAATTGCAATGGACCACTCCTCATAACATGCTTCCAGTCTCCCTCAGAGGAAAACCTGACAAAAAATCTATTCTCACCAATATCCTTGACCTATGCAGTTGATGAGGACATCCCTACTGATTTGCTATCTCCAACTCCTAATGAAGATGTTGATGTCGCTGTCAAGGATAAGTCCAATGAAGTCAGGATTGGAGCAATTACTAGAGCTCGTGCAAAGCTACTTGACCAACAGGTGAATTCACTCCTAAATGAATCTGATATTTATGCTAATGAGAATTTTATACTCCCTAAGTCTATGCATTTATGTATGATCAGGTTCACTAAGGAGACAAGCATGGCACGAGAAGGATAAGGGTTGCCTCAAGAGGAGCCAGACGTTATGATCATCCATGAAGGCGCGAGGGAGGAGAGGGAGGCAAGCGCAATACAAGCAAGGGAGATCATCAAGAGAAGCAACGTTCAATTCGGACAAACAGAAGTCCTAAAATCGAAGCGAACGTGGATTCCTCATACGAACTCCAAATCAAGAAAATAAGCACATGTTGGATAGATAATTCCAAGATCTTTCCAATAAGTACTTCCATGCCTCAAGACCCCGGATAATCCAGCCCCCCACACCTCGGATAATCCGGCCCTGTTTCGGAAATTCTGCTAAGGACTTCGAGTGCGTCGTTCTGTATGCGGGCAGATAATCTGGCCTTCTAGGGGTGGATAATCCGGCCCTAAAAGTTTCCATCAGATCCGGATGGATCTGACTATATCAGACATGTTTTCGTTTCACGTTTTTCAGATGTTCCGGTGGCCATATAAGCCTAGGAACACCCTCTAGATTAGGTTAGACCATGTTAAAACTATTTTGGAGTTGGTTCTTATTAGAACCTCTAAAATTACCCTATGATCGAATTATCTATTGCAATTGAGTGTGATATGTTGCTCCATTGGGAATTAGTAGATTGCAAACTACCGTTCGTGGTCGACGGGTACGTGCGCAAGAGCGTGGTGTTGTGAATATCCCATAGGGTTCGAGATTACATCGGCATTCGGGTTCGAGCGGGAGAGTTCATAGCTACAAGTTAGTTATCTATCATCCACCATCATTATCGCCAACTACTTGCTGAGAAGATCGGGCCACCCCATATCATCTTGGTATCAGATTTCCAGTGTTGCCTCGGTAAGCATCCACAAATCCATCCGTAGAGTAGTTGTTTTTCATCCTATACAGAAAAAGCCATACAAAAAGATTAGGGATAGTCTTTGCCATAGCCTAGATTGCATCGGAGTTGAGTCTTAGTTGCTGGTCATTGTCGTGTGTTTGATCCGATCTCTTCCAGTACGTGTCGTAGTGTCTAGGTTTCCTTGTTATTTTTGTTATTTCCGTGTTTTTGAGTCGTTCATCATCGTTTCCGCTAGCTTACATATAATTTTCCGAGTCCACATAGCGTACTTTTGGTGTTTTCAAACCTTAGCTACAGCCTATCTACAACATCGATGCCTAGGAACATACCTACAAGACTAGTTGCTTTGCTCTGAATGGGCTGCTCATTAGGGTTTTGAAGTGCAAATTTTCGTCCAGGTAGACTAGATTATCCGGCCCCCGAAAACCGGAATATCTCGCCTCTAATTGTCCAGTTTTGTTGCATTCGTATTGCATTGTATCAGATAGTTGAAAAAAAAGAAAGGAGGAAAAGTAGTGAAAAAAAAAGAGAAAATAAAAGAGATACGAAGGTGAAAAAAGGAGATATCAAAGTTGATTGGAGGACTAGTTTCATAATAGCACTAGTAGATTGAGAAATCTTGTGCCTGTTCTATTTTAGCTATTACTAGCATCTCTCTTGTGCATTGTAATATTCCTGTTCATAAGTTGCTTTGCCATGTTTATCTCCACGTGTGTGTTTCCTTGGGTGTTTTCCATACGATCAGCACTAGGACTTGTTTGCGTTGTAGTTAGGATACCATACCTAGAGCTCCACCATAAATAACCTGTGTGTCCTGTGATCGTTCTCCATACCCTTGATATTCACTTCATCACATCAGTGCATCAGTCTTTGATTTCGTTTTGGTAAAGCATCTCTATTCACTTTGTAATGGTAAGATCTACTTTCTTGTCAGTTGTGAGTGAGTTGTGAGTGTTCCACCAAACAGATTTTGATTTTTACACTAACCTACTAATCATGTCTCTTAGTGATGATGATGTTGTGTCGCAAAAAAAGAAGGATGATGATCTTCTTAGTTGGCGGGAATATGCAGCATTGAAATCCCACTTAACATGTGTGTTCACTCACACGACATATGCCATTGACAAGAATATTCAGGACGTGCAAGTGGCTATGGGAGAAAATGAAGAGGCAGTCACTAAAATACAAACACAAGTGGCAACTATCAACACCAATGTCACAGATTTGCAGCATTCTATTGATGCTTTGATAGTAGCACTTGAGCAAAGACAGCAACAACCACCCGAAGATGCCGTTGAAGATGATGATGAAGGAAGTGTTGTTGGTGCTTCCCCAAATCTTGGCAGGGGACGTGCTAATCCCCCTGCACCGGCGCCTGCAGCTGCACCTGCATATGCACGCGGTTTTGCCCCTATTGGTGCTCAACGTGTCCCTAACCAAGCTGTTGATGATGGCTTGGGCAAGCCGAAATTCTCGATTCGCAAGTTTGATGGCTCACTTGATCCTGAAGATTACCTCACATGGGAGTTTAAGATTGAGAAGCTTTGGCGTTTGTATGATTATACAGAAGACAAGAAGGTAAAGCTTGCAGCATCATAATTTGATGGATATGCTTTGCGTTGGTGGGATGCTATTGTGCAAAATAGAAGGGATGACAATGACCTTCATGTGATGACTTGGCGCGAGATGAAGCACATCATGAAGGACCGTTTTATACCCACCAACTACTTGCCTTCAGTTTTTTACAAGTTGACACAATTGAGGCAAGGAACCATGGCAGCTGATGAGTACTACATGGAGATGGAGATGCTTATGCAGCGTGCTAGAGTTCATGAATCCCTTGAGATGACCATGCATCGATTTCTCAATAATCTGAAGTTGCTAATCAAGAGCATTGTTCATCATCACAAGTACGAGAATGAACTATTGCATCATGCTAGGGAGGCCGAATCATAGTTAGCTGAAGAAGCTAAGGCACGTGCGAGGTTCCCGTCTACCAGTCATTTTTCTGCCAGGTCTACACCGCCACTTATGGCGCCACCGCTAGCCACCCTTCACCATCTTCAGCCAAGCCGGCTCCCACGTCATATTATGGTTCTAATGCTAAGAAACCCGTTGCTCCTGCTGCTAGCTCGGGTTCCCATATGTCAACCACGCGTACTCGTGATGTGGAGTGCCATACTTGTGGAGGTAGAGGCCACTACAAGCGCGATTGTCCAAACCACAAGGTTATGTTTGTCAATGAACAAGGTGATTATGAGAGTGGAGATGAAGCGATGGTTATGACATCGAGGAAGGTATAGATGCTTTCCTTGAGCGTGCACCAACCATTGTGGTGTATCCATGTATCCTTAGTGTGCATCCTATTGTTTATTCTCAGCGCTGCAACTTGTTCCAAACCAAAGCTCTAGTTGGCCCTAACAAAGCTTGCAAAGTAATCATTGATGGAGGTAGCTGCAGAAATCTTGCAAGCAAGGAGTTATGTGCCAAGCTGAATTTGACTTATTTACCTCATCCCAAGCCATACTACATACAATGGTTGAGTGACAATAGTGAGATGAAGGTAAACCATATGGTACGTGTGAATTTTGAAATAGGGCCATACAAGTATTTTATTGATTTTGATGTGGTTCCTATGACTGTTTGCCATCTCTTATTGGGTCGGCCTTGGCTGTATGATCGCCATGTGCAACACAATGGCCAAGCCAATACTTATCACTTGGAATTCAAGGGCAAGAAAATTAATATGCAGCCGATGACACCACAACAGATTATGAATGAGTCTCGTCAAAAGATAGAAGTGAACCTAAAGGATGCGTCTGTCGATAGGCGAGATAGTGTTGCAGCTATACATGATGTAATAGAGCCTAAAAAGAGAGATATAACGAAAAGTGAGAGAGTCCTAATATTTTGATATTAGCCACCAAGGAATATATGAGAGAGTTTCATGAGGATCCTACAGGCATGTCGCTTGTGCTCATGTATAAGGGCGAGATATTGGTTTCTAACAACATGACCCCTGTTTTCTCTTGGTGTATCTACTGTTTTGCAGGATTTTGGCGATGTGTTTCCATAAGATGTGCCCACAGGATTACCTCCATTGCATGGCATTGAGCATCAAATAGACTTGATACCTGGTGCCACATTACCAAACTGTGCACCCTACAGGACCAACCCCGAAGAAACAAAGGAGATACAGAAACAAGTACAAGCGTTGCTGGATAAAGGGTACATTCGTGTTTCTCTTAGCCCTTGTGTTGTTCCTGTTATTTTAGTGCCTAAGAAAGATGGTACATAGCGCATGTGTGTAGATTATAGAGCTATTAATAACATCACTATTCAATATCGTCATCCTATTCCACGATTAGAGGATATGCTAGATGAATTGAGTGGTGCTGCTATTTTCTCCAAGATTGATTTGTGTAGTGGTTATCATAAAATTAGGAAGAATGAAGGGGATGAATGGAAAACTGCTTTCAAAAAAAATTGGGTTGTATGAGTGGTTAGTCATGCCATTTGGTCTTACTAATGCACCTAGTACATTCATGAGATTAATGAATCATGTTTTGAAAGAATTTATTGATCGCTTTGTGGTTGTTTATTTTGATGATATACTTATCTATAGCCACAACGAAACTGAACATTGTAGTCATATCCGACAAGTTTTGCAAGTGTTGCGTGATAATAAATTGTATGCTAATCTTGAGAAGTGCACATTTGCAAAAGATAAGATCATATTTCTAGGATATGTTGTCTCTAAGCATAGGGTAGAACTAGATCAATCTAAAATTGAATCAATTCAGATTGGCCTATTCCCATGAATGTGAGTCAAGTGCGTAGTTTCCATGAATTAGCTGGTTTCTATAGGCGCTTTGTGAAGGATTTTAGCACCATTTCTGCACCATTGAATGATTTGACTAAGAAAGGTGTGCCATTTGTATGGGGCGCAACCCAAGATATTGCTTTTGATACGTTGAAACGTTTGCTTACTTCTGCACCATTACTTGCATTGCCTGATTTTTCAAAGCAATCTGAAGTTGAATGTGATGCTAGTGGTATAGGTATTGGTGGCGTTTTGATGCAGGAGGGTTGCCCTATAGCATATTTTTCTGAGAAACTTACTGGTGCTAGATTGAATTATCCTATTTATGATAAAGAATTGTATGCACTTGTTAGAGTTCTTGAAGTTTGGCAATATTATTTGTTGCCAAAAGAATTTATCATACATTCTGATCATGAAGCATTGAAGTATTTGAAAGCTCAATCAAACTTGCATAGAAGATTAGCTAAATGGGTTGAGTTTATTGAATCTTTTCCTTACATCATTAAGTATAAGAAGGGAAAGGAGAACGTAGTTACCGATGCTTTGTCTAGGAAAAACATGCTATTGACAAATCTTGATGTTAAAATTCCTAGATTAGAGAATATTTGTGCACTTTATGCAACTAACCATGATTTTGCTTAACCATATAGTTTGTGTGCTCTTAGAAACACATGGGATAAGTATCATGTACATGATGGATATTTGTTTAGAGCTAACAAACTATGTATTCTAGAATCGCCGTTGCGTTTATTCTTAGTGCAGGAATCACATGCTGGTGGTTTGATGGGTCACTTTGGGTGTGAGAAGACATTGCTCATGCTAGCTGATCATTTTTATTGGCCCAAGATGAGCCGTGATGTGTACAGATTTGTGAGCCGTTGCATTACATGCCACAAGTCCAAAACAAAGTTGAAGCCTCATGGTTTGTATACACCTCTCTCTGCACCTACTACACCATGGGAAGACATTAGTATGGATTTTGTGCTAGGTCTACCTAAAATACAGAGAGGTCATGATTCTATATTTGTGGTAGTGGATAGGTTCTCTAAGATGGCTCGTTTTATTGCCTGCCACAAAAGCGACGATGCGTCACATGTTGCTAACATGTTTTTCAGGGACATCGTGAGATTACATGGAGTACCCAAGACGATTGTTTCTGACCGTGATGTGAAGTTCATGAGCTACTTTGGAAGACCTTATGGGGGAAGCTAGGAACGAAGCTGCTGTTCAGTACTACATGTCATCCCCAAACAGATGCTCAAACGGAGGTGGTGAATAGAACATTGTCACAATTACCGAGGACTATGATAAAGAAGAATATGCGGGAGTGGGAAGAGTGTTTGCCACATGTTGAGTTTGCATACAACAGGGTTGTGCATTCGACTACTCAGCTTTGTCCTTTTGAGGTGGTGTATGGCTTCAAGCCATTGATGCCACTTGTTTTGTTGCCTTTGCCATTACATGAGAGAGTTGATATGGAGGCATCAAAACATGCTGAATATGTGAAGAAGATCCATGAGAAGACTCGAGAGGCTATAGAGAAGAAAGGCAAGAACATTGCTGCTGCAAGGAATCAAGCAAGGAAGGATGTTTTGTTCAAGCCTAGCGACATGGTTTGGGTGCATCTGCGCAAGGATAGGTTTCCACTACTTCGACATCCAAATTGAAGCCACATGGTGCTGGTCCTTACAAGGTGTTAACAAAGATTAATGATAATGCCTACTCGATTGATATTCCTATTGCTGAGTTTGGTGGAGTTAGAAACAGCTTCAATGTTTCTGATTTGTCACCATATGATGGAGAATACCTTGGAGCGTCGAGGTCAGCGCCTTTTGAAGGGGGAGATGATGAGGACATCCCTACTGATTTGCTATCTCCAACTCCTAATGAATATGTTGATGTCGTTGTCAAAGATAAGTTCAATGAAGTCAGGATTGTACCAATTACTAGAGCTCGTGCAAAGCTACTTGAACAACAAGTGGATTCACTCCTAAATGAATCTGATATTTATGCTAATGAGAATTGTATACTGCCTAAGTATATGCATTTATGTATGCTCAGGTTCACTAAGGAGACAAGCATGGCACAAGAAGGAGAAGGGTTGCGTCAAGAGGAGCCAGACGTGATGATCATCCATGAAGGCGCGAGGGAGGAGAGGGAGGCAGGCGCAATACAAGCAAGGGAGATCATCAAGAGAATCAACGTTCAATTCGGGCAGACAGAAGTCCTGAAATTGAAACGGACGTGGATTCCTCATATGAACTCCGAATCAAGCAAATAAGCATTTGTTGGATAGATAATTTCAAGATCTTTCCAATGAGTACTTCCACGTCTCAAGACCCCAGATAATCTGGCCCCCACACCCCAGATAATCCGGCCCTGTTTCGGAAATTCTGCTAAGGACTTCGGATGCATCGTTCTGTATGGGGGCGGATAATCCAGCCATAAAAGTATCCATCAGATCTGGACGAATCTGACTATATCAGACACGTTTTCGTTTCGCGTTTTTCGGATGTTTCGGCGGCCATATAAGCCTGGGAACGCCCTCTAGATTAGGTTAGACCACATCAAAACTATTTTGGAGTTGTTTCTTATTATAACCTCTGGAATTATCCTGTGATCGAATTATCTACTGCAATTGAGTGTGATATGTTGTTCCATTGGGAATTATTAGATTGCAAACTACCGTTCGTGGTCGACGGCTACGTGTGCGAGAGCGTAGTGTTCTGAATATCCCATAGGGTTCGAGAGATGTTGCATCGGCATCAGGGTTCGAGCGGGAGAGTTCATAGCTACAAGCTAGTTATCTATCATCCACCATCATTATCGCCAACTGCTTGGTGAGAAGATCGGGTCACCCCATATCAGCAGTTCCATGAAGTCCCCATGCTTGCGTCAGTGCCCGATCCAACGCCCCAAGCACCAACTTCCGGGGAGAACATACTTTGCCGACGACTGCCCACCGAGGTCGGGGAACTGAACCAACTGTTACTCCTTTGATCACAAGTCCTGAAGCCTCCTTATCCGTTAGCAGCAAATCCCCTAGCCTGGCAGAGAGCCCCGCCGCCAGATCGTCCGCGCCCGTCTTGGCCGGAGATTCAGGGGGACCCCTAGAAGTCCTGGAACCTCCCGCACCCGCCTGGACCGGAGATGCCAAACCTCGCCCGTGTGAGATGACCTGATTACCGAAGACACCCGACCGCCGAGGGAGGATCACGCCGTCGCAATCCCCGTCGCCGCCGGAAGCACACCACCCTCAACAGAGAAACCCTAGCTAGCCGCGATTGCCAACCGAATCGCCCTAGGGAAACTAGCATGTAGTGTAGTAGATGTAGTTAGAAATTTGTAGATGCTTTTGTTAGGGTATTTGCTTATTGTTTAGTGTAGTAGATGATTTAGTTGAAAATGGTAGTGTGTTTAGTGTAGTAGATGATAAAGATAATAATTTAAATTATAGTAGCATCATAATTAGATGTTTGTGATTTCTTATACTCCCTCCGTCCTAAAATAAGTGACTTAACTTTGTCAAGATGTGCATACGAATCTCTAGAAAAAGTCGACTTACTTGTTTTGGGCAAAGGATATGGAACCGTGCCAAGATGGGCAGTTATTCCACGGGCTCACGATTCAGTATCCATGTTTTACAGAGGGTTATTTTGAGATTTCAGTGGTATAATAAATTATTCACCTTCGTACATTTGTATCCATTTTATAGTGCATTTACCATGTATCTAATGCGTACTTCTGGTCTATAGACAACTATGCCACGCAACGTAAGGCTGCAGTTCAATGATATTACAGGAGCTACTGTGCCATTCGAGGCAAGTACAGAAAGGTTAAACAAAGACCCTTGAGGGTTGAACCGACTCATACATAGAACCATCTCAGCGGCGAAGAAATGCTTTTTCTTGGGAGGAACACTGCAAAAGATATGGTTGTGTTTTTTAATACTGTTGGTAAAACGATAGGAAGATATAGGGATACAAAAGTGGAGTAAGTGGAATCCCACTTTTAGACCCCTAATCCTAGTTATCGCGCCTAGTTTAGAGTTAGATCAGAGGTGTAAAAGTGTAGTTTAGAGTTAGATCCGAGGGAGATGGGAGTGCATGCTGGCAACTTCACCTCAAAACCTTTGCTCCAGTAGAATTGGAGCCACTGGGAACTGGTCACCAGTTGGAGATGTCATCCATTCCAGGACGGAAGGAGTAGTTAGAATACACCTCCAGATAATATACATCATGAATAGTCTCATGCAGGAACTTATACAAAAACGGTAATCTTTTAGGACAGCAAACATTGGAAGCTCTAAAGAAACAGCTGGACCTAAAGCTGCTCGTTACCAAAGAAATTATGCTAAACTCTAACTTACTAAACATACCACAAGTCGGTTTCTCAAGGAGCCAGGCTTACTTCTTGCACAAGCGAGCCCACACACATTCAGATTATGGTCAGGTGAGGAGTGTGCAATGAGTGAATGCTCGAGAGAGTGACAAAAGATTGCACATTCGAATCAGAATAATTGTAGTACAACCTATCCATCAGATCAGATCCTATTCTGGTGCTTACTGTGACCAGCAATGGTTCAATGGCAGAGTACAAAAATAATCTGGCATGTTAGAGCTATCTCAGCTTCGACTATATCTCATTCTGTTCAATTGGTTGTCCTCTGTTTCCACTATTGATAATACTTGAGGCATTGACATGCCGCCAGAGACAACAATCTCTGCAACAATAGCAAACAACAGCACCACCCATGGTCATGTACATCATATGGGTCAAGATGCAAACATAAATACAGGGGGAAAAAAAGAAGACGAGCATGAGCATACCGATGCCTTCACGAACAGATAAGTTTGGTCTGATAACATCGCTCGAGCTGACCAGAAGCATGTCCCCAATATAAAGATGGTTTGTTGGGACATACACACAGTACAACTCTTCCTCTCTAGAATAGCTCTGAGAAACAAGGAAATATACCCTTAATACACAGATTATTACCCATGTGCTGAAGTAGTCAAAATTATGTATTTGATGACAGCGTGGTGAAAGACCAAGATACATAAAAGAGACACAATCCAAGATATTTGGACATGTTTGGGAATCAAATGCTAGAAATGAAATTAGTAACTTAACTGAGGACTGATGGTTTAGTTAGACTGTACATCGGATTTTCTACTCACAAAGCCACTGGCTCACTGACAACACTTAAGGGAACCTGTTGATAGTAACCAGTAGGCACTAGCTTAAATCAGAGATCGCCCAAAGTGTTGTTTAACCACATCAGCAGCACATCAAATAACATTGAAATGCTGAGAATCTCTAATTTCATATCCTTCTCCAAAATAACAACATTGATGTTATCTCAGTACCGCCATGGATAACTGGACGACATCCAGCAGCAGCACAGGAGGAGAGCACCTAGAGAGTTGCAGTTTTAGGAGTCTGAAACCTAGTAGAAGTCTAGTCTTCCTATTGACAGGTGATAGCTACTATAAAAGTCCAGTCAGTGCCTTACTTAAGGGAGTTAGTGTCCTAGTACACTCCCTACTTGTGCGGGAGACTACTATAAGACTGTCAGATATTTGCTAATGAATTAAGCAAGGAATTAGAAGGATATATCATTCTTTATCTGCCCTCACTGGAGCGGCCTTCCTGCCCTCACGTACAGCAAGAAGAGCCTAAGGTGGTGGCACTTCCCCTTTCATGGGGCCTAAGCGCCCTCCTTTAAATCATTCACCACAGATCACGTCCCCAGAAGCCTAATCCTCATGTGACTATCACCATCTCACTCATGGCCACCACTCAGCACAGCTCTTGCTACTCCATGTGGCAAGTCATTCTAATATTCCATTAATCCATAGGTCACACAGCAAAACCTCTCGGGTTGCATTTTGGTATTGAGGTTGATTACGATAATCCAGCTTTTCAAACCAGCTTCTGCTTATTTTCTCCATTTAGCTAACCAACTTTTCTGAGCTTTTATGGCTGTTTTGCAGAGCAGATTACAAAATAAGTTAAGCCTAGCACAGTTCAGCAACCGCAAACTGAGCCTCAGTCACTCACCCTACAATGCTAGCATTGGCCCTCCAACCATTACATGATATTACATTGTGACCACCACCCCCTGTGCAGACACCACCGATGCACCACTAAAGGGCCTTCTATTCATATGGTTTTCCTCCAACATGACATCCTGCACTACCATCACAGTTTGTGGTAAACACAGAATCAGAAATACCAAGTACGGACTGCTCCCAGCACTAACCCCTTTGCAGAGATGTCAGCTTTCTCAAGGGGAACTTTGGACTTTGGACTGTCATTGGGCAGAGTTCATCTATCTTGCATTCTTGCTCTTACTTTATTTTAGGAAATGTAGCAGATTTCATCTCTCCTTTTTGAGGTGTAGCAAAGTCTATCTAATGTTACTTGTTAACTAATGGACATCTAATTTTAACAGGGGAAAATTTGAAATGTATAACTTCTGCCTCAACATGGATATTAGAGGTGTCAGTATTAAAGAAAGCATCGATCAATAACCAGAAGAGTGGGGCAACATATAATGCAGTGAATAAATATACGACTGGAAATGATGCCTAAATGGGCGGCGATAGATGTAAATACTATGTCTTTCAAACCTGAAGTAGAACTTCTGAAGTGATAAATCCAAATGCATATTCACCAACTCGAGGATGCCTTATGATGACCACCTCCTTGAATGCATGCTTGTTTTGATCTGCATTGAAACCAAATTAGTTATCTATACTTCAACTGTTCAACATTTCAATTGTGCATAGAACCACAAACGGTAAGAAGTATAACCAGGTGAAATGGCAGCACTGATTTGTTTAGATGCATTGTAAATATGGCGGACAAATGGCATTCGTTTTATAAACCACTCTCCCAGACCAAGAACAGAAGCCCCGAGCCAAGAAGACATGAACACTCCAACCACAAAAATGAACGATATGGAAGTTACAAAACCAAGGCCTGCAAAAGAGGTAAAATCTTCAGTCTATTGCAAATCCATAAGTATCCTTAGAATTCCCTAAAAATATGCTCAGTTGTAGACAGAATAGGCACACAACAGTGGATTTGTAGGTAAAAAAAAGAGAACAGTGAGTTTGCGCAGTATGATCCCCAAGTAAGTGAGAGACGTACTATGAATGTGTTTGATAAACAGAGACTCAAAACACATATACATAGCAGAAACACAAACAGAAGGAGGATGGTAAACAAGTTCAAGGAAGAGCTTTAGCCCAACATTACATAAAGAAATACATCATCAGATATTTAAACTACAAGGAAGTACTAGAAACAAGATACATATAGATGTCACAAGGGCACTCGCAAAATAGTTCCCTGCTTTTATGGAGACATTGTTGAATCATAGAACATCAGCCTATCCATCAGTAAAATATAAGCATTACTTGCTTCATGTAGCAAAATATGAGCACAAGGTGAATGCAAAATTACTAAACAAATAAGTAGCCAGATCAAGCTGTGCTTCCAAACCAGGATTGATGTACATTATACCAAAATGTATGAACCACTACCAGAGCTTAGAACTAGCTACCCAAAAAAAACTCAGTGAAGCATTTGAAACACACGTGGAGAAAAACTTGGTACCTAACTGTATGCCTACATCTTGATTTACCTATCATCAATGCACGTCAAATGTTTGATAAGCAGCAGTTTGCAAGTACACTTGCCCACAAATGATAAGAACTAAAAAGTATCAGTTAATCCATTCAATATATCTACAAATGTCCAGTCTGCGACAAGTACAAGCAGAGAAAATGCCAAGGGGAGAAGATGAACACGTAGGTAAGAACCTTTTTTTTGCGAAATACATAGGTAAGAACCTGATGCAACAACAAACAGTATAATTCAAGCATTATTCATACCAATTATGTTGATTCCCAGGTGAGCATATATTGGAGAGAAAAAACCGTCCACAAAGCAAAAGAACCACCATGTTATGTAAAATGTAACTGCAATAGGGAAAAGGATTACACTGAAAAAAGGGAAATATTTCATCAGTACTCAGCATTAAAGGGGAAATATGAAAAAATAAAATAACTACCATTGTCTTAAGTTTCTTAGGGATACAAAACTGACATAGCCCATGTATTCTTTTCAAACTGAAGTGAAGATAGTGCACTATGTACTAATCCAAACATTCTTGCAGTAGGAAGGTACACAAACACTATTGTACTCCAACTCCAACAAACATTCATACATTGCTAGTAAGTTTAAGGTTGATCTACAGTACTCGTATTTCTGTAAAGTTCATGCTAGGAATTTGAATCCAAATTCGCTGCACCATTGCATTAGACAATTCATAACAGTGATATAGTTCCATTCTTAGCATGACTATGGTGTGCATCCGTATTCTAATTAACACTGACCTGAACTCGCGGTCACCAGCATACCCAGCAAACTAGCTACATTTTCCACATTTGGAAGGAAATGACATAGTATAAAAGACAACCCATCACTCAACAGTACCCAATTCAGCAGCAGAACACACATCTAATTTGCATTTCGAAGTAACAACACGAAATCCAGAACTAGTTCAGCCATTGCACAAGCAGAAGCGCACGAAATTAAGGAGCAATCTCAGAATCCAAGAGCAGACATACCATCCGGTCATGAACTTCTTGGAAGCCCAGCTATGCAGGACCTTATGGAACGCCTGGAACAAGAAATGCACAGAAGCCGTCACATTTAAAAAAAAACACGGCGATTCCGGCATTACTGCTCCCCCACCAGATCAAATCTGGTTCGGGAAGACGTACTAGAAGGGAGGAATTTGAGTGAGGGCAGCGACCTCGCGGCCGGTCAGCGCCGCCGCCGCGGCGGCGGAGGCGGACGATGGCTTGGACTCGTCGTCGTCAGAGCCCGCGACGGCGCCGGAGGACGTTGCGGCGGCGGCGGTAGGCGGCACGAGCGGGTCGCGGTCCCGGTCGCGGCTGGTCATCGGGATAAGCACGGACGGCATAGAGTCGCTCATCGCCGTTAGTGATGATGGATTCGTCTCCCCTCCTTTCTTGCTGCTGCCGCCGCCGTTGCTGGCTTCTTCTGTTTGGGGCTGCTGTGCCGGCCTTGTTATTTTGCTTAGGTGGCCGATGCGATTTAATTTAAGCGGGCAGGATTTAATTAAGAATGAACTAGCAGTAGTAGAGATAAAACTAGGGGTGTAAGCGATCTGGTCCGATTCTGTCCGTACCATAACCTTTATCATATTTTTTCTTGGATTCAAACGAATTAGCCGGTTACGAATTCGAATGCAGATATATCTGAATTGTGTTTTTAACAATAGAGGGGTATCGAACGACCCCGACGCAGCTTCATTAATATCCAAGCGGTGGGTACAGAATTACACGCAGGACCTTATACAAAGTAGTAAGTGAAACAAAGCCCTGCAGTATTACAACAAGGACCCCGGGAGAAAACGAGGAAAAGCAATCAAGTCCCTGTCCTTCACCACCGGCGACGAGACTCCTGCGCCGGCCGCCCTTCCGCCACCGGGGACACACCACTTGGCGATGAGAGAGCGCAGAACACCGGTGCAAAGCTCGAGCAGAGGCCTCCATCCTGGAGGTTGAAAGGACGCATCTCTGGCGTCCGAGCAGGCCGTCCATACAGCCACAGATCGCGGGGCCAAAGCTAGCCACCGCGTGATGATCTCCAAGTTGCTACGGGCATGGCGCAACAACAGGCCGCCACATGGTCACTCCATCCCTACTCCCCTTGCCACCACGGCCGGCCGGAGAAGAATGGCGAGAACATGCAGAAGCCCATAGCGAACCAAACCAACTGACCTTATTCAGGGAGCTATCGGAGCCGAAGATCACCGATGCATCTGTCTCGAACCAACAGAGCACCGCATCGGGATACCTCTTCCCCAGTCGACGCCGGGTCGGGTCAGATCGACCCCGCGCCAAGCCACCGCCTCCCGCAGCCAGCGGCCACCGCATCAACCTCCTCCCACCCCTCACCACCAAGGTCGGCCAAGGGGAGAAGGGAGACACGCGGATGCCAGATCCAGAGGCAGAAGCACTTATTTCGAGGGCCTCCATCCACAGCAGCGGCAATGGCGAACTCCAACCACAGGAGCTCGCCGGACCACTGTGAGGACGGCCAGCCGGCGCTATGCAGGAGCACCGGAGGGGATAGGACATACGGCAGCTCGCCAAACGCCACGGAGGCAGACACAGAGAAACCTAACCCTACGACACCTACAGCGAGGAGCCAAGATCCTAGACTACCTATGCTACAAGGCGGACCTTGCCTCTGCCGCTCTCTGGCAGCTAGCTCGGTTAGGGACGGAGGGAGGAGCTTTCAGCTACTGTAGAAGAGCGGGAGAGGGAAAGGGGGAAAATGATGGGGTCTTGTGGTAGTGCCCAGAATTGGCAAGCAAGTGATATATCTGAATCGTGGATTTGAATAGGAACAATGAGGACTCGGATCGAAAGCAAAAATGTAGCATCTCAACGTTCTAAACCTTGTAATGCTACATGGTTAAATCAATATAAAGCTACTTATATTAAATAAATATTGCATCGTCACAATATCATGCTCATGCCATCATACCACATTGTATTTGAGCATTATATCAAAATCCCTTTCATTTGGGTTTTCACCTCCTAATGCATTTGCCTTATTAATTATAGTTGTTTCTTGATATAATGTTCATGCCCCAAATTGAGTTGGAGGCATCATCTCTTCAATTCTCTCTATCATTAACTCGTCAATCTATCTAGTCCTTATGATCATGTTCAAGCTTACCACATATGACACATGGGTTCTCCTTTTGCTTGCTTATAAATCACACCCATATTCTCATGTTTGTATCCCTCTATCTAAATTCACCTTTTCAAAATCTAGTGCCTTAGCACTCTCTTTCTACCATACTCATGCACATGTCACTCCACATTCCCTTCTAGTTTCCCTCTTTGGTTTTTTAGGTTATTCGGATGTTTCGTTTGGATATAAATAAGACTAGCAAGGGTTCTAATTATAAACGAACCCAATCTATTAAAACAATCCTTCATCTTAACCTTGTTTTGCCTGATGCATGATCTCCTTCTATTTAGTTTTGTTCATGGGGCTACCTCAATCCCTATAGCCATATGTGGAGTGTAACTACCTCGGTGAATTACGCTCTTAGTTAATGCCTGGATAAACGAAAGTGGTTAAAATAGTACGGTGGGGCCCAGGGCCACGCACGGTAGACCTTTCGGCCGTCCTAACCACTTTCAGACAACGGGACAAGAACGGGCGGCGTAATCGGCAGGCGAAGGGATCAACTACATACACAAGTGAGTATGTATGCAAGCCACATACAACAATACATCAGAGCCATTCCATCTAAAAGAAATAGAAATAGTGCAACGCCATACGGCAAGATCCAAACATCCTAGATAGATATAATAATTTAGGATAGCTCCTCATACATCACACATCAGAGTATCAGGCGGAAGCGGAAAACAAGATCCGAGTACGGATAAGAAGCAAATTGGCATAAGATGCCCCATAAATAAACACATCCCGCCCACAGATCACACGGATCCCCGTTCCCGGAATCTCTACACCGAATGATCGTTGCCAACATCATCTGTCTCTTCCACCCAGTATCCATCTTGCGGGTACACCTGTTCATCTGAATCAAAAAATTTATCGTGTGAGACCCTAGGGGTACTCAGCAAGTCTTAATGCCACTAAAGGGGACACAACCTGGGGTGACGCAATTGCAGCAAAAGATAATACCTAACAATTCTATAGAGACTCGCTAACCTTCCGCCTAACCAATGATAGACGGAAGTCCGTGAATTAAGAACAACAGTTATAACAGTATAATTAACAGATCCATCCTCCTCCTCGCTTACCAACGAGGAAGCGGACGAACAACCCCCCATCATCCGTCGGCAGTTTTATTAACCATTCCATGAGTATTGTACTATTTACTAGTCCAGTACTTGGTCAATTCAAAAGTGGTACTTTAGTTTTACTTGTCTATGATCGAGAAACTGTG
Organism: Avena eriantha; assembly: GCA_910589775.1. Taxonomy (NCBI): domain Eukaryota; kingdom Viridiplantae; phylum Streptophyta; class Magnoliopsida; order Poales; family Poaceae; genus Avena; species Avena eriantha. The sequence goes on from OU342745.1 coordinate 127,304,742, forward strand.
CTCCAAGTCGTCCATAACCGCGGACACGGCTTTCAGAAAGATTTACACTGCAGGGGTGCACGAATAGCAACACACACTCGATCAACCTCGGAAAAACCAAATCAAAACCCAACGAGGCATTCACGACAAAGCAATCACAGGATTCAGAAATATTTCAGGGGGCCACCCCATTAAGCTACCCGCAACGAAGTTGGCCGGCTCCGAGACGGACCCAAGGTTTGTGTCAATGGCTGTAACGACTGGGAACCCGAAAATGTGACTGGGCTTGTCGATACCGCGAAAACATTCCACGATCCAAAACAGTACATGTGCTCCACGCACAATCTTAAATAACGCAGTAACATGGCATACGTATAGGATAGTAATAAAGCCCGAAACTAATTGTGGCCCCAAGAAATAAGAATGAATCAAGCTCTGACTTAGGGGGGTCTATAAGGCCTCCCGGATGTGGATAGTGCGAATAAACAAGGAACAGGAATCAAGTACTCGGGATCCTACGGGACACAAGTGAGCATGAAAAACCAAATAGCAGATATTGCTCACCGGTGCCTCTTTCATTAGTTATCCCATTACTACTCAGATTATGTTGTTTAGGTACCTCATTATCCATCAGACACTCACATACCCTACTCATGCTGTTCTACGACTCGCATGGCTCAAACAACTCCTGTAGTAATGGCTCATGGGACCGGAACAGGCTTGGTGTGGTTTAAAAGTGAAGGCTATGCAGTACATGGGATTCAATTTAATGCAATCGCGACTCAATGATGCAAGAATAAGATAGAGGCAATAGGTACTGTATGTATGCAAGCATGTGGTAGTGCTTGCCTGGCAACTCAGTTGAAGCGAGAGATGGATCTGGGTAATACTCCTGGGATTCCTGGTAATTCTCCTGCTGGACGTCTATCCGAAGAAGAACCACACAAACAAGGGCCAACATAAATAAAGTGCGCAAGCATATAAATTGAAATGCAACAAGCAACCAAACATGCCATGATGAATGATGCACAATTTACATGGCATTAAAGTAGCATGGCAAAGGTGAGGTGTGGATACAAGAAATAAAGCACTTTAATATTTATTTGCCCAAGTTTTATTGTCATAAACAGTTCAGAATTTAAATGTTGACATGATGTATGCTTCAATTCAGAACAAGGACTGCATAAATAGAACGGGCTCGTCGCGCTAATCGATGTAGACATATTATTTGTCAAATTTGGAGTTATAAAACAAAAGTTATTAATTAAATAAGGAAAAGGGTATTTTCTTGTAATTTTAATCATCTCGAAATTTAAAGTATTCAAAATATATTTTGAAGGGCATATTTGGATTCCTCACATTTTTCTGATTCCAAAACATATATTATTTGTATTATTTGGATTTGTATTTTAAAAATTATTTGAATCTGAAAAGAATTTGAATTTAAATTAATTTGAAATTTTTTTGAATAAAAACAGACTCAGGGAAATACTTTTTACACCGCAGGCAAATCTACCCACAGACACTGACGGGTGGGTCTGGTGCTAACTGGGCAACGCGCGCAGAAAAGTCTTTTGTCACCGCGGGCTCGCCTAGCCACTGAGGCTGCGGGGTGGGCCAACTGGCGCAGGCCCGCGTGTCAGCGGAGAGCGAGACAAGGGCTGACAGGTGGGGCTGGGGACTGGAGCGTGGGTTGCGGCCGGAAAAGCCGAGGGGTTTTTCTGCAAACGTGCTGGCGTGGCTGACTGGTGGGGCTGAAAGGAGCGCGAGTTGCAGTAATTAAAAAGGGTGGGGGCTTTTTGCAAATTGACCACGGCCGGCTACTATTTATCGTCTTCGCGCGTCTGACGCTAATCCGGCGCGCGGCGCGGGGCGGGGACTCGAACCTGGGACGCGGGCGTGCGCTCTGGGGTGGCTAACCAGTGCGGCTGGCTCAGGGGAGTTGACAGGAGGGTAGCGGGGGCCTAGATAGGGCTTGCGTGGCACGGAAACGCTGCAGACGCCGGCGAGCTCTGGCGCGCGGAGGCTACTCGACGAAACGCACGGCGAGGCTAGGCAACGACGGAGAAGAGGAGGTTGTCCGGGAGAGGGAGGGGCTCACCGCGGGCTCGCTGGTGGGCTTGGATCGGCGCGAGGAGCGGCGAAACGGCGAGGTCGCTGGCGTCCCGTCGGCTAGGGTTTCCTGCAGGGCGGCGAGGCGCGGGGATGCTGGGGAGCTTCTCCTTCGCTTAGGCGCGGTCGGGGTGGTGCAGGGGGCTGTCCTGGATCTCCTCAGCCACTTCACGGTCGCGTGGCTCGGCCGGTTCGTCGGGGCGGGGTGGTTGCTGGTGGCGAACGGCGTCGGCTGCTGGTGGCCGGAGAGGAAGGAGGGGAAGAAGGGGCGTCTCGGGGTGGATCTGGAGAGGCCAGAGGAGGCGTGGAAGAGGGGGAAAGGAGGGAGAGGGGAAGGAGGGCAGCTGGGGCACGACAAGATAAAGGTGGCCTCGTGCCACCTTTTTCCTCCTCCTCGAGCACGTGCTCGGCCGGCTGGGCTGGCTGGGGCTGGTCCAGGGCGAGGCAGTGAGGCTGCAGGGTGGGGCTGGCATGAGGGAGAGAAGAGAGGGAGGGACTAGCTCGGGTTAGGTTAGATGGTGGCCTCGGGTTAGGTTTAGCTAGGGTTAGGGTTTGGGTTAGATAGGTTAGAGAGAGGAGAGGCTGGGGTGGTGGGTCAGGTAGAGAGAGGGTGGCCAGGTGGAGAGAGGGGCTTGGCATGGAGGCCAAGCTAGAGAGAGAGAGAGAGAGGGGGTTAGTAGAGATTAGGGTTATGAGAAGAAAATAGATTAAATAGGTTTGATTATTTTTAAGTATATAGATTGTAAATTTTGTGTAAGAGGCCAATCCAAGAAGAACTAGAAAGGCTTGATCTTGCATGGACTAATGTAGAGAAGAAACTAGAAAGAAAGAAGAAGAAAAGAATTAGGTGGAATAAGGCTCATATGATCATATAGGTAGAAAAAGAATAAAATAAAAGAAAAGAAAAGAATGTGGATAAGACCATCCCAAGTGGACATGGAGAGGGCTTGAGCTAACAAGAGGTGGAGGTGGAAAGAATTCCAAGAAAAGAAAAAGAAAGAATTGTGAAATAGGCCTCATGTGGTTCATGCATGAGAGAAAAATAAAATAAAAGAAATAGATATAGATGAGGATTTGGAATGGTGGAAGGAAAAGAGATGACCCATGAAGTAAAGATCCACTTAAAATAAAGGAAAACCAAAGGAGCAAAAAGGTGGTGAAGAATGGTGCATGGCCCATGCAAAATAATAATGCCATGGATTATTTTGTGAAAACAATATTAATATGATGGCATTAATCTTTTGCATTTCCAAGAAGTGGAACAAAGCCAAGCAAAGAAATTTAATGAACTAGATCCACCCTATTGCACATGAGCTAGAGAAAAACCAAAGTAAAGACAGACAAGCTCATGATCTAGTAGGATGGTGGAATTATAAAGTGATGGAAGAGAAAGGTGGTGGAAATGAGATAAAAGATATGCCCCCAACTCAACTTGGGCATTGAACAATATATCAATAGCCAAATACAATATCAAGAGGCAAATACGATTAATAATGCATATGAGAGAAAAACCAAAAGAAAAAGGGTTTTATATGATGCTCAAATGCAATGTGGCATGATGACATGAGCATGATATAATTATGATGAAACAATAATATCTATAAAGTAGCCAATATCTTACTAGGACAAGTAGCATTATAATTGTTAGACAATTGGGATGCTACATGGAGTCCAAGGTACCTCTAGTTTATCCTTAAATCTTGCCTCACCCTATGGCCTCCTTTTAGCTTCCTGGTAATTATTTTTCCATCTATACCTTTCCTAGCTAAATTTATCTAGCTAGCCTGATGACCTAAATCGAATCTATTTGTGTGTGTATTCTCACACATACACACATGTACACTCATATCATCTACCTAGCTCTATCGTGGCCCTTTTTATCACAAACTCTATCGATCAAGTGAGCTAGTTCACCATTGCCACTGACCTGGTTCAACCCAGCCGCACCAGACTAGCCCCGCTGGCAGCAACAAGCCTACAACCGTGACACGCCAGCAGCCCCGCGTGCACTCCCCTCACGTGGTCGTCACCGTAGTTGCACTCACGCGTCCTGCGTGCCTCTGCCCCTCTGCCTCTCCATGTTAAAGCGAGGAGACCAAGACCCAGTGGCGAATCTAGGATTTTATCATAAGGTATACCGCACTAAAATTATGATACATTTGTAAATAAAAATTTAAAATTCATCGCTCAAGCTATTTAGTTTGGTCTTCAACCACAGTATACTCGGTAAATATTTGAATCGTCTGATTTTCTATTTTTCTATTTTTTCCCAAAAATCTCCTGATTTACTATTGTTTTAGGTAGAAAATTCGGCATTTCTCGATGGATCAAAGCATGTGTATATATGGTAATAGTAGAATAACAATTATCTAATAGTGCTAATTTTATATCAACAAGCGGATAATTCTTTGTAAAAACTTACGGATAATAAGTACACCTAATTCATTGAAATAGAGGAAGTACTAACTTATGGGGTAATAGATGACAAATTAATTAGCTATATGTAATTAACCATCCCAACTAATCAAGATATCTTTCGGTACACCACACTGCACCTCCGTGCATGTTTTTTAATGGGCCGTGAGGGAATAATTGATGCACGCATGGCCTAACAAGCACGGCTTGTCTGCCCATGTGGAAAGATAGAAGCGAACGTTTTAACCGATCAACCGATCGATCGGGTGACCATCAGCTAGCTACATGCAAACGATCAGGAGTTTTTTTGACAATCAATACCGCATTATATTTAAAGTAGCAAATAGTACATGATAGAAATACATAAGCTAACTCCATCGATTACAAGTCTAAAAGAAACTAGCAAATCTTTGAGGTTTTTAATCTTTTTCTTCTTCCAAGACATAATCTTGCACTTTTCTGAAGGCAGCCAAACACTGACAAATATCAAACCATAATCTGTAAATACCAATGAAGGTTCTCCCATAATTTTTTGAGCCACAGTACCAAGGCTACGTGCACGCGTGCAACCATTAGGGTAATCAATCAACATCGGCAAGAGATCCAACACAAGTATTTCAGGAAAAATTAACCGAACAGCCTGATCGACGTCGTTGGCGAACTGAGAGTACGAATCACTATTGTCGAGGATGTAGCAGCCGGGACAAATATTGCGAGGATAATCCTCCTCGCGACAACCATGAGAAAAAGTCCAAAATCGATCCGATGAAGGAAGATCTGAAAGACTGTACCTATAGAAACTTAATCTTTCAACACCACCATTGACGCCGGGAAAGAGATCTCGTCGGCGAACGATATGCCGAAAATCACTTATTGTAGACGATGCCATCTCCATTAAGAAGATGACAATCAAAACACTAATCTAATCTTAAAAATACTACTTTTACTAAAAACTCTACCCATAGATCGGGTTTTCCACCCCTCCGATGCCGACGAGACCGACCGGAGGAGGGGGAACCGATCTATGGAGGAGGCGAAGATGTTGTGGCTAGGTCAGGAGAGGAGGCGGGCAAACGATCAGGTGTTAGAGATAGAAGCCGGGCATCGCGGGGTATGCCGCGGCATACCGGGCATACCCCGTAGGTCCGCCACTGCCAAGACCCCTTCCTCATCTTCTTCTCCTCCACACCAAGCTCCTCCCACCTGACCAAGTCGCCGCCACCATGCACATGCTTGCCTAGATAAACACTAGATCGGCCTAGCTGGAAACCGGAGTCGGAGAGAAGGAGAAGAGGGTTGCGGAAGTTGGGGAAGATAGCTGGACCGCCACTATCGTTGTGAACATGAGAAGTAGGAGCAGCGCCACCGGAGCAAGATCGCCATCGCCGCTTGACACCGATGTACGTCGCGGTCACCACCGGTGCCATCTCCGTCTACTGCCTCCCTTTGCTCCATGCTCAGTCTGGCTCGGCCTGGCACGTGTGCGAGGTGAGCTTCATCTTTTCTGGCCTTGTTTTCCTCAACCTATCCCACCCCATCTCGTGCCATGCATCCGTGCATGCCGCAATCACCATGCACGATGCGCGCCTGCATCAGCTGACAACAGCAATCCTTGTTCCTCGGTATCTTCTCGTCGACCTAGACCTCCTCCGGTGTAATCCCCAACACGGAAGTTGTTCTCGGTACATCAGGCTACATCTAGGCGAAAACCACGCTTCAAACCGATTCTTAGATCGCTCGCAATCTTCTCGCGAATTCCTCCAAAAATCTCTGTTAACTGCTACTCCGTTCTGCAGTTTTTAACCCGATTGAATCCTCTTTGTTCCTGTCATAATTCCGGCGGCTCCTTTGCTTTTCTTGCAGAAGTTCACATATGGAACTTCTTCTCCATAGTCCCACTAAGCAAGCGAAACAAACTGTTCCCAATTTGATGCACTACAGCGCTCAAAATCTTGATGCAAAGATCGATCGAAAAATCTACGTTTCTGAAACTGGCACATTTTATCTAAATCCGTCATGTTCATCTTTATTGTCGGCGCCTATGGTCTTCCTCCGATGTCGCTCAAATGAACAAAGTTGTAGAACTATCTTTCCTATCCAACTTTTGGTTTTACAAAGTATCCAAATTATGCACCGATTCATCGCCATATTCTTTTGAACTCGTGTCGATTTCATACATACGGGCCAGATCTGAGATTCGGATTTCAGCAAACCTCCCAAAACCTTTTGTAAAAGGTCCCTCTGCTTCTTTCTCCTCAGCCCGCAGTCCCCCACTCCGCCACTTGTCATCCCACATGCCACCGTTGGCGCAGCAGCCCAGTCAGCCCGTGGCCCCACCTGTCACTGACGTGAGTAACCCCAGCCTTAGTGAGAAAAGTTCGAGAATGTTCGCTAGTTCAAATAAAATTCCAGAAATTGTTTAAACTCATATCTTTTGAAATGTTGTGAAATTGGGAAAACTTATAAAATGAAATATAAACTATTTTCAAATATGAATTTAAATATGATTCAAATTTGACTAGATTTGACCCTGGCTAGTCAAACCTTTGACTTTGACCTCATTTTAAATTGTTTTGCATTTAATAATGTTTCAAATTCATATTTTCAAATAATACAAATGATATATGTTTTCTAATCAGAAAAATGCCAGGAATATAAATATGCTATTTAAATAATTTTTGGGCATTTAAAATTTTCGAATTAATAATTACCATTAAATGCCATTTTCTTAATAAATCTATAACTTTAATTTCATAACTTCGAATTCGACAAATAATATGTCTAAATCGATTAGCGCGACAAGACCTTTCTAACTATACATTCCATGATATCAACTGAAGCACGCATCATGTAAATATTAAATAGACAGCAAGGTTTATAGAAGCAAAACATGACTAATTAATTAAAATGCTTTATTATTGTTCCTACACCTCACCATGTCATCCTATGTTATACCTTATAATTGTGCATCATTTTATCATGGAATATTTTGTTTTTCTTGTTGCATATGTTCATATGATTGCGTACTTTATTTATTATGCCCCTTTTGTGTGTTTGGTTCTTATTCCGGATAGACGTCGAGCAAGGGAGTTATAAGGAGACCCAAGAGTACTACCCGGATCCTGGTTATCTTACCACTAAGCTTCTAGGCAAGCAATTCTCCATGCTTGCATTACATAGAGCACATGTGCCTCTATCTTTATTCTTGCATCATTGTGTCACGATTCGAATTAAATTGTAACCCCAAGTACTGAATAGCCTTTACTTTTAAACCCCACTAAAGCTTATACCCTCAATCTTATCAACATTTACTATAGGAGTTGTTTGAGCCATGTGAGTCATATAATTGTATGTGTAGGGTTTGTGCGAGTCTGTTGTGGATAACGAGGTACCTAAAAAACTTAAACTGTGTAGTAATGGGATAACTAAAGGAAGAGGCACCGGTGGATAATAGCTGTTATTTGGTTTTAACCGCTCACTTGTGTCCCGTAGGACCCGAGCACTTGATGTCTATTCCTTGACTATCGCACTATCCACATATGGGAGACTTTATGGATCACCCTTCGCCTAAGCTTGATTCAAATCTTATTTCTTGGGGCCACAAACTAGTTTGGGGCTTTACTACTATCATTTACTTATGACATGCTTTACTATATTATTTACTACTATTTCTCGTGGAGAGCGTTTACTACTGTACTGTTTAGGACTCGTGTAACGTTTCCGCTGTATCGACAAGGCTAATCACACTTTTTGGCTCCCAGTGATTTATAGCCGTCGCCACACACCCTGGGTCAATCACAGAGCCAGCCGACTTCGTAATGGGTAGCTTAGTGGGGTGTCCCCTTGAAATAATTTTTGAATCTTGTGAATGCTTTGTCGTGATGCCTCGTTGCTTTTTATTTGGTTCTTTCTGGGGTTGATCATTTATGTGTTACTATTTGTGCACCCCTGCAGGGTAAATCTTTCTGAAAGCCGTGTCCGCGGTTATGGACGACTTGGAGCACAATTTCTCGATCATAGATAACTATAACTAAAGTACCATGTTTAACTTGACTAAACCGGACTAGTAATTATCGCAACATTCATGGAATGGTTCATAAAATTGCCAACGGATGGGGTATTCTTCCATCTTGTCATTCGGTAAGCGATAAGGAGGATGGAATATTTTTACTTATGTTGCTTATATAACTGTTTATTTCTAATTAACCAGCATCCGTATATATTTGGTTAGGCAAATGTTGCAGCGTGTCTCTATAGAACTGTTAGCTATTTATATTTTGCTGCAATTGTGTCACCCTCAGGTTTTCTCCTTTAGATGCATAAAGACTTGTTGAGTACCCCTAGGATATCACACGAATTATTGATCAGATTGTTAGGTATATTCATATGGAGGTACGACCCTCTTGCGTAGAGATTCCGGTGATGGAGATCTCTGAGATCAGTGGGCGGGAATGTGCTCATTTCTGTGGCATCTTATGCTGATTTGACTCTTAAGCCATACTTAGATCTGTGTTTTCTGCTTAGGCTTGATGATTTTTTGAGTGATGTATAAGGATATATTCCTAAAATATTATTACTACTATCTATATAATTTTTTTATTGTCGTAATGGCATTGCAATATATTTCTATTTATTTTAGATGGAATAGCTCCGATGTACTCTTGTATGTCATTGGCGTACATACTCACTTGTGTACGCTAAACACGTAGCCAACTGGTCACGTTTCTCGCACTCGGAGCTATAACCAGGAATTTTGGGGTGGATGGTTGGCCGGTATCGTGTCCTGCCATTGCAGCCTGCTTGTGGGTAGCCTTGCGGCCTCCACGATAGTACGTCTTCACCGGATTTGGGTTATACCAGCTTGTGATTTAGAAACGCGAGGCCCGGGGATTATATCTGGTATCAAAGCCATTCCACCTTTCAGGATCTCAACCAAGGTGGTCGTTGTTAGTCTAGAAATATTTTGGTAGCTATATACTAGGGAAAAACTATACGTGAGAGTAAGACTGCTTCCATTTTTCTTCTTAACCACCCATCCACCCTATTCTGCTAAGGTAGTGTAACCTTTGTCTATCCTGTTCTAAAAATTCAAACTAGAATCCACGTGTTTGGGGTATCTATAGTACCATAGGCTATGTTAATCCTTTGTCGATCTGTTGAATCCAACTTTGCTTCGCAATCTGCCTTTGGTTATTAACTATTGGTACATTTCATACTGATAGGCTTATGTGTAAACCGACGTGATCTATCCTTCTCCTTGTTAATAGACGCGATCTATCTGACTCCTTGTTAACCGGCGTGATCTTGTTAAGGGTGTTTGTTCTTTAGTATGCTTTCACAGAATGTGGAGTTGCTAATCTCTATCTGTTAAGTGGTTTTGCACATCTAGTTGGTATTCCGATGCCAAAAAATGCGGAATTTTTTCTTTAGTAGATTTGTGTTCCACACTCCTTTTAAGTCGTGTGCAATATGCTAAGTATCTTCTAGGTGCTTTAAACTTTGCTTGATATTTAATATCATCTTAGTAAATTGTATCCTTTAATCATTGTTAATTCCATTCTAATGCTATTCTGTATTATTTATTAATTCTCCATTATGGTACTAACGCAAGTTTTCAAGCGCCATGCCACAATGATGATGAGATTCTGGGCTTGCTAGAACTTGGTGTTGCACTTGTCAGTCTCGCCAACACTCTAGGGACTGTGCAGGAGAACCAGCTCTGGTTCGAGGAAAGTGTGCACCACAATGAATTTGCGCTTGTCAGTCAGCATGGCACGATGAAGGACTTTCTATGCTTCAACCCTCGGCACTTCGAAGTGACTGCAGAGCCGCTTGATGTGGACGATTGGCTACGTGAGACTACAAGGTTGCTTAACACTGCTAATTTTGTGGAGCACGACCGAGTCAAGTTTGCAGCGCAATTGTTTTGTGGTGAGTCAGCCCTCTGGTGGGAAAACTATCTAGAGTCAAGCCCACCAAGTTTTTAGCCTACTTGGGGACAGTTTATTGAGGCCTTCAAAGAGCAATATCTTCCAGAGATTGTCATGGAAAAGATGAAAGAAGTGTTCCTGAACCTCAAGCAAGGAAATGATAATGTGAGCACATACATTAAGAATTTTGCAAACTTGTCTCGCGATGGGAGCGATGAGGTCTCTACTGACCAGAAGAAGCAAAAGATGTTCCGCCAAGGTCTCAATGCATCTACCAAGTATGCTCTTACTCATGCCACTCCAAGTTCGTTGCTCAAGCTTCAACATGCAGCTCTTCAAGAGGAAGCTAGTAAGCAAGCTTATGATGAGTCAAAGAAGCATAGTCATGATACTACTGGTTCCTCGGCAATGGCTGCTCCTGCTAAGTGCCGAGTGTGGGTGCCTCATACCGCACTACCGCTCCCTCCTCCGCCAAGCACTCCAAGACTGTCAAGATATACGCCAAGGGCGCCAAACCCCTTCAACTTCACTCTGAGAGGCTACCCCAACAACTACTCTCAGGCGTCGTATGGCGGAGCACCTTCCATACACTCTGGTTTTCGTCCGTCTTGTGGTTGCTACATTTGTGGTGATCCGGGACATATTCAGTTCTACTGTCCAAGTAACAACAGGGCTCTCCCTCCACCTCCTCCAAGACCTGCTTCGACAACTGCTATGGTTCGGGAACCTGCACCTCGGGGTCTCAACATCAACACTAAGCCTGGGTCAGCTGTTACTCGAGTCAACAACGTCAACCTCATTCATATAGAGCATGCACCTGGAGTTGTGTGGGGTACACTTCCCGTTAACTCAGTCTATGCACGAGTATTATTTGATATGGGAGCATCGTATTCTTTTGTGTCTAGCATCTTTGCACATAAACATGAGTTACCTGAGGATCCTCTATCGCACCGAATAATGGTGCAAACTCTAGGCTCAAACATGAAGGCTTCCAAGATCAGTCATGGCAATCATATTGAAATTGGTGCTCTTTGATAATTTTGGGCAAATCGGATATTGACATTATCTTGGGTATGGATTGGTTGAATGCAAATGGAGCCATAATTGATTGTGCTGAATAATCGACTGCTTTGAAGACTCCTGAAGGCCACATTGTCTATTCTCCAAGACAAACTCCTTCTATTCAACTCTACTCTTTGGGTGTCCAGAACATTAATGTTATGGAAGCCCTATAATTTTTTTTGGTGGTCCATGAATTCCCAGATGTCTTTTCGGAAGAGTTACCGGGTATGCCTCTTGACCGAGAGGTCAAGTTTGTGATTGATCTTGAACCTGGAACCGCTCCTATCTCTAAGCGGCCTTATAAAATGGGACATGCAGAGTTAGCCGATCTCAAATGGTAGCTTGATGAACAAGAGAAGTTTGGTTTTATTCAGCATAGAACTTCCTCTTGGGGTAGCCCAAAAATATTTGTGAAGAAGCTAGATTGGACTGATCGACTTTGTGTTGACTACCGTGCTCTTAATGCAAAAACCATCAAGAATAAATATCTCATTCCTCGTATCAACGATCTCTTTGATCAGCTCACTGGAGCCGCGGTGTTCTCTATGCTCGACTTGAGAAGTGGATACATCAAGATCCGTAAGGAAGATGTTCCTAAAACAATGTTCACAAGTCGTTATGGCCTATACGAGTACACGGTCATGTCCTTTGGCCTCACCAATGCTCTTGCTACTTTCTCAAGGCTTATGAACTCAGTTTTCATGGAGTATCTTGACAAGTTCGTGGTGGCATATCTCGATGACATCCTGGTCTATTCCAAAACAGAATAAGAGCATGTGAAACATCTCCGTTGTGTTCTTACCAAGCTTCGTGAGGACAACCTTTATGCAAAGTTCCCAAAGTGTGAATTCTGGCTCCCTGAAGTCACCTACCTTGGTCATGTAATTTCTGCAAAGGGCATTGCCATCAACCCAGAGACTGTTCGGACAATTGTAGAGTGGCTCCCTCCTAAAAATGTGAAAGAAGCCCAGAGTTTCCTTGGATTGGCTAGCTATTGCCGTCGATTTGTTCAGAACTTCTCAAAACTCGCTAAGCCTCTTACCGATCTCCTCAATAAAGTTAAGCAATATCTTTGGTCACCGGTATGTCAAGCAAGCTTTGAAACACTCAAGTAAAATCTCACCTCCACACCCGTCTTGATTCCTCCAAATACATCAAAGCCATTTTAGATCTTCTGTGATGCCTCTCTTCAAGGACTTGGTGTGGTCCTCATGCAAGAAAAGAAAGTCATTGCTTATGCTTCCCGTCAATTGAAAACCCATGAGATCAATTACCCGACTCATGATCTTGAACTTGCAGCGGTTGTCTTTGCTTTAAAAGTATGGAGGCACTACTTGCTTGGAATCCATTGTGAGGTCTTTTATGACCACAAAAGTCTGAAGTACATATTCACCCAGTCGGATCTCAACCTTCGTCAAAGGAGATGGATTGAAGCAATTAATGACTTCGATCTCACCATCAACTACACTTCCGGCAAGGCTAATTTCATGGACGATGCTCTCAGCCGTAAAGATTATGTGAATAACCTCATGGTGAAAGCACAACAACCTCTCTTGTTTAAGGAATTCCGTCAACTCAACCTCGAGCTGGTAAACCAAGGCTACCTTGTAAACTTGATAGCTACTCCTCTCCTTGAATAAAATGTTTGATCCATTCAACTCGGTGATCCTTACACTAAAAACATCATCACCAAGATTCAGCTTCCGAAGTATGAGTCTTTCCACCTTGACGGCCAATGCACTCTATTCTTTGAGCACCAGATGTTTGTTCCAAAGTATCTGGGTTTGAGAGATCATGTTCTTAAAGAGGCTCATGATTCTATCATATTTATCCACCCTGGCACCACTAAGATGTACATGGATCTAAAAACAGAATATTGGTGGCCTAGATTGAAACAGGACTACGCCAAGTATGTCTCTGAGTGCGACGTTTGCCGCAGAGTGAAAGCTGTCCATCAGAAACCTTCTGGCCTTCTACAACCATTGAAGCCTCTGGAATGGAAAATGGGAGATAGTGGAGATAGATATCATAACTGGCTTTCCAAGGTTTCAGAAAGGAAACAATGCAATCTTTGTTGTCATTGATAGACTCTCAAAAGTGGCTCATTTCTTTCTGGTCAAGTAAACAATTTCTAGAAGTCAGTTGGTTGAACTCTATATCAACAAAATTGTCTATCTCTATGGGGTTCCTCTTGAAATCAGCCCAGATCGTGGGAGTATCTTCATGTCCAAGTTCTGGGAAAGTTTCCAACAAGATTTGGGAACAAAGCTGAATTTCAGCACAGCGTACCATCCTCAGTCACAAGGGCAAGTTGAAAGGATCAATCAGATTCTCGAAGATATGCTTCGTGCTTGTGTCATCTCTTTCGAGATGAAGTGGGAAGAGTGCCTTCCATATGCTGAATTATCCTACAACAACAACTTCCAAAAGAGTCTCAAGATGGCACCCTTCAAGGTTCTCTATGGTCGCAAGTGCCGAACTCTGATTGGTTGGTCAGGGGTAGGTGAAAGAAACTTCTTTGGCCCTGACATTGTCACTCAAGCAGAAGAGAAGGTTCTTATCATTCTTGAGAACTTGGAAATTGCTCAGAGTCAGCAGAGACAGAAACCACAAGGATATGGAGTATAATCCTGGTGATCTTGTAAACCTGCGTGTCACTCCCATGAGAGGCACTCATCGCTTCGGTATCAAAGGAAATCTTGCGCCTAGATACATCGGTCCCTTCGAAGTTCGAACAATAAGAGGAGAAGTTGCTTATATGCTTGAGCTTCCTGAAAAACTCTCCAAGGTTCATGATGTGTTTCATGTTTCTCAACTCAAGAAGTGCTTCAAGGATCCTGGCCAGACCGTGGATCACGAGCTCATCGATCTTCAAGAAGATCTCTCTTACAAAGATCACCCCATAAAAAATCTAGAAGAGACAGAACGAAAGACTCGGAACAAGTCTATAAAGTTCTGTAAGGTGCAGTGGTCGCACCATTCAGTTGATGAAGCAACTTGGGAGCACAAGGATGACCTCCAATCCAAGTATCCTACCCTCTTGTAGTCTTATTCTTCCTAGAATCTCGGGGCGAGATTCCTGTTTAGTGGGGGAGAGTTGTAGCATTCCAATGTTATAAACCTTGTAATGCTACATGGTTAAATCAATATAAAACTACTTATATTAAATAAATATTGCATCATCACAATATCATGCTCATGTCATCATGCCACATTGCATTTGAGCATCATATCAAAATCCTTTTCATTTGGTTCTTCACCTCCTATTGCATTTGCCTTATTAATTATAGTTGTTTCTTGATATATTGTATTTGCTTCTTGATATAATTTCATGCCCAATTTGAGTTGGGGGCATCATCTCTTCAATTCTCTCTATCATTAACTTTCCAATCTATCTAGTCCTTATGATCATGTTCAAACCTACCACATATGACACATGGGTTCTCCTTTTGCTTGCTTATAAATCACACCCATATTCTCATGTGTGTATCCCTCAATCTAAATTCACCTTTTCAAAATCTATTGCCTTAGCACTCTCTTTCTACCATACTCATGCATGAGCCATGCAAGTATGTCACTCCACATTCCCTTCTAGTTTCCCTATTTGGTTTATAGGTTATTTGGATGTTTTGTTTGGATATAAATAAGGCAAGCAAGCATTCTAATTAGAAACCAAACCAATCTGTTAAAATAATCCTTCACCTTAATCTTGTTTTGCCTGATGCATGATCTCCTTCTATCTAGTTTTGTTCACGGGGCTACCTCAATCCTTGTAGCCATATGTGGAGTCTAAGGTACCTCTAGTTTATCCTTAAATCTAGCCTCACCCTATGGCCTCCTTTTAGCTTCCTGGTAATTCTTTTCCATCTCTCTCTTTCCTAGCTAAATTTATCTAGCTAGCCTAATGACCTAAATCGAATCTATATGTGTGTGTATTCTCACACATACACACATGTACACTCACATAATCTACCTAGCTCTACCGTGGCCCTCTTTGATCACAAACTCTATCGATCAAGTGAGCTAGCTCACCATCGCCACCGACCCGGTTCAACCCAGTCACACCATACCAGCGCCACTGACAGCAACAAGCGTATAGCCGCGGGAGCACCTCATGCGCCAGCAGCCCCACGTGCACCCCCTCACGTGGTCGCCATCGCAGGTGCACTCACGTGTCCCGCGTGCCTTTGCCCCTCTGCCTATCCCTATTAAAGCGAGGAGACCAGGACCCCTTCCTCATCTTCTTCTCCTCCACACCAAGCTCCTCCCACCTAACCAAGCCGCCACTGCCACCATGGCCATGCTTGCCTAGATAAACCCTAGATTGTCCTAGCTAGAAATTGGAGTCGGAGAGAAGGAGAAGAGGATTGTGGAAGCTGGGGAAGATAGTTGGACCGCCATCGTCGCTGTGAACATGGAGAAGTAGGAGAAGCGCCATCGGAGCAAGCGCGCTGTCGCCACTCACCACTACCTTACGCCGTGGTCACCATCGGTGCCATCTCCGTCTACTACTCCCTTCGCTCCACGCTCGGTCTGGATCAGCCTAGCATGTGTGCGAGGTGAGCTTGATCTTACTTGGCCTTGTTTTCCTAGCCTCTATCCCATCCCAGCCCGCGCCCTGCATCCGCGCATGTTGTGGTCACTACGCATGATGTGCGCCCGCATCAACTGACAACAACAACCCTTGTTCCTCAGTATCTTCTCATTGACCTAGGCCTCCTCCGGTGGAATCCCATACATGGAAGTTGTTCTCGGTACATCAGGCTACATATAGGCGAAAACCATGCTTCAAACCAATTCTTAGATTGCTCGCAATCTTCTCGTGAATTCCTCCAAAAATCTCTGTTAACTGCTACTCCGTTCTATACTTTTTGAACCCAACTGAATTCTCTATTCCTGTCATGATTCCGGCGGATCCATTGCTTCTCTCGCAAAAGTTCACACATGGAAATTCTTCTCCGCAGTCCAGTAAGCTAGCGAAACAAACTGTTCCCAATTTGATGCAAAGATCGATAAAAAAATCAATATTTCTGAAACTAGCACATTTTATCTGAATCCGTCATGTTCATCGTTTATTGTTGGTGCCTACGGTCTTCCTCCGACGTTTCTCAAATGAACAAAGTAACCTATCTTTCCTCTCCAACTTCTGTTTTACGGAATATCCAAATTCTGCACCGATTCACCGCCATATTCTTTTGAACTCGGGTTGATTTCATACATACGGTCCAGATCTAAGATTCGGATTTCAGCAAACCTCCCAGAACCTTTTGTAAAAAGGCCCCTCTACTTCTTTCTCCTTAGCCCGTAGTCCCCCACTCCGCCACTTGGCACCCCCACATGCCACCGCTGGTGCATCAGCCTAGTCAGCCTATGGCCCCACCCGTCACTGACTATGGGAAACCCCAACCTGAGTGAGAAAAGTTCCAGAATGTTTTCTAGTTCAAATAAAATTCCAGAAATTGTTTAAACTCAAATAAACTCATATCTTTTGAAATGTTGTGAACTTGGGAAAACTTATAAAATGAAATATGACCTATTTTCAAATATGAATTCATATTTGGTTTCAAATTTGACTAGATTTGACCCTAGCTAGTCAAACCTTTGACTTTGACCCCATTTTAAATTGTTTTGTATTTAATAATGTTTCAAACTCATATTTTCAAATAATACAAATGATATATGTTTTATAATAAAAAATGCCAGAAATATGAATATGCTATTTTAAATAATTTCTGGGCATTGAATTTTTTTAAATTAATAATAACCATTAAATGCCATTTTCTTAATAAATCTATAACTTTAATTCCGTAACTCCAAATTCGATGAATAATATGTCTAAATCGATCAGCGCGATGAGCCCTTCCTAACTATGCATTCCACGATATCAATTGAAGCATGCATCATATAAATATTAAATAGGCAACAAGGTTTATGGGAGCAAAACATGACTAAATAAATAATTAAAATGCTTTATTATTGTTCCTACACCTCACCCATGTCATGCTATGTTATACCATGTAATGTTGCTTCATTCCATTAGGGCATACCTTGTTTTGCTTGTTGCATATATTCATATGATTGTGCACTTTATTTATTATGTCCCTTTATGTGTTTGGTTCTTATTTCAGATAGATGTCGAGCAAGGGAGTTATCAAGAGACCCAAGAGTAGTACCCGGATCCCGGTTATCCTACCACTGAGCTTCTAGGAAAGCAATTCCACATGCTTGCATTACATATAGCACCTATGCCTCTATCTTTATTCTCGCATCATTGTGTCGCGATTCAGATTAAATTTCCACCCTAAGTACTACACAACCTTTACTTTTAAACCCCACCGAAGCTTGTACCATCAATCCTATCAGCCTTTACTACAGGAGTTATTTGAGCCATGCGAGTCGTAGAATTGCATGTGTAGGGTTTGTGTGAGTCTGTTGTGGATAACGAGGTACCTAAACAAGTTAAACTGTGTAGTAATGGGATAACTAAAGAAAGATTCACTAGTGGGCGATAGCTGTTATTTGATTTTTAACCACTCACTTGTGTCCCGTAGGACCCGAGTACTTGATGCATGTTCCTTAACTATGGCACTATCCATATCTAGGAGACTTTATGGATCCCTCTTCGCCTGGTCTTGATTCAAATCTTATTTCTTGGGGCCACAAACTAGTATGGGGCTTGACTACTATCATTTACTTATGCCATGCTTTACTGTTTTATTTATCACATTGCTCGTGGAGAGAGCATTTACTACTGTACTGTTTAGGACTCGTGCCACGTTTCTGCTGTATCGACAATCCCAGTCACACTTTCGGGTTCCCAGTCGTTTACAGCTGTCGCCACACACTCTGGGTTCGTCGTGGAGCCGACCGACTTTGTAACGGGTAACTTAGTGGGGTGGCCCCATGAAATAATTTTTGAATCTTGTGAATGCTTTGTCGTTATGCCTCGTTGCTTTTTATTTGTTTCTTCTCGGGGTTGATAGTGCGTGTGTTGCTATTTGTGCACCCCTGCAAGGTAAATCTTTATGAAAACTGTGTCTGTGGTTATGGAAGACTTGGATCACAGTTTCTCGATCACAGATAACTATAACTAAAGTATTGTGTTTAACTTGACTAAACCTGACTAGTAATCATCGAAACATTCATGGAATGGTTAATAAAATTGCCAACAGATGGGGTATTCTTCTGTCTTCTCGTTCGGTAAGCGAGAAGGAGGATGGAATATTTTTCATTATGTTTCTTATACAACTGTTGGTTTCTAATTAACGAGCATCCGTCTATATTTGGTTAGACGGATTTTGTAGCGTGTCTCTATAGAACTGTTAGCTATTTATATTTCACCGCAATTGCGTCACCCTCCGGTTATGTACTCGTGCCGTTTTGACTCTTAATCCATACTGGGATCTAAGTTTCCGCTTCCGCTTGATGATTTGTTGAGTGTTGTATGAGGATATAATCCTAAAATATTATTACTACTATCTATATAATTTGGTTCTTTCCGTAATGGAGTTGCAATATTTCTATTTCTTTTAGATAGAATTGCTCTGATGTACTCTTGTATGTCGCTGGCGTACATACTCACTTGTGTATATTAGACTCGCAGCCATCCGGTCACGTTTATCGCACTCAAAGCTATAGCCATGAATTTTGGGGTGGATGGTTGGCCGGTACCATGCCTTGTCATTGTGACCTTCTTGTGGGCAGCCTCACGGCCTCCACGGTAGTACATTATCCCTGGAATTGGGTTATACCGGCTTGTGATTTAGAAACGTGAGGTCCGGAGATTACATATGGGCAAGATGACCAAGACACCGTTCACCGGTATGATGGAACGGGATGCGGACCTATTGGGAGTCATACATTCAGATATATGTGGACCAATGAGCATCTCCACGTGCAATGGTTATCGTTACTTTGTCACCTTCACTAATGATTTGAGTAGATATGGGTATATCTATTTGATGAAGCACTAGTCCGAAACCTTTGAAAAGTTTAAAGAATTTCAGAGTGAAGTTGAAAATAAACTCAGGCCTCCTTTGATTCATAGGATAGAAAACTCAAAGGAATAGGAAATGCAAAGGATTGCAATGCCCTGCCCAACTGAACCCTACGGACACAGGAATCTCACACATGGTTGTTTGATTGCAGCAAAGGATTTTTACCATGAGGTCTCACCTCATGCAAAGTTTCCTGTGAAAATGAACTAGAGAGTTCCTATGGGAACTAATCCTATAGGATGCAATACTATGAATCAAACGGCTCTGAAAGGAAAAATTCCTCTGGGTACAAATCCTATGGAAATCCTAAGGCAATCCTGAGAATCAAAGGAGGCCTCAATAAGAAAATCGAGCACTTCCGTACTGATCCAGAGGGTGAGTATTCGAGTTACGAGTTTGGCACACATCTGAAGACTTGTTGTATCGTACCACAACTTACGATGGCTGGAAAACCACAGTGTAATGGTGTGTCTGATCGACATAACCGCACCTTATTAGACAGCGGGCGGTCTATGATGTCTCCCACCAACTTATATGTATCATTCTAGTGATACACACTGGAAACATCTGCATTCATTTTAATTAGAGCGCCATCCAAGTCCGTGGAGACAACATCGTCTGAGATATAGTATGTCATATAGCCAAAGTCATATTTCCTAAAAGTTTGGGGATGTGAGGCGTATGTTAAGAAACTACTGCCTGATAAACTCGAACCGAAATCAGAAATGTGCATATTTATAGGATATCCAAAAAAATATTGGATATGCCTTCCTCAAGAAAGAGTTCCTCGTGAAAGGTATAAGTGGAAGGAAAATAGAACTAGATGAGATTGTTGACCCTGATATTCAAATACTAAGTGGCACAACGGAATCTGTTCCGGAACCATCTGTTGGGTTCACAGCATAGAAAACAAAAAATTTCCTACGATGGGAACTATACGCCAAGATCTATCTACTAGATACAAGCAACGGGTGGATATACATCCATAGAGAACTTACCCTCGAAGACAACAAAGCTTTGTTAACGAGTTGGAACTCGTGGATGATGTAGTCGTACACTTGCCGATCTCAAGATCATGATGAAGTCCAGCAGGTCCGGCTCCAGCACGTCCATCAGATCCAGCTCTAGCAAGTCCAGCACCACCAAGTCCAGCACCGCAAAGCAGCGGTGCATCCGTTATCGCACACACGTCCGGTACCCCGACAACCTCCGTCCCTCGCTCCAGCAAAGCAGCGGAAGCAGCAACTCCTTTCCAGATAAAGCCATTGGGAACATGTATCTCGCTAATCCGAGACCATGGGGGGATAATACTAGAGGGGGAGAGAGATCCTTCACGAGGAGGTGTGAGTATGAAGGTGTGAGAGGGGGGCCTTTTATAGGAGGAGGGGGTGCCCCTCCCCATGGCTGGCCCCCAAGGGGTGACCCCTCACCTCCTCATTCATGTGGTGGTAACTCCCTCCACATAAATTTGCCCCTTCACATTCTCTTTTAAAGTTCCCACTTTAAATGCATTAAATTTCTCCAAATTTAATGCTCTCTCATTTAATAAAACTCTTTTATTAATTTTATTCAGAATTTTGTTAATTACTTTAATTAACAAACATTCACATAAAACCCCCTGCAACATTTCAATATTACATGCAGAACCAATTTCAGCAATTTCACCCGAAACAGTTTCGGTGTCTATTGAAATAATTCCAGCGCTTTCTTAAATCTTTATCTGAAACATATTTGCTCCAAATGGTGTTGGTATCCCTTAAGTGTGTCACCCTACGGTTCGCGAATAATGCATACATGATCGAGACCCCTCTCAGATCAATAATCAGAAGCGGGACCTGGAGATCCATACTGACTCCTACACATTCAACGATGACTTCTATGATCGTGAGATTCCCTTTGTCTCATGATATAATACATGTCCGAGGTTCGATCATCGGTATCCAAATACCTAGTTTGATCTCGTTACCGACATGCACTCTTTTCTCGTTCCCGTGATATAACATTCTAGTGATCTCATCACTTGCTTGCAAGCTATCTTAATGTGATATCACCGAGAGGGCCCAGAGTATATCTATCCGTCATCGGGATGGACAAATCCCACTCTTGATCCATGAGC
Organism: Avena eriantha; assembly: GCA_910589775.1. Classification (NCBI taxonomy): domain Eukaryota; kingdom Viridiplantae; phylum Streptophyta; class Magnoliopsida; order Poales; family Poaceae; genus Avena; species Avena eriantha. The sequence continues at coordinate 127,326,353 of OU342745.1, forward strand.
CTCAACATAACACCTTCGTAGCACTGAACCCACCTTTATAGTCACCCCATTATGGTGTGATGTTTGATGTTATCAAGATACTCTTCCGGTGTTAGCAATTAACATTATCTCATGGTCTAAGGACTAAGATTACTTCCTATGATGTTATAGCAATATAAACATAATGACTTTGATCGTAATGCTATACTTCGGATGAATGTTCATCACATCATTCCACCAATGTTGTGACCTTGTTATTAACAACATCCAATGTCCATGATCAGGAAACCTTGATCATCTTGTTAATCAACGAGCTAGTCTATAAGAGAGGCATAACTAGAAACCTTTTATTTGTTTATTAAACACACATGTATTGACGTTTCCTTCACCGTCATCATCAATTGAAGTGGGAGCAAATGATGATGATCATGAACCTCATGAAGGGATAGCTATTCAACCTCACAGGTCAACAAGAATACGTACTCCTCTAGAGTGGTATGGGTAAGTTGTGAACATGGTCATGATGATTGAACATGGCAAGCCTACGACTTACAAGGAAGCGATGGAACGCCGAGCGTCCAAGAAATGGCTTGAAGCCATCAAATCCGAAATGGGATCCATGTATGACGACCAAGTATGGACCTTGGTAGATATTTCCGAAGGCCGCAAGGATGTAGAGAATAAATGGATCTTCAAGGAAAAATGATGTTGATGGCAACATCACCATCTACAAAGCTTGACTTGTCGCGAAAAGTTTCCGAAAAATTCAAGGAATTGCCTACGAAGAGATGATACATTGCTAACGTATCTATAATTTTTTATGTTCCATAATGCTTGTTTTATATCTACTTTCTTATGTTTTGTCCACACTTTGGAGTATCATTTTTTGGAACTAACCTATTAACAAGATGCCACAGCGCCAGTTGCCTGTTTTCTTCTGTTTTTGGTTCTAGGAAAACCAGAAAATGAATATTCTCGGAATTGGACGGGACAAAAGCCAAAGTCAATATTTTACCGGAAGACACATGGAGTCCGAAGGAGAGACGAAGGGGGGCACAGGGCGGCCACACCCCCCTTGGCGCGGGCAGCCCTAGGCCGCACCAGGGCATGGTGTGGCCCCCCTGGCCAGCCACCGACCTTGCCTCTTCACCTATAAGAAGTCTCCCATTGCAGAAACCTGATACGTTGCTAACGTTTCTATAATTTTTGATGTTCCATGCTTGGTCTATATCTACTTTCTTATGTTTTGTTCCAACTTTGGAGTATTTTTATACACTTTCTTGGACTAACCTATTAACAAGATGCCATAGTACCAGTTGTCTGTTTTCTGCTGTTTTTGGTTCAACAAAGTCAGAAAATGAATATTCTCGGATTTAGACGGGACAAAAGCCAAAGTCAATATTTCACCGAGGGGAACACGGAGCCAGAAGACGAGACAGAGAGGGGCCCAGGGGCTGGCCACACTATGTGGTGGCACGGGCTAGCCCTGGCCATGCCACCAGGTGGTGTGGCCCCCTGGTCCACCCACCGACCTTGCCCTTTCGCCTATAAGAAGCCTCTGATGCAAAAACCCTAAATCGTTAAGCCTCCAGGCACGAAAAGTTCCGCAGCGCCGCCGCCACCGAGGGGGAGATTCGGGGGACAGAAAGTCTCTGTTCCGGCACCCTGCCAGGACGGGGAAGTGCCCCTGGAGCCATCTCCATCGACTCCACCGCCATCTCCATCGCCATTGCTGATTCCCATGATGAAGAGGGAGTAGTTCTCTCTCGAGGCTAAGGGTTCTACCGGTAGCTATGTGTTCATCTCTCTCTCTATGCATGATCATATTGTGATCATGAGCTTTGTAATCAAGTAGATGTACCTTGCTACTCAAGTGCTTTATTAGATCTCTGCTCTCCCCATGTGTGTGAAAGTGACAACATGCACACCATGGTGGCACTTAGGCTAGAGATTACAAATACTTGTTATGAGTTATATTTGGAGTTGGATGTCTCTATCAAATTGTGGTGTTTGTTGGAACCATCTACTGCTCAAGGTGACAGTGTGGGGTTATCTAGATAGGAAAGGCTTACTTTGAGGTGTGTTGTTATAGCCCTACCATGGATTAGAGTGTCCAACCGGAGAGTAGTTCAGAGTATTATCATGAAGAGAAGATATTTATATGAGAGTGTTCACTAGCGAAAGTATGATCCCTAGGCCTTGTTTCTAAGCATTGAAACACCATTTGCAACTAGATCTGTTACATGTTTGCTTGCTTCCATCTTTATTTCGGTTTGCTTTTAGTCTCTTCCATGCCATCAAGCTATTTTCTAGCACCGTTGTCTTATATCCATACTAATTGTATTTCACTATATCTTCGTCGAACTAGTGCACCTATACACCTGACAAGTGTATTGGGTGTGTTGGGGACACAAGAGACTTCTTGTATCTTGATTGCAGGGTTGCTTGAGAGGGATACCTTTGACCACTTCCTCCCTGAGTTCAATAAACCTTGGGTGATCCACTTAAGGGAAAAATTGCTAGTGTTCTACAAACCTCTGCACTTGGACGGCCAACAACTGTCTACAAGAATAGAAGTGCGTAGACATCAAGCTATTTCCTGGCGCCGTTGATCAAGAAACCTTGATCATCTTGTTAATCACGAGCTAGTCTATAAGAGAGGAATAACTAGGAACCTTTTATTTGTTTATTAAACACACATGTATTGACGTTTCCTATCAATACAATTATATTATGCAAAATAAACTTGCATCATAAACAAGGAATAAGATAATAACCACTTTATTATTGCCTCTCGGGCATATTCCCTTCACCGTCATGATCAATTGAAGTGGGAGCAAATGATGATGATCATGAACCTCATGAAGGGATAGCTATTGAACCTCACAGGTCAACAAGAATACGTACTCCTCTAGAGTGGTATGGGTAAGTTGTGAACATGGTCATGATGATTGAACATGACGAGCCTACGACTTACAAGGAAGCGATGGAACGCCGAGCGTCCAAGAAATGGCTTGAAGCCATCAAATCCGAAATGGGATCCATGTATGACGACCAAGTATGGACCTTGGTAGATATTTCCGAAGGCCGCAAGGATGTAGAGAATAAATGGATCTTCAAGAAAAAATGATGTCGATGGCAACATCACCATCTACAAAGCTTGACTTGTCGCGAAAAGTTTCCGAAAAATTCAAGGAATTGCCTACGAAGAGATGATACATTGCTAACGTATCTATAATTTTTTATGTTCCATGCTTGTTTTATATCTACTTTCTTATGTTTTGTCCACACTTTGGAGTATCATTTTCTGGAACTAACCTATTAACAAGATGCCACACTGCCAATTGCCTGTTTTCTTCTGTTTTTGGTTCTAGGAAAGCCAGAAAATGAATATTCTCGGAATTGGACGGGACAAAAGCCAAAGTCAATATTTTACCCGAAGACACATGGAGTCCGAAGGAGAGACGAAGGGGGGCACAGGGCGGACACACCCCTTTGGCGCGGGCAACCCTAGGCCGTGCCAGGGCATGGTGTGGGCCCCCTGACCAGCCACCGACCTTGCCTCTTCACCTATAAGAAGTCTCCCATTGCAGAAACCTGATACGTTGCTAACGTATCTATAATTTTTGATGTTCCATGCTTGGCTTATATCTGATTTCTTATGTTTTGTTCCAACTTTGGAGTATTTTTATACACTTTCTTGGACTAACCTATTAACAAGATGCCACAGTACCAGTTGTCTGTTTTCTGCTGTTTTTGGTTCAACAAAGTCAGAAAATGAATATTCTTGGAATTAGAAGGGACAAAAGCCAAAGTCAATATTTCACCGAGGGGAACACGGAGCCAGAAGACGAGACAAAGAGGGGCCCAGGGGCTGGCCACACCATGTGGTGTCACGGGCTAGCCCTGGCCACGCCACCAGGTGGTGTGGGCCCCTGGTCCACCCACTGACCTTGCCCTTTCGCCTATAAGAAGCCTCCGATGCAAAAACCCTAAATCGTTAAGCCTCCAGCCACGAAAAGTTCCGTAGCGCCGCCGCCACCGAGGGGGAGATTCGGGGGACAGAAAGTCTCTGTTCCGGCACCCTGCCGGGACGGGGAAGTGCCCCTGGAGCCATCTCCATCGACTCCACCGCCATCTCCATCGCCATTGCTGATTCCCATGATGACGAGGGAGTAGTTCTCTCTCGAGGCTAAGGGTTCTACCGGTAGCTATGTGTTCATCTCTCTCTCTATGCATGATCATATTGTGATCATGAGCTTTGTAATCAAGTAGATCTACCTTGCTACTCAAGTGCTTTATTAGATCTCTGCTCTCCCCATGTGTGTGAAAGTGACAACATGCACACCATGGTGGCACTTAGGCTAGAGATTACAAATACTTGTTATGAGTTATATTTGGAGTTGGATGTCTCTATCAAATTGTGGTGTTTGTTGGAACCATCTACTGCTCAAGGTGACAGTGTGGGGTTATCTAGATAGGAAAGGCTTACTTTGAGGTGTGTTGTTATAGCCCTACCATGGATTAGAGTGTCCAACCGGAGAGTAGTTCAGAGTATTATCATGAAGAGAAGATATTTATATGAGAGTGTTCACTAGCGAAAGTATGATCCCTAGGCCTTGTTTCTAAGCATTGAAACACCATTTGCAACTAGATCTGTTACATGTTTGCTTGCTTCCATCTTTATTTCGGTTTGCCTTTAGTCTCTTCCACGCCATCAAGCTATTTTCTGGCACCGTTGTCTTATATCCATACTAACTGTATTTCACTATATCTTCGCCGAACTAGTGCACCTATACACCTGACAAGTGTATTGGGTGTGTTGGGGACACAAGAGACTTCTTGTATCTTGATTGCAGGGTTGCTTGAGAGGAATACCTTTGACCACTTCCTCCCTGAGTTCGATAAACCTTGGGTGATCCACTTAAGGGAAAACTTGCTACTGTTCTACAAACCTCTGCACTTGGACGGCCAGCAACTGTCTACAAGAATAGAAGTGCGTAGACATCAAGCTATTTTCTGGCGCCATTGCCGGGACTGAAGAAGAAAAAGTTCCCACGTTAACCACGCGCCAGCAAAGTATTTTCTGCCGCCGTTGCCGGGGAGGTAAGGTAAAAGGTACTCACATCCTCTGGCTACTAAGCTATCTTCTAGTTTGGTTGCTGGTGTGTGAGTGCTCGAAGTAATTCCCTTTAGATTCTGCAATTTTGTCTTTTTATTTCTTGTTTTCACTAGTTAGGATTAATGGAAAACAACAACAAAATTAGAGATCTTTATAGTATTTATCTTGATTTAGGACATGAAGTGTTTGAAGAGAAAATTAAAAAACCTATGGAACTTTATTTGCATGCTAATAGCAATGTTATTACTATGAATTATTTGAACACCATTATTGCTAATGCAATGGAAAAGTCTAAGCTTGGGGAAGCTGGTTTTATTGAGCATGATATTTTTAGTCCCCCAAGCATGGAGGAGAAAATTTACTTTGATGATACTATGCCTCCAATATATGATGATTACAATAATGAATATGATATTTTCAGTCCACCTACTATTGAGGAAAAAATTAATTATGATTACAATATGCCTCCTATGTTTCATGACTATGGTGATGAGAATAATAATGATAGCTATTTTGTTGAATTTGCTCCCACTACGATTGATAAGAATGACTATGCTTATATGGAGAGTAATAATTATTTTATGCATGTGTCTCATGATAAGAATGTTTTATGTGACAGTTATATTGTTAATTTTATTCATGATGCTACTTAAAGTTATTATGAGAGAGGTGATGACCCACAAGTATAGGGGGTGTATCGCAGTATTTTCGATAAGTAAGAGTGTCGAACCCAACAAGGAGCAGAAGGTGCTGGCTAGTGGTATGGATCAGGAATTCTCTGCAAATACTTAGCAAACGGATTTTTAGGGGTTTTCGATAAAGCAAGTAAACAAACTGCGAGTAAATAAAAGACAGTAGGAATAAATGCAGCAAGTGGCCCAATCATTTATGCAGCAAAGGACAAGCCGGTTGTATTACTTAAGATGACCAAACGTTCTCGAGGACACATGGGAAGACTTTCAAGTGCTTTCGCTTCATATAGTCGATTAATCTTCTTTAGCTTTCTAAGTGTTGTGTGGGTGAACCTGTGCTAATGTACCGCCCCATCCAAGACTAATACATACTTGTGATTATACCCCTTGCAAACATCCGTAAGTACAAGAAAGTAATTAAGGTAGAAACCTAACCACAACTTTAAACTCTAAGGCCCTTACGTCCCTTGTGCAATGGTTTCCTAACGGGGGTTCAAGTTTCTGTCACTCCGGCAACCCCTACGATTAGTAGCCAAATACACAATGCATTCCCCTAGGCCCATATAGGTGAAGTGTCATGTAGTCGACGTTCACATGACACCACTAGAAGAAGTACACCACAACTTAAATAACAATCTATTGAATCTTTCTCAACGCAACTCCACTACTAACAACAAGACTTCTCCCATGTCCTCAAGAACAAAACGAACTACTCACAAGACATCATATGGATCATGATCAGAGATGGAATAATGATGTATAACAATCTGAACATAAACAATAATTCAACGGTTCACTCAATAGCATCAACTACAAAGAGTAATCAACACCGCGAAAGTTTCCCCTATGAACTAATGCAAGATTCAACCAATTGTTACAGCAATATGGAGATGGTGATGAGGGTGCTGATGGTGATGATGGTGGTGATGATGATGATGATCCCGATGAAGTCTAGCTTGATGGTGGTGTTGATGGCGATGATCTCCCCTCTCCGGGAAGGAATTCCCCCGGCAGAAATCTGTCTGCCGGAGAGATCTTTCTCTCTCGGTGTTTTCCGCCCCTTAGAGGCGGCAGAATCTTTCTGTGGTAGCTCCTCAAGTCTTAGGGTTTCGGGAGGATGATATACGCTAGAGGGGAGAGGCTGGAGTGGGCCAGTGCGGCCACACCACCTCCAGGCGCGGCCTAGGTTTGCCCGCGCCATGGGGTGGTGTGGGCCCCCTGTGGCCCATCTCCACTCCATCTTCTGGCATCCTTAGTCTTCTAGAAAAATAGGATTTTCCGTATATTTTCCCGGATTTTCTGATCTTCGCGAATTTTGCCTCCAAACAACACCTTTTCCATCAGAATCCTGACTGCAGCGGTCCATGCTCCAAAAGTCACCAACCATGCAAAAATAGATGAAATAACATAAGTATCACCTCTCAATACGAAATATATCAATGAATAAAAGTGAATTATGACATAGAATAGTGATGCAAAATGGACGTATCAACTCCCCCCAAGCTTAGACTTCGCTTGTCCTCAAGCGAACTGAGCTCAATAAACATGGCCTCAGGTTTATGGAGTGAAGAGTCGATAAAATAATACGGACAAGAAGCATCACATTCATCAAATACATAGATCATAATAGAAGACAACTCACTATTATATAACTCAACTTGTAATAAGTAAAGGAAACACAATAAAGATACATAAAGTGAATCATAATTGGTAATGGCAAACTTAGCTCTTGGTCGAAGAATAGTTGATAATTTGCTGAAGTTCACAAATAGCTGGTTTTCAAAGAAAGCTTTCAAAGTAGTAAACATCAAGATAAGAGCAATGTGCAAAACAAGGAACATAAGAGACATGGTTGAATAAATCATCATATGAATGAATGAAACACATCAACTCAAAATACTTGCCGAGATAGAAGGGAATAGGTTTACTGACTCAACTACAAAGTAAAAGAAAGGCCCTTCAAAGAGGGAAGCAGGGATTGCAAGTCTCATAAAGAGCTCCCAAAAATTATGATACTTACTAGCTTTCAGCTCTCAATGCCCCTATCATAGGCATCTTTAGGTGATTAAGGTTAAAGTGATCAAAAATGAGGATATGCATTGACAAGTTGTAAGTTGAGAATCTCATGTCCCTTGAATACGAGGGCCGCTCCTCATGCTACTCAAGTTTAGTCACCGGTAAGTTCTTGTCATCGTAAGCATATGTGTATCATTGAGAACCGCCAACGGGGTACCCCTTGCCCGATGATACGAAAGAATCCCCATATCAAAATGATAAGGCAAGCAGACAACAAGTATCTCAACAATCTTATTATTTACCATGGGAATATGGTGCTTTTTCTCTCTTTCCTCTTTTCATAATATCCTTTTTTTCTTTTCTTTTTCTCCTTTTTTTCTCAATCTCTTTTTTTATAAGAAGAATGCTTCATAGATACTCGTTATGGTTACGCTGCAGGTTTCCACCATGTCAGCATGGATTAGACCAACGGCCCAGGCGTTTCTCTAACACATATGCATAACTCCATGGACTTACAAGCTCCCCTTTCATTTCACACCGACGACATCCATAGACAAAAGAACATGATATCAACTTGGTACAAAGTACCAGTGCAATGTTGAAAGCGTTCCCCATGACAGCATGGTTCTGCTAATTCACAACTTACAAAGCGCAAGCATATACGCAACATAGGTGAGCACAATGGTTCAAGTTTATTAAGTGCACGAAAGTAAAGCGTGCCATCAAGTTCGTGAGAGCTTTAATCACTAATTTTCACATAACAAGTTTAATTTGGGAGGTAGACAAAACAAGAATTTACTTGGAATAGCAATAATGCTACTAGGTAGGTATGGTGGACTCAAATGGCAAAGGTTTTGGTTTAAGGAAGTGGATGCATGAGAAGAATACCCTCTCAGTACAGGTTTTTGGGTAGCAAGGCTGGGTAGCAAGTACAAGAGTTGAAGGAAACAACCAAACATACAAATGATAAAGACAAACATGCAATCTTCCTTGGAAGCACAAAAGATCTTAACTAGAGAATACTAAACTTATGAGCAAATCAAGAAAGAAAGATGATGAAATTATTTTTCTCTAGAGTACTCCTATCTTTTTCATTCAACTCTCAAAAAGGTGTTGCTACTGACCGAGCCAGGTTTGCCAAAACCAACTAAATTAACTCAATGATCCCAAAGTGATACCAATACTAATAACAAGATCAATCATATAACCACGAATTGAAAACTAACATAAGCTATGCAAAAGAGTAAATGGTAGAACTTATCATTAATACTCCATAACGGAAACTCACACCAAGGGATACATATCTAACGAGAGAGGGGACACTTCCATAATGCAAACCATACTACATAATAACTCCTCTATTCATTACATGACTCTACTAATAAGGTAAAAAGATAGAAGATAGTGATATGATACCGCGGCACTCCCCCAAGCTTGGAACAAACCAAGGGGATGCCAAACCTGATGATGAATTACTCCTTCGGAGGTGGTGGTAATATTTTCTTAGTTGTCGTGAGGAAATCTCCCAGCATCTTGCGAAGCCTATTATTCTCCCATTGAAGCATGTCCACCTTCCTCTACAGGTCTCGATACTTATCGCAGAACTCCTTAGTGACTCGTAGGGCTTCCGCTGATGCAGGGCAAGAGACTGAAGGTACCAGCCCCTGCTTGGCGTCTTGAAGATCCTCCTCCATAGGCTCCTTCCTTTTATCCTTGGCGGACACCATTGTGCTTCTAAACTTTCAAAGAGTATGTCCTAGCAGAAACAGATCGAAACAAAAACATGACGAAAACACGATATATGGACCTCGGGGGATCCGGGGTGTTATATATTACGAAGTTTCATATCAAAAGGAAGGTACTGGGAGAAAACGAGTCGGAGGCAGAGTCCGGGGTGGACTCACCACCTGGTGGTGCGGCCAAGGGTGGGCCCGCACCACAGGGTGGTGTGAGCCACCCTGGCCCTGTTTCCGTCCCTTTTTCGCTTCGTAGCTTTCCTTATTGACTGAAAACTGCAAAAATATAGTTGGATTGTGTCTTCGCGGAACTTTTCTTACCAGAACTGTTACCTATTTGAACACGGATTCTATAGGTCTCTGAATTTGGTAATTAGTGGATTCTTCCAGAGTCACCACTTGAATCATCAATATCTTCATCTTCATACACTTATTATTGGAGTCATAAAACCTTTCTCTTCCTTATTACACCATTGTCTCCACTTCCTGGAAATTTCTTTCACACAAAACTTCACACAGTTCTCATTAGCAACATTAGTATAAGTGAAGTGATAAAACCTTTTGAGTCCAACTTCAACTGAAAACCATCAAAACAAAAGATACTGTAGCAAATCCTTCCAAAGACCAAAAAAGAATTCAAGAAGGAAATCGAATAAAGAAGCAGATGCAAGATTGGCAAAATCTGTCAAAACAGATCAGCAGGTAAAGATCAATCTTCTGTTGCTCAAATCAAAAAGTGCAAAACTAACGAAAGTTAAATAACATCCTGGGGCAGAAGCACAAAAAATTACAGCTCAATCCGACATACAGAGATCTCTCACAAATTTTTATGGTGTAGCACAAAAATCTGTTTCGGGACAGCAACTTCCCCAAATATTACTTCTCTCTCATTAGAGGTTGATCTTGACACAAAAACCAAACAAAACGGATAAGGAGCGGTTATTACCGAAGTAATAACTTCCAAGACTCAAAGAAACAGAAACAAACTAAAAGCAAAAACAAATTGGGTTGTCTCCCATAAAGCTCTTTCTTTATAGCCATTAAGATGGGCATGATAATTTTGAAGAAGCTCTCATAGGGATATGAGTTGAAGTGAAAGAGAGCATTAAGAAGCAAAAATACACACACTTTTAAGTCTAACCCACTTGCTATGCAAGGGGATTTTGTAAACAAACAAGTTATTGAAACCAGAGGCAACTTGCATAAGAAGGCAAAAGAAATGCAACATAAAAACTTTCAGCATAAAGCGAGGAAACTTGATATTATTGAGATGCGTAAGAACACTTTTCCCTCTCTCATAGTAACTTTCAGTATCATGCATAAACTTAACAATATAGCTATCACAAGGGCCATCATAGCAATGATCACTTATTCTAACAGAAAACACAGGAATACTAGCTCTCATAACACTACTTTGTGAAACAAAATTAGAGGTATCCTTACAAAGGATAGTGTGTCCCTCTTCTTCATATTTAGTAACAAAGTCTTTCACATTTTCTATTATAGGTTCATCAACATTTTGTTTATCAGGTTCAACAACTTTACTTGTACTTTCATTAACCATACTAGCTATCATAGAATGTTCCTTTACCTTAACTGGGAAAGGCATTTTCTCAATATAAGGTTCAGGTAAATCATGATTAGTAGTATAAACTTCAGTATTTCTTGTAGGAACACTCTTAGCAATATCTTTATAAGGTTCATGATACTTATTCCACTTCTTTTTAGGCACTTCAATATAGGAAGCAAAATCCTTAAAATAAGAAGCAATAGTTTGAGAGTCTAAACCATAAGCATTTTTAATATTTTGAAAGTCATCAGTTCTCATAAAAGATTCAATGCATTCATAATCATAATTTATACCTGACTTTCTACCTTTGTCATTCTCCCAAGCTTCAACATTGTCTTGAATACGGTCTAGAAGGTCCCATTTAGCTTCTTCTTCCATACGAGTGAATGATCCAGCACAAGAAGCATCCAATAAATCCTTGTCATGTAGAGAGAGCCTTGCATAAAAGTTGTTGATAATAATATTGTTGGGGAGCTCATGAACAGGACATTTGAGCATTAGTAACTTCAATCTCCCCCAAGCTTGAGCTGTACTCTCTCCATCAAGAGGCCAAAAGTTGTATATTTGATTCCGATCTTTATGAATCTCACTAGGAGGATAAAACTTTGAATAAAAGAGAGGCACTATTTCCTCCCATTCTAGAGCTTGACCATTCTTCAGCAGCTTATACCATTCCTCAGCTTTTCCTTTCAGTGATAATGAGAATAACTTCTTCTTAACTTGATCTGTAGTAATACCTGCACACTTGAACAACCCGCATAATTCGTGTATAAAGAGTAAATGATCACCGGGATGGACAGTTCCATCCCCAACATAGTAGTTATCCATAACACGATCAATAATTCTTGTAGGTATTTTGAAAACATCATTCTCAACAGGTGGTGGCTTATCTACTACCTTAGCAGTGGTAGTAGCATTACCAAATAAGAAACTCAGCGAATTATCCATAACGAAAATAAAGCAACTAGTAGAAGTAAACAATACTCACAGTAGAAGTTTCCTTTACTAGTTCCACTCTCCAATAGCGCTTCACTCCTGGGCAACGGCGCTAGAAAATAGTCTTGATGACCCACAATTATAGGGGGTGTATCGCAGTATTTTCGATAAGTAAGAGTGTCGAACCCAACAAGGAGCAGAAGGTGCTGGCTAGTGGTATGGATCGGGAATTCTCTGCAAATACTTAGCAAACAGATTTTTAGGGGTTTTCGATAAAGCAAGTAAACAAACTGCGAGTAAATAAAAGACAGTAGGAATAAATGCAGCAAGTGGCCCAATCATTTATGCAGCAAAGGACAAGCCGGTTGTATTACTTAAGATGTCCAAACGTTCTCGAGGACACATGGGAAGACTTTCAAGTGCTTTCGCTTCATATAGTCGATTAATCTTCTTTAGCTTTCTAAGTGTTGTGTGGGTGAACCTGTGCTAATGTACCGCCCCATCCAAGACTAATACATACTTGTGATTATACCCCTTGCAAACATCCGTAAGTACAAGAAAGTAATTAAGGTAGAAACCTAACCACAACTTTAAACTCTAAGACCCTTACGTCCCTTGTGCAATGGTTTCCTAACGGGGGTTCAAGTTTCTGTCACTCCGGCAACCCCTACGATTAGTAGCCAAATACATAATGCATTCCCCTAGGCCCATATAGGTGAAGTGTCATGTAGTCGACGTTCACATGACACCACTAGAAGAAGTACACCACAACTTAAATAACAATCTATTGAATCTTTCTCAATGCAACTCCACTACTAACAACAAGACTTCTCCCATGTCCTCAAGAACAAAACAAACTACTCATAAGACATCATATGGATCATGATCAGAGATGGAATAATGATGTATAGCAATCTGAACATAAACAATAATTCAACGGTTCACTCAATAGCATCAACTACAAAGAGTAATCAACACCGGGAAAGTTTCCCCTATGAACTAATGCAAGATTCAACCAATTGTTACAGCAATATGGAGATGGTGATGAGGGCGCTGATGGTGATGATGGTGGTGGTGGTGATGATGATGATCCTGATGAAGTCCAGCTTGATGGTGGTGTTGATGGCGACAATCTCCCCTCTCCGGGAAGGAATTCCCCTGGTAGAAATCTGTCTGCCGGAGAGATCTTTCTCTCTCGGTGTTTTCCATCCCGCAGAGGCGGCGGAATCTTTCTGTGGTCGCTCCTCAAGTCTCAGGGTTTCGGGAGGATGATATACGCCAGAGGGGAGAGGCTGGAGTGGGCCAGGGCGGCCACATCACCTCCAGGCGCGGCCTAGGCCTGCCCGCGCCATGGGGTGGTGTGGGCCCCCTGTGCCCCATCTCCACTCCATCTTCTGGCATCCTTAGTCTTCTAGAAAAATAGGATTTTCCATATATTTTCCTGGATTTTCTGATCTTCACGAATTTTGCCTCCAAACAGCACCTTTTCCATCAGAATCTTGACTACAGCGGTCCATGCTCCAAATGTCACCAACCATGCAAAAATAGATGAAATAACATAAGTATCACCTCTCAATACAAAATATATCAATGAATAAAAGTGAATTATGACATAGAATAGTGATGCAAAATGGACGTATCAAGAGGGAAACATGGTTTTATGTATCTCAACAATATTAGGTTTCACCTCTTTATGTTGAAAGTCTTGAAATTGCACTTGTTTTGCTTTCCTATGCTTGTTGCTTTCTGCTTTCATGACTTGTTTCTTTACAAGATTCCTATGCATAGGAAGTGGGTTATACTTAAATGTGTTTTGAATTAGCTTCTTGATGCTCTCTTTTACTTCAATTCATATTTCCTATGTGAGCATCTTCTCAAACTATCATGCCTAACTTAAAGGCGTTAAAGAAAAGTACTTATTGGGAGATAATCCAAATTTTTTAGATGAGTCTTGGAAGTTATTACCGATGTAATAACCTCTGTAATAACCGCACCTTATCATTTTTATTTGCTTTTTGTGCCAAGAGTATCCTCTAATGAGAGAGAAGTAATGCTTGGGAAAGTTGCTGTCCCGAAACAGATTTTTGTTCTTTATCATAAACATTCGTGTAAAATCTCTATATGTTGGTTTGAGGCGTAAATTTTTGTACTTCTATCCCAGGTTGTTATCTAACTTTAGTTAGTTCAACACTTTTCGATTTGAGCAACAGAAGGTGTTCTAAAAAATTGGTTTTTACCTGCTGGTCTATTTTGACAGATTCCTGCTATTATTTGCATTTGCTTCTTGTTGATTCCTTTTTGAGTTCTTTTGGGGAATTGAGATTTTTGAGGGAAGTGCTACAGTAGATTTTGTTTTAATGGAAGTTTTATTGGTAATAAAACTGAACCTAAAGACTTATTATCTTGAGTGCACTAATGTTGCTAATAAAGATTGTGTGAAGTTTTGTATGAAGGAAACATTTCAGGTGTATGGAAGGAATGAGATGAAGAATGGACTAAAGCTCAAGCTTAGGGATGCCACACGTGTCACCCCAAGAAATATCCAAAAAGTACAAGCGTCAAAGCTTGGGGATGCCCAAGGAATCCCCTTCTTCATCAATAAAAATCTTAGGTTTCTTCCAAACACTTCATTTTTATTGTTTCATGCATAGTTGTGTTGTTCTTGGAGCGTCTTTTTTTGTTTTTGTTTTATTTTTTCTTTTGCCTAGTTTTCTTAGTTTTCTGAATAAATTGGTTGTACCCCCTCTTTCATACATTGGTTTTCAAATAGTTTGGTTGGATTGGAAAAGAGTAGGAAAGGTTCATGCTTAAGTGGTAAAAGGAGCTTGTTTTTGACTGTGAACTATGCTTTGTCATGCCATTCTTGGTATTGTTTTGGCTTTATGCTTAGTGATTATTGCTGTAGCATGACTTGTTATAAACAATTGAGATTTCTTAATGTGCCTTGAAGAATCATGCATTGTTTTAGCATATTAAAAGCATAGTATTGTGGTATTCTCCTTTGATGCTTTGTTTGGGTTGACTTGGCGCATGCTCACACCATGTTATGACTATCCCAAGTCACCATAGACTTTATGATCCTTTAGTTTTCTACTTGTAATATCACTTTATGCTTTAATCAATGATGTTTTGTCACTTTGCATGATTATGGCCATTATTGCTCTCTTAGTTGGTCGCTCCCAGTCTTTTGCTAGCCTCCATAACCAAGTATGAGTTCCACTCATGCATCCAACTCCTAAAACCAAGTTGTTACAAAGAGTCCACCATACCTACCTATTATCATTTGCTATTCCAAGTATATTCATGTTTTTATCTACCTTCCGAATTAAACTTGTTATGTGAAAATTAGTGATTAAAGCTCTCACAAACTTGGTGGCACACTTTACTTTCTTGCATTTAATAAACTTGAACCATTGTGTCCATCTTTGTTGTGTATATGCTTGCACTTTATAAGTTGAAATTAGCAGAACCATGTATCATGGGGAACGTTTTCAACATTGCACTTGTACATTGCACCCCATTGATATCATGTTCTTTTGCTTATGGATCCCGACGGTGTGAAATAAAAGTGGAACTTGTAAGATCATGGAGTTTGTATGTGTGTTAGAGAAACGCCTGGGCCGCTAGCCTAAGCCATGCCTAATCATGGTGGAAACTTTCAGCATAACCATCATGAGCACTCTATGAAGCATCCTCAATAAAAACCTATGCAAATAGCAAATAAAAAGATCGCTGAGATGCTCATTGTCTACTTGCCTTGTCATTTTGATTATGGGATAGCTCCTGTATCATGTGCAAGGGGTACCCCGTCTGCGGTTCTCTATGATACATATGTACTTACAATGACAAGAGCTTACTTGTGACTAAAGTTGAGTAGCACAAGGTTCGGTCTTTGTAAGTAAGGGGCATGAGATTTTGGCTTATAACCCTTCAAGCATATCCTCTTAGTTGTGTCACTTTAACCTTAATCACTTCAAGATGCTTATGATAGGGCCAATGACAGCTGAAAGCTAATAAGTACCATAATTTTTGGAAGCTCTTTATGAAACTTGAATCCCTGCTTCCTTCTATGAAGGCCTTTCTTTTACTTTTATGTTGAGTCTCCATCTTCTATCTTTATGCACCTATTAAGAGAGCATAGTGGCCATTCTTAGTTTAATGTGCATTGTCCCAAGACTTGTTGATTGATGCATAACTTTGATATTGCTTGTTCTTAAACTTTTTGTATCTAGTCACCCTTATGAACTTTTAAGGTGTCCTATGCATTTATGTTTTGCTACACTGTGAGGGACAAGCTAAATGCCACTACGCTATGTTTTCTTTATGTGAAACAAACAAACGTCTTGCAAAACATTGTTATTCATGAATCTTTTGTTTCTGCCTTTTCATGTTACAACATAGTGGCAATGTCTTATTGTTAGAACTATATCTTTCATGCTATGTTGAAGTAATTTGATCCCAGCTATCAATGTTTTACAAATACGTTGATCAAGTTTATGATGGTGCATGGCACATCAAAAATTATTGTTTCTTTTTATCACTTACCTACTCGAGGATGAGCAGGAGTTAAGCTTGGGGATGTTGATACGTTGCTAACGTATCTATAATTTTTGATGTTCCATACTTGGTTTATATCTACTTTCTTATGTTGTTCCAACTTTGGAGTATTTTTATACACTTTCTTGGACTAACCTATTAACAAGATGCCACAATGCCAGTTGCCTGTTTTCTGCTGTATTTGGTTCCAAAAAGTTAGAAAATGAATATTCTCGGAATTGGACGGGACAAAAGCCAAAGTCAATATTTCACCGAGGGGAACACGGAGCCAGAAGACGAGATAGAGAGGGGCTAGGGGCTGCCACACCATGTGGTGGCGCAGGCTTGCCCTGACCGCGCCACCAGGTGGTGTGGGCTAGCCCTGGCCGCGCCACCAGGTGGTGTAGGCCCCTGGTCCACCCACCGACCTTTCCCTTTCGCCTATAAGAAGCCTCCGATGCAAAAACCCTAAATCGTCAAGCCTCCAGCCACGAAAAGTTCCGCAGCGCCGCCGCCACCGAGGGGGAGATTCGGGGGACAGAAAGTCTCTGTTCCGGCACCCTGCCGGGACGGGGAAGTGCCCCTGGAGCCATCTCCATCGACTCCACCGCCATCTCCATCGCCATTGCTGATTCCCATGATGACGAGGGAGTAGTTCTCTCTCGAGGCTAAGGGTTCTACCGGTAGCTATGTGTTCATCTCTCTCTCTATGCATGATCATATTGTGATCATGAGCTTTGTAATCAAGTAGATCTACCTTGCTACTCAAGTGCTTTATTAGATCTCTGCTCTCCCCATGTGTGTGAAAGTGACAACATGCACACCATGGTGGCACTTAGGCTAGAGATTACAAATACTTGTTATGAGTTATATTTGGAGTTGGATGTCTCTATGAAATTGTGGTGTTTGTTGAAACCATCTACTGCTCAAGGTGATAGTGTGGGGTTATCTAGATGGGAAAGGCTTACTTTGAGGTGTGTTGTTATAGCCCTACCATGGATTAGAGTGTCCAACCGGAGAGTAGTTCAGAGTAGTATCATGAAGAGAGGATATTTATATGAGAGTGTTCACTAGCGAAAGTATGATCCCTAAGCCTTGTTTCTAAGCATTGAAACACATTTTGCAACTTGATCTGTTACATGTTTGCTTGCTTCCATCTTTATTTCAGTTTGCCTTTAGTCTCTTCCACGCTATCAAGCTATTTTCTGGCACCGTTGTCTTATATCCATACCACTTGTATTTCACTATCTCTTCACCAAACTAGTGCACCTATACACCTGACAAGTGTATTGGGTGTGTTGGGGACACAAGAGACTTCTAGTATCTTGATTACATGGTTGCTTGAGAGGGATACCTTTGACCACTTCCTCCCTGATTTTGATAAACCTTGGGTGATCCACTTAAGGGAAAACTTACTACTGTTCTACAAACCTCTGCACTTGGAGGCCTGGCAACTGTCTACAAGAATAGAAGTGCATAGACATCAAAACCCTAATGAATCGAGCCTCCAGCCACGAAAAGTTCCGCAGCGCCGCCGCCACCAAAGGAGAGATTCGAGGGACAAAAGTCCCTATTCCGGCACCCTGCCGGGACGGGGAAGTGCCCCCGGAGCCATCTCCATCGATCTCCACCACCATCTCCATCGCCGTTGCTAATTCCCATGATGATGAGGGAGTAGATCTTCCTCGAGGCTAAGGGTTCTATCGGTAGCTATGTGTTCATCTCTCTCCCTCTATGCATGATCATATTGTGATCATGAGCTTTGTAATCAAGTAGATCTACCTTGCTACTCAAGTGCTTTATTAGATCTCTGCTCTCCCCATGTGTGTGAAAGTGACAGCGTGCACACCATGGTGGCACTTAGGCTAGAGATTAGAAATACTTGTTATGAGTTATATTTGGAGTTGGATGTCTCTATGAAATTGTGGTGTTTGTTGAAACCATCGACTGCTCAAGGTGATAGTGTGGGGTTATCTAGATGGGAAAGGCTTACTTTGAGGTGTGTTGTTATAGCCCTACCATGGATTAGAGTGTCCAACCGGAGAGTAGTTCAGAGTAGTATCATGAAGAGAGGATATTTATATGAGAGTGTTCACTAGCGAAAGTATGATCCCTAAGCCTTGTTTCTAAGCATTGAAACACATTTTGCAACTTGATCTGTTACATGTTTGCTTGCTTCCATCTTTATTTCAGTTTGCCTTTAGTCTCTTCCACGCTATCAAGCTATTTTCTGGCACCGTTGTCTTATATCCATACCACTTGTATTTCACTATCTCTTCACCAAACTAGTGCACCTATACACCTGACAAGTGTATTGGGTGTGTTGGGGACACAAGAGACTTCTAGTATCTTGATTACATGGTTGCTTGAGAGGGATACCTTTGACCACTTCCTCCCTGATTTTGATAAACCTTGGGTGATCCACTTAAGGGAAAACTTACTACTGTTCTACAAACCTCTGCACTTGGAGGCCTGACAACTATCTACAAGAATAGAAGTGCATAGACATCAAAACCCTAATGAATCGAGCCTCCAGCCACGAAAAGTTCCGCAGCGCCGCCGCCACCAAAGGAGAGATTCGAGGGACAAAAGTCCCTATTCCGGCACCCTGCCGGGACGGGGAAGTGCCCCCTGAGCCATCTCCATCGATCTCCACCACCATCTACATCGCCGTTGCTAATTCCCATGATGATGAGGGAGTAGATCTTCCTCGAGGCTAAGGGTTCTACCGGTAGCTATGTGTTCATCTCTCTCTCTCTATGCATGATTATATTGTGATCATGAGCTTTGTAATCAAGTAGATCTACCTTGCTACTCAAGTGCTTTAATAGATCTCTGGCTCTCCCCATGTGTGTGAAAGTGACAGCGTGCACACCATGGTGGCGCTTAGGCTAGAGATTACAAATACTTGTTATGATTTATATTTGGAGTTGGATGTCTCTATGAAATTGTGGTGTTTGTTGGAACCATCTAGTGCTCAAGGTGACAGTGTGGGGTTATCTAGATGGGGAAAGCAAAATTTGAGGAGTGCTGTTATAGCCCTACCATGGATTAGAGTGTCCAACCAAAGAGTAGTTCAGAGTAGTATCATGAAGAGAAGATATTTATATGAGAGTGTTCACTAGCGAAAGTATGATCCCTAGGCCTTGTTTCTAAGCACTGAAACACTATTTGCAACTAGATCTGTTATATGTTTGCTTGCTTCCATCTTTATTTTAGTTTGCCTTTAGTCTCTTCCACGCCATCAAAGCTATTTTCTGGCACCGTTACCACTTATAATTATCTATACCACTTGTATTTCACTATCTCTTCACCAAACTAGTGCACCTATACACCTGACAAGTGTATTGGGTGTGTTGGGGAATGACGAGACTTCTTGTATCTTGATTGTAGGGTTGCTTGAGAGGGATACCTTTGACCACTTCCTCCCTAAGTTCGATAAACCTTGGGTGATCCACTTAAGGGAAAATTGCTGCTGTTCTACAAACCTCTGCACTTGGAGGCCCAACAACTGTCTACAAGAATAGAAGTGTGTAGACATCAAGAGACATTTTGTCTCGTAGCGAAGCTTAAGTCTATTCGGGTTTTACTAGCAGTTACTGAACATTTTGATTACGAAATATGGCAGATGGATGTAAGAACCACATTCCTAAATGGCAACATTGAGGAAGAGTTGTATATGATGCAACCAAAAGGTTTTATAGATCCAAAGGATGTTGGAAAAGTATGCAAACTTCAGCTTTCCATTTATGGACTGAAGCAAGCATCTCAGAGCTGGAATCTTCGATTTTATCAGGTTATCAAAGGTCTTAGATTTTTCCAAAATGAAGAAGAATCTTGCATCTATAAGAAAGTGAGTGGGATATCAGTGACATTCCTAGTGCTATATGTGGATGACATATTACTAATAGGGAAATGATGTGAAACTTCTGAATAGCATAAAAGATTATTTAAACAGTATTCTCTATGAAGGACATGGGTGAAGCTGCATATATACTAGGCATTAAGATCTATAGAGATAGATTGAAGCGCTTACTAGCACTAGATCAGAGCACTTATCTAGAGAAAGTACTGAAACAGTTCATAATAGATGGTGCAAAGAAAGGTTTTCTGCCCATCGTAAAAGGTAAACCGTTGAGTGCAACTCAACACCTAGAAATGGTACAAGATAAGGATACAATGAAAGGCATACCCTATGCATCTGCCACTGTTTCCATCATGTATGCTATGCTGAGCACTTAAACGGATGTGGCCCTGGATCTTAGTTTGACGAGCCATTTCCAAAGTAACCCTGCAATGGTACATTGGACCGCAGTTAAGAACATCCTCAAGTATCCGAGAAGAACTAAGGATATGGTTCTTGTCTTTGGAGGACATGATGAGAACTTGCCATAACTGGTTACGTGGATGCAAGCTTCTACCACTACAAGAAAAGTTTCCTTCCGCAATGACTTGTCTCGACGATCATCGTAGAAGGCGCGTCTTCCGCAACGAAATTCTCGGCTCGGCTGTGGCCGATGGAATTTTTTTCCGGTTTCACAGCCCTCTACTACGACAGATCTGCTAAAAACATCGAGGAAGCTCGGCCAGTGCGTGGCAAAAGCAAGATTTTCGTTTCCTCGCGCGATGTTGACTCGCCAAAGTCTTTTGAGGCGTGTGGGTCCCGGACGTCAGTGTCTCTAGCGGACCATACTTTTTGGTCGCGCCTCCCTGATTTGAACTTGATAACGTTGCTCGATGCTTCTGCCATTTAGTCAGGCTGCTAGGTCCCACATGTCAGCCTCTCATTAGAAGGATCGTGTGTATGATGGAATTTTTTTTCCTTCGCTCACGCTACCCTGTTACGAAGTTGATAGCATTGCTCGATGCATGTACCGTTTAATCAACCTCCTGGGACCCACATGTCATCCTCTCATTAGAAGAAACGTGTGTATGATGGAGTTTTTTCCTTCGCTGGTGCTACCCCGTTCCGAAGTTGATAGCGCTGCTCGATGCATCTACCGTTTAACCAACCTCCTGAGCCCCACATGTCATCCTCTCATTAGAAGAAACATGTGTATGATGGATTTTTTCCTTCCCTCGCGCTACCCTGTTCTGAACTTGATAGCGTTGTTCGATGCATCTACCGTTTAATCACGATGATGGGCCCCACATGTCATCCTCTCCTTAGAAGAAACATGTGTATGATGGATTTTTTACCCTCTGTCGTGCCTTCATGTTCCGAACTTGATAGCGTTACTCGCTGCATCAGCCATTTATTCAGGACGGTGGGTCCCTTATGTCAGTCTCACATTAGAAGAATCGTGGGTATGATGGAATTTTTTTCTTCTCTAGCTCTACCCTGTTCCGAACTAAATAGCGTTGCTCGACGAATCTGCCCTTTGCTCACGCAGCTGGGTCCCCCATTTCAGCCTCTCATTACAAGAAACATGTACATGCTGAACTTTTTTCTCGCTCGTGCCTCCCTGTTTCGAACTGGCTACGTTGCTCGATGCAACATCTATATAAGGTCGTGCTGTTGGGTCCCATATATCAGCCTCTCTGTAAATGAAATATGCGTATGATGGACTTTTTTGGCCATGTCCGCTGTTTTGACCTTGGCAACTTGCTGGTCCTAGATGTCAACCACCTCTGTGCAGGAAACGTGTCTAAGCTGGGTCCCAGCTGATAGCCTCTATTTGAAAGAAACATGTATATGTTGGACTATTTTTTTGAGTCCCAGATGTCAGCCTCACAGTACAAAAAATGCTCATAAAGGCCGAATTAAAAAGATTTTGGGCTAACTCGGGGCAGATGCCCTATTCGTCATGGCTTATATTCCATGGGCTCACTCCTAAATTGAATGGGCTATGGTCGGTGACCACAAGAGCATGAAAAGGCCGAATTAGAAGGTATTGGGCTATGCTTGGGGCTGATAGGCTAATTTCATGGGCTATGCTTGGGCCTGCTGGGTCCGACATGTCAGCTTCTATGTAAGTGCAACATGTGTATGATGGACTTTTTCCAGCCGCGTCCGCGGTTTTCACCGTGGCAGCCGTGTATGGACTTATTGCTGGGGCCCTTATGTCAGCCTCTTAGGCATGTTCTGGCTTGTGGGTCCTCGATGCAGCCTTGTATATTCTGTCTGGTGGGTCCCCGATGCGAGCCTCTCTATACAAGTATTTAAACTTTTTTTTCGAACCCACCCTCAAAACAAACTCCAGGGACGCTGCATGCTAGTGGGTCCGTGATGTCAGCCTCTCTGTAATGCCATATTGCTAGAAGAAAAATATGTAAACCCAAGACACGATTCGAACAAAAGACCTTCAAATCAAATAAACGTAAACTGAGTGTGTTGCCACTACAACAAAGATATTTATAGACTAAATATCATTAAAATTTTATGAGTACTACAATTTATGTATTAGTCTTGTTAAAAAATTTGTGTGTCTATGTTTATCTCTTTTAAAATATAAAAGGGAAGTGCTCCTGCCATCAATTTATAAAATGCCACATAATGGAGTATTTTCTTAAAAACATGGGTAGGCAGAGTTATTATTTTGAGAGGTGGGGGGCAATGCCCAAAAGGCCGAATTAAAAAGAGTTAGGCTATTCTACATAGGCTTCTCTACATGGGTTATACTCCGTAGGCTATGCTCCATGGGCTTCATTCTCAAATTTTAGTGGGTTGTGCTCAGCAGTCCCCTGACCCCTAAAAGGCCGAATTAATATGATCTCGGCTATGCTCCATGGGCTCCTTTCTCAAATTTCACTAGGCCGTGGTCAGCAGTCCCTTGACCCCGAAAAGACCGAATAAAATGTTCTGGGCTAAAGAGGGGCTGAATGAGCTACTAGATTTCTTCTCCTGGTTAATAAAAATTGCATTGTGATGTTCTCGGCTGGATTCGAAACAAAGACCTCAGAGAGGTAGGGGAAAGCGATAATTCTTTTTGGCAGCTATTCATGTCAAAATTCAGTAGTACAGAATAAGCTAGAAAAATTATCAACAGATTCGAAGTTCATATTCAGGAGCACTTGACCAATTCAGCAGCTTTTCAAAAGTGACCAATTCAGCAATACAGACAATGAAATACAATAGAAGTACAGAGAGAACAACTTTTTTTTCAGCTCTAAAAACCTTGTCACACGATCAGTTTGTCCTTTTCACCAAACACACTCAACCATTGGAGCGCAAAACTAACGATCAAGTCTGCTTTGAGTACCTTCTTCTCACATCAATGCATGTGTGACCCTCGTATACAACCCAAAATGCCCAAGTCTCATCTAGATTGTGACAGACCATGTTTCAAAAGAAAAGCAAGACTTTCTACTGCCCTTGATTTAAACAAGTACCAGTACATCAGTATTAGTTCCACAAAATGCTTTAGTAATAGTAACAACAGAACATTTGAGAGATTCAGTAGCTTTCCTGCTTGAAATTCAATAGCAGTACAGAGATAATAAGTTCTTGTTCCATCTCAAAAAACCTTGGCGCATGATCAGTTTGCCCTATTCTCCGAATAGGCTCAATCATAGGAGCAAGCAAAACTGATGATCATGTCTGCTTTTGTGCGAATACGACCTCATTTCGTTAATGCCTGTGTGACCCCCCATTTGCAACCCAAAATGCCCAAGACTCATCTCGATAATTGTGACAATGCTAGGTTTCAAAAGAAAAGCAAGAAAATCTACTGCACTTAATCTAAACAAGTAACAGTACATCACTATTAGTTCAACAAAATACTTTGGTAATAGCAACGACAGAACAAAGGCAAAGCAAGATCATCTCCTGCCCTTGACCTAAACAAGTACTACCAGTATATAGTAGTACAAAGTACTCCGTAGTACAAGAACTAGTACTATACTAGTACAACTATGCATCCAAAATCTACCCTCCAATACACAGAGATCCCTAAGCGGGTTAAATAAATATTCTGTCAATTGGGGATTCTCCTCCATGATTGATGCATATTGAGTAATGCAGGCCGGTAATATGAGATGGTTCACTGCAGAACATAAAGGAATGTTTTTTCCTCCGGATGATGCTCGACACCTCCTAGCTCCTAGGCGTGGAGGAATTGCAGATTGTACAGGCCCAAAACCCCAGCTCTATTGTCGAGTAATAGCCAGTGATTAGCACATTGTACAAGGGCGACGACCATGAGTTCGGCCTGATGCACATGGCGGATCTGCTAATGTCACCAGACTCGCGCATGTGGAATAGCAGAGCAAACACCGTACCATCATCCCTTGATCCGGTCTTCTATACTCTCGATGAGCGTGGTGCCAACAACGGTTGAGAGATGTACCTGGAGTTTCTAAAGGAAGTAAGTTTCAGCGGACTAAATTGCAGCATGCTAAATATTATAAGAAAAAAATGATAAAGTAAATATGAGTAACCTGACTGCGATAAAACATACGTAGAACTCCCTCTGTTTCAAATATAAGATGTTTTAGCTTTTGTGAAACGAGTGTATCTAGACCCTTTTTAGTATATGGGTTCACTCCAAACTACACACTAAAAAGAGTCTAGATAAACTCGTTTCACAAAAGATGAAACATCTTTATATTTTTTGAAATGGAGGGAGTAGATACGGAGTACATGTGCAAGGCCATTGTTTCAAAGGAAAAGCTACTTGATCTAAGAAAGTAGTGCTAGGTCCCAGTACATAGAGCCATGTTTGAAAGGAAATGCTCGACCATTGGAGCATGATAAACTGACGATCAATGCTTGTGTGACCTCCATATGGAACCCAAAATGCCCAAGTCTCATCTAGATTGCGACAAGGCCATGTTTCAAAATAAAAATAAGACTATCTACTGCCCTTGATTTAAACAAGTACAGTACATCAGTATCAGTTCCACAAAATGTTTTAGTAATAGCAACGACAGAACATTTGAGAGATTCAGTAGCTTTCCTGCTTGAAATTCAATAGCAGTACAGAGAGAATCAGTTCTTGTTCCAGCTCAAAAAACAGACTCGATCATTGGAGCAAGCAAAACTGGCAATCAAGTGACAATGCCTGTTTGACCCCCATATACAACCCAAAATGCCAAAGACTCATCTAGATAATTGTGACAATGCTAACTTTGAAAAGAAAAGCAAGACAAACCGCTGCACTTGATCTAAACAAGTAACAGTACATCACTATTAGTTAAACAAAATATTTAAGTAATAGCGACGATAGAATAAAGGCAAAGCAAGACCATCTCCTGTCCTTAGCCTAAACAAGTACTACCAGTACCCTTATATAGTAGTACAAAATAGTCCAAAGTACAAGAACTAGTGCTATACTAGTACCACTCTGCATCCAAAATCCAACCTCCAGTACGAGTACGTCCGTGGTATGTAGTGAAAGTGGGATAAAAAAATCCGAGGTAGTAGAATGGTCAATTTGGAATTCTCCCTCGCGATGGATGCATATTGAGTAATACAGGCACTGGGTCTGAGAAGTTTGAAGGTACACCACCATGGAATGCTTTTCCTTCTGCATGATGCCAGGCACCGCCCTGCTCCCACGAGTGAAGGAATTGCATACTTCACCCTCCCAAAACCCAACCTCTGGTGACGGGTGATAGATGGTGAACTGCACAATGTACAAGGGCGACGAGCACCTGTCCGTCCTAATGCACACGACAAATACGATGATGTCGCCCCACTCGAGCATGTCAAATAGCACAGCGAATGATGGCTCTGAAATATAGCCATCAATGTCCACATTTAAACAGGATATTATTCATATTCTTAATGAAATATCTCTCTAAACCCTGCCACTAATGCTAATATTCAGAGGGGTATGCAATCCTTTTTTTGTATTTTTCTTACGCACATAACATCGTTTAAAGGAGAGAATCACTACATTAAAGTCAAAGATACGAGATTTCCAATAACCAGTAGAAATCAGGAGCCGAACAATGGTGGCAGGCGCTTTAACGACCAACTATACATCCGGAGCAAAAATTACGACCGTATAGCTCCGGTCGTATAGTTGGTGCCACCACCGTTAGGTCAAACAGAACAAATTTCATGAAGGGACCCCTATATAAAGAAGCCTCCGGCGAGAAGAAAACAAGCCAGACCTCGCCAAAAAGTCTCTGCCACAGATCTCTAGCCGCCTCCAGATGTCCAAACCCTTCTCCATCTCAATAGCCATATTCCAGCACTTGTAATAGTAGATCTCTTCTCCGATTGGTGACATTGTAAGACTATTACTATCAATCTTATGATTTTCATTACAATCTTTGTGATTGTTGATCTCATCTCTATGTGTGAGTAACTCTCCTTGGGCTAAGGGCTTTGGCCTAGCCATGTAGCAATTGTGCATGTGATTTATCATAGATGGGATCGTGTATTAGTTTGTATGACATTATGATTATTGTATCCTCTCTTGCCTCAATCTAAAGACTTGTGAGCTACCCAAGACCCCGAGGGTTGAGCCAGGTATAGGGAGTATGAGTGATGACTGATCTGCAGGTTGGGAACCCTAGTGACAGAAGGGGTAATACGGCTGTATGTGAGGGATTTGCTTGGGATTAATGGTGACATCACTATGCATATCATTAGTTCTCTTTCTTCTATGGATGAGACTAGTAGGTTATTGCTATAAGCGATTGCGGAGGCAACAGAAATTATGGATGCCCTGTCCACATATAATTTATCTTGCTCTAACAAGTACACGGATACTTTATTTGTATCTTTTATATCCATTAGATGTTTTGCACAACTATAGGTGAAACCGAACGCCGTAGGCCCTCTCTCTCTCCATCATCGACAACAAAAAATGCAAGATATTGGTCCGATAAAAGCACAAAAGGAATTCTAAAACTCCCGAAGGGCCATTAAAGTAACTTCACTACGCATTCGCTTCCCGAAGATTCGATAACCTAGGTCTACTAGGGAAAAAGAAGCTGTACTACATCCGTAATCCGGATCGAAGGTATCAACCCTTTTTCTGGCGCCGTTGCCGAGGAAGCAATAGCTACCCTGGTGAGGTTATTAGGAACCTTGCTAGCTTTAATTCTTGTTTTTAATTTTGTTAGTTCGCTTTCAGTCTTTATTTGATAAACCAAAAAAAATTAGTTAGTCTTTAGATTCTTGCTTTTATTGTTATAATTTTTAATCTAAGAAAACCCAAAAACATAGTAAGTATGGCTGAAAAGAAGTTTGGGGAGTTTGCTACTCCCAATGATGATTATTTGCGTACTCCTATTACTCAGCCAGCAATCGCTGCTGATGACTATGAAATTAAGCCCCATTACTTAAGTTTGGTTCAACAGAATCAATTTGGAGGCTCTACTATTGAAGATCCTGGTATGCACTTAAATACTTTCACTAAAATATGTGATATGATACGTATAAAAGACGTTGACCCTGATGCGGTCAAATTGCGTCTATTTCCTTTCTCTCTAAGAGGGAGAGCTAAAGAATGGTCGCTATCTTTGCCTAAAAATACTATTATGTCAAAATTCTGGTAAGTGAAGGTAATGATGAAGCCATGTATCAACACTTTGTTGATCAAGTAGCAATTAAGGTATGCGAGCTTGAAGAGGAATACAAGAAAATCGCTGAAAAGGTACCTGTTGAACTAGATGACATATTTGAGCCTACTATTAAGATAAAGATTGGAACCAATGAGATAGCTGCACTTTGTAATCTAGGTGCAAGCATCTCAACAAATCCAAAGAGTCTTTTTAACAAGTTAAATCTTGGCTCCTTTGAAATTACTGAACTAAAATTGCATATAGAAAATTCTACCTACAAACAAGCTGTAGGAATTAAGGAGAACACTTTAGTTTACATCAAAGGCTGTCCTGCTCTAATTGACTTCGTTATTGTTGACATGCCTAAAGATATTGTTGCTCCTATTATACTAGGTTGTCCTTTCTTAAGAACTATAAAGGCTTTAATTAACCTTCATGAAGGGAACATGAAGTTGCAATTGCCTTCGCGATATCCTTTTGTTATCCATTTCCCCAGGAAAAAGAAAGCCAAACATGATGAGAAGGAGGCCATCACTTTGAAGGCCAATTACTTTGGAGTGGGTGTTCCACTCATCTGGCCCAAGTGAGTATCACTAAGGTCAAGCTATTAACCATAAAAGAGCACTCCATGGGAAAACTCCATTCGAGGAGAAGAAGTTCAGTAGTACTCGAAATTCTGCTTTATTAATGCTATTGTTGGTCGACAATATTTACTGTCAATTTTTTGTCAAAAAACAAGGTATATCACTAAGTTACAAGAAAAGAAATAGTTTATGAAGAAACATATTTTTTTGATGCATACAGAGAGTTTTAACGATCAACTATATGGCGAGAATACAAATTCCGGCCATATAGTTCCGGTCGTATAGATATCTTTGCCATCGAATTTTTTCTACAATATGTACTGGGAGTTTAACGACCAACTATACGGCGAGAATACAAATTCTGGCTGTATAGTTCCGATAATATAGATATCAATGCCTCCGTACAATGTTTTTCATATGTACTGAGAGTTTAACGACCAACTATACGGCAGGAATAGAAAAAATCTGGCCGTATAGTTCCGATCGTATAGATATCGATGCCTTTGCAAATTTTCTTTTGCAGGGACAGACAGTTTAACGACCAACTATACGATCGGAGCATTTTGTTCCACCCATATATTTGTGTCCGTATAGCTACACCGCCAGGAGGAAACCCTAATATTTTTATAGAACACCAACTATACGGCAGGAACACATGTTCCACCCGTATAGTTGCGCCCGACCACAAAATCGCATGGGAAGGTACTCCCAACTCCAAAATTTCAATCCTTTTTCTTTCTTCTACCTCCAAACTCTCTCAAAACCTCAAGGGATCTCCATCTCTACTTACCTTCATTCGATTTCCTCGCACACTAGTGATCTATGGTATGTTTCTCCCCTGACTTCAGTTACTTTTTGCAAATTCATCTTTGATCTATTGTCATTGTGAATCTAGGGTGAGACCTACTATGAACTAATTGCCATGATTTTCTTGCCTAGATTATTATTTTGAGGAGAATTCTTTAGTGTGCTATGATGAGGAATATGATGCACTAAGTATTGTTGGATCAAAAAGTTTTATTTTTGCCTTTCTTCAATGTTTTAGATGATGAACACAAGGATCCAAACTCATGATCGTGCCACCGCTAGCGCTTCTCGGGCTGTCGCTCCGGAACGCATGGGGATACGGTTCAGGGATGAGACCTATCGTGATCGCTTCAACAGGATCAAGAACCGCGAAGTGAAGGGCACCAAGTGGGATTGCCCCATCATATTGAACCAACTTAGTATTTCTAATGACTTTCATTTACTTTTCAATAGAGCTGGCCTGCATAACTTTGTGTACAATGATGTACCTACTTATCGCCGCTTAACCATTGAATTCCTAAGTTCGTTGCAAAGCACCGTTAAACAATGGCAAGGAGAGGATACTATTGCTTTCTGTCTGATGAACAACAACTACACTTTAACATTAGATGAATGGTGTGCATATTTTAATTTTCCATAGAATGATATTCATGCTTTACGCGCATCCTTTACTGGCTTAAGTCCTTCCCCGATCAATACTATAATGGAATGAGTTTCACTAGTAGAGTGAACATGGGGAAGAATATTCATTATCCTGCAATTTGCTATTTGTTCTATGTTATTGCTAGCACCTTGCAGGCATGTAATGAGTTCACGAGACTCAACGAGGACGACATCCCAGTCCTTGTAAAGGCTGCTTACATCAATTGCAACCTGTCACTCAACTTGGGCACCATCCTTGTGCGCCAACTGGAGAACCAAGCCTCCCAAAGCCACGAGCCAATCACAGGAGGAGGCGTCATCACCGTGCTTGCCGCTGCCCTAGACATCGATCTAGGTGAGTTGCAACCCGTACTAGGTGAGACACATGTTGGTTTCTCCACCGTGAGGGCCTGTGGAAGGCTCACTAGGAGAGGAGGTTATTATTACCTACATATTGCTGGAGTTAGGCGTATCTACCCCGCTCCTATGCCTAATGGTCTTTTCTCTATCGAGGAAGGACGTTTGCTATATAATTCGCAGGATGAGCAACACCAACCCGAGGAAGAGATTCCTGAAGAGGATGAGGACCAAGAGGAGGAGAAAGAAGTTCCTTATCAAGAGGAGCAGCCACAAACCCGGTTCACCACATACCAAGATTTCCAAGGACTTGGAGGGACTATGGAGAGGATGCAAAGCCTCTCTTTGAACCTCCGAGAATCAACAAGTAACCTCTCAACTCAATTTGTGAATTGGAGTAACAACTTTTTCCCACCACCACAATGATTTGAAGGGCTTGCAAAAGTCTAAGCTTGGTAAAGTTGAAATGGATCGTATGGGCACCTAGAGGGGGGGGGGGTGAATAGGTACTACTTCAAATTTTAATGCGTTTTCAATTTTAGGCTTGACACGAAAGGTAAATTCTCTAGATATACTACTATGGAGAATTTCCCTATATGCAAACCTAACTACTAGCGACTAAGGCGAGTGAGATAGAGGAACGAGTAAACCGTAGTGGAGAACGCGGAGACACATGATTTGTTTTACCGTAGTTCCTTCCTTGTTAAGGGAAGTACATCTGCGTTGGAGGGGTGGGCGGTACTAAGACCACCATGCCACAATAGGCCTCACCCTGTTCTCCGATGGATCCCGCCACCAGAGGCCTGATCCACCTTTCCACTATAGGAACCCTTCGAGGCAGGAACCGACGCCTTTACACAACTAGCGAGGCACAAATCCACAACCAAATTGGAGGCTCCCGTAATAACAACAAGCTGCCACAAGAACAATAGTTATCAATAACAAAACACAAGATCTAGATATTAACGAGAATACTAGATAGGCCATTTCTCCAAATGAATGGAGAGGAGTTGATGCGCTTGATTCGTGATGACGATGTATGATTTATCCTCCTTCAATTCCCCCAAAGCTCGAAGCCTTCGGGTGGTTGAAGTGGGAGATCTAGAGAGAGAGCTCTTGCAACAGATTTGATCTTTATCGAATGAACCAAGTGTTCTGACCGAAGGGGATGATGGGGCTTTTATACCCCCTGTCCCAACTGAGCCGTTGGAGCCATTGGGGGCCGGATTATCCGACCTAAGTGAGGGCTGGATTATCCAGCCTAGGGAATACTCTGCTCCAGACTATTCGGCAAATAATCCGCCTTCGAACAGAAGCTCGCGCAGATGCTCCCTTGCGCGATTTCCCTAGGGCCAGATTATCCGACCCTAAAGGAACGCCGGATTATCCGGTTCGGGGAGAAAATCCTCCCTAGCACCGGACTATCCAGGGGAAAATCCGCCCCTAGACAGAAGCTTGCGCGTGTCCAACCCTGGCCAAGATTGTCAGGCCGGATTATCCAGCCCTTGATGGGGGCGGATAATCCGGCCCCCAAACATCCAAAACACTTTCCTGCAACACTTACTACACATTAGAAACTCCACAGTATTATTATCTAACACACAAAACACAGTGAACCATGAAATGTTCTTCCAATCTCCCCCTTTTTGGTGTTAGATGACAATACTAGGATTTGCAAGATAGCTCACATGATGAACATCATTAAAACACATGAAAGAGACTCCCCTGAATGTGTGTATACTAAAAATTTGCATTTGAATACAAATGCACACAAATGGGTACGCGTATATTTCATTGGAATATGAACAACATAATCATACCACCGAGAGAGAGAGGCGTCCTCAACATAGCAAGAATACCCAATGTGATAACCATTATAAACGCCTTCCTTGAGATAGATATCCAATATTATAGAATATGATAGATGAATCCATAGGAGTAATCCATGAGATAAATCCAGAGCCACACAACCACATAGTCTCATGCAAAGCAAAACACAAATGAAGGTTTAACGCTAAATGGGCACAAGCAAAAAATGACCGAAAAGATAAAGTGCAAATGCTTGCACCCGATCCATGCAAATCCACGGAGACCTAATAGAACTACTTCTCCCCCTTTGGCATCGAGATGCCAAAAAGGAAGAAGAGCGATGCTAACGTCCCAAGGGATCACTCGTATTTATCATCTTCATCCTCGTCTCCGTCCTCGTCCTCATCCTCAAGCTCCTCGATGTCATCCTCCTCATCTTCAGCAGTGGCCGCAGAAGGAAACAGGTGACGCTCAATCTCACCATAGTTGAGCCCAGAAGTAGAATTCCACCGAGCATATGGTGTGGGAGTAGTAGAAGAATTCCTGCTCAGCCATGCAGTCAGCCTCTTTCTTCCTTCTCCTTAGTTCAACCTCGTCCACAATACGACCCTCACCGTCTTTCCTGAAATAGAGACCACGAGGATGGCGCTTGTAGGTCTTGGGGACACTGGAACCACCTGTGAAACGAGAAATATGGATAGCATGGGGATAAGCACACACACACAAGCCCAAGAGAGAACGTAGAAATAGTAGGCAAACAGTACATAGTCCAATCATACACAATGCATAAAATCCATTCGAAACTGAAGCAGTTTTTACTCTGTCAAGCCGGATTATCCGGCCTGGCCAGGGGTGGATAATCTGGCCCTCGCAGAAAATTTCAGAATCTCCTAGATTGGATGCAAAAACATAGATTGGGCTTAGGTACTACAAGACTACAATATCTACACGAAACAACATCCTTCTAGACAACGTTCCACCCAACAAGTGACACATCAAGCCAAAGATGGGGAGAGAGGGAGTTACCCTCACTCATTGGAGGAAGAACGCGGAGGAGAAGGTACCCGGAGGTGCGGAGAAGAAGATCCAGGGAGGCTCGGAGAATCTGGCGGACGGAGAGGCTCCGGGGAGGGTGGGGCAGCATGCGGCGTCTGGGGAGATGGAGGGGGTCGGGGAGAAGTGCTGCTTGATATGAGCCCTCCCCCCCGACCCCAGCCCTTAAAGACTGCAGCCGCCAGGGCCGGATTATTCGGCCTACACTTGGGCCGGATTATCCAGCCTTAAATCTGAAATTTTGTTATACACAGATTCAGGCCCGCGCGTCCCCAAACAGAAACCCCCACAAGGTGAATAAAGGACTTGTGTGCTAGAATAGATGGCTTAGGGGGTAGGGAGAGGCTTGGGATTAGAGAGCCAAACTGAGATGGTACTACACACTCAAAATTGCAAGAATAAAATCAACCAAAGGCCAAAATTGAGTGTGATTTCCATAAGAACATGAGATGAGCAAAAACAACCAAAGAGATGCACATAAATCCAACTCTTCTAATGGAAGAGGGCGGTGGCCGAGGCTACCTTGTTGGAGTGCATGGTATGACACCACGAAGATATATCTTGGATTCATGACCAATACTCATCAATAAGCTCACATATCACAAAATGATATTAAGAGAAATGATTTGACTTTCTTTCGGCATTATGGGGGAGGGTTAGCCCAATCAATTAGGACCACACTCCCCCTATATCCATGCCCACACCTAGACCAAATAAGGATGAGATGTAAGGATGAGTGCATGGGTAATCAAGACAAGCTCCTTGAATCAACGATATTTAGCTCATTCCTCAAGTAACAAAACCTTGCTTCATCAAGTGGCTTCGTAAAAATATTAGCAAGTTGGTACTTCGTGCTCACAAAAGATAGATCAATATCGCCTCGAGCTACATGGTCCCGAATAAAATGATTCCGAATCTCAATATGCTTCGTCCTTGTGTGTCGTACCAGATTGTGTGCAATTTTGATTGCACTTTCATTATCGCATAAAATAGGCATGTCGTCACAATTGACACCGTATTCCTTTAAAGTTTGTCTCATCCATAATAATTGAGTACATGCACTAGCAGTAGCCACATATTCAGCTTTGGCGGTGGAGAGAGATATACAATTCTGCTTTTCAGAAGACCAACATACTAGAGACCTTCCCAAGAATTGACAAGCTCCAGAAGTTGATTTCCGATCATCCTTATCAACGGCCCAATCTGAATCAGTATAACCACATAGAGATAAATTGGAGCCCTTGGGATACCATATAACAAAATTAGGGGAATGAACTAAATATTGGAAGATCCTCTTGACCGCCACGAAGTGGATTTCTTTAGGAGCTGCTTGATACCTTGCACACACCCCTACACTCAACACAATATCAGGTCTAGATGCGCAGAGGTAAAGAAGAGAGCCGATCATGGACCGGTATACCTTTTGGTCTACATCTTTACCATGGGGATTAAGTTCAAGGTGACATTTTGTTTGCATCAGAGTGGCGACGCCATTAAGATCCGTCATCTTGAATCTCTTGAGCATGTCTTGGATGTATTTTGCTTGATTGATGAAGGTTCCTTCTCTAAGTTGTTTGATCTCAAATCCAAGAAAGAACCATAACTCCCCCATCATAGACATCTCAAACCTGTCAGTCATAAACTTTAAAGAATCATCATTAAAAGCTCTATTAGTAGAACCAAAGATAATGTCGTCTACATATAGTTGGCATACGAAGAGCTCCCCCTTAACCTTGTTAGTAAAAAGAGTGGGATCAATTTGCCCAATTTCGAAGCCACGGTCTAGCAAAAGCTCTTTAAGGTGCTCATACCACGCACGTGGGGCTTGTTTAAGGCCATAGAGTGCCTTATCGAGTTTGTAGACATGGGTCGGAAAGTTAGGATCCTCAAATCCCGGGGGTTGTTTACATATACCAACTCATGTAGAGGACCATTAAGAAAAGCACTCTTAATGTCCATTTGCTATAATTTAAAATTGTTATGAGCAGCATAAGCAAGAAGGATACGAATGGACTCAAGACGAACCACAGGAGCATAAGTCTCGCCGAAGTCGATGCCCTCCACTTGGGAATAACCTTGTGCCATGAGTCTTGCCTTGTTCCTTACAACAATGCCATTTTCATCTTGCTTATTCTTGAAGATCCACTTTGTGCCGATAACATTGCGGCAATCCTTGGGCTTCTCTACTAATTTCTAGACCTTGTTGTGCTCAAAGTTATTCAACTCTTCATGCATATCAACAACCCAGTCCGGATCTTCAAGGGATTCAAACACTTTCTAGGGTTCCACCATGGATATGTGATCTTGGTGCTCACCGAAAATTGCTAGTTCCCTTCTTGTGGACACCCTGCATCGGAGATCACCTACAACTTTGTCAAGGGTGTGACCCCTCAATTCAAGGTTCCTATATGCACGAGCTTTGCGACGAAGTACAATTAGCTTGTTGTCTCTTGGGGGGAATAACTTCATCTTGAGAGACTTTGTTTGAATCATTGGCTTGGCCTTGATCTTTAGCTTGATTAACAGGAATAGGAGATGGTGAATCATGCACTTGATGTTGATCAATAATTGGAACATGAGGCTGCTACTCTTTATGCCTTTCAGGGCCGGATAATCTGGCTATGGGTGGGGCCAGATAATCCGGCCGTGGGTGGGGCCGGATAATCCAGCCTAGGAGAACCTGAAGCATCTTCGCAAACTTGACTAGATCTTG
Organism: Avena eriantha; assembly: GCA_910589775.1. NCBI lineage: Eukaryota > Viridiplantae > Streptophyta > Magnoliopsida > Poales > Poaceae > Avena > Avena eriantha. Next base: position 127,362,365 of record OU342745.1, read on the forward strand.
CTCGACCTGGAGAGTGGCCGGATAATCCGGGGTCAGCTGGAAAATCTGGCCTAGGACTTGCAGCAGACTCTTTGACATGTTGATCATTTCTGCCAGAAGAAGAGGGTTGGCCGGATAATCCGGCCTGGAGTTTTCAGGAGCATTTTGATCTTCAACATTTTGTGTGGTTGGTGTAGAAGTTTCTCCAATGGTTGGAGCATGTTGAGCTTGTGTCGATGAGGGCTCTACTTGAGTAAAGCATTGTCCTTCCCGATCCGCCACAAGGGGTTCCTCAATGGGGTGGAAAAATCCCATGCCTATTCTGACATCTTGGGGTATTTCAACATCTGCATCACAAACATCAACTTGCCCTGCACGGGAGCCATCATTTTCCTCGAACACCACACTACAAGATTCTACAATAGTTCCAGAGAGCTTATTGTAGACTCTATAAGTGTGGGATTCGGCACCATAACCAACAAAAAATCCTTCTAAAGCCTTAGACTCAAATTTAGATAAACGAACTCCTTTAATGAGAAAGAAACACTTACAACCAAATACCCGGAAGTAGGAGATGTTTAGCTTGTTACTAGTAAGTATTTCATATGGAGTCTTGTCCAAGATTTTGCGGAGGTAGAGCCGGTTGGATGAATGGCAAGTGGTAGAGATTTCTTCAGCCCAGAAGTTATAAGGAGACTTAAATTCAGCTAGCATGGATCTGGCCATATCCATTAAGGTCCGGTTCTTCCTCTCGGCAACAACATTTTGTTGAGGGGTGTACGCAGAGGAATATTGATGTCTTATCCCCTCTTCACTTAGGAATTCATTTAAGGTATAGTTCTTGAACTCGGAGCCGTTATCACTTCTAATTGCCAAAATAGGGACATTGTGTTGCCGTTGGACCTCATTGGCAAAGTCGATGACAGTTTGTTGAGTCTCGCTCTTCAACTTGAAGACATAGACCCATGTGTATCTTGAGTAATCATCAACAATTACGAGGCAATATTTCTTCCCACCGATACTTGCATGAGATGGAGGACCAAAGAGATCCACATGGAGGAGCTCAAAAATCCTCTTTGATGAAATAATGGTCTTCCTTCGATGGGGAGAGTCATGCATTTTCCCTTCAACACAAGCCCTGCAAATATGATCTTTGGCAAAGGAAATATTTTCTTTTAGTCCAAGGATGTGGCTACCCTTGTGGAGACTTTGCAAAGTTCTCATATTGATGTGGGCTAGTCGGTGATGCCATAGCCAGCCCACGTCGGCCTTTCCGAAGAGACACATCGGGCCTGTAGTGGTTTTCCCCGAAAAGTCCACCACATACAGGTCATTTTCAACATATCCAATGAAAGCGACCGTTAGAGACTTGCTCCACAAGAGTACCACCAAATCAACATCAATGAAAACTGCAAAGGCCATCTTACCAAGGGCACGAACTGAAAGTAAATTGTAACCGAGGGTCTCAACAAGCATGACGTCCATGAGAGAGATATCGTGAGCAACCACAACTTTGCCAAGACCCAATACCTCAGATTTTTACTTGTCACCATAGGAGACGGTTATGTGATCATGGTTTGGCCGCATCTCCATGATGATCTCCTTGCTTCCGGTCATATGACTAGTGCACCTGCTATCGAGTACCCATTTAGACCCACCGGAAGCATAGCCCTGCAAGAAAGTTACTTCTTGGTTTTAGGTACCTATTTTTCAATAGGTCCTCTCATGTTAGTGTCAAGGGTTTTGGGAACCCAAATAGACCAAGATATGTAACTATCAAAAGGACCTACATAGCTAGCATAGACAACACCATAATAATCACGAAATAATTCATAATTAGGATTATTATCCCCTGCAAAACCATCATAGTTAGTCTTGTCATTAGAGGTGGTGCTTGTCTTTGGTTGAGCAGTTTTGCTCTTCTTCTTCTTCTTCTTCTTCTTCTTCTTCTTCTTCTTCTTCTTGTTCTTCTTCTTCTTTGTCTTGGGGACACAACCAAGACCTTCTTTCCTATTGTTTGTACTTTGCTTGCTAAGCACCTCATCTAGAACTTCTTTACCTTTATGTTGAGATCCCTTTACAAGTTCTTCTTTTAGCCTTGCATTCTCTTCAACAATGTCTTCATGTCCACAAGATAGAGTGGAGGTGCTGGGCATATCATACTTGTCCAATTGAGTTTGGAGCTGATCACAATACTCATTTAGAGTAGAATGTTCACTCTCCAATGCCTTTGTCAGCAATTTCAAGTTTCTCAAACTTTTCTGAGAGTCTAGCATGAGCAGCCGCAAATTTAGCCTTTTCCTTCTTTAGTTTCTTTACCTTAGCAAGAGCATTGTCACATTCTTTCATGAGCTGGGCAACAACCTCTTCATGGGATTCCTCAATTGACTCGAGTTTTTCCTCCAAGGATACTCGAGCTTCCTCTTCTTCCTCTAAGGCATTCTTCAAGGAGGCTATCTCCAAGGTGTATTCTCTTTCAATTCTACCCTTTTCTTCCAGAAGAGCTTCAGAATGAGCAAGTTGACTCATAAGAGCATCAAAGTGAAGTTTGTGCTCACCTTGCAAGTTAGTGAAAAAATTGTCCAAAGCAATAACTTCTTCTTTTATCTTAAGACTAGTATGATCATCCATATCCATATTTATATTAGTTTTAGGAAATTAAGAAATATAAGATGATACCTCAGACCCTGTTGCCATAAGGCAAGTGACGTTGTTGTTGAGGACATTTTCATTTGGAGAGTCGAAAAGCGATGTGGGAGTAGAAGTGGTTGCTATAGTAGCCACCTCACGAGCATTATCCTCATCCTCTTCATGTTCACTTGTAGAGGAATATTCTTCTTGTGCCACCAAGAAAATCTTGGGTTGCTTCTTGTAAGGACCATTCTTCTTGATAAATGATTTCTTTCTAGGAGCCTTGGATTTTTCTTTGAGGATGAGCCTGCCTCCATTATCTTCTCTACTTTGATAAGGACATTCAGCCACAAAGTGCAACCTATCTCCACAATTGTAACAAGTCCTCAGTTTTGGGCCATTCTCTCTTCTTCCACTTGACCCATTCTTGCGCTCGAGTTCCGACTTGGCCTTGGATGGATCCTTCCAAAAATTCCTTGCATAGAAAGCCATGTACTCACCATGAGCACGCTTGACTTCCTTGAGATAGCCCATGGAGACACCCTCGTATCCTCTTTCACCATCATCTTGTCAACAACATTAGCTTTTAGAGCCACATTGACTCCTTTTTGCATTCCAATAGCCTAGGCATGGGTATCTTCAGCATTCTTAGCTTCAACCTTGAATGACGCCATTTCTTGCATGACTTCATTTGAAGTCATTTGATGGTAGTTGTGTCTACCTTGCAAACTCTTCAAGTCCGTTGGCTCAAATGGCATTAGAGCACTCACATATTTTATTTTTATCCAAGCATCATGAATGTGAGTGGCCCCATGCTTTCTAAATGTTGTTGCAATGCCTTCTATACATATCTTCATGGTCTTCACCATCCAACATGCAAAATCCTTCAACTTCATTGCTAAGGGCATCATACCTATTTCTTCTAATGCTTTCATTTCCAATGAATAGGTCGGCGAGTGCATCCCAAGATTCTTTGGCGGTGTTGAAGTGCTCAATGTGGGGCATGTCATGGGACCCACTCCGAGATGAATCATGTGGAGAGCCGTTGCATTTAGTTGACTATCCACAAATTATCTCCTAGTCAAGTTGGTGGGGTCTCCAATATGAAGACCATCTTCGATAATCCTCCAAAGATCAATAGACGAACTGCATACATGAGATTTCATTAAGAATTGCCATTGATTAAATGAAGATACAGTAAGCTTGGGTGGATCACCCCTTGTTTATATGAGGATGAGGGATAGGTTGGTCGGGAGAATATAGATGAGGAACCTCACTATAGTCCTCCTTACCACTTCCCTTCTTGGAGGCGGAACCATTATGTTTTTCACCTAACACTTCATCTTCCTTAGATCCGGCGTGAGCCTTATCCTTGGATGACGGAGTGGTGGCCTAAGAGGAAGATGGAGATGGGGCTGTAGATGATGTAAGGCGAGCAATCATTTCCTGCATCTCCTCCATCTTGGTCTCAAAGGATTTCAACAAGGTTGTTTCCAACGTCTTGAGGTCATCCATTGTGACCTTTTCCACAGCCTCATCCCCATTTTCCTTAGTACCCATACTTCTCTTAGGCGGTTAAGCCTGAATAAAGAGTCGGGGCTCTGATACCAATTGAAATGGATCATATGGGAACCTAGAGGGGGGGGGGGTGAATAGGTGCTACTTCAAATTTTAATGCCTTTTCAATTTTAGGCTTGACACGAAAGGTCAATTCTCTAGATATACTACAATAGAGAATTTACCTATATGCAAACCTAACTACTAGCGAGTAAAGGTGAGTGAGATAGAGGAATGAGTAAACCTGGAGCATGTGGAGACACAGGATTTGTTTTACCGCAGTTCCTTCAATGTTAAGGGAAGTACATCTGTGTTGGAGGGGTGGGCGGTACTAAGACCACCACGCCACAATAGGGCTCACCCTTTTCTCCGTTGGATCCCGCCACTAAAGGCCTGATCCACCTTTCCACTATAGGAACCCTTCGAGGCGGGAACCGACGCCTTTACACAACTAGCGGGGCACAACTCCGCAACCAAATTGGTGGCTCCCGTAATGACAACAAGCTGCCACAAGAACAATAGTTATCAATAACAAAACCCAAGATCTAGATATTAACGAGAATACTAGATCAGGGATTTCTCCAAATGAATGGAGAGGAGTTGATGCGCTTGATTCATGATGTCGATGTATGATTTCTCCTCCTTCAATTCTCCCAAAGATCGAAGCCGTCGGTTGGTTGAAGAGGGAGATCTAGAGAGAGAGCTCTTGCAATAGACCTGATCTTTTTCGAATGAACCAAGCGTTATGACCGAAGGGGATGATGGGGCTTTTATACCCCCTGTCCCAACTAAGCCGTTGGAGCCATTGGGGGTCGGATTATGTGGCCCAAGTGAGGGCCGGATTATCCAGCCTGGGGAATACTCCACCCCAGACTCGGATTATTTGGCAAATAATCCGCCTTCGAACAAAAGCTCGCGCAGACACTCCCTTGGGCAACTTCCCTAGGGACGGATTATCCGGCCCTAAAGGAAGGCCCGATTACCCGGTCTGGGGAGAAAATCCGCCCTAGCACCGGACTGTCTGGGGGAAAATCCGCCCCCAAATAGAAGCTCGCGCGCGGCCAGCCCTGGCCAAGATGGTCAGGCTAGATTATCTGGCCCTTGATGGGGGCAGATAATCTGCCCCCCAAACATCCAAAACTCTTTCCAGTAACACTTAGTACACATTAGAAACTCCACAGTATTGTTATCTAACACACAAAACACAGGGAACATTGAAATGTTCTTTCAAAAGTTTCCTCATGTATCTTTATTTGGCATTTATTTGCTTTTATTTATTTCGAGGTTGCACTTTTATTTGAGTTTATAAGAACTCGTGTTGGTTTCCCCAACACTTTACTTTCTAAGTTCTTTATTTTCTTTTGGGCTTTTCTAGCCGAACTTCGCCGTCAATTTTCTATTCTTTAATTTCCCTCTCTTAATATCAAAAAAGATTTCTCCATTTTTCCTTATTTTCCCTCTCTCTTTTCTTTCCTCCTCAAGGTCTTCATATATTTGTAGGAGAGTGATTGACTTCGAGTTTCCAAGAAACAAAAAAAAGAAGAGAGAAGTGGAACCAAACATGAGAGGTATACCTTATGACTCCCCAGTTTTGAAGTTTGAGAAACCCATGCTAGTTAGAAGTATATGTTGATATATTATATTGGTGGAGTGAATCTTTGTATCGTTTCAAGATTGTCGTTTGCATGGGTATTTAATTGGGCTCATTTTGTTCGAGCTCTCGTAATTAACCAAGTCTTGCCTAAAATTTCTAAACAATTGCAATAAGAAAAAGTCTCATAATTGAAGGCTTGGGTGTTGTAGTGCTTAGTCTTGAAGTTTATTTCTAGAGACACCCAACACCATTAAAAATGTTAATTGACTTGACATCTCTCTTTAAAAGGATTTGTTCGATTGAATTAATGTTTAGCGGTTTCTGTGAGCATGCCAAATTTCGACTTGTTAATCATAAGAATGATATAGCTTTACCCGTGTCAAACTTCATGGGATGCCAACAACTCCGCTGGCCTATAAACGATCTTCAAGGAGGAAATTCCTAGATTTCGGCTATGAGTTGATTAAACACTTGTAGCAGCAATGCTATAGTGGGTCAGATTCTTGGCACTACCGGGTAGCTGTAATCATGACGGAATCACTCCTCTGGATATTATGAGTAATCATTATGCAAAATGAACAAAAACCTTAGTGATGCCACGAGTGTCCATCACAGCCTGATAAACTAATAAAAATCTTTGGCATGCTCTCAATTACTTAAAAATTGAAATTCTTGAAGGACAATGAATAGAAAAATAGTGCATGCAAAGTCTTGATTCATTGATGTGGGAGAATTGAGATACTCTAGTATATATGATTTTCATGACAACTCTCACACTCTTAATTTATATGATTATACTTTACTATTCAAAGGCAAGCCTATTAGTTGATTACTTGACATGGAATAAAGTTTACTCATTTGAATCATCCATGTTTACAATAATTTTTTTGGGCTATAAGGATGCATGAGACCCATATGATATGCTTACCATTACACTATCTATGCTAAAGTTTTTCAGATTTATGAAGTGGAGGAAACATGAGACTATTAATCATGAGTAAGATCACAATCTCGTTATTTCAGTTTAAATGCTGAGTTCCTTTTTGATTTTGGTTTTATTGCTCGGGACGATCAAGTTTAAGCTTGGGGAGGTTGATGGCTCTGAAATATAGCCATCTACGTCCACATTTAAACTAGATATTAATCATATTCTTGATGAAATATCTCTCTAAACCCTACCACTAATGCTAATATTCAGAGGGGTATGCAATCCTTTCTTTTGTATTTTTCCTATGCAGATAACATCGTTTAAAGGAGGGAATCACTACATTAAAGTCAAAGATACGAGATTTCCAACAACCAGAAGAAAACAGGAGCCGAACAATGGAGGCATACGCTTTAACGACCAACTATACGGCTGGAGAAAAAATTCCGACCGTATAGCTCCGGTTGTATAGTTGGCGCCGCCACCGTTAGGTCAAATATAAAAACTTTCGTGAAGGGACCCCTATATAAAGAAGCCTCGGGCAACGAGAAAACAAGCCAGACCTCGCCAAAAAGTCTCTGCCACAGATCTCCAGCCGCCTCCAGATCTCCAAACCCTTCTCCATCTCCATAGCCATATTCCACCACTTGTAATAGTAGATATCTTCTCTGATTAGTGACATTGTAAGACTATTGCTATCAATCTTATGATTTTCATTACAATGTTTGTGATTGTTGATCTCTATGTGTGAGTAACTCTCCTTGGGCTAAGGGCTTCGGCCTAGCCATGTAGTAATTGTGCATGTGATTTATCATAGATGGGATCATGTGTTAGTTTGTATGACATGATGATTATTGTATCCTCTCTTGCCTCAATCTAAGGACTTGTCAGGTACCCAAGACCCCGAGGGTTGAGCCAGGTATAGGGAGTATGAGTGATGACTGATTTGCAGGTTGGGAACCCCAGTGACAGAAGGGGTAGTACGGCTGTATGTGAGGGATTTGCTTAGGATTAACGGTTACATCACTATGCATATCATTAGTTCTCTTTCTTCTATGGATGAGACTAGTAGGTTATTGCTATAAGCGGTTGTGGAGGCAATATCAATTATGGATGCACTGCCCACATATAATTTATCTCGCTCTAACAAGTACACACATACTTTATTTCTATCTTTTATTTCCATCAGATGTTTTGCACAGCTACAGGTAAAACCGAACGCGCTAGGCCCTCTCTCTCCATCATCATCAACAACAAAAAGACGCAAGCTATACCGAGGTCTACTAGGGAAAAAGAAGCTATGCTACATCCATAATATGGATCGAAGGTATCAGCGAACACCGTACCATCATCCCCATATCCAATGTTCTCTAGTCTTGACAAGCGCGTTGCCAATAGCGGCTAAGAGATGAACCTGTGAATTCTAAAGGAAGTAAGAATCAACAGACTAAATTGCAGCATGCTAAATATACATATAAGAAGTTCTCAGGCGCCTGAGATCTAGGCACTCCCAAGAAAAAAATACAGAGCCATGTTTCAAAGGAAACGCTAGATCATCTCCAGCATTTGATCTAAACAAACTTGAACGGTTGATCATCATTAGAATCATGATTTTCATATTTTCCATCTCCCACATTGTGGATGCAAAATGAGTAATCCAGTGTGAACCTATCATGGTTCTTAATCAGGAAATTAAGGTAATCTTTGGTAATCCTAATGGAGGTCGGCGACGCGTTGCTCTTCAGCTCGAAAAACCGGCTATCTTCGGCGAACTCCTCCAGGTCCTCTCCAATCATTGAAGGTTTATAAAAGTGCAACTCCACCACGTACCGCAGAAACAGGCATGCCGCCGACCTGACGCACTGGACGAATACGGCAAGGCCATAGTCGAGCATGTCAAATATCACGGCAAACAATGTACCATCGTCCCCGAATACCACGGTCTCTACTCTCCATGAGCCAGGTGCCAGCAAAGGCTGAGAGATGTACCTGTGTTCCTCGCCGTAGTGGAAACTCCACACTTCAATTGAGTGGGCTTTTTCGAGGTGAGCGAGGATCACTGTGGGCGGGGCGGCGAACTTGCAGCCAGGCTCAGTGCAGTTGCACGGGCCGTGCGGGCACGCCATTTGGTTGTTGAGGAAGTCGTGGAAGGCGACCAATGTCCCGCAGCCATCATTGGGGCATCTGCTACCTTTTCTGCTGACGACTTGGCGGCGCAACTCCTTGGAGCATGCGGCTAGTCGGACGGTGCTGGTAGTGTCCATACGCATAGCAATTTCTCCGAAGGTGTCATCCCTGACCTTGCTCCATGCACCGTACCGAATGTTGTGCATCGAATCCGCCATTGCGTTCGGATGGATTGGGGGCGAGGGCGGATTCAAATATGATTGTTGGGGGTTTCTTGGAGGAGCGTGATGGAGGCCTGCAAGAACCGATGCAGCGGGCGAGAAATGTAGGAAAATTTAGGAAGTGTGGCGCTCGAGAGGATCCAAAATGCGGCTAGCCAGCGTTAGCGAATGGGGATCACCGGAGATGGGGAAGATGGGAAGCTCTTTGAACGAGGGTTGTTAATTTTGCGGGTTCCCTCATCAGTCTTCTGCAGTGGATCGAGGACGCCTGCTGGAGTTATAGCTAGAGTGCTAGACTAGCAAGATGTCATGTCCTGGCTTAGTATTGTATCGTCTCATCATGTAGACTGTGTTTCAGGAAAGGACGTGAACCCACATTTCTCCCCTCCCTGCTAGATAGCATGCACCGTAGAATCGCTTTTCTAGCACGCAAAGGATTTGAACCCACATGCCAAAATAAAAGGACGTCAATCCTCAAGCCAGGTCGCCCAACTCTGATAAATAGGACTACTAAAAAGCTATAATAATAGGTGAAGCTTAAAAAATAATTATAATTTTGAGCCACGTCCATAAAATATCCGTTGTATATTTGGTTCTTATACTTTGCATCATGTAGTAGTAATCCACCTATTAGCTACCTAATAGTACTCGCCATGCTCTTGAGAAATGACGAAGAACATTCTAGAATTATTGAGAAGTGCATGTTGAGGTTTGTGCATATCTTTTAGTGTGCTAAACACTATCAATAGTATCTTCTAGATGCTAGAATGGATAGAATTAAGATCCAACGGTACTTTATGGACGTAGCTCGAAATTATAATTATTTTTGGGCTTCACTTATTATAATTTTATATAAACTAGTAAAGGCATGTGCCACACACGTATATACTGTATGAAATGTGATTTAACAAACATTAAGTTGTTATAAATCAATAGTCTTGTTTGAGAAAAATGCATACATTAAGTCTATTAATAATAACTATCTACACATATTAAGAATACAACCTACTATGCTATGAATTTGGGGGGGGGGGGTGACATGATGGTTCTAGAACATGGTGGAGTTTGATCTAGGTAGTACTCAACATGAATCCACCTGCTCTGAACCACTGGATCTAACAGCCCAACGGTCAGGATTGGTACTATAGATCCAATTCAAAACTGGTCCTTTATAGTAGTAAAGAAAAAATGACATGGCATATACTTCTACTATCTGATTCTCACGTGCAAGGCATGTGAAACTTACTAATAAGATATATAACACGGATAACTTTGAACATCATTCATCGGATATAGATTGACAGATTCTAACATTGCTAATTGTTGGATCTCTTGCAAATTCAAGAAAGAATCTATCACGTTTACTTGTAGTTCAAATTTGACCTACTTTCTTTAAATCAACATAAAGTTATTTGAGTGCATGGGCATAGTTAGCTAATATATAGGGAAGCTTGTAACGTCCTAAAACTAGGGAATTATAACAAAACATGTCCGCGTGTTCTGAAAATCAGGTGGTGGCACTTTATTTTTTTGACTGGGGTATGTCCCGAAGGAGTGAGATGCTTCAATAATTAGCACAACTAGTGTATGTGTACATGTTACACCAAGGACATTAAAAAAGTAAAAATTGCATCCAATTCCATACATTTAACACAAAGGACCCTACAATTAAGCAATTAAAATTAGTAGTCGGGTCCTGCTCCTCCATCACGAAGCTGAGCCATGCTCTTCGTAGTAATACCAGTAAGCTACACGTGCCTTGCACGTGAAACTCACATAATATACAAAAGCATGACATGTCATTAGTATATAACATTGTAATAGGTAAAGCTTGAAATATCTATGAATTTGAGCCACGTTTCTAAAGTATGAGCGTATATTTGGTTCTTGCACTTTATATCATGTAAAAATAAACGTTTATTAGCTACCTAATAATTGAAAATTTTAGAACCATGGTCTAGAGAAACAATCGAGAAGATTCTACAATGATGAATAAGTGTGTTTTGACATTTTTCTACATATATATCTTATCTTATCTTACCACTATATAGTGTACGAATAACTTTGAATATTGGTCATTGGATCAAGACTCGCGAATTCCAACATTTCCAGCCGTTGGATCTTCTTTTCCATTCTAGCATCTAGAAGATTTTATTGATATTCTTCATCACAATGAATGGTATGCACAAAACTCAAAACACACTTCTCCATCATTCTAGAATCTTCTCCCTCGTTTCTCTAGAACATGTTACCAGAATTTTCAAGTTTTAGATAGCTAATAATTGTTGACTTCTAAATGATATATAAAGTACAAGAACCAATATACACCCATACTCTATAGATATTGATCAAATTTATATTTTTGTATGCTTTACCTATTAAAATTTTATATAGTGATGATATGTCAGACGTCTATTATTTGAGTCTCACGTGTTGATCAAAAGGGACGTGCCACACACATATATACTGTACGAAATGTGATTTAACAAATGTTAAGTTGTTATTAACCAATATTCTTGTTAGAGAAAAAATGCATACATTAAGTTTATTAGTAATAACTGTCTACCCATATTGAGAATACATCCTACTATGTTATGAAATTTTGGAGGTGGTGAAATGATGGTTCTAGAACATATTAGAGTTTGCTCTAGATACTATTTAACACGAATCCAGCTGCTCTGAACTATTGGAACTAACCGCCCAATGGTCAGGATTGGTGCTATGGATCCAATTCAAAACTGCTCCATTGTAGTAGTAGAGAGAATACATCCTACTATGCTATTATATTTTGGGGGTGGTGACATGTTGGTTCTAAAACATGGTGGAGTTTGCTCTAGGTACTATTCAACATGAATCCAGGTACTCTGAACCACTGGATCTAATAGCCCAACAGTCAGGATTGGTGCTAAGGATCCAATTGAAAACCGCTCCATTATAATAGTAGAGATAGAGATATGATGTCGATATGGTCATCCTTTGAATAACCTTCATTCCCGATGCTTCGAAAGGAAGAGAAAAATTCGAAAGTTTGAATTCTACTAATTTTTGCCGCCAATGCCCGGTTCCTTCCTATGTACACCAACGCACATGCCGAAGACATGGCTGAGCCGTCGTTCCAAGACACACATGCGCATCGCTGTGGACGAGGGAGTTCTGAGATGGATGGTGAGGTAGCGTCTGAGAGCAAAAAAATAAATTTGTTTTGTTTTGAGTGCACATAAGTCCTAAAATTTGCTAGAGTGTGTACGCTCTCATGTCAGGAACCCATCATAATTCTGCTCTGACATCACACCGCCTTCAAGTGCCCTGTCACGCTGCCCTCCTGCCATGCCTCCCTTTTATTCTCCGAGCTCCTCTTGCTCTTCAGTTTTTCCCTCATCTCACTAGTACCTCCGTCCCAAAGCTTAAGGCCCCGTTTGGAATGCAGGAATGCAAAACATAGGAATAGAAAAACGCAGGAATTAAGATATCATGTATGCTCAATTCCTATAGGAATCAATACCACAGGAATTTTTTTAGGGTGTCATTTGGGTGTCACACAGGAAAACCGCATGAACTGTAGACACAAGGGCATGAAACATGAGGTTAGACCTCACGTTATTTTTCCTAGAAAATTCCTATGAAATAGCCTATACCATAGGAATTTCAAAGGAATCTTAGATTCCTTTTCCTTTGTTCCAAACAACACCATAGGAATTTTTCCTATAGGAATCCTATCCTCCAAAAATCCTATGATTTTTCTTTGTTCCAAACAGGGCTTAAGGCTTTTTTTGATAAGTCAAACTATGAAAAGTTTGACCAAACGTCTAAAAAAATATCAAGAACTACTGTATGATATTAGTAGATACCATGTGAATATATGTTTCATGATGTATCAAAGGGTATGTATTTCATATTGTAAATATTAATATATTTTTCTACAAACTTGGTCAAACTTTGCATTGTTTGACTTTTTTTAAAAAGGCCTTGAGCCTTGGATACAGGTACTACTAGTGTTTAGTACTCCGTCCCAGAACTTAAGTCTTGATATATAGACACCGTGGGTCCCTTCAGACGACGTTAGGAAAATTCAAGAGGAATCTACCGCGCTTACTTGTAGTTCAAATTTGACCTAATTTCTTTAAATTGACATAAAGTTATTTAAGTGGGCACGGTTCGCTAGGGAATCTTAAACTATATATGATGTCAATATGGTCATGACCTTGGCTATTCGGGTCGAAACCAGGAATGTTCATACACCGTAGGCCAATACACATTGTGAAGTAGCGAGAGCATTTTTTTGTATTCAAAGGTGTCAAAACACATGTTTGTCATTTTTTTCTTAGCACTATATAGTGTATGAAAAACTTTGAATATTTACCGTTGGATCAATACGCGAATCCCAAGATTGTCAGACATTCGGTCTTCATTATTTCCATTTTAGTATCGAGAAGATACTATTGATAGTCTTTCTTTTCTTATCTTACCACTACTAGTAAAAGGCACGCGCCACACACGTATATACTGTATGAAATATGATTTAACAAACATTAAGTTGTTATTAACCAATAGTCTTGTTAGATAAAAAATGGAGACATTAAGTCTATTAATAATATATCTACACATATTGAGAATACAACCTACTGTGCTATGAAATTTTGGGGGTGGTGACATGATGGTTCTAGAACATGGTGGAGTTTTTTCTAGGTACTATTCAACACGAATCCAGCTGCCCTGAACCATTGAATCTAACAGCCTAACAGTCACGACTGGTGCTATGGATCCAATTCAAAACTGCTCCATTATATCTAACTATTAAACTATCATAATGGAGCAGTTTTGAATTGGATACACAGCACCAATCCTGACCATTGGGCTATAAGATCCAATGGTTTGAAGCAACTAGATTCGTGTTGAATAGTACCTAGAGAAAACTCCACCATGTTCTACAACCATCATACTTTAAGTCTTGTTAGAGAAAAAAATGCATACATTAATAAGTCTATTAATAATAACTATCTACACATATTGAGAACACAACCTACTATGCTATAACATTTTGGGGGTGGTTACATGATGGTTCTAGAACATGGTGCAGTTTGTTGTAGGTACTATTCAACACGAATCGAGCTGCTCTGAACCATTGGATCTAACATCCCAACAGTCAGGATTGGTGCTATGGATCTAATTAAAATTAAAACTGCTCCATTATAGTAGTAGAGATATGATGTCAATATGGTCATGACCTTGGCTGTTCGGGTCAAAGCCAGGAATGTACATAGACCGTAGGCCAATACACATTGTGAAGAAGCCAGAGCATTTTTTCTATTCAAAGGTGTCAAAACACATGTTTCTCATTTTTTTCTTAGCACTATATAGTGTACAAATAACTTTGAATATTGACCGTTAGATCAAGATGTGAATCCCAACATTGTCAGATGTTGGATCTTCATTTCCATTTTAGCATCGAGAAGATACTATTGATAGTCTTTCTTTTCTTATGTTACCACTATTTTTTATATATAGTGTGCGAACAACTTTGAATATTGACTGTTGATTCATGACCCTCGAATCCCAATATTGCTGCTAGTTATTGGATCCTCTAGTCCACTCCATCATCTAGAAGATACTATTGTTAGTCTTTGTTATCTTATCTTACCACTATATAATGTACGAATAACTTTGAGTATTGACCGTTGGATAAAGACTCGCGAATCCCAACAATGATAGTCATTGAATCTTCTTTTTTCCATTCTACCGGGTGGTGGTACTTTTATCTACTACTATAGTGGAGCAGTTTTGAATTGGATCCATAGCACCAATCCTGACCGTTGGGCTATTAGATCCAATGGTTAAGAGCAGTTGGATTCATGTTGAATAGTACCTAGAGCAAACTCTAACATGTTCTAGAACCATCATTTCACTACCCCAAAAATTTCATAGCACAGTAGGATGTATTCTCAATATGGGTAGATAGTTATTACTAATAGACTTAATGTATGCATTTTTTTCTAATAAGAATATTGGTTTATAACAACTTAACGTTTGTTAAATCACATTTCATACCACTTTATCATTATCAATTTGTTTTCACCCATCAACTCAGTCATCCACGTAGGGCTCACAGATTCCGGAGGTCGTAGTCGCCTTGGACGCACCACAAAATTATGACAGGGCCATCGAGTACAAAAAGTAGAGTCAACATTCCATCCAATCGCTTACCCTAGTCATCATCATCGATATTTGCCACACGCACTGGCTTCATCAGCGACATTGATTGTCCCCTCGCTTCAATAATCTGCCACATTAATCTCGGATCACCTCCTTCCTATTTAATCTCTCCCCTTCCCCGCACCAAACCATCTCTAATGCCCCATTTCTAGCAACCATCTCCGTCCCTGTCGTTCATCCATGGCCAGCTTCCGGCTATCGCCTGCCGTACCAGAGTGCAAAGACACCAACATCGCCGCACAGGAGGGCAATGCTTTGCGCATTTGGGATTTCTCCCCGCGAAGAACAAAGTGGCATCCGACGTGCGCCTTCCTCGACGGTGGGTACGGTCACCGCAAGTACCAGATGTATGGCCTCTATGACAATCCAAATGGGAAGTTGAAGGTCAAGTTTGTCAATTTCAGGGAAGCCCTTCTCCTCTACGACCAAGCCTTCCACTGTGGCTGTGAGATGGTGGTGTTCACCAGCACCAACATTTTCACCAACTACTGGAACCGGTTCCTAAACAATAGCAACTTTATCCATAGTGTTCTCCCGGAGCTGCCGATGGCTCCGGAGGTGCCGCCTCGTTATCCGGCGGTGCCGCCAATGGCTCAGGAGGTGCCACCGCCTTATCCGTAGGTGCCGATAAGTCAGGAGCCGGCTCTATCGCTGAAGCTATCATTGGTGCCGATGTCACGAGCTACCCGCTGGCGGCACGCACTAGGTGCTAGGAGGCGGACATGCACTAGTTCAACAACGAGTCCTATATATGTAAACTCATGCTGTTATGTTAATGGTTGAATGAAGTTTCTTCTATTACTACTCGTCAAAAAAAGTTTTTTTGGTACTACTCACTGTACCCTGTAGTATAGCGAATGACGATCTATTGAATATCCCCCCCGGATGTTTGTGAAGGAAGTGAAGATTTTGAAACTGAGAATGTTTGAATTGCTACTCTATTGTAAGGACTAAAATTGTTCCCACCAAAGCAGCTGACGAACACGCCAGACAAAGACACGGAGCCGCCGACATAAGGCAGGTTGTCGGTCGATGCGCGTGCGCAGCGCCACGTTGTAGACGAGGGAGAGATCAGCTGGCCGAGGTGTGGGCATGGTGATGGGGGAGTGAAGGAGAGAGAAAACACATTTCGTTTTGTGTGCATATATATTGTGGTCCTAAAATTTACTCTACTCACTGTACCCTGTACCTCATGTCAGGAACCCATCACAACTTTGCTCTGACATAGCACCGCCTTCAAATCCTCCTCTTCGTAGCTCTCTCGCTGCCTCCTCTATGCTCATAGTCTCTTCTCGCTCATTATTTTTTAACAGAAAAAGGAAATAAATTCTTCTTGCTTTCTAGAAAATAAATTCCTGTCACTTGGAAAATTGAAATTGATTATTTTTTGTTTTTAATATCTTTGATTGTTCTCAAAATATGGCCAAATTTGTTGGCATGCAAATTTTTGGATATGGGATCATGAGCATAAAGTCTGATGCAGAGATATGGCCTTGACCTTGTGGTCGTTCGCCTTGAAATCCAAGATTTTTTCATACTCGTTGACAACTATGCTTAAATTCGTTGAAATTTCACCACTTACTTTTAGGTTAACATTTTACACGGTCGATGGGATTACATTCTACATAAAGGACATAAAAATGGGAAATTACATTGAGGTCCACACATTTAGCACAAGGGACCCTAAAATTGAGCAAAGAAAATAGTCGAGTTCGCCTCCTTCTCGAGAGAGTAGCTAATCGAGCCACACTCTTCATACTACTTCATCTTCGATTGTTTTCAAAATATGGCCAAATTTGTCGGCATGCAAATTCTTGGATATGAGATCATCAGCATAAAGTCTGATGTAGAGATATGGCCTTGACCTTGTGGTCGTTCGCCTTGAAATCCAAGATTTTTTCATACTCATTGACAACTATGCTTAAATTCATTGAAATTTCACCACTTCTTTTAGGTTAGCATTTTACACGGTCGGTGGGAGTACATTCTACATCAAGGACCTAAAAAGGGAACATTACATCGAGGTCCACACATTTAGCACAAAGGACCCTAAAATTGAGGAAAGAAAATCGTCGGGTTTGGCTCCTTCTCGAGAGAGTAGCTGATCGAGCCACACTCTTCATACTACTTCATCTTCGATTGTTTTCAAAATATGGCCAAATTTGTCGGCATGCAAATTCTTGGATATGGGATCATCAGCATAAAGTCTGATGTAGAGATATGGCCTTGACCTTGTGGTCGCTCGCCTTGAAATGCAAGATTTTTTCATACTCGTTGACAACTATGCTTAAATTCATTGAAATTTCTCCACTTACTTTTAGGTTAGCATTTGAAACGGTCGGTGGGAGTACATTCTACATCAAGGACCTAAAAAGGGAAAATTACAACGAGGTCCACACATTTAGCACAAAAAACCCTAAAATTGAGCAAAGAAAACAGTCGGGTTCGGCTCCTTCTCGAGAGAGTAGCTAATGGAGACATAGTCTTCATACTACTTCATCTTCGATTGTTTTAAAAATATGGCCAAATTTGTTGGCATGCAAATTCTTGGATATGGGATCATCAGCATAAAGTATGATGTAGATATGGCCTTGACCTTGGTCGTTCGTCTTGAAATACAAGAATGGTTCATACTCGTTGACAACTAAGCTTAAATTCATTTAAATTTCACCACTTACTTTTAGGTTAACATTTTACACAGTCGATCAGAGTACATTCTACATCAAGGACCTAAAAAGGGGAAATTACATTGAGGTCCACACATTTAGCACAAAGGACCCTAAAATGGAGCAAAGAAAACAGTCGGGTTCGGCTCCTTCTCGAGAGTAGCTAATCGAGCCACACTCTTCATACTACTTCATCTTCGATTGTTTTCAAAATATTGCCAAATTTGTCGACAGGCAAATTCTTGGATATGAGATCATCAACATAAAGTCTGATGTAGAGATATGGCCTTGATCTTGTGGTCGTTCACCTTGAAATCCAAGATTCTTTCATACTCATTGACAACTATGCTTAAATTCGTTGAAATTTCACCACTTACTTTTAGGTTAGCATTTTACACGGTCGGTGGGAGTACATTCTACATCAGGGACCTAAAAAGGGAACATTACACCGAGGTCCACACATTTAGCACAAAAGGACCCTAAAATTGAGAAAAGAAAACCGTCAGGTTTGGCTCCTTCTTGAGAGAATAGCTGATCGAGCCACACTCTTCATACTACTTCATCTTTAATTGTTTTCAAAATATGGCCAAATTTGTCGACATGCAAATTCTTGGATATGGGATCATCAACATAATGTCTGACGTAGAGATATGGCCTTGACCTTGTGGTCGTTCGCCTTGAAATCCATGATTTTTTCATACATGTTGATAACTATGCTTAAATTCATTGAAATTTCACCACTTACTTTTAGGTTAGCATTTTACGCGGTCGGTGGGAGTACATTCTACATCAAGGACCTAAAAAGGGAAAATTACAACGAGGTCCACACATTTAGCACAAAGGACCCTAAAATTTAGCAAAGAAAACAGTCGGGTTTGGCTCCTTCTCGAGAGAGTAGCTGATCGAGCCAAACTCTTCGTACTACTTCATCTTCGATTGTTTTCAAAATATGGCCAAATTTGTCGGCATGCAAATTCTTGGATATGGGATCATCAGCATAAAGTATGATGTAGATATGGCCTTGACCTTGGTCGTTCGTCTTGAAATACAAGAATGGTTCATACTCGTTGACAACTAAGCTTAAATTCGTTTAGATTTCACCACTTGCTTTTAGGTTAGAACTTTACACAGTCGATCAGAGTACATTTTACATCAGGGACCTCAAAAAAGCAAAAATTACATCGAGGTCCATACATTTAGCATAAAGGGCCCTAAAAGGAAAATTTTCTAGTTCGGCTCCTTCTCGAGAGATCAGCTGATTTGAACCAAACTCTTGATACTACTTCATCTTTGATTGTTTTCTAAACATGGCCAGATCTATTGCCATGCAAATTCTCTGACATGGAATCATCATCATCATATAAAGTATAATGTTGATATGGCCTTGACCTTGATCGTTCGGCTTGAAATCCAAGAATGTTCATACTCGTTGATAAGTAAGCTTAAAATCGTCTAAATTTCACCACTTACACTTTTAGACCTAAAAGGGGGAAATTACATCGAGGTCCATACATTTAGCACAAAGGACCCTAAAATTAAGCAAGGAAAATAGCCGGTTTCGACTCCTTCTCGAGAGAGTAGCTGATCGAGCCATACTCTTCATACTACATCATCTTCTATTGTGTTCAAAATATGGCCAAATTTGTCGGCATGCAAATTCTTGGATATGGGATCATCAACATAAAGTATGATGTAGATATGGCCTTAACCTTGGTGGTTTGTCTTGAAATACAAGAATGCTTCATACTCATTGACAACTAAGCTTAAATTCGTTTAAATTTCACCACAATACCTTTAGGTTAGAACCTTACACGGTCGATCGAAGTACATTTTACATCACAGACCTCAAAAAAGCAATAATTACATTGAGGTCCACATACATTTAACATAAAGGACCCTAAACGATTTTTTGGTTTGGCTCATTCTCGAGAGATCAGCTGATCTCAGCTAAACTCTTAATACTACTTCCTCTTCGATTGTTTTCAAAACATGTCCAAATCTGTTGCCATGAAAATTCTCTAACATGGGATCATCAGCACAAAGTATAATGTTGTTATGGCCTTGACCTTGGTCATGCGGATTGAAATCCAAGAATGCTCATACTCATTGACAAGTAAGCTTAAAATCGTCTAAATTTCACCACTTACACTTTTAGACCTAACAAAAGGGGGAAATTACATCGAGGTCCATACATTTAGCACAAAGGACCCTAAAATTAAGCAAGGAAAATAGTCGGGTTCAACTCCTTCTTTAGAAAGTAGCTGATCAAGCCATACTCTTCATACTACTTCATCTTTGATAGTTTTCAAAATATGGCCAAATTTGTCGGCATGCAAATTCTTGGATATGGGATCATCAGCATAAAGTGCGATGTTGTTATGGCCTTGAACTTGGTCGTTCGTCTTGAAATACAAGAATGGTTAATACTCGTTGACAACTAAGCTTAAATTCATATAACTTTCACCACCTACTTTTAGGTTAGATCTTTACACGGTCGACCGGAGTACATTTTACATCAGGGACCTCAAAAATGTAAAAATTACATCGAGGTCCATATACATTTAGCATAAAGGACCCTAAAAGAAAAAATCTGGTTCGGCTCATTCTCAAGACATCACCTGATCTCCGCCAAAATCTTAATACTACTTCCTCTTCAATTGTATTCAAAACATGGCTAGATCTGTTTCCATGCAAATTCTCTAACATGGGATCATCAACATAAATTATGATGTTGATATGGCCTTGACCTTGGTCGTTCGGCTTGAAATCCAAGAATGTTCATACTCATTGACAACTAAGCTTAAATTCGTTTAAATTTCACCATTTACGTTTAGGTTAACATTTTACACGGTCGGTGGGAGTACATTTTGCATCAAGGACCTAAAAAAGGAAAATTATTACATCGAGGTCCATACATTTAGCACCCAAAGGACCCTAAAAGGAAAACTTTCTAGTTTGGCTCCTTCTCGATAGATCAAATGATCTAAGTCAAACTCTTCATACTATTTCTTCTTCGATTGTTTCAAAATTTGGCTAAATCTGTTGCCATGCAAATTTGCTGATATGGGGTCATCAACATAAAGTATGATGTTGATATTGTTGTCGTATTGATGACAAGTACGCCATGAGGGGGTACTCGAGGCGTGCGGAAGAGAGGGGTGTGAGACGTACGGTATTCCGGGACGGTGAGCACACAAGTTTACCCAGGTTCGAATCCGTCGGCTTTGGACAGATCCTACTCCTGCTAGCAATCCAGTAATACGGCAGAGCCGGAGTATGGGTTACAAGGGTTCTCCTGTGTGAGTTTAGATTGTAGACTATTGAGGTGTGCCCTAAAGGCTCTCCCTAGGACGGCTTATATAGATATCCGGCCTAGGGTTTACAGGAGAGATCTGTCCGGCTACGACTAAGAGTTGGTTACAGAGTACATCTTGAGCTACAAGTAACACTATGGGCCTAAGTCGGTAAGTCTTCTGGGCCTTCCCGTAGCCGGACTGGACTTTGTCTCTTCTCCCTGACTGGGCCGCCCGTGAAGCAAAGCTCTAACCCGAATTGGGCCACCTTGGTCAATGAGGAACTATGAGGATACCCAGAGAGTATATCCCTAACAGATATGGCCTTGAACTTGGTCGTTCGGCTTGAAATCCAAGAATGTTCATACTCGTTGACAACTAAGCTTAAATTCATTTAAATTTCACCACTTACACTTTTTGGCTAGAATTTTAATCGGATGGTGGGAGTACTACATTTTACACTAAGTACATAAAAAGGGAAATTACATTGAGGTCCATACGTTTAGCACAAAGGACCCTAAAACCAAGAAGGGAAAAAGTTGGGTACGGCTCCTTCTCGAGAGAGCAGCTCATCGAGCCATAATCTTCATACTAGTTTTGACTAAGGTATATGTCCCGAGGGAGCGAGATTCTTCAATTAATTTACACAGTAAGTGGATGTGTACACATGTTACACCAAGGACCTAAAAAAAAATGAAAAATACATCCTAAAGTAAATACATTTAGCACAAAGGACCCTAAAGTCAAATACTTGAAAATTTTGGTAACATGTTCTATAGAAACGAGGAGGAAGATTCTAGGATGATGGAGAAGTGTGTTTTGAGGTTTGTGTATATAGCATTTCATTATGATGAAGACTATCAATAGAATCTTCTAGATGCTATAATGGAAAAGAAGATCCAACAGCTGGAAATGTTGGGATTCATGAGGCTTGATCCAACAATTAATATTCAAAGTTTTTCGTACACCATATATTGTTAAGATAGTGGTAATGGTAAGACTAGTATACTTTCTTAACAAAAGAAAATAGCGCACTGCTCACTTTCAGCATATCTTGTTGAATAAGATGCACGAATCTACCAGATGCAGGAACTGTTAGGGATATGCTATATGGGTATCCTCATATCATGTCACCAATCCGCCTAACCCGGGTGGCCCATAGTTGGTAGCAAGGCCTATGGCTTGCTGGGTGGCCTAGTTAGATAGATCTAGAAGGGAGGCCCATGCCAGATAAAGGAAGGCTACGTAGGAGTCACTGACATACTCGGAGCCTTGGAGTACAAGACATGAAAGACTAGTTCGTATTAGTGTAGGACTCTTTACCTTGTCCGGCAAGGGCCTTTCCCTATAAATCCTAGGTCTTGGCGCCTTTATTAGCCGGCCTATGGGATCCTTTAGGGCAACGGACACGAGACAACCTCTTAGATTGCTGCATACAACGTGCAACACCTCGCACAACGAACATATCTCTATAACTCGACGTATTGCCATTATAGTGATTTATAGCAGGAGTAGAGTTCTGCCACCGTTGTGGGACTTGAACCTGGGTAAGTTGTGTTACCTCATACCCGCCAACTCTCCGCCTTACCCAACGTCTCCAAACATGCACTATGAGGACCCCTCCATGGCATACTCATCGGCAATACCACGACAGTTGGCGCCCACCATGGGGCAAGAGGCGCTCCGAGCTCTATACCGGGCGAGGTTCAATCTCTTCGCGGGAATCGGCGATTGTAGCCATCGGTCGCGTTCTCTTCTCCGGCAACGTCTTGATCGTCCCTCTAGATGAGTTCTGGGTGCCGACAAAGATGAACCCCACGCGCTGCTCCGTCATCCCCTTTGGAGACATCCACATCTTCATCGGTGAAACTGACTCGGGTCCTAGCTCCTAGGAAGTCGGAAACTCGTCAAACCCCGCACGGACCGCCTATGAGCAGGAAACATTCGCGGAAGGATCTGGGCCATACCTCTCCTTGGAGTATGGTGGTTCGGATCAGGAAATTTCAAGGCCCACCCAAACCGCCCCTGTGCAGGATATAAAGGTGGAAGGACCCCGCAAATCCGCTTGGCTTCCCTGAGCGTTAGAGATGCGCATGTCACACTTTGTCGGCATCGTCACCATCTTCGATCTGGCTAGATGCGTTCAAAGGGATGGAGAACCTCCCCACGAATACCTTGCCAGATGGATGAGGGTGAGGGAAACCCTAGAGGGAGACCGTGCCAACATGCTCGTATACCACTTCGTGGAAGGGCTCACACCCGGAACACTCCTCCGGCATACCCTCCGAAGGCGGTAGGCCACAGGCCCTCTAACCCTTGGTGAGATGGTTGCCATCGTCAACGAATATGCAGATGCCAATGAAGAGGCCATGACGGCAATTCTCGTCGTAGCCGGAGGAGGAAAAAACAACAACGGCCCGCCTCCATCACCCTCCACATCTGCCATCGTCAACACCGAAGCCAACTCTGACTCCGTCCTTGACGCGCTTTACGCCAACATCAATATGGATGGTGGTGGCTCAAACGCTAACTCAGAGGAATACGATACTGTTATGAGGGAGATTGAGCAGGAGATCGAGAAGGAGGAGCGCGCCGAGAAAGCCAACACTTCCCACCAGGTGTTAGTCTCCATTGGGAGCGTGATGGAAGAAGACGGAAAGGAACCAGAAGGTGAGAGAGCTCCGCCCATGCCAGAGGTTACCAGAGCAGCAGCAACCAAGAAAGCTGTTGAGCCTCCGGCTCCGGCCAATGCCTTACCTCCTCCGGTAATCCGCCCGCAACCGACGCAAGAACTCACCACAACCCCTAGTACTACCCAACAGTCAAATCAGCTGCGAATGCCACCGTCAACGTCAGCAGCTGGCAACCCACTGGACACTCCTGCCGACAAAGCAATCTACGGCGCACTTCTTGTTGAGCCAATCACCGTCACCCATATCCGGAGTGTTACAAAGCTTGAGAAACGCACAGAAATCTTGGTGGAGGCCAAGTGCATCGCGGAGCAAGGTGCTAAGCTGGACGAAGACATGGCTAAGGCGCAACAATCCATCAAGGCATCAAGAGCTATGGAGGCTGAGTACAAGCAATTTCTGTTAAAGCAAAAGGCAAAGAAAGTGCTAGCTCACATCGTCGAAGATCCCGGTGTTCGGCGAAGGTTGGGGTATGATGGGTCTAAGCCAACAAAAGCCACCCCTTACATTGATTCAGAGGGGAGGCAGGTCATGCCAACTCCCGCCCTCAAAATTGTCGTCGCCAAGACCCTCTTGGAACAGGACAGGTCACGAGAAGCAGTTTCTCAGCTGTACAACCTCGTTGCCAAGGCATGCAAGCAACAGGAGAAGGCCGCCTCGCAAAGGCTTGAGTCCAACCCAGAGCTTTGCCAGTCGACCCTGAATAGCCGCAGAAGGCCCAAATCTCCGTGTGACGAGGGATCACATACAGGCTCTACAGAGCAAAGATGGAGGGAGGCACACAACTGGACTGACGCCATCCCCATATCCTCCGATCACGGAGAAAAGGCTCGTCCCCACCGGTCACCACCTCCACCACCATCTCGACGCCACGAGGAACTAGGGCCGTGCCACCGCACAAGCATGCCACCACCAAGGCGTCCCTAGGCCGGCATTGTTATACGCGACCAGGGTGAGCAGCCCCGGCATGGCGGAGAGCGCAATGACATTGAAGGACATATGAGCATATCCCACATGGAGCCGCCACGTCCGACAAGTAACTGCGACAGGCGTGAGGAATTAGAGGAGGGGCACATCAAGAGATCTAACCCATCGCCTCCACCGCCACCGTCGCCACCTAGCAGCCATCATGGTGGAGGGCATGGTGGATCTCATAGATCGCAGCACAACTCCCCTCCCCATGATGGAAAAGGGAAGCAACCAGAGTCGTATGATGCATGTACACGGCTGGAAAAGATCCAAGAAGCTCGAGAGCTCCCATACCTCGGGCCACGTTGTTTTGGACTAGTGACACGGGCCACAACTTACCCCAAGGGCCTCCGGATAGACAAGACCATCAAACCATACAATGGCACTGCCAGGCCAGCAACATGGTTGAAGGACTACATCGAAACGATTCACATCACAGGGGGAAACCCTAATGTCACCGTCAAGTACCTCCCACTCATGCTGACTGGCACCGCCCGATAATGGATCGACGACTTGCCGGAGAAATGAATATGCAATTGGTTGGACATGCATGAAGTGTTCACCAAGAATTTTGAGGGTATGTACAAGTGTCCCTGCACTGTCAGAGACCTGCAGTGGTGTGTGCAAGAAAAGGATGAAACCTCTCGTGCCTACCTCTCTCGCTGGCTGTATGTGAAAAATTCATGCGCAGGGGTGCACTAACAGACCGCTATGGCTGCCTTCATCGATGGTCTGGAAAAGGGAACTTTGCTCTGGCATACGTTAAAGCGCAAGCAAGACAACAACGAGCTCAACCTCAATGCAATGATTGCCATGGCCAGCGAGTTCGCCGCTGCTGACGACGACGCGCATGGATCGTTGCCAGCAATAGAAATCCCTACCCAGGCCAGGAAGAACAACAATAACAAGCGGAAGAATCCGCCCGAAGAAAAGCAAGTAGCCGACATGGTCGTAGAAACGTTCACTGGCAGAGGCGGAGGCGGACAGTGTGGACGTGGTCGGGGGGCTAGCAGTGGCCAGCAGAGGAGTGATACTACACCCTCAACGCCCCGCGTTCCCCAAACGTACGAAGAGTACCGTGATATGCTATGTTTCATCCACCTTGACGCAAACGGCAAGGCCACCCACACCAACCGCCAATGCAAATTCATCAACGATCTCAAGGAAGACCATGAGTCCAGCTACAAGCAAACTTGGAAGAACAGACCCCGCAGAAAGGGCAAAGGGAAGAAGAAGGAGGAAGATCCCAAGGAATCAAGTGATATGGATGAAGACGTGGACCCAAATCTTTCGACAAGGGAGAGGATAAAGGGGAAAATCCCTTCGAAAAGAAGGCTCCATGTTACCACACCTTCCTTGGCACCCCCACCGTCCGGGCCCTGAAAACCTCTCTAAGGATACCGATGGCTACCCTCCCTCCGGTTCCCTAGTACGTCAGGTGGTCAGAAGTTCCAATTACTTCGGATAGGAAGGATCACCCATAGCTTATCCCAACAGAGAACCAATATACCATGGTCATCAATCTTTTGATTGACGGCACAGAGTTCACCAAGTGCCTCGTGGACAGTGGAAGAAACATCAACATCATGTACCTGGATACACTGCACAGGATGAACTTGACGGAGACCTAGCTAAGGAAGAGAAATACCGTGTTCCATGGGGTTATCTCTGGCCGACAAGCAAATTCCATGGGTTGCATCACCCTCCCGGTCGCTTTTGGCGATGTCAACAATTATCGCCAAGAACACATGACCTTTGAAGTGGTGCCTTTCAAGAGCGTGTACCACGTCATATTCGGATGTGACATCTTCCACTCCTTCCTCGCAACGCCATGTTTTGTCTACAACAAGCTCAAGATTCCCAGACCAAATGGCGTCATCAGCGTTGACGGAAGCTTCACCAAGGCACGGGAGTGCGAGCTCAGCGAGGCCGCCTTCACTAAAGCAGTCCTCTACGGTGAGGAGTTCAAGGAGATCCAGACCCAGGTCAATGCCTCAGAGATGCTGGCTTCCAAGAAGCAGATCAGTACCGCCGAACCCGCCTTCAATGCCGCCATTAAGACCAAGCAGGTGGAGCTTGTCAAAGGAGATTCCTCCAAGACCACCGCCATTGGCATGGACCTGGATCCCAAATAGGAAAGCACGCTTGTTGAGTCCCTCCGTGAGAATAGGGACATCTTTGCCTGGAAGCCTACCAACATGAAAGGTGTACCTAGGGAACTTGCTGAGCATAGCTTTAATATTGATCCTAATGCCAAACCGGTGAAGCAACCTCTACGACGCTTTGGCGATGAAAGACGAAGGGCTGTAGGCAAAGAAATAACTAGGTTACTTAAGTCTGGCTTTATCCGAGAAGTTATTCACACCCGATGGGTGGCAAATCCTGTACTTTCCCCAAAAAGGGAACCAATGAATTAAGAATGTGCGTTGATTACACCGGCTTGAAAAAAGCATGTCCGAAGGATCTGTTTGCTTTGCCTCGCATTGACCAGGTCATTGATTCGACGGCTGGCTTGGAACTTCTATGTTTTATCGATGCCTACTCAGGATACCACCAGATCCATATGCAAAAGTCGGACCAACTGGCCACTTCGTTCACCACACCCTATGACACATATTGATACGTCACGATGCCCTTTGGGTTAAAAAACACCGGTGCTACGTACCAGCGGATGATGCAACGTTGCCTACACGACCATATAGGTCGTAACGTACACGCCTACATGGACGACATCGCGGTAATGTCAAAGAAATCA
The DNA here is from genome assembly GCA_910589775.1 of Avena eriantha. Taxonomy (NCBI): domain Eukaryota; kingdom Viridiplantae; phylum Streptophyta; class Magnoliopsida; order Poales; family Poaceae; genus Avena; species Avena eriantha. The sequence continues at coordinate 127,389,982 of OU342745.1, forward strand.
AATGATCTTATCGCCGACTTGCAGGAAACCTTCGATAACCTCCGAAAATACAACATGATGCTGAATCCCAAGAAGTGCTTCTTCGGGTACCATCCGGAAAACTGTTGGGCTTCATCGTTTCGCATCGCGGAATCGAGGTAAACCCGAGGAAAATCAAGGCCATCCTCGACATGAAAGGTCCGACATGCCTGAAGGACATACAATGGCTCACGAGTTGTGTCGCAGCAGTAAGCCGGTTCATCAGCCGACTTGGGGAGAAGGCTATGCCACTCTACAAGTTGCTCAATAAGGCGGGCAAATTCACATGGACAGACGAAGCTGACGCAACACTTCAGGAGTTGAAGAGAATACTCTCCTCCCCACCTATACTTGCAGCGCCGGTGTCAAGGGAGACTATGTTAGTATACATGGAGGCAACCAACCGAGTAATCAGCATCGTCATCATGGTGGAGCGCAAGGAACCAACGCACGAATACAGAGTTCAGCAACCCATTTACTATGTAAGCGAGGTCTTGACAGAATCCAAGCATCATTACACGCACTACCAAAAATTGGCTTACTGAGTTTTCCTTGCTTCACGCAAGTTTAGGCATTATTTCCAGGATCGCCCTATCATAGTAGTGAGCAAAGCTCCACCGTCCGACATCACCAACAATAGCGACGCTATAGGGAGAGTGGCAAAGTGGGGCATTGAGCTTGCCGCCTTTGAAATCACCTACAAGAGACGCGACACTATCAAATCACAAGTATTGGCGGATTTTCTCACAGATTGGACAGAACTGCTAGAAGACACTCTTGTACCAGAGCCAGAGTATTGGGTCATGCACTTTGAAGGATCAAAGCTACTCAATGGCTCCGGGACTGGTGTATTATTACAATCACCAATAGGGGAAAAGTTGCAACATCCTGCAGATCCACTTCAATGCTACCAACAACGTGGTGGAGTATGGGGCCCTCATTCACGGACTTCACGTAGCCAAGGATATTGGCATCAAGCGCATAGTTTGCTGTGGAGATTCTGACTTGGTTGCCCAGGAAGTAGCTGGCACCTGGAACGCGCGGAACACTATGATGGTGGCATATCAAGACGAAGTAGACGAAATAGCCAAGTGCTTCAATGACTACAAAGTGATACGTCCAAAACGTATCTACTTTCCTGAACACTTTTGCTATTGTTTCTCCTCTAAACTTGTGTGATTTGGATACAAATAACACGGACTGCCGTTGTTTTCAGCAGAATTATCTTGGTGTCTAGTTTTTTTTGCAGATAATCAACTATCAGGAAAAATCCCGGAAAATATGCCAAAAATCCTATTTCACCAGAAGACTCACGGAGCCAGAAGACGAGACGGAGGAGGGCCACGAGGGTACCACACCACCTGGCCGGGCCGCGCCAGGGGGTGGTGTGGCCGCCTCGGGCACCCCCTCGGCCTCCCTCTTCGCCTAGAAGATGCCTCTTGACCTAAAAACGTAGGGGGGTTCGACATTTTTCTAGATAGAGTTCCGTTGCACCGCCATCACCAGATACCACGATTTGGAACCAGAAACTCCGTTCTGGCACCCTGTCGGGACGGGGAATTGGAGGATATCATCGCCATCATCATCATCATCATCATCATCGCTTCTCCATCAACCATCCATGATTCCCCCATCCATGAGTGAGTAGTCCCCCGCTGTAGGCTATGGGGATGGTAGGGATTTGATGAGATTGTTCATGTAATGGCATCAGATTGTTAGGGCATGGTGCCTAGTATCTACTGTTAGTGCTTTTGACTTTGTTGCAACTTGTTATGCTTAATGCTTGTCACTAGGGCCCGAGTGCCATGATTTCAGATCTAAACATGTTATTGATTCATGATGATAGTATTGTTTATGATCTTACCTACAAGTTGTATACACATGTTATTTTCTGGAACCAAAGGCCCTGCAGTGACAATAATCGGGATAACTGGAGGGAATGGCTTTGATGTGAGGATCACATGTGTTCATGGAGTGTTAATGCTTTGCTCCGGTGCTCTATTAAAAGGAGCACCTTAATTGCCAGTAGTTCCCGTGAGGCTCCGCTGTAAACGGGCTAGCAGGACAAAAGATGTTGTGCAAGTTCTCATTGCGAGCACGTATGACTATATGGAACGCATGCCTATGATTATTTAGTACTTGGATGGTTTATCTTCTTTATATGCAAATGCCCTATGTCTTGATTGCCATTTGAATTGTCTTGTCCATGCAATGCCCGTCCATCCATCCCTATGCCTACCGCGATTTAATCCTACTATTTACTGCTATTGTTACTCCTGTCTTTACTTTTACTACTGCTATCACTTTGATATTGCTACTACAAAACTGTTGCTACTGATAAAACTATTGCGAGCAAGAATTATTTGCAGGTGCAGCTGAATTGACAACTTAGTTGTTAAGATTTATAAATAAACTTTGGCTCCCCTTGTGTCGAATCAATAAATTGTGTTTTACTTCCCTCGAAGGCTGTTGTGATCCCCTATACATGTGGGTCATCAAGACTATTTTCTGGCGCCGTTGCCGGGGAGCATAGCTCTATTTGTTAAGTTCACTTGGAATCATGGGTAAGTCTTGTGATGGCAAGGTTCCTATTTTACCATCCACTACAAGGAGAGGTACGGTTCTGAACACCTCTGTTGCTCTTGATTCACCATCTGTGATGAGTAAGCTCCTTACACCACCACATACACATGCTACACATACTTCTACTACTGCTGAATCTGAAACTTCTGATACTTATGATGTTGCTTCTACTATGCTTGATAAGAGTGGTTCATTAGGTCCTTTCCTAGATGCTACGATTGCTAGAACTATAGCTGGAAATACTAAAACTCCTAATGAAGACACTAATACACCTGTCAGTTCCCCTGAGTCTAGAGAGAGCTATGATATTGAAGACGGTTATATAGAGATGGCTGATGAATTTATAAAAGAATGTCAAAACCCTCATGGTAAAAGTGCTATTAAGAGTCTTCTTGAGAAACATACTGTTAGACCTAAATTATCTCCTAATGCTAACTTTGATATATCTCCCATAAACATTAAAGATAAGGATTATGATTTCTCTCTTGATTTATCTTAGATAACCATTGTTGAGAAAGAAGCTTTTTGTGGGACTAAGTGTTGGGTTCGCAGCATAGAAAACAAATTTTTTTCCTACGATGGGAACTATACGCCAAGTACTATCTACTAGATACAAGCAACGGGTGGATATACATCCATAGAGAACTTACCCTCGAAGACAACAAAGCTTTGTTAACGAGTTGGAACTCGTGGATGATGTAGTCGTACACTTGCCGATCTCAAGATCGTGATCAAGTCTAGTTGGTCTGGCTCTAGCACGTCCATCAGATCCAGCTCCAGCAAGTCCAGCACCACCAAGTCTAGCACCGCAAAGCAGCGGTGCATCCGTGATCGTGCACATGTCCGGTACCCCGACAACCTCCATCCCCCGCTCCAGCAAAGCGGCGAAAGCAGCAACTCCTTTCCAGATAAAGCCACTGGAACATGTATCTCGCTTATCCGAGACCATGGGGAATAATACTAGAGGGGGAGAGAGATCCTTCACGAGGAGATGTGAGTGAGAAGTAAGGAGAGGGGGCCTTTTATAGGAGGAGGGGTGTGCCCCTCCCCATGGCTGGCGCCCCAAGGGGTGACCCTTCACCTCCTCATTCATGTGGTGGTAACTCCCTCCACATAAATTTGCCCCTTCACATTCTTTTTTTAAAGTCTCCACTTTAAATGCATTAAATTTCTCCAGTTTTAATGCTCTCTCATTTAATAAAACTATTTTATTATTTTTATTCAGAATTTTGTTAATTACTTTAATTAACAAACATTCACATAAAACCCCCTGCAACATTTCAATATTACATGCAGAACCAATTTCAGCAATTTCACCCGAAACAGTTTTGGTGTCTATTGAAATAATTCCAGCGCTTTCTTAAATCTTTATCTGAAACATATTTGCTCCAAATGGTGTCGGTATCCCTTAAGTGTGTCACTCTACGGTTCGTGAATAATGCAGACATGATCGAGACCCCTCTCAGATCAATAATCAGAAGCGGGACCTAGAGATCCATACTGACTCCTACACATTCAACGATGACTTCTGTGATCGTGAGAACCTTTAACGCTAGTAACTAAATCCCTTTGTCTCGCGATATATTACATGTCCGAGATTCGATCATCGGTATCTCCATACGTAGTTTGGTCTTGTTGCCAACATGCACTCTTTTCTTGTTCCCGTGATATAATATTCTAGTGATCACATCACTTGCTTACAAGCTATCTTAATTTGATATCACTGAGAGGGCCCAGAGTATATCTATCCGTCATCGGGATGGACAAATCCCACTCTTGATCCATGAGCCTCAACGTAACACCTTCGTAGTACTGAACCCACCTTTATAGTCACCCTGTTATGGTGTGACGTTTGGTGTTATCAAGATACTCTTCTAGTGTTAGCAATTAACATGATCTCATGGTCTAAGGAGTAAGATTACTTCGTATGATGTTATAACAATATAAACATAATGACTTTGATCGTAATGCTATACTTCAGATGAATGTTCATCACATCATTCCACCAATGTTGTGACCTCGTTATTAACAACATCCAATGTCCATGATCAGGAAACCTTGATCATCTTGTTAATCAACGAGCTAGTTTATATGAGAGGCATTACTAGGAACTTTGTATTTTGTTTATTAAACACACATGTATTAATGTTTCCAATTAATACAATTATAGCATGCAAAATAAACATTTATCATAAACATGGAATAAGATAATAACCACTTATTATTGCCTCTCGGGCATATTCCCTTCAGTCGCCCACTTGCACTAGAGTCAGTAATCTAGTTTGAAAAACTTTGCGTATTGAAAACCTATGGCTTTCTAGTGTTGCATATACGCGATTGCTAGTGGTTAACATAATCTCCGGATCTGACAGTTTCAGGTCCGTGTGTATTTGCATGTCTTTGCATCTCTACGCATCACTCATTCTCAAATGAGATGACATTGTATAAATTCGGTCCTTTGGTGAGACCTTTAGTTTGTTCGGGTTAAAATATGTTGATATTATTGTCATACAATATATCTTCATAGTATTAGCCCACTTTGAACCACACCTAGTTTGATAACAAACTACATAACACAAATGCCCTTCTTTGCTGCTACTATAGCAGTCATATACTTAGCCTTTTGTTGTAGTATCCGTCACAATGTCTCAACTTTGGAACTCATCCAAATCCATCATGGAACATCCTTTCCATTACATTGTGCTACTCATAGTCTAAATTGAGATAAATTTAATTTGTATCTTGTGACAAAACTAGTATCAATGTAACACTTTACAATGAACTACCTTTAACTATTTATCACTTATACATGATATATTCTTAGTTCTTCCAAAGCTCATAAGAATATCTTTACTATTGTCCAATGATCATCTTATGAATCATTCTGGTATGTACTCATAACATTTAGAGCATAGGACATTCTGGATATATACATATCATGGTATAATCGATCAAAATCTTCATGTGATTTTACTCACCAAGTGTTGAAACACTTGAATCTTGATATAATCCTTCCATGCAGCAAGAACCTTTCTTGTTGTTTCCATATTGAACCCTTTCAATATCTCATATATGTATGTTTGGAATAACCATATTAGCACCTCAATCTATCCATATAGACATTGATGCCAAATATTCCAGTTTTGCCCAAGTCTTTCATCAATATGAAATTCTTAACCCGCGTCAATAAAAGATACATCATTTGTAATCAGCAATATGTACTCTGCATAATGTATTGGAAATTTGTCTCAGCGCTCCCACTTAATTTCTTGCAAATGCAAGCATCTTCATCATCTCCTATGAAATTAAACTCCTTTAACATTTTCATCATGGTGAAGATTCCTACTCCGCTATGCTCACTTCAACTATTGAAGTTTGCATGCCCTTTTTAGCACCCTTTGAATTAACAAAACCCTTCGGACCGTGTCTTGTACATGTCCTAGGTAACCATTCTATTAGAAGAACCTTGTTTTGTTTATTCAACTACCATATACCAAATTATATGTAGTGGTTGCTACATTAATCCGTCAAGACTAAATATCGCTATGAAAGATCAAATCTTGTCATAGGCAACTCCTTGAACATTGCCGTAAACTTCTTTCCGACATGTCGACTATTTCATAGATGTTAAACATCCATGTCTATTTCTTTATAGATCCAAACACGACCGATAGGCTTTACGCATTTTCAGAGGGTCTTCTAAGTTCAGAAACTTGATTCTCGTGTATGGATACTATCACGGATTCTATGACTTCTAGTCATTTTATGGAGTTAGGGCCCATCATCGCTTCTTTGCATGCTATTGCTTCATCATTTTCAAAACAATAACGACTTGTTTATCAAATATCACTATTTGATTCTTACCGACACACACGGTTCAATAGGAACTCTAATCTCTGAGATCACACCCTTTGTAATCACGGGAGCCACGAGCATTGTGGTCGCCACTGGGACACTTTCCGACGCTGTGCTACTTAGCACATATAGCTAAGATTCAACAACCTTATCAAAGTTCTATTGTCCTCCCACTTAACTTTTCATAAAAAATCCTTCTCAAGAAACTTGACGTTCCAAGTAACAAACTCTTTTATCCTCGGTGTTATGGAGAAATTCCCAACAAATTCTTTGGGATAACCTACAAAGACGTGCTTATCCGACTTTAGTTGTAAACATTTTACTTATGCATAGCATACCCAAATTTAAGAAAAGATAATTCGGGTTTTATCCAAACCATAACTTATATGGTGTCATTTCAATGGATCACGATGGTGCTCTTTTTAGTGTAAAAGCGGTAGTCTCTAAAGCTTCAATCCTTAAAATATAATGGCAGTTTTATAAATGACATCTTTGATCTTACCATGTCAAACATGGTTTGATTTCATCTCTCGAATATTCCATACTCCTATGGTTTATCGGAAAACACAAATCATGGAACAATTACTCAAATATTAGGTGTTTTGCTAAACATGTAACTCAAATATCATGCTTTATGATCAAATCATAATCTCTTTTATTTTCTTGTTACAATGATTTTTCACTTCATCTTGAAAGACTTTGAACAATTTTAAAATGTTTCATACTTCTTCCTTATTAAGTAAATATATATATATATTCACTTAAATTTCTTGAGAAAGCATATGAAGCAAAAAGATCCATCGCATATGGCTACATATAATGGACTATAGACATCAATATGTATAATATCCGATAAGTTAGTCATCCGTTCCTCTTTGTCCTATGAATGGAGTTTCAATTATCTTGAGGAAAGTCTCACAAGCATCAATTGATCAAAATCAAAGACTCCAAAAATCCATCAACATGGAGTTTCTTCATGTTTTCTTTCCAATATAATTTAAAACAGCGATGTTACTTCATAAGTGATCTTTCAATCATTTGTCTTGCAACATTTTAGAAATAGTGTTTATGGATGTGATTTCTCCCACTAGACTTGTAAAAGTTCATCCATCCTTTATGGAATACGGTAATTATTTGAACAACCATTGTTCTTATAATACCGGAAAAAATAACAATTATTAAAACAAATCTTGAAGGCTAAGTTTGATGACAACGAAAAACACAATAACACTTTATTTGTTTTCGATGAACATCATCACTTATGTTCTTACCAGTTACTTAGGCCATTGCAGTTCATGAATTGCATTGTTCTGTATGACACTTCATACCAACCAATTCGGTATCCAATACCGGTATCTAATACCTAAGAAGCACATTGTTTAGCAATCAAGGAATACAACCATAACATGTATATCTTCTATATACCTAAGTTGGACATCTCCAACTTTTTCTTTTCTGCCAAATATTTTATAGATTCTCTTTCAGCAATTCCTTTTCCTTTTAAAAGAATCTATCAACATCAATAGTGGTGTCATTCACATGACACATAGTACAAAGCGTATATAGTCAAATACTAATACCTTTGGACTTGCACTTTGAAGTGGATCACCATCATCAAATGTTTGGTATTCTTTTAAAAATCCATTCTTTAGTAATCTATTAGTGCAGTAAACATTTTACTTACATCTTCTATTCATCCTTATCATGACAACTTTCATGATCAAACTACTATAGCCTGTAAGGAAGAATCGCGAGTATAATGTTAGTTCCCAAGACCTTTTTGGGAGATCCGGATGCTTAGCCTCTCCATCCTTCACAAATTCTCATACAATTTGAGAACATGTATTTTGCTAAATTATACTCTATCATAATGCAACCAAAAACATTGTTTCAGATATCACAATATCTTCCACACATGATGGTTTCTGAAACAATTATTTCAGCTCCTAGATAACCTCGATATTAAAACAACTTTTGAATATCATGAATCATGGAGGCAAGCATGATACTTAAGATACTAACATTGGAATTCTTACTCTTGATTTAATACTACTTATTATACTTCACGGAGTAAATAGAGTTTGCTGAAAGTTTGCAATAGGACTTATAAACTTTAAATTGACATTCAAAACAATACGATACCAGTTCGTAAAGTAAATATCCAGAATTCTATAGTTCTATTATCTCAATTAAAACTAAGCATAAGGTAGTGAATAGACGCCAATGACTACAACAAATTATGCAAATTCACTTCAGTTTAGTTTATGACAAATATGGTTCGACTAATCCAAATTAGAAATGAACTCCCACTCAAAAACGACATCCCTCATGCCTTTTTGGAGATTACATGAACCAAATCCACTACACCAAGTCCGATCATCACGTGAGTCGGTGTAGCTTCAAAGGAGAGCATCTATATGGGCATCATATCAACTATATGACTCATGCTTAACCTTTCGGTCCGTGTTCCGAGGCCATGCTTGTACATGCTAGGCTCCCCAAGTAAGAACCTTAGTATTCGCGTGTGTAAAACTGTTTACACCCGTTCCTATGAAAGCGTAGAGTCGAGTACACCCGATCATCACGTGATGTCTCGAAACACGATCCACTGAACGGTGCATACTTAAGGAAGAACACATTTTATCTTTATATTTAAATGAGGGATCATCTTATAATGCTACTAAAACGCCAAACAAGCAATATAAGATGCGAACATCATATGTGTAAAGTGGGATGATATGGTCCATGCATTTGATCACCATCATATGCATCGTGGTATGATCTCTATCATTCCTTTGTGTGTAAGGCCAAGGTCTATGGAACTTACACGTTAAGTGTGTTGTAAGAGTATCTATCATACATATACTTACAACAATACCATATCAAGACACTATCCTAGCAACGATCTAAACTAGACGCCTCTAATTTATCAATTGCAAGTTTTACGTGGCTTATGGCTTTCGGAGATAGAACCGTTCTTACCTACGAACATGGAACCACAACGAGGATAACAAAGTTATTAGAAACTCGTTGTAAATCAGATATTGACTATAGTAGGAGAGACAGACACCCGCCAGCCACTTATGCAAAACTAGTTGCATGTCAGTCGTGGAACCGGTCTCATGTGCGATGACATGTAATGTTGGGCCGAGCTGCTTCATCCCACTATTCCACCAATATCCAAAATACATGAAATAAGAAATAACATGATCATCATCGCCCACATATAAACATATGTGTACTACCCGTGCAAAGCACCTATGCATAGATCAGGCTTTGATACCACTGTTGGGTTTGCAACATAGAAAACAAAAAAATTCCTATGATAAGAACTATATGCCAAGATCTATCTACTAGATACAAAGCAACGGGTGGATATACATCCATAGAGAACTTACCCTCGAAGACAACAAAGCTTTGTTAACAAGTTGGAACTCGTGGATGATGTAGTCGTACACTTGCCGATCTCAAGATCGTGATCAAGTCCAGCAAGTCCGGCTCCAGCATGTCCATTAGATCTAGCTCCAGCAAGTCCAGCACCACCAAGTCTAGCACCGCAAAGTAGTGGTGCATCCGTGATCACACACACGTCCGGTACCCCAACAACCTACGTTCCTCGCTCTAGCAAAGCGGCAGAAGTAGCAACTCCTTTCCAGATAAAGCCACCGGGAACATGTATCTCGCTAATCCGAGACCATGGGGAATAATACTAGAGGGGGAGAGAGATCCTTCACGAGGAGGTGTGAGTGAGAAGTGAGGAGAGCGGGGCCTTTTATAGGAGGAGGGGGTGCCCCTCCCCATGGCCAGCGCCCCAAGGGGTGACCCTTCACCTCCTCATTCATGTGGTGGTAACTCCCTCCACATAAATTTGCCCCTTCACATTCTCTTTTAAAGTCTCCACTTTAAATGCATTAAATTTCTCCAATTTTAATGCTCTCTCATTTCATATAACTCTTTTATTATTTTTATTCAGAATTTTGTTAATTACTTTAATTAACAAATATTCACATAAAACCCCTGCAACATTTCAATATTACATGCAGAACTAATTTCAGCAACTTCACCCGAAACAGTTTCAGTGTCTATTGAAATAATTCTAGCACTTTCTTAAATCTTTATCTTGAACATATTTGCTCCAAATGGTGTCGGTATCCCTTAAGTGTGTCACCCTACGGTTCGCGAATAATACAGACATGATCGATACCCCTCTTAGATCAATAATCAGAAGCGGGACCTGGAGATCCATACTGACTCCTACACATTCAACGATGACTTCTGTGATCGTGAGAACCTTTAATGCTAGTAACTAAATCCCTTTGTCTCGCGATATATTACATGTCTGAGATTCGATCATCGGTATCTCCATACCTAGTTTGGTCTCGTTGCCGACATGCACTCTTTTCTCGTTCCTGTGATATAACATTCTAGTGATCACATCACTTGCTTGCAAGCTATCTTAATGTGATATCACCAAGAGGGCCTAGAGTATATCTATCCGTTATCGGGATGGACAAATCCCACTCTTGATCCATGAGCCTCAACATAACACCTTCGTAGTACTGAACCCACCTTTATAGTCACCCTATTACGGTGTGACGTTTGGTGTTATCAAGATACTCTTCTAGTGTTAGCAATTAACATGATCTCATGGTCTAAGGACTAAAATTACTTCGTATGATATTATAGCAATATAAACATAATGAATTTTATCGTAATGTTATACTTCGGATGAATGTTCATCACATCATTCCACCAATGTTGTGACCTCGTTATTAACAACATCCAATGTCCATGATCAGGAAACCTTGATTATCTTGTTAATCAACGAGCTAGTTTATATGAGAGGCATTGCTAGGAACTTTGTATTTTGTTTATTAAACACACATGTATTAACGTTTCCAATTAATATAATTATAGCATGCAAAATAAAAATTTATCATAAACATGGAATAAGATAATAACCACTTTATTATTGCCTCTCGTGCATATTCCCTTCACTAAGAATGGAAGTGCTGTAGTACATATGACTGAGCTTTCTACCATGAGTGGCCTACTTTGTGATGATATTAAGATGCGGACCTACTTTTTTGCTAAATTTTTCCCTTTTCACTGAAAGGAGAAGCTAAAACTTGGTTTAATAATTTACCTCCTGGATCTGTTGATAGCCCTGATTGCTTGATTAGTAGTTTCTTTCAGAAATATTTCCCTCCTAGTGCTAGACATGCCATTTTGCAGGAACTTTTTGATTTTAAATAGGGAGAAAAGGAGATATTGCCTGAATCATGGGCACGGTTTTGTTCTTTGATTCATGCACATGGTGGATGTCCATTACCTAAGAATGAGCTTCTTAATATATATTATAATGGACTAACTGAAGAATCTAGGACATACCTAGATAGTTGTGCTGATTGTGTTTTCAGGAATAGAACTCCCAAAGAAGCTGAGGAATTAATGGCTAAAATAAGCAAGAATTATGATGACTAGACTCCACCTGAGCCAACTACACCTAAGTTAACTATGCTTGAGCAAAAACCAACACCAAAGAAGAGAGGAGTTATTGAACTAAATGATGAAGTGATGAAGGAAGCTAAGAAATGTCTTAAGGAGAAGGGTATTAAAGCTGAAGATGTGAAGAATCTACCTCCTATAGAAGAATTATGTAAGTCAATCCCCCACTCATCCACAATTGAGGTACACTCTCTCCAACATTTTGATGAAGGTGATATTCCTTATTTTAAACCTCCTGATCAATGTTTAGAAGAATTTGATATTTTTTTTGTTAAGCAAACTAATTTTAATAAAAGTGTGCAAAATCATTTAATGGAAAATTCTAGAGCTATTATTGAGTTGAAAGATATTGTGGAAAGAACCTCTAGTGATGTTAAAATGCTTTTTAAACTTTTTCAAATGGTTCAAACTCAAATTGATCAGCTTATTAAAGTACAAAAAGATTTGCTAGTTAATGCTTCTGAAGAAAAACATGCTTATGAAGTTAGAACTAGAAGTGGTGCTGCCACCTCGGATCCTCTATATCCCGAGGGGCATCCTAAAAGAATTGAGCAGGATTCTCAACAAATTGAAAATAGTGGTACTACTCGTAAGAAAAGGAAAAAAGAAACATAAAACTATTGTAGAATCTTCTGAACCTGCTAAAGATCCTAATAGTATATCTGTCTCTCATGTTGAAACTGAAAGTGGTAATGAGGAAAATGATGCTCCCGATATAGAAAAAGTTGAAGAAGAACCTGAAAGGCACACTAAGAATACTAAATATACTAAAGAAGATTTTGTTGCTAAAAAACATGGTAGTGAAAGAGAGCCTTGGGTCCAAAAACCTATGCCTTTCCCTGATAAGAAACACAAGTCAAAGGAAGATGAACACTACAACAAGTTTTATGAGTGGATGACACCTTTATTTTTGCAAATTCCTTTGACTGGTCCTATTAAATTGCCTCCTTATTCAAAGTATATGAAGGATATTGTCTCTAATAAAAGGAAGATCCCTAATGAGGAAATTTCTACTTTGCTTGCTAATTATTCCTTCAATGGTAAGGTTCCAAAGAAACTAGGAGACCCAGGGATCCCAACTATTCCATGCTCTATTAAAAATAGCTATGTTAGAACTTCTTTGTGTGATTTGGGAGCAGGAGTGAGTGTTATCCCTTTTTCTCTCTACAAGAGACTTCAATTGGAAAAATTAATACCAACTGATATATCTTTGCAAATGGCTGATAAATCTACTACTATTCCTGTTGGTATATGTGAGGATATACCTGTTCAAGTGGCTCATAATTGCTTGATATTAACTGAATTTGTTGTGCTTGAAATGCCTGAAGATGATAATATCTCTATTATTCTTGGGAGACCTTTTCTTAATACTGTAGGAGCTGTTATTAATTGCAATCAAGGAAAGGTGACTTTTAATGTTAATGGCAAAGAGCATACTGTCTATTTCCCCAAGAAGATTGATAGGAATTATGGTTTAAATTTAATTGAAAATATTGAGGGCATCCAAGTTGGAGAAATATATTGTCCCATACCACGAGAAAATATATGAAACTATTATGACTGGGACCATTGCTATCAAGGTTGAGGTAACATAATCATTTGTGGAATACAAAGTTTTGTTTCATATACAATTTTTTTAGTAAGAAGACCTGATCAACCTTGTTAACAAAAGGATTTTAATGAACAAAACAATGTTTTCACCATGATTATCTTTGCTTACTTTTACCTTATCCAATTTAATTTTTTGCTTTCACTTAGTTTACTTTTCTATTGCTAGTTTCTTGCATATTAGAGTGTCTCAGGACTTCTGAAGTTTTAGTTTAGTTTTGTTTTTGCATCATTCCAAAATCATCTTTCTACCAGAAAATCATTCATCAATACCCGAAAATTGCTCAAAAATAGTGTCTCAAAAAATTCTAGAAAATTCATATTAAATTTTTACGTGAAAAAGGGGCAGAGGAGTAACTCGAGTGACCCAGGGGGGCCCAACAGGCAGGCACACCACCTGGTGGCGTGGCCACACCAGGGGCGCGCCTGGCCATGGTGTGGGCCACACCTGGCCCTCCACTTACTCTCTCACTTTCCACTTCTTTCTCTCTCCCGAGGAAACACTAGTTCATTGCTCAAACTTGCGTTCTTGCTGTTCTTGCTCGCGATTTTTCTATCTCCTTGCTCAACCCATATTTGCTGCTGAAATTAGGAGCATTTGTTCTCCGGTATGTGACTCCTCCGTCTATCCAAGTAGATTTGTGATTAGTGGTTTATATCTTGAGTATTTTGCTACTGTAGGTGATAGGTTATGTGAACTTGTAAGATTGTTCAATGCTTAGAAAAATTGCTTTGATGCATGTTTAGGCCTCTTACAAGTCCCTATGAGTAGTTCCTTTCATTGTGTAATCACTTTGCAATCACTTGTATAATGGATGTTTAAATTTCAGAATAGCAAAAGATGAACAACCACACTTTTGGAGAAGTATTTGAGAGGGACACACCCAGGAGGGCAAGGCCTTCGAGATCAGCTTCTCAATTTTAGGCCATCATATAATGAAGATCTTATTGCACCACGCTTTGGCAATGAAGGAGATGAGGGAGATGCTCACCCATCAACTTTCCCTTGTTTTACCTTTTTGCGAGCTGCAGGGATCCTTGATGAGTTCTTACTCCTTGTTCAGAGGGTTGGGCTAACCACTTACATGGAAGATGAGAGTGAGAAATATGTCGTGCTCACAAAAACTTTTGTTGAGAGTTTCGTTTTCACTAACATCCCTTATCAGTCAATTGTTTCGTTCAAAATTTATAATCTGCCTATTACCATGCCATTGGAAAGATGTTGCATCATTATAGGCATAGGCATGATTGGGACAGTGAAGAAGATCCAAGGTCGACCTGCTGATTTGCTGGAGCTCTTCCGAAGTGTGACAAATGACGACGACCGTGTAGCTCAGCGCAGGAAGATAAGAAACATTCAACTCCCGGCTCTTAAATCTTTTTCTTATTATCTTGCCACTAGCATTCTTGGTAGGGAGAACACTAGTAATATTTCTAATTATCATTTAGCCTTCCTCGCTACTGCACTTAATAATGATACCAAGTATAATCTTGGTTCTCTCATTGCTCGCCTCCTAGCCGCTAGAGGACCTATTTATGGGGGCATTATTGCCTCACGCATGGTTTCTGCTTTAGAACTTTCTGTGGATCCTAATGACACTGTGTTGGCACCACAAAGGCTTGATCTTGCTGCTATGAAAACGCATCACTTTGTCACTACTGACTCTAGTACGGAGAGTTTAGTATACAGGATGTTGTTTACTGACAGAGACGAGAGGCAAATTTCTTTGCCACAATCCACCCTGTTCGGTATTTACAGGATGCCATGGTCGTGTTCCAAGGAGGAGGTGGACGAGCATCTCCACTTGCTTGGTTTCCACGGGCAGCACCAGGGGGATGTGCCCTCTTACAACTATTATGCGCACTACATTGGGGCGTCCTTGAGCTCGTATCAGGACGAGGGTACCTCTTCGCTGTACTACGGAGGCGCTCCATCTTGGCCAGCTTGGGATTGATACCCACTTAGGCCAAAAGCCTAAGGTTGGGGGGAGGTATACCGACATCACACTCATCTACTTATCGTGTTCAGTCGGTACTTTGCATATCCATGTTTTGTTTTCTTTTTAGCCTTCGTTCTTGCTTTGATTCTGCTTTCCAAAACACAAAAAGACCAAAAATATTTTTGTTGTTTCTCTTTGTTTGCTTCTTTGTCTTTTTAGCCTTGGTTTGCTTCTTTCTTTTAGCTTTGTATTGATTATTCGAAAAACCCAAAAAGATTTCGCTTTGCTTGTTCTTCCTTTTGGTTCTTGCCTTTAAAAATCGAAAACCTAAAAATATTTGTTGTTCTTCTTTGGTTTTGTGAAGTTCGTTGCAGGGTTCAACAGTCCTCAGTGGATTTTGGTTTCATGTTATTATTCAAGCCACACAAGTAAAGGGCAATAATGAATATTAATGACAACCTGAGGTGTGGTAAGGGGCTGGTAATGAACTCTATTTGTTTTCATTTTTGTACATATACTCATCATTGTGGGCATGCTTAGTCTGTTCATGTAAAGTGTATGATATCTATGGATGCTTAGTAGTTCTTGCTTTCTTATGATTAGCTCCAGCTCACTAACGGTTTGTAGCATGTCATATGAATGTTTGCTTGCATTGTTCTATTCATAACTTGGTATGACATTGTGGTATCCTCCCCTGAATGTTTCATTTGAATCGACTTGGCACATGCTCAGGCATGCATATGACTAAACAAAAGGTCAGTTAAGCCTCGGTGATTTATTTTTCCTTAGAGTTCTTGTGTCACTTTTATGCCACTATTAATTCTGTTTTGTCGCAAGCATGATTATGACAATTATTGCTCTCTCAATTGTCGCGCCCTTTCTATTGCTAGCCTTCACTTGTGCTGAGTATAAGCTTTACTCGTGCATCCAACTCCCCAAAACCAATATTGCCAAAGTGTCCACCATACCTACCTATCAGCATCATTTTCTTTTCCGTGCATATTCAGTATGCCTTATTTTCTTCCGAATAAAATGTTTGCTTGTTATGAGAAAGTTAGTTAGTAAAGCTCTTACGAACTTGATGGCACACTTTACTTTTATTGCACTTAATAAACTTGAACCATTGTGCCTATCTATGTTGCGTATATGCTTGCGCTTTATAAATTGAAGTTAACAGAACCATGTATCATGGGTAACGCTTTCAACATTGCACTTATTCTGTTGATATCATGATTCTTTTGCTTATGGATCTCGAAGGTGTGAAATAAAAGGGGAATTTGTAAGATCATGGAGTTTGTATGTGTGTTAGAGAAACGCCTGGGCCGCTAGCCTAAGCCATGCCTAATCATGGTGGAAACTTGCAGTATAACCATAGTGAGCAATTTGTGAAGCATCCTTAATAAAAACCTATGCAGATAGCAAATAAAAAGATCACTGTGATGCTCATTGTTTGCTTGCCTTGTCATTTTGATATGGGAATGCTTCCGTATCATCGGGCAAGAGGTACCTGTTGGTGGTTCCCTATGATACATATGTACTTGCAATGACAAGATCTACTTATGACTGAAGTTGAGTAGCATGAGGTTCGGTACTCGTAAGCAAGGGGCATGATACTTCAACTTATAACTTGTTAAGCATCTCCTTTTAGTTGTGTCACTTTAACCTTAATCACCTACAAGATGCTTATGATAGGGGCAATGAGAGCTCAAAGCTAATGAGTACCATACTTTCAACATTTGGAAGCCTTTCAAACTTTTCAAAACCTTTTCACTTCCTTGTTGAGTCTCCACACATTCTATGAGCAGTTTCTTGAGAGCATAGTTGTCATTCTTAGTGTAATATGCTTGTTTCAAAACTTGGTTAATTGTGTCATGACTTTGATGCTTGTATCTCTGATATCTTTACTTCTAGTCTTCACTTGAACTTCAGAGGTGCCTTGGCATTTATGTTTGCTCTACAATCAAAGGCAAGCGAGATACCACTCTATCATACCTTTTTATGAGCATTGCAATGTTGCTTATGTTTATGTTTCATGCTACTTATTCTTTTTGAGTTGGGATCTCTTCATAGCTTGCAATGACTATTGGGTAACCTTATTTGCATACTCCTTAGTATGAATTGTCTAAGTACTTGATCATATGCTGAGAATATATACATCTTATGAAGCAAATGTGTTCGTGAAAGTTTCTTTTATCGCACTCAGTTTTCAACTGAATTGCTTGAGGACAAGCAATAAGCTAAGCTTGGGGGGAGTTGATACGTCCAAAACGTATCTACTTTCCCGAACACTTTTGCTATTGTTTCTCCTCTAAACTTGTGTGATTTGGATACAACTAACACGGTCTGATGCTGTTTTTAGCAGAATTACCTTGGTGTCTAGTTTTTGTGCAGATCATCAACTATCAGGAAAAATCCCGGAAAATATGCCAAAAATCCTATTTCACCAGAAGACTCACGAAGCCAGAAGACGAGACGGAGGAGGGCCATGAGGGGCCCACAACACCTGGCCGCGCGGGCCAGGCTTGGCTAACACTTGCTTAAAAAAATAGACACATGATGGAAACAGATAAGTAGTAGGAAAACTTGAGTACAAGATTTTCCTCCTTAGCAAAACATAAGTTTTTTTCGCATACACATTGTAGAGATACATTTAATACATACATTGTTTTTCATGGCTCTGCTGTAGGGGGCTTCATGGTGGCATCATCTAGAGAGCTAGGCCGGGAGAGCTCGTCAAACTCGGAGGGAGATGGGCTAGACTCGGACGAGGCCATGTCTTCATCAAGGATCTCAGCAGGAACAAATACATCGGTGTTGACCATCTTGGCAACCCTGGTGTCGAAGCCAGCAAGGGAATTACAAATAGCATCGCTATCGATTTCCCTCCCTTCATCATCCAGCTTGGGAAAGCTGGAGGTCACCAGGTCGATGTCTGCGTTGTTGTAGTTCGCCTTGACCAAGGATAGTGACATCCTAGCACCAGCCATGACACAAGAGACCTTCCAGTCCTTGACCTTCTTAGGAGCTCGGCGTAGGATCTCCGTGTACTTGGCCGCTGAGTCTGCCGCCTTGATGTTAATCCCCAGAGGCTGGGCTATCTCCTTGGCCTGAGCAATGGCGGTGCTGACGAAGTTGCTGACAAGAATCATGCGTTCCTTGAGGTTTGGAGCACCTTCACCCAAGTTGGCTAAGCCAATAGGGGCTATGGTTTGCAATAGAAACAAGGACCATGAGTACAAACCAATCAAAGAATCATCCAAAATACAGACATGACCAAGATGGAGAAAGGTTACCGAAGATGCTCGTCTCTACTTGTGAGCATGACTCCGCCAATGCATTCCGCTCCTTCTGGACTGTCTTGTACACCTCAAGGTTCCTAGCATTCTGCTCTTTAGCAGCTTGGTTCTCTTCCTTGAGCTGTGCAATCTCGTCTTTCAGGCGCTACATCTCGGAGTCGGCAGATTCTTGCAGCACCTTCATCACTGCCTCATGGCCCTTGACGGCATCAGCCAGGTCTTTCCTCAGAATTTTATTCTCATCATCGAGCTCCTGAATATGCTTGGATTGCTCGACGATACTCTTGGCCTTGGCAATGGCTTCTGTAAGATGGAAATCAGAAAGCATTATAAGAAGACGGGAGTCATGTCCATGAAGAAAAGCATGGAGCTGTTACAAGAAATAGACTCTGGCTATTTTTGATCTTTTGCTTCAGGAAGGCTGTTTTACCCCGTTCAAGGTCCAGTTCCTTCCGCAATGCAGCAAACCTCTCATTGGCCGTGATCCTCCGCCTATTCCCACTCTGCAAACAAACAAGCATGTTTAGTTTCTCTAGAGCATCTAGTCAGAACTATATGATTTCAACTAAACGCTCGGGGGCTGTAGCACAAGTTTTCAATCAATAAGTATGCTACTCTTAGAGCATCTAGCCGGAATTTTACTAAGCTTCCACCTAGATGCTCGGGGGCTATAGTATCAAGTTCTACTCTTAAAAGTTCTTTGGAGCACTCAGGCCAATAACCTATGTCTATCCGCCTAAGAGCTCGAGGGCTACAGAGGGATATACTACAAAAAGTAAACAAAGTGAAGATCAAAACACTTACAATGGCAATAAGTTTAAGATTGTTGGCCAGATGAGCATAGGAATCATGGAACATCCAGGCGTTGTTATAAATAGCATCCGTCTGTGCTATGAGATCATCTAGGCACAACGTCGGAGGAGTCGCAGCCAAAGGAGTTGTTGAAGCCGTAGGTGTGGAGGATGCCCTAGCCACCTGTTGCGTCTTCAATACAGTTGATGGCGTAGAGGCTCCCACCTTAGTCGTTTCTTGCACCTCCACCTCTTCCACCACTTGTTTCCCTTTCTCGGTGGCATCCTTAACCAGAGCTTCAACCACTTTAGAAGAAACACTCTCCTGTGTCGCCTGGCCGCTGGGAGCAACGTCTGCCTTGACAGAGCCGGAGACATCAAGATTTGGATTAACATCTGTCTCCATGGCGGAGATCTCAGGGATGATGGGGGATGATGGCCCAGCGGGGCCAGCAGAAGACTTGGTGGCAGGAGTAGGGGGAGCAGTAGCGGGAGAGGTCTTGGTGGCCACGTCCCTAGTCAGCATGTCATGAATGTTTTCTGACCCTCCAACATCTTTGGAGGATCGCTTCAAACTAACGCCGGGTTTCCTCCTGAAACATACTAAGTATAAGTACAAGAGTTGAAAAAAGGTATGAGATGAAAAATACAAACCGGATAATGAAAGTACTTACTCCACGGCAGGAGCCTTGGTGAGGGGAATGCTGGGGGATTTCTTCTTCTTCTCCGCCTCTAAGGCGGTAGTGGATCATTTGGAGACTCTACTCTCCAATTTCTTCTTCTTGGACTCAGCAGCAGCGTTAGAGGTAGAGCTCTTCCGCTTTCGCGCTGCCAGAGCTGGTTGATCCTTGGGGGCATCATCGTCGGACACCACCTGGATATCCTTCAGCTTTGGATCATAGAACTAGGAGGCCATTTGATCCGCCGCCAAGGTCATCAGCTGGGATACAAAGGAGTGTTAGATGGACAAGTACAAGTCAGAGAAACCTTAGAGTATATAACGAGCAACAAAGGAAACAAAAGCTACCTCTAGGCACTTGCCGCAATCAAACATATCATAGGTGATCTTGAAGCCGCGCTTCCTATCTTTCATCTTGACTATATCTTTTAGCCAAAGTTTGATGGAGTCAGCAGAGAAGTTATCCCACGAAATTTGCATGGGATCCCTCCTGTCTTGAGTGTATTTACACATCAACTCGGCGCGGTGCTGCAGAGGCTGGATCCGCCTGATGAACCAGCACATGGCAAGATCCAAGCCCGTTAGTCCTCTGTCTACGAGCCATTCAATCTGCCTTACGGCGCGATTGGCCTCGTCGTCGAAGGGAAGGGAGGTTGGGGTCCGCAATGCGGGCACCTCGGTGGCACCTCCATCGAGAAAGTCGGGATAATTCTTAAGGCGGTCAGGCAGAGGGACATCTGGGCCATAGAAATACATGCGTTGCAAGATCTTGTAGGACTCATGCCCTACGATGTCGGGGAAGTGTCGGCTAGCCCGGATTTTGAAGCTAATGGTTCCACAGATCCGGAATTCATCCTTGGACTCTACGGACTCTCTCTTGACAGTGAAAAAGTATACGAACAGATCTAACCTAGGTTTTATGCCTATGAATCCTTTGCACAAAGCTATGAAGTTGCTAAGGACTAGAATGTTGTTGGGAGAGAGCTTGTGGGGGAGTACCCGGAAGTGCCGAAGGACAACCAAGAAGAAGTCGTAGACTGGAAGGCTTACGCCATGTACCAGCTGAGATTTGAGGTACACCTTCTCTCCGGCTTGGGGAGAAGGAGCCACCTCGCCGGCTGGTGCCGCCCGCCAGATCAACTCCTTCGCTGTGGGGAGATACCCCTTAGTGACCAGCTCCTGCAGATCTTCGGCGGAGAGGTCAGAGCCCCTCCACACCCCCTTATGGGAGTCATTTTCTTCTTTAACAGCTTCGGGCGCCGCTCGTTCTTGGTCATCACCGGTGGTCTCCACGACGGCATTGACAGGGACAACCACCTCCTCCGGCGGGATGGTCACTCCCTGAGATGGCATGAAGGTAGCCTCGAGGGTTGGCGTCATTGAAGGGATGGACCTGCTGGAGGCCATTACGACGGGGAGAAGGTGGAGGAAAGAAGGGCTCTAGCTAGGGTTTTCACAGAAGAGCTCGAACGGTCGTGCGGCTGGAGGAAGACAAAGACTATAAGGCGAATGCGGGTAAAAGAGAAATAAACTAAGCGCGGTGAAAATATATAGACCCCGTGTCAAGATTCGTGCAAACAGATCTAATGGATGGAACATTGCCGACGTGGAAGTGAATGTGCGCGGTAATTTCGCCACGTCCTTCGTCTTTTGCCGCTCCGCTATTTCGGATTTCGCGCACGTGAAAATAGCTGATGATTAATTCTCTATTTCTTTGAGTTTTTAGGTAGCATAGGATGTACCCTACGTCATCCTCCTGACAGTTGCAGTGTAGGGTCACATCCGAAGATTCCATCGAAGACGGAGACTGTCCGACTCTAGAAACAAAGACTTAAGGAATCTCCAGCTACATTGTGAAGCCGGAGAGGATTGCAGGGTTCTTTGGGAGACCTTTGAGATATTGCTTGACGAATTGCCAGCATCACTTAGACGGGACATTCAGAGATCAACGGCCAAGACGGCACAAGATTTCAAAGTCCTCCGGGGGCTACTATTGGGGATATGCTATATGGGTATCCTCATAGCATGTCACCAATCTGCCTAACCCGGGTGGCCCGTAGTTGGTAGCAAGGCCTATGGCCTGCTAGGCGGCTGATGCGCTCGACTTTCAACGTAGAGCTTGTTGGGAACCCCAAGAGGAAGGTATGACGAGCACAGTAGTAAGTTTTCCCTCAGTTCTGAAACCAAGGTTTAATCGAACCAGTAGGAGCAAGGAAACACCCCAAAGGTGTTACTAGCTGAGCTTTGGCAGGGCGCACTACTGGTGCTAGTAGCAACGTGGAGACCTGCACAACACAACCACAGAACTTTGTCCCCAACTTGCGATGAGGTTGTCAATCTCACCGTGTTTCGCGGAAAACAAAGGATTAAACATATCGAATGGAAAGAAGTGAAAGTTTGCAGAAAGTAAACCCAAAGCAGTAAACAGTTGTAGATTGTATGTAAAGAAAAACTTTGAATAGAGTATTGCCATTATAGTGATTTATAGTAGGAGTAGAGTTCCGCCACCATTGTGGGACTTGAATCTGGGTAAGGTGTGTTACCTCGTACCCCCAAACTCTCCGCTTTACCTCACATCTCTAAACACGCACTATAAGGATCCCTCCATGGTGTACTCGTCGGCAATACCACGATAGGAACTGTATCATAAATTATATATGATGTCAATATGGTCATGACCTTGGCTGTTCGGGTCAAAACCAGGAATGTTCATACACCGTAGGCCAATACACATTGTGAAGAAGCCAGAGCATTTTTTTTTGTATTCAAAGGTGTCAAAACACATGTTTCATTTTTTTCTTAGCATTGTATAATGTACGAATAACTTTGAATATTAACCATTGGATCAAGACTCGAATCCCAACATTCTCAGACGTTGGATCTTCATTTCAATTTTAGCATCGAGAATATACTATTGATAGTCTTTCTTTTCTATCTTACCACTATTATATATAGTGTGCGGACAAAAGTATGAAAATTAATTTATGCAAATTCGTTAAGATTATATGTCTGTATTTTTTAAATAAATATATGCATGTATTTGAACTATTAATGACTGACAAAATGTTTTATTTTCTAGTGTCTAAAAAATTAAACATAGTTGAAAACTGGGGTGTAAGTGTGAGATGTTTTCTTTTCTATGTTGCTGATCACTTTTGTCCATCGGATGAATATTGGGTGGTAGATACAGGGGTATGTTGATCCGAGTCCCCCTAGCAGTGGGCACGTGGAGTAGTAGTTGATTTTTTTAGAAAACACTAAAAATCCAAAATATAAACATTAGCAGCAAAGACAGTTTATAGCCAAAATACACCCTTCCTAGTGCCAAAAGAGACCCTACCTCCGACTACTACTACTACATTAACTAGTAAACGAGTGGTACTTATCTACAACTAAAGTAACTAGTAATACATCATTACCATCGCATTAGGATCACTTAGCCGAAGATTAAGATCAATTCATCCTGCCGATGCAAACGCAGAAAGACAACACCTTGATCGTCTGGTACTGTCCATTAGTCACGGTAATGTACCACGGTGGCACCGTGAGGAACGTCAGATCTTCGAGGCCAACACTGCCGGGCGACGCGCAACTTGTCGACTCAATGAGCCCATTAAGGTGTCCGTCGAGAAGTTCGCCAGCGACTGCGAGCCAGTTGCGCATAGCTTCACCATGTACCGGGGCCACGAGAACGAGGTCACCCTAACGCACACCAAGGAAACGGCAGCGGCCTGGCCAAGCTTGTCGATGATGAGGCTGAACACGGTAGCATCATCACCGTAGACGGTGACCATGGATGGCAGAAAGGACGGTAACAACATCGTTACTATACACTCCATGGGCTGGTCGTACGATACCCTATGCACTTGTACCTTGTGGACGCCGTTGAGGTGCAAAAGGAGCTCGACCGGCGAGGCGGTGAATATGCAACCGACCTCCATGCAGCCGCACGGGCTGTACGGGCACATGGCCTTGTGGTCGTCAAGCTCGTGGCAGGCGACCATGGTGAGGCAGCCGTCATGGGGGCATATAACAGTTATCGGTGCTAGCTCATCTTTGTCCATCGCCAGCTAGCTCTTGGTGGAATCCGCTAACGCGCCTAGTGTTGGAGTGGTTCCCTGGAAGCTCGGATCGCCGATGTAGTGCCTGCAGTCCAGAATTTTATGTAGCATTGAGATTTTTTTGAACGAAGGCTGCAGAAAGTTGATAGGTGAGAGTAAATCAGGCACTTATTACCCTGTACAGTACTGTACCAGACGAACAGATCCTACCCGCGTGAGTGGTAAGAACATCTACGCCTTTTTTTTGGAAATGGAGAAGGTCTACACCTAGAGAGAGATGGATAAACCTGGGGCCTGGCGCAAAGTGTACAGTGCTGCGGGGGAGAGAATGAGGACTGCATGCATGTCTTCAACACCATCTGCATTTTATTCAATATGCTGGTCTCTTCTGGATCTTTCTTTCTCGGCATGGCAGACTTGTTTCTCTTCTCCATTTATTTCTTGTGGTTAAAGCTTGTCTAGATATAGAGTACTAGTAGTAGTACATTTGAACTAGTACTCCAGTAATACAGAGTATATGTCTTTATATACTCAAGTTGTACTACTAGTACTCCAATAGTAATACATATGCCTTCTTTTTACTATACTACTACTCTAGTAGGTAGGCATCTGCGGGTGGTGGGTGGCGGGCGGCGGTGGCTATTTGGGCGATGGGCAGCGGTGGCAGTAGGCACTACAAGAAAAGTTGGCTTTTACAACAGACGATTTTCGTGGTTGAAGGCCCGTTTTTCATGGCTAAAAAGTCTTCTACGATGGATGGCCATCGTGGTAAAAGCCCCGTCACAAAAGAATCTACTACGGTTTTTTTCCTGAACATGGCGGATCGCAACCTTTAGCCACGAAAACTTGTTCCGTCGTAGATCTGTTCGCTAGCTGCGTTGACTGCTGTCATGCAAACTGCCACGTGGCAGCCGCCCTTAGCAGCTAGTTACTACCGTTAATAGCCATAGAAACCGTGGCAGAAGCCAGGCCCAACCAAGGACTGCTAAATTCTAACTAGGTCAGCCCATTAAGGGAGCCCAATAAGAAGATGGCCCATTACTATTTTCTCCTGTATTGTTTGAAATGGGCCCAAAGTTGTAGCCAGCAGCGGCCCACGAACTTTCAGGCCCAATACTGTTTCGTCCTAAAGAAGGCCCATGATTGTCCAACACTCTGTGGCCCATTAGCAGCCTACGCCAAGTCGCTCCTGTACATTTAAGGCCTGCGGGCGGCCCATCACTATTTATCGCAGCCCATTGTAGGTGGCCTACTGACGGCCCTTGTCTGAGATGGCCCGTTACTGTTCAGGCATGTTGCTGTCCTGGCCTTTCACTGTTCCGGGCTTTACCTGTTCAGGCCCACAAGCGACCCTTTACTATTCTAGTCTGTTAAATGTGTCGGTCTGTTACTGCCCTAGCATGGAAATTTCTCGAACCGTTACTGTTCTAGCTTGTCACTATTCCGGCCTTTCACTGTTGCGGCCCATTACTGTTGCGGCCGACTACTTTTTTGGCCTGTTACTGTTCTGGGATTTCACGGTTTCTTGCCTGTTATAGTGGTGGGCTATTTCTGTTACAACCTGCTACTGTTAAGGCCTGTTACTGTTATGGCCTGTTACAGTTATGACATGTTATTCTTACGACGTATTACTATTACGTCCAGTTACAACTTGTAGGTCGGCCCATTACGTTTACGGCCTTTTAAAGTTTCGGCCTTTTCTGAAGCCCATGCCAATATCATAAAACGTTTATATAATCCAACATTTTTTATGTTGGGTTCGCAGCATAGAAAACTAAAAATTCCTACGATGAGAACTATACGCCAAGATCTATCTACTAGATACAAAGCAACGGGTGGATATACATCCACAGAGAACTTACCCTCGAAGACAACAGAGTTTTGTTAACGAGTTGCAACTCGTGGATGATGTAGTCATACGCTTGCCAATCTCGAGATCATGTGGAAGTCCTAGCGCCGCAAATCAGCAGTGCATCCGTCCTCGCACACACGTTCAAGCCACTGAACAACCTCCACCTCCTCGCTCTAGTGAATCAGCGGAAGCAGCAACTCCTTCCAGATGCAAGGCCACCGGGAACATGTATCTCGCTAATCCGAGACCATGGGGGAATATATCTAGAGGGGGAGAGAGATCCTTCATGAGGAGGTGTGCTTTGTGAGGGAGGAGAGGGGGCTCCTCCCCCCCATGGCCGGTGGCCAAGGGGGTGCCCCCTCCTCTTCCTCATTCATGTGGTGGAAGCTCCACTCACATCAATTTAGCCTCCACCCAAAGTTCCACTCACATGCATTAATTTTCCACCAAATTTAATGCAACTCTCATTTAATAAAACTCTTATTTATTTTATTCAGAATTTTTTTAATTACTTTAATTAACAAACATTCACATAAAACCCCTTGCAACATTTCAATATCACATGCAAAACAAATTTCTGCAATTTCACCCGAAACAATTTCGGGTTCCATCGAAATAATTCCAGCGCTTTGCAATTCTTTCGTCTGAAACATATGTGCTCCAAAATGGTGTTCGGCAACCCTTAAGTGTGTCACCCTATGGTTCGCGAATAATGCAGACATGATTGAGACCCCTCTCAAATCAATAATCAGAAGCGGGACCTGGAGATCCGTACAGACTCCTGCACATTCAACGATGACTTCTGTGATCGTGAGAACCTTTAACGCTAGTAACTTAATCCGTTTGTCTCATGATATAATACATGTCCGAGATTCGATCATCGGTATCCAAATACCTAGTTTGATCTCGTTACCGACATGCACTCTTTTCTCGTTCCCGTGATATAACATTCTAGTGATCACATCACTTGCTTGCAAGCTATCTTAATGTGATATCACCGAGAGGGCCCATAGTATATCTATCCATCATTGGGATTGACAAATTCCACTCTTGATCCATGAGCCTCAACATAACACCTTCGTAGCACTGAACCGACCTTTATAGTCACCCTGTTACGGTGTGACGTTTGATGTTATCAAGATACTCTTCCGGTGTGAGCAATTAACATGATCTCATGGTCTAAGGACTAAGATTACTTCGTATGATGTTATAGCAATATAAACATAATGACTTTGATCGTAATGCTATACTTCGGATGAATGTTCATCACATCGCTTCACAAATGCTATGACCTCGTTATTAACAACATCGAATGTCCATGATTAGGAAACTTTGATCATCTTGTTAATCAACGAGCTAGTTTATAAGAGAGGCATAACTAGGAACCTTTTTGTTTATTAAACACACATGTATTGACGTTTCCTATCAATACAATTATAGCATGCAAAATAAACATCTATCATATACAAGTAATACATAATAACAACTTTATTATTGCCTCTCAGGGCATATTTCCTTCAGTCTCCCACTTGCACTAGAGACAATAATCTAGTTCACATAGTGATAAATCTAACACCCATTGAGTTCTGGTGTTGATCATGTTTTTCCCTAGGGAGAACTTTAGTCAACGGATCTGCTACATTTAGGTCCGTGTGTACTTTACAAGTCTTTATATCTCCATCCTTGACATGCTCGCGGATGGAGTGAAATCGACGCTTAATATGCTTGGAATTCTTGTGAGACCTTGGTTCCTTGAAGTTGGCTATGGCTCCATTGTTGTCACAATAGATCACCATTGGGTCCAATGCACTAGGAACCACACCTAGCTCCGTTATGAACTTCTTCATCCAAACCACTCCCTGCGCCGCTTCTGAAGCAACAACATATTCCGCCTCTGTCGGTGATCCAGCCACCACAGGTTGTTTGGAACTCCTCCAACTAACTGCTGCTCCGTTCAAGAGAAATACATATCCGGATTGAGACTTAGAGTCATCCGAATCGGTGTCAAAGCTAGCATCGACATAACACTTAGCGACTAGCTCGTCTTCACCTCCATATACAAGAAACATATCCTTAGTTCTTCTTAAGTACTTAAGGATATTCTTGACCGCTATCCAGTGTTCCGAACCTGGATCAGATTGGTACCTACTATTCAAAATAATAGCATGTGCCACATCCGGTCTTGTAGATAGCATGGCGTACATTATAGAGCCTATTGGTGAGGCATAGGGGATCTTATCCATTATCTCTCTTTCTTCCGCTGTAGCCAGACTTTGAGTCTTACTCAATGTTTCTCCTTGCAACATAGGTAAGAACCCCTTCTTACTTCCGTCCATATTAAACTTCTTTAATATCTTATCAAGGTATGTACTTTGCGATATCCCAATTAGGCACCGTGATCTATCTCTATAGATTTTAATGCCTAATATATATGAAGCTTCACAAAGGTCTTTCATCGAAAATTTGCTGTTTAGATAACTTTTAACACTATTTAAAAGATCTATATCATTTACAATCAATAATATGTCATCCACATATAATATTAGAAATGCCACATTGCTCCCACTCACTTTCTTGTAAATACAAGCCTCTCCATAAGTTTGGACAAATCCAAACTCTTTGATCACCTCATCAAAGCGGAGATTCCAACTCAGGGATGCTTGCTTCAGTCCATAGATGGATCGCTGAAGCTTGCATACCTTATCAGCATCCTTAGGATCGACAAAACCCTTAGGTTGTATCATATACAACTCTTCTTCAATATTACCATTGAGGAACGCGGTTTTGACATCCATCTGCCATATTTCATAATCGAAATATGCAGCAATTGCGAACATAATCCTAACCAACTTTAGCATCGCTACGGGAGAGAGTGTCTCATCGTAGTAAACTCCTTGAATTTGCCGAAACCCTTTTGCGACAAGTCGAGTTTTATAGATGGTCACAGTACCATCAGCATCAGTTTTTCTTTTGAAAATCCATTTATTCTCAACGGCCTTTCGATCGTGAGGTAAGTCCACCATGGTCCAAACATGGTTTTCGTACATGGATTCCATCTCGGATTTCATGGCTTCTAGCCATTTGTTGGAATCCGGGATCATCATCACTTCTTCATACAACGTAGGGTCATCTATTTCATCAATCATGAAATTCATAACATGATTGCCGTACAGTTCAGGAGCTGCACGTGTTCTGCTTGACCTACGAGGTTCGATAGTGTCCTCTTTCGGAGTTTCGTGATCATTATCATTAGCTCTTTCTTCATTAGGTGAAGTCAACTCTGACACAACTTCCGGTGCTGTGCTACTCGCCATTTCATGAAGAGAAGGTTCAATAACCTCTTCGAGTTCTACCTTCCGACTACTCACACCTTTCGCGAGAAACTCCTTCTCAAGAAAGGATCCATTCTTGGCAACAAAGACCTTGCCCGCGGATCTGTGATAGAAGGCATACCCAATCGTTTCCTTAGGGTATCCTATGAAGACGCATTTTTCCTCTTTGGGTTCGAGTTTATCTGGCTAAAGTTTTTTCACATAAACATCGCATCCCCAAACTTTAAGAAATGACAGATTAGGTTTGTTTCCAAACCATAATTCATACGGTGTCGTTTCAACAGATTTAGATGGTGCCCGACTTATAGTGAATGCAGCGGTTTCCAGTGCATAACCCCAAAATGATAGTTGCAAGTCAGTCAGAGACATCATAGATCGAACCATATCCAATAAAGTACGATTACGACATTCCGACACACCATTACGTTGTGGTGTTCCGGCAGGCGTGAGTTGTGAAACTATTCGACAGTCTTTCATATGTGTGCTAAACTCGTAACTAAGATACTCTCCTCCATAGTTGGACCGCAGAAATTTGATCTTTCTGTTATGATGATTTTCCACTTCATTTTGAAATTCCTTGAACTTTTCAAAGGTTTCAGACTTATTTTTCATCAAATAGATATACCCGTATCTACTCAAATCATCTGTGAAAGTAACAAAATAACGATATCCACCTTGCGCCGATACACTCATTGGTCCACACACATCATTATGTATGATTTCCAATAAATCTGTCGCCCGTTCCATTGAACCGGAAAACGGCATTCTAGTCATCTTGCCCATAAGGCATGGCTCACATGTATCAAATGATTCAAAATCAAGTGATTCCAAAAGTCCATCAGAATGGAGTTTCTTCATGCGTTTAACGCCAATATGACCTAGACGGCAGTGCCACATATATGCAGATATATCATTATCAAGTTTAATCCTTTTAGCATCAACATTATGAATATGCATAATACTACTATCGAGATCCAACCGAAATAAACCATTGATCACAGGTGCATGACCATAAAAGATATCATTCATATAAATCGAACAACCATTGTTTTCAGATTTAAAGGAATAACCACTTCGCATCGAACACGATCTGGATACAATGATCATGCTTAGTGCAGGCACCAAATAACAATTATTTAGATTTATCACTAATCCCGACGGCATATGGAGAGGCAGCGTTCCGACGGCGATCACATCAACTCTTCATCCATTTCCAACCCGCATCGTGACCTCATCCCTTGCTAGCTGTCGCTTGTTCCGCAACCCCTGAATCGAGTTACATATATTAGCAACCGATCCTATATCAAATACCCAGGTGCTACTACGAGTACTAGTCAAGTACACATCAATAACATGTATATCACATATACCTTTGTTTGCCTTGCCTGCCTTCTTGTCCGCCAAATACTTGGGTTAGTTGCGCTTCCAATGGCCAGTCCCCTTGCAATAGTAGCACTCGGTATCAGACTTAGGGCCAGCTCGGGATTTCTTTTCAGGTGAGAAAAAAATTTGCCTCCCTTCTTTCCCTTCTACTTACCTTTCTTGTCCTTCTTTGTCGTGGAAATAGCCATGGCAGGCATTGCTACTGGCAGCGATTGATTGTAACGTGAGGAAGAGCTGGCGGCCAACTGCAGTGCGACATGGGGGAGAATGCACATGGTTTACCCAGGTTCGGCCCCCAGAGGGTAAAGACCTACTCCTGCTAGATTGGATTAATGGAGAGCGAGTTAAAGGGGTGGCGAGCTCGACGTCTAAGCAGCGAGTCGTTTGAGGGGGTGTATGATGGAACGTAAGTTCTAAGGATACCCTAGGGAGGTTTATATAGGAGTCACCTCGCTAGGGTTTACAAGTTACAACCGAGAAAGATATGGACTCAGAGGCTTTTGACCTGAATCGACTGGGCTTCAAGTATGCTTCTGGGCCTTCAGTGTCCAATCGCCAGGACTTTCCTTCAGTCGCACTCCAGTCGTCGTTCTTTAGGCCCACTCGTAGGCCCTTCGGCCCAATCGGAACGTCCTGCTAGGCAGACCCCTTCGGCATATCCCCATCAGTAGTCCCCGAGGCCATCCTTGATTCAGGCGTAGGCGTCCCCCTGGTGGTCGAAGTAGGCAAGCCCAATTTGGACGCCCAGTCGAGTCGGCGATGGACTCTATTAAAACCGAGGAATTTTTCCCCAGGCTTCCATTCACTACTCCGGTGAATGTCACTGCTGCCAAGTCGCTGCTTCGGCGAATGGAGAGGACTAGCGGGTAGCGAGTAGAGTGGAGGAGTTGGACCGTCAATTCTAGTCAAACTATCTGTTGGAAATCCCAATGGTAACTTCGGCATAATTATCGTAAGTAATGCCTACCCCGAATTTGGCGGGTAGCATTCCCCTATAAGGGGAGTGACGAATCAGCTCTGCGGATCCTTCCCTGCATTCTTCATTCTCCCACATTCACTCTTCCTGCCTTTAATCTTCCGATTCGACCTTTCCGCACCGTGCGATTCCACGTCCTTCCTGATGGTGCCTCCCAAAGGCTCATGGGGAAAATCCAAGTGCACCACAACCCAACTCAAGTCCATCGAGGACGCCGGAGTCCTCCGCAAGGGGAACTGGCGGGTTCCCCCCTTCTCCGAGACTGAGCCGAAGCCGCGAGCCAGCGAATTCATCTGTTTCCCCAGTCATCGAGAAAGAGGTTTGGGGTTCCCCACCTCGCTCTTCTTCCGGCGCTTCTGCGCGTATTACGCGATCAAGCCGTCGGATCTTGGCCCGCATAGCATCGAGCAGCTAGCGATCTTCGTCGCCTTCTGCGAGTGCTACCTCAGCTGCAGGACGTATTTTCTGCTGTGGTTGGAGCTCTTCCATGGCCGCATCAAGTGCGAGGTGTCCGGCAGCTTGATATTGGCTGCAGGCGGCGTCACGTTCCAATTGAAGCTGAAGGCTAACTTCATCAAGCTCCTTCTGCCAAAGAAAGCCGCCATCGAGTGGAAGAAGAGTTGGTTCTATGTGAAAGAATCCACTCCCCCCCGGTGATGTGGCACTTCCCGAGTTCGTCGCCGAGAGGAGCGAGCCTCGACGGTTGGCGTCGAAGAAGCTTCCCGAAGACCAGAGGATGGCTGTCGTGGAGATGATGAACCAGATCCAGAGGCTGAAGGACAAGGGATTGAATTCGATCAACCTTTACAACTGCTGGCTCGGGCGGCGCCTGGTTCCACTAGCAGCTCGGCCGCATTGGATGTACGAGTATAGCGGGAAGCACGAACCCTCCCGAACCAGCAAAGAATCGTGGGATGCCGAGGACTACAAGGCCGCCCTGAAGAAGATCACTGACGCGGAGTTCACCACCGTGTCGGTCGGGCTCGCCCCGTACACTCATGTGAAGAATGAAGCCCAAGCCTCCACAGTAAGTTTTCTCCCCAGTCGCCATTTCCGCACCTCAATTCACAGTCGTGGCATTTGGTACTTACTCGTGGTGGTTCTCAGCTGTTTCAGGTGTTGGAGGGCTGGCTTCCTCCGCTTGATGAAGAGGTTCCCCAGGAGCTCGAGGAGGCCTCCGAGGGAGACTCCTCCGACAGCAACGAGGAGGAGGAGGAGGTCCCTCCCCCAGTGCATGTGGCTCGCAAGACTCGCATGCAGAAACAACGCGAGTTCGAGGCAAGTCGCAGCCTCGATGGACACGAAGGAGGCGACGAGGTCATGCAGGAGCACACATCCCGGCGTACGGCCACGCCGTTGAAGCCCGTGCGCAAGCCCAAGTCACCAGCGAAGAAGCCAATGTCGCTGTCCAAGTCGGCGGTGGTCTTTGAGTCATATGACGACTATGACGATGAAGACTCCCCCGAAATCTCGCACAAAGCTCTGGAGGGTGCGATCCTGACGAAGGGTTTGGAGGGCGAGGACACCAAGGCGGTGGTAGAGGTTTCCCTGGCGGTGATCGCGCTAAGGGTTTCGAGGGTTCCAAGTTAGGAAGCGGTTGAGGCGGCGGCGTCTAAGTCGCCGCAGCCATCGAGAGCGGCCGCGTCTTCGAAGCTAGAAATTCCGGCAACCACGGCTTCGTCGTCGAGGAAGCTCGCGGTGTCGTGGGCTTCAGACGTCTTTGAGAGGGGGCTCACTCGCAAGCTGGATCTAGAATTGGATCAGCTTGCCCACATCAGCACCGGGCTAGGTGTTCTCCCAGTTGCTAAGTAAGTATTGGTTCTTCATTTCGACGCGCCTCTTGTTTTTGTATTGTCATTATATTGACTGCGGAAATTTGGGCAGATCTGGGGCCAAGAAAATTGGCCGTCCTTCTTTGGCAAAGATTCCGCCGGTCGCCACCATGGGAGAGGGCGACCTCCCCAAGAAGAGAAAACCCGCCAGAGATGCGGCGACCGCGGAAGGCGCGAAGAAGCAGAAGGGGTGTGCCGACAACGCCACAGCTATGGAAGGCGCCGTGGAGCCTGATTTTGCGGCAGTTGCCGAAGAAGTGGTGGCGGCGTGATTGGAGCCAGTCATGGTTGGGCCTGCGTCGGAGGCGCAGGCACCGACAACCAGTGCCCCCGCTAGAGCGTCGGTGACGTTCCCGCGCTTCATGGCTAGGGGGTTTACAGGCATGGCGGACACCCAGTCTCCATAGAGTCCGGAGATCGTGGATGCAGACATTGGGTCCCGTCGTGGGCGCACTTCCTTCACGATCCCGTCGACTGACGCCGGAGAACTCCACAGGATCTTTGGTGCCGCTGTTCAGGTATGTTCAGTCCCCGAGTTCTTAGTCGCTGAATTTCAGCGGCCAGGAACTGAACTTCTTTCTACTCTCCAGTCCCCGAGTTCTTAGTCGCTAAATTTCAGCGGCTAGGAACTGAACTTCTTTCTACTCTCTAGTCCCCGAGTTCTTAGTCGCTGAAATTCAACGGCTAGGAACTGGAAGTTGATTTTTGTAAGTGCTGAGTTGCGTTGTTAGTTTGCAGGGTTTGCAAAGGGAATCGACCGATCGACAGGCCGCAAGGGAGCGCTTGGAGCGGGATCTGCGCGAAGCGCAGGAGGCGAACCAGCGACTTCAGGAAACTATTGGTAAGTATCTTCCTTTATTTCCTTTTCTCTTTCAAGTGTGAACTGTTGGTGTGTGACGCGTTGATGGTTTCTCTTTCAGATGGTCTCCCGGCTGCAATTTCCAAGGCCCGCGAAGGGTATGTTCCAGTCACCGAACTGGACGCGGCGAATGAGCAAATTGCCTCGCTGATCCAATACTTGGAGGAGGCGAGAGCGGACTCAGTTTCTTCTAAGGACCGAGCGAAGGCTGCTGTCGCTGCGGCTGTGGAGGAGCGCAAGGCCGCGGATTCGATCATCGTGGGGCTGCACAATGAACATGCCGCCTTGGAGAAGCATGTCACGGAGAACTGCCGCAAACTCCTCGGTGAGTCTCCGTCTTTGCCTGACTTGTTTGGCGAGTCCCTAATTGGGGAAGTCCGTAGTTTCACTGACGTCTGATTCTGCAGCTGTGATAGGCCAAAGCAACCTGGTGGTTCAGACCTTCAACGCTTCGTAGTGCATGACTGCCATGGTGAACGCGGCCACGGCTTCGGCGTTTTGCGTCCAAGCGGTTCTTCAAGGTATGTCCCCCACCGAGGTTATTCCTAGGGGGCTTACGGAGGTGTGGTGCTATCTGGAGGAGGCGCATGTCATCATGGAGTGGATGGCACGCTCAGCGTTCAGGCGCGGGGCCACCATGGCATTGAGCCTGGGTCTCGCCCACTTCCTCGACCACTTTGATCTTGATGATGTGACCAGTGGCTACCCATCGGTGACCGGCATGGTGGAGATGTCAGAGGTACTGAAGCTGACTGCAAAGGCCGCCCCTTATACCGATCGGGTCTTGGCGATGGGGGATCTTCTGCCATACCAGGAGACGGTGTTGGCGCCTGGCGACCCCGAGCCGGAGCATCGCGACATGAAGTCGGAGCAGCCCTTCCAATCGGGGTTGTCGAAGTCGCTGTCGACCTACCCGACGAACCCGTGGCAGCCTTTCATTCGTGTCAAGGGGGTGGTGGTGCTTCTTCGTCAGGACCTGTGGAATAGACAATATAGTTGGGCAGTTTGTAATGTATGCCAAGTGGCGACTGCTGTAATATGATCAACATTTTGTAATATATGCCAAGGGGAGTCAGTCGACTCGTATTGCGATCAGGATTGTGTGGTGTGTTTATGTTTGATTGAGCGAGTCCCCCAGCACGTCCACCCTTAATGGGGTATAACTCGATTGTATACTCTTGTGTTTTATTTTGGTTGTGCATTGTTTTATCTCTCGCGTCTTCTGAGGGGCGAGTCCCCGAGCGCGAGTGGGATTGTTTTGTAGGCGAGTCCCCGAGCGTGGTGCTCAACCGTATTGGGCGCGTTCGTGTTGCAGGTTGTGAATGCGTTGTTTGTAACGCATCTCTTCCCCTGGCTCGGAGAGCCAGTCGCTGGGCGGGTCCAAGGCAACTCTCTTACTTGGTGTGTTCCCGAGCCGCGTGGGGGTTTTCGTTCAAGTCGCTTTGCGTGAGGATGGGAGGGACAGGTCACTGTGAGAAGAGTATACCGGTTGTCTTGGCCCGGTAGGCCAGTCGAGCTAGGCGACTCCAATGGCGGATCCGAGTAGGCGTTTTCGTGGACGTCCCAAGGCCCGAGTATTTCCGGTGCCCTTGTGCCGCACTACTTAGCCGTGCCGGTCGCTCGACCAAAGATTGAGTTCCGTGAGGAGCATATTGCTGATTTGTACGAGTGCGAGTGGCACAAGAATATGGTGAGTAGACAGAATTTGTGTGATCCGAATGAATTTCATTATATATGCCAGCTGAGTACAATTTGAGGTTCTATGTATAGAACTTTCTGAGAAGGTTTACATTCCATGGCCTTTCGACCTCGAGCTGGCTGTCACCCTATATGTCGATGAGGTAGTAGGCGTCGTTGCTAAGGACTCGCCCTATGGTGAATGGCCCCTCCCATGGGGGGGAGAGTTTGTGCATGCCTTTCTTGTCTTGGGCCAGTCGTAGGACCAGGTCGCCTTCCTGGAAGCTACGAGTCCGGACTCGTCGGCTGTGGTAGCGGCGGAGTCCTTGCTGGTAGATGGTGGTGCGGGAGCGAGCCAAGTAGCGTGCCTCGTCGAGTTGATCGATGTTGTCTTGGCGGGCGACCTCGTTGGTCACCTCGACATAGTTGGCGACTCGATGTGAATCATGTTCCAGGTCAGTTGGCATTACGGCATTGGCGCCGTACACCATAAAGAAGGGTGTGAACCTAGTGGAGCGATTGACAGACGTGCGGATCCCCCATATTACGAAGGGGAGCTCGTCAACCCAGCATCCTGGGGTGCGCTTGAGGGGCACCTGGAGTCGCGGCTTGAGCCCGTGGAGGACGCTCTGGTTGGCGCGTTCTGCTTGGCCGTTCGACTCCGGGTGGGCGACTAAAGCGAGGTCGAGTCGTATGCCAGGTTTTTCACAGAATTCCGCCATGGCCC
The DNA here is from genome assembly GCA_910589775.1 of Avena eriantha. Lineage (NCBI taxonomy): Eukaryota > Viridiplantae > Streptophyta > Magnoliopsida > Poales > Poaceae > Avena > Avena eriantha. Next base: position 127,426,959 of record OU342745.1, read on the forward strand.
CTTTGGTGAAGTTGGTGCCGTTGTCTGTTATGATGCTGTGCGGGTAGCCGTATCGATAAATGAGCTCGCGTAAGAATTTGGTGGCCGTCTTGCCGTCGCACTTTTTTATTGGCTTGGCCTTGACCCATTTGGTGAACTTGTCGACCGCGACCAGGAGATGGGTGAAGCCAGATGGGGCCTTCCTGAACGGGCCTACCATGTCCATGCCCCATATGGCGAATGGCCATGTAATGGGGATGGTCTTGAGTGCCGAACCAGGGAGGTGCGTCTGGTGGGTGTACTTTTGGCACCCGACGCATCGATGGAAGATGTTGGTGGCGTCGGCATGTGCGGTGAGCCAGTAGAAACCGTGCCGCATGGCCTTGGTGACTAGCGACTTGGCACCGGCGTGATGGCCGCAGTCGCCAGCGTGAATGTCCTGGAGGATCTTGTGGCCTTCTTCTGGCTGTACGCAGCGCTAGAACACGCCAGTCACGCTGCGTTTGTGGAGCTCGCCGTTGATGATGACGAAGGATTTGCAGCGGCGCACGATCATTCGCGCCTCTGTCTCGTTGCTTGGTAAGATCTTGTGCTCTAGGAAGGCGACGTATGGTGTTGTCCAGTCGCTAGCCTCCAGAACCATGGCGACTAGGGCCGACTCTGGTTGTAGTGGTATCCCGACGTCGATCTCCTTTGGTGGGCTAACCAACGGTTTGTGGATGATGTCGAGGAAGACGCCTGCTGGTGGCGCTTGTCGGGTCGATCCGATGCGGGAGAGGGCGTCTGCCTCCTCATTTTTGCATCTGTCGATCCACTCGACGGAATAGCCGTCAAAGTGTCCTCCCAGCTGGTCTACCGCTTGGCGGTACACGATCATTGTTGGAGAGACGGCGTCCCATGTCCCGGCGACCTGGCCGGCGACTAGGTCGGAGTCGCCATAGCATCGTAAGTGGTTGACGTTCATCTCCTTAGCGGCTCTCATGCCGTGAAGGAGGGCCTCGTATTCTGCCATGTTGTTGGTGCATGGCTTGAAGTTGAGGTGGAGCATGTAGCGGAGCTTGTCTCCTTTGGGAGAGGTTAGTATGACCCTAGCCCCTGCGCCGTCAGCGTTCTTGGAGCCATCAAAGTGGAGCGACCAGTAATGGAGGTACGGGAGCTTCTCCGCCTGCTGTGCTTCTTCCCAATCTGCGAGGAAATCAGCTAGGGCTTGTGACTTGATCGCTTTGCGGGGCTCTTATTTGATGTTGTGGACACCGATTTCGACGGCCCACTTGGCGACTCGCCCAGTTGCCTCGCGATTGCGTATTATGTCCTGCAGAGGTGCGGAGGAGACCACCGTGATCGGGTGCTCCTAGAAATAGTGCGGGAGTCGCCGCTGAGCTTGGAATACCGCGTACACCGGTTTCTGGTACTATGGATAGCGCTGTCGTGAATCCGTCAGGACTTCCCTGATGTAGTAGACAGTGCGCTATGTGAGGCGCTCCTTGCCCTCCTCCGGTCATTCGACGACCATCACGGCGCTGACGACTCGAGTGGAGGGTGTGACATAGACGAGCATTGGCTCTTTGTTGAGTGGAGCGGCGAGGAGTGGAGCCGCGAGTAGCACTTCTTTGAGCACTTTGAGTGCATCATTGGCCTCCGCGTCCCATTGGAACGTGGGGTTCTTGCGCATCAGGCGGTAGAGGGGCATTGCCTTCTCGCCTAGTCGGGGGATGAAGCGGCTGAGGGCCGCGACTCGCCCTACCAACTTCTAAACGTCGCGCAGGCACTCGGGTTTCCCGAGTCGCGCGATGGTGTCGACCTTGGTGGGGTTGGCTTCGATGCCTCGCTTGGATACTACATATCCCAGGAGCTGTCCGGTGGGGACGCCGAAGGTGCCTTTTCCGGGGTTCAACTTGATGTTGTAGCTCCGCAGGTTTGCAAAGGTTTTGGCTAGGTCGGCGAGCAGGTCGTCCTAGCGGGTGGATTTTACCACCACATCATTGATGTAGAATGTTGCGACCAATTTGGCTCGCTAGGCACTCCTGCATGCATCTCTGGTATGTGGCGCCGGCGTTCTTGAGGCCGAACGACATGGCCGTGTAGCAGAAGGCGCCGAATGGCGTGATGAATGTCGTCTTCTCCTCATCCTCAACCGCCATCTTGATCTGGTTGTAACCAGAGTAAGCATCGAGGAAGCACAACGACTCCGATCCCGCGGTCAAGTCGATGATTTGATCGATGCGCGATAGGATGGACTCCTGCTTCGGGCAGGCGCTATTGAGGTTGGTGTAGTCGATACACATTCTCCATGTGTTGTTCTTTTTCAGAACCAGGACTGGGTTTGCCAGCCACTTGGAGTATTTGATTGGCCGGATGAAGCCTGCGGCTAGCGGGCACTGCACTTCTTTGGTGATTGGTCGACGACGCTCTTCATGGAAGGGCCGTAGCGACTGCTTTACTGGTCGCACTTTGGCGTCGGCGTTGAGTTTGTGCTCAGCGAGTTCCCTCGGGACACTTGGCATGTCAGATGGCTTCCATGCAAAGATGTCATGGTTCTCACGGAGGAATCCGAGGAGTGCTCTTTCCTATGCGGGGCTCATGTGCGCCCTGATGGTGACCGTCTGGCTGGAGTCGCCCGGGACGAGCTCGACAGTGCAGGTGTGCGTGGTCGCCTCGAACATGGAGTTCGCGGTGGTTGGTTTCTTCAGGATGGTGGGGTCGTCCTTGTTGATGTTTCGCACGTATTTCGCAAGCTCCTCCGCGTGATCGGTCTCCGCAGCGATGATGGCGTCGGCAAGCTCGGCTCCTTTGTCCTCGCATTCCACGGCCATGTCAGGGTCACCATGGACGGTGATGATGTCGCTTGGCCCTGGGAGCTTCATCATGTTGTAGGCGTAGTGTGGGGTCGCCATGAATTTTGCGAATGCCTGGCGGCCCAAGACGTAGTGGTAGGGGATGCGGAAGTTCACCAGCTCGAATACGATCCTCTCCGTGCGGTAGTTTGCCGGAGTGCCGAAGGTGACTGGCAGCGTCACTTTTCCGATCGGGTACACCTTCCGACCGGGGACGATACTGTGGAAGGTCGTCAGGGTTGGCTCGATGGCTGCTTCCGGGAGCTGGAGCCTCTTGAATGTGTCTAGGTACATGATGTTGATGGAGCTCCCACCGTCCATTAGTGTCTTAGGCAGCCAGTAGTCGGCCACCTTGGGCCTGACTACCAGGGCGACTCGCCCTGGGTATTCGATTCTTGGCGTGAGGTCTGGCAACTCCAGGTGATGCTCTGCTTAGACCAGTTGAGGAAGCGAGGGATGTCGACTTGGGTCACCGCGTTGATGGCAACCACGCGGGCGAGCACCTTCTTCTCGCGCTTGGTGCCGAGTCCGGTGAAGGTGTGTAGCGAGCCGATGGGTGGGTCTTGGCGCGAGTTCCCATTGTCCCGAGGTGGGTTGTTATTGGGGTCCTCCCTTGCTCGCCTCGCCTTTTCAATCTCTTTGAGAGAGTGGCAATCTGCGATGGTGTGGGTGGCGGGTTTTCCCTCCCTGCTATGGTAGATGCAGGGCTGATTGAGCAGGGCAGCAGGGTCGAATTTCGGCCTCGCTGTATTGTTGGAGCGGTAGTTTCCGCTGCCGCGGTAGTTTCCTCCGTCGTGGTGGTAGCACTTGGGGTCCCGCTGGCCGTAGCCGGCGTTGGCGATGAAGTCGACTCACCCGTCTATGCGGTGCTTGCTGGTGATGCGGGTGTTGCTGTAGCGCATGTCGCATAGGCACCCCCTATCGTGGATGCTGGTTCGGCGTCTTCCTCCCGACTCGTCGTCGGAGTCTTGGTTGGGGTCATCCACCGCGTAGCGCTTGGCTATCTCGAGGAGGTCGGGGATGTTGTCGAGCGTCCGATAGACCCTCTTGATCTTGGCGACCAGGGGCTCATACCAGCACACGTTCTTGAAACAATGTATCGCTGTATCTGGGTGGATGCCGGATGCGTTGATCCACAGTTCTTGCCATCTTTGAATCCAGCGGGGAGTCAACTCGTGTTGTCCCTGGATGCATCGCTCCAGGTCTTCTATGGTGGTGGCACGGGTGTAAGAGCGCTCGAAGTGCCCGATGAAGGCATCCCGCATTTCTTCCTAGGAATCAACGCTGTCGGCGGGGAGGGTGTTGATCCATTGCCAAGTCGCACCCTCCATCATCCGGGGGAGGTAGCGAGCGGCGAGCAGGTCGGTGTGGCCTGCGATTCCCATTGCCATGAGGTATGTGTCCATCCAGATAGCTGGATTGTACGTCGGATCGTACTTTTCGATCTCCTTGGGAGCCTTGAAGTTGGCGGGGTATTTTCCCCCACGGATCATGGGCCCGAAGCATTGCGGTCCGACTCGACTGAGCGAGCCTCTTGATTCCAGGTCACCGCGGTTGGTGAGGGTGTGCCTCAAGTCGTTGGGCTGGCGCACCCGCCACGCCTGGTTGTTGATGATGTTCGTTCGGGCATCAATCGGCTGCCTGTTGGCGGCGACCATGTTATTCGCCGGTCGCGGCTCGTTGGAGGACAATGCGGGGTTGGCGGCTCATGGCTGGTTCGCTAGGAGCTGCGGTGGAGGGTAGGTCAATGCGTTGGCGACGAAGGGGTGACCGCTTGATGCCGCTCTGCTTGCTGAGGAACGGGAATACATCTGCCCCCGCGGGTCGACTCCCGCAGCTTGTTGCTCGATGACCCTAGCGAGTAGGGCCTTGGCGTACTGGATCTGCAGCGTGCCGTCGCCTTGGATGTCGAGGTTGGCGACCGTGGCGTCGGCCGTGATGACGTTGTCCATGGGGGTGGAGTAGAGTGGTAGTCCATTGGCGTCACGGGCTTGAGGCGAGATGATGATCCGCGGTTGGTCCAGCGGGGGCACGCGGCCAATGGGTGGTGGAGGGGCTCCGGTCGCCGGTGCGCCGGGTGGTGGTCTCGCGGGATTGCTTCCGCCTGGCAGCGCGTTCTCGCAGTATTCACGCTCTGCCGCGCGTGCGGGATCGCTTTCGTCGTTGACGTTCAGGACGCGGCCCTAGACGTTGGAGTTCAAGCGGGTCCTGATGCGGCGCTGGTGATAGAGCGATAGCTCCCGCGCTGTTTCCCGCTCGAGGCGGTATTTCTCGCGCTCGGCGAGTTCGTTGCGTTGCGCCTCCGCGAGTCGCAGGCGGGCTTCCTCCACCTCTGTGGCTCTCGCAGTCGGCGGGATCAGCATGGAGAACGGATCTGGCGGGGCGGCCGTGCTGCCCACCATGTAGATCGAGTTAAAGCGATTGGATCTGGCGCGGAAGTCTTGAGGCGACTCTGAGCTGGAGTCGGAGTCAAAGATCCCGAGGATGGAGGAGTCCTCGAAATCCTCCGGGTTGGAGACTCATGCGATGGAGTCCTCTCGAGATGCGGCGGTCATAGATCCGTCGACCGAGGCAGGGGTCGTGGAGTCGGCGTCGTCGTTTAGGGCCTCGTCGTTGGTGGCGGCTGAGTCGTACTTGGTGACGAGGCTCCTGATGGAGCGGACCTGCTCTTCCGAGAGCAGGTTGCGGTGCGGCAGCGATCCGCCGACGATCATCGTTGCAGCTGGGTCAACCATGCCAGTGAAGCGGACGAAGAGGTTGATGGAGCCGACCGGCATCACCGCGCCATGAGTGACCGGGTGTGACGCCGGGATGTAGCTGCTGGGCAGGATCTGTAAGATCCCGCCGATGGCGATCATGCGGCAGCTGGCGATCGGCCGATCGATCAGCGAGTAGGGTCTCGCCGCAGAACTCAGGACAGTCCCGCTATGCCCCACGGTGGGCGCCACTGTCGTGGAAATGGCCACGGCAGTCGCTGCTACTGGCAGCGATTGATTGTAACATGAGGAAGAGCTGGCGGCCATCTGCGGTGCGAGATGGGGGCGGATACACATGGTTTACCTAGGTTCAGCCCCCGGAGGGTAAAGACCTACTCCTGCTAGATTGGATTAATGGAGAGCGAGTTACAGGGGTGGCGAGCTCGGCGTCTAAGCAGCGAGTCGTTTGAGGGGGTGTATGATGAAACGTAAGTTCTAAGAATACCCTAGGGAGGTTTATATAGGAGTCACCTCGCTAGGGTTTACAAGTTGCAACCGAGCAAGATATGGACTCGGAGGCTTTTGACCTGATCCGACTGGGTTTCAAGTACGGCTCTGGGCCTTCAGTCTCCAGTCGCCAGGCCTTTCCTTCAGTCGCACTTCAGTCACCGTTCTTTAGGGCCACTCGCAGGCCCTTCGGCACAATCGAAACATCCTGCTGGGCATAACCCCTTCGGCATATCCCCATCATTCTTGAAACCGGTGGTCTTATTGATCATCAACACTTGATGTTCTTTCCTAATCTCCACTTTTGCAGTCTTAAGCATTGACAGAAGCTCGGGAAGAGACTTCTTCATGCCCTGCATGTTATAGTTCATCACGAAGCTCTTGTAGCTAGGTGGCAGATATTGGAGAACACGATGTATGCCTAGGTAAATGGGAATCGATATTCCCAAGGACACAAGCTTATCAGCGTACCCAGACATTTTAAGTACATGCTCACTAACGGAGTTGTTCTCCTCCATCATCTAGCTAAAGAACATTTCAGAAGCATTATAACTCTCTACGATAGCATGGGTATCGAAAATCATTTTCAGTTATCTCATGGTATCAAAGGCATTGCCATTTTCGAAACGCTTTCGAAGTTCTGGTTCTAGCCCATACAGTATGCCGCAATGAACTAAGTTGTGGTCCTCTTGATGAGTTATATAGACATAATTTTCTTTGTTAGGGGCATCAGGAGCTGGTGGGGGGCCTAGCAACGCCTCTAGCACATATTGCTTTTGTGTAGTAGTGAGGAGAATCCTCAAATTCATAGCCCAGTTGGTGAAGTTGCTACCATTCGTAGCAAGTTTCTCTTTCTCCATGAACACATTGAAATTAAAAGCAGGTGGTGCCATCTACAACAGAATTTGTAAAGTTTATTTAGACTAAGTTTATGATAGATTGAGTTCAACTAATCCATATTACTAATGAACTCCCACTCAAAAACGACATCCCTCGTGTCCTTTTGGCGATTACATGAACCAAATCCACTACACCAAGTCCGATCATCACGTGAGTTGGTGTAGCTTCAAAGGCGAGCATCTATATGGGCATCATATCAACTATATGACTCATGCTTAACCTTTCGCTCCGTGTTCCGAGGCAATGTCTGTACATGCTAGGCTCGCCAAGTAAGAACCTTAGTATTCGCGTGTGTAAAACTGTCTTACACCTGTTGTATGAAAGCGTATAGTCGAGTACACCTGATCATCACGTGATGTCTCGAAACACGATCCATAGAACAGTGCATATTTAAGGAAGCACACATTTTATCTTGATATTTAAATGAGGGATCATCTTACGATGCTACTAAAAGCACCAAACTAGCAATATAAGATGCAAACATCTAATGTGTAAAGTGATATGATATGGTCCATGCATTTGATCTCTATCATATGCATCGTGGTATGATCTCTATTATGCCTTTGTGTGTAAGGCCAAGGTCTATGGAACTTACACATTAAGTGTGGTGTAAGAGTATCTATCATACATCTACTTACAACATTGCCATATCATGACACTAGCCCAGCAACGATCTAAACTAGACGCCTCTAATTTATCCATTGCAAGTTTTACCTGGCTTAGGGCTTTCGAAAATAGAACCGGTCTTACCTAAGAACATGGAACCACAACGAGGATAACCAAGTTATTAGCAACTCGTTGTAAATTAGATATTGACTATAGTAGGAGAGACAGACTCCTGCCAGCCACTTATGCAAAACTAGTTGCATGTCAGTCGTGGAACCGGTCTCATGTGCGATGACATGTAAGGTTGGGCCGAGCTGCTTCATCCCACTATTCCACCAATATCCAAAATACATGAAATAAGAAATAACATGATCATCATCGCCCACATATAAACATATGTGTACTACCCGTGCAAAGCACCTACGCATAGATCAGGCTCTGATACCACTGTTGGGTTTGCAACATAGAAAACAAAAAAATTCCTATGATAAGAACTATATGCCAAGATCTATCTACTAGATACAAAGCAACGGGTGGATATACATCCATAGAGAACTTACCCTCGAAGACAACATAGTTTTGTTAACGAGTTGGAACTCGTGGATGATGTAGTCGTACGCTTGCCGATCTCAAGATCGTGTGGAAGTCCTAGCGCCGCAAATTGATACGTCCATTTTGCATCACTATTCTATATCATAATTTACTTTTATTCATTGATATATTTCATATTAAGTGATGATACTTATGTTATTTCATCTATTTTTGCATGGTTGATGACTTTTGGAGCATGGACCGCTGCAGTCAGGATTCTGATGGAAAAGGTGCTGTTTGGAGGTGAAATTCGCGAAGATCAGAAAATCCGGAAAAATACATGAAAAATCCTATTTTTCCAGAAGACGAAGAAAGCCAGAAGGGGAAGCGGAGATGGGCCACAGGGGGCCCACACCACCCCCTGGCGCGGGCCAGCCTAGGCCGTGCCACCAGGTGGTATGGCCACCCTAGTCCACCCATGGCTCTCCCCTCTAGCGTATATTATCCTCCCAAAACCCTAAGACTCGGGGAGCGACCACAGAAATATTCTGCCACCTCTCTGGGGCGGAAAACACCGAGTGAGAAAGATCTCTCCAGCAGACAGAATTCTGCCGGGGGAATTCCTTCTCGGAGAGGGGAGATCGTCTCCATCAACACCACCATCAAGCTGGACTTCATCGGGATCATCATCATCATCACCACCATCATCACCATCAGCACCCTCATCACCATCTCCATATCGCTGTAACAATTGGGTTGAATCTTGCATAGTTCTTAGGGGAAACCTTCCCGGTGTTGATTACTCTTTGTAGTTGATGCTATTGAGTGGAACCATTGAATTATTGTTTATGTTCATATTGTTATACATCATTATTCCATCTATGATCATGATCCATATGATGTCTTGTGAGTAGTTCGTTTTGTTCTTGAGGACATGGGAGAAGTCATGTTGTTAGTAGTGGAATTGTGTTGAGAAAGATTCAATGGTTTGATATTTAAGTTGTGGTGTACTTCTTCTAGTTGTGTCATGTGAACGTCGACTACATGACACTTCACCTATATGGGCCTAGGGGAATGTATTGTGTATTTGGCTACTAATTGTAGGGGTTGCCAGACTGACAGAAACCTGAACCCCCGTTAGGAAACCATTGCACAAGGGACGTCAGGGCCTTAGAGTTTAAAGTTGTGGTTAGGTTTCCACCTTAATTACTTTCTTGTACTTATGGATGTTTGCACGGGATATAATCACAAGTATGTATTAGTCCTAGGAAGGTTAGTACATTAGCACAGGTTCACCCACACAACACTTAGCAAGCTAAAGAAGATTAATCAACTATATGAAGCGAAAGCACTTGATGATATTCCCATGTGAACGTTTGGTCATCTTAACTAATACAACCGGCTTGTCCTTTGCTGCATAAAGGATTGGGCCACTTGCTGCATTTATTCTTATTGTCTTTTATTTACTAGTACTTTATTTACCTACATTATCAAAAACCCCTAAAAATCCATTTGCTAAGTATTTGCAGAGAATTCTAGATCCATACCACTAGCCAGCACCTTCTACTCTTCGTTGGGTTCAACACTCTTACTTATCGAAAATTCTACGATACACCCCCTATACTTGTGGGTCATCACAAATCAGTAGTGCATCCGTCCTCGCACACACGTTCAAGCCACCGAACAACCTCCACCTCCTCGCTCTAGCGAATCAGCGGAAGCAGCAACTCCTCCTAGACACAAGGCCACCGGGAACATGTATCTCGCTAATCCGAGACCATGGGGGAATATATATAGAGGGGGAGAGAGATGTTGGGGTTCCGCATATAAAAACAATAAATTTTACTCTACGCCCCTGAACCCTTGAAGCTGCCAGGACCTATCTATTAGTAATATAGTAACGGGAGGGGCTTTTCGCGAACTTACCCTTGAAGACCGAAAAGCGTTGTCAACACTCAGGAGAGCATGGTTGATGTAGACGAGCCGAAGCCGAACTCAAAGTCATGATGAAGTTGTTGCGCTCCTTGGCTCCAACGACTTGAGTGCCTCAAGTGTGACACCTCGCGGGGAGTTACACATGTCCGGTGCCTGACGATGACTCCTGCTTCCCCGATCCAACAGCAGTTGCAGAAGTAGAGCTCCTGGATCCGAATCTCGCAGCGCGACGGTGCTCCGTGGTGAAGAGGTCTCTCGCTCGCGCAGCCCAGACATGGGACCACGGTCACGAGAGAGAGGGGGGAGAGAAAATATCAATTAGAGGTCCTCACAAAAATGGGGAGACCTTTATTGGTTATTGGTGTATTTATCTTGGCCAAATACCCCACTTTATATAGGGGAGGAGGGGGTACACCCTCCCTCAAAGTCCCGGGGTGGGACTAAAGGAGAGGAGGGGTGGGGAGGCCGCCGGCCAGCCCCTAGTGGGCCTGCGCGTGGGGCTAGGCCTAGCCGGCTAGCCCCCTTGGCTCCTCTCCCTCTCTCTTTTCCCTAATGGGGCTTCTCCCTCCGGAAATTGGCCCATTAAGCCTTTTTGACCTTTAATTGATTTTCTCTTTATTAAATAATTATGAATAAATGATTAAATCAATATTTAACATTTATTCACATATTATTCATCCTCCGTGGCTATGGAACACCTTCCACCTCCACTCCGGACATCCTCTAGACTTACCGAAACCCTTCCGGTTTTCTCCCTACTCTTCTTCGGTGATTCCACCGATCCTATAAACACTCTCTAAGCATCATCAAGCCCTTAAGCGTGATACCCCATGGTTCGGGAACACTCCAAACATGGTCAGGACACTCCCGCACAAATGATCGATAGAGGGACCTGGATGGCCATGTGACCCATGTGCGTTCTACGAAGATCTTTCGTCGTTTGAACCGGGATAGTCGTGTCTTATTCCCTTTGTCACTCGATACTTGCATTGCCCGAGATCTGATAAATGACATCACCATGTCGTGTTCAATCTCGTTACTGAACAACGCTACTTGACTCGTTTCGATAAGTGATATCCTTGTGATCAAATGACACGCTACGCAGCTATTGGATATAACCTCTCCGAGTGGGCCCTTGAGTATCTTCCCGTCACATGGACGGACAAATCCTGCTCTTGACATATATTGCCTCTACGGTTTCCTCCGAGTACGTGAACACACCTTTATAACAACCGTATTACCAGATGGTGTTTGATGTTATCTAAGCACTCTCATGAGACAATGATTGATATAGCCTCACGGTCTAAGGAATAGTCTACGAGGATCCATTTCTAATCATTGTAACTTGAACTTCGTGACATGATCGGGTCACGATGTTTATATTGGGTATTGGTTCATCATCTCATTCTCAGAATGAGATGACCTCATGTCCAACTGGCATAAATGCCACATGATTAGGAAACATGATCATCTGTTGACCAATGAACTAGTGACTAGAGTTTCACTAGGAACCCCTGGTTGTTTGTATATCACACGTGTATTGATGTTTCCACTCAATACAGTTATAGCATGATATAAAACTTAATCATAAAAATATGAAATATGATAATAGTCCTTACTACTATTTGTCTCTAGGGCATATTTTCAACAGTCTCCCACTTGCACTAGAGTACAAATACACTAGCTGCATTTGTTCTCAATCATTGGCATCATATACCCGGTACCCTGAACATGCTTGCTCATGGAAGAGGTTTAGTCTTGGGTCTGTACTTTACAGTCCCAAATCCTTTGCAACTTACTAATGTCACCTAGATTGACATTAATACTTTATCATGACATGATAGCATCTGTGTGTATGCATCATCGCCATGGCAGCAGAACGAGGCCTAATTCCAGGAGCCTAAAGTGACGTTAGATCAACCTCGAGGGCTTTCTCATGGGCATTGTGCCCTAGGATACATCATTCTACGTTAAAAGCGAACTAGCCCTACCATAACATTATACAACACTTTAGATGGTACCCTTATCTATTATTATAAATGTATTCATCGAAACACCAGTGCACTCTGTGCAACTTTCGATGTTTTGTTCACCTCGCTTCCTACTTGACTTTAATCGGTATCTACAGGAGTTTCCAACATATTCCCTTATAACATAACTTTTTTATGTTCTAAGATATTTCATCCTTTATGGATTTGGAAAACATGTCTACAGTTCTCTTATTAGAAACTGCGAACAAACTTAACTCAACATTTTGTGATTCGAACGTAATCACTTTCAAACGTTCTTTATTGGATCATATATTATGTTAAGATATCATCATGGTTTACTAAGATAGAACCTATGTCTTAACATAGTGGATGATGATCATCCTTTTCTTTCTTTCAACCATTGATGTTCAACTTAATACTATTCCTAATTTGAGTCATTAAGGACCAGTTCCTTAATTAACTTCTATTCTGAAACCCTTTTCAGAATCCCTTAAGGAATACTACACAATACCATAATACACTTATTATCAACTTGTACATCTTATAAATCATTATTCATAAGTATTTGCGCTTTCATCCTTAACATACTTAAGAATTACTCCTATAAGCTCCCACTCAAAATATGTTCCTACATATTTGAATTTGAGACTTATGTTGCTCCCACTTAAAATATGTCAATCACATATTGTTTCAGGAAGACTTTCATAGCTCCCACTCAATTTTATGCAAATTGCATATATCCTTACTTATTTTGAATAACCTCAAAAATCCTTTGATCAAATATCAAACTTGGAGATTTACTATGAGATACTAGTACTTTACTAGTTTTAAATCCACTAGACATTTAGCACACATGAATCAAATTCATTTGAATTTGTCCAATACCTGACAAATTGTGCTTTTGTCATTCATCCCCATTTTCCACTATGGCTTTGCAGTCATTTGGCAAAATTCAAGCAACTCCTTTTACTTGAGAGATTCAGCAACAAATTGCTTTCTAATCTCAAGGGAATTTTGCTTTTAGGATTTCTCATAATTCTAGTTTACCATTATTTCCTTTGCAGTTCGTAGGTATGTCATATTTCAAGAATCATGACAAATGATTCACAAATGTTTCCATACTAGATATGGATTTCATTTTAAATCCTACTTCATGTAGTGAAAACATTAGTGGGGAAAATACAATGATCAATATCATTGATTCTTTCCTTCTGTGAACATAAACATTCTGGAACGTTGTCCGTTGTGCTTCTCAACACTCTGATACAGGGTTTTGAATCCTCATCGTGTTTTACACTATTTTCCATTTGCCCCATAATTGTGAAACATCACTAGAAGTGAGCTTTCTCAAGAATGCACCAAAATCCAAGCAATACATGTTTTGCTTCTCTTTTGGTTTAGCTATGGATTTCGTATTCAAAGTTTCCAATGAATACTCTACAAGGACTTATTCGCTATTTGTTTTGGTTATCGAATAACCCCAAAACTTTCATGAATTCAAATGGTTCACTACATTCGAATTGAGTGCTAACTATTTCTAAGCTAATGGTCTCTATATCTACACTACAACGATTTATTTGGTGCCTTCTATTCAACCCCTTTGATATATAATATCACATTGTGATGCTTTGCATTTTGAAATTTCAAAACGCTTTGCATTGCACAATTTCTTTTATGCCATTCTTATAAAGTTGAATTTCATTACTTTTGATCAAATCATAGTAATTAGATCCTCTTTTATAATTATACCCTTTTTTGATGAAAGACTTTGATCAAATCAAATAGTTTCATATTCATGTTTCCTTTGGTAAACTTATTTACACATTTAAATAATCATTTAATGATAATTTCCATTTTTGTTAAAACCCAATACATCGAATATGTATTCTATTTAACAATTCATTAAACACTTTGTATTCAAGTAATACACGGTGTTCAAGTTATTTTGCCGAACTTAGGCATGATTTATATGTGAAAAGCAATCGAATGACTTTCACATATTATCATTATAACTTTGAATTCAAACAATGGTTTCATTCATTTAATGAAATATCATTAAGTTGGGTATTTTAAACAAAGAATTTTAATGTTTTACAAATGTTCATGCATTATCAATTAGTTTCAAACAATAAGGATAATTCACACATAATCAAACAAGATATGAACATGAATAGAAATCATTCATAAAAGCAGAACAACTGTTTGTTACAAACTCATATGAATAACCGTCTCACAAACTGTGAGACACACTAAACAAGTTCACAATCTCTTGATTACAATAATCATCCTAAGACATAAACTAAATTATAAATGTCGAGGGAGAGTGTCGTCGGCCATCATCATCATGCTTGCCATCAACACGCAACGTCACCTCCTCTCCAGCAAGCACCTCTCATGCAGAAGGACCTATTTTCAGTAAAACAGAACAAGTATCAGATATACTTAACACTGCAAATGTGTTTGCAAGATTATAACATTTATAAAACTGTATATCAAATATATACCTTTGTCATCGATGACCTCTCTGGTGATTGGTTCAACCTTTACATTCCTGAAACGTAATATGAACTCATGGAAATCCAATGTTTCCGTATCACCATTCATGATGCTACTCCGGACATGTCTTTCCTAGCTGGGATGTAACGACCGAAGCAGTACGTCTATTGCAAATGGATCAGCCATCCAGTAATCCACGAAGTGGACTAGTCTTGTGTGTGCATCAAGCATGCGCTCCAAGTGACCCTTCACACATGTATGTTCCTCCATCTGTATGGAAAGGAAATCTCCAAGCAGCTCGTGCTTCCACATGCGCACATGGCCTATGAACTATGCTTTCAGTTGATCCACCATCGAATATGGATCAAGATCACCGATGAGCGGATGTAGTTCGTCCACCATCCTGTAATGCATTATTATCTGAATGTAGGTGAACATCTCTTGACGATAGTAGCGGTCTGCTAGCTCTTGTGGGGTCTCATAGTAGTCTGGCTCAGTCAAATCCATCGTGCGGCGTATGTAGTCTACCACATGATTCCTAGTAAGGAGATCATTTAGGCACACAAGCCAACTAGGGAAGTTGGATCCATCAAGTCTAAGTTTCTCACCCTTTACCCAATCCTCAATGACAAAGTAAGCTTCACGGTGAGCCATCTACATTTATAATTTGCAAAAGGAATTTAGACTAAGTTTATAATTAAATGAGTTAATGATAACTCCACTCAGAAACACCTATCCCCAACAGGGTTCTTAGTGATAACACGACCCCTATCAGCCACATCTCCCCCGATTGATCATGACCATTGATGTGGGTTCAAAGGTGGACGCTAAACGTCGGTCACATCATTCATGTGACTCATGCTCGATCTTTCGACCATACGTGTTCCGAGGCCACGCTTTTGTGGCGTGCTAGGCTCGCCAACTCAACCTTAGTGTATTCGCTATGCAACATGGCTTACACCCACTGTATGCGAACGTAGATATGTCTGACACCCAGGCCTGTAACCCTGGATCGCCTCATACCGAAGAACTTTCTTGGCGGTGCACACTAAGGGGAACACAATCGTTGGTAATTTTAATAGGGATCATCTTATTAGGCTACCGTCAAGTATCTAATACTAGCACACAATAAGACATACAAACAATAACATTGAATGTAAATGCTATGTGATATGGTCCTTCATGTCGTGATCTCCATCCGCCGTTACCAGGTTCCGGCACCGTAGACACCAGTGTACCGGTGTCATTCTGGCGTGGTAGTCCGTCACCTCCGTGACTATCTACTACTATGTAACAAAAGGTAATTACTTTACCTTTTCCACAACCATATGACAAAGCAATGCCCCCTGCAAAACAAAGTTAGACGCCTCTACTTTATCTTTGCATGTTTTACGTGGCTGAATGGGCTTTCGCACAAGAACCATTCTTACCTACGAACTTTTAGCACAACGCTGATCAAGTAGTTGTCTCTACTACACCCCTTTCGGGGCCCTCCGTTGCAAATGGCATACCAACTAATGCGAGAGAGACATACACCCCCCCTAAGCCAGTTTATACGGTACAAGCCGTATGTCAAGCATGGACCAGTCTCGCGAATGAACACGTAAAGTCGGTTGGGGGCCGCTTCATCAAGCATTACTGTGGTATACACAAGTACACATGGGAGGGTAACAACTAAAAGATCAACGCCCACACGCTACATCTCGTGTGTTCTACCCGTACTAGCATTACTACGCATAGATCTAGCTCTGATACCACTATTGGGGTTCCGCGTATAAAAACAATAAATTTTACTCTATGCCCCTGAACCCCTAAAGCTGCCAGGACCTATCTATTAGTAATATAGTAACGAGAGGGGCTTTTCGCAAACTTACCCTTGAAGACCGAAAAGCGTTGTTGACGCTCAGGAGAGCGTGGTTGATGTAGACGAGCCGAAGCTGACCTCAAGGTCGTGATGAAGTCCTTACGCTCCTTGGCTCCAACGACTTGAGTGCCTCAAGTGCGACACCTCCCAGGGAGTTACACAGGTCCGGTGCCTAATGATGAATCCCACTTCCCCGATCCAGCAGCAGTTTCGGAAGTACAGCTCCCGGATCCGAATCACGCAGCGCGACGGCGCTCCGCGATGAAGATGTCTCTCGCCCGCGCAGTCCAGACCTGGGACCACGGTCACGAGAGGGACGGGGAGAGAGAAAATATCAATTAGAGGTCCTCCCAAAAGTGGGGAGACCTTTATTGATTATTGGTGTATTTATCTTGGCCAAATACCCCACTTTATATAGGGGGAGGAGGGGGTACATCCTCCCTCAAAGTCCCGGTGTGGGACAAAAGGAGAGGAGGGGTGGGGAGGCCCCCGGCCAGCCCCTAGTGGGCCCCACGTGGGGAGCTAGGCCCAGCCGGCCAGCCCCCTTAGCTCCTCTCCCTCTCTCCTTTCCCTAATGGGCCTTCTCCCTCCGGAAATTGGCCCATTAAGCCTTTTTGACCTTTAATTGATTTTCTGTTTATTAAATAATTATGAATAAATGATTAAATCAATATTTAACATGTATTCACATATTATTCATCCTCCGTGGCTATGGAACACCTTCCACCTCCACTCCGGACATCCTCCGGACTTACCGAAATCCTTCCGGTTTTCTCCCTACTCTTCTTCGGTGATTCCACCGATCCTATAAACACTCTCTAAGCATCATCGAGCCCTTAAGCGTGATACCCCATGGTTCGGGAACACTCTAGACATGGTCGGGACACTCCCGCACCAATGATCGATAGAGGGACCTGGATGGCCATGTGAACCCTATGTGTTCCACGAAGATCTTTCGTCGTTTGAACCGGGACAGTCGTGTCTTATTCCCTTTGTCACTCGATACTTGCATTGCCCGAGATCTGAATAATGACATCACCATGTCATGTTCAATCTCGTTACTGAACAATGCTACTTGACTCGTTCCGATAAGTGATATCCTTGTGATGAAATCACACGCTGCGCAACTATTGGATATAACCTCTCTGAGTGGGCCCTTGAGTATCTTCCCGTCACATGGACGGACAAATCCCGCTCTTGACATATATTGCCTCTATGGTTTCCTCCGAGTACCTGAACACACATTTATAACCACCATATTACTAGATGCTGTTTGATGCTATCTAAGCACTCTTGGGAGACAGTGATTAATATAGCCTCACGGTCTTAGGAATAGTATACAAGGATCCATTTCTAATCATCGTAACTTGAACTTCGTGACATGATCGGGTCACGATGTTTAGATTGGGTATTGGTTCATCATCTCATTCTCAGAATGAGATGACCTTATTTCGAACTGGCATAAATGCCACATGATCAGGAAACATGATCATCTGTTGACCAATGAACCAGTGACTAGAGTTTCACTGGGAACCCCTGGTTGTTTGTATATCACACATGTATTGATGTTTCCACTCAATAAAATTATGGAATGATATACAACTTAATCATAAAATATATGAAATATGATAATAGTCCTTACTACTATTTGTCTCTAGGGCATTATTCGAACAAGAGATCCTTCACGAGGAGGTGTGCTTTGTGAGGGAGGAGAGGGGGCCTTTTATTGGAGAGGGGGGCTCCTCCCCTCCCATGGCCGGTGGCCAAGGGGGGTGCCCCCACCTCTTCCTCATTCATGTGGTGGAAGCTCCACTTACATCAATTTAGCCTCCACCCAAAGTTCCACTCACATGCATTAAATTTCCACCAAATTTAATGCAACTCTCATTTAATAAAACTCTTTTATTTATTTTATTCAGAATTTTTTTAATTACTTTAATTAAAAAAAATTCACATAAAACCGCTTGTAACATTCAATATCACATGCAGAACCAGTTTCTGCAATTTCACCCGAAACAATTCCGGTTTCCATTGAAATAATTCCAGCGCTTTGCAATTCTTTCGTCTGAAACATATGTGCTCCAAAATGGTGTTCAGCAACCCTAAGTGTGTTACCCTACGGTTCACGAATAATGCAGACATGATTGAGACCCCTCTCAAATCAATTATCAGAAGCGAGACTTGGAGATCCATACTGACTCCTACACATTAAACGATGACTTCTGTGATCGTGAGAACCTTTAACGCTAGTAACTTAATCCCTTTGTCTCATGATATAATACATGTCCAAGATTCGATCATCGGTATCCAAGTACCTAGTTTGATTTCGTTACCAACATGCACTCTTTTCTCGTTCCCGTGATATAACATTCTAGTGATCACATCACTTGCTTGCAAGCTATCTTAATGTGATATCACCGAGAGGGCCTAGAGTATATCTATCCGTCATCGGGATTGGAAAATTCCACTCTTGATCCATGTGCCTCAACATAACACCTTCGTAGCACTGAACTCACCTTTATAATCACCCTGTTACGGTGTGACATTTGATGTTATCAAGATACTCTTCCAATGTTAGCAATTAACATGATCTCATGGTCTAAGGACTAAGATTACTTCGTATGAGGTTATAGCAATATAAACATAATGACTTTGATCGTAATGCTATACTTTAGATGAATTTTCATCACATCATTTCACAAATGCCATGACCTCATTATTAACGACATCCAATATCCATGATTAGGAAACTTTGATCATCTTGTTAATCAACGAGCTAGTCTACAAGGGAGGCATAACTAGGAACCTTTTTGTTTATGAAACACACATGTATTGACGTTTCCTATCAATACAATTATAGCATGCAAAATAAACATCTATCATATACAAGGAATACATAATAACAACTTTATTATTGCCTCTCAGGACATATTTCTTTCATTTTACTGTTCATCGTCGGCCAAATACACGACGGGCCAATAACAAAGCACGATACTATTGCCTAATCGACCTGCTTGGCGTAGTTACCGTAACGACTACCGCATATGTGGACGACAGCAACTAAATGCATACATGGCCTACATGATTTATCTAGATATTGCATGAGCTGCAAACTTCTTAAAATTATTACATATTATCAAATCAAGGGAAAGAAAAATCGGCATTTAAGTTGACAATCAAGTTGATAGCAGAGTCCTCAATTCATCACCTGCATCTTCCTTTGAGTGTGACAGCTACATTGGAGGAGACATGATCTTGGAGCCCCCTCTTTGGTGGCGATAGCAATAATTGCACCCTGAAACTAAGTTATAACAAGTTAATACATCAAACAAGACAAACTACTCATTTTACTGATATGACAGGAGCTATGATCTGGAGTTTACAACTGGTCAATTGTTCAATTATTGACCAACACGTGAAACAAACAGGACAAGCAAGCATGCATTAAACAAGTGTGCCTACCATGAAACGAGTAATCAAAAAAATGTGTGTGTGTGGCTTAGAATTTCAGCAAAAATAAACTAGCCAGGTCATTTCAACAAATATATATGCAAGCAGTTCTATACCCTAAAATGCAAGAGACGTCGGGTGACTCGAAATTTGCGCTGAGACATAAAATGGCATGCAGTTACTGTCATAGCGAAGAATGAACCAGATAGAAATTATAACCGCATCATACGAGAACTTGTAGAGTAGGAATACAAACCACGAATGAACTATATATTGTAGAGGATAGTTATGTCATGACTTAGGAAGAACCAGACCCAGAACCAGATGCAAGATATAATGGCGTCGCTCATGAACCTGTAGAGCAGGACAAACAAACATTAGACAAGTGTGGCTAGAATGAAATGAGCAATCAAACAGAATTTCAGCAAATATAAACAAGCGAGGTCATTTCAGCAAATATATATGCAAGGAGTGGAATCTCTTAGAATGAATAGTCGTTGGGTGACTCAGAATTTGTGGTGATCTACACAATGGCATGTAGTTGTTGTCATAGCTAAGAATCAACTAGATAGAAATTATAATGGCATCATAAGAGAACGTGTAGAGCAGGAATGCAAACCACGAGTGAACTACATAGTAGAGGACAGTTATGTCGTTGTCAGGATGAACCAACACCATATAAGGAATTAATGGCATCCCTTGTGAACCTGTAGAATAGGCTATGCAAACCAACATGTTCATTGTTCCATTTTGAGCTATATGCAAGAAAAAGGAAATAGTTAGTGATGCAGCTTTTGAAGAAGTAGATGGCAACAACAAAATTATAATCAAATTAGTACGAAGAGTTTAAATGGCAACTACAGGATAACAGAACGATGCCAAGGAGGAAATAATAGCAGGAACTGATCTCAGGACAAAACATATAGATTCAGCAACTATAGAGCAGGGAATCCACACTAATATTTTTCGCTGACTTCAGATTTTGCAAGAATTACACGGTAGCAGGCAATTACTGATGTATGGAGTAGCTATGAACATGTGTATGTCAAAATAACAGACATGTCCATGTCTTGAAATTTGTAGAGCAGCGCATGCAAACCAACATGTCTAATGACCTTGTATGTACTAGCACGAATAACAGGCATGCCCACTGACTTGTATGTACGAGCATGATGACAAAAATGCAGTTCAATGCGACAGGCTTGAACCTGCTATACTGCTGAGAAAACAAAAATGAGTTGCAGATTTGGTTAACCTTGGTCGGAGAGGCGTCTAAGCATCGTCGGTACTGTGCGGGTGACGTCCAGGCCACCGAGAGTGTTGCGATTGTAGTAGCTGTTGGCGTCAGGGAAGCAGATCTTGGGCGGTCAATTCCAGCTTGAGCGCGGTGGACGAGAGCCTCACGGAGGCAGATCCAATGCAGTGAACGGTGATAGCCGAGCATCTGGTCTAGAGCGGAGGACATGGAACTCCTAGAACTAGATCACGTCCGGTGTACACCGGTGAAGCGGATCCAGTACGGTTGGGTAGCTTTCGGTGGCCGGGAAGCAAAGCTTGGGAGGTCGATGATGCCATCGACATGGTGAACGACCCCGCAGCTCCGGCCCAATGGCAGAGAGACCCGGTGAACCAGATCCAGTGGGTGAGCATCGGTGAAGCGGCTCCGTAGCGGTGCACGAGACCGCCGCTCAAGCGGGTCCGGCCACCGTGGAATTGCCGCTGGCCGGTGCGCATCATGGTCGTGGAGGTGAGGGCGTGGGAGAGAGGGGCTAGGATTTTTGGAAGGACCAACGGGAAAATTTGGGCGAATCCGGACTAAGGAGGTGAACGGAAATATAAATCACGATCGTGCCCCCAAGCTACTGACGTTAGCTTACCCATAGAGCATCAGAACAATGGGTAGAATCGGAATTTTGAAGTAAAATGTTTTTGAAACTGAGGGGCAGGAAATGCTTCAAGATCGGTGTGTGATTTTGCCGCTTGATTGAGATATTGAATTTGGTGACCGTCCATCTAATAATAATATAAAAATGGTACTGTCCCGGTGGGATATTTTGCGTCAAAGTTCTTGAAACTGAGGGACAGGAAATGCTTCAAAGTTAGTGTATGGTTTAGCCGCTCGATTGGGATTTTGAATTTGACAAGCGCCCATCTGATAATAATACAAAAATGTACAACCCCGGTGGGAGATTTTGCCTCAAAGTTTTAAAACGGAGGGGTGGGAAATGCTTCAAAGTTGGTGTGCGGTTTTGCCACTTGATTGAGATTTTGAATTTGACAAGCGCCCATCTGATAATAATAATAATAATAATATAAAAATGGTACTCCCTAGGTGGGAGATTTTGGCTCAAAGTTTTTGAAATGGTTAGACGGAAAATGCTTCGAAGTTGCTGTGTGTGATTTTGCCGCTCGATTGAGATTTTGAATTTTGCTAGCATCCATGTACTAGTACTAGTAGCAGTAGTAGTAGTAGTAGTAGAAGTAGTAGTAGTAGTAAAACAAGGTGGTAGAACGTACGGCTATATGGTTAGGAATTCATGGACGAGAATTACATCAACTGATCATCCATATAACCACACTTGAGGTACTCCATGTCCGGAGTAGTACTAGTCCGGAGAATTAACTTCACCTACTCGCTTTATAGCTAGTTATTGCATGCAGTAGTAATCCTAAAATCTAGGCAATGCTCGTGGCCAACACATCTAATTGAAAACATGCAAGCCAATGGATGCACTCCCGTTTTAACAACATGGTCGGCCAGGAGCATTACACGACGTGGTGGTTCATATTTTACGGTCAACTTGAGGAGTAATTGAGCAAAACTAGGAGCGTTAATTGGTCCTCTGGCCTAGCAATTGAGGCTGTAAAATAATTAAGAGGTATATACACCTTTAGTCCTACATCTTGCACCGCGAGAGCGTTTTAGTCCCACATATTAAAAAATGAGCAATACTAGTCCCTCAACTTATATCTCGAGAGCATTTTAGTCCAATTTAATAGAATTTCAGTGAATTTGACTTAATTTTTTCACAAATGATGTTGATTTCTTTTTAGGGTTAATTATTGGTTTGCCACTATAGGCCGCCATATGCTCAGTTTTGCCACTAGCGTGGAATGGTGCTTAGGTTTGCCACTATTTCGGGCGTAGCTACTATGGCAATACCAACCGACTAGTTTAAATGAGCATAAGAATTTCAAAAAAAATGAAAAACATGCACACATAGTATTCTTATGTCTTATACTAACAATTCAAGTTGATAAACAAGGTCTATATACATTCAAACGAAAAAATCACGAATACATGATAAACAAGTTCTACGAACAGGAATACATGAATTTTTCATTTAAATGTATGTAGACCTTGTTTATTAACTTGAGTAATTAGTATAAGACATAAGAAGACTATGTGCGTAGGTTTTTCATTTTTTTGATTTTTTTGAATTTGTTATGCTCATTTAAACTGGCTGGTTGACGTCGTCATAGCAACTGCGCCCGAAATAGTGGCAAAACTTAGCACCATTTCGCGCTAGTGGCAAAACTGAGCATATGGCAGCCTATAGTGGCAAACCAATAATTAACCCTTTTTAAATGACCCCTCTATATTTTTTTATGTTATTTGTGTCTCTATGCAGACTGATAAGTGGGCCACCTGTTAGTAGACGTACAAATAAAATAGTTAAATCTCTAAGAGGAGAATTGATTCAAACTTAACACTTTTGTACAACGACACACACAAAAAATCTCTAAGAGGGGAAGTAATTATTTATACAATAAAAAAGCACATACGAACGCAAAAAATGCTCACGTCTATGTTGGCATGGTCCATAATATCAATTGTATAGCTTTGTTGTTAATCTAGTAGCTAGCTGTAGTGTCTAGAATAAACTTGAGTTTTTTCTTATTCGCAAAAATGAAAAGGAATAAAGTTGAGTTGTTATTGTACCCCAGAACACATATTTTTGAATATCCAAAATAAAGAACACATCAGCCAGAGCGCTCTTTAGTTAATCACTTCTGTGTGCATGTTCTAGTGGCAAGGTTGATTTCTTCAATAGCGTAGGTAATCAGTTCGATACCCTACAATGTATTGATAGTTTTTCTTATTTGTTTTCTTATTTAGATCCTCCTGTCAAGTCGTACCAAGGTCACAACTAGCAGGCAGAAAATACACAGGGGTCATTTTGCAAAAAATATGATGCCACATGTCACTTCCAGAATTAGTTACGACAAATTTGGACAAAATCATAGAAATTTGATTGAATTGGACTAAAATGTTCCTGGTTACAATTTGTGGGGCTAGTGTTGCCCACTTTGCAAGATGTGGGACTAAAACGCTCCCGCGGTGCAAGTTGTGGGACTAAAAACATATATACCTCAATAATTAACGACTGTGCTATTGAGAGAATATGAGGTTTTTAGCTCCATGGAGCATACACCCCATCTGGCCACATGGTGAGCATCCAATGGTACACCCAAAAAGCGAAATTGAAAAATGGAAAATGCCATGCAAAAAATGGAAAATGCCCTGCATTTGCGTGTGCCCTGAGGACCAGGGAGCGCAGGTTTTCTTCTTAGATTTTGAGATAATTAAATACAATGAGGTTATGATACTACTAGTGTCATCCTACATCTACACACTCCCATGCTCCCAGGAGTCGTAAAGCTGGTGTGCGCATGACCGTTGTACCATAATTAGTGCATGTGCGCATGCGCGTGCCCGTGCTAGTTTGATGAAATACGCTTGGGGTTGCTGTGTGCATGCCGTCGTCTCGTTTCCACATGATTCGCTTGGCTTTCCTAGGCCTTTTTTTAAATGTGTGTCTCTGGAACCGCTTCCTGTGCCAGTCGGTGGGACCGAGACCACATGAACGCCATCATCCATGGCCGGCAAGAAGGAGGACTCGCCATGGGCTGGTCTCCCTGAGGGACTCATACAGAAGATAGGTGACATCTTTCTTTCGACGGACGACTTCGACTACTACGCCGCCTTTCGGGCAGTCTGCAGCCCCTAGCACGGCTTCACGGAGGAGCGCTTTATGCCAGCCAATAGGATTGTTAAAGAGCACCAGCTGTCGGAGGAGTATCAGGTAGAAGACGCCACCATGACGTTGCTGAACGTGAGAACTGGCCGCCACCTTGAGAAGAAGATTAGCCGGGTTATTTGTAGGTGCTTTCTTTATATTCATCTATACATATGCGATCCATTTTTTGCATTCACATCCTATACTATTTGCTTTTCTAGTTCTGTTTCTTCGTCCACTTGTTGCTCAGGGTTTTGCTCCATGGTTTACCTTGATTAAATTTCAGTCTGTTTACCTTGACTGAATCTCTGTTTCTCCTCCCTCTATCTCTAGAAGGTACTTTTATGTCGGTAGCACAACCGGTGGCCTCCTTGTGCTTGGACAGAGGGTGCAACCATACAAGACCCGGTTGTACAACCCCTTCTCGGGTGCTATCAAGCGCATGAGGGTGGAGATACCGACCGAGCGGGTGGCTTCTATCGCTGTGACGATGTTCTCGTAGTTGATGGTGTTTACATCAAAAAATCAAAACACCACCATTCGGTGGGCGGATGAGAGCACGGAGGAAGGGAGTCGCCCGGTGTTTGGTGAAGGGTGCTACTTGCTGTATGACTTCGCGGAACTCCGGAGCATGACTTCTTACGTCAATGATGTTTTTGTTGTAGACAGATACGGGTCTGTCCTCTCGACTATGTGTGATGCTGCTCATGGAGATGTGCAGCTGCAGCGCTCCGCACGAACCCTAGAGATGCATGCCACTTTTGTAGGCCCTGTTTCGGGCTGCCAGTTCCTAGAGAATCGTTTTTACCTCGTCGAGTCCGACGGGGAGTTGTTGTTCATTGTGAGTGGACCGGTCTATGGGGGCAGACCAGTTGTTTACCGGGTTGATACCCAGAATCGTGTCCTTCAGCCGGCCAGAGGCATCAGAAGTCGTACTCTCTTCGTTGCTGAGAATCGGTGCATCTGCGTCGACAGCACCAGGGTACCTGATGGCCCAAAATATATTGAGCTCGTTGGGGAACCCCCAGAGGAAGGTATGATGAGCACAACAGCAAGTTTTCCCTCAGTTATGAAACCAAGGTTATCGAACCAGTAGGAGCAAGGAAACACCTGCAAGGTTTTGTTGCCAACTTCGAATCATGCACAACACAACCACATAACTTTTCCCCCAACTTACAGTGAGGTTCTCAATCTCACTGGTTTTGCTGAAAACAAAGGATTAAACGTATCGAGTGAAAGAAAGTAAAAGCTTGCAGAAAGTAAACAAAAACAGTAAACAGTTGTAGATTGATGGTAAAAGAAAGGACCAGGGTCCATAGTTCACTAGTGGTGGCTCTCCTTAAGATAGATAACATGTTGGGTGAACAAATTACAGCGGGGCAATTGACAAACATCGAGAAAGCATACATGCATATACTAATCATCTTGACTCCTTTGATGTTTGATTGGGCATTACAACATTATACATATACCGTAATCCAACTGCATCTATGACTAATAATCCACCTTCAGGTTATCATCCGAACCCCCTCCAGTATTAAGTTGCAAGCAACAAATAATTGCATTACGCATTGCGTGTAAAGTAAACAATACGATTGTTCTAGGAACAAAGGATTGTTGTTTTCTCCCTAGTAGCAACATCACATCTAGTACCTTAGAGATTTCTATCACTTCCCCAGATTACTAGAGGCATGAACCCACTATCGAGGATAAATACTAACTCTTGGAGTTGCTAGCATCTACTTGGCCAAGATAGCTACTAACAACGGAAAGCATGCAAGATCACAAATAACAAAGACATGATAGAATCAATAATCAATCTGAAATAGCATCTCAATATCCATCGGATCCCTGCAACACAACATGTAGGATTACAAATAGATGCTCTTGATCGTGAATGGAGCTCACAATCTAAACATGATAGCACAAAGGAGAAGAACCAGCCAACTAGCTACTACATGGACCCGTAGTCCAAGGATGAACTACTCACGCATCACACTGGAGGCTTGCATGATGATGAAGAAGGCCTCCAGGGTGAATTCCCCTCTCCGGCAGGGTGCGAGAAGATCTTCAGATCCCTCCCGATCTAGGGATGGAGATGATGGTGGCTATAGACTCTTTCGTGGAATTTTTGATCGGGTACTTAGGGTTTCTGTATCGGAGGCATCTTATAGTCATAAGGGGAGGCCGAGGGGGTGCCCTAGGTGGCCGCACCACCCCCTGGCGCGGGCCAGGCCTAGCCACGCGGCCAGGTGGTGTGGCCTCCCCCTGGCCCCTCTCCGTCTCGTATTCTGGCTCTGTGTCCCCCTCGGTGAAAAACTGACTTTGGGTTTTGTCCCGTCCAATTCCGAGAATATTCATTTTCTAACTTTCCTGGAACCAAAAAAAGCAGAAAATAGGCAGCTGGCACTATGGCATCTTGTTAATAGGTTAGTCCAAAAAGTGTGTGAAAAGTACTCCAAAGTTGAAACAAAACATAAGAAAGTAGATAAAAACCAAGAATGGAACATCAAAAATTATGGATACGTTAGCAACGTATCAGTACCCACGGTGCAGGCCGACAACATATACTATGCGGATCTATCTGAGATTAGATCTTACAACTATGTGGCTCTTGCGTGGGAAGATGAACCAAGCATTGTATACGGGTATGGAGTAGGAGGATTATGCAATGACCGTCCTTTTGAACTCGATTGATTGCTGGCAGAGTATTCAGAATCATCGAGCATTCTGAGCTACAGATGGTGCCGCCATATGGCGAGGATGGTGCCGCCATATGGCGAGGATGGTACCATCCACTACGATTACTACAACGGCTATCCATCAGATTTATGGATTGTGTGGGTCTGCTCTTGATGTATTCTCTTCAGGTCTGCTCTTTATGTGTTCACTTTGTTGAGTGAATGTCTATGAATTTTGCAAGTTCTATGGTGCCCGTGTAATACAATGGGCGTTCTCCCTGTTCCGGTAGATTGTGTGTTGTACCTCTTAGAATTTCACTATTTTTTAATGTGTGTGTAGTAATTCTGATAGATGCTCAGTTTGCAACAATCCTTAAAGAACTTACAACTGCAAATTACAGTAGATTATTACAATCCTCAGTAAACTTGATAGTAATAAAATGAAGCATAAAAGTTGTAGCAGAGTCCAGACAACTAAAAAAATACCATAACTCGTGTTACAGAAAAGGTCTCTATGGAGCTTGCATCCCAAGACATGTAACAACTGGCTTCCCATGAGAGCTGTAGATGAGATTATTAAGTATGTTTTGTGTTAAGGCTTGCCTATTTTTCAATTCATATAAGTCTTTGCGTGCTATGGTGATTACTGAATCTGTTTTTTTGGCTTCTTTCTCAACAATATCACAGGCATCTTGGAGGGCATCCTCAAATAATCTTTCGGCTGAAAAACGAGGATCAGTCGAAGCGGTGTGCCATGAGCAATAGGTATTGTCACTGCTGCTGTGTGAAACAAAATCTAAACTTGGAGAAGCGGGTCTTTGTTCGGCATTCAGAGGGTCATTTGCAGCCTGAAACAAACACAAAACAAGTTATAACAGCATTACCATGCAATCACACCACCATAAATTTTAAATGCGTCAATGCGGTAATATATAAGGAAGGAAGCAATTAACAGTGGTAGCTCATACATCTATTTATTCTTTAATAAGTAGACCAGCTGGCGCCATGGAGCAATGTGAGCATGTGCTTCTCTGTGAAATGACTGCTCTACTTGAAGATGGCTGAGACCAAGACAGAACAAGTTACTTAAACAACAGACTTGGGAAACAAACTGCAAGTTCATTTTGAATAACAATGCGAGCAATCAACCAAAGAACCTGATGCAGACTACTGAAAATAGAATGTGCAGAACATGAATAAAATGAATATTAAAACTAAGCCATTATGTTTCTCATATATAAACTACCTAGGAACTACACAATGAAATCTGCCACTGATTTAATCATAGACAAAAAAGAGTAACTCAGGCAATAAAAACACATCAATTGTGAGCCTCGAATATGCTAGCTAGATAATTTCAGACAAACAAAGAATCAAGCAATCATACATTGAATTATTCATGAATAGCCAGATAATTTCAACGCTTCAGCAGCCTGAGAACAACAAACTGAACCATCAAGTGCCTCGTATTAAAATAGCCAGTTCATTTAACTATGATACACAATAGATACAAGAGTGAGATGAACTGCACAGAGTTCCTTATGATACATGTGCGGATCTTATCGCTAGTGTGGCCTTGTTCTTATTGTCAGACAACTCAGATGCAATACACCCGGCCTCTCCATATCTAGGAAATTGAAATCAGCACATGGAACAAAAGCAGACCATAGTGGGGCTAAAATGTTTGACTCTAATTTTTGGCAAAAAAAATTGAAAACAAGAAAGACAAATAGTAAATTTAAGCAAACAAAAAATATGGCAATGACCAAACTTCGGGTGGGGGGCCTTACGGTAGGTGTTACACGAGATCTACGGTGGCTCGTGTGGACGGGCAGAGTTTGTACTCCATTGTTGCTCCTCTGCATAAAGGTAAGACAGACTGTAAATACAAACAGGTTCCAACATGATATACGTTGGCATGAAGTGAAAAAAAGTGATGGGGTCTTACGAGATTATAGGAGCCATTCACTCTATGATATTGTGTGCAAACTGAGGCTGCTCCTTGAATAATAACAGCAAACGGTTTGAGCCGTAGGTTAAGAGGGATCAAATCGACAGTACATAATGGTCAAATAGTATGACGTGTGTAAACGTGTAGTATATGATAGCAGGACAATAGCACGATGGAAATACTATAGTTCGTAAATCAGCGAATGAGAGAGATATTATATAATCATATCTCATGTGGACAGGTACAACAGAGAATGCAAAAAATATGTTATGTGACTAATAATTCACAAAGAAATAGTACAATATATAAAAACAATTCAATGCATGGAGTTTAAGCGTAACCACAACGGGTTAATTTAGTACTCCCTCCATTACAAAATATAAGATGTTTTAGCTTTGTGAAAAGAGTGCATCTAGACCTCTTTTGGTGTGTAGGTTCATCTAGGTTTGGAGTGAACCTACACACTAAAATGAGTCTGGATACACTTCTTTCACAAAGCTAAAGCATCTTATATTTTGAAACAGTGGGAGTACATAACAGGTGTATATCAAGTAAAGAACCTGTTAGTTAGGAAATTTAGCACGAATACAGTACATTAGCAATAAACAAATTGCGTAGGGAAATCTGGTTTTACCTCAGTCGGGGCGGCGTCTAGGCCTCCTCCGCATCCTCACGGGTCACATCGAGGTTGTTGAAGGTGCTACGGTCGTAGTGGGTGTCGACGACAAGGAAGCAGATCTTGGGCGGGCGAGGATACGAGCAGAACGTTGGACCACAGCATCCGTGGATCAGATCCTAGGCGGTCGATGATGTGATCAGCGTGCCAGAAAAGATGGTTCGTTGAATAGATCAGGTGTGCGGGTACGCCGGCTAAAGTGCAGTGGCGATGTTCCGGCCGGTGACGTATTCCTGGAGGAGAGAGAGGGGGGTTGGGTTTAGGTAATTCTAGCACTATTCTGGGAAAATTATGAGCGAAGCCCCCCACCTACCGAATTTAATAGGGGTCGAATGGGAATTTCGAAGTATCTAAAATTTTGGGGCACGAACTATGTCCGGATGCGCAGGATCGTTTTCAAAAGGTATTCAAAATTTTCATGATGCAAAGGCTTAGCTAGAAGTCGAACCACTCGTCAAATCTCTATGTGGTTTCTGATATATTAATTAACTGCTCGATGGGTACCTCCAAAAGCTTTTTTCATAAAACTTTCAAAACAAGCTACAATTTATTACTTGTAGTTCAAGTTTAACCCAATTTCATTAAATTCAAGAGCAATCTATCGCACTTAGTTGTAGCTGAAATTTGACCTAATTTCATTAAACTATCAAGATGCAAAATCTTAGCAAGAAGATGAACCTATCGTCATAAATCACTTTTTGTTCCTGATAGTATATTAATTACCCCCCCTGCACCCCCTCCGATGGGTACCTCTAAGAGCTTTTCTGTAAAACTTTCAAAGCAACCTACACGGTTAACTTATAGTAGTTCAAATTTTACCTATTATATTTTTTCCTCTTTGCCTATTATAATTTTATATAGTGATGATATGTGAGATGTCTATTATCCGAGTCTCACGTGCAGGGCACGTGCAATTTACTAGTACTTGTAGTTTCAAATTTAACCTAATTTCGATAAATTGACATGAAGTCATTCTAATGGGCAGAGTTAGCTGGGAAGTTTAAAACTCATAAAACATGGGAATCGTTGGTACAACATGTTGGTCCAATATAAATGTATGTAAACTTGGCTTGTGGCATTCATATCAATAATTCTTCGGACTTTTCTTTAGGAAAAAGAACAACCTCGCTCGTATTCTGCACTCGGAAAATGTAGAATTGAATGTTTTTTCTTGATAGTTGGAAACTCACACCAACGACACTGTTTACTACAAGAAGATGCACCAATGATCTACCTATGAAAAGACATTTAATTCAAGAGCAATATATGGCGTTTACTTGTAATTAGCTCAAGTTTGACCTAATTTCGTTAAATTACCAATATGCAAAGTCTTAGCAAGAAGTTGAACCTATCGTCAATACTCTCGATGGTTTCTGGTATATTAACATTGAACTCCCGATGGGTATGTCCAAAAACTTTTTCGTAAATCTATCAAAGCAAAACCTACAATTTACTTGTAGTTTCAAATTTGACCTAATTCCGAGATATCGACATAAAGTTATTCAAATGTGCGGGGTTAGCTATAGGAAGCTTCAAAACCCATAAAACATGGGAATTGCCAGTACAACATGTTGTCGATCCACTATATATATATATATGTATGTCAACTTGGCTTGTGGCATCCACATCCAATTTTCTTTGGACTTTTTTACGGAAAAGAACAACTAACCTCATTCCTCTTCACTCGGAAAACGTAGAATTCAATGTTCTTTCTTGGTAGTTGGACACTCACACCCACGACACTGCTTACTACTAGGAAATGCACACATCTACCTCTGAAATAACATTTAATTCAAGAGATATCTATCGCGCTTAATTGTAGCTCAAGTTTGACCTAATTAATTTCGTTAAATTGTCAAGATGCAAAATCTTAGCAGGAAATTGATCCTATCGTCAAAACTCTTGTTGTTTTCAGATATATTAATTGTGACCCCTCGATGGCTACCTCCAAATTAAAAGCTTTTTCACAAAAGTAAAAAAGCAAAACTAGAATTTACTTGTAGTTTCAAATTTGATCTAATTTCGATAAATCGACTTAAAGTCATTAAAATAGGCAGAGTTAGATAGGAAGTTTGAAAGCTCATAAAACATGGGAATCGCAAGTACAACATGTTGTCGATCGACTATATATGTCTTTCAACTTGGCTTGTGGCATCCACATCCAATATTCTTTGGACTTCTCTTTATGAAAAATAACAACTAGTAGCCTCGCTCGTCTTTACTCGGAAAATATAGAATTGAATGTTCTTTCCTAATAGTTGGAAACTCACACTGACGACATTGTTTACTACAAGAAGGTGCATCGATCTACCTCTGAAAATACATTTAATTCAAGAGCAATCTATCGCGCTTACTTGTAGCTCAAGTTTGACCTAATTTCGTTAAATTGTCAAGATGCAAAATCTTAGCAAGAAGTTGAACATATCGTCAAAACTCTCGGTGTTTTATGATATATTAGTTGGGACCCCTCGATCGGTACCTCAAAAAGATTTTTCGACTTTCAAAGCAACCTACAATTTACTTGTAGTTTCAAATTTGACCTAATTTCGATAAATCGACATGAAGTCATCCGGTCAAATGGGCAGAGTTAGCTAGGAAGCTTGAAAACTCATAAATAAAACATGGCAATCGTTGTACAACATGTTGGTCGACTATATATGTAGGTAAACTTGCTTTTGGCATTCAGATCCAATATTATTCTTCGAACATTTCTTTACGGAAAAGAACAACCTCGCTCGTCATCACTCGAAAAATTGAGAATACTTGAATCTTCTTTCCTGATATAGTTCGAAAATCACACCATACCGATGGCACTTTTTACTATAAGAAAATGCACCCATCTACCTCTTTGAAAGGTCATATATTTCAACAACAATCTATCACGCTTACTTGTAGCTCAAGTTTGACCCAATTTCGTTAAATAGTGTCATGCGATGCAAAATCTTAGCAAGAAGTCAAACTTGTTATCAAAACTCTTGGTTTTTTCTCATATATTGATTGTGACACCCCTCCCGATCGGTACAGTACCTCCAAAAGCTTTTTTGTAAAACTTTCAGAGCAACCTACAATTTAGTTATAGTTCAAGTTTGACCTAATTTCGATAAATTGACATGTAGTCATTCAAGTGGGCGGCGTTAATTAGCTAGGGAGTTTGAAAACTCAAAAAACACATGGGAAACGTAAGTAAAACACGTTGGTCCACTTAATATGTCTTGTTGGGGATATACTTTCTGGGTATCCTCAAAGTTCCTCACTGACCAGGGTGGCCCACTTCAGATTAGAGCTTTGCTTCACGGGCGTGAAGGAGATATGCCCTAGAGGCAAATAAGAAATAGGTTTTTATTATCATATCTCAATTAGTTTATAATAGTTTCATATTGTGGTATAACTGTGCCAAGTAGAAACATTGGTGCAGGTGTGGTATGAAACAACAAAGTCCCTAGTAGCCTCTATTCATACTAGTTCGTTGGTCACGAAGATGATCTAGGTTTCAAGATCATGGGCATTTATGCCGACTAACAACGAGATCATGTCATTGGAGTATGATGTGGTTGGACATTCCTCGAAGGATTGCAACACAATCAAGTCATATAGTTCATTGTTGCAACAGCTATACCTAGACTCCTTCTCCTTAGACCGTGAGCTCATATTACTCACTGTTTCCCTAGGCTGCTTTGACTGCATCAAATGTCATCTGGTAATACGGTGGCCATAAAAGTGTATGTTGGGTATTCCGAAGGAATAGTAGATGACATGTGACTGCAAGACCGGGATTTTTTCACCCACATGACGGGTAAAAGATACATACGGCCGTCTTGGTGAGATTACATCCATATATGTTGCAACATGTGACTAGGTCACGGGGATGTAATATCACGGTAACAAGAAAACAAAACTTGTTGTAAACGAGATTGAACAAGGTATACGATACCATTGATCGGATCTCGGACAAGTTGTATCGAGAAACAAAAGAAAGAGGATGCTACATTTAGATGGTTCAAACGACATTGTAATCAAGAATGCATAGGGGTCACATGGATATCCCTGGTCCCTCTGTTGATCATTGATACAGATCATGTCTAGAGCATTCCCGAGCCGTGAGAGGATACACTTAAGGGTACGATGAGAGCGATCATTCATAAGACAGAATCATAGTAGAGAAAGAGAGAAAGCCGGAATCGTTTCGCGGAGAGATCCTAAGTTGTTCGGAGAAAGAATAAAAGAAAAGCCCCGAAAAATGTTTTTGGATAAATGAGAATTTAAATATATATTTATTATATGTTAATTATGAATTAATATATTATAAATAATATTTAGATTAAGATTTATAAAGTCAACTTTTATATTAGGCCGAATCCCAGAGGGAAATAGTCTAGAATAAAAGCTGCAGAATAAATAAAGAGAAAAAGAAAAATAGGCCAGCCCACGTGGGCGGCGGATAATATCCACCACACCAGGCAACACGTAGCTAGGCTGCGCTCGTGGGCGGGCGGCAGATAAAGGGCACCACACAGGGCGGGCACCAGCTGGCCGCCGCCGCACCCAGGCCGGCTCGACCCGGCCCAATGGGGCTCGCGGGGAGCAGCCTGGTAGGCAGGCTCGCCCGCTGGGCCGCCGGGTATCCGGCCCACCCGGGCCAGGCGGGGCGCTGGGCCGCCGGGTGCGAGCCGGCCCGCCCGGGCACTGGCAGCAGCGGCTGCTGCGCTGGGCCGCGGGGGCAGGCCGGCCCACCCGGCTGGCCGGCTACTGCTGCTGCTTTTTCTTTTTTGTTTTTATTTAGTATTTTCTGTTTGCTATTTGGGCTGATTACTTTTGGCCCATTTGGCTGTCCGAATTTCTGCTGACTTTCTCCTTTAGTAATTATAGTCCCACATGGCTTAGCCTTTGAGAAAGGTACACCCCCTTAGCCTACATAAAGGGTGCCCATGGGTGGGATTAAACACAACAATGTTTGGAGAAGTCCTTTAGTTGACTTTCTCCTTCTCTCTCTCCCTCTATACCTCGTGACCATGGCCCCAAGTCTGGGCTGTGCGATCGAGGCACACCTGCAGTACGTCGTTGCGCTGCAGGGATTCCTAGCCAGATATCAACTTCTGCACTCCCAGCAGGATCGGGGAGCCGGAGGTCTCATCGTGCACCGGATGTGTACGAAGACACGAGGCGCAACACTTGGGGCGCTTAAATGTCGTGAGCCGGAGCTGTTACACGATGAAGATGATGAAGATCAAGAAGGAGCAAGGGGTGACCTGCGAGGAGCTTCGCGACCTTGAGATCGGCTTCGAGTACGACTACTTCAACCACGTTCCCCACAGGACGTTAACCGCGTACGGTCTATAAGGGTATGTATTCTATACGCTCCGGCCGTTACCGCATTACTACATAGATAGATCCTAGGCTAAGTTTTCGGGGATCCTTCGTAGGAAATTTTTTGTTTTCCGCGCTGATCCCCTACAGGGCGGCCCAGTCATGGAGAAAAGACAGAGTCCAGTCCGGCTACGGGAAGGCCCAGAAGACTTATCGACATAGGCCCATAGTGTTACTTGTAGTTCAAGATGTACTCTGTAACCGACTTTTAGTCGTAGCCGAATAGGTCTCTCCTGTGAACCCTAGGCCGGATATCTATATAAGCCATCCTAGGGAGAGCCTTTAGGGCACCCTCAATAGTCTACAATCTCAACTCGCACAGGCGAACCCTGGTAACCCATATTCTGGCATTGCCGTATTATTGGATTGCTAGCAGGAGTAGGATCCATCCTAAGCTGGCGGATTCGAACCAGGGTAAACTTGTGTGCTCACCGTCTCGGAACACCGTACGTCTCACACCCCTCTCTTCCGCACACCTCGAGGACCCCCTCATGGCGTACTTGTCATCAATCCGATGATAGTTGGAGCCCACCGTGGGGCAAGTGAGCTTCGGATCTGCGTTCCGAGTGGAATCTGCAAGAATCGGAATCGGCGAGACTATCGCCGTCGGTCGCATCCTCTACGCCAGCGACATCCCTCTCATCGTCCTCGACGAGACCTGGATTCCGGCTAGGGAGGCTGTGACTGCCTACACCATCATGTATTTTGGCGATATGGATGTTTACATCAGTTTTGCTGAACCTGTCCCACCTACCCCAGCGGTGATGATAGAGGCAGAGGAAATTTTTGGGTCCCCTTTGTCCGTGGAGGCGGAAGAGTTCCGGATCTCAGAAAACCCTAATCCCACCCAGCCCGCACCAGTTGCGGAGATAGTGGAGAAATCCGAGCCTGAAGCAGACCTAGCAGTCCAAGTCGAATCTGGAGTTGATCTCCTTGGAGAGACCAAATCCCAGATCGACCCACCTGCTGAAGTCGAAATCCAGGAGGAGCATAGCAACGACACTGATTCCGGCTCTGATGACGCCGGGACAGACATGCCTTTCCTGTGATACACGCTAAGATGCATGATGATGCAAAACTCCGGCGTAGATGAAATCCTCGAGACCATCAAACGTTTCGACGAGGCCGATCGCAAGAGCCGCAGGTACCTCAGGAAGCACACGTCGCAATTCGTCGGATATGTGGGATCCGGATCCCGCTCTGCCGATGCTGGAGACAACACTGACTCTATGCTGGAGGTGATCAGAAAAAATACCGACGTACCCGCATCCTAGGATGAATCGATGACGTCAGCAGATTTCTGAAAGTTCTCCGCGGAATATGAAGAGGAGTATAACTCCAAAGCTGCAGAGGAAGGAGAAGCCATGGATGAAGGATCCGGAGAACACTCTCCCAAAGCGCAGGATGACATGGAAATCAGAGGTAACCCCGAGGTCCAGATGTCCGAAAGTACCGATCAGAGCTTGACTCCGGGAAACGGACCCAAAGCCGTCTTTGCTACCGGCGCTGCCAAGAAGGCAAAGAAGAAGAACAAGACCTTGGCAAAAGATCCTCCGGCAGAGGAGGTGATTGCCGAGGAATATGAGGAAGACTCAGATGGAGCACTTATCCCAGACGAGCCCAAAAAAGAAGAACCGGTGGATGGACACGTGATCACTGAAGGTGCACGTAAATTCATCAATGCTGCATTAACCACACCTATTCCTACAGTTGCAGAACTTACTCCTGAAGAACTGGATGAGAGGGCACAGGCCCTAGAAGCGCGTCGTCAAGTACTCCTCGATGAAGCCAAAAATATCGAGGAGGAAAAGAAATGCATAGCATCTGCGAAGAAGTACAACTCCAGGCAATACCAGAAGACCAGGAAGCGTCATAATAGTGAAAACCAATTCCCACAGATTCACGCCATCCTTTTCGGAGAAGAAATGGGGAAGCCTCGGAAAGATAGCAAAGGTGATTGGGTGTATCCAACCCCAGTGCAGAACACCGTTGCGGCCTGAGAAATTCAATCGGCTAATCTAGGCCCGAAGCAGATCCGATTGGGCATCAAATTACTCAACAAGGGACTGGAGCAGCAAAAGGTCACCATGTCCGGAAGTCAAAAGCTGGTCTCTGATTCTGACCAGTGTTGCACAGATCTGGCATGGGCTGACGTAAGACCCCAGCGCGTTCCGGAGCAGCACCATCGTTTCGATCGTCGGGAGGACGATTACTCAAGAACCGGATCTTCGGGACAGCACCACAAACCTGCCCGTGACTGGCGTAACGTTAACCCAGTTGCGGAGCAAGAGGCAATTGCTGCACTGAATCCGAGGAACCCGCCCCGGCGAGAGTCGAAAGACCGCAGGGATGACGATAAGGAGAAACGTCGGGAGGAGGACCGACAAAGAATGCCACCTCCTAGACATGCAAGCCGTCCGGATGACGGACGAAGGAACGACAGACACCATGCTGAGACAAGCCGGTGATGGCTCGGTGTTGATGTAGAGCTCGTTGGGAACCCCAAGAGGAAGGTATGATGAGCACATCAGCAAGTTTCCCTCAGTTATGAAACCAAGGTTTAATCAAACCAGTAGGAGCAAGGAAACACCCCAAAGGTGTTGCTAGCTGAGCCTTGGCAGGGCGCACTACCGGTGCTAGTAGCAACGTGGAGACCTGCACAACACAACCACAGAACTCTGTCCCCAACTTGCGATGAGGTTGTCAATCTCACCGTGTTTTGCTGAAAACACAAATGATTAAACATACCGAATGAAAGGAAGTAATAGTTTGCAGAAAGTAAACACAAAACAGTAAACAGTTTGTAGATTGTATGTACAGAAAAAGGACCAGGATCCATAGTTCACTAGAGGTGGCTCTCCTTAAGATAGATAACATGCTGGGTGAACAAATTACAGCGGGGTAATTGACAAACATCGAGAAAGCAATATATGCATATACTAATCATCTTGAATCCTTTGAGATTCGATTGGGCATTAAAACATTATACATAGACCGCCATCCAACTACATCTATGACTAATAATCCACCTTCAGGTTATCATCCGAACCCCCTCCAGTATTAAGTTGCAAGCAACAAATTATTGCTTTACGAACTGTGAACAATACAATTATTCTATGAACAAAGGATTGTTGTTTTCTCCCTAGTAGCAACAAAACATCTAGTACCTTAGAGATTTCTGTCACTTTCCCAGATTACCAGAGGCACGAACCCACTATCGAGCATAAATACTAACTCTTGGAGTTGCTAGCATCTACTTGGCCAAGATAGCGTGTTAACAATGGAAAGCATGCAAGATCACAAATAACAAAGACATGATAGAATCAATAATCAATCTGAAATAGCACCTCAATATCCATCGGATCCCCGCAAACACAACATGCAGAATTACAAATAGATGATCTTGATCATGAACGGAGCTCACATGATCTAGACATGAAAGCACAAAGGAGGAGAAGCAGCCATCTAGCTACTACATGGATCCGTAGTCCAAGGATGAACTACTCACGTATCACACCGGAGGCTTGCATGGTGATGAAGAAGGCCTCCAGGGTGAATTCCCCTCTCCGGCAGGGTGTTGGGAAGAGCTTCAGATCCCTCCCGATCTAGGGATGGAGATGACGACGGCTACTGACTCTTTTGCGGATTTTTGATTGGGTACTTAGGGTTTTCGTCTCGAGGGCATCTTATAGGCGGAAGGGGAGGCCGAGGGGGTGCCGAAGGCGGCCAGACCATCCCCTGGCGTGGGCCAGGCTGGGCCGCGTGGCCAGGTGGTGTGGTGGCCCCCTGGACCCTCTCCGCCTCGTATTCTGGCATCTGATGACTTCCGGAAAAATAGGCATTTTGGCTTTTGTCCCGTCCAATTCCAAGAATATTCATTTTCTGACTTTCCTGGAACCAAAAACAGCAGAAAACAGGCAGCTGACACTGTGGCTCTTGTTAATAGGTTAGTCCAAGAAATCATATGAAAAGTACTCCAAAGTGTGGGCAAAACACAAGAAAGTGGATAAAACCAAGCATGGAACATCAAAAATTATAGATACATTTGCAATGTATCAGCCGGCAGGGGGCTCGTCACAATGAAGACCCTACCCGGAACCGGAATAATGACGCTCCGGCCGGAGGCTGGCGATTAGCCAGAAATAACCCAGCTGCTCCACCCTCTCCGCCAAGTAGGCATCACAATGGCTCCCAAGGAGGGCATCATGGTGGAGGAGGTGGTGACAGATGCCGAAGTCCGGCTCCAAGGCACCGCAACCACAGCCGACACTCGGGACAATCCCTATCCCGAACGATGCAAGGCACGGGATCAACTCCAATATAGAGGCGCGGTGCTACGAAAATGATGATATAAACGTGGGCCCAAAGTGCTTCGGACCACGCATAAGAGCTAAAAGATTCCCAGAAGGATTTGCTATCTCAAGACATATCCAAGCCTACGATGGCATTGCTCGGTCAGACACATGGCTGCAGGATTTCTTCCAAGCTTGCTGCATCGCCAAAGGTGGAAACAGCCTGTTCCCAACCCGATACCTCCCACTCATGCTGTGAAATATGGAACGATCATGGATTTAATGAACTTCCGGAGAACACCATCCACAAGGTATGACATGCAAAGTGTGTTCTTTCAGAATTTTGAAGGCACATATCGGAGGCCCTGTACGGTCGGAGACCTACAACGTTGCACCTAGAAAGCCGGAGAAACTTGCCGAGATTACCTTGGACAATGGATCGACACCAAGAACTCATGTGAAGGAGTAAATGACCAAACTGCGATTGAAGCCTTCATTGCAGGTCTCCCAATTGGTCTACTACGTCATCGCTTGAAGTGTGACAAGGTCACTGATTTGGGAGAGATGATAGAAATAGCGAGCAAGTATGCAGATGCTGACGACGATGCAGAGGGATTACTCAACGCCTGAGTTGTGCCACAGTCGGCAAAACAACCAAAGAAACATGCTCAGAAGTGCAAGAATACATCGGAAGAGAAACCCAACGCGGAAATGGCAGTGGTCACTGCTACTTTCGGGTCTGGAGGACGAGGAGGACGTGGCAGAGGCCGTGGATGCGGTCGTGGGACTTCAAGAGTTCAAGGTAGAGGAGACCAGCAACCAAGCAAAACCTACACTTGGGCCGACATTGCCAATAACCCATGTGTGCATCACTTAGACGCCAATGGGGGGTCGTCCCACACAAACGCCGAGTGTCGTTTCAACGATGACATTAAGAGAGATGATACCGTTGGCTACAAAGCTAAGCGGAAGAAGGGAAATAAGAACCCCGAAAAAGATAAAGAGACCAAGGAAGATTCCGACATGGAGGAAGCTGATGCTTCAAATCCCAAGCCGGAAGGGAAGAAAAAATTTCTGACCAAGAAAGACACTTATGTTACCTTCCTCGGATCTCAACCAGCAAAGGTTAAGAAAGCAGTTCTCCATGAGCTCAATGCAATAGTTCCGGCTGTCCCCCAATTCTTCGACTGGTCGGAAGTGGCAATCACATTTGACCGCGCTGATCATCCGCCTAAGTTGCAGATGCGAGGAAAATACGCCTTAATCGTCAATCCACTTATTGACGGTTATGGTTTCTCCAAGACTCTCATGGACGGTGGCAGCAGTATCAGTATCCTGTATGTCGAAACGCTACGCTTGATGAAGATCTTGGAGACCCAGCTGAACCATAGCTCCGTGATCTTTCACGGAATTGTCCCAGGAAGACAAGCTAATTCCCTGGGAGAAATCACTTTGGATGTTACCTTTGGAACTCCAAAGAACTATCGGACGGAGGCACTTTCCTTCGAAGTAGTCCCGTTCAAGAGCGCGTACCACGCTATATTCGGACGTCCGGCTTATTGGGATTTTATGGCTCGTCCGTGTTACATTTACAATATGATGAAAATTCCAGGTCCCAACGGCGTGATCACCATCAGGGGAGACCCGAAGAAAGCGCGAGAGTGCGAGGATGGAAATGTCGCCTTTGCTGAAGCCGTGCTGCACGCCCAGGAGTACCAGGAGATCAAGAAGAGCATGGATCCGTCCGATATGCCGGCAACAAAGAAGGAGGTGACAAAGCCAAATCCGGAGTTCAAGGCATCAGAAGAGACGAAGAAGACGTCGTTGAAGGATGATGACCCCTCCAAGGTGACCCAGATAGGCGTAGGCCTAGATACCGCATAGGAAAGCGTGCATGTCAAGTTCCTCAAAGCAAATCAAGATATCTTCACATGGTAGCCATCTGACATGACCGGAGTACCTAGGGAACTTGCCGAGCACTCTTTAAATGTAAACCCGAACGCTAAACCCGTCAAACAGTCCTGACGACGTTTCGGTGATGAAAAGCGTAAGGCAATAGCTAAGGAACTAGCACGGCTCGAGTTAGCCGGATTCATAGAAGAGGTCATCCACACTGAGTGGTCGGCCAATCCTGTAATGGTCCCTAAAAAGGACACCACTGATTTAAGGATGTGTGTTGATTATACTGCCTTGAACATGGCTTGTCCAAAAGATCTATTTGCTCTGCCTAGGATTGATCAAGTTATCGATTCTACGGCAGGCTCGGAACTCCTATGTTTTCTCGACGCATATTCCGGTTATCACCAAATCCGGATGAAGGAATCTGAAAAAGTCAAAACTACATTCATAACCCCCTTCGGAACCTTCTGTTTGTTACGATGCCCTTTGGGCTGAAGAATGCAGGAGCTACGTATTAGCGCACAATGCAGCGTGACCTCCACGACCAAATCGGACGCAACATACATGCATATGTTGGTGATATTGTGGTGATGTCCAAAAAGAAGGAAACATTGATTTCTGACTTGGAGGAAATGTTCACTAATCTACGAAAATACAAAATCATGCTTAATCCAAAGAATTGCTTCTTTGGAATCCCAGCCTAAAAATTGTTAGTTTTCATCGTGTCCAAAGAGGCATAGAGGTGAACCGAGACAAAATCAAGGATATACTCAATATTTCCAGGCCAACTCACCTGAAGGACGTACAAAGACTAACTGGTTGCATCGCTGCAGTCAGTCGGTTTGTAAACCGACTCGGTGAAAGAACCGCACCATTATACAAACTCCTGAAAAAGACCAAAGATTTTGTATGGTCCGACGAAGCTGAAGCTGCACTACAAGACCTGAAGAAAGTACTCTCATCTGCTCCTATCCTTGCTGCACCGGAACCACTGGAACCGATGTTGCTTTATCTTGCTGTGATAGATAAAGTCGTTAGTATCGTTATGGTAGTGGAGAGACCGGAGGAAAATCAGGAACACTTGGTGCAGCATCCGACTTACTTTGTCAGCGAGGTCCTAACAGAATCAAAACAGCGGTATCCGCACTATCAAAAGTTGGCTTACGGTGTTTTCCTAGCATCTCGTAAGCTACGGCATTATTTTCAAGAGCATCCAATTACCGTGGTGAGCACAACTCCCATGAGAGATATAATCAACAACAGTGGCGCCACAGGACGCGTCGCCAAATAGGGCATAGAGCTCTCAGCTTTCGATATTGAGTACAAACCTCGGACATCAACTAAATCCCAAATCCTTGCCGACATTGTTGCTGATTGGACAGAGATGAAGGAGAATATGACCCTCCCTAAGTCGGAATATTGGACCCTATATTTTGATGGGTCTAAGGCTCGTGGGGGCTCGGGGCTGGCGTGGTGCTCAAATCACCCCAAGGAGATAAACTTCTATATGTGTTGCAGATCCACTTCACAGCGACAAATAATATTCCCGAGTATGAAGCACTGCTGCATGGAATCCGGATTGCTAAGGAGATCGGCATCCGACGTTTGATGTGTTA
This sequence comes from Avena eriantha, assembly GCA_910589775.1. Taxonomy (NCBI): domain Eukaryota; kingdom Viridiplantae; phylum Streptophyta; class Magnoliopsida; order Poales; family Poaceae; genus Avena; species Avena eriantha. Next base: position 127,470,248 of record OU342745.1, read on the forward strand.
CGGAGATTCGGATCTTGTTGCTCAGCAAGTGTCGGATATTTGTAATGCAAATAAACACATGGCAGCATATAAAGCTGTCATGGATGATTTATCTAAATCGTTCGAAGGGTTTGAGGTTCAACACATCCGTCGAGAAGAAAATGAGGAAGAAGATGCCTTATCTCAGATAGGCTCTGCACGGAAAGAGGTTTCGGATGGCACATTTTTAGAGCACCTCAAAGTTCCCTCAATAAAGGGAGTGGACAAGGAATATCCGACCAAATCCAACAAACATCTAATAGCAGTTCTGGCTGTTCCTAGCCGGACCCAACCCTACCTTGATTTTCTGATAGATGGCAAATTACCCGAAGACAAGGTTCTGAGCCGACAGATCGTCCGACGAGCAAACACCTACACTATAGTTAAAGGTGAGCTCTATAAGCGGAGTGTTTCTTGGGTTTTTTCAGTGCTACGTATCTCCGGAAGAAGGAGTGGAAATCTTAAGAGAAATCCATGAAGGCGAGTGTGGTCACCACGCTACAGCCAAATCTTTAGTGGCAAAAGCTTTCAGACACGGTTTTTTCTGGCTTACAGCCAAGGCAGATGCCGAATGGCTAGCCAAGACGTGCAAGGGCTACCAAAAGTACGCCAAACAAGCTCATGTTCTAGCTGATCAGCTGCGAACAATACCTATAACATGGCCTTTTGCGGTCTAGGGGCTTGACATGGTAGGACCATTTAGACGAGCTCCAAGTGGATTTACTCACCTGTTAGTGATGGTGGATAAATTCACTAAATGGATTGAGGCTAAACCTATCACCAGTTGTGATGGAGGAACAGCCAAAAAATTTGTCGAGGATGTTATAATCCGGTATGGTTATCCGCATAGCATTATCACGGACAACGGGAGTAATTTCTCTATGGGATAATTGGTCGAATTCTACAACAAACAAAATATCCGGCTTGACATTGCGTCAGTCACACATCCACAGCCTAACGGACAAGTTGAAAGAGCAAATGGTTTAATCATAAAAGGCCTAGAACCGAGACTCGAAGCACCACTACAACATGCTGCGGGGGCTTAGGAAAAGGAATTACCCTCTGTAATATGGAGTTTATGAACAACTCCGAACAGGTTAACCGGATACACACCTTTCTTCTTGGTCTATGGTGTAGAAGCAGTTCTTGCTAGTGATTTGATTCACACTTCTCCTAGAGTGACCGTGTATATCGAAGAGGATGCCGAGATTTCTCGACAAAATGATGTTGACTTAGTCGAAGAAGTTCGTGTCGTTGCTAAAATGAGATCAACAGCCTATCAGCAGAAGTTACGCAAGTATCATAGCCAGAGAGTCAGAAACAGATCTTTTAATAAAGGCGATTTGGTTCTCCGGCTTGTGCAACAAAGAAAGCACAAACTTTCCCTAGTAGGGGAAGGGCCCTTCTTAGTTAGTCGAGTATTGCACAATGGTTCATACTACTTAACTGACATGAGGCCAGTCAAAGAAAGACCTTCTACTAAGAAGAGAAAGAGAGCTGGAGGCAGTACAAATCTGGATGAGTTAGACAGACCGTGGAATATTTCTCAGCTACATCCCTTTTATTCTTAGTTTATCCTTCTTTGTTATCATACATATGTACATGTTCTGTGAGAAATAAAAGTCTTGGTTGCCTCAAGATTTTTCAGAGAAGTTTTTTACCATCTTATTTCCGAATGATCATGTCATTGTCAAAAATCCTAGAACACTTGAAAGAACTTTGTACTCATGTTTGTTCTAGTTTAGATTTCCGATTCTAAAAATGCTACCTTTGGGTATAACTCTAAAGTTTCTAGTCTGTCTTTGGTTATTTGTCTGATTGCTGGATGGGGTATTTTCCGAGTAGTGAATTGTTGGTACTGGAAGCCGACTTTGTTTCCAAGTTTAAACTGGTTTAGCAATTGAGCTCCGTTGCTCGGCTCACGAAAGGGACGAGGCGGAAAGCCAGATAAACGATAAGTGTAGACGAAAAAGTATAAGTGCTTATGTAAACATTTCAGGCACACAAAAATTTAAGGCAAAAGTGCTGAATCCGGAGGAGGAGTCCATGATGGCCTTGATATCTTGCTCATGTCCGTCTTTGTCCTCCTTGTAGTACCCTCTGGTCACTTGTTAGATTTCCATGTTTCCATGGTTGCTCATGACCATGGTGAGAGCGTTTTGCGCTGCGGTTTGCGCGTAGGACATGTTCTAGTCCCGGACAAGCTGCGGCATCTCCTTTGCCTTGTCTCGCACCTGAAAGTCGGACATGCCATGCATGCCCGGAACCTTGAGAGCTTCGCCAATATCCTCTATGGATTGGCATAAGTCATGAAGCAAATCACCGACTTGGGTAAGCCGGTGGGTGCGAGGCTCGGCAGAAGTGGAGTCCATCAAGTTCAAAGGACCTATACATATAACACAAAAACGGTTAGGTAAATCCGACGTTGAAAGAGTCAAAGAATATAGACAAGTCAGAAAGATGGAAACATACCAAAGATGACGTCATCAACTTTGGTCTTCTCTTCTTGAAGACTCCGAAGTTCAGCCCGAAGCTCCTCGGAAAGATCATTCTCTCTACAAAGCTCATTGTTGAGATCCGAGATTCTCTTATCTTGAAGCGCAATCTTGCGATCACGTTCATTAGTGGCCATGGAGCTGGATTCGAGAATTTGAGCGATGCTCTTCTCATGATCTTCCTTGAGCTTATCCAGCTCTTGGCGAAGTTCTTTATTCTCCACCACCAAGGTTTTGAGGTTCTCGGCCTCTTCAATCATAGCATAGGACTATTTTACCAGTGTTGTAAGACAAAAGAACAATAGTTCAGCAAAAAATAATCGACTATGAAAATACAGGACAAGGCTTGAGTCTCGGAATGTTGACCTTCGGCCTCATCCTTGGAAACCTTCAGCTTAGCATTTTCAAGTCGGAGAGCCTTGATCTCTCTCCGCTTGTTGTAGATATTCTTCAACAAATCCTGGTTATATGAATTAACTTTCTATAAGTCAGAATACCCAGAGTCAGAAGTCTACTAAAGACTCGGGCTAATATTGTTACTAATATCAGCACGAGCCTTGGGGGCTACACTAGTTCATTCTTTGGCATCCTAAGGAGGCATAAACCTATATTGCATATCCTACTTCATTCTTGGGGGCTAGAGGATATAATATAAAGTACAATAAAGAAAAATGTGAGTTGGAATTCCGACTTACATGATGTCATGTGTGAGCTTGCTCAGGCACATGTTCACCTCGGTGGAAACCATCTCGGCGAGGGTGAGTGGAATAATCGGAGGTGGTGGAAGCACACTGGCTCTAAGTCCTTCGTCGCGAAGGTGGACTTGTTCAAGAAGGTAGGAGTACTTGACATCCTCCGCTTCTTGTGCTACTTCTTCGGCAGAGAGATTTCGGCTCTCCAGGCATTGCCGGGCCAGAAACTAGATTTCTTCTATAGATTTCCGAGACAGGCCAAATTTGGCAAGTCCGAGATTGTTTAGGAGGTTTTCAGAAAAGGTCTCTGCTGAGGGATCATTACCCGAAGAGGGTTCACCCTTATCTAAACCTGACTCACTCATGGTGATGTCAGTCTGTAATTCAAGGATCGCTGGCTCTGATGAGGGAGCCGGATCTTCCGCGACGACCGGGGATGAAGTAATCACCGGCGTTGCAGAAGGTTGAGGGGCAGGAGTCGGAGGAGCCATGGCAGGTGAAGCTATGGTCATCTTCGTCTGCCGCAAGGGCTTCGAAGAAGTTCCCTTCCCCTTGGCCTTGATGAGCTGCTTAGCTCTGAGAATGTAATAGAATGGAAAACATTACATCTCGGAAGAAAATTTGAGTAAGGTACAAAGGCGAAAGTTGTGTTGAAAGTTACCTCTTCACGATTGGCACCTCCTTTGGCCAACTGCCACTGTCGGAGCTTTGCGCTTTCTAGGAACAACGTTCGGCAGTGGGACCAATTCTTCCTCCTGAGAAAAATCTGGAGGATATCCCTCGATAGGAGCCAGTTCCGACTCGGGGAGGTCTTCAAGATGAAAAGAAGATAATATCTCAGTATTGATAAATAAGTTAAAGGTGAAACACATAGAAAGGGTTTATTGTTAAAAGCTTACCGACACAATAGGGTCTTTCGCTGTGTGTATGTCCAGAGAAACCTCCGAGATCTTCCTCTCGATCCGCTCCCTTATCAGCCATTCAATCTAGCTTATATAACCTTGCGATGTATAGGCTTTGGGGATGATGCGGAGGGAATCCTTTTTGGACGACGTGATGGAATGCACCAGTCGGTCTCGGTGGTGCTGGAGGGGTTGGATCCGGCGTGATACCCAACACTAGACCAAGTCGGATCCCCTCAGGCCTTTGTGTTTTATCAGATATTCAATCCGCCTCTTGGCAAGAAGCAGATTATCAGTGAGAGCCGGAGTGACCTCGTCCCAAGATGCTTGAGGCGTGGCCACTCCGTCAATGAAAGCCGGCAAAGCAGTTTTTTTGCCGGGAGTAGGAACATCCTTGTGGTAAAAGAAAGTGGCCGGCCATTGTTTGACCGACTCACTAGCTAGAATCCTAGGATAGACGCGCTCACGCCTAACCGAAAAACTAATTGTACCGGTAATATAAGGATTACTGGCGGTGATAGAGTTTCTCCGGACATGGAAGTAGTACCAGAATAAAGTGAGACTTGGCCTAATGCCAAGATATCCCTCGCACAAGGCCGCGTAGGCGCTCATCTCTAAGATGGAGTTGGGGGGAAGATGGTGAAGCTGAACACCATAATGATCTATCACCTCGGAAAAGAATACCGAGGGAGGGAAAGACAAACCTCTATCGAGGTGGGTGCCGAAGTGTACCCGCTCGTCAGCGTGCGGGTTGGGGATGGTTTTGCCAGAACCACTCAGCCAGTCGCCGGCGCGGAGGAGCCCTTCAGTCTCCACGCCGCGAAGCTTCTCGTCATCGAGCAGGCAGGGGATCCAAACCCCGCGATTGCTTTCCTTCTCTGCTGCCGCCACCGTCGCCGCTACCGCAGCCAAGCCAGATGATGAAGACGAAGCCATTCTTCCGGTGCGTCGGTGACCTTAGATGGGCGGCATTTGGAGTTTGGGAAGTAGGGAAGCTTTGTGCGTGAGGGAGAAGTGGAGGAGAAGAAACGGCAAGGGGAACAGGTGAAGATGGGAGAAGGAGAATCCTCACCCCTTATATCCACCTAACTGCGCCAAGATTCGTGCAAATGGCACTGTGTAACCGCCACGCGTCATGGAAGGAACTGGGAAGGGCCCACGTGATGATTACGTCGCCTCGATCTCCGTGTACGCATTGAAACGGCGCCTCGGTTCCGCGAACGATGGACCCACCAACGGTCGTGCTGACAGGATATTTGTCAAATGACGTGACTTGACCATGACCAGTGTCAGATGACGTCAGAGACCAAGTTCCGGCTTAGTTTGAAAATCAAGCTGGAAAATCCGAGTAACATGTTGATAGGTCCGACTTATTTTTAAGACCCGGATGATATTTTTTGTTGTGAAGTTTCAGGAACCCTTCAAGATTCTGCAAGCCGAAGATCAAGCTAGACGATGATGAATCCGACTTTGGATCTTGGAGACTTCCGGGGGCTATTGTTGGGGATATACTTTCTAGGTATCCTGACAGTTTCTCACTGACCAGGGTGGCCCACTTCGGGTTAGAGCTTTGCTTCACGGGCGGCCCAGTCAGGGAGAAAATACGGAGTCCAGTCCGGCTATGGCAAGGCCTAGAAGACTTACCGACATAGGCCCATAGTGTTACTTGTAGTTCAAGATGTACTCTGTAACCGACTCTTAGTCGTAGCCGGATAGGTCTCTCCTGTAAACCCTAGGCCGGATATCTATATAAGCCGTCCTAGGGAGAGCTTTTAGGGCACCCTCAATAGTCTACAATCTTAACTCGCACAGGCGAACCCTTGTAACCCATATTCCGGCTCTGCCGTATTACTTGATTGCTTGCAGGAGTAGGATCCGTCCAAAGCCGGCGGATTCGAACCTAGGTAAACTTGTGTGCTCACCGTCCCGGAACACCGTACGTCTCACACCCCTCTCTTCCGCATGCCTCGAGGACCCCCTCATGGCGTACTTCTCATCAATCCGACGACATGCCTAGAAGCTTAGCTTATGGCATTGAGATCCATATTCTGCTTCGAGCTTTCTTGACGGAAAAGAACCATCTCATCATCACTTAGAAAACTGAGAATTTTATTTCCTGATAGTTGGAAACTCACACTAACGATATTGTTTACTACAAGAAGATGCACCCATCTACCTCCGAAAATACATTTACTTCAAGAGTAATCTATCACGCTTACTTGTAGCTCAAATTGACCTAATTTCATTAATCGACAAGAAGTCACTGAAGTGTGCGAAGTTAGCTAGGAAGATTGAAAAATCCTAGTACTAAAAACTTGGGTATTACGTATAATAAACCGTGGTCCGGTTTGTTTGATAATTGGGGCGGTTGCATTTTCTTTTAGCTGTGGTAGGTCTCGTAGGAGCGAGGTTCTTGAGAGTTAACACGGTCGGTGGAAGTACAAGTTACATCAAGGACCTCATAAAAATGAAAATTGCACCCAAGTCCATGCATTTAGCAAAAGGACCTTGAAACTGAGCAATGAAGTGTGTGTTTTGAGGTTTGCGCATACTAGCATTCATCTTGCTAAAGACTATCAGTAGAATCTTGGTAGATGCTAAGATTAGAAAAGAAGATCCAATGGTTAGCAATGTTTGGATTTGCCAGTCTTGATCCAACGGTCAATGCTCGAAATTATCTATACACTATACAGCGGTATGGTATGGTATTGTAAGAGATAAGACAAGATAAAGATAAGATAAGAAGTACTACTAATGGCCGATCTTTTGAGTAACCTTCCCTCCCGATGTTTGGGAAGAAAGTGAAAAATTTCAAAAACAGGAAAAGTTTGAATTTTTTTGCCGCCAAGGACTAAAGTGTGTTTCCTTCCTATGTACTCCTCATCCCTATTCCACACCAACGCAGCTGCCAAACACGCCAGAGACACAGAGCCGCTGTACCGAGGCACACGTGTGCAGAACCATGCTATGGATGAGGGAGAGATCAGCTGGGCCGGTGCGCAAGGGGAAAGGGTAGGAGAGAGGGAGGATGGATTGTGAGAGGCAGCGAAGGAGAGAGAAAACACACAATTTGTTTTGCGTGCATAGGTCCAAAAATTTACTAGTACTAGCATATTGTAGTACACTGTAAGGCCACATGAGTATCTCATGTCAGAAACCCATCATAACTTTGCTCTGACATGGAACCGCCTTCAACTTCTCATCGCCGCTGCCCTCTTCCCCTGCCAATGTTTTGTTCTCTCAGCGTGTACAATGCAAGGACAGAGGTGACCATATGTCTAAGCAAAGAAATATACTACTCTCGCATTGTGTAAAAAATCACACCTTTAATATGGCATACTACCCGTTCAAAACAAATGGCCTACTAAGTGGCATCCACTAAGGTTCACCTTATACATAGTGGATAAAATAAAGTTATCTTTAAGCCTAAGGTGCACCTCAAGCTTGTGGGTTTCCCATAGAGAATAGAAATATCATTTCCCCTCTATCCCTATTTCATGTGATCGTTTTCAAAAAGTGTTCAAAATTTTCATGATGCAAAATCTTAGCTAGAAGTCGAACCACTCGTCAAAACTCTCTGTGGTTTCTGATACATTAATTAACCGCTCGATGGGTATCTCCAAAAGCTTTTTTCATAAAACTTTCAAAGAAACATACAATATATTACATGTAGTTCAAGTTTGACCTAATTTCATTAAATTCAAGAGCAATCTATCACACTTAGTTGTAGCTCAAGTTTGATCTAATTTCATTAAACTATCAAGACACAAAATCTTAGCAAGAAGATGAACCTGCCATCAGAACTCTCTTTTGGTTCCTGATAGTATATTAATTCCCCCCCCCCCCCCCCCCCCGTGCGTGCCCCCACCGATGGGTACCTCTAAGAGCTTTTCCGTAAAACTTTCAAAGCAACCTACACGGTTTACTTGTAGTAGTTCAAATTTTGCCTATTTTATTTTTCCGCTTTGCCTATTATAATTTTATATAGTGATGATATGGGAGATGTCTATTATCCGAGTCTCAAGTACAGGACACATGAAATTTACTAGTACTTGTAGTTTCAAATTTCACCTAATTTTGATAAATCGACATAAAGTCATTCTAATGGGCAGAGTTTGCTTGGAAGTTTGAAAACCCATAAAACATGAGAATCGTTGGTACAACATGTTGGTCCAATATATATGTATGTAAACTTGGCTTGTGGCATTTAGATCCAATATTCTTCAGACTTTTCTTTAGGAAAAAGAACAACCTCGCTTGTATTCTTCACTTGGAAATGTAGAATTGAATGTTCTTTCTTGATAGTTGGAAACTCACACTGATGACACTGTTTACTACAAGAAGATGCACCGATGATATATCTATGAAAAGACATTTAGTTCAAGAGCAATCTATGGCGTTTACTTGTAGCTAGCTCAAGTTTGACCTAATTTCATGAAATTACCAATATGCAAAGTCTTAGCAAGAAGTTGAACCTATCGTCGAAACTCTCGCTGGTTTCTGGTATATTAATTTTGAACCCTCGATGTGTACGTCCAAAAGCTTTTTCGTAAATCTATCGAAGAAAAACCAACAATTTACTTGTAGTTTCAAATTTGACCTAATTCCGAGATATCGATATAATGTTATTCAAATGTGCGGGGTTAGCTATAGGAAGCTTCAAAACCCATAAAACGTGGGAATTGCAAGTACAACATGTTCTCGATCGACTATATATATATGTCTATCAACTTGGCTTGTGGTATCCACATCCAATATTCTTTGGACTTTTCTTTCCGGAAAAGAACAACTAACCTCGTTCGTATTCACTCGGAAAACATAGAATTCAATGTTCTTTCCTGGTAGTTGGTCACTCACACCCACGACACTACATACTACTAGAAAATGCACCCAACTACCTCTGAAATGACATTTAATTCAGGAGCTATTTATCGCGCTTACTTGTAGCTCAAGTTTGACCTAATTAATTTCGTTAAATTGTCAAGATGCAAAACCTTAGCCAGAAGTTGAACCTATCGTCAAAACTCTTGTTGTTTTCAGATATATTAATTGTGACCCCTCGATGGGTACCTCCAAATTAAAAGAATTTTCGTAAAAGTTAAAAAGAAAAACCTACAATTTACTTGTAGTTGCAAATTTGACCTAATTTCGATAAATCGACTTAAAGTCATTAAGATGGGCAGAGTTAGCTAGGAAGTTTGAAAGCTCATAAAACATGGGAATCACAAGTACAACATGTTGTCGATCGACTATATATGTCTGTCAACTTGGCTTGTGGCATCCACATCCAATATTTTTTGGACTTCTCTTTACGAAAAATAACAACTAGTAGCCTCGCTCGTCTTCACTTAGAAAATGTAGAATTGAATGTTCTTTCATCATAGTTGGAAACTCACACTAACGGAATTGTTTACTACAACAAGGTGCATCGATCTACCTCCGAAAATACATTTAATTCAAGAGCAATCTATCGCGCTTATTTGTAGCTCAAGTTTTACCTAATTTCGTTAAATTGTCAAGATGCAAAATCTTAGCAAGAAGTTGAACATGTCGTCAAAAATCTCAGTGTTTTATGATATATTAATTGTGACCCCTCGATGGGTACCTCCAAAAGATTTTTCGTAAAACTTTCAAAGCAACCTATAATTTACTTGTAGTTTCAAATTTGATCTAATTTCGATAAATCGACTTAAAGTCATTAAAATGGGCAGAGTTAGCTAGGAAGTTTGAAAGCTCATAAAACATGGGAATCACAAGTACAACATGTTGTCGATTGACTATATATGTCTGTCAACTTGGTTTGTGGCATCCACATCCAATATTCTTTGGACTTCTCTTTACGAAAAATAACAACTAGTAGCCTCACTCGTCTTCACTCAGAAAATGTAGAATTGAATGTTCTTTCCTCATAGTTGGAAACTCACACTAACGACATTGTTTACTACAACAAGGTGCATCGATCTACCTCCGAAAATACATTTAATTCAAGAGCAATCTATCGCGCTTATTTGTAGCTCAAGTTTTACCTAATTTCGTTAAATTGTCAAGATGCAAAATCTTAGCAAGAAGTTGAACATGTCGTCAAAACTCTCGGTGTTTTATGATATATTAATTGTGACCCCTCGATGGGTACCTCCAAAAGATTTTTCATAAAACTTTCAAAGCAACCTATAATTTACTTGTAGTTTCAAATTTGGTCTAATTTTCATAAATTGACATGAAGTCATGCAGTAAAATGGGCAGAGTTAACTAGGAAGCTTGAAAACTCATAAATAAAACATGGGAATCATTGGTACAACATGTTGGTCCACTATATATATATCGATAAACTTGCCTTCTAGCATTCAGATCCAATATTATTCTTCGGACATTTTTTATGGAAAAGAACAACCTCGCTTGTCATCACTCGAAAAATTGAGAATAATTGAATCTTCTATCCTGATATAGTTCGAAAATCACACCGTACCGACCACACTGTTTACTACAAGAAAATGCACCCATCTACCTCTCTGAAAAGTCATATATTTCAACAGCAATCTATCGCGCTTACATGTAGCTCCAGTTTGACCCAATTTCGTTAAATAGTGTCATGCGATGCAAAATCTTAGCAAGAAGTCAAACCTGTTGTCAAAACTCTCGGTTTTTTCTCATATATTGATTGTGACACCCCTCCCGATCGGTACGGTACCTCCAAAAGCTTTTTCGTAAAACTTGTAGAGCAACCTACAATTTAGTTATAGTTCAAGTTTGACCTAATTTCGATAAATCGACATGTAGTCATTCAAATGGGTGGACTTAATTAGCTAGGGAGTTTGAAAACTAAAAAAACATATGGGAATCGTAAGTAAAACACGTTGGTCCACTTAATATGTCTAGAAGCTGGGCTTATTGCATTGAGATCCATATTCTGCTTCGAGATTTCTTTACGGAAAAGAACCATCTCGTCATCACTCGGAAAACTGAGAATTTTATTTCCTGATAGTTGGAAACTCATACTGACGACATTTTTTACTACAAGAAGATGCACCCATCTACCTCTGAAAATACATATAATTCAAGAGCAATCTATCACACTTACTTGTAGCTCAAGTTTGACCTAATTTCATTAATCGACAAGAAGTCACTAAAGTGTGCGAAGTTAGCTAGGTAGCTTGAAAAAACCTAGTACTAAAAACTTGGGTATTACGTATAAGAAACTATGGTCCAGTTTGTTTGATAATTGGGGCGGTTGCATTTTATTTTACCGTGGTAGGTCTCCTAGGAGCGAGGTGCTTGAGAGTTAACACGGTCGATGGAAGTACAAGTTACATCAAGGACCTCATAAAAATGAAAATTGCACCCAAGTCCATGCATTTAGCACAAGGACCCTGAAACTAAGCAATGAAGTGTGTGTTTTGAGGTTTGCGCATACTAGCGTTCATTGTGCTAAATACTATAAGTAGAATCTTTCTAGATGCTAAGAATGGAAAAAAAGATCCAACGGTTAGCAGTGTTTGGATTTGTCGGTCTTCATCCAACGGTCAATGTTCGAAGTTATCCGTACACTATACAGTGGTATGGTATGATATTGTAGGAGATAAGACAAGATAAAGATAGGATAAGAAGTACTGGGAATCGCCGATCTTTTGAGTTACCTTCCATCCCGATGTTTGGGAAGCAAGTGAAAATTTCGAAAACCGGAAAAGTTTGAATTTTTTTGCCGCCAAGGACTAAAGTGGTTTCCTTCCTATGTACTCCTCGTCCCTACTCCACACCAACGTGGCTGCCGAACACGCCAGAGACACAGAGCCGTGTACGAAGGCACACATGTGCAGCACCATGCTGTGCACGAGGGAGAGATCAGTCGGGCCAGTGTGCGAGGGGAAAGGGTAGGAGAGAGGGAGGATGGATGGTGAGAGGCAGCAAAGGAGAGAGAAAACCCAAAATTTGTTTTCCATGCATAGGTCCTAAAATTTACTAGTACTAGCATAGTGTAGTAGTACACTGTAAGGCCGTAGGAGTACCTCGTGTCAGAAACCCATCATAACTTTGCTCTGACATGGAACGGCCTTCAACTTCTCTTCGCTGCCGGCCTCTTCCCCTACCAACGTTTTATTCTCTCAGCATGTACATCGCATGGACAGAGGTGACCATATGTCTAAGTAAAGAAATATACTACTCCCGCATTGTGTAAAAAAGCAAAATTTAATATGGCCTACTACCCGTTCAAAAAATGGCCTACTATGTGGCATCCACTAAGATTCACCTTATACATAGTGGAAAAAATAAAGTTATCTTTAAGCCTAAGGTGCACCTCAAGCTTGTGGCTTGCCCATAGAGAATAGATATATCATTTCCCCTCTCTCTCTATTTCATGTGACCGTTTTCAAAAGGTGTTCAAAATTTTCATGATGCAAAATCTTAGCTAGAAGTCGAACCACTCGTCAAAACTCTCTATGGTTTCTGATATATTAATTAAGCGCTCGATGGGTACCTCCAAAAGCTTTTTACACAAAACTTTCAAAGCAACATACAATTTATTACATGTAGTTCAAGTTTGACCTAATTTCATTAAATTCAAGAGCAATCTATCGCACTTAGTTGTAGCTCAAGTTTGATCTAATTTCATTAAACTGTCAAGACGCAAAATCTTAGCAAGAAGATGAACTTGCCATCAAAACTCTCTTTTGGTTCCTGTTAGTATATTAATTGCCCCCCCTAGCCCGCCACGCGTGCCCTATCCGATGGGTACCTCTAAGAGCTTTTTCGTAAAACTTTCAAAGCAACCTACACGATTTACTTGTAGTAGTTCCAATTTTGCCTATTATATTTTTTCCGCTTTGCCTATTATAATTTTATATAGTGATGATATGTCAGATGTCTATTATCTGAGTCTCATGTGCAGGGCACGTGCAATTTACTAGTACTCGTAGTTCAAAATTTGACCTAATTTTGATAAATCGACATAAAGTTATTCTAATGGGCAGAGTTAGCTGGGAAGTTTGAAAACTCATAAAACATGGGAATCATTGGTACAACATGTTGGTCCAATATATATGTATTTAAACTTGTCTTGTGGCATTCAGATCGAATATTCTTCGGACTTTTCTTTAGGAAAAAGAACAACCTCGCTCGTATTCTTCACTCGAAAAATGTAGAATTAAATGTTCTTTCTTGATAGTTGGAAACTCACACCGATGACACTATTTACTACAAGAGACATTTAATTCAAGAGCAATCTATGGTGTTTACTTGTAGCTAGCTCAAGTTTGAACCAAATTCAATAAATTACCAATATGCATAGTCTTAGTAAGAAGTTGAACCTATCGTCAAAAATCTCGCTGGTTTTTGGTATATTAATTTTGAACCCTCGATGGGTACGTCCAAAAGCTTTTTCATAAATCTATCGAAGAAAAACCAACAATTTACTTGTAGTTTCAAATTTGACCTAATTCCGAGATATCAATATAATGTTATTCAAATGTGTGGGGTTAGCTATAGGAAGCTTCAAAACCCATAAAACGTGGGAATCGCAAGTACAACATGTTCTCGATCATCTATATATATATATATGTCTATCAACTTGGCTTGTGGTATCCACATCCAATATTCTTTGGACTTTTCTTTACGGAAAAGAACAACTAACCTTGTTCGTCTTCACTCGGAAAACATAGAATTCAATGTTCTTTCCTGGTAGTTGGTCACTCACACCCACGACACTACATACTACTAGAAAATGCACCCAACTACCTCTGAAATGACATTTAATTTAGGAGCTATTTATCGCGCTTACTTGTAGCTCAAGTTTGACCTAATTAATTTCGTTAAATTGTCAAGATGCAAAATATTAGCAGGAAGTTGAACCTATCGTCAAAACTCTTGTTGTTTTCAGATATATTAATTGTGACCCCTCGATGGGTACCTCCAAATTAAAAGCTTTTTCGTAAAAGTTAAAAAGAAAAACCTACAATTTACTTGTAGTTCCAAATTTGACCTAATTCCGATAAATCGACTTAAAGTCATTAAAATGGGCAGAGTTAGCTAGGAAGTTTGAAAGCTCATAAAACATGGGAATCGCAAGTACAACATGTTGTCGATCGACTATATATGTCTATCAACATGGCTTCTGGAATCCACATCCAATATTCTTTGGACTTCCCTTTACGTAAAATAACAACTAGTAGCCTCGCTCGTCTTTCCTTGGAAAATGTAGAATTGAATGTTCTTTCCTGATAGTTGGAAACTCACACTAACGACATTTTTTACTACAACAAGGTGCATCGATCTACCTCCAAAAATACATTTAATTCAAGAGAAATCTATCGCGCTTACTTGTAGCTCAAGTTTGACCTAATTTCATTAAATTGTCAAGATGCAAAATCTTAGCAAGAAGTTGAACATATCGTCAAAACTCTCGGTGTTTTATGATATATTAATTGTGACCCCTCGATGGGTACCTCCAAAATATTTTTGGTAAAACTTTCAAAGCAACCTACAATTTACTTGTAGTTTCAAATTTCGATAAATCGACATGAAGTCATCTAGTCAAATGGGAAGAGTTAGCTAGGAAGCTTGAAAACACATAAATAAAACATGGGAATCGTTGGTACAACATGTTGGTCCACTATATATGTCGGTTAACTTAGCTTCTGGCATTCAGATCCAATATTATTCTTCGGACATTTCTTTACGGAAAAGAACAACCTCGCTCATCATCACTCGAAAAATTGAGAATAATTGAATCTTCTTTCCTGATATAGTTCGAAAATCACACCATACCGACGACATTGTTTACTTCAAGAAAATGCACCCATCTACCTCTTTGAAAAGTCATATATTTCAACAATAATCTATCACGCTTACTTGTAGCTCAAGCTTGACCCATTTTCGTGAAATAGTGTCATACGATGCAAAATCTTAGCAAGAAGTAAAACCTGTTGTCAAAACTCTCGGGTTTTTCTCATATATTGATTGTGACACCCCTCCCGATCGGTACGGTACCTCCAAAAGCTTTTTTTGTAAAACTTCCAGAGCAACCTACAATTTAGTTATAGTCCAAGTTTGACCTAATTTCGATAAATCGACATGTAGTCATTCAAGTGGGTGGAGTTAATTAGCTAGGGAGTTTGAAAACTCGAAAACATATGGGAATCATAAGTAAAACACATTGGTCCACTTAATATGTCTAGAAGCTTGGCTTATGGCATTGAGATCCATATTCTTCTTCGAGCACTTTTACGGAAAAGAACCATCTCGTCATCACTCGAAAAACTGAGAATTTTATTTCCTGGTAGTTGGAAACTAAAACTAACGCCATTGTTTACTACAAGAAGATGCACCCAGCTACCTCCGAAAATACATTTAATTCAAGAGAAATCTATCGCGCTTACTTGTAGCTCAAGTTTGACCTAATTCCGTTAATCGACAAGAAGTCACTGAAGTGTGAGAAGTTAGCTAGGAAGCTTGAAAATCTTAGTACTAAAAACTTGGGTATTGCCTGGAGGAAACTGTGGTACAGTTTGTTTGATAATTGGAGCGGTTGCATATTCTTTTAACCGTGGTAGGTCTCGTAGGAGCGAGGTGCTTGAGAGTTAACACGGTCGGTGGAAGTAGAAGTTACATCAAGGACCTCATAAAAATGAAAATTGCACCCAAGTCCATGCATTTAGCACAAGGACCCTGAAACTGAGAAATAAAGTGTGTGTTTTGAGGTTTGCGCATACTAGCGTTCATCGTGCTAAAGTCTATCAGTAGAATCTTTGTAGATGCTAAGAATGGAAAAGAAGATCCAATGTTTAGCAATGTTTAGATTTGCTAGTCTTGATCCAACGGTCAATATTCGAAGTTATCCGTACACTACACAGTGGTATGGTATGGTATTGTAAGAGATAAGAGAAGATAAATATAAGATAAGAAGTAGTGAAAATGGCCGATCTTTTGAGTAACCTTCCCTCCCAATGTTTGGGAAGCAGGTGAAAATTTCAAAAATCGAAAAAGTTTGATTTTTTTTGCTGCCAAGGACCAAAGTGGTTTCCTTCCAATGTACTCCTCATCCCTACTCCACACCAACGCGGTTGCCAAACATGCTAGAGACACAGAGCCGCCGTACCAAGGCCCACATGCACAACACCATGCTGTGGACGAGGGAGAGATCAGCCGGGCTGGTGCACGCGGGGAAAGGGTAGGAGAGAGGGAAGATGGATGGTGAGAGGCAACGAAGGACAGAGAAAACACACAATTTGTTTTGCGTGCATTGGTCCTGAAATTTACTAGTACTAGCATAGTGTAGTACACTGTAAGGCCATAGGAGTACCTCGTGTCAGAAACCCATCATAACTCTGCTCTGACATGGAACCGCCTTCAACTTCTCTTTGTTGATGCCCTCTTCCCCTGCCAACATTTCATTCTCTCAGCATGTACAGTGCATGGACAGAGGTGACCATATGTCTAAGCAAAGAAATACACTACTCCCGCATTGTGTAAAAAAGCACACCTTAATATGGCCTACTACCCGTTCAAAAAAAATGGCCTACTATGTGGCATCCTCTAAGGTTGACCTTATACATAATGGAAAAAATAAAGTTATCAATAAGCCTAAGGTACACCTCAAGCTTGTGGGTTGCCCATAGAGAATAGAAATATCATTTCCCCTCTCTCCCTATTGCATGTGATAGTTTTCAGAAGGTGTTCAAAATTTACATGATGCAAAATCTAGCTAGAAGTCGAACCACTCGTCAAAACTCTCTGTGGTTTCTGATACATTAATTAACCGCTCGATGGGTATCTCTAAAAGCTTTTTTCATAAAACTTTCAAAGCAACATACAATATATTACATGTAGTTCAAGTTTGACCTAATTTCATTAAATTCAAGAGCAATCTATCGCACTTAGTTGTAGCTCAAGTTTGACCTAATTTCATTAAACTGTCAAGACGCAAAATCTTAGCAAGAAGATGAACCTGCCATCAGAACTCTCTTTTGGTTCCTGATAGTATATTAATTCCCCCCCCCCCCCGTGTGCCCCCTACAATGGGTACCTCTAAGAGCTTTTCCGTAAAACTTTCAAAGCAACCTACACGGTTTACTAGTAGTAGTTCAAATTTTGCCTATTATATTTTTTCTCTTTGCCTATTATAATTTTCTATAGTGATGATATGCCAAATGTCTATTATCCGAGTCTCACGTGCAGGGCACGTGCAATTTACTAGTACTTGTAGTTTCAAATTTGACCTAATTTCGATAAATCAATATAAAGTCATTCTAATGGGCAAAGTTAGTTGGGAAGTTTGAAAACTCATAAAACATGGGAATCATTGGTACAACATGTTGGTCCAATATGTATGTATGTAAGCTTGGCTTGTGGCATTCTGATCCAATATTCTTCTGAATTTTCTTTTGGAAAAAGAACAACCTCGCTCGTATTCTTCACTCAGAAAATGTAGAATTGAATGTTCTATCTTGTTAGTTGGAAAATCACACCGACGACACTGTTTACTATAAGAAGATGCACCGATGATCTACCTATGAAAATACATTTAATTCAAGAGCAATCTATGGCGTTTACTTGTAGCTAGCTCAAGTTTGACCTAATTTCGTTAAATTACCAATATGCAAAGTCTTGGCAAGAAGTTGAACCTATCATCGAAACTCTTGCTAGTTTCTGGTATATTAATTTTGAACCCTCGAGGGGTACGTCCAAAAGCTTTTTCGTAAATCTATCAAAGCAAAACCTACAATTTACTTGTAGTTTCAAATTTGACCTAATTCTGAGATATCGACATAAAGTAATTCAAATGTGCAGGGTTAGCTATAGGAAGCTTGAAAACCCATAAAACATGGGAATCACAAGTATAACTGTTGAGGATATACTTTTTGGGTATCCTCACTGTACCTCACTGACCAGGGTGGCCCACTTCAAGTTAGAGCTTTGCTTCACGGGCGGCCCAGTCAGGGAGAAGAACAGAGTCCAGTCCGGCTACTGGAAGGCCCAGAAGGCTTACCGACATAGGCCTATAGTGTTACTTGTAATCCAAGATGTACTCTGTAACCGACTATTATTCGTATCCGGATAGATCTCTCCTGTAAACCTTAGGCCGGATATCTATATAAGTTATCCTAGGGAGAGCCTTTAGGGCACACTTACAATAGTCTACAATCTCAACTCGCACAGGCGAAACCCTTGTAACCCATATTCCGGCTCTGCCATATTAGTAGATTGCTAGCAGGAGTAGGATCCATCCAAAGCCAGTGGATTCGAACCTGGGTAAACTTGTGTGCTCACCATCCCGGAATCTCGTAAGACTCACAACCCTCCCTTACACACGCCTCGAGGACCCCCTCATGGCGTAATTGTCATCAATCCGACGACAGTTGGCGCCCACCATGGGGCAAGTGAGCTTCAGATCTGCATTCCGAGCAGAATCTGCAAGAATCGAAATCGGTGAGACTATCACCATTTGTCGCATCCTCTACGCTAGTGACGTCCCGCTCATCGTTCTCGATGAGACCTGGATTCCGGCTAGGGAGGCCGTGACCACCTACACCATCATGTCTTTTGGTGAGATCGATCTTTACATCGGTTTTGCTAAACCTGTCCCACCCACCCCAACGGTGATGATAGAGGCAAAAGAAATTTCTTGGTCCCCTTTGTCTGCAGAGGCGGCAGAGTTCTGGATCTCAGAAAAACCTAATCCCACCCAGCCCGCACCAGTTGCGGAGATAGTGGAGAAACCTGAACCTGAGGCAGATCTTGCTGTACATGTCGGAGCTGGAGTGGATCTCCCTAGCAAGGTCAGATACCTGATCAACCCACTTGTAGAGGTCGAAATTTAGGGAGAACAAGAAGATAACTCTGGATCCAGCTCTGATGACGCCGGGACGGACATGCCTTTCCTCAGATACACGTTGAGGCGCATGATGATGCAAGATGCAAGCATGGATGATATTCTCGAAACCATCATATGTTTCGAGGAGGCCGACCGCGAGAGCCGCAACTATCTCAGGAGGCACACGTCACACTTTGTCGGATATGTGGGATCCGGATCCGGCTCTACCGATGCTGGAGACAACACCGACTCGGTGCTGGAGGCAATCGTAACAAGTGTCGACTTACTGGCATCCTCGGATGATTCCATGACGTCGGCAGATTTCCGGAAATTCTCCTGGAATATGAAGAGGATCTTAACTCGACAGCTGCTGCAGAAGGAGAAGACATGGACGAAGGATCCGGAGAAAACTCTCCCAAAGCACAGGACAACATGGACCTCGGAGATGATCCCGAGAACCAAATGGCCAAAAGTACTGATCAAAGTTTGACTCCCGGAAACGGGCCCAAAACCGTCTATGCTACCAGCGCTGCCAAGAAGGCAAAGAAGAAGAATAAGAAGAACAAGACCCCGACAAAAGATCTTCCGACAGAGGAAGTGATTGCCGAGGAATATGAGGAAGAATCGGATGGAGCACTTATCCCAGACGAGCCCAAAGAAGAGTCGGTGGATGGACACGTGATCACTGAAGGTGCGCATAAACTCATCGATGCTGCATTAACGACACCTATCCCTACAGCTGCAGCACTTACTGCTGACGAACTGGATGAAAGGGCCCATGCCCTAGAAGCGCATTGTCAAGTACTCCTAGATGAAGCGAAAAACATCGAGGAGGAGAAGAAACGCATGGCAACTGCGGAGAAGTACATCTCTCGGCAACATCAAAAGACGCGGAAGCGTCACACACGTGATGATCAATTCCCGGAAGTACACAAGGTTCTCTTTGAAGGAGACCCAGGGATGCCGCGTCTCGATAGCAAGGGAGATCTGGTATATCCAACACCGGTACAGAACACTGTTGCAGCTTGAGATATCCTATCGAATAATCCAGGCCCAGAACAGGTTCGATTGGGCATTAAGCTACTTACCAAGGGTCTGGAGCAACAAAGGGCCGTGAAATCTGGAAGCGGGAAACTGGTCTCGAAAACCAACCAATATCGCACGGACACGGCCTGGAATGACATAAGGCCCCAGCGTGTTCCGGAACAACATTACCGTTCTGAACGTTGGGAAGACAACTACTCAAGAACCGGATCTTTAGGACACCATCACAGAACTGCACGTGACGGGCTCAACGTCGCTCCAGCTGCTGAGCAAGAGGCAATTGCTGCACTATATCCGAGGAACCCTCCCCGGCGAGAATCAAACAATCGTAGGGGAGAAGATAAAGAGAAATGTCGGGAGGAGGACCATCCAAGAATGCAACCTCCTAGACCTACAAACCGTCCGGCTGAGCCCCACCATGGTGGGAGTGACGGACGAAGAAACGACGGAAACCATGCCAAGACAAGCTGGAAGGGGGCCCGTCTCAATGAAGACCCTCCCCTGAACCGGAATAATGACGCTCCGGACGGAGGCCGGCGATCAGCCGAAAATAATCCAGCTGCCCCACCCTCTCCACCAAGTAGCCATCACAATGGCTCTCAAGGAGGCCAAGGAGGACGTCATGTCGGAGGAGGTGGTGGTAGAAGCCGAAGTCTAGATCAAAGGCACCGCAGCCATAGCCATCACTCAGGACGACGATCTATGTCTCCAAGTGATGCACAACACCGGATTAACTCCAACATAGAGGCACGTCGCTACGAAAATGATGATATCTACGTGGGCCCAAAATGCTTCAGACCACGCATAAGAGCAACAAAATTCCTGGAAGTATTTGCTATATCAAGGCACATTCAGGCCTACGACGGTATAGCTCGGCCAGATACTTGGCTCCAGGATTTTTTCCAAGCTTGCTATGTCGCCAAAGGCGGAAATAGCCTGGTCGTAACCCGATATCTCCCACTCATGTTGAGGAAGACAGCACGATCATGGCTCAATGAACTCCTGGAGAACACCATCCACAACTGGTATGACATGCAAAGTGCGTTCTTTCGGAATTTCGAAGGCACATACCGGAGGCCCTGTATGGTAGGAGACCTACAGCGTTGCACCCAGAAAGCCGAAGAAACTTGCCAAGATTATCTCGGATGATGGATCGACACCAAGAACTCCTGTGAAGGAGTAAATGACCAAACTGCGATTGAAGCTTTCATTGCAGGTCTCCCAATTGGTTTCCTACGTCAATGCTTGAAGTGTGACAAGGTCACTGATTTGGGAGAGATGATAGAAACAACGAGAAAGTATGTAGATGCTGACGACGATGCAGAGGGATTGCTTAATGCCCTAGCTGTGCCACAGTCGGCAAAACAAGCAAAGCAGCAAGCTCAGAAGCGCAAGAACACCTCGGAAGAAAAACCCAACGCGGAAACGGTAGTGGTTACTGCTACTTTTGGGTCTGGAGGACGAGGAGGACGTGGCAGTGGCCGCGGACGCGGTCGTGGGACATCAAGAGTTCAAGGTAGAGGAGACCAGCAACCTGGAAAAACCTACTCTTGAGCCGACATTGCCAATAACCTATGTGTGCATCACCTTGATGCCAATGGGGGCTCGTCTCACACAAACGTCGAGTGTCGTTTCAATGACGACATCAAGAAAGATGACACCGCTGGCTACAGGGGTAAGCGGAAGAAGGGAAAGAAGAATCCCGAAAAGGATAAAGAGACTAAGGAAGATTCCGACATGGAGGAAGTTGATGCTTCAAATCCCAAGCCGGAGGGGAAGAAAACCTTTCCCACAAAGAAAGACACCTATGTCACCTTCCTCGGATCTCAACTAGGTAAGGTCAAGAAAGCAGTTCTGCATGAGCTCAATGCGATAGTTCCGACTGTCCCTCAGTACCTGGACTGGTCGGAAGTTGCAATCACCTTTGAACATGCTGATCATCCGCCTAAGTTGCACAGGTGAGGAAAATATGCCTTAGTCATCAATCCACTTATTGACGGCTATGGTTTCTCCAAGACTCTCATGGACGGTGGTAGCAGCATTAATATTCTGTATGTGGAAATGCTACGTCGGATGAGAATGTCGGAGACCCAGCTGAATCACAGCTATGTGATCTTTCATGGAGTTTTCCTAGGAAGACAAGAAAATTTCCTGGGAGAAAATACTTTGGATGTTACCTGTGGAACTCCAAAGAACTATCGTACGGAAGCACTTTCCTTCTAAGTGGTCCCGTTCAAGAGCGCGTACCAAGTCCGGCTTATTGGGATTTTATGGCTCGTCCGTGTTACATTTACAATATGATGAAAATTCCAGGTCCCAACGGCGTGTTCACCATCAGGGGAGACCTGAAGAAAGCGCGAGAGTGCAAGGATGGAAATGCCACCTTTGCTGAAGCCGTGCTGCACGCCCAGGAGTACTAGGAGATCAAGAAGACCATAAATCCTTCTGAGATGCCTGCAACGAAGAAGGAGGTGACAAAGCCGAATCCGGAGTTCAAGGCATCGGAAGAGACGAAGAAGACACCGTTGAAGGATGATGACCCCTCCAAGGTGACCCAGATAGGCGTAGGCCTAGATAGCGCGTAGGAAAGCGCGCTCGTCAAGTTCCTCCAAGCAAATCAAGACATCTTCGCATGGCAGCCATCTGACATGACCGGAGTACCTAGGGAACTTGCCGAGCACTCTCTAAATGTAAATCCAAACTCTAAACCCGTCAAACAGTCCCTACGATGTTTTGGCGATGTAAAGCGTAAGGTAATAGCTGAGGAACTAGCCCGACTCGAGTTAGCCGGATTCATAGAAGAGGTCATCCATACTGATTGGTCGGCCAACCCTGGAATGGTCCCTAAAAAGGACACCACTGATTTAAGGATGTGTGTTGATTATACTGCCTTGAACAAGGCTAGTCCCAAAGATCTGTTCGCTCTGCTTAGAATTGATCAATTTATCGATTCTACGACAGGCTTGGAACTCCTCTGTTTTCTCGATGCATATTCCGGTTATCACCAAATTCGGATGAAGGAATCGAATAAAATCAAAACTTCATTCATAACCCCATTCGGAACTTTCTGTTTTGTTACGATGCCTTTTGGACTAAAGAACGCAGGAGCTACGTACTAGCGCACTATGCAGCATTGCCTCCACGATCAAATCAGACGCAACGTACATGCATATGTGGATGATATTGCGGTAATGTCCAAAAAGAAGGAAACATTAATTTCCGACTAGGAGGAAACATTCGCAAATTTACAAAAATATAACATTATGCTGAATCCGAAAAAGTGTTTCTTTGGAATTCCTGCCAGAAAATTGTTAGGTTTCATCGTGCCTCAAAGAGTTATAGAGGTGAACCGTGACAATATTAAGGCTATACTCAATATTTCTAGGCCAACTCACATGAAGGATGTTGAAAGACTAACGGGTTGCATTGCTACATTCAGTCGATTTGTAAGCCGGCTCGAAGAAAGAGCCGCACCACTTTACAAGCTCCTGAAAAAGACCAAGAAATTCGTTCAGACTGATGAAGCTGAAGCTGCACTTTAAGACTTGAAAGAAGTACTCTCGTCTGCTCCTATCCTTGCAACACCGGAACCAAGAGAACTGATGTTGCTCTATCTCGCTGTGACAAACAGGGTCGTCAGTGTCATCATGGTAGTGGAGAGACCAAAGGAAAATCAGGAACACCTGGTGTAGCGTCCGACTTACTATCTCAGCGAGGTTCTAACTGAATCAAAACAGCGGTATCCGCACTAACAAAAGCTGGCTTATGGTGTGTTCTTCGCATCCTGTAAGTTACGGCATTATTTTCAGGAACATCCAATAATCGTGGTGAGTACAGCTCCCATGAGAGATATAATCAATAACAGCGAGGCTACAGGACGCGTTGAAAAATGGGGCATAGAACTTTCATCTTTTGATATTGAGTATAAACCTCGGACAACAATAAAATCCCAAATCCTTGCTGACTTTGTTGCTGATTGGACAGAGATAAAGGAAAAAATGACAGTCGGAATATTGGACCCTATATTTTGACGGATCTAAGGCTCGAGGGGGCTCGGGGGCTGGCGTGGTACTCAAATCACCCCAAGGATACTCAAATCACCCCAAGGAGCTAAACTTCTATACGTATTGCAGATCCAATTCACAGCGATAAATAACATTGCCGTGTATGAAGCACTGCTGCATGGAATCTGGATTGCTAAGGATATCGGCATCCGACGTTTGATGTGTTACGGAGATTCAGATCTTGTTGCTCAACAAGTGTCGGATATTTGTAATGCAAATAAGCACATGGCAACATATAAAGCTGTCGTGGATGATCTATCTAAATCGTTTGAAGGGTTTGAGGTTCAACACACCCCTCAAGCAGAAAATGAGGAAGCAGATGCATTATCTCGGATAGGCTCTACACAGAAAGAGGTCCCAGATGGTGTTTTTTAGAGCACCTCAAAGTTCTGTCCATAAAGGGAGTAATTCCCAGCTGGACTCAACCTTACCTTGATTACTTAATAGATGGCAAATTACCCGAAGATGAAGTTCTGAGCCGACAGATCGTCCGACGAGTAAAATCCTACACTATAATTAGGGCGAGCTCTATAAGTGAAGCGCATCTAGGGTTTTTCAGCGCTGTGTATCTCCGGAAGAAGGATTGGAAATCTTAAGAGAGATCCACGAAGGTGAGTGTGGTCACCATGCTGCAGCCAAATCTTTAGTGGCAAAAGCTTTTCGACGCGGTTTTTTCTGGCTTACAGCCAAGGCAGATGTTGAACGGCTGGTCAAGACGTTCAAGGGCTGCCAAAAATATGCCAAACAAGCTCATGTTCCGGCTGATCAGTTGCGAACAATACCTATAACATGGCCTTTTGCGGTCTGGGGGCATGACATGGTAGGACCATTCAAACGGTCTCCAAGTGGATTTACTCACCTCTTAGTGATGGTGGATAAATTCACCAAATGGATTGAGGCTAAACCCGTCACTAGTTGTGATGGAGCAACAGCTAGAAGATTTGTCAAGGATGTTATAATCCGGTATGGTTATCCGCATAGCATTATCACGGACAACGGGAGTAATTTCTCTATGGGAGAACTTGCCGAATTCTGCAATGAATAAAGTATCTGGCTTGACATTGCGTCAGTCGCACATCCGCAGGCTAATGGACAAGTTGAAAGGGCAAATGGTTTAATCTTACAAGGCCTAAAACCAAGGCTCGAAGCACCACTGAGACGTGCTGCGGGGGCTTGGCTAGAGGAATTACCCTCTGTAATATGGAGCTTCCGAACAACTCCGAACAATTCAACATGATACACACCTTTCTTCTTGGTATATGGTGCTAAAGCAGTTCTTCCTAGTGATTTGATTCATAATTCTCCTAGAGTTGCCACGTATATCAGAGAGGATGCCGAGATTTCTTGACAAAGTGATCTCGACTTAGTTGTTGCTGAAATGAGATCAACAGCCTATCAGCAGAAGTTACGCAAGTATCATAGCCATAGAGTTAGAAACCGGTCTTTCAATAAGGGCGATTTAGTTCTCCGGATTGTGCAACAAAGAAAGCACAAACTTTCCCTGGTATGGGAAGGGCCTTTTCTGGTTAGTCGAGTATTGTACAATGGTTCATACTACCTAACTGATATGCGCCCAGTCAAGGAAAGACCTGCTACTAAGAAGAGAAAGAGAGCTGGAGGCAGTACAAATCCGGAAGAATTAGATAGACCATGGAATATTGCTCAGCTACGTCCCTTTTATTCTTAGTTTATCTTTCTTTGTAATCATATATGTGTACATGTTCAATGAGAAATAAAAGTAGTGGTTGCCTCAAAAACAATCTGAGAAGTTTTTACCATCTTATTTCCGAATGATCTTGTCATAGTCGAAAATCCCAGAATACTTGAAAGTACTTTATGCTCATGTTTGTTCTGGTTTAGATTTCCGATTCTAAAAATGTTACCTTCGGGTATAAATTTAAAATTTTATAGTCTGTTCTTTAGTTATTTGTCTGATTGTCGGATGCAGGTATTTTCCGAGTAATGAATTGTTGGTACTAGAAGACGGCTTTGTTTCCGAGTTTAAACTGGTTTAGCAGTTGATCTCCGTTGCTCGGCAAAGTTTCCGTGTTAAAGGTTTGCCGGTTCACAAAAGGGACGAGGCGGAAAGCCAGATAAACGATAATTGCAGACAAAAAACACAAGTGCTTATGCAAACATTTCAGGCACATAAATATTTAAGCCAAAAGTGTTGAATAGATAAAAACTTGGCACTAGCAAAAGTGTCACACTACTTATTTACAGATCCATAATGTTTTCAGAATAACACATCTCTTCTTTCTGATGTTCTATAATGCAGGGAGAGAGGTAGGAGCTGCTGGCTCGCTAGATACATCAGCCGCACCTTGATAACGTTCCGAGATGTCCAAATCCGATGCGGTTTGATCATCGTCGGAAACTTCAGCTGTTTCTTCGGAAGGCGGTTGCGGCGTATCCACGCGAGTGAAGAAGGGAGTGTCGTAGCTGGTTAAGTTGGCTACGTGGCACCCATATCCGGCACAGGAGTCCATGATGGCTTTAATATCCTGCTCCTGACCATCTTCATCCATAGTAGAATATCCCCTGGTCACTTGCCAGATCTCCATGCTTCCATGGTGGCTCATGACCATGGTGAGAGCGTTTTGCACTGCGGTTCGCGCGTAGGACATGTTCCAGTCCTAGACAAGTTGTGTCATATCCTTGGCCTTGTCCCGCACCTGAAAGGCGGACATGCTATGCATATCCGGGACCTTGAGAGCTTCGCCAATATCCTCGATGGATTAGCGGAAGTCATGAAGAAGATTGCAGACTTGTGTAAGCCGGCTGGTGCGAGATTCGGCAGAGGCTGAGTCCAGTAAGTTTAGAGGACCTATGCATATAATGCAAAATGGTTAGTAGAAGAAATCCCACATCGAAAGAGTCGAAGAATGTAGACAAGTCAGAAAGATGGAAACATACCAAAGATGACATCGTCGACTTTGGTTTTATCCTCACGAAGGCTCTAGAGTTCAGCCCGGAGTGCCTCAGTGATATCCCTCTCTCTGAATAAGTCATTACTGAGATCCGAGATTTTCTTGTCCTGAGACGCAATCTTGCGATCACGCTCATCGGTGTCCATGGATGTGGATTCAAGAATTTGAGCAATTCTCTTCTCATGATCCGCCTTAAGCTTATCCAGCTCTTGACAGAGTTCCTTGTTCTCCACCACCAAGGTCTTAAGATTCTCGGCCTCTTCAATCATAGCGCAGGACTGCTTTACCAGTGTTGTAAGTCATAAGAACAACAGTTCAACAAAATATTCGACTATGAAATTGCAAGACAAGGTTTGAGTCTCAGAATGTTTACCTTCAGCCACATCCTTTGAAACTTTAAATTGTGCATTTTCAAGCCAGACAGCTCTGATCTCCTTCTGCTTGTTGCAAACATTCTTCAATAAATCCTGGTTATAGGAATATATTTTCTGTGAGTCAGAATACCCAAAGTCAGAAGTCTACTAAATACTCGGGCTAATATTTTTACTAATATCAGCACGAGCCTTGGGGGCTACACTAGTTCATTCTTTGGCATCCTAGTAAAGCATAAATTCGGATTGTCTATCCAACTTCATGCTTGGGGGCTAGAGGATATGATATAAAGTAACATAAAGAAAGATGTGAGTTGGAATTCTGACTTACATATTGTTCACGAGGGAGCTTGTTCAAACTCGCATTCACTTCGGTGGTAACCTTCTCGGCGAGGGTTAAGGGGACGACTAGCGCAGTTGGAAGTTCGCGGGTCCTCAGCTTCTCGTCTCGAAGACGGACTTGTTCAAGAAGATCAGAGTTCTTGATGTCCTCTGCTTCTTGTGCTTCTTCTTCGGTAGAAATGGTTCGGCTTTCAAGGCATTCCTTGGCCAACCGTTGGATCTCCTCTGCAGATTTCCGAGATAAGCCAAATTTGGCAAGTCCCGGATGGCTCAGGAGGTTGTCGGTGAAAACTTCTGCCGAGGGATCATTACCCAAAGAGGGTTCACCCTTATCAAAACCCGAGTCACCCATGGTGACATCAGTCCGCGACTCAAGGATCGATGGATATATTGAGGGAGCCGGATCTTCTACAACGGTCGGAGATGGAATAATCTCCGGCGCTACAGAAGGCTAAGGGGCAAGAGTCGGAGGAGCCACGACAGGAGAAGCCAGAGTTAGCTTCGTCTAACGTAGGGGCTTATAAGTAGCTCCCTTACCCTTGCCCATGATGAGCTGATTAGCTCTAAGAAGGTAATAGAACAAGAACATTACATCTCGGAAGCAATCGCACGTGAAGTACAAAGGCGGAAGTTGTGAGGAAAGTTATCTTTTCACAACAGGCACCTCCTTTGTGCCGATAGCCACTATTGGAGCTTTACACTTCCGAGGAACAACGTCCAGCAGTGGAACTATTTCCTCCTCATGGGAAAACTCAGAAGGATACCCCTCGACAGGAGCTAATTCCGACTCGAGGAGGTCGGCAAGCTGAAAAGAAGATAGTATCTCAGTGTTGCGAAATAACTTAAAGATGATCACATAAGAAAGGGTTGTTGCTAAAGCTTACCAGCACAACGGGATCTTCCGATGTATGCATGTCCAGGGATACCTCTGGAATCTACCTCTCGATCCTCTCCCTTATCAGCCATTTGATCTGGCTTACATAATCTTTATCCGTGTAGGATTTGGGGCTGATGCGGAGGGAGTCTTTTTTCGACGACGTGATGGAATGCATCAGTCGATCTCCATGGTGTTGGAGAGGTTGGATCCAGCGTGATACCCAGCACTGGACCAAGTCAGACCCTCTCAGGCCCTTGTGCTTCATCAGATATTCGATCCGCCTCTTGGCGAGAAGCAGATCGTCACTGAGAGCCGGAGCGACCTCGTCCCAAGATGGTTGAGGCGTGGCGGCTCCATCGACGAAAGCCGGCAACGCAGTAGCTTTGTCGGGAGCGGGAATATCCTTATGATAGAAAAAGGTAGCCGACCATTGCTTGAACGACTCACTAGCTATGATCTGAGGATAGACACGCTCTCGCCTAACCGAAAAACTAATAGTACCGGTAATAAAAGGATTACCGGCAGTAATGGAATTTCTCCGGACTAAGAAGTAGTACCGGAAAAGAGTAAGGCTCGGCCTAATGCTGAGATACCCCTCGCACAAAGATGCGTAAGCGCTCATCTTTAAGATGGAGTTCGGGAGGAGATGGTGGAGTTGAACTCCATAATGATCTATGACCTCGGAAAAGAAATCTGAGGAGGAAAACTCAGACCTCTGTCTAGGTGAGTGCCGAAGTGCACTCGCTCGCCGTCGCGAGGGTTGGGGATGGCTTTGTCGAGGTTGCTCGGCCAATCGCAGGCGCGGAGGATCCCTTCTTCTTCTATGTCGCGGAGCTTGGCATCATCGAGGACGCACGGGATCCATAGCCTATGATTGCTCTCCTTCTCCGACGCTGCTGCCGTCGCTGCTACGCCGGAGGATGATGTGGAAGCCATTTTTATGGTGCGCCGGTGACCTTGGATGGGCCGCGTTGGAAATTTCTGGAAGCAAGGAAGCTCTGTGCGCATGGGAGAAGTAGAGGAGAAGAAAACGACGCTGGGAATAGGTGAAGAAGATGAGGAAAAGAAATCCCCACCCCTTATAACCGCTAGCCGCGCCAAGATTCGTGCAAATGTTAGTGTAAATATGCCACGCATCCTGGAAAGAACTAGGAAGCCCCCATGTGATGATTACGCCACCTCGATCTCCACGCACGCATTGAAACGGCACCTCGGTTCCACGAAAGGCGGACCCACCAACGGTCGTGCTGACAGGAAATGTCTGTCAGTGACGTGACTTGACCATGACTGGTGTCAGATGACGTCAGAGACCAAGTTCCGGCTTAGTTTGAATTTCAAGCTGGTAGTCTGAATAACATATTTATAGGTCCGACTCGTTTTTGAGACCCGGATCGTATCTTTTCTTGTGAAGTTTCAGGAACCCTTCAAGATTCTACAAGCCAAATATCAAGCTAGATGATGATGAATCCGACTTTGGATCTTGGAGGCCTCCTGGGGCTGCTGTTGGGGATATGCTTTCCGGGTATCCTCACTGACCAGGGTGGCCCACTTCGAGTTAGATCTTTTCTTCACGGGCGGCCCAGTCAGGGAGAAGAAAGGAGTCTAGTCCGGCTATGGGAAGTCCAAAAAGGCTTACCGACATAGGCCCATAGTGTTACTTGTAATCCAAGATGTACTCTGTAACCGACTCTTAGTCGTAGTCGAATAGATCTCTCCTGTAAACCTTAGGCCGTATATCTATATAAGCTATCCTAGGGAGAGCCTTTAGGGCACGCTTACAATACTCTACAATCTCAACTCGCACAGGCGAAACCCTTGTAACCCATATTCCGGCTCTGTCGTATTATTAGATTGCTAGCAGGACTAGGATCCATCCAAAGCCGGTGGATTTGAACCTGGGTAAACTTGTGTGCACACCGTCTCGGAATCCCGTACGACTCACACACCTCTCTTCCACATTCCTCGAGGACCCCCTCATGGCGTACTTGTCATCAATCTGACGACAACAACATGTTGTCGATTCACTGTATATATATAGAAACCCTATTTAGCACCCAGGGTGCAGAATAGTTATTTTGCACCCCACATATTTTTATGTTCTCACATATAGAAATTTATGTTTTGTATACTAATAATTATGTTTATGTTCATCAGAAACGTAAAAAAACGACATAAAAATATGATTTATGAGTCATTATAGTGTTAAAACATGGAAAATACGCATTTTGTGTCGTATTTTTATACGACATGTAAACGAATTTTTTTACGACATGTCTAAATTTTCTTATGTTGTTATTGACTTCTGAGGTAAGAGAAAATTTACGTGACGTAAAATTTTTATACGGTTTGCAAGAGAGAGGGTCGGTGTAGAATAACTATTCTACACCCTGGGGGTCAAATAGCGCCACTAATATATATATATATGTATATGTATGTATGTCAACTTGGCATGTGGCATCCACATCCAATATTCTTTGGACTTCTATTTACGGAGAAGAACAACTAACATCGTTCGTCTTCACTCGGAAAACGTAGAATTCAATATTCTTTCTTAGTAGTTGGACACTCACACCCATAACACTGCTTACTACTAGAAAATGCACCCATCTACCTCTGAAATGACATTTAATTCAAGATATATCTATCACGCTTACTTGTAGCTCAAGTTTGACCTAATTAATTTTGTTAAATTGTCAAGATGCAAAATCTTAGCAAGAAGTTGAACCTATCGTCAAAACTCTCGTTGTTTTCAGACATATTAATTGTGACCCCTCGATGGGTATCGCCAAAAGATTTTTCTTAAAACTTTAAAAGCAACCTACAATTTACTTGTAGTTTCAAATTTGACCTAATTTTGATAAATCAGCATATAGTCATTCAGTCAAATAGGTAGAGTTAGCTAGGAAGTTTGAAAACTCATAAATAAAACATGGGAATCGTTGGTACAACATGTTAGTCCACTATATATGTCTGTAAACTTGGCGTGGCATTCACATCCAATATTCTCCGGACTTCTTACGAAAAAGAACAACCTCGCTCGTCTTCACTTGGAAAATGTAGAAGTGAATGTTCTTTCCTGATAGTTGGAAACTCACATTGACGGCATTGTTTACTACAACAAGATACACCCATCTACCTCTGAAAATACATTTAATTTCAAGAGCAACCTATCGCGCTTAATTACTTGTAGATCAGGTTTGACCTAATTTGGTTAAATTGTCAAGATGCAAAATCTCAACAAGAAGTTGAGCCTATCGTCAAAAATCTCGTTGTTTTTAGAAATATTAATTGTGACCCCTTGATGGGTACCTCCAAAAGATTTTTCTTAAAACTTTCAAAGCAACCTATAATTTACTTGTAGTTTCAAATTTGACCTAATTTTGATAAATTGACATATAGTCATTCGGTCAAATGGGCAGAGTTAGCTAGAAAGTTTGAAAACTCATAAATAAAACATGGGAATCGTTGGTACAGCATGTTGGTCCACTATATATGTCTATAAACTTGGCGTCGAATTCACATCCAATATTCTCTAGACTTCTTATGAAAAAGAACAACCTCGCTCATCTTCACTTGGAAAATGTAGAATTGAATGTTCTTTCCTGATAGTTGGAAACTCACATTGACGGGATTGTTTACTACAACAAGATACACTGGTCTACCTCTAAAAATACAATTAATTTCAAGAGAAATCTATCGTGCTTAATTACTTGTAGATCATGTTTGACCTAATTTCGCTAAATTGTCAAGATGCAAAATCTTAGAAAGAAGTTGATCCTATCGTCAAAACTCTCAGTGTTTTATGCTATATTAATTGTGACCCGTCGATGGGTACCTCCAAAAGTTTTTTGTAAAACTACCAAAGCAACCTATAATGTACTTGAAGTTTCAAATTTGACCTAATTTTTATAAATCGACATAAAGTCATTCGGTCAAATGGGCAGAGTTAGCTAGGAAGTTTGAAAACCATAAAACATGGGTATCATTGGTACAACATGTTGGTACACTATATATGTCGGTAAACTTGGCTTCTGGCATTCAGATCCAATATTCTTCGGACATTTCTTTACGAAAAAGAACAACCTCGCTCGTCATCACTCGAAAAATTGAGAATTGAATGTTATTTCCTGATAGTTGGAAAATCACACCGACGAAATTATTTATTACAGGAAAATACATCATCTACCTCTGAAAAGTCATATATTTCAAGAGTAATCTATCGCGCTTACTTTGTAGCTCAAGTTTGACCCAATTTTGTTAAATAGTGTCATGATGCAAAATCTTAACATAAAGTCAAACCAATTGTCAAAACACTCGGTTGTTTCTCATATATTGATTGTGAACTCCCGATGGGTACCTCCAAAAGCTTTTTTGTATAACTTCCTTATCAACCTACAAAATTTGTAGTATATAGTTCAAATTTGACCTAATTTTGATTAATCGACATATAAAGTCATTCAAGTGGGCAGAGCAATAAGCTATAGGAAGTTTGAGAACTCATAAAACACAGGAAATCATAAGTACAATATGTTGGTCCACTATATATGTGTGAAAACTTGGCTTGTGGCATTTAGATCCTTATTCTTCGCACTTCCTTTATAGGAGAGAATAATCTCGATATCACTCAAAAAATTGAGAATGTTCTTTCCCGATAGTTGGAAACCCACACTAACAACAGTTTTTACTACAAGAAGATGCACCCATCTATCCTAGAAAAGACATTTAATTTAAGAGAAATCTATCACGCTTACTTGCTTGTAGGTCAAGTTTGACCTAATTTCATTAAATAGTCAGGATGCAAAATCTTAGCAAAAAGTTGAAACTATAGTCAAAACTCCTGGTGGTTTCTAACATATTGATTGTGACCCCTCGATGGGTGCCCCCCAAAATCTTTTTTGTAGAACTTCCAAAGCAACCTACAATTTACTGGTAGTTTCAAATTTGACCTAATTTTGATAAATCGACATAAAGTCATTCAGATGGGTAGAGTTAGCTAGGAAGTCATTCAAATATCGATAAACATTTAATTCAAGAGCGATCTTTCACGCTTACTTGTAGATCAAGTTTGACCTAATTTTGTTAAACTGTCAAGATGCAAAATCTTAGCATGAAGTTGAACGTGTCGTCAAAACTCTCGGTGGTTTATGATATATTAATTGTCCCCTGAATAGGTACCTCTAGAAGAGTTTTCATAAAACTTTCAAAACAACCTACAAATTTACTTGTAGTTCAAATTAGACCTAAATTCGATAAATAATTGGCACAAAGTCATTCAAGTTGGCGGAGTTAGCTTGGAAGATTGAAAGCTCATAAAACATGGGTATCTCTAGCACAACATGTTGGTCCACTCTTTATGTCTGAAAACTTGTCTTATGGTATTCAGATCCATATTCTTTTGAGTTTATTTACGTAAAAGAACAATCTCATCATCACTCAAAAAATTGAGAACTAAATTTTCTTTCGTGATAGTTGGAAACTAACACCGATGATAATTTTTACTATATAACCCATCTACCTCTAAAAGTACATTTAATTCAATAGCAATCAATTGCCCTTACTTGTGTAGCAAATGTTTGACCTAATTTTG
Organism: Avena eriantha; assembly: GCA_910589775.1. NCBI lineage: Eukaryota > Viridiplantae > Streptophyta > Magnoliopsida > Poales > Poaceae > Avena > Avena eriantha. The sequence goes on from OU342745.1 coordinate 127,504,373, forward strand.
TTAAATCGGCAAATAGTCACTAAAGTGTGCAAAGTTAGGTGGGAAGCTTGAAACATCCTATTTCTTAAAATTTTGGAATTATAAGAAACCATGTTCCACTTTGTCTGATAATCGGGGCATTGTAATTATTTTTTAATTATGGTAGGTCCCGTAGGAGCGATGTGCTTTATTAGTTAACACGCGGTCGGTGGAAGTACAAGTTACATCAAGGACCTCATAAAAATGAAAATTACATCCAAGTCCATGCATTTAGCACAAGATCCCTGAAACTAAGCAATGAAGTGTCTTTTAAGGTTTGCGTGTATGCTAGATATTATAGAGCATAAATTTGTTCTGAAACAATCTACATTCTAGCTTTTACTACTAGTACGTATAGTAAACAAGAATCCATAAAACAGAATGATCGTACTCTCTATTGGAGTAGTAACTTGGATTGGTTTTTCACATATCTAAGTACTACTACTAATTATAATTTCTCAAAAAAAAGTACCATTAATAAATGCAGTACTGATTTGTCTAGGATTATTAAGGCCATTTAAATTTGATAAGACCAAAATAGTTAATTACAGGTTGGTTTCGGAGACATGCATGCAGTCCTCGGTCTCTCCCCTGCAGCAGGCCGCAGGCTTTTCATCTCTCTCCAGGAGTAGATCTTCTTGCCTCTCACTCACCTGGATCTTCTTGCCTCGGTCTCTCCATTTGTATGTACTGTACTGTCTGGTACAGTACAACGTGACACCAGCTTTATTACTCACCTGTCAACTTTCTGCAGCCTTTTTGTTTTGACGAAGCATGTACAGCGTGTGGACACTGTCTAAGAAAAAAGTGGCCAAGTGCAGTTGCCGCTGGTGCGCCCATGCCTAACGTATTCATGTACAATCGTACCAGTACAGTACGAAACTCAATCAGTATATACCCACCCAACCCGGGTTTCTGGCCGGCGGGCACTACGTTGGCGAGCCGATCTTCCCTCTATAACCACTCTCACCAGTTCGTGTACCGCGTCGGCGGATTCGACCGTGAGCCGGCTGCTATGGATGCCGTCCAGTCTGAGGCGATGATTGAGTTCCCCTACTACGGCTGCTTTAGGTTGGTCGCCTTCGACATGCTCGACGAGCACAAGATCGCGTGCTCGCACGGCCCGTGCTCCTGCATTGATTTCGCCTGTGATTTCAGTGCCTCGCCGACTGGGCTCCTTCCCCACATGAAGGAGGCCCACAGGGTCATAGTAACAAAGGTCATCTACGACATCGCCTTCTTTTGCCTCATCCCGACTCCACCACCAACAAGCACGAGGGGATTCACGCGCTTCCTCTGCGGGGATGATGGTGCCGTGTTCGGCCTGACCATCAGCGCACTCGGCCCGGCCACCGTCGTGTCCTTGGTGTGCATCAGGCAGGACAAGTGCTTGTGGCCGTGGTACACGGTGAAACTGTGTGTGCCTAGCCCGCCGGGGTCGATGGACTTGTTGATGGTCGAGAGCCTTAATGCGGTAATCGAGCTGACGAGCATCTCGTCGCCTGCCAACCTCCCGTCCGAGAATCTCAGGACGTACCTTAGGGTGCCGCCGCAGTTCCTAATGAAGGTTGGACAGTCCACCCATGTATCTTTCTAGATTTGCATCAACAGGAAAAAATGATCTTAAATTACGGCTGATGATCAAGAATGTAATGGTGTATTAGTAGATAAATAGTACTGCTAGTAGTACTATTTTACTACTCCACTTTACTAGTAGTAGTCGCATGTAGGTTCTCTTCTAGTACTAGGAAGGATGCATTTTGGATGTAAACTAAGTTTTCTGCTAATGTTATTATGGAGTGTTTAAGAGTTTAGTACGACTTTTATGTAATTGTTCACTTCTACGACATGGACCAGAGATAAGCACACTAACCATTCTTATGGTGCTTCGATTTTAGTCATCTAACTCAGTGATTACGAAATTTTACGCCCAAACTTGTCAATTTGACTTGATTTAAGTATTGAACCAAGATTGCCGTCGAAATTGCACTGGTGTGGACGACGCATCGATGTGGGTCCAGCGTGCAGGATAGGCTGCCCTAGAATTTAGCCTAAATATTTCGAAAATAATATGGACATCTACGACATCAACTCAATGTTATCAGAATCATCATGAACCATGTTTTCATATTATATGCGTTTGATATTATGTAAGTTAGTATGTTTGTATATATAGTTGGTCAAACTTTATAAATATTGACTTCGACAAACCTAGTATGCTTTCTAATTTGGAAATGAGGGAGCATCTAACTACTAAAATGCGTCGTAATACATGTGTATCTAGACAAAGCCAAGTCAGTAACTACTATTTTAGGATGGAGGGAGTAATTATTTATGAGTAATCTATTTTTCACAATTTGTTTACTACTACGGCACGTGCACACGACTAGAGAATGGACCAATGCATAATAATCACGCGACCATGCGTTAGCGATCTACTCCGTACTGGATTACCCTACGTGCGAAGGCGCACTAGTGGAGCACACGCTCGTGCCATGTTTGAGTACGTAGTAATACTACTAGTATACGCAAATAGGTGTACAAAAATAGATAGATCTTGTTGCTCATCGTACTATTTTTTTCCCTGTAAGGCATCCTGGACATGACTACTATAGTACTATATTGGCACAACTTCTGCTTTTGGTGCTACAAGATGAATGTGGAATTCTCTGTGTCCGTTAAAAAAACTCTCTGTGTAACATTAGTGTACTAGTACTTTTTGTACTCCCTAATTTTTCGGGCGTGCAGTAAAGTAGTGCACTAAGTCTGTTTGGTCAAACTGCATACAACGAGCATTGATTTGATAGGACAATTCAGGTTTTTAGATATCCAAATTTCTACTCCAGCTCGATGGCTCAAGACACGAAGCAGTTAGTACTCCTCTATCCTCCGGCTGTCACCCAGATCAAAATGAACAAGCAAAAGATTGTGTATCTTGGAAATTGCCATGGCCATTTATTACCTGAAGAGCTTTATTTTCTTTCCATCTAGGCACCTGTAAAGACTGATACTATACTGTACTATTAGTACTACTTGTAAATAACATGCTGCGTTTGGGCCCTACAGCTAGTACTATACATAGACTTTAGTAGCTACTCTCGTCACAGTGAATTATCCAAGAGGTGGAGTTCCTTTTTTTCTCCAAGAGGTGGAGTTCCTTTTTTTCTTAGAAAATAAACCTTTTTTTATTCCTTCTTTGATTCAAAAAAATTCAAAGTTTTTGTAAAGGATCTTGTCCCTTAGGAAATAATCCTACACTGTTTTGTTTGATTCATAGGATTCCAATATGTAGGAATTATGTCCCATTTGGAACGCAGGATAGGAAAAATATAGGAATAGGAAAAACACGGGAATTGATATTCCTTCAAAGTATTCCTTTGCTTTCCCTGTGATTCAAACACATACTTGATCCAAATTCATGTAGTTTCCTATTCTTATGTTTTGAGAATCCTGCAAATCAAACAAGCCCTGACAGATGGTCTTTCTTTTTTTGTATGTCTTTGATCATTTTTTTGTTTGAACATAGGGTCATAAAGCTGGAGGAAATATGCCCTGAGAGGCAATAATAAAGTTGTTATTATGTATTCCTTATATATGGTAGATGTTTATTTTACATGCTAGAATTGTATTGATCGGAAACATCAATACATGTGTGTTTAATGAACAAAAAGGGTTCCTAGTTATGCCTCTCTTATAGACTAGCTTGTTGATTAACAAGATGATCAAGGTTTCCTGATCATGGACATTGGATGCTGTTAATAACAAGGTCACGCCATTGGTAGAATTATGTGATGAACATTCATCCGAAGTATAGAATTACGATCAAGTCATTATGTTTATATTGCTATAACATCATACGAAGTAATCTTTATCCTTAGACCATGAGATCATGTTAATTGCTAACACCTGTAGAGTGTCTTGCTAACATCAAACGTCACACCGTAACAGGGTGACTATAAAGATGGGTTCAGTACTACGAAGGTGTTATGTTGAGGCTCATGGATTAAGAGTGGAATTTGTCAATCCCGATGATGGATAGATATACTCTAGGCCCTCTCGGTGATATCACGTTGAGATAGCTTGCAAGCAAGTGATGTGATCACTAGAATGTTATATCACGGGAACGAGAAAAGAGTGCATGCCGGTAACGAGATCAAACTAGATATTTGGATGCCGATGATCGAATCTCGGACATGTAATATATCGCGAGACAAAGGGATTTAGTTACAAGCGTTAAAGGTTCTCACGATCACAGAAGTCATCGTTGAATATGCAGGAGTCAGTACGGATCTCTAGGTCCCGCTTCTGACTATTGATCTGAGAGGAGTCTCAATCATGTCTGCATTATTCGCGAACCGTAGGGTGGCACACTTAAGAGTTACCGGACACCATTTTGGAGCACATATGTTTCAGACAAAAGAATTGCAAAGCGCAGGAATTGTTTCGATAGAAACCGGAAATTGTTTCGGGTGAAATTGCAGAAAGTGGTTCTGCATGTGATATTGAAATATTGCAAGGGGCTATATGTGAATGTTTGTTAATTAAAGTAATTAAAAAAATTATGAATAAATTTAATAAAAGAGTTTTATTAAATGAGAGAACATTAAACTTGGAGAATTTTAATGCATTTAAAGTGGAGACTTTAAAAGGGAATGTGAAGAAGCATTTTAATGTGGAGGGGTTACCACCACATGAATGGGGGAGGTGAGGGGTCACCCCCCATGCGCCGGCCATGGAGAGGAGGGGCACCCCCCTCCTCCTATAAAAGGCCACCCACTCCCTCCTTCATCCACACACCTCCTTGTGAAGGATCTCTCCCCCTCTAGAATTATTCCCCCATGGTCTCGGATTAGCGAGATACATGTTCCCGGTGGCATTTCGTCTGGAAGGAGTTGCTGCTTCCACTGGATCGCTGGAGCGAGGAGGTGGAGGTTGTCTGGTGGCTTGAACATGTGTGCGAGTACGGATGCACTGCTGAGTTGCGGCGCTCGGACTTCCTCACGATCTTGAGATCGGCAAGTGTACGACTACATCAACCACGAGTTCCTACTCGTTAACAAAACTCATTGTCTTCGAGGGTAAGTTCTTGTTGGATGTATGTCCATCCGTTGCTTTGTACCTATTAGATAGATCTTGGCGTGTAGTTCTCATCGTAGGAAATTTTTTGTTTTCTATGCTGCGGACCCAACAGTGGTATTAGAGCCTGATCTATGCGTAGGTTCTTTACACGGGTCGTACACATATGTTTATATGTGGGCGATGATGATCATGTTATTGCATCTTCTATGTATTTTGGATATTGGTGGCATAGTGGGATGAAGCGGCCCGGACCAACCTTACATGTCATCGTACATGAGACCGGTTCCACGACTGACATGCAACTTGTTTTGCATAAGTGGCTGGCGGGTGTTTGTCTCTCCTACTATAGTTAATATCTGATTTACAACGAGTTTCTAATAACTTAGTTATCCTCGTTGTGGTTCATGTTCGTATGTGAGAACAGTTCTATCTCCGAAAGCCCTAAGCCACGTAAAACTTGCAATTGATAAATTAGAGGCGTCTAGTTTTGATCATTGCTGGGCTAGTGTATTGATATGGTATTGTTGTAAGTAGATGTATGATAGATACTCTTACAACACACTCAACGTGTAAGTTCCATAGACCTTGGCCTTACACACAAAGGAATGATAGAGATCATACCACGATGCAAGTGATAGAGATCAAATGCATGGACCATATCATCTCACTTTACACATTAGATGTTAGCATCTTATGCTGCTAGTTTGGCGCTTTCTGTAGCATTGTAAGATGATCCCTCATTTAGATATCAAGATAAAAATGTGTTCTTCCTTAAGTATGCACCATTCTGTGGATCGTGTTTCAAGACATCACGTGATGATTGGGTGTACTCGAATCTACGCTTTCATAGGCACGGGTGTAAGACAGTTTTACACAGGCGAATACTAAGGTTCTTACTTGGCGAGCCTAGAATGTACAGACATGGCCTCGGAACACGGACCGAAAGGTTAAGCATGAGTCATATAGTTTATATGATGCCCATATAGATGCTCGCCTTTGAAGCTACATCAACTCACGTGATGATCGGACTTGGTGTAGTGGATTTGGTTCATGTAATCACCAAAAGGACACGAGGGGTGTCGTTTTTGAGTGGGAGTTCATTAGTAATTTGGATTAGTTGAACTCACTCTATCATAAACTTTACAAATTTTGTTGTAGATGGCACCACCTGCTTTTAATTTCAATGTGTTTATGGAGAAAGAGAAACTTGCTGCGAATGGTAGCAACTTCACCAACTGGGCTATGAATTTGAGGATTCTCCTCACTGCTGCACAAAAGCAATATGTGCTAGATGCGCCGCTAGGCCCCCCACTAGCTCCTAATGCCCCTGACGAGGAAAAGAATGTCTATGTGACTCATCAGGAGTACCAAAACTTAGTTCATTGCGGCATACTATATGGGCTAGAGCCAGAACTTCGAAAGCGTTTCGAAAATGGCAATGCCTTTGATACCATGGGAGAATTGAAAATGATTTTTGATACCCATGCTGCCGTAGAGAGTTATAATGCTACTGAAAAGTTCTTTAGCTGCATGATGGAGGAGAACAGCTCCGTTAGTGAGCATGTACTCAAAATGTTTGGGTACGCCGATAAGCTTGTGTCCTTGGGAATAACGATTCCCATTGACTTGGGCATACATCGTGTTCTCCAATCTCTGCCACCTAGCTACAAGAGCTTTGTGATGAACTATAATATGCAAGGCATGAAGAAGACTCTTCCCGAGCTTCTGTCAATGCTTAAGACTGCAGAAGTGGAGATTAGGAAAGAACATCAAGTGTTGATGATCAATAGGACCACCGGTTTCAAGAAAGACAAGAAAGGCAAGCACAAGGGAAAGAAGGGTGGCAAATCTGTTGCCGCGCCTGAAAAGAAACCTCGAGCTGGCCCTAAGTCTGACACCGAGTGTTACTATTGCAAGGGGACTGGCCATTGGAAGCGCAACTGCCCCAAGTATTTGGAGGACAGAAGTCCGGCAAGGCAAACAAAGGTATATGTGATATACATGTTATTGATGTGTACTTGACTAGTACTCATAGTAGCACCTGGGTATTTGATACGGGATCGGTTGCTAATATATGTAACTCGGTTCAGGGGCTACGGAACAAGCGACTACTAGCAAGGGATGAGGTCAGGATGCGGGTCGGCAATGGATCAAAAGTTGATGTGATCGCCGTCGGGATGCTACCTCTCCATATGCCATCGGGATTAGTTATAAACCTAAATAATTGTTATTTGGTGCCTGCATTGAGCATGAACATTGTATCCGGATCGTGTTTGATTCAAAGTGGTCATTCCTTTAAATCTAAAAACAATGCTTGTTCGATTTATAAGAATGATATCTTTTATGGTCATGCACCTATGTTGAATGGTTTATTTCTGATGGATCTCGATAGTAATATTACGCACATTCATAATGTTAATGCTAAAAAGATTCAACTTGATGATGATATATCTTCATATGTGTGGCACTGCCGTCTAGGTCATATTGGTGTTAAACGCATGAAGAAACTCCATTCTGATGGACTTTTGGAATCACTTGATTTTGAATCATTTGATACATGTGAGCCATGCCTTATGGGCAAGATGACTAGAACGCCGTTTTCTGGTTCAATGGAACGGGCGACAGATTTATTGGAAATCATACATACTGATGTGTGTGGACCAATGAGTGTGTCGGCACGAGGTGGATATCGTTATTTTGTTACTTTCACGGATGTTTTGAGTAGATACGGGTATATCTATTTGATGAAACACAAGTCTGAAACTTTTGAAAAGTTCAAGGAATTTCAGAATGAAGTGGAAAATCATTGTAATAGAAAGATCAAATTTCTACGGTCTGGCCGTGGAGGAGAGTATCTAAGTTACGAGTTTAGCACACACATGAAAGAGTGTGGAATAGTTTCACAACTCATGCCTGCCGGAACACCACAACGTAATGGTGTGGCGGAACGTCGTAATCGTACTTTATTGGATATGGTTCGATCTATGATGTCTCTGACTGACTTGCCACTGTGATTTTGGGGTTATGCACTGGAAACAGCTGCATTCACTTTAAATCGGGCACCATCTAAATCCGTTGAAACGACACCGTATGAATTATGGTTTGGAAACAAACCTAAGTTGTCATTTCTTAAAGTTTGGGGATGCGATGTTTATGTGAAGAAACTTCAGCCGGATAAACTCGAACCCAAAGAGGAAAAATGCGTCTTCGTAGGATACGCTAAGGAAACGATTGGGTATACCTTCTATCACAGATCCGAGGGCAAGGTTTTTGTTGCCAAGAATGGATCCTTTCTTGAGAAGGAGTTTCTCGCAAAAGGTGTGAGTAGTTGGAAGGTAGAACTCAAAGAGGTTATTGAACCTTCTCTTCATGAAATGGCGAGTAGCGTAGCACCGGAAGTTGTTTCGGAGTTGACTTCACCTAATGAAGAGAGAGCTAATGATATTGATCATGAAACTCCGAAAGAGGACACTACCGAACCTCGCAGGTCAAGCAGGACATGTGCAGCTCCTGAACTATACGGCAATCCTGTTGTGAATTTCATGGTTGATGAAATGGATGACCCTGCGACGTATGAAGAAGCGATGATGAGCCCGGATTCCAACAAATGGCTAGAAGCCATGAAATCTGAGATGGAATCCATGTACGAGAACCAAGTTTGGACCTTGGTGGACTTACCTCACGATCGAAAGGCCGTTGAGAATAAATGGATTTTCAAAAGAAAAACTGATGCTGATGGTAATGTGACCATCTATAAGGCTCGACTTGTTGCAAAGGGGTTTCGACAAATTCAAGGAGTTGACTACGATGAGACATTCTCTCCCGTAGCGATGCTTAAGTCGGTTAGGATTATGTTAGCAATTGCTGCATATTTCGATTATGAAATATGGCAGATGGATGTCAAAACCGCGTTCCTCAATGGTAATATTGAAGAAGAGTTGTATATGATACAACCTAAGGGTTTTGTCAATCCTAAGGATGCTAATAAGGTATGGAAACTTCAGCGATCCATCTATGGACTGAAGCAAGCATCCCGGAGTTGGAATCTCCGCTTTGATGAGGTGATCAAAGAGTTTGGATTTGTCCAAACTTATGGAGAGGCTTGTATTTACAAGAAAGTGAGTGGGAGCAATGTGGCATTTCTGATATTATATGTGGATGACATATTATTGATTGGAAATGATATAGATCTTTTAAACAGTGTTAAAAGTTATCTAAACAACAAATTTTCGATGAAAGACCTTGGTGAAGCGTCATATATATTAGGCATTAAAATCTATAGAGATAGATCAAGACGCCTAATTGGGCTATCGCTGAGTACATACCTTGATAAGATATTTAAGAAGTTTAATATGGACGGAAGTAAGAAGGGGTTCTTACCTATGTTGCAAGGCAAGACATTGAGTAAGACTCAAAGTCCGGCTACGGCGGAAGAAAGAGAGATGATGGATAAGACCCCCTATGCCTCGGCCATAGGCTCTCTTATGTATGCCATGCTATGTACAAGACCGGATGTGGCACATGCTATTAGTTTGACTAGTAGGTACCAATCTGATCCAGGTTCGGAACTCTGGATAACAGCCAAGAACATCCTCAAGTACTTGAAAAGAACTAGGGATATGTTTCTTATATACGGAGGTGAAGAAGAGCTAGTCACTAAGTGTTATGTCGATGCTAGCTTTGACACCGATCTGGATGACTCTAAGTCTCAATCCGGATACGTATTTCTCTTGAACAGAGGAGCAGTTAGTTGGAGGAGTTCCAAACAACCTGTGGTGGCTGGATCAACGACGGAGGCGGAATATGTTGCTGCTTCAGAAGCGGCGCAGGAAGCGGTTTGGATGAAAGAGTTCATTACGGAACTAGGTGTGGTTCCAAGTGCGTTGGACCCGATGGTGATCTATTGTGACAACAATGGAGCCATAGCCAACACAAAGGAACCGAGGTCTCACAAGAATTCCAAGCATATTAAACGCCGGTTTCACTCCATCCGCGAGCATGTCAAGGATGGACATATAAAGATTTGTAAAGTACACACGGACCTAACTGTAGCAGATCCGTTGACTAAACCTCTCCCTAGGGCAAAACATGAACAACACCAGAACTCCATGGGTGTTAGATTTATCACTATCTGAACTAGATTATTGTCTCTAGTGCAAGTGGGAGACTGAAGGAAATATGCCCTAAGAGGCAATAATAAAGTTGTTATTATGTATTCCTTATATATGATAGATGTTTATTTTACATGCTAGAATTTTATTGATCGGAAACATCAATACATGTGTGTTTAATGAACAAAAAGGGTTCCTAGTTATGCCTCTCTTATAGACTAGCTTGTTGATTAACAAGATGATCAAGGTTTCCTGATCATGGACATTGGATGTTGTTAATAACAAGGTCACACCATTGGTGGAATGATGTGATGAACATTCATCCGAAGTATAGAATTACGATCAAGTCATTATGTTTATATTGCTATAACATCATACGAAGTAATCTTTATCCTTAGACCATGAGATCATGTTAATTGCTAACACCTGTAGAGTGTCTTGATAACATCAAACGTCACACCGTAACAGGATGACTATAAATATGGGTTTAGTACTACGAAGGTGTTATGTTGAGGCTCATGGATCAAGAGTGGAATTTGTCAATCCCGATGACGGATAGATATACTCTAGGCCCTCTCGGTGATATCACATTGAGATAGCTTGCAAGCAAGTGATGTGATCACTAGAATGTTATATCACGGGAACGAGAAAAGAGTGCATGTCGGTAACGAGATCAAACTAGGTATTTGGATGCGGATGATCGAATCTCGGACATGTAATATATCGCGAGACAAAGGGATTTAGTTACAAGCGTTAAAGGTTCTCACGATCACAGAAGTCATCGTTGAATATGCAGGAGTCAGTATGGATCTCCAGGTCCTGCTTCTGACTATTAATCTGAGAGGAGTCTCAATCATGTCTGCATTATTCGTGAACTGTAGGGTGACACACTTAAGAGTTACCGGACACCATTTTGGAGCACATATGTTTTAGACGAAAGAATTGCAAAGCGCAGGAATTGTTTCGATAGAAACCGGAAATTGTTTTGGGTGAAATTGCAGAAAGTGGTTCTGCATGTGATATTGAAATATTGCAAGGGGCTATATGTGAATGTTTGTTAATTAAAGTAATTAAAAAAATCAGAATAAATTTAATAGAAGAGTTTTGTTAAATGAGAGAGCATTAAACTTGGAGAATTTTAATGCATTTAAAGTGGAGACTTTAAAAGGGAATATGAAGAAGCATTTTAATGTGGAGGGGTTACCACCACATGAATGGGGGAGGTGAGGGGTCACCCCCCCAGGCGCCAGCCATGGAGAGGAGGGGCACCCCCCCTCCTCCTATAAAAGGCCACCCACTCCCTCCTTCATCCACACACCTCGTTGTGAAGGATCTCTCTCCCCCTCTAGAATTATTCCCCCGTGGTCTCGGATTAGCGAGATACAAGTTCCCGGTGGCATTTCGTCTGGAAGGAGTTGCTGCTTCCGCTGGATCGCTAGAGCGAGGAGGTGGAGGTTGTCCGATGGCTTGAACGTGTGTGCGAGTACAGATGCACTGTTGAGATGCGGCGCTTGGACTTCCTTACGATCTTGAGATCGGCAAGTGTACGACTACATCAACCACGAGTTCCTACTCGTTAACAAAACTTGTTGTCTTCGAGGGTAAGTTCTCGTTGGATCTATGTCCACCTGTTGCTTTGTACCTAGTAGATAGATCTTGGCGTGTAGTTATCGTAGGAAATTTTTTGTTTTCTATGATGCGGACCTAACAACAGCTTCCTCGGAACACGAGGAGGGTGGAAATTGCACAAACCTCCAACAATTGGATTCAAAATTGCTGGGAACTCCAGATAATCAGGATAGTCTAGTTGCAAGAAACTACTGTACTACAATTACTTTTGGGTACAAATGCTGCACATAACAGAAAATTCTCGATTAGCCCTCTTAGCATTATTTCTTACATACCCGAGGCTCAACAGTTGGAGCTCTTTGCAACTACGGCTCTCATTGTTGGAGGTTTTTGCAACTAGCCTCAATTGGAGCCCCGCCCCCACTCTCCCACCTTCTGCAGTAGTACTAGTAGTCGAGTAATGCACCATCAGCCTTTGTCTTCTCTATTGCACCCCGGCCGCCAGCTCACGCCAACGATACTAGTAGTAGAGTAACGCACTATCAGCCTTTGTCTTCTCCATTGCACCCCAGCCACCAGCTCACGCCAACGATCTTACCTCCCTCCCCCACCCTCACCCACCCCACCCCAAAGGAAGCCCCCAAAACACCATCGTAGCTTCCTTCCATGGTGAGATCAAGTAAGGACTGTAAAGATCCTGAGCAGTTTTAGAAGGTGTTCACTGAAGGCCCTCTTCAAGTACTCATCAACCATTGCGACGCCACCACCGCCGTGAGCCCCGTCGGTTCATCCCAACATATTCTTTAATCAGCAAAAGAGAGCGGAACTACGCCTTCTTGTCATCCATTTTGCCTCCCATGTGTTCTTCATTCTCACTCGACGGTGAGACCGTGGGAATCCAAAGACTGCTTCGAAGTGGCGAGCATCCCGTGCAAGCTAACGTCGCTGGACAGGTTGTCCTCCGATGTTGTGATGCCAAATTGGTTTGATGAGCAGCGAGCAGGCGGCAATGGAGATTGGATCGTCACAGTTGGGCCCAATTTCATGTGGGGCCTTGTCAACGTGTACACTCGTCACAAGATTGTTATTCCGCAAGTGTCGGGGTTTGAACCGACCGAAGGTTTTGCACTTACATTTCAGGATGATGCTGATGAAGGTCAACGTACTAAACTGCAGAAGATAGTCATTTGCCAAGTTTCGACAGCTGCTGGGGGATACAAAGATTTTTCTCTAGTCCCCATTTTCGAATTCAAGATTGATGTCATCAACGGGAATGATAGTCATGGATGGTTAGTTTTTGTTAACGAGTTCCGAGGCTACTTCAAATACTACGATGCTATTATCCAACACAATCGTCTGTTCGTCGTGACCGAGAACGACTGTGTTTATGCATGGAAGTCTCTGGAACTTGCTAAATTCTCCTCCCTACGTATTTTATTAGCTTTGTTCCTGAATCAATGCAAGCTATTTTTTCTGAAATTCGATTAAAATTTTAGTTTCTCTGATTCAAAGGAATTCCCTAGGAATTTCAGAGGAATGCAATCTTTAGGAGGTTTTCTTAAATATAAGTACTTTGTTTCATATGATTGAGTTCTGCTGATAGTACTGCTTCGTCTCTTAGTACATCCCATGGAAACTATGGTATCTACTACATAGTAGTTACTTATGTGAGACCCAGATATTATTCCTGAATCAATGTAAGTTATTTTTCTGTAGTTTCTTTGGTTAGTAGGAATTTCATAGGAATTTTAGCCTCTTTGATTCTTACAAATTCCCTAGGAATTTCAGAGAAATGCAATCCTTACTAAGTTTTCTTACATATAAGTAATTTGATTCATAGGATTGAGTTCTGCTGATAGTATTGCCTCGTCTCCTAGTACTAGTACATCCATGGAAAATATGGTATCTACTAGTAGTATTTACGTGAGACTCAGATACTAGAAATATGACATATCATAACTATATAGAATTATAATACTAGGTAAAGCTCAAAAAATTAGAAATTTGATCGACATCTATAAAGTATGGGCACATATTTTGTTCTTGTATTTTCTATCATGTAGAAGTCGATGTTTATTAGGTACTAGTACTTGTAAATTTTGTTAACATGGTCTTGAGAAATGAAGGAGAAGATTCTAGAATGATGGAGAAGTGTTGACGAGGGTTTAACTCATCAATGCCCATTGTTATGGACTTGGGTTTTGGAGAAGGAGGGAGCACTAGAGACATCTATCGGCTAGCAAACAAGCACACAGGGGACAAAGGATTTACCCAGGTTCAGGCCTCGTAGAGGTCCCTACTCCTGCTTGTCTGCTCGTGGAATTATCGAAGGAGTCAAAAGTTACAATGGTGCGCAGATACAATGTGGTGAGGGTTGTGGAAACTAGGGTTGCGTGTGTCCTCCTCGCCGTCCCCTCCTAGCCTTTATATAGATAGGCTAGGTCTCGAGTAGCAGGTCGAGTCGGTTACAAGTTAGGGTTTTTCCCCTTCAAACTTTCTATCTTTAACTTCTTCTTGTTCTTCAAGCAATCGAGAGTTCGTAGGCCACTCGAGTCCCTTGTTTGGGCCTTGGCGACACCGTGGGCCTGTACGTATTTGAACCATATATACCAAGCTCGAGTACATGTAGGATATACCCATGTCAGTAGCCCCCGAGTGTCCAGTGGAATCGCAGATTTGATTGGGGACTTCTTGAAGGCTTCAAGTGCCTGAGTGCATTTCGACTGCTTTTATTTTTGTCATAGGGATTGTTGATATACGCGCCTGATATAACCGAAGTATCGATATCAGTTAACCACCTTAGGGTGAAACAACGCAATCTACTCGAATCTGGAAAAGTGCTGGCGTAATTCGACTCAAGCCGCAGAGGTCTTATAGGAGTCGAATTCCAGTTATATGGGTGTGAGCACTCGACGCGTCCATCAGGGCATATTCATCGTACCTGTAGGCACGGATATATTTCTGGTAGTGCGCAGCTAATGTGTTGCTAGGCCTTATTCAGGTCTTACCTTCACGCTGTAAGCGCGGCATCTGAATTTTATCATCGTGGAGACGATTCGAGTGACCTAGGAGAGGCAATCTCTTTGTAGGGGAAATTTTTTGAGGCGGTATCGCCATAAGCTTTGAGTGTGGATGTTATCAACTCACAGTATTTTGTATAAATAATCATAGGGTGCGCGACCAGCGCTCCCTATGGGAGTAGCCCCCGAGTGCCTGGTTGAGTCGAAGACTCAGGAAGGGACTAAATAACTTTTGCGACTGCTGTCGTATTTTCCTTGTTTGTTTTAGTCGAATTTGTTTCCGGCGCTACCTATGGGAGTAACCCATGTCCAAAGTCGAATTATGTTTCGAGTGATTTGGGTTTACTTCTGATTGTCCATGTTCCTGTAAAAAAGAAAAAGAAAAAATCGTAGGGTGCGCGACCAGCGCTCCCTATGGGAGCTGCCCCCGAGTGCTTGGTGGAGTCGAAGATTCCAGCAAGTACTAAAGTAGTCGAATATTTCCACTGCGTAGCTTTGATGATGTCAGTGCTGACGCTTGCATGACCTCAATTGCCCGCGTGAGCGAGTTTGACGGGACGTGACGAGCGGTGGGTCCCACTTCCTGACTTTGATTTGACTAGTCGTGCATAATCTTTATTTTAACTGTGCCTCCTCAATTTCCGTGCATAATGGGAGTAGTGGAGGGACGGTTCGTGCTTCCCCTTCTCCACGTGTCCAACGCGATGTGTGCCACGCGTCCGGTAGGGTTTTTCTGAGCCGTTGGATTGCATCTTCCAGGGGTTAAGTAGCGGCGCTGCGTCGGTAATTTTCCCATCTGCGCTCTTTCTTCCTTGCTGCCATCGCCATTGTTGTTGCTCTCTGCTTCCTTGCACTCTTTCTTGCTGCGGCACTGGACCAACTCCGCACCTTCCCCAGCTACTTCCTCCGTTCTCACCGCCGTCGCGCAATGGGAAAGAAGAAAGGAGGCGTTGTTGTTGATTCCGCGGCCATCGCTGCCGCATCAAAGAAGAAGGGTGGCTCCGCTGCTGCGGGCACCAGCACCGCCGCCGGCGGGAAGAAGAAGGTCGCGGGCACCCGCGTGAAAAATGGTGTGTGGCGCCTTCCATCATCAAGGCGTCAGATCTCCGTCTTCTTCGCCAAGACGGAGTTATCTCCGCAGCAGTCGCCGATACTCGCGTCCCCAGCGGTGAGACCATTCCTACTCCTCCCGCTGGTTTTCGAGTGATGTATCTTGCATTCGTCATTCGTGGTCTTTCCTTGCCTCTCCACACCTTTCTTAGGGGTCTTCTTTGTTTCTACGGGCTCCAGCTCCATCAGCTGTCCCCAAATTCGATTCTCCACATCACTTGCTTCATCACTCTTTGCGAGTGCTGGCTTGGAATCGAGCCACACTTTGGTCTTTTCAAGCGCATTTTTAAATTGAAGCATCAGTCCGCATCTGGCTCTTTAGTTTACGACGTGGGTGGTTGCGGAATCCACATCGACCCATCCGCCACCTACTTTGACATCAAGCTCACCAAGTCCGTCCAGGGATGGAGGGGCAGATGGTTCTATGTCCGCGATCAGAAGTCCAAAGATGAGCACTTTGGACTCGCGCCCTTTGATCCCGCGACCCCCTGCAAGAAGATGCATTCCTGGAAGAACGTAGTTATGCCTGGCGAGCTCGCGGAGACAGACGTGCTATATCAACGCGTCTGCGACCTCGAGAGTCGCATAGGCGCAGAAGAGGGAGGCTGCACCCTTATCCGAACCTGGCTACACCGTCGCGTCCAACCCTTTCAAGCTAGAGTTCATCCCATGTTTCAATGGTCTGGCGCCGATGATGCCACTCGCGTGTCTGCCGATGGCATGTCCGCGAGTGAGGTGGATAAGAGAGTTCGACTGGTTACGAAGTACACCGGCAAGGATGTGCTTCCGAATGAGCCAGTTGTTCCTCCTTTTGACGCTTCGAATCCTCCTCCTGAGGTACAGTTGTGCTACGCAGTAGATTATTTTCTCGATTACTTTTCTGTTGCTTACTTGATTCTTGCTGATTTTTGTTGTCTGTATGCAGGATTGGGCGGTGTCGCCGTGTATGCCTCCTCTCCCTGAGGGGGTTATTCCTCGAGAAGCTTTGGAAGAGGACGAGTCTGAGTCGACTGTCCCTTCTGATGTGGAGGAGGAAGCCCCCGAGTCCGAGAGTCCGGACACTCGCAAGCGTTCACGCAGCGAGGATTCGGACGCGTCGTCTCCTTCGACTCTAGAAGGTACGGGTAGTGGTGCTGAGTCGCCAATTCCTGCCATCCCTGTGAGGACTGTGGCACCGTCTTCTCGCAAGAAGATGCGATTGCCTAAGGAGTCTTCATCGGAGTCGGCGGATGCCACGTTTGATCTTGACAAGTTTGACTGGTAAGTTTTCAAGTTCATTTGCTCTTCTCTATTTTCTTCTTGTTGACTTGCCCTGGAGTTTGCCTTTGCTCAAGGTAAGTTTTGCTCTTGTAGTCAAGAGGCGTCGTCATCTTCTGGCGACGTCGAGTTTTTGAAGGAATCTAGAGTCGCGACCTCAAAGGCCAAGAAAGAGGTCGAGCGTGCTCCTTCCCCTCCAGTGGCGGCCCACTCTGGGCAAAACTCTTCCAGCTCTCCCCATGCAGGGGAGCATCGAATGGTTGCCCGGATGATGACACAGTAAACATCTTTGGAGTCATTGGAGGACCATGTAAGTATAGTTTTTTCCTCCTTTGTAGTGTTGCAGTCGATGTTATATATTTCCTCTGATGGTTCTTTGGTTGTGCGACAGCTCCTTGTAAAGGAAGCCGTGCAAGTGGCAGAGCAGGTGATGGCGATGGGTCGCCAGCATGCAATGCTAGAGACGCGTCACCGTGTGGTCGAAAGTGAGTGTTCTACACTTATTCTTTTTCGTCTTCTCCTTTGTTTGTATAGTCGACTAATACTCAACTTTTGATTGCCATGTAGCTGAACATAATGCTTTACTGTGCAACGTCGCCACCTTGGAGAAAACGCTTGTCGCGGCTGTGAAGGGTCGCGACGAGGCACTCGCGGCTCGTGACGAGGCACAGAAGCGTGAGGAGGATCTGCGTGCCTCCTTTGCAGCCAGGGAGAAGTTGTTCGAAGAACAACTGTTCTCAGTCGCCAAGGCTCTCTCAGGTATTTTTGCTTGTGGATATTGTTGTCCTTCTCTGCGTCGAATGTTTTTGCTGGTGACGTTGAAGTTTTGATCCATGTGTGGGTTCATGTACAGATGCTGGCGATTTGAGCTTCGACCCGCAGGCCCTTCGTCGCGATGACGCTCTGGCAGTTGCGGTGGCTGCAGTCGAGGACTGTAGCACCGCCGTCCAAGATACACTTTCCAAGGCCAAGGTCGCCCTCAGTCGCCTACGGGAGGAGTTGATGCCAAAGGCGGAGCTGGTCGATAATATGGACGAGCTGGTGGAGTCACTCGCCGAGGGTGTGCCTTCCACCTACAAGAACTCCCTCCGCGCGGCTGGCGCGACCATGCCACTCGCCATGGTGCAGGCCCACGGAATCGAGATCGATCCCTCCGCGGTGTCGAAGGCGATGCCTGTTGGCGCAAATGGTCAGCAGGTAGTCTTCGCTCCTTTTGCGACTGCCTGTGGCAAATATGGGCATCACTTGATAAATACTCACGCGAAGTACTCGGAGGAACTCCAACGTGCTAAGAAGGCGGCGAAGGATTCGGCCTCAGGGGTCGGCGGAAAGTCAGTGGCATCTGACACTGCCATGGATTTGATGAAGCCCCCGAAGCCGTCGAAGTCGAAGAAGCCAGCTGCTCCGTAGTTAGCTTTTTGTAATAGTTGATTAATTGTCCTTTTGTTTAAGAACATGCATGTTGGCGAGTATGTCTGTTGATACTTATGTCGGTCTTGAATGCATCTTACCCTTTTGCCTTTGTGTTGATTTAGTCGCCTTATTTTCTTCTATCCTTACTTGTGGTAGGGTACATCAAGTGATCCCGTGGGGGGAACCCAGGACTTGCCATCTCTTGGTGATACAGTGGCACCACCATGCTCCAGGGGTAGAGGAACTATCCTTGCTTTCGCGACTTCGTGACCGTGTGAAGCAGCTGGAGCGTGAGTTGCATGTGATCCACGGTAGCGCAGACGTGTGGAGGTCGAAGGAGGAAAAAGCCGCCGCCCGCGAGCAGTATCTTCTTGGCGAGGTGGCGCAGCTGGGCGACCAGTTTAAGTGTTAGTTTGCCTATTCTCATCTTTTCCTTTGTAGTTTCTTGCAGCGGTACGTTTGTACTCATGCTATTGATGCTGCTTCGTGTAGTTGTTAGCGCGCGCCATCCGCAGGAAGAGAAGGATAGAATTGCCATTCGCCTTCATGATCTCACCTAGGAGCAACTTCAAGAGAGTGGATACTTCTGGGTAGATCATGATCGTGCGACTGCGTTGGCGACCCTGCAGGATCGCGCGTCGCGAGTGCTGCTTTTTCTGAAGAAGTCGTAGTCGTGCCTGAAGAACATTTATCGGGCAATGTTTCCGCTGGATGACACTCCGTCAAGTCTGCTGGCTCTTCTTGCCAAATTTCAAGATCTGTCCGCGGTTCGCGAGTGCGTGAGGCAGTAGTTGGTGGCTGGTGCCAAGGCTACCCTCTCAATGGTGTGATTGCACAGGCCTGATGTGGATATCGCCGCCATTGCCTCTGGGCCGCCAGCGCCACCAGCAGGATCTGCCTGGAATATAGTACCGCACTATCAGGCAGTGGACCGTCCCGCAGAGGAGATCGTCGACTTCTTTGAGGAACAAACCAACATTCATCTGTTGCAAGAGTAGACAAATTTGTGTCCTGCACATAAGTGTACTTGTGTTGTAAAGTTCGCATAGATGTTGTAGATAATTAATTGTCGAATGTGTATAAAGAGCTCTGTGAGCGTGAGGTGCGTTGCACTATGCGAGTCCTTTTCGTTAGCCTGGCCATCTTTTATCTCGGTCCCTTGTCAACCTGTCACGTGCGTTGCAGCTGAGTTGAGGTCATGTTTCAAGGGTTTCGATTGATGTACCAACTACTCAGGATATCGCGTTTTGGTTCGAAGAACAGATGTGTATAGGGTGGCGCAGCCCCCGAGTATATAAATTGAAAAAGTAAAGGAGAATATAGAGTTTTGGGGCACTTAGCTTTTATTTATTCGAAGAACAGTGCGAGGTACAATGTGTGGCTAAGTAGCCTTGGCGGAGTAGCCTTATTTTCAATGTAAAAGTAAAAACGAACTAAGGGTAGAAGCGTCGCAGTTGTGCGACGTTCCAGGGGTTGGAGTATGCGACTCTTGTCTCTAAATCTTTAAGGCGATAGGCGCCACTTGGAATTACTTCTGTAATCACGTACGGTCCTTCCCGGGGGGCTCGAGCTTGAGATGCCCTTGCTGCTTCAGTCGCAAGACCAGGTCACCTTTGACGAAGGATCTAGGGCGAAGCCTCCTACTATGGTAGTTACGCAGGTTCTCCTAGTAGATCGTGGATCTTTCTGTGGCGATTTCTCTTGCTTCGTCAAGGAGGTCGACGGAGTCTTCGAGTGCGAGGGATGATTCCTGTTCGCTGTAGGCAACCACACGTGGCGCTTTGTATCGTACCTCGGCGGGTAGCACTGCCTCTACTCCGTGCACCATAAAGAATGGCGTGTAGCCCGTGGCGCTGTTTGGAGTTGTACGTAGGCTCCAGAGTACGGATTGCAGTTCATCCGGCCAGCAGCCCGCGGCTTGTTCGAGTGGTCGGAGGATTCACTTCTTGATGCCGCTGCAGACGAGCCTGTTTGCCTTTTCCACCTGACCATTGGTCTGTGGATGCGCTACTGAGGCGTAGCTGATGTTGATCCCTAGGTTCTCGCAGAATTCTTGGAACTCCTTAGATATGAAGTTCGTCCCGTTGTCGGTGATGATGCTGTGTGGCACCCTGAAGCGGTAGACGATGGACTCAAAGAATTTGACTGCGCTGTGCGCGGGTTGATTGGTTACTGGCATGGCGTCAATCCACTTGGTGAATTTGTCGACTGCGACCAAGAGGTAGACATAGCCTCCTCGCGAGGACCTTGGAAGCTTGCCGACCATGTCGAGCCCCCATTGTGCGAAGGGCCAGGCCAATTGGATTGGCCGTAGCTCTGCGCCCGGTGCGTGTGGCTTGTCCACGAATCGCTGGCAAGCGTTGCATTTTTGGACGATATCCTTGGCGTCGCGCATGGCCGTAGGCCAGTAGAATCCAGCTCATAGAGCTTTGGCAACGAGGGCGCGACTGACAGCGTGGTGCCCGCAGGTCCCTTCATGGATGTCGAGGAGAACTTCTCTTCCATCAGCCATGGAGACGCATCGTTGTGGCACTCCTGTGATGCTGCATTTATACAGTTCGCCGTTGATAATGGTGAATGCCTTGGAGCGCCGCGCGATGTGCCGTGCATCTGTCGGATCGTCCGGTAGCCTCTTGCTGAGGAGGTACGTGATGTACGGCTGCGTCCATGATTGCTCCATCATCATGACGCTCATTTGTCCTTCTAGTACGGTGTCTAGCTCCAAGTCATCGAGTGCCATGGGCTCATTGGGTGGCGTAGCCCCCGAGTCCGTTGCTGCGCTTGTTTTCTTCTCTGCAGCCTTTGGCTTGATGGAGCGTTCGCATATGTGCTCGAGAAATACCCCAGGTGGTATGGGGGCGCAGGTAGAGCCTATGTTGGCGAGTGCGTCCGCCTCCTCGTTGCTTTCTCGACCTACGTGTCGCAGCTCGCAACCATCGAAGTCTCCTTCGAGTATATCGTAGAGATCACGGTACGCGATCATGTTATCGTTCAGTGTGTCGCACTCATGCATTGTTTGGTTGACGACCAACTTGGAGTCGCCATATACGATGAGCCTCTTGGTGCCGCAAGCTTTGGCCATCCTCATCCCGTGCAACAGGGCCTCGTATTCAGCCTCGTTGTTTGAGGCCGTGAACTGCATTCGCAGGATATACTTCAGCTTGTCCCCTTGAGGTGATGTCAGTATGACACCTGCGCCTGCTCCGTCTTTCCGCTTGGACCCATCGAAGTGCATTGTCCAGAGGTAGGACATATCTGGCTTGTCCGGGAGTTAGTTCTCCATCTAGTGCACGAGGAAGTCAGGGAGAACTTGCGACTTGATTGCGTCGCGTTTTTCGTACGTGATGTCTCATGGAGACAATTCTATTCCCCAAAGCGCGACTCGCCCCGTGGCGTCAGAGTTATTGAGGATATGTCCCAATGGGGCGTCGCTGACTACCATGATTGGGTGTTCCTGGAAGTAGTGGCGCAGTCGTCGGGCGGTCATAAAGACGCCGTACGCCAGCTTCTGGTAGTGCGGGTACCGCTGTTTTGTTGGTGTGAGGACCTCGCTGAGGTAGTATACTGGGCGTTGTACGCCGTGGACCTTGTTCTCCTCAGCCCGCTCGACGACAAGCACTATGCTGACTACCTGGTTGGTGGCGGAGATGTACAGCAATAGTGGTTCATTTTCTCGTGGAGTCACCAGCACTGGCGAAGTGGATAGTAGGCGCTTGAGATCTTCGAATGCTTCTTGCGCTTCATTGGTCCACTTGAATTTTTCAGCTTTGCGGAGGAGCTGGTAGAAGGGCAGTGCCTTTTCACCCATCCGACTGATAAATCGACTGAGGGCCGCGATTCGTCCGGCCAGTTGCTGGACGCCTCTTATGTTCTTCGGCTTCTCCATGGCCAGTATGGCTTTTATCTTCTTCGGGTTCGCCTCGATTCCCCTCGTGGAGATGAGATACCCAAGTAGCTGCCCAGATGGTACGCCGAAGCCGCATTTGTCCGGATTGAGCTTGATCCGGTAGCGGTCGAGGTTGGCGAAGGTTTCGTGCAAATCGTCGATTAGAGTGGCTTCCTCCTTGGTCTTGATTACTATGTCGTCGACATAGACTTGGATGTAGCAACCCAGTTGTTCCTTGAGGCAAGCCTGCATGCACCGCTGGTAGGTGGCTCCTGCGTTTTTTAGCCCGAAAGGCATTGTGTTGTAGCAGAACACACTGAAGGGCATTGTAAACGCTATTTTTTCTTGGTCTTCCTCCTTCATTCGAATTTGGTTATAGCCTGAGTAGGCATTGAGGAAGCAGAGACGCTCGCATCTCGCAGTGGAGTCAATGATCTAGTCGACCCGTGGCAGTGGGAAGTGATCCTTTGGGTAGTGCTTGTCCAGAGAAGTGAAGTCCACGCACATCCGCAGGATATCCGTGTCCTTTTTTGGTACCAGCACCGTATTGGCGAGCCAAGTGCTTTCCTTGATCTCGCGTATGAACTTGGCCTCGAGGAGTCTGTTGATCTCCATTCCGACTGCCTACGCCCGTGGCTCAGACAGTCGCCTGATTGTTTGTTGGACTGGCCTTGCGTCAGGGTTGACGTTGAGTGCGTGCTCGGCGAATTCCCTGGGAACTCCTGGCATGTCCGCAGGACACCAGGCGAATATTTCCCAGTGCTCACGGAGGAATTCGACGAGCGCGAGTTCCTATGCGGGACTCAAGTTGTTGGCAATGAAGACCGTCTTGGCAGAATCCGATGGATGGACCTGCACCTTCTTTGTGTGCACAGATGAGTCGAAGGAGAGGTCAGGTGATCTTGGCCTGCTCAGGGGAGGCAGACTATTGTATGTCGTCTCTTTCAGTCTTGCGAGTTCCTCCTGCGTGCCAAAGGACTGGGAGATTCTATTAAATTCCCTGTCGCAACTGTCAGATCTCTCAAAGCTCCCATTGATCGTGATGACACCGTTGGGGCCTGACATTTTCATCTGCAGGTAGGCGTAGTGGGGCACTGCCATGAACCTAGCGAACGCGACGCGCCCGAGGATGCAGTGGTATTATGAGGGCCATTCAACGACCTCAAAGTCAATGCGTTCACGCCGGAAGTTCTTCGGCGTGCCGAAGATGACGTCAAGGTTGATTTTGCCCAAGGGGTATACGCCTTTCCCTGGGACGATGCCATGGAACGTTGTGTCCGATGCCTCCAGGCAGGTTAGAGACATCCTCATCGCTCGCAAGGTACTCGTGAATATGAGGTTGATGCCGCTTCTGCCGTCCATGAAGACGCGACTCATGTCGAATCCTCCAATTTGCGCCTCGATTACAAGGAGGCAATGACCTGGGCGAGGTATCTCAGGCGGGTGGTCGCGTTTGTCGAAGGTGATGCATGACTCACTGCCACTGAGGTACTCAGTGGTGGATGGTGGCGAGTGCGTGGCCAAGTTGACTTGGCAAGTGATGGCCTTCTGCACCCTGTTGGAGGGGCACCCTTTTTGGATCATCATGGTACCCATGGCCCGTGGGTACGGTTCTCCTCCATGGTGCTCGTTCGGTGCAGCTCCGTTCGGGGGTGGCCCAGGTGGTGGTGGTGGTGCGTCGTGTGCCACGTCGCCTGGAGTGGCTCCATAGCCTCTTTCGACTGTGCTGCGGTTCATCCGAGCCAATCCCTCATGTAGCTTGAGGAACTCGCGGCAGTCTTTGAGGAGGTGGCTGGACTTTCTCTTGTCGTCATGCTTGTCGATGTAGAAGTGTACCGTGCATGGCCCGGACAGTTTATCCTCGATGGAGGTCGGCGGTGCTTCATCGCGAGTGCGGCGTTGCCATACTTGCGTGGTTTTCCCGGAGTCACGGTATTCGCCGCTACGGTATCCACTATTGCGGTTATCGTCGCATCTATCGGCGTAGCCGACTGCGACCATGTTGACGTCGTCGCGATCGTCGTAGATGCGCATGCGACGCTTGCCTCAGCGTTCGCGTCTGAGTTCGAGTTCCGCCTCCTCGTCGGAGTGAGCGTGATTCTTCACCGAATCTTCTCCATCGGCCCACCGATTCACGATCTCCATCAGGTGATCAATGGTCTGGGGCTTTGAGCGACCCAGCTCCTCCCTGAGCTCTAGGCGGCGGACTCCACCGTTGAGTGCATCAATCGCGCGGTCTTCCGAGATGTTTTCCGTGGAGTTCTTGATGATGGACCACCTTTGGAGGTATGAGCGCAGCAATTCGCCAGATCTTTGCTGGCAGCATCTCAGTTCTTCGATTGATGCGGGCCGTTTGTACGTGCCCTTAAAGTTGCGCATGAAGCTGTAAACTAGCTCATCCCAACTGCGAATGGATCCGCGTGGGAGGTTATTGAGCCATCCTCGGGCGGCGCCCTGCAGCTGTAGCTGCAAACATTGCATGGCAGTACTTCGACTGCCTCCGTGGAGCCTGACGGAGGAGATGTGATCCTCCAGTCAGATCTTGGGGTCCTACAGACCGTCGAATTTCGGGTTCTCCGATGGGAGTTTAAACCCTTTAGGCATCCACTTCTGCCTAATGGATCTGCTGAAGCATCTGGCGCCACAGAGCTCCCCATCTTCTTCTTCTGTGTCAGTCGACCGAGCACATCGTGCCCTTGACTTGTCAATCTTGCTCTGCGTGAGGTCATCGCGCGTATCGTAGTCACGATCATGTCGTCGTGGGCGGCGGTGCCGAGACAGGTCATGACTGTCGTCGCTGGATGAGGGCGAGGAGTGGCGCTTTGCTAGCGCTTTGCCCTTTTTTGGGTCTGGTGTTGGCTCCTTGTCAAGGGCGGTCTCGATTAATCCTAAGCCCGCGATCGTAGATCGGTGCATGGCAGCTCGGGGATCTCCAGCTGGCGGCTGGTTGTTGAGGAGGTACATGGTGGCTGCAGTCACCGCAACCTGCGGCGTTCTGGGAACCACGTTGCCTCTCGTGTCGACTGTCATAGAGCCGAAGTCGAGGACTTTTGCGGCCTCTATGCGCTCTTGTTCGGTGAGGTGAGCCATCCGCGACTGCCTCTTCTTGGCGAGGTATTCGTTGCCCTTTGACGAGTATCCTCCGTAGGAGGAGAGCCCGACGTGACGGGGGCTCGATTCGTCTGCTGCCTTTTTACGCGCCTCAAGTTGCGCGATTGTTTGCACCTGGCGCTTGAATTCTTCCTTCAGGAGCCAGTGGTAGCCCATCAGCAGTTCTTGCGGGGACCCAAAGGGTAGGGGTGTGCCCCGTAGGGCCTCACGGCAGCGAGCCCACTCTTGCTCGTTGAGCTTGATTACGACGCGTTCGCCGGTTTTCTCATTGATTATGCTGGGAGGTTCGACTGCTCCTCCGTTGTTGACGGGAACGCGATTGCCGCTGTTACCACCGTTGCCACCGTTGCCGACATTGGGTGGATCGGTGCCGTTGCCAGGGTTGCCACCGTTGTCGCGATTGGCAGAGGTGTCGCCTACATTGATGACAGCGCACATGAAGTGATTGGGGAAGCTATTGCTTCCGCAACTCTCAGATTCGGAACCATAGGTTCCATCTTCAGTGGCCAGATCGCTTAGATCGGAATCGCGACTGCTATTGCTGACCGTATTCTCGATTGCCACTGGGGCGTTGAGCTCGCTGAGGGTGCCGATCGATGGAGGGAACCATGACGCCGGGGCAATCACCGGTGCTGTCGGCTGATCAGGCATGCGAAGCATGCCCATCTGACCAACTTGGAAGCGGAAGCTCCCAATCGCCAGGCTGATTCCGTCGCCCACGGACTCGAAGGCCGGGCGGGTGGCCGGCGTGTGGACGGTGAAATCGAAGGCGCCGAAGAGCTGGCGAATCTCCGCTGTTGCGGAGTTGTAGATCGCAGTTGATGGGGCCGAAGAAGCCGCAACATCAGCACTCCCAATTCCCACAGACGGCGCCAATTGACGAGGGTTTAACTCATCAATGCCCATTGTTATGGACTTGGGTTTTGGAGAAGGAGGGAGCGTTGGAGACATCTATCGGCTAGCAAATAAGCACATAGGGGACAAAGGATTTACCCAGATTCAGGCCTCGTAGAGGTCCCTACTCCTTCTTGTCTGCTCGTGGAATTATCGAAGGAGTCGAAAGTTACAATGGTGCGCAGATGCAATCTAGCGAGGGTTGTGGAAACTAGGGTTGTGTGTGTCCTCCTCGCCGCCCCCTCCTAGCCTTTATATAGATAGGCTAGGTCTCGGGTAGCAGGTCGAGTCGGTTACAAGTTAGGGTTTTTCCCCTTCAAACATTCTATCTTTAACTTCTTGTTCTTCAAGCAATCGAGAGTTCGTAGGCCACTCGAGTCCCTTGTTTGGGCCTTGGCGACACCGTGGGCCTGTACGTATTTGGACGGTATATACCAAGCTCGAGTACCTGTAGGGTATACCCATGTCAAGTGTGTTTTGAGGATTGTGCATAGCGTTCATTGTGCTAAAGACTATCAATAGAATCTTCACATAGATGCTAGAATGGAAAAGAAGATCCAACTACTGGTAATGTTTGGATTCGCAAGTCCTGATCCAACAGTGAATATTCAAAGTTATTCATACACTACATAGTGGTGATATTATTATAAGATAAGATAAGATATTAAACCTCCTAGAAATAATCCTTGTTTGTTTTCCTTTGGTATATAAGACACCAAAATCTTGTAGGATCCAACCTTGTTTTTTCCCTATGAACTTTACATTCAAGATCCTATAGGATTATTTCCTATTTCATTTGATCCCATGAATCAAACCGTGTCTCTAGGAGAATTTCCATAGCATATCCCCATTTCAAAAAGAATTAGAATTTCCATAGCATCTCCTAGGTTGGCATTTTTTTACGCAATCAAACATCTTAAGTATAATCACGATTTTTGAAAATAGTACTATATATCAACTTCTACAATGTCAGATCAATATCAATATTATTTCCATGTTACATTTCCTTTCCCTTTGAAGGTTCTATCCTTATCATGTTGCCACGCGATGTGCTGTACCTGACACATGGGTTTGTTGAGGACGATGAGGAGAATCATCTTGGTACGTGGTGGTTAGTGATACGTTGCTAACGTATCTATAATTTTTGATGTTCCGTGCTTAATTTATATCTACTTTCTTATGTTTTGTCTACACTTTGGAGTATTTTTATACACTTTCTTGGACTAACCTATTAACAAGATGCCACAGTGTCAGTTGCTTGTTTTCTTCTGTTTTTGGTTCCAGAAAAGTCAGAAAATGAATATTCTCGGAATTGGACGGGACAAAAGCCAAAGTTGATATTTAGCAGAAGACTCACGGAGCCAGAAGATGAGACGGAGAGGGGCCATAGGGTGGCCACACCATGTCGTGGCGCGGGCTATCCCTGGCTGCGCCACTAGGTGGTGTGGGCCCCTTGGCCGCCCACCGACCTTGCCTCTTCACCTATAAGAAGCCTCCCAATGCATAAACCCTAAATCGTCCAGCACCCTGCTGGGACAGGGAAGTGCCCTGGGAGCCATCTCCATCGATCTCCACCACCACCTCCATCGCCGTTGCTGATTTCCATGATGATGAGGGAGTAGTTCTTCCTCGAGGCTAAGGGTTATACTGGTAGCTATGTGTTCATCTCTCTCTATGCATGATCAGATTGTGATCATGAGCTTTGTAATCAAGTAGATCTACCTTGCTACTCAAGTGCTTTAATAGATCTCTGCTCTCCCCATGTGTGTGAAAATGACAGCATGCACACCATGGTGGCACTTAGGCTAGAGATTACAAATACTTGTTATGAGTTATATTTGGACTTGGATGTTTTTATGAAATTGTGGTGTTTGTTGGAACCATCTAGAGCTCAAGGTGACAGTGTGGGGTTATCCAGATGGGGAAAGCGGACTTTGAGGTGTGTTGTTATAGCCCTACCAGGGATTAGAGTGTCCAACCGGAGAGTAGTTAAGAGTAGTATCATAAAGAGAACATATTTATATGAGAGTGTTCACTAGTGAAAGTATGATCCCTAGGCCTTGTTTCTAAGCATTGAAACATCGTTTGCAACTAGATCTATTACATGTTTGTTTGCTTCCATATTTATTTCAGATTGCCTTTAGTCTCAACCACACGCCATCAAAGCTATTTTCTGGCACCATTACCACTTATACTTATCCATACCACTTGTATCTCACTATCTCTTCACCGAACTAGTGCACCTATACACCTGACAAGTGTATTGGGTGTGTTGGGGACACAAGAGAGTTCTTATATCTTGATTGCAGGGT
Organism: Avena eriantha; assembly: GCA_910589775.1. Taxonomy (NCBI): domain Eukaryota; kingdom Viridiplantae; phylum Streptophyta; class Magnoliopsida; order Poales; family Poaceae; genus Avena; species Avena eriantha. The sequence goes on from OU342745.1 coordinate 127,533,153, forward strand.
TGCTTGAGAGGGATACCTTTGACCACTTCCTCCCTGAGTGCGGTAAACCTTGGGTAATCCACTTAAGGGAAACTTGCTGCTATTCTACAAACCTCTACACTTGGAGTCCCAACAACTTTCTACAAGAATAGAAGTGCGTAGACATCAAGCTATTTTCTGGCGCCGTTGCCGGGAGGTAAGGTAAAAGGTACTCACATCCTCCGATGTGAGTGCTCGAAGTTATTTCCTTTAGATTCTTTAATTTTGTCTTTTTTTCTTGTTTTCACTAGTTAGGCATAATGGAAAACAACATAAAAATTAGAGAGCTTTATAGTATTTATCTTGAGTTAGGACATGAAGTGTTTGAAGAGAAAATTAAAAAACCTATGGAACTTTATTTGCATGCTAATAGCAATGTTGTTAGTATGAATTCTTTGGACACCATTATTGCTAATGCTATGGAAAAGTCTAAGCTTGGGGAAGCTAGTTTTTATGAAAATGATCTTTTTAGTTCCCCAGCTTTGGAAGATAGTTATTCTATTGCTTATGATGATACCAAACCTCCAATATATGATGATTACAATGATGAGTATGATATTTTCAGTCCACCTACTATTGTGGAGAAAATTAATTATGATCACAATATGCCTCCTATATTTGATGATTATGGTGATGAGAATAATAATGATAGCTATCTTGTTGAATTTTCTCCCACTACGATTAATAAGAATGACTATGCTTATAGGGGGAGTATTAATTGTTTTATGCATGTGGCTCATCATAAGAATATTTCATGTGAAAGTTATATTGTTAATTTTATTCATGATGCTACTGAAAGTTATTATGAGAGAGGGAAACATGGTCTTATGTATCTCAACAATATTAAGTTTCCCATCTTTATGTTGAAAGTCTTGAAGTTGCACTTGTTTTGCTTTCCTATGCTTGTTGCTTTGTGCTTTCATGAATTGTTTCTTTACAAGATTCCTATGCATAGGAAGTGGGTTAGACTTAAATGTGCTTTGAATTTTCTTCTTGATGCTCTCTTTTTCTTCAATTCATATTTCTTATGTCAGCATCTTCTCGAACTATCATGCCTAACTTAAAGGCGTTAAAGAAAAGTACTTACTGGGAGATAACCCAAAAGTTTTAGATGTGTCTTGGAAGTTATTACCTCTGTAATAGCCGCTCCTTATCCTTTTTATTTGCTCTTTGTGCCAAGAGTAACCTCTAATGAGACAGAAGTAATAATTGGGAAAGTTGTTGTCCCGAAACAGATTTCTGTGCTTCACCGTAAAACTTCGTGTAAAATCTCTATACGTTGTTTTGAGGCGTGAATTATGTGCTTCTGTCCCAGGTTGTTATCTAACTTTCGTTAGTTCAACACTTTTTGATTTGAGCAACAGAAGGTCTTCTAAAAAATTCGTCTTTACCTGCTGGTCTGTTTTGACACATTTCTGCCATTTTCTGCATTTGCTTCTTGTTGGTTCCCTTTTGAGTTATTTTGGGGAATTGAGCTTTTTGAGGGAAGTGCTACAGTAGCTAGTGTTTTAGTAGAAGTTTTATTGGTGTTAGAACTGAACCTAAAGACTTATTATCTTGAGTGCACTAATGTTGCTAATAAAGATTGTGTGAAGTTTTGTATGACGGAAAAATTTAGGTGTATGGAAGGAATGAGTAATGAGATGAAGGATGGACTAAAGCTCAAGCTTGGGGATGCCACTCGTGTCACCCCAATAAATATCCAATAAGTACAAGCATCAAAGCTTGGGGATGCCCAAGGCATCCCCCTCTTCATCAATAAAAATCCCAGGTTTCTTCCAAACGCTTCATTTTTATTGTTTCGTGCACAGTTGTGTTGTTCTTGGAGCGTCTTCTTTTTCGTTTTCGTTTTGGTTTTTCGTTTTCTTTGTTTGATGAATAAATTGGTTGGACCCCCTATTTCATACATTGGTTTTCAAATAGTTTGGTTTGGATTGGAAAAGAGTAGGAAAGTTCATGCTTAAGTGGTAAAGAGAGCTTGTTTTTGACTGTGGCATATGCTTTGTCATGCAATGCTAGATATTGTTTTGGCTTTATGCTTAGTATTATTTGTTGTAGCATGAGTTGTTATAAACAATTGAGATTGCTTAATGTTCCTTGGAAGAATCATGCGTTGTTTTAGCATATTAAAGCATAGTATTGTGGTATTCTCATTTGATGCTTTATTTGGGTTGACTTGGCACATGCTCAAACCATGTTATGACTATCTCAAGTCACCTTAGCCTTTATGATCCTTTAGTTTTCAACTTGTAGTATCACTTTATGCTTTTATCAATGATGTTTTGTCGCTCTGCATGATTATGGCCATTATTGCTCTCTTAGTTTGTCGCTCCCGGTCTTTTGCTAGCCTCCGCAACCAAGTATGAGTTCCACTCATGCATCCAACTCCTTAAACCAAGTTATTCCAAAGAGTACACCATACCTAACTACTAGCATGTGCTATTCCAAGCATATTCATGTTTTTATCTAGCTTCCGAATTAAACTTGTTATGAGAAAACTAGTGATTAAAGCTCTCACAAACTTGATGGCACACTTTACTTTCTTGCATTTAATAAACTTGAACCATCACGTCCATCTATGTTGCGTATATGCTTGTGCTTTATAAGTTGAAGTTAGCAAAACCATGTATCATGGGGAACGCTTTCAACATTGCACTTGTACTTTGTACCCCGTTGGTATCATGTTCTTTTGCTTATGGATCCTAGCGGTGTGAAATAAAAGTGGAACTTGTAAGATCATGGAGTTTGTATGTGTGTTCGAGAAATGCATGGGCCACTAGCCTAAGCCATGCCTTATCATGGTGGAAACTTGCATCATAACCATAATGAGCACTCTATGAAGCATCCTCAATAAAAACCTATGCAAATAGCAAATAAAAATATCGCTGGGATGGTCATTGTCTGCTTGCCTTGTCATTTTGATTATGGGATAGCTCCTCTATCATGTGCAAGGGGTACCCCGTTGGTGGTTCTCTATGATAAATATGTACTTACAATGACAAGAGCTTACTTGTGACTAAAGTTGAGTATCATGAGGTTCGGTCTTCGTAAGTAAGGGGCATGAGATTTCGGCTTATAACTTTTCAAGCATATCCTCTTAGTTGTGTCACTTTAACCTTAATCACCCTCAAGATGCTTATGATAGGGGCAATGAGAGCTGAAAGCTAACAAGTACCCTAATTTTTGGAATCTCTTTATGAAACTTGAATCTCTACTTCCTTCTATGAAGGCTTTTCTTTTACTTTTATGTTGAGTCTCCACCTTCTATCTTTATGCACCTACTTTGAGAGCATAGTGGCCATTCTTAGTTCTATGTGCATTGTCCCAAGACTTGTTGATTGATGCATAACTTGATATTGCTTGTTTTAAAGTACTTGTATCTAGTCACTCTTATGAACTTTGAAGGTGTACTATGCATTTATGTTTGCTACTCTATGAGGGACAAGCTGAATACCACTATGCTATGTTTTCTTTATGTGAAACAAACAAACGTCTTGCAAAGCATTGTTATTCATGAATCTTTTGTTTGTGCCTTTTCGTGTTGCAATGTAGTTTTTATTTTCTTATTGCTAGAACTTTGTCTTTCATGTTATGATTGAAGTACTATGATCCTAGATATCAATGTTTTACAAATACTTTGATCAAGTTTATGATGGTGCATGTCACCTCAAATATTATTCTTTCTTTTTATCACTTACCTACTCGAGGACGAGCAGGAGTTAAGCTTGGGGATGTTGATATGTTGCTAACGTATCTATAATTTTTGATGTTCCATGCTTGGTTTATATCTACTTTCTTATGTTTTGTCCATACTATGGAGTATTTTTATACACTTTCTTGGACTAACCTATTAACAAGATGCCACAGTGCCAGTTGCCTGTTTCCTTCTGTTTTTGGTTCCAGAAAAGTCGGAAAATGAATATTCTCGGAATTGGATGGGACAAAAGCCAAAGTTGATATTTTACCGGAAGACTCACGGAGCCAGAAGATGAGACGGAGAGGGGCCACAGGGTGGCCACACCATGTGGTTGCACGGGCTAGCCCTGGCCGCGCCACCAGGTGGTTTGGGCCCCCTGGCCGCCCACCGACCTTGCCTCTTCGCCTATAAGAACCCTCCCAATGCATAAACCCTAAATCCTCCAGCCGTCAGCTACGAAAAGTTCCGCAGCGCCGCCGCCACCGATGGGGAGATTTGGGGAACAAAAAGTCTCTATTCCGGCACCCTGCCGGGGCAGGGAAGTGCCCCCGGAGCCATCTCCATCTATCTCCACCACCATCTCCATCGTCGTTGCTGATTCCCATGATGATGAGGGAGTAGTTCTTCCTCGAGGCTAAGGGTTCTACCAGTAGCTATGTGTTTATCTCTCTCTATGCATGATCATATTGTGATCATGAGCTTTGTAATCAAGTAGATCTACCTTGCTACTCAAGTGCTTTAATAGATCTCTGCTCTCCCCATGTGTGTGGAAGTGACAGCGTGCACACCATGGTGCCACTTAGGCTAGAGATTACAAATACTTGTTATGAGTTATATTTGGAGTTGGATGTTTCTATGAAGTTATGGTATTTGTTGGAACCATCTAGAGCTCAAGGTGACAGTGTGGGGTTATCTGGATGGAGAAAGTGGACTTTGAGGTGTGTTGTTATAGCCCTACCATGGATTAGAGTGTCCAACCGGAGAGTAGTTAAGAGTAGTATCATAAAGAGAAGATATTTATATGAGAGTGTTCACTAGTGAAAGTATGATCCCTAGGCCTTGTTTATAAGCATTGAAACGCCGTTTGCATCTAGATCTGTTACATGTTTGTTTGCTTCCATCTTTAATTCAGATTGCCTTTAGTCTCAACCACAGGCCATCAAAGCTATTTTCTGGCACCGTTACCACTTATAATTATCCATACCACTTGTATTTCACTATCTCTTCGCCGAACTAGTGCACCTATACACCTGACAAGTGTATTGGGTGTGTTGGGGACACAAGAGACTTCTTATATCTTGATTGCAGGGTTGCTTGAGAGGGATACCTTTGACCACTTCCTCCCTGAGTTTGATAAACCTTGGGTAATCCACTTAAGGGAAACTTGCTGCTGTTCTACAAACCTCTGCACTTGGAGTCCCAACAACTGTCTACAAGAATAGAAGTGTGTAGACATCAGTTAGCAAGATCTGCCAGTGGTTCAAGACTTCTATACGTATGGTGTCTCAGGTAATGGAATTGCTGATGATACTAGTGTTGTGCACTATGGTCGCACCGTTCGCACCTATCCTTCTGGGTTTGAGTGCATGGTGTTCTCGATGGACACAAGCCAGTTAACCGCAGCTAACCGATGGAAAAGGGTTACTAATCTTGGATCATATTCTCTTTTCCTTGGCGTGAACTATCCGATTATCATTGCAGTAGGCGATGGAAATGATCCGCCAGGACATCTAACGAGAAGGAACTGTGTTTACACATCAAACCAAGAAATTGGCTATGAGTACATGCCGTGTCCTGAAATTTGCCGCTTCAATCTGAATGGTGACGCAGTTGTTGGTTTCCACACCAACACTCGCTGGACATGGTTGGAGACTCCATTTTGGTTCATCCCAAGCTTCTCAAACGCCTTGGAGTGGAATGAGCCTATTCAAGGATAGCTCATTTGGTCTTGGCCTTCTGTTGAACTCTTTCTTTATGCTGGTTTTTAGCTGATGTACGGGTACTCAGCATTTAGTTTCGCACCCGGTCCGGCTTGTAAAATACTCTGTATGACCAAAAACCCCTTTTGTACACTTGGTAGTTTCTCCAGTATGTATATTTCACCAAGCTTGTAAAAGAACCTTATTAGGAGTACAAGTGTACTCAACTACTACTATTCTGGACATAATTTCTTCCAGAATGTTGTATAATAGTAGTATTATTAGTATTACTCCTTGCAGGTCCATAGTTTTGTTTCTTTTTCACTGCAGTTTGGGTCCTATAAGCCTAAGTTGGACGTGTTGGTAAGTACTTCGCTCAGACACTGCACGCGGTGGAAGGAACACGATGTTTCTAGGTTTACCAGGAAAAACATGTCGCTCATCATGGCATCACCAGTGCTTTGACAAGGCAATACTATACGACGGTGTGCTAGTCTAGTTTTTTCTTCTTCTGAACAAGTACTCCTTGTCTACCCTAGTAGTAGTAGTAGTAAAGGTCTACTAGTAGGAGTACCAGAGAACTCGATTAAGCTAGCTGGAGTACTAGTGTCAGTAGCTGCCGCAGAAGAGAGAGGGAGGGAGTTTTGCACACGCCGGTGCACGTGGCAGCGTGTTCCTTCCGAGACAAGCTGGATTTAACTCCCTCACCGGCCTCCCCCATGCACACACAGCCTCTTTTACTCAGTCCCTTCTTCCCATCCACTACCGCCCCCTGGCCTCTCGCTCCATATTGTTGCCGACCAGCTCCTCGGCTCCGTCCTCTATAGGTGGCGGCGAGATCGGCACGGCAACCTTCTGTAGGGCGGTGGAGCATCCGTCATCTCTGTCCCGCGGCAGCAATGGCGGTTTGTGAAATACTAGAACACTCGTACCTATTCACTCCGAACTTACATGATAGAGTTGATGATGCGGTTAAATTTTTATTGTCGATTGCACAGCATTGTCATGTGTAGAGTAGTTCTTATCCCGGGTATGCATCCTTTTTTGTAGACTAGGATTCCATAGAAGCTTGTTTTCTAGGCTAGATCCCATAACTAAGAACAATGGGGATCCGTTCGAAGTTGGTAGTTCGACAGCACAAACTTTTGAACATTTGCTTATATATGTCAATCAACATCATGTAATCAATATTATAACTTGCTGTAGAAGGAGATAGGGGAAGGAGCGAAAAAGAGGATTCTCGATGAAATAGGTTCCAATCCTGTGACTTCTGATATCCTAGATGACAAGGTAAATCAATAGAATGACATATGTTCTTGTCATTGCGCGTAGATGCTTTCGCTGTAATCTCTGTTTGTCTTGTAACCGTAGAAGCACAAAGTTGAAGAAGAATCTTACTTTCCTAATGACGGAGTAGAAAATGGATGTCAGATCTCTACACCTAAGACGCCTCCTTGTTTACCTTCTTTGGAGATTGATGCAGTTGCAGCTGCAGCTGGTACTGATGAGACTGCACCTGTCATCGTCGTGCCAGATGATGGAGGTGGTGGATTGGTTTTACCATCCACGGAGACTTGTGTGGCTGGAGCTGGCAGTGAAGAGCCTTCAGAGGACAGTGTGGTGCTCGATAGTTCGCCTATTGTGGAGACTCATGCTACCGGTGTTGGCACTGTTGTTGGTGCTGCTGATCCCGCTCCCGAAATTATCGTGCCACCTGAAGGAGGCGGTGATTTGGGTTTACAATCTATAGAAACTGTTGCACCTGAAGGCGGCGAACTATGATGTGGAGCTTTCTTTCTTATGATTTGTATGCTTTTCTCTAGAACCTGTATTATGGAGCTACCTTACGCAGTTCTTACAGTTTTGCATGTTGAATTGTAGTGTGGAACTAGAACTACTCCTAGTATGTAATCATAATATTCGGATGCTTAAGTATTATCGATGATAAACCAATGCTAGCTGAGCTGCACGAGAATTGGCCTCTGCCACTTGCAGGCGTGGTTCCTGGCTCATCTCCTTTTTCACAAGCACAGTGAAAAGATGGTTATGTTCCTTTTCTTGCAATGTCATTATGCTTCTGTTGTTGATTTGGCAATTTTATGCTGATTTTGTCACCTAATCCACATTTATGTGTCTACAGACAAACATATTTGTTCACATGACTTGAACAGAAAAAAATATCTTCTTTGCATCGACTAACACAAGGAGACATGCAAATATTTATTTATTTTTCAAACAAGGCAAACAATATGCCATTTTCATTGATAGAGAGGGACATGCAATTCATAAATCATCACCTCCATCATCTTGTTCTACAGAAGGCGTTATTACTAGATCCACAACCTTCTTTTCCTTGGGACGACAATGTCAAGTGCAGGATTTTGAATCTAAATGCAATCCAGTGCAGGTTCATCAGGACAACCTCCAGCTGCGTCAGTCTCCAAAGAAGGTACATCAGTGCCGTTGGAAATGCAAGCTGAAGGTTTTGTTATACTCCTATCAGTACCATAGATAAGGGCTAGAAATTCAAGCTCTGAAATCAAGCGTTACAAAATAGACAAGAGGGTTACCTCATCTGGACAATTCATAGACAATTCACACTGAAATTTGAGTGTCTTACATGATCCTTAGATCTTAGTCCATCCGGTCTTTTTATTGGTGGAACGAAATTTGCTGGTACTTTTATTTCTACGAAGAACCTACAAAACATAGCCAAGTCAGACATCTGAATATATCTAACTTTTCTACAGTCTTATATGTGAAGATATCTTTTCATAACACTCACTTATCAAACTATCTACGGATATCTTCCCGCTCCTTGGAAAGGCGAAGTCGACGTTCTATAGGATACATCCATCTATATTGTACTGTACCTCTAAGTACTTCCTCGTCAGGTACATCAACAGCCAAATGCTCCATCGTATCAAAGAAGGATGGGAAATATATCAGGTCAAAAGCTTGCACAGGATCTCTGCCAAGTCCTTTTTAGATGTTTTCGAACTCTTCTGTCTAGAGCTTTACTATAGATTTACCTAAAGAACATACCAGCCCAAATCTGCAAGAACCTTGTAAATCTAGATGGTCACAAGATTTAACTATTTCTAGGAGACGTGGAGAACAAACCAAAGCCAAGAAGAATGTCTAGTGCCTGAATATAGCATGTGAAGCATCGGGATCGCCCAGCTGACCGCCAGCCGGTGCGTCTCGTGAAGAACGACACGGCCAATGGTGGTAGGCCAGCATTGTTGATAGAAAGGCGACAAGAAGTTTTTTTAAGCCGTGCAGACGTTCGCGGCTTGGTTCTCATCCGGTGCATCTCCCATAAGAATGGTGCAAAATTTGAAGAGACAGGGGCTGGTCGCTCGATTGAGGGCGGGCTTAGGAAAGTTTGGGTTCTCGGCGGAAAGTTTTGGCGCGCACGGGGTGTTTGTCCATAATTTTCACAGAAATATATGTGAATATTTTATCGGATTTGCCAGTTCTCAAGAGTCACCTCTCTCGCCATTGTATTTGCCTCGCGATTGGTGCAACGTGAGGGTTACACATTTAGTAGGGTTACACATTGTTACTAGGAGTTTAATGAGTTGCAACTACTAGGTTACAACTGAGTGTTAGCACAATTAGTAGGGTGACATCAGCTCCTTAACATAACAAGTTCTCAGGCGCCTGGGATCTAGGCGCTCATATTTTATACCTTTTTTCCCTTGTTGACGGCTTTTTTCGAATCCGGCCGAGCCCTAGCACTTACCTTGGGATTTTAACTATCGAGCCTAAGAAATTAGCCCATCCGGCCTCATTATAGCCCAAGACCTTCTAACTCGGCCATGTTTTGGGTCATTCGGCCGTGCAAATAGTCTAGTTAGATTGGGCGAGAGCCCATGAAAAATAGCCCAGCAATCACTACTTGGCCCATTTTTCTTCAATTCGGCCTTTTTTGGGCACCATCCAGCCACCCCTAAAAAACTCCGTCTATCCATATTTTTAAGTACTACCTACTATATTATTTATACTTAACATTTTTTAGTTGAGCTACCAGCAATCACGCGTAGCATATGGACAAGCAATTTTTTAAGAAGAAAAATAAATAAGGTATATACGATGTTAGTATACATTTTTTACATTTTATAAAAGGATAACAATTTTCTTGTGTAGTGGCAAGGCATGCAGTTTATCTATAGAAATATTTTTGTACTAAGAGGCTGACATGGCTGACCCACCTACCTGCAGCTAGCGCCCATCAACCTTACCATACAACAGATCAAGTTTAACGGGCGCGTTTAAAAAGTACTTGTAGAACAGTCTCGACCGGAAAAAAGAAGATCAAGATCGACACGTTTCTTGTCGAGAGAGGCTAACACGTGGGCCTCAGCAGCAAGAGCATACACACCTGCCGCATGGAACAACGTTACCAAGGTCAAACTGGCGGACGCGACCAAAAAAATGTCCAACATACACATGTTTCCTCTACATAGGCGGCTGACATGTGGACCCAGCAGGAAGACATTATACGGGTGTTGTATCGAGCAACGTTGCCAAGTTCCAAATGGGGAGGCGCGAGAGAAGAAAAAGTCTAGCATGCACATGTTTCCTACACAGAGAAGGTTGACTTGTCAGGCCCACCAGCCTGTATAAACGGCTGAAGCAGCGAGCAACGCTATCAAGTTCAGAACACGAAGGCGTGACGGGGTGTAAAAATTCCATCATACACATGTTTCTTCTAATGAGAGGATGACATGTGGGCCCAGCATCATGACTAAACGGTAGATGCATCAAACAACACTATCAAGTTCGCAACAGGGTAGCGCGAGCGAAGGAAAAAATCCATCATACACACGTTTCTTCAAATGAGAGGATGACATGTGGGGCTCAGGAGGTTAGTTAAACGGTAGATGCGTCGAGCAGCGCTATCAACTCGGAACGGGGTAGCACCAGCGAAGGAAAATATTCCATCATACACACGTTTCTTCTAATGAGAGGATGAGATGTGGGTCCCAAGAGGATTATTAACTGGTAGATGCATGGAGCAGCGCTATCAACTTCGGAACAGGGTAGCGCGAGCGAAGGAAAAAATTCCGTCATGCACACAATCCTTCTAATGAGAGGCTGATATGTGGGACCTAGAAGCCTGACTAAATGGTAGGTGCCTTGAGCAACGTTATCGAGTTCAAATCAGGGAGGCGCGACCGAAAAGTATGGTCCGCTAGAGACACTGACGTCCAGGACTCACACGCCTCAAAAGACTTCGGCGAGTCAACATCGCGCGAGGAAACGAAAATCTTGCTTCTGCCACGCGCCAGCCAAGCTTCCTCCACGTTTTTAGCAGATCCGTCATAGTAGAGGGCCGCGAAACCGGAAAAAAAAGTTTTCCATCGGCCACGGCCGAGCCGAGAATTTCGTCGCAAAAGACGCGCCTTCTACGACGACCGTCGGGCCAATTCGCTGCGGAAGGAAACTTTTCTTGTAGTGAGGGTTCTAGTAGTACGGAGTAGTACTCGATACTCTTCCTCACTGATTCATGAAGTAAGAGTTTAGTAGTGTACTGTAGTCATGTACTGCTCAGATGCAGCTGTCATCATACCACGGTTCCTAGAGAGACGCTGGAGACACAGGTGCTCAAATGTACGTCCTAGGTGGGCTCTGATGCCTAGTGATTGGATAAAGCCTTGCTACCTGACCACACAGCCAAGGCAATTCATTTCGCTACTCTCTACTACTATTTCTAGGTGTGTTTCGAAATTAACTTCACACCTTGTGATAATCTATTCAGTGGACCCACCAGACAGTCAATGTATCGAGAACGAGTGAGAGTTGTTTGGCAAGATTAAACTCCTTGCTAAGAATATACATGCCTAGAAATTTGACCATGTTTTGAAAACAATCAAAGAGGCTATGACTCACCGTGTTTTGAAATTTGGTTGTGTTTCGAAATTAACTTCACACCTTGCAATAATCTGTTAAGTGGACCCACCACCAGGCAGTCAATGTATCGATAATGAGTACGAGTTGTTTGGCAAGATTCAACTTCTTGACAAGAATATGCATGCCTCGAAATTTGACCGTGTTTTGAAAACAATCAAAGAGACTATGACTCACCGTGTTTTGAATTTTTGGTTGTGTTTCGAAATTAACTTCACACCATGCGATAATCTATTTAGTGGATCCACCACTAGTCACTTAATGTATCGAGAACGAGTGAGAGTTTGGAAAGATTCAACTTCTTGCTAAGAATATGCATGCCTAGAAATTTGACCGTGTTTTGAAAATAATCAAAGAGACTATGACTCACCGTGTTTTGAAATTTTGCCCCTGTTTCGAAATTAACTTCACACCTTGCAAAAATCTGTTCAGTGGACCCACCACCAGGCAGTCAATGTATCGAGAACGAGTGAGTGTTGTTTGGTAAGATTCAACTTCTTGCTAAGAATATGCATGCCTCGAAATTTGATCGTGTTTTGGAAACAACCAAAGAGACTATGACTCACCTTGTTTTGAAATATTGGCTCTGTTTCAAAATTAACTTCACAGCTTGTGATAATTTGTTCAGTGGACCCACTAGGTAATCAATGTATGGAGAATGAGTGAGAGTTGTTTGGCAAGATTCAAGTTCTTGATAAGAATATGCATGCCGCGAAATTTGACTATGTTTTGGAAACATTCAAAGAGACTATGACTCACCATGTTTTAAAAGTTTGGTTGTGTTTCAAAATTAACTTCACACCTTGCGATAATCTATTCAATGGACCCACCACCAGGCCACAGTCAATGTATCAAGAACGAGTGAGAGTTTGGAAAGATTAAATTTCTTGCTAAGAATATGCATGCCTAGAAATTTTGACCGTGTTTTGAAAACAATCAAAGAGACTATGACTCACCGTGTTTTCAAATTTTGCCCGTGTTTCGAAATTAACTTCACACCTTGCGAAAATATGTTCAGTGGACCCACTACCAGGAAGTCAATGTATCGAGAATGAGTGCGAGTTTGGAATGATTCAACTTATTGCTAAGAATATGCATGCCTAGAAATTTGACCATGTTCTGAAAACAACCAAAGAGGCTATGACTCACCATTTTTCGAAATTTTGGCTGTGTTTCAAAATTAACTTCACACCTTGCGAAAATCTGTTCAGCGGACCCACCAGGCAGTCAATGTATCCAGAACGAGTGAGAGTTGTTTTGAAAGATTCAACTTCTTGCTAAGAATATGCATGCCTCGAAATTTGACCGTGTTTTGAAAACAATTCTAGAAAGCAAAACAGATTCATAAACAACCTCAGAAATTTCAAATTATAAAAAGCAACACAAAGAGCCTCACAATTTTCAAAATATAAAAGGGTCATATATTTATAAACATCCTCACAAATTTCAACTTATAAAAAGGATCAAAAAATCCTCACAAAATTCAAATTATAAAAGGGATCATGTATGTAAACATCTCATAAATATAAAAAGGATCACAAAATGACTCACAGATTTGTAATTATAAAAAAATCATAAAAAGCCTCACAAATTTCAAATTACAAAGGGTACAATTCCCAAAAAGCCTCACAAATTTCAAATTATAAGAAACATCATCGAAAAAAGCCTAGGGTTTTTCGAAGAACTTTTTTATGGCTTCGGTGTCAAACTAGTGATCTAGTGCCAAATTTGAACAAAAAGGGAGATAGCATGGAGATATCAACCTTGTTGGATCGTACAGGATCCTAAAGTGGATGGCCACGATCCGTGTGAGGTAGGTCTCGACCAATCAGGGCCCGACCCTACAACACATAGAACAACACCTTGTGCACCCAAAAAGGTGTTTCGTGAATCTTTTTTGGAAATTTTGATGAAATGACATATTGTGGAGCTACCAATGTTAAAAAAACATGAGCAAAACTATGCGACACCTGTAGTGCAAACGGAGGACATTTCAAGTGATAATCAGCATGAACTCAGAAAATGGAAGAGAGAGCAAAGAGGGAAAATCAATTTTCTATTTCTTGTGGGTAACCCACAAGCTCGAGGTGCACCTTAATGCTGATGTAGTCGTAGGTGCCTCGCTGGTGAGCATCGATGTGACCGAGGCTAGCTAGGGTTATAATTCTGATGTTTGTGTGTCTGCTGCATTCTTCTCGCGTATATTGACCAATGTTTTGTGCTTGCTTGATTTTGTAGGAGACGCAACCTTTCTGACGTGCCGTGGTGATGGCTAGGGGATAGGAGAGAGCACGTGGCACGTTGTGCGCAGTTGAGTTTTCAAATCAATGTGACATTAAATAATTTCAAATCAATGCCCCGGAAATGCCGCACAAGGAGATGATTTACGTGGACTGTATAGACGTTATTTTTTATCCATGGACACTAATATACTACTAATCCGTGTTTCACTTATAATGATTCATATTAGTAATTAAAGAATGCATGCGGGTTCCCAGGCTTCTTCCTTTTAGTATTAATTACCTGAATTCATGTGAGTAATTAACGTGGGTTTCTCTGTATTGGCACCCTTCTTTCCTCAAACAAATGCAGAAATTAAGGGGAGGAAGTAATTTCACCCTCCTCGGTAACACTAGAGGTTTTATTGCGTCGCAGTAGAAGATGAAATGACAAACATAGTACTTATGCTAGTACTAGATCGCAAACACCGTTCCAATTTGCACATTATTACAGAAAGGAAGTAGAGGTGAAATTAAACAAAATTAATCCTAAGACTTCTTCGTATTCTTGCACATGGATCCTTCCGCTATCACCTTCGTGCTAGCCTCGTCCTTCCGCTTCCCGTGGCATCCCCAGCTCTCGTTGTCTTCTTCTTCTTCAAGCCTCCTGCCTGCTTCTCCTTCCTCTTCTCATTTCGGATGAAGGCGGAACCGAGTGCACTCTTCTTGGAGATGAAGTCGAGAAATTGCCATATATCTTCCGACCCCTCATCCTCCTGCTCATGCTCCCTCTTCTTCTTGCCGATGGAGGATGGATCGAGTGAACTCTTCTTGAAGACAACGTCTCCTTCATAGATGAAAGACCAAGGATCCTCCTTCCCCTCCTCCTCCTCCTCTTTGCTCTCTGCCGGCGGCGTGCCCTCCATCAGATGATGGTAAGCAGGGTCCTCATCGGAAAAATTACCTTCCTATGTGTCGGAATAGTACGGCCCATCAACAGACTCCCCGCTATCACCATGGTAGGGACTGATATCCCCATTCGCCCGTGTGTTGGACTCGTCAATGGAGGTGCACTGATCGGAGCAGCTGCGCGGCATTTTTGTGTGTGTGGTGGCTTGGCCGGCCTAAAGGGACAGGGAGAGATAGAGAGAGTTCTTCGCTGTGTGCGTCGTGCCTGGATGGGAGAGGTGGTCGTTGTTGATTGTCCCTTAAAAAGTCTTGCTCGGTACATCTAGGAGTTGCCACGTGTCGTAGGAGCAGCCTGGTAGTTCCCTTCCATCGTTTTTTATAGTCCCTTCCATCTTTTTTTACAAAAGTTCCCTTCCATCATTGAAACAAGATCAAACGGTTGGTTCTCCTTCGCCCCGAGAGCATCAGCAGCAAGGATATTGCATGTACCACCACATGTTGGGGAGGTTTTTGCACATAACAACAACCATAGACCTTTTCTGTGCAAAATATAGACATCTTCCGTAATCTTTGCACATAATACATAACTAGTCATTGAATGTTTCTTAGTTTTCTTGGGAAATGTTTCATAGTTAATTATATAATATAGTACTAAAATATAACTTTTATCTAAATTAATAATAGGTAAAGCTCAAAAAATAATTATAATTTTGAGCCACATCCATAAAGTATCTTGTGTATTTTTGGTTTTTGTAAGGTGTATCATTTAGAAATCAACCTATTAGTAGGTACATAATTCCCGACATACTCTAGAGAAATGATATATAGATTCCATAATGATGGAAAGTGTGATTTGAGGTTTATGCATAGCGTTCATTGTGCTAAAGACTATATCAATAAAATCTTCAAAATGTTAGAGTGGAAGGAAAATCCATCGGTAAGAAATGTTGGGATTTCCAATCTTCATCCAACGGTTAAAGTTCAAAGTTATTCGTACACTATATACTGGGTATGCTAAGATAATTAAATGTATAACATGTCATTAGAATCTTTGTGGTTTTTGCATAGTGTTCATTTTGCTAAGGACTATTGATAGAATCCTCTACGTGCTAGAATGGAAAAAAGATCCAAGAGTAAACATTGTTGGGATTCGCCAGTCTTGATTCAATTTTCATTGTTCAAAGTTACTTGTACATTATATAGTGGCAAGATATGCAAGAAGTCACACGCTACTTCCTACTAGTAAAAGGCACGTGCCACACTCGTATATACTATATGAAATGTGATTTAATGAACATTAAGTTGTTATTAACCAATAGTCTTGTTAGAGAAAAAGACATACATTAAGTATATTAATAATAACTATCTACACATATTGAGAATACAATCTATTGTGCTATGAACTTTTTTTGTGGGGAGGGGGGTGACATGATGGCTCAAGAACATGGTGGAGTTTGCTCTAGGTACTACTCCTTCAACATGAATCCAGCTGCTCTGATCCATTGGATCTAACAGCCCAACAATCAGAATTGGTGCTTGTAACATCCCAAATCTTTAATCAAGGTTATGAAGATCCAAATCACCCAATTTAGGGTTAACAAAAACTTTTTATCATTAAAATAAATAAGGGTGCATATCTGTGTTGCATTCATATGGAATTGTTTGGAATTGCCATGTTTGTTTGTGCTAATGATTGTAAAATGATTCAAAGATGAATTCCACATCATCTAGATCACTCCCAAGAAAAATCCAAAGAAAAAGAAATCAAATGGAATTAATAAATGCAAATGGTCACTTTTGCCATTTTAATCCACTAGGTCACTTTGGGTGTTCCTAGAACTCAAATTCCAACAAAAACAATTATGAATCTTTGCACCCCTAGCTAGTATAAGTAATGATCTACCAAGGCCCACTTTGAAATCTTACAAAAACATTTAAACTCTAAATTTAAATGACATTTGGAAATGGAATCAAGTGTATGTACATAGATCCCACTTTTTCAAAAACCACTCAAATGAGTTCAACTTGACAATCTCCAGCAACCACAGGTGCTTAAGCATATGACTAACACATCCACCAAAAAGCTTTTCAAAATTCAAAAGTAATTTTCTTGTGGCCATTTTGTTGAACAGTTGGCAGGCAGAGAAAATTTGGCCTAACTAATACTATTTCTAATCAAGTTCTTGTCCCACATTCGACCCTCTCTGCTCTTCCCTGTCTCCCCTAGTTCCAACCAAGTCATCAAGGAGGTACCCCTTAGCCCGGATCAGCAGTACCACGCTGCCCGAGAATGGTCGCTGCCGGCCAACCTTGCCCAAGCCACAGGAGACAGCCCCGCTCTCTTCTGCCGCACCAGGGAGGTAGGCGTGATCCCACCGCCGCCCTTGGTCCCTTCCCTTAGTCGTGCCAGCCCCTGGACCACCATAGATAGCCCGCGCACCGAGCCTCTGCGCGATGCACGGAGCACGCCAGAGCATCGTCCCCGATAGGCCAGCACAAGGTGCACCTCGATCCCAGCTTGCGCGTGGAGCATCGCCATAACCCTAGCACACCCCAGGACACGCCCTTTCCCCGCCACGCGACCAGCAGCAGTCGTGAACGGTGTCGAGCACCGCCTCTACCGCGCAGAGCGTCGCCCTTTCCCAACCGTTTGCCACCATCCCTAGCAGCACCATTACGTCGTAGCTGATCGCCAGGAGGCAGCCCACCGTCCGCCTACCTCGCCCATGCCTCTAGCCCCTGTACCACTGCCACCGACGAGCTCATTGTTGCACCCCACAGTCTCCTCGTCGACCTATATAAGGAGCCCTCCCCAGCACCATTTCTCCACACAACCTCACTCCCCACCTCCCACTGAGTCCCTCACACCATCCCCGGAGCCACTCGAGCCACCGTTCGCTAGAATTTCCACCAGAGCCACCGCAGTAGAGGAGGAAGGAGCCCGTCGATTTCATCCACCCTAGGAGTCTGCCATCGTCTCCTCGTTCGATTGCCCCCATCGCCACGTTAGCTGGAGCCCTGGTAATCCCCCAATCGACCCCCACTCAGCCCCTAGGGTTCAATGTCACCGGCGACCAGTTCGTCGTCGACGATGAGCCACGACCGTTGATCTAGGTTCTAATCGCACGGTCCACATCGCCCCGTACCGCTTCGCGTTTAGTTGTGCCGCTGACATGTGGACCCCGCTTGTCAGCTGCCCTCTGCGCTGCAGAGTGTAACTGGGCCGGCCCGTTAGTGTTCCCGCGCTGGCCCTAGAATTCATTTTTATATTTAGACTTAAACTCAATTTTGTCCACTCGTTTAAAAATCAATTCAGAGAGTTCTACTTAACCAAAATTAATGATTCCAATTTTGTTGGAAAGATATTTAAAATTTCTATCCAAGCCCGTTGGATTTAAATCAATTAGAGTTAGAGATCTGACCTAGCAAAAATAACAAGACAGAGACTTTTTCACATTCAAACATTTTTCAAAAATCAACCATAATAGCTTTTGAGTTGATTCCAACTCTCAAAAATCACATTTGACCATACATATCTGAATATGTAATAATATTTAGGTTTGCATGTAGTGACTTTGGACTAGTACCAAAATAATGCTATATAGGCATTTCTAGTCACATTAAATCATTAAAATGATAAACTTAAACTTAGTGAAATATGATCCAACGTTTAAATCACATTCCCATGTATTAGAATATGTGGTGATGACATGTGTCCACATGATCCCATATTTTAATTGGAGAATATTAAATCTTAGTTAATTTCAATGAGTAGAAATAACTTTTTCTCAATTAAAATAATGAAACTAGTTCTTTAAATCTTGTAATGATTGTGATGATACTAGATCATAAAGTGTGTGCCTTAGTGTGCTAAATAGACTAGTTAAGTATTGTTTGGTGATTGTGTATCCCGTATTTATTTATAGACGATAGTACCGACCAAGTCTACGAGGAGGAGGAGTTCTACCCCGAAGAAGACGAGGAGAATTTCAACCACTGCACTACCCAAGGCAAGCCTAGCACTTCAAGTAAACTGAGCAAGCTATTGTTAGCAAGCTAGAACTAAGCAAGTTAACACTTGCCACCTTCTTAACCTAACCAAGATGCATTAGGCATGCTTGGTTATACATTTTGATTTATGCCCATCCCAAGTTTTACTTACAAATTTACTTTCCTTTGCTTTACCAAAGTTCTTTACTTTGTTTATAGATAGCATAAAGAGTATAAAACTTGGCCTATCTAGTTAGACTTAGATGTCATTCTATGGCATGAGATTGACATTAGCATCCTTCCTTAGTGAACACTCTTAACTTAGTGTTTAGAGATAAACTAAAAACTTGATCACTCTAGATGAGAATACTTGGTGAAAATGATTATGAAAACCTTGGAATGATGACTTGTTCTATTGAGCTGTTTTGACATGTGTTGAGAAACACAAATGGTTTATGATGATGAAAATGTTGAGGCATGAGCCTTAGCCCTTTATAAAAACTAATGGTTGGGTTCGGATGCGATACCATTCCAAATTTACCGTACAACCACAATACCTGAATGGGTAAGGCTTAGCCGGAAGTTTATATGCATTAGTATGGGTTCCCTCACGGGAGAGGTTTGAGCTAAGGCTACCTCTCAATGTTGTCCACCTATGTAGTGCCCAAGTTGGCAGATGGCCATGGCTGGGAGGCCAAGCTCATAGCAGAGGTGATTGTACTAGGGTGCGTAATTGAAAGGTTATGTTTGATTATACGCATACGAAGTATGATGATTCAGGGTTATCCCTGACGGATGTATCAAATTTTGTGGTGAAAGTGTACCACCTCTACAGAGTGTCAAACTATTCGAATAGCTGCGTCCGCGGTCACGGACAATTGGAGTGGCCATACTGTTCCGTCGTCAGATGTTTTCAAAATGACTTATGAAATGAAGGGTGACTTTGACTTGACCACAACATGGTTGTGACTATGAAAACTAAGTTCCCAACTTAAGTGATTCTAGAACTTTATTTTATCTTTCTTTGTTTCTGAACTCATCTTAAGTTTCAAACTTAACCTTGTAAATAAACTTAGAGTTTAGCTATCCTACTAGAACTACCTTACTTGTTAGTGATAGTTTGCGAGTACTTAAAGAGTACTCATGGCTTTGTCCCTGGCTATTCCCGTGGCCAGACTATGAAGAAGACTATCAAGAGGAAGGACAACAGGACGGCTACGACAACTAGGACTATCTCCCATCGTCAGCATTGCCTGTGACACTGAAGATGGACCCCACCGCTACACTTATTATTTATCCCGCTGCTTCTTAAGACTGGATCATGAGATCCTTTACTTGTGTAAGTCCTTATTATGGTTTGTAATGGATGATGTACTATGATATCCAATCTGTTATGTCTCGCAAAAATGGTAATCTTGGGATTGTGATGTATGGCATAACAGGCATCTGGGATTAAAAATCCGGGTGTTGACAAGTTGGTATCAGAGCCATCCTGACCATAGGAGACCCTAGTTAGAATGGACGTCCGAACAAAAACTTAGTTTCAAAAACAAAGAAGTGAGTATTTATGAAAACCTATTCCCACTCTTACCCTTCAGATTCTTTCCAAAAGAATTCATGTTCCTCAAAAATTCTTACATTACTATATAAAATTTGACACACTTGATCACTTCACTAACTTACTCATCCTAAATTCTTATAGATGGAAGTTCAGTACTGCAAGTTCTACAAGTTGGGCAACGGAGGCCAACTGATCTTCGAGAGGGATTTAGATGCACTGTCGGAGTATTTGGAGCGCCCGCATCCGGAATTCTTTGGATCTCAACTCAATGGTCCCCCAGGAGGAGATTTAGAATGGCTAATAGTTGCTGATCTTCGAGGAAAGATGGAAGCACCAATTTCAGAGAAGATTCAATTCACCGTAAGAGATAACAACTGGCTAGATTGATTAGCCAGGGCAATGCATGAATATCTCGCCCGTCTTTGCGGACAGAACGTCAACTTGATCCAGGGAACTCGTGTTGCTCACTATGCCAGGCGTGATTCTATGGGAATGCCGATGGAGATGCCAATTCACCCGGAGATGAGACGCCAAGTGGAGAAGCTTGACTTCCTACTATACGATAGGCAGAAGGAATTGGACAATGCTCGAGAGTACGCCAATCACAACCTTGCCATTGCCGCTCAGAAGGCCCAGACTTTCTGACTGCTCGTCAAGGATCATCAATCCCTTCATCGTCAACGCACAAAAAAGGATTGCACGATCGACCATCTTCGCAAGAAGGTGGCCGACCTCGAGAAGACCATTAAGGAGCAAGAAGCTCAGCTTGCAGCAAAAGAAGAAGAGAAAGAAGGTGAAAACATCCTGGGAGATATTTGTTGGGTTTGCTGCATAGAAAACAAAAAATTCCTACGATGAGAACTGTACGGAAAGATATATCTACTAGATACAAGCAACGGGTGGATATACATCTATAGAGAACTTACCCTCAAAGACAACAGAGTTTTGTTAACGAGTTGGAACTCATGGATGATGTAGTCGTACGTTTGCCGATCTCAAGATCGTGTGGAAGTCCTAGCGCTGCAAATCAGCAGCGCATCCGTCCTTGCACACATGTTCAAGCCACCGAACAACCTCCAACTCCTCGCTCCAGCGAATCAGCGGAAGCAACATCTCCTTCTAGACGCAATGCCACCGGGAACATGTATCTCACTAATCCGAGACCATGGGGAAATATCTCTAGAGGGGGAGAGAGATCCTTCACGAGGAGGTGTGCTTTGTGAGGGACGAGAGGGAGGCCTTTTATAGGAGAGGGGGGCTTCTCCCCTCCCACGGCCGACGCCCAAGGGGGGTGCCCCCACCTCTTCCTCATTCAAGTGGTGGATGCTCCACTCACATCAATTTAGCCTCCACCCAAAGTTCCACTCACATGCATTAAATTTCCACCAAATTTAATGCAACTCGCATTTAATAAAACTCTTTTATTTATTTTATTCAGAATTTTGTTAATTACTTTAATTAAAACGTTCACATAAAACCCCTTGCAACATTTCAATATCACATGTAAAACCAGTTTCTGCAATTTCACCCGAAACAATTCCGGTTTCCATCGAAATAATTCCACCGCTTTGCAATTCTTTCGTCTGAAACATATGTGCTCCAAAATGGTCTTTGGCAACCCTTAAGTGTGTCACCCTACGGTTCGCGAATAATGCAGACATGATTGAGACCCCTCTTAAATCAATAATCAGAAGCGGGACCTGGAGATCCATACTGACCCCTGCACATTCAACGATGACTTCTGTGATCGCGAGAACCTTTAACATTAGTAACTTAATCCCTTTGTCTCATGATATATTACATGTCCGAGATTCGATCATCGGTATCCAAATACCTAGTTCGATCTCGTTACCGACATGCACTCTTTTCTCGTTCCCGTGATATAACATTCTAGTGATCACATCACTTGCTTGCAAGCTATCTTAATGTGATATCACCGAGAGGGGACAGAGTATATCTATCCGTCATCAGGATTGACTAATTCCACTCTTGATCCATGATCCTCAACATGACATCTTCGTAGCATCTGAACCCACCTTTATAGTCACCCTTTTATGGTGTGACGTTTGATGTTATCAAGTTACTCTTCTGATGTCAGCAATTAACATGATCTCATGGTCTAAGGATAAAGATTACTTCGTATGATGTTATAGCAATATAAACATAATGACTTTGATCGTAATGCTATAGTTCGGATGAATGTTCATCACATCATTTCACAAATGTTGTGACCTCGTTATTAACAACATCCAATGTCCATGATCAGGAAACTTTGATCATCCTGTTAATCAACGAGCTAGTCTATAAGAGAGGCATAACTAGGAACCTTTTATTTGTTTATTAAACACACATGTATTGACGTTTCCTATCAATACAATTATAGCATGCAAAATAAACATCTATCATATACAAGGAATACATAATAACAACTTTATTATTGCCTCTCAGGGCATATTTCCTTTAGTCTACCACTTGCACTAGAGACAATAATCTAGTTCACATAGTGATAAATCTAACACCCATGGAGTTTTGGCCCTAGGGATAACTTTAGTCAACGGATCTGCTACATTTAGGTCTGTGTGTACTTTACAAATCTTTATATCTCCATCCTTGACATGCTCGTGGATGGAGTGAAACCGACACTTTATATGCTTGGAATTCTTGTGAGACCTTGGTTCCTTGGCATTGACTATGGCTCCACTGTTGTCACAATAGATCACCATTGGGTCCAGTGCACTAGGAACCACACCTAGTTCTGTTATGAACTCCTTCATCCAAACCGCTTCCTGCGCCGCTTCTGAAGCAGCAACATATTCTGCCTCCATCGTTGATCCAGCCACCACAGGTTGTTTGGAACTCCTCTAACTAACTGCTGCTCTGTTCAAGAGAAATACATATATGGATTGAGACTTAGAGTCATCCGGTTCGGTGTCAAAGCTAGCATCGACATAACACTTAGCGACTAGCTCTTCTTCACCTCCGTATACAAGAAGCATATCCTTAGTTCTTCTTAAGTACTTAAGGATATTCTTGATTGCTATCCAGTGTTCCGAACCTGGATCAGATTGGTACCTACTAGTCAAACTAATAGCATGTGCCACATCCGGTCTTGTACACAGCATGGCGTACATTATAGAGCCTATGGATGAGGCATAGGGGATCTTATCCATTATCTCTCTTTCTTCCACCGTAGCCGGACTTTGAGTCTTACTCAATGTCTTGCCTTGAAACATAGGTAAGAACCCCTTCTTACTTCCATCCATATTAAACTTATTTAATATCTTATCAAGGTATGTACTTTGCGATAGCCCAATTAGGCGCCTTGATCTATCTCTATAGATTTTAATGCCTAATATATATGAAGCTTCACCAAGGTCTTTCATCGAAAATTTGTTGTTTAGATAACTTTTAACACTGTTTAAAAGATCTATATCATTTCCAATCAATAATATGTCATCCACATATAATATCAGAAATGCCACATTGCTCCCACTCACTTTCTTGTAAATACATGCCTCTCCATATGTTTGGACAAATCCCAACTCTTTAATCACCTTATCAAAGCGGAGATTCCAACTCTGGGATGCTTGCATCAGTCCATAGATGGATCGCTGAATTTGCATACCTTATAATCATCTTTAGGATCGACAAAACCCTTAGGTTGTATCATATACAACTCTTCTTCAATATTACCATTGAGGAACGCAGTTTTGACATCCATCTACCATATTTCTTAATCGCAATATGCAGCCATTGCTAACATAATCCTAACCGACTTTAGCATCGCTACGGGAGAGAATATCTCATCGTAGTCAACTCCTTGAATTTGTCGGAACCCTTTTGTGACAAGTCGAGCTTTATAGATGGTCACATTACCATCCGCATCAGTTTTTCTTTTGAAAATCCATTTATTCTCAACGGCCTTTCGATCGTGAGGTAAGTCCACCAAGGTCCAAACCTGGTTTTCGTACATGGATTCCATCTCGGATTTCAAGGCTTCTAGCCATTTGTTGGAATCCGGGCTCATCATCGCTTCCTCAAACGTCGCAGGGTCATCCATTTCATCAATCATGAAATTCATAACAGGATTGCCGTACAGTTCAGGAGCTGCATGTGTCCTACTTGACCTGCGAGGTTTGGTAGTGTCCTCTTTTGGAGTTTCATGATCATTATCATTAGATCTCTCTTCATCAGGTGAAGTCAACTCCGAAACAACTTCTGGTGCTGCGCCACTCACCATTTCATGAAGAGAAGGTTCAATAACCTCTTTGAGTTCTACCTTCCGACTACTCCCACCTTTTGCAAGAAACTCCTTCTCAAGAAAGGATCGATTCTTGGCAACAAAAACCTTGCCCTCCGATCTGTGATAGAAGGTATACCCAATCGTTTCCTTAGGGTATCCTATGAAGACACATTTTTCCGCTTTGGGTTTGAGTTTATCCGGCTGAAGTTTGTTCACATAAACATCGCATCCCCAAACTTTAAGAAATGACAGCTTAGGTTTGTTTCCAAACCATAATTCATACGGTGTCATTTCAACGGATTTAGATGGTGCCCGATTTAAAGTGAATGCAGCGGTTTCTAGTGCACAACACCGAAATGACAGTGGCAAGTCAGTCAGAGACATCATAGATCGAACCATATCTAATAAAGTACGATTATGACGTTTTGACACACCATTACGTTGTGGTGTTCCGGCAGGCGT
This sequence comes from Avena eriantha, assembly GCA_910589775.1. Lineage (NCBI taxonomy): Eukaryota > Viridiplantae > Streptophyta > Magnoliopsida > Poales > Poaceae > Avena > Avena eriantha. The sequence continues at coordinate 127,558,087 of OU342745.1, forward strand.
GAGTTGTGAAACTATTCCACAGTCTTTCATATGTGTTCTAAACTCGTAACTAAGATACTCTCCTCCACGGTCGGACCGCAGAAATTTGATCCTTTTGTTACGATGATTTTCCACTTCATTCTGAAGTTCCTTGAACTTTTCAAAGGTTTTAGACTTATGTTTCATCAAATAGATATACCCGTATCTACTCAAATCATCCGTGAAAGTAACAAAATAACAATATCCACCTCACGCTGACACACTCATTGGTCCACACACATCAGTACGTATGATTGCCAATAAATCTGTCGCTCGTTCCATTGAACCGAAAAACGGTGTTCTAGTCATCTTGCCCATAAGGCATGGCTCACATGTATCAAATGATTCAAAATCAAGTGATTCCAAAATTCCATCAGAATGGAGTTTCTTCATGCGTTTAACGCCAATATGACCTAGACAGCAGTGCCACATATATGCAGATATATCATTTTCAAGTTTAATCCTTTTAGCATCAACATTATGAATATGCGTAATACTACTATCGAGATCCAATAGAAATAAACCATGCATCACAGGTGCATGACCATAAAAGATATCATTCATTTAAATCGAACAACCATTGTTTTCAGATTTAAAGGAATAACCACTTCGCATCAAACACGATCCGGATACAATGTTCATGCTCAGTCCAGGCACCAAATAACAATTATTTAGATTTATCACTAATCCTGACGGCATATGGAGAGGCAGCATTCCGATGGCGATCACATCAACTCTTAATCCATTGCCGACCTACATCGTGACCTCATCCCTTGCTAGCTATCGTTTGTTCCGCAGCCCCTGAATCGAGTTACATATATTAGCAACCGATCCCATATCAAATACCCAAGTGCTACTATCAGTACTAGTCAAGTACACATCAATAACATGTATATCACATATACCTTTGCTTGCCTTGCCGGCCTTCTTGTCCGCCAAATACTTGGTGCAGTTGCACTTCCAATGGCCAGTCCCCTTGCAATAGTAGCACTCGGTATCAGACTTAGGGCTAGCTCGGTATTTCTTTTCAGGTGCGGAAACAGATTTGCCGCCCTTCTTTCCCTTCTGCTTGCCTTTCTTGTCTTTCTTGAAACCAGTGGTCTTATTGATCAGCAACACTTGATGTTCTTTCCTAATCTCCACTTCTGCAGTTTTAAGCATTGACAGAAGCTCAGGAAGAGACTTCTTCATGCCCTGCATGTTATAGTTCATCATGGAGCTCTTGTAGCTAGGTGGCAGAGATTGGAGAACATGATGTATGCCTAGGTCAATGGGAATCGATATTCCCAAGGACACAAGCTTATGAGCGTACCCAGACATTTTGAGTACGTGCTCACTAACGGATCTGTTGTCCACCATCATGCAGCTAAAGAACTTTTCAGAAGCATTATAACTCTCTATGGCAGCATGGGTATCAAAAATCATTTTCAATTCTCCCATGGTATCAAAAGCATTGCCATTTTCGAAACGCTTTCGAAGTTCTGGCTCTAGCCCATAGAATATGCCGCAATGAACTAAGTTGTGGTCCTCCTGACGAGTTATATAGACATTCTTTTCCTCGTTAGGGGCATCAGGAGCTGGTGGGGGGCCTAGCGGCGCCTCTAGCACATATTGCTTTTGTGTAGTAGTGAGGAGAATCCTCAAATTCATAGCCCAGTTGGTGAAGTTGCTACCATTCACAGCAAGTTTCTTTTCTCCATGAAGACATTGAAATTAAAAGCAGGTGGTGCCATCTACAACAGAATTTGTAAAGTTTATTTCTACTAAGTTGATGATAGATTGAGTTCAACTAATCCTAATGAACTCCCACTCAAAAACGACATCCCTCGTGCCTTTTTGGTGATTACATGAACCAAATCCACTACACCAAGTCCGATCATCACGTTAGTCATGTCAACTATATGACTCATGCTTAACCTTTCGGTCCGTGTTCCGAGGCCATGTCTATACATGCTAGGCTCGCCAAGTAAGAACCTTATATTCGCGTGTGTAAAACTGTCTTACACCCATTGTATGAAAACGTAGAGTCGAGTACACCCGATCATCACATGATGTCTTGAAACACGATCCATAGAACGGTGTATACTTAAGGAAGAAAACATTTTATCTTGATATTTAAATGAGGGATCATCTTACAATGCTACTAAAAGCGCCAAACTAGCAATATAAGATGCAAACATCTAATGTGTAAAGTGAGATGATATGTTCCATGCATTTGATCACCATCATATGCATGATGGTATGATATCTATCATTCCTTTGTGTGTAAGGCCAAGGTCTATGGAACTTACACGTTAAGTGTGTTGTAAGAGTATATATCATACATCTACTTACAACATTACCATATCATGACACTAGCCCAGCAACGATCTAAACTAGACGCCTCTAATTTATCCATTGCAAGTTTTACGTGGCTTAGGGCTTTCGGAGATAGAACTGGTCTTACCTACGAACATGGAACCACAACGAGGGTAACCAAGTTATTAGCAACTCGTTGTAAATCAGATATTGACTATAGTAGGAGAGACAGACACCCGCCAGCCACTTATGCAAAACTAGTTGCATGTTAGTCGTGGAACCGGTCTCATGTGCGATGACATGTAAGGTTGGTCCGGGCCGCTTTATCCCACTATTCCACCAATATCCAAAATACATGAAAGAAGCAATAACTTGATCATCATCACCCACATATAAACATATGTGTACTACCCGTGCAAAGCACCTACGCATAGATCAGGCTCTGATACCACTGTTGGGTTCGCAGCATAGAAAACAAAAAAATTCCTACGATGAGAACTATATGCCAAGATCTATCTACTAGATACAAGCAACGGGTGGATATACATCCATAGATAACTTACCCTCGAAGACAACATAGTTTTGTTAACGAGTTGGAACTCGTGGATGATGTAGTCGTACGCTTGCCGATCTCAAGATCGTGTGGAAGTCCTAGCGCCGCAAATCAGCAGCGCATCCGTCCTCGCACACACGTTCAAGCCACCGAACAACCTCCACCTCCTCGCTCCAGTGAATAAGCGGAAGCAGCAACTCCTTCCAGACGCAATGCCACCGGGAACATGTATCTCGCAAATCCGAGACCATGGGGAAATATATCTAGAGGGGGAGAGAGATCCTTCACGAGGAGGTGTGCTTTGTGAGGGAGGAGAGGGGGCCATTGATAGGAGAGGGGGGCTTCTCCCCTCCCATGGCCGGCGCCCAAGGGGGGGTGCCCCCACCTCTTCCTCATTCATGTGGTGGATTCTCCACTCACATCAATTTAGCCTCCACCCAAAGTGCCACTCACATGCATTAAATTTCCACCAAATTTAATGCAACTCTCATTTAATAAAACTCTTTTATTTATTTTATTCAGAATTTTGTTAATTACTTTAATTAAAAAATATTCACATAAAACCCTTGCAACATTTCAATATCACATGTAGAACCAGTTTCTGCAATTTCACCCGAAACAATTCCGGTTTCCATCAAAATAATTTCAAGGCTTTGCAATTCTTTCGTCTAAAACATATGTGCTCCAAAATGGTGTTTGGAAACCCTTAAGTGTGTCACCCTATGGTTCATGAATAATGCAGACATGATTGAGACCCCTCTCAAATCAATAATCAGAAGCAGGACATGGAGATCCATACTGACTCCTGCACATTCAACGATGACTTCTGTGATCGCGAGAACCTTTAACGTTAGTAACTTAATCCCTTTGTCTCATGATATATTACATGTCCGAGATTCGATCATCAGTATCCAAATACCTAGTTTGATCTCGTTACCGACATGCACTCTTTTCTCGTTCCCGTGATATAACATTCTAGTGATCACATCACTTGCTTGCAAGCTATCTTAATGTGATATCACCGAGAGGGCCTAGATTATATCTATCCATCATCGGGATTGACAAATTCCACTATTGATCCATGATCCTCAACATGACATCTTTGGAGTATCTGAACCCACCTTTATAGTCACCCTTTTACGGTGTGATGTTTGATGTTATCAAGTTACTCTTCTGATGTCAGCAATTAACATGATCTCATGGTCTAAGGATAAAGATTACTTCGTACGATGTTATAGCAATATAAACATAATGATTTTGATCGTAATGCTATACTTCAGTTGAATGTTCATGACATCATTTCACAAATGTTGTGACCTCGTTATTAACAACATCCAATGTCCATGATCAGGAAACTTTGATCATCCTGTTAATCAACGAGCTAGTCTATAAGAGAGGCATAACTAGGAACCTTTTATTTGTTTATTAAACACACATGTATTGATGTGTCCTATCAATACAATTATAGCATGCAAAATAAACATCTATCATATACAAGGAATACATAATAACAACTTTATTATTGCCTCTCAGGGCATATTTCCTTCAATATTCACTCGTACCTCAGCAATGATGATGACTACCTAGAGGATGATGCCATGGAATTCTACACCGACGATGATGACTCCGACTTCATTGATGATGAGTAGATGCACTAGAGCACTATCGTAGGAAGAAGATGTATCGGTCCCATTGTATCTTAGCTCACAGAATGGTTCTTAAACCCATTTGTTTTTCCTTTTGTTGTGGTGTGTATGTGTTTGTATCATGTGCTTTTCTTGAATGAATGAATGAATGAGAAGGAGTTAGTTTTCCAAACCTGAGTCAAACTCAAAGTTTTAGCATTGAAAGCAAAACCATGAACCTTAGAACTGTTGGGAATATGCCCTAGTGGCAATCATGGTTGATGATATTTCCCAAAGTATTCATAAAGTAAGATTGTCCTTGTATGAACATCAGATATGTATCACCGAATACTGTAACATCCCAATACTCTAATCCAAGGTTATTAAGATCGAAATCATCAAAATTAGGGTTAACAAAAACTTTTCCAATTAAAAATTATTAAAGCATTCATATGTGTGTGCATTTAAATAGGAGTTGTTTTGAATTGCCATGATTAAGTGATCCATTACTTGTAAAATGATTATTAGGTGAAATAAACATCATCTAGATCATTCCCAAACAAATCCCAAAGAAAAACAAATCAAAATGAATAAAAGAAGTGAATGGTCATTTGTGCCATTTTTATCAATAGGCCTACTTTAGCTATTCCTAGTACTCAAAACCTAACGGAAACAAATGTGGATCTTTGCACCCCTTGCTAGTACACATAATGATGTACCAAGGCCCACTTTGTGATCTGCCAAAAACATTCAAACACAAAATTTAAATGGCAGTTGAAAATTGAATCTATTTCATATGGGAAGATCCCACTATTTCAAAAACCACTCAAACAAGCTCAAATTTCAAAACCCAAGCACCCACAGAGTCTCAAGCTTATGCCTATAACACCCAACCAAACTCACATTTCACCATACCTATCTGAATATGTAATAATATTAGGGTTTACATGCTGTGAATTTGGACTAGTACCAAAATAATGCTATATAGGCATTTCTAGTCACTTTAAATCATTAAATAATGAACTTAAACCAAAGTAATTATGATCCAACCTTTGAATCACATTCACACAGGTTAGAATATGTGGTGATGACATGTGTCCACTTGATCCCATATTTTAAGTGGTGAATATTAAATCTTAGTTAATTTTTCAATGAGTAGAAATTACTTTTTTTCTAAAATAAAAAGAATGAAACTAGTTAATCAAACTTGTGATGCTTGTGATGATAATAGATCATCAAATGTGTGCCTTATAGTGCTAATTAGACTAGTTTAGTATTGTTTGGTGATTGTGTACTCCGTATGTATTTATAGACGATAGTACCGACCAAGCTTTCGAGGAGGAGGAGTTCTATTAAGAGGAGGAAGAAAACTTCAACCACTGCACTGCATAAGGCAAGCCACCATTAACAATACAAGCTAACCCTTGCAAGCTACATAATCTAAGCAAATGCATTAGGCATGCTTTGGTTATACCACTTTGACTATTACTTACCCCAAGTATTATTATTTTTCCAAGCTTTACTTCCTTTACTTTACCAAAGTCCTTTAATTATTTTGAAGGTAGCATAAAGAGTATAAAACTTGACCTAGTTAGATAACTTTAGATGTCATTCCATGGCATGAGATTGATCCCATCATTTCCACCTTAGTGAACACTCTTAACTTAGTAGATTAAAGCTAGATCAAAACTTGAGTCACTTTAGATGGGAACACTTGATGAAAATGAATTATGAAAACCTTAGAATGATGAGTCATTCTATTGAGATGTTTTTACAGGTCTTGAGAAACACAAATGGTTTATGATGGTGAAAATGTTGAGGCATGAGCCTTAACCCTTTTACAAAACTGATGGTTGGATTCGGATGCGATACCATTCCAAATTTACCGTACAACCACAATACCTGAATTGGGTAAGGCTTAGCTAGAAATTTATATGCATTAGTATTAGTGCCCTCGCGGGAGAGGTTTGAGCTGAGGTTACCTCTCAATGTTGTCCACCTATGCAGTGCCCAAGGTGACAGATGGTCATGGTTGGGAGGCCATGCTCATAGGAGAGGTGCTTATACTAGGGTGTGTAAAGGAAAGGTTATGTTTGATTATCTGCATACTAAGTATGATTATTCAAGGTTATCCTTGACAGATGTATCGAATCTTGTGGTGAAAGTGTACCACCTCTGCAGAGTGTCAAACTACTCGAATAGCCGCGTCCACTGTTATGGACAGTTGGAATGGCCATACTGTTTCGTTGTTAGATGTTTTCAAAATGACTTATGAAAAGAATGATGAATCTTGACTTGACGACAACAGGGTTGTGTTTATGAAAATAGCTTCCCAACTTAAGTGATTCTAGAACATTATTCTATCTTTCTTTGCTTCTAAACTCAGCTTAGGTTTCAAACTTAACTTGATAGTTAAATTTAGAGCTAGCATTTCAACTTAGAACTATACTACTTGTTAGTGGTAGTTTGCGAGTACTTAAAGAGTACTCATTGCTTTTGTCCCTGGCTATTCTCATGGCCAGACTATGAAGGATACTACCAAGATGATGGCCAGTAGGACAGCTATGATAACTAGGACTATCTGCCTTCGTCAGCATTGCATGTGCCCCTGAAGATGGACCCCACCGCTACGCTTACCCTTTTATTCCGTTGTTTGTTGTACTAAGAATGGATCATGAGATCCTTATTTGTGTAAGATCTTATGTATGGTTTGTAATGGATGATGTACTGTGTTATCCAATATGTTATGTCTCGCAAAAATGGTAATCCTGGGATTGCGAGGTATGGCATAACAGGCATCTGGGATTAAAAATCCGGGTGTTGACAAATACGTGATTCAGTTGTGGGACTATATATTCATGATTGTTCATACTAGATTGTCCTTGGTCGTTGAGGTTGTGCTGGACACACAACTTAGACCAATGTGCAAGTCGGCTGATGACATGGTTCCACTTGTCATGGGCATGGTGATGCTATTCCGACTTACACTGATTTGGCAAAAGAGTTTAGCGAGTCGGACTGGCCGATAGTTGAGATGCAATGAGCATGTTGTCATTTGCAGTCTCAAGCAATTGTATCCTTTGACCTGAGGTGATTGCATGATCCAAGTTGTGGATCACCAACTTAGGTTCTATCAAACGTTGTTCCGTGAATGGGCAGTTATAAAGGTAGAGTTCGGGTTGGTTGTGAAGCAAGCTGCGTGACGTGGATTACCAAGATGGGATTTGCCCCTCCGTAATGGAGAGATATTCTCTAGGCCCTCTCGTGTGATATGATTCGGAGTCATGGCCATGCGCTACTCAGTTAAGTGTTAACTAAGGAGACGGACTAAGAGTTAGTCCAGTGAATCACATATCATGGTACGAGAAGAGAGTTAAGCTATAAAAGGGATGGCAACTACTCGCCTATAGCTTAACAGATATATCGCGTGGCAAAGGGACTTGGACGAAAGTCACATTGAAGGTTCATCTTCTGACTTACGGCACCTGGGAGTTGGTACGTCTTGCTAGAGGCCACTACCATCTATCGACTTGAGACCGAGTGTTCATGGGAGTGAGTTGGACTCAAAGCCATGACGTGATACTTGGAGGAGTAGCTCATGTCGTCTCCAGGTATACATGAACCTACAGGGTCACACACTTAAGGGTAAGGAGCCCATGTGGATTAGATCCATGTGGAGATTAGAGTACAGCCTAGATGGGCCTCAAGCGTTGAGCCCAACTTTCTCCACTTCCATTTCGGGCTAGACAAGATCCAGCAATCCTCTGTCCGAAGCTCCTTCCTATATGTGTGGATTCCGGTAGAGGCGTTGCACATGTGGGGCTGGAGACGGGGAAGCTCGTGGGGATCTAGCGAAGGAGTTAGTGGGATCCGGTGTAGCTACCGGTGGGATTCGGAGGGCTATCCGTGGGATTGTTCGGCACTGCTTCGACGCGTTACATCAACTTCCGTATCTGCGCGTCTAGCGGTAATCTTGTGGCCTATAACCTGAGCTAGATCTTAGGTGTATCGCGTTAGGGAAAAACTTTTGTTTATCTCTGCGTGGCCCAACAAGAACTTTCCCTCTTACCCATTTATCTATCTCAATTTTCAGATGACTCGTGGAAACCCCGGAGGAAGCAGCTCATTGTAGGACCTGATGCTGCAGATTTTGCAGATGCCAGTTTCCGACCGTGAAGCTAGTAGAGCAGAGCGCCAAGCCAACCTAGCCACCCTGCAACAGATAGCTCAGATGGCCCACAAAAATCAAGGCCATGCAAATCAGGATCACCAAGGATCCAAGCTTAAGAACTTCTAGAATACCAATCCCCCTATCTTTAGAAAGTCTGAAGACCCACTAGATGCAGATGATTGGTTATAGACCATGGAGAATAACCTAGAAGTCGCAAGAGTCGATGCAAATGAGCAAGTTCTGTTTGCCACCCACTATCTGGCAAGAGATGCAAGAGCATGGTGGAACAGCACCCGTACTATGAACCACGGTCAAGTGATGATGTGGGAAGATTTCAAGACCAAGTTTAGCCACACCCATGTGCCGCAAGGCTTAGTCACCAGAATGAGAGATGAGTTCAGAGAACTGAAGCAGGGCAGGATGAATGTAGTAGAGTACCGTGACAGATTCCTGTCTCTCGCTAGGTATGCACCTGATGAGATCAATACTGAGGCCAAGAAGAAGGAGAGATTCCTAAATGGATTGCATGATGAGATGCAAACGGTGTTAATCAACATCCGTTTTGACGATCTTGAAGAGCTAGTCAACTCTGCCATCCAAATGGAAGGAAAGATCAACCAAGCCAACGACAACCGCAAGCGCAGAATGACGCACCAGAGTGGATCCAATAGTCACCAGAAGTATCACCCCAACCCGCCTGCAGGATATGCCCCAAGGAACAATAGACCCCCAATGTCTCGTCCAAGCTACCCTAACCGTAGCGGAGGAAATGTGAAGTCCGAAAGAAATCACAACAACAACCACCCCGGCAACTCCAACAACTTCAACAGTGCACCGCCCAAGTCCAACAACAACAACACTGCCCCAAGGACTGGAAGCAACGTCGTGCCTGTTGCATCCAAAGAAAAGTCCCAGATTACTTGTTTTGACTGTGGAGTTAAAGGTCACTACTCCAATGAGTGTCCCAAGAAGATTGCCGCCACTACCAATGTGAATGCCCCAGCTCAGCAGCAACGTCGTGTTTAGCCCGGAAGGAGGTTGCCCCCGGAAACTCTCTCAACCGCAATGGCCGTCAATTCGACATGAACGCCGAAGAAGCCCAGGAAGCGCCAGATGTCGTGCTGGGTATGTTTTCTGTTAACTCGGTATTAGCAAGAGTGTTGTTTGATTCTAGAGCATCGCACTCGTTTGTTGTAGAAGAATTTGCATGCACTAGTAAGATTCACCCAACCAACTTGAAGCATGTTATGATAGTTCAAATACCTGGTTCAACCACCAAAGCTAGAAAAAATTGCAAGGTTGTACCTATCAGAATACATGGGATAGATTTTTATGCCAATCTAATAGTACTTGGAACCAAAGGTTTGGAAGTAGTACTAGGAATGGATTGGATGTCGAAACATAAAGGATTGATCGACTGTGCCAAGAAATCAATCACCATGTCCAGTAGCTCTGGAGTAATAGTAGAGCATATATTTGAAACCTTACCCCATCAATTCAAGTGCAACAGGAGTCTAGCCCTACCAACCATGGACCAAGTCAGAGTAGTCTGTGAATACCCCGACGTATTCCAGATGAATTGCCTGGTATGCCCCCAGATTGGGATATCGAGTTCATTATTGAACTAATCCCTAGAACCAGACCCATAGCTCAGAGACCCTATAGCATGAACCCATCAGAGTTAGTGGAACTGAAGAAGGAACTTGATGCTATGCAGGCTTGATTCTACCAAGCGCATCGCCATGGAGATCGCCCGTTTTGTTTTTCGACAAGAAAGATGGAGGTAACCGTTTGTGCACAGATTACCGGAAGCTGAATGATGTCACCATCAAGAACAAGTACCCACTGCCCAAGATTGAGGATCTATTTGGTCAGTTGACTGGTGCCAGAGTGTTCTCTAAGATTGATCTTAGAACTAGTTATCATCAACTCAAGATTCGTGCAATGGATATTCCAAAGACCGCCTTTACCACCAGATAAGGATTATATGAGTATACGGTCATGTATTTTGGATTAACCAATGCCCCCGCTTATTTCATGCCTCTCATGAATAAGATCTTTATGAACTTTCTGGATAAGTTTGTCGTTGTGTTTATCGATGATATTCTTATCTACTCCAAGTCAGAAGAAGACCATGAGCAACATCTAAGAATCATCCTTGAAACCCTGAGAGAGCATCAGTTGTATGCCAAGTTTAGCAAATGTGAGTTCTGGCTGAAAGAAGTAGGATTCCTCGGAAATATTGTATCGGCAGGAGGAGTCGTTGTTGATCCTGCCAAGATCAAAGACGTTGAAGCATGGGAAGCCCCACTACTCAAACCCAAGTCTGTGCATTTCTCGGATTAGCGGGATATTACCTTAAGTTCGTAGAAGGATTTTCGAGCATTGCTAGACCCATGACCCGATTATTGAAGAAGGACAAGAAGTTTGAATGGACCGACAAATGTGAAGCAAGTTTCCAAGAACTCAAGAAGAGATTGATTTCAGCCCCAATATTGATTATGCCCGAAATCAAGAAGCCGTTTGATGTGTATTGTGATGCATCCAAGATTGGTCTCAGATGTGTGTTGATGCAAGAAAGCAAAGTCATAGCATATTTGTCAAGACAACTGAAGCAGCATGAGCAAAACTACCCTACCCATGATCTAGAACTAGCAGTTGTAGTTCTAGCGTTGAAGACATGGCGTCATTACCTTATGGGTAACCGCTGTGTGATTTATTCAGATCACAAGAGCTTGAAGTATATTTTCACTCAGAAGGAGCTGAATATGAGGCAAAGGAGATGGATATAGTTAATCAAGGATTATTACCTTGACATTCACTATCACCCCGGCAAAGCCAATGTGGTAGCGGATGCTCTTAGCAGATTGTCGTGTAGATTAAACATAATGATCAAAGAACCCAGCCAAGTTTGCATGAAGAGTTGGAGCAGTTTAGAACTGAGCTAGTTAGCAAAGGATTTTTAGCTACCATTGAATTTCAACCCACTTTGATTAGCCAGATCAAGGAATCCTAGAATGGAAATGCAAGTATCGACGGAATAAAACGTCGTATTGGTACAGGAAAAGTACCTGGATTCACCGAAGAGGAACAAGGAGTTATCTGCTACAAAGGACGTATCTGTGTACCAGCAGATTCGGAGATGAAGCAAGTTATCATGCAAGAAGCTCATGATACTCTTTATTCTATCCACCCCGGAGGAACGAAGATGTATCATGATTTGAAGGAACAATTTTGGTGGCACAAGATGAAGAGAGAAATTGGAAGCTACATTGCCAAGTGTGATATCTGTCAGAGAGTCAAAGCGGAACATCAAAGACCCGCAGGACTGTTGCAACCATTGCAGATTCCAGAATGGAAATGGGATTCTGCTGGAATGGACTTTATCACCGGTTTGCCTACTTCTAGTAGGGGAGATAACTCTATCTGGGTCATCGTTCATAGACTGTCCAAGGTAGCCCATTTTATACCTGTCAAGACAACCTACTAGAGTTCGAAGCTAGCAGAGTTGTACATTGCTAGAATCATCAGTTTGCATGGAACCCTCAAGACCATAGTGTCGGATCGAGGAACCCAATTTACCTCGAGATTTTGGCAGAAAGTCCAAGAAGGATTGGGAACCAAGTTGAATTTCAGCACCACTTATCACCCGCAGACCGACGGACGGACTGAAAGAGTCAACCAAATCTTAGAAGACATGTTGAGAGCTTGTGTGCTAGAGTATGGATCAAAATGGGAAGACTGTCGGCCTTTCGCAGAATTCTTATACAACAACAGTTATCAAGCCAGTTTGCAAATGGCCCCATTTGAGTTCTTATATGGAAGAAAGTGTCGTACCCCTTTGAATTGGTCGCAAGTAGGAGAGACTCAGATTTTTGGACCCGACATCCTACGATAAGCCGAAGAGAAGGTTCACACAGTCCGTGAGCACCTCAAGACTGCCCAATCTAGATAGAAGAGTTATGCCGACAAGAGACGTAGAGACCTGACCTTCAATGTCGGAGATTTTGTGTATCTCAAAGTGTTGCCGTTGAAGGGAACGCAATGTTTTAGTCTGAAAGGAAAGTTAGCCCCCAGATATATTGGACCCTTCAAGATTCTGAATCGCCGAGGAGAAGTATCATATCAACTAGAACTGCCAGAGGAGATGTCAGCCCTCCATGATGTGTTCCATATCTCGTTACTTCGCAAATGCCTAGAAGTGTCGGAGAAGACCGCAGTTTTCAAGAACATCGACCACCGAGCCGTGGATATCAAAATGGACCTGACGTATCGGAATTGTCCATCCGTATCTTGGAAGAAGCTTACAGAACCACCAGGACCCGTAGTATCAAGTATCTCAAGATTCAATCGAGCAACCACACCAAAAAAGAAGCCACTTGGGAGCGAGAAGATTATATTAGGATAGAGTTTCTAGATCTCTTTAGTTCCTAGTTTTCTTTCGTAAATCTCGGGACGAGATTTTGTTTAAGGGGGGAAGGTTTGTAACATCCCAAATCTTTAATCAAGGTTATCAAGATCCAAATCACCCAATTTAGGGTTAACAAAAACTTGTTATCATTAAAATAAATAAGGGTGCATATGTGTGTTGCATTAATATGGAATTGTTTGGAATTGCCATGTTTGTTTGTGCTAATGATTGTAAAATGATTCAAAGATGAATTCCACATCATCTAGATCACACCCAAGCAAAATCCAAAGAAAAAGAAATCAAACAGAATTAATAAATGCAAATGGTTACTTTTGCCATTTTAATCCACTAGGTCACTTTAGGTGTTCCTAGAACTCAAATTCCAACAGAAACAATTATGAATCTTTGCACCCCTAGCTAGTATAAGTAATGATCTACCAAGGCCCACTTTGAAATCTTACAAAAACATTTAAACTCTAAATTTATATGACATTTGAAAATGGAATCAAGTGTATGTACATAGATCCCACTTTTTCAAAAACCACTCAAATGAGTTCAACTTGATAATCCCCAGCAACCACAGGTGCTTAAGCATATGACTAACACATCCACCAAAAATCTTTTCAAAATTCAAAAGTAATTTTCTTGCGGCCATTTTGTCGAACAGTTGGTAGGCAGAGAAAATTTGGCCTAACTAATATTGTTGCTAATCAAGTTCTTGTCCCCCATTCGACCCTCTCTGCTCTTCCCTGTCTCCCCAGGTTCCAACCAAGTCATCAAGGAGCGAGCCCTTAGCCTGGATCAGCAGTACCGCGCCGCCCGAGAATGGTCGCCGCCGGCCAATCTTGCCCTAGCCATGGGAGATAGCCCCGTCCTCTTCCGCCGCACCAGGGAGGTAGGCGTGATCCCACCGCTGCCCTTGGTCCCTTCCCCGAGTCGTGCCAGCCCCTGGACCACCGCAAATAGCCCGCGCATCGAGCCTCTACGCCATGCATGGAGCACGCCAGAGCGCCTTCCCCGACAGGCCAGCACAAGCCGTGCCTCGATCCCAGCTTGCGCGTGCAGCATCGCCATAACCCAGCACACCCCAGGACACGCCCTTTCCTCGCCGCGCGACCAGCAACAGCCGTGAACCGCGTCGAGCACCGCCTCTGCCGCGCAGAGCGTCACCCTTTCCCGACCATTTGCCACCGCCCCTAGCAGCACCATTACATTGTAGCTAATCGCTAGGAGGCAGCCCACCGTCTGCCTACCTCGCCCATGCCTCTAGCCCCCTGTACCATCGTCACCGACGAGCTCACCTTCGCACCCCATGGTCTCCTCGTCGACCTATATAAGGATCCCTCACCAGCACCATTTCTCCACACTACCTCACTCCCCACCTCCCACTTAGTCCCTCACACAATCCCCGGGGCTACTCGAGCCACCGTTCGCCAGAATTTCCACCGGAGCCACCGCAGCAGAGGAGGAAGGAACCCGTCGATTTCGTCCACCCCAGGACCCGCCGCGACCACGCCAGAGTCCGCCGTCGTCTCCTCATTCAATCGCCCCCATCGCCACGTTAGCTAGAGCCCTGGTAAGCCCCCAATCGACCCCCACCGAGCCGCTAGGGTTCAATTTCATCGACGACCAGTTCGTCATCGACGATGAGCCACGACCGTTGATCTAGGTTCTAATCGCACGGTCCACATCGCCCCGTACCGCTTCGCGTTTAGTTGTGCCGCTGACATGTGGACCCCGCTTGTCAGCTGCCCTCTGTGCTATGGAGTGTAACTGGGCCAGCCCGTTAGTGTTCCCGCGCTGGCCCTAGAATTCAAATTTAGATTTTTTATATTTAGACTTAAACTCAATTCTGTCCACTAGTTTAAAAATCAATTCAGAGAGTTCTACTTAACCAAAATTAATGATTCCAATTTTGGTGGAAAGATAATTAAAATCTCTATCTAAACCCATTGGATTTAAATCAATTAGAGTTAGAGATCTCACCTAGAAAATATAACAGACAGAGATTGTTTCACATTCAAACATTTTTCAAAAATCAACCATAATAGCTTTTGAGTTGATTCCAACTCTAAAAAATCACATTTGACCATACCTATCTAAATATGTAATAATATTTAGGTTTGCATGCAGTGACTTTGGACTAGTACCAAAATAATGCTATATAGGCATTTCTAGTCATTTTAAATCATTAAAATGATAAACATAAACTTAGTGAAATATGATCCAACATTTAATCACATTCCCATGTATTAGAATATGTGGTGATTACATGTGTCCACATGATCCCATATTTTAATTGGAGAATATTAAATCTTAGTTAATTTCAATGAGTAGAAATTACTTTTCTCAGATAAAATAATGAAACTAGTTCTTTAAATCTTGTGATGATTGTGATGATACTAGATCATCAAGTGTGTGCCTTAATGTGCTAAATAGACTAGCTAAGTATTGTTTGGTGATTGTGTATCCCGTATTTATTTATAGACGATAGTACCGACTAAGTCTACGAGGAGGAGAAGTCCTACCCCGAAGAAGACGAGGATAATTTCAACCACTGTACTACCCAAGGCAAGCCTAGCACTTCAAGTAAACTGAGCAAGCTATTGTTAGCAAGCTAGAACTAAGCAAGTTAACACTTGCCACCTTGTTAACCTAAGCAAGATGCATTAGGCATGCTTGGTTATACATTTTGATTTATGCCCATCCCAAGTTTTACTTACAAGCTTTACTTTCCTTTGCTTTACCACAGTTTTTTACTTTGTTTATAGATAGCATAAAGAGGATAAAACTTGGCCTATCTAGTTAGACTTAGATGTAATTATATAGCATGAGATTGACATTAACATCCTACATTAGTGAACACTCTTAACTTAGTGTTTAGAGCTAAACTAAAAACTTGATCACTCTAGATGGGAATACTTGGTGAAAATGATTATGAAAACCTTGGAATGATGAGTCATTATATTGAGATGTTTTGACATGTGTTGAGAAACACAAATGGTTTATGATGATGAAAATGTTGAGGCATGAGCCTTAGCCCTTTATAAAAACTGATGGTTGGGTTTGGATGCGATACCATTCCAAATTTACCGTACAACCACAATACCTGAATTGGGTAAGGCTTAGCCGGAAGTTTATATGCATTAGTATGGGTTCCCTCGCGGGAGAGGTTTGAGCTGAGGCTACCTCTCAATGTTGTCCACCTATGGAGTGCCTAGGATGGCAGATGGCCATGGATGGGAGGCCAAGCTCATAGGAGAGGTGCTAGTACTTGGGTGTGTAATTGAAAGGTTATGTTTGATTATCCGCATACTAAGTATGATGATTCAGGGTTATCCCTGACGGATGTATCAAATTTTGTGGTGAAAGTGTACCACCTCTGTAGAGTGTAAAAATATTCGAATAGCCGCGTCCGCGGTCATGGACAGTTGGAGTGGCCATAATGTTCCGTCGTCAAATTGTTTCAAAATGACTTATGAAATGAAGAGTGACTTTGACTTGACCACAACAGGGTTGTGACTATGAAAACTAAGTTCCCAACTTAAGTGATTCTAGAACTTTATTTTATCTTTCTTTGTTTCTGAACTCAGCTTAGGTTTCAAACTTAACCTTGCAAATAAACTTAGAGTTTAGCTTTCCTACTAGAACTACCTTACTTGTTAGTGATAGTTTGCGAGTACTTAAAGAGTACTCATGGCTTTGTCCCTGGGTATTCCCGTGGCCAGACTATGAAGACGACTATCAAGAGGAAGGACAACAGGATGGCTATGACAACTAGGACTGTCTCCGATCGTCAGCATTGCCTGTGACACTGAAGATGGACCCCACCGCTACGCTTATTATTTATCCCGCTGCTTATTAAGACTGGATCATGAGATCCTTTATTTGTGTAAGACCTTATTATGGTTTCTAATGGATGATGTACTGTGATATCCGATCTGTTATGTCTCATAAAAATGGTAATCCTAGGATTGCGATGTATGGCATAACAGGCATCTGGGATTAAAAATCCGAGTGCTAACGGTGCTATGGATCCAATTCAAAACTACTCCATTATAGTAGTAGAGATAATTCAAAAACATTGGCGATGATGCTATATGTGCATGGCCGAACAACTTTCGGATAATGTCAAGGAAAAACAAGTCCGCATGTATCAATGAGCGTGAATGGACAATAAGAGTTGTGAGGACAGATTACTTGTGGGGCCTAGCAACCCCATATTTCTTCTTCTTTTTTAATGATCTTACCTCATAGGTGGCTTTGCTGTCGTTGCTCAGGCGCATTATATTATTCACGTTAGCGGAATAGTGGGTTCCCAAAATTTTGTTTTAAACATAAGGTTGAACACTCCCAGCCATAGTGATTCAAAATTTATCGATAAAGGGAATTTATTTATTGGGTGGCCGAGTGGTTGACTCCACACGTCATTGTCCTGTACTCCCTCCGTTCAAAAATATAAGATGGTTTAGCTTTGTGAATTGAATGTATATAGACGTCATTTAGTGTATAGGTTCGTAGAGGTTCGGAGTGAACCTTTACACTAAAAGGGGTCTAGATACATTTATTCACAAAGCTAAAACATCTTATATTTTGGAATGGAGAGAGTAGACATGATTTTTGATAGGAAGGGAAAACACTAATGAATGCTTATAGGAATGCTAGGAAATTGTAAATTGTGTTCCATTGATAAACCTTCACGCTCCTCTTCCTAGAGTCAGATTGTAGCAATTCAATACAAAAAGGTTGTTGGACATGCTCCAAAGCCCGATAATTTTTCTTTTTAAATAAGAACAATAGTGATTAGCTCGAATCATTAATTGTGGTCTACTTATGTTGTACTACTGTACTTTAGAGAATGTGCAATGTGTGCATGACCGAACAACTTTCGAAAAACCTGAAGGAAAACGTGACCGCATTAATAAATGAGTGTGAAGTAAGGCTGGCAATGGGTAGGGTATGAGTAGGGTAGAGCAATATCATACCCACTCCCGTTTAGTTAATGGGTAGAAAATTTTACCCATACCCGTACTCGCGTGTATAAAACTTTACCCATGCCCGTACCCATGAAAAATATCGAAGTTTAGAAGTCACAGTATCATACTCTTCCCTAGGTTGCTTGGCCCCATAGGTTGTAAATCTACATGTAAATTTTACTACTATGTCAGTTTAAATGGGTAGGGCATGGGTCTATCTACTCATGCTCGTACCCATGACTTAACAGGTTAGGGTATGGGTATTACCCATGGGTATAAAATTGTGCCCATGCCCTACCAACACGGGTATAGTACCAGCGGACACTCGTGGGTAAAATTGCTATCCTTAGCGCGAAGGGACAATAAGAGTTGTGAGAACAAAGTACTTATGGGGTCTAGCAACTTTCACATTTTTTTGATGAAAACACTATCGCTACTTACCTTATGAGTGGTTGATGTCATCCCTCAGGCGCTAGATTATTCACGTTAGCGAAATAGTGGGTTCCCATATTTTTGTTTACAATAGAAGTATGAACACTCCCAACCATAGTGATTGAAAAGTGATCGATAAAGGGCGCTTAATTTTTTTAAAGCTAAGGGCGCTTTATTATTACACTTGATTCCCATACCACTAGCCTACCATTCTTCTATTATTAGTTGGACTATGGATAAACAAATTCACTCGAGTTGGTTGGGGCTTTAATCATAATTTTTGTGCTCACTACCTGTCTTAGTGACAACATCTTCATACGCATCATCGTTCATGAATAGATATAATACGGAAATATATCAATGCCATAGTATTTTAATGCCTACCAAAGTAATACTTCAGTTTTCTCTCTTCTCAATTTCTTCAAAAAGGGGTCTGACCTCTTTCTCAATTATTTTAAAAAACAAAGTTTTGGAGAATACTTCAGTTTAAACCCCTATTATTTGTTGGAACAAAACACTAAAAGGTATTCAATAGTTCAGTTTATTTAGGAATCAAAATGTTTTCTAAATAATTTAAAAACACATTGATGCCAAACTCGGCCTTAATATCTGAACCGAGCCAATCTAGGCCATGGATGATCAATATTTAGATGCCAAATGGCTAAATGGGCCCTTAATTTCTGAATTGAGGCAGTATGGGCCATGGATGATCACTGATGTGCCTGTCGGCCTTTGATTCTAGGGAGCACGGCTTACCAATTTACTACTACTTGGACTATACATAAATCTGAATTTAGTCGAGCGGGAAAATCTCCCGCTATCCAATGTTTCAAACATCTTGGAATCCCCCTTCTACCCCTAGTGAAGTCAGTACGTTGGGGCTTCAATCATAATTTCCCTGTTTACTACCTCTATACCTCGGCCCCCCCTACCACTCATCCCCCCCACACACACTCACTCAACATCCTCACCCCCAGCTGCGCAAGCCCTGCGGAAAACCCTAGATATACCTTCACCATATTAGATCTGATTCACCGTTGTTGCCGTGCACTGCACCAGATCTACTTAACTGACCCACTCTCGTGGCACACCGAACACATTCCCACCGACAGGAATCTGCTTCTTCGCCGCTGTCGTCTAGTGCTTGGAGAAATCCCTGTTCTACTTCACCTTCGCCCACAAGCACCACAACCGCAACACCCTTGACAACCTTGATGTCACCACCCAGGATTCGCAGGATGCCTAAACGCTGTCGCGACCGAGGTAACGATATATCCTTGGAGTTTGGTAAGACAAATATGTAGCAGTTAACTGTATTTTGTATTGGTGCTACTTTTGTAGTAACTTACAAGTACTATACTTGTTACCCCTATCTTCCTAAATAAATTTTTTATAGTCAGGTTTAACCGTAAGGCATTCAACTGTGATTTTGTATGTCATGGAGAAATATGAGTCAGCCAACAGTTAACACATTTGTTTCCCTTATATACTTTAGTAAGTGCCCATATGTGATGCGGTTATAATTTCTTTTGGCTTGGTGGAGGCTATGGCATTAATTGTTATTTCTTGCTTGATGCTTTTGTCCTATCTATACAGTACACGTTTACATTCATTATACTGCTTCCACTAATATGTTTGTTTCATTTGGTTCTGCTTACCCCACTATTCCTAATCGTTTGTTGTTGTTACACAATGAACAGGTGCAGTTTATACTAGAAATCGTAGAATTGATGGCCCATGTAACCTCGCAAGTATCTATTGATTTTGTATCTCTTCATGCTAACATCTGTGAGACTGGAACCTTTTTGTGTTTACTATTCACTGCACCATTATGCAGACGACCCACACTAAATTATGGAGACCACCAGTCCAATTACTTGATGCAGCGGACATCCTCGACGAACACACCTATAACCAGATTAGTAACCCTGAGACTCTACATAGAGCTACTATAAGGACTCCCCACCTTTGTTTAAGGTTTAAGTCCCTTGGTCTCATGCCATTGACTCTATTTGAGTTGTTTTTTTTGTCGGAGGCACTAGGGTGATTATAACAAGGCCAGAAATGCAACGGAATCCAATATAACAGAAACAAAAGGATCATAAAGAACCGCACACTTCAAATCTCACTCTGGTATCTACACGTGTATGGATATTTTAATACGAGGCACATGATAGTACACTTTGTCTTTGGGAAGACAATCAAAAAAATTAAACATTCTAACTGTTCGATAGATTGTTTGACCATTTCTCTAAAATGATTTGGCTAGTATATTAGAGGGACGCGTCTGCATGAGGTCCTTGTGTTGAGTGCTTACATTGCTATAACAGAACAAATAATCTTTTGAAAATCTTTAAGAATGAACATGGTAGTTTAGTTTCTTTGTATGATGTTGTAACTTCTTTTATCTTAGTTTCAGCCTTCATCAAGTAGAGCAGTCATTTCACAGGGAAGAAGTGATAGTTGCACACTATCTCATCCCTCTATGAAGTCAACTGTTCCAATTATTCCAGAAGAAAGAGATGTATGATGCCCTGCCGTTACTAATTGCTTTCTTCCTTTTAGCGAAAGGACTGATTTGAAATTCATTGGTTTTTGTTTTCCTTGGTAATTATGTTATATGATGTTTCTTTTTGTTTTAGGTTGCACATATAAATATGAAGGCAGAACAGAAAACAACTACCTCAAGTGTAGATCTGTTTGGACAGGGCAGCAGTGATAGTGCATATTGCTCACGTAGGTACACGATCTCGACTGCTCCATACATTCTAGCAGAAAGAGTTTTGGGTGCTGCACTCCAAGATGCACTTGATGTAGTTGGATAGGAAGCCAACAGAACAGATGCAGTAGTCTCCATAGAAAGGAAGGAGTTATCTGAGTTGAAAAATAGGCAAGATTTGATGGAGAATCTACTTAATAATATCCTCAACAAGTCTCGTGGTAATCCCACGCATACATGTGAGGCGGCGTGAGCTCCCTAAAAGGAACATTTTTTAAACTGAGATTATATTGTTTATCAACTGTGTTGTACTTCGATGATGCTTTACAAGCTACGGAATTTTTCAGGACTGTAATAATTTACTAATTTTTTAGTTATAAGTTTTTTCCATAGTTCCAGAATTTATTTAGCATTTTAGAGAACTTGTGTTCTTTGTTTATCCACCTTTATGTCCTTTCAATGGATCTAAGTTAGATAGGCTTAAACAGTAGCAGGCTAACAACATATTATCAGTCCTTGATGGCCACCAATCAATAGTGACGGGCCTACACTGAGGCCATTATATGTAGAATCTGACCGCAAAAGAACAAAACAGTAAAAGGCCAGAGCAGTGAAAGGACACAACAGTAACATGCCAGAAACAGTAACAAGGCCAGAACTTTAGCCCGTTTATGGGACTGAATAGTAGAAGGCCGGAACCATGAATGTCTAGAATAGTAAACGACCGTAACTGTGGAGGACCGTAAGGGCCCACGATGGGTGCGAGAAAAGTGACAGGCCAACAGAAGGCCTTAACAGTAATGGATAGACTTGGCCAAGGTTGAGAATGGGCCGCACAGTATTGGACCAAGGTGGGCCTTCTGTAGACTGAAACAGTGTCGGGCCTAAAAGTTCACAGGCCGCGGATGTCTGCACTAGTTGTCCCATTTAAAACAGTGCTAGACGAAACAGTAACGGGCCTTCTTCTTATTTGGCTCTCCTCATGGCCTGGCTCACTTAATATTTAGCAGGCCTAGTCTGGGCCTGGCTTCTGCCACGGTTTCTCTGATCGTTAACGGCGATAACTGGGCATTAACGGTGTTCGCCACATGGCATCTTGCATGACATCATCAGTCAACGGGGCTAGCGAACAGATCTACGATGGAACAAGGTTTCGTGGCTGAAGGGTGCGATCCGCCACGGTCAAGAAAAAAACCGTGGTAGATTCTTTTATGACGGGGCTTTTACCACGATGGGCATCCATCGTAGAAGACTTTTTAGCCACAAAAAACGGGCCCTCAACCACGAAAATTGTCCATTGTAAAAGCCAACTTTTCTTGTAGTGTACACTGATCTAGATGACTTGAAGTCTCAAACAGGTCATGTGTTTTTGGTGAACGTTGGCATGGTAAGCTAGAGGAGTAGGAATCAATCCTCGGTGGCTCAATCTACAATGGAATCTGAGTACATTGTTGCTTCAGAAGCGGCAAATGAAGTTGTGTGGCTAAGGAAGTTCATTATCGAACTTGGAGTATTCCGAAGCGCACAAGACCTTGTGTACATCTACTGAAACAACATGGGGTCCATTGAAAATGCAAAGATTAGAGATTCCACTCCACTACCAAGCACATATTCTGACATTACCATGTAATAAGAGAGTTTGTTAGTGATGGTAACATTAGGGTTTGCAAAGTAAATACATATGTCAATGTAGCATATGCATTCACAAAGTATCTACCATGAGCAAAGCATGATCAACACCGAGATTATATTGGTGTTAGATCATTTCTAGATGTAAACTAGTTTAATTGCAAGTGGGATACTGAAGGATATATGCCCTAGAGGCCAATAATAAAGTTGTATTTATTAATACTAGATCTTTCTCTACGCCCCCTGGGGCGCCACCGGTAAATGTAACGTTCCACAAAACCTCGCATGCAGTGAAACATCATCTGATAAGAAGTAAGTGATCAAGGTTATACACCGTGTAGCTCACGTTCACGTGCCAAACGGTCATATTTTTTTACTACATTCCCGCTCGCACCTTTGTTGTCTTGCGCACATGTTTCTTCTTCCTCCCATCGGAGCGTAGATGGTATACCAAACGTCTAACAATCAAACACCAAGGTGTAGCATGGTACATCCATAAATGCTTTAGAAATCATTTCTCTTTAGCATTCTTCACATATAGTATACTTCTCTTTGTGCGTATAAGCGAGTCTGGGATATTTTGAGCGTATGAATAGCGCATGGCACCCCCTGTTTCGTGAATGTAAGATATAACTTTTGATGAGGAAAAATAACTGCAGAAGAAAACACCAGAATAGAATAGTCAAAAAGTTGAACATCACGTGTACAATAGGTGAATGACCAAGATAGTACTTGTACAAACACATAGCTCTGTTCGAAGACATCTAAGACTAATAACAATGAATAAGCGTCTACTACAACAATTCTTCACGGCAGAAATCATCGGCCTAGTCATTGTACGGAAACACGCCGACCGCCTGAAGGCATATGGTTGTGTCCTTAAGTAATCGCTTCATCCTATCGTTTACAACTTTCATATTGTCACTTAATGGGACACACGTCAGCACGAAGAATTCGCGTACGACACGTATATACTCGTGATGTGCAACATCAACATCAGAGATAATCGACGCACTTTCCCTAGTTAGTTCTTTTATACCAACCTTGTCGTCGTTGACCTCTTCTCTGAGACGTCATGCTTCGGACTTTAGAACAATATTCTCTTTCTCCACAATTATCTTCCTAGCATGAGTTAATCTTGGATCTCCACCCGGTTGTATTTCTCAACATATGCGATGGCATGAGTAGCTACATTGTCTTCAGCATGCTGAGCATTATAATGGGGAAGTCCGGCTAGCTGATGGAGGCGAAGAGGTCCTCCGGGACTTGAGGGCATCGAATAGAACTAAACCGTTGCAACGGAATTCCTGTCTAGGTCAGAGTTTAGACGGTACATAGGTAACAACATATGTCGTGTCCGCATGATGCCTGTAAGGAGTAGGCGTGGGCAGATCTTAACCTTCATAGTAGGTGTCTGCAAAAGAATATCCACGTTACGCACGCTCAATATACAATGTGAGTACATAAGATTTTTTTAGATATGTGGAGAAGCTTAGTATCACTATTCAACACATGTGAACATGATAGTACCGACATGTTTTATGTACGGACTTAGACGGTAAAGGAGAACGGAAAGTGGTCGGACAGTCGCTAGCCAGACTAAAAGCACAATCGTATACAAAGAAGGGAGGAAGAAAAAGGTAACAAAAGAAATTGTCTTCTTTCTTAGTCTTCATCAATGCTGAAGAGGATCAAGAAAGAAGCCTTTTTGCACAGAAGCACTGACCTCCATCGCCGACGAAGAGGACGAAAAAAGAAACCTGCTAGAGCAAGCCAACCATGGTAGCTTCGCTTCGCTGTCTCGCGGTGTCGAACTGGCAAACACAAAGTGAGGAGAGAGAGAGAGACCAGGTGAAATAAAAGGGCGAGAGGGAGAGCAAGAGCAAGAGAGATAGAGTGAGAGTAAGGAATGGCACCTAGTGAATAATCACTTTATAGCAGAAAAGTAAACAGGGATAAGATGCCAAGTGGCCTTATGATAAAAGAAATACAAAAAATACAAACATACGTAACACGATACAGACGCGAAGCAATGTGCCTTGATATGAATGCAAAGCAATGCACGACAACGATAGGAAAAAAGACGATACAGTAATGTACACTTGCACTTGTGCATGACCAATCCTTAGGGATGCAGACATGACACATAAACACGTGGCTAAGTGATGGCCCAAAATATATCGAGCTCATTGGGGAACCCCAAGAGGAAGGTATGATGAGCACAGCAGCAAGTTTTCCCTCAGTACGAAGCCAAGGTTATCAATCCAGTAGGAGCAAGGAAACACCCCAAAGGTGTAGCTAGATGAATGATGGCAGGGAGCACTACCGGTGCCAGCAGCAACGTGGAGACCTGCACAACACAACCACAGAACTCTGTCCCCAACTTGCGATGAGGTTGTCAATCTCACCAGTTTTGCTGAAAACAAAGGATTAAACGTATTGAATGGCAGGAAGTAATAGTTTGTAGAAAGTAAACACAAAGCAGTAAACAGTTTATAGATTGTATGTAAAAGAAAGGACCGGGATCCATAGTTCACTAGAGGTGGCTCTCCTTAAGATAGATAACATGCTGGGTGAACAAATTACAGCGGGGCAATTGACAAACATCGAGAAAGCAATACATGCATATACTAATCATCTTGACTCCTTTGGAACTTGATTGGGCATTACAATATAATATATAGTCCGTCATCCAACTACATCTATGACTAATAATCCACCTTTAGGTTATCATCCGAACCCCCTCCAGTATTAAGTTGCAAGCAACAGAATATTGCTTTATGAATTGCGTGTAATGTAAACAATATGATTGTTCTATGAACAAAGGATTGTTGTTTTCTCCCTAGTAGCACAACACATCTAGTACCTTAGAGATTTTTGTCACTTCCCCAGATTACCAGAGGCATGAACCCACTATCGAGCATAAATACTAACTCTTGGAGTTGCTAGCATCTACTTGGCCAAGATAGCTACTAACAACGGAAAGCATGCAAGATCACAAATAACAAAGACATGATAGAATCAATAATCAATCTAAAATAGCATCTCAATATCCATCGAATCCCCGCAAACACAACATGCAGAATTACAAATAGATGATCTTGATCATGAACGGGGCTCACAAGATCTTGACATGAAAGCACAAAGGAGGAGAACCAGTCATCTAGCTACTACATGGAACCGTAGTCCAAGGATGAACTACTCACGCATCACACCGGAGGCTTGCATGGTGATGAAGAAGGCCTCGAGGGTGAAATCCCCTCTCCGACAGGGTGCTGGGAAGAGCTTCAGATCCCTCCCGATCTAGGGATGGAGATGACGGTGGCTATACTCTTTCGTGGATTTTTGGTCGGGTACTTAGGGTTTTCGTCTCATGGGCATCTTATAGGCGGAAGGAGAGGCCGAGGGGGTGCTGGGGTTGGCCATACCACCCCCTGGTGCGGGCCAAGCCTGGCCGCGCGGCCAGGTGGTGTGGCCGGCCCTCAGCCCTTCTCCGTCTCGTATTCTGGCATCTGATGACTTCCGAAAAAATAGGCACTTTGGCTTTTGTCCCTTCCAATTCCGTGAATATTCATTTTCTGACTTTCCTAGAACCACGAACAGCAGAAAACAGGTAGCTGGCACTGTGGCTCTTGTTAATAGGTTAGTCCAAGAAATCAAATGAAAAGTACGCCAAAGTGTGGACAAAACACAAGAAAGTGGATAAAACCAAGCATGGAACATCAAAAATTATAGATACATTTGCAATGTATCAACATCCCCAAGCTTAACTCCTGCTCGTCCTCGAGTAGGTAAGTGATAAAAAGAAAGAATAATTTTTGAGGTGACATGCACCATCAAAGACTTGATCAAAGTATTTGTAAAACATTCAAAGCTGGGATCATAGTACTTCAATCATAACATGAAAGACAAAGTTCTACCAATAAGAAAAAGAAACTATGTTGCAACATGAAAAGGCACAAACAAAAGATTCATGAATAATAATGCTTTGCAAGACGTTTGTTTGTTTCACATAAAGAAAACATAGCATAATAGCATTCAGCTTGTCCCTCATAGAGTAGCAAATATAAATGCATAGGACACCTTCAAAGTTCATAAGAGTGACTAGATACAAATAGTTTAAAACAAGCAATATCAAGTTATGCATCAATCAACTAGTCTTGGGATAATGCACATAGAACTAAGAATGGCCACTATGTTCTCAAAGTAGGTGCATAAAGGTAGAAGGTCGAGACTCAATATAATGGTGGAAGAAAGGCCTTCATAGAAGGAAGCAGAGATTCAAGTTTTATAAAGAGCTTCCAAAAATTATGGTACTTATAGCTTTCAGCTCTCATTGCCCCTATCATAAGCATCTTGAAGTGATGAAGGTTAAAGTGAACAAACTATGGTGTACATTCTTGACGAAGTATTAGTTAGAAATCTCATGTCCCTTGTATACGAGGGCCGCTCCTCATGCTACTCAAGTTTAGTCACCGGTAAGTTCTTGTCATCGTAAGTACATGTGTATTATAGAGAACCGCCAATGGGGTACCCCTTGCCCGATGATACGGAAGAATCCCCATATCAAAATGACAAGGCAAGCAGACAACGAGCATCTCAGCAATCTTCTTATTTACCATGGGAATATGGTGCTTTTTTCTCTCTTTCCTCTTTTCATAATCTTTTTTTTATTTTTCTCTTTTTTTCTCAATATAGGACTCTTTTTTTATAAGAAGAATGCTTCATAGACAGCTCATTATGGTTACGATGCAGGTTCCCACCATGTCAGCATGGCTTAGACCAGCGGCCCAGGCGTTTCTCTAACACATATACATAACTCCATGGACTTACAAGCTCCCCTTTCATTTCACACCGACGACATCCATATACAAAAGAGCATGATATCAACTAGGTACAAGTACCAAGGGCAATGTTGAAAGCGTTCCCCATGACAGCATGGTTCTGCTAATTATCAACAAATAAGTGCAAGCATATACAACATAGACGACACAATGGTTCAAGTTTATTAAGGGCAAGAAAGTAAAGTGTGCCTTCAAGTTCGTGAGAGCTTTAATCACTAGTTTTCTCATAACAAGTTTAATTTGGAAGGTAAACAAAAGCATGAATATATTTGGAATAGCATAATCTAGTAGGTAGGTATGGTGGACTCTTTGAAATAACTTGGTTTAGGGAGTTGGATGCATGAGTGGAACTCATACTTGGTTGTGGAGGCTAGCAAAAGACTGGGAGCGACAAACTAAGAGAGCAATTATGGCCATAATCATGCAGAGCGACAAAACATCATTGACAAAAGCGTAAAGTGATACTACAAGTTGAGAACTAAAGGATAATAAAGGCTATGGTGACTTGAGATAGTCATAACATGGTGTGAGCATGCGCCAAGTCAACCCAAATAAAGCATCAAAGGAGAATACCACTATACTATGCTTTAATATGCTAAAACAACGCATGATTCATCCAAGGCACATTAAGCAATCTCAATTGTTTATAACAAGTCATGCTACACTAAATAATAATAAGCATAAAGCCAAAACAATATCGAGCATGGCATGACAAAGCATAGGCCACGGTCAAAAACAAGCTCTCTTTACCACTAAAGCATGAGCTTTCCTACTCTTTTCCAATCCAAACCAAACTATTTGCAAAACAATGTATGAAAGAGGGGGTCCAACAAATTTATTCATAAAACTAAGCAAACCAAGCAAACGAAAACCAAAACAAAAACAAAAAATAAGACGCTCCAAGAACAACACAATTGTGCATGAAACAATAAAAATGAAGCCTTTGGAAGAAACCTGGAACTTTTATTAATGAAGAAGGGGATGCCTTGGGCATCCCCAAGCTTTGAAGCTTGTACTTCTTGGATATTTCTTGAGATGACACGCGTGGCATCCCCAAGCTTGAGCTTTAGTCCATCCTTCATCTCATTACTCATTCCTTCCATACACCTGAAATTTTTCCTTCATACAAAACTTCACACAATCTTTATTAGCAACATTAGTGCACTCAAGATAAATAAGTCTTAAGGTTCAGTTCTAACACCAAATGAACTTCCATTAGAACACTAGCTACTGTAGCACTTCCCTCAAAAAGCTCAATTCCCCAAAAGAACTCAAAAAGGAACCAACAAGAAGCAAATGCAGAAAATGGCAGAAATCTGTCAAAACAGACCAGCAGGTAAAGACGAATTTTTTCGAAGACCTTATGTTGCTCAAATCAAAAGGTGTTGAACTAACGAAATTTAGATAACAACCTGGGGCAGAAGCACAAAAATTCACGCCTCAAAAAGGCGTTCAGAGATTTTACACGAATTTTTATGGTGAAACACAGAAATCTGTTTCGGGACAGCAACTTTTCCCAATTATTACTTCTCTCTCATTATAGGTTACTCTTGGCACAAAAAACAAATAAAAAGGATAAGGAGTGGTTATTAATGAAGTAATAACTTCCAAGACTCATCTAAAACTTTTGGGTTATCTCCCAATAAGTACTTTTCTTTAACACCTTTAAGTTAGGCATAAGAAGCAAAGAAGAATCAAGTGTTCTCAAATGAAGAAGCATTAAAACCAAATTTTGTTTTCATAGGAGAGGCAAAAGAAATCTTCTATCTCTTCTTAGGGAAGTTTTCTATACCTTTATTGAGTGGGAGTTAATATTTAATGGTGCCTTCTTTCATATCAATAATGGCACCAACAGTTCTAAGAAAAGATCTTCCCAAAATAATGGGACAAGAAGCATTACATTCAACATCCAAAACACAGAAATCAACGGGGACATAGGGATTGTTAACCATAATAAGAACATCATTAATACTCCCCATGAGTTTCTTTTTAGCATTATCATCAAGTGGGACATTCAAATAACAATCTTCAAGTGGAGGCAAATCAAGCATATCATAAATCCTTCTAGGCATAATAGAAACACTACTATCAAGATCACATAAAACTTTGAAATCAAAGTCATTCACTTTCATATTAATGATGGGTTCCCAACCATCTTCTAGTTTTATAGTAATAGAAGCTTTATGTTTCATCTTTTCTTCTTTAATCTTTATGAGAGCATTAGTAATGTGTTTTGTAAAGGCCATGTTCATAGCACTAGCATTAGGACTTTTAGCAAGCTTTTGTAGGAACTTAATAACTTCAGAGATATTACAACCATCAAGATCAAAATCAAATTTATCATCTAAAGTAGTAGAACTATTATTAGCCTCAACACTAGTGGTGGTAATAGTAGAAACACTAATGTTTCTAGCAATTTCATCTTCTCTTTCCCACTTAGCATGTAATTGAGCTAATAGTCTAACATTTTCATCAATTCTTACTTATATAGCATTAGTAGCTGCAAAGGGATTATCATTAGTTTCAGGTTTAGCAGCCATTTTATTCAAAGAAGATTGAACTTCAGCCAAAGATGCTATATTTCTTTCAGCATTAGAGAGTCTTTCCTCAATAGTTTTATTGAAAGCAGTTTGCTTACTAATAAAGTCTTTAAGCACAACTTCAAGTTCAGAGGGTGCACTCCTATTATTGTTGTAAGAATTTCCATAAGCATTACCATTGTTGGGAGGATATGGGTTATAATTGTTGTTACCAAAATTGTTCTTATAAGCATTATTGACAAAATTATTATTTCTTATGAAGTTCACATCAACTTGCTCTTCTTGAGCAACCAAAGAGGCTAAAGGAACATTATTTGGATCAATATGGGCTTTCCCATTCACAAGCATAGACATAATAATATCAATCTTATAACTCAAGGAGGAGGTTTCTGATGACCCACAAGTATAGGGGGTGTATTGCAGTATTTTCGAGGGAAGTGAAACCCAATTTATGGATTCGACACAAGGGTAGCCAAAGAATATTTATAAGCCTTAACAACTGAGTTGTCAATTCAGCTGCACCTGGAAACAATCTTGCTCACAGCAGTTTATCAGTAGCAACAGTTTTGTAGTAGGAATAGTAAAGTAACAGCAGTAGTAAAGCAAAGACAGTAGTAACAAAAGCAGTAAACAGTGGGATTCAAGTGCGGTAGGCATAGGGATGGATGGACGGGCGTTGCATGGACAAGACAATTCACATAGCAATCAAAACATAGGGCAATTGCAGATAAATAAGATAAAGCACCCAAGTACTAGACAATCCTAGGCATGTGTTCCATATATAGTCATACGTGCTCGCAATGAGAACTTGCACAACATCTTTTGTCCTGCCAGCCCGTTTGCAGCGGGGCCTCTAGGGAACTACTGGCAATTAAGGTGCTCCTTTTAATTGAGCACCGGAGCAAAGCATTAACACTCCGTGAACACATGTGATCCTCACATCAAAGCCTTTCCCTTCCGGTTATCCCGATTTCTGTCACTTCGGGGCCATAGGTTCCGGACAACGACATGTGTATACAACTTGTAGATAAGACCAAGAATAATACTATCATAATGAATCAATAATAAGTTCAGATCTGAAATCATGGCACTCAGGCCCTAGTGACAAGCATTAAGCACAACAAACTTGCAACAAAGTCATAAAGCACTAATAAGAGATACTAGGCACTATGCCCTAACAATCTTATGTCATTACATGAACGATCTCACCCAATCCCTACCATCCCCATAGCCTATAGCGGGGGATTACTCACTCATAGATGGGGGAAACATGGATGGTCGATGAAGATGATGGTGGAGGTCGATGGAGATGGCTCCGGGGGCACTTCCCCGTCCCGGTAGGGTGCCGAAATAGAGACTTTCTGTCCCCCGAATCTCCCCTTCGGTGGCGGCGGCGCAGCAGAACTTTTCGTGGAAAAACGCTGAACCCCCCCGAATTTTTTAGGTCTGGAGGCTTCTTATAGGCGAAGAGGGAGACCGAGGGGGTGCCTGGGGCCACCACACCAGGCCCTGGCGCGGCCAGGCCCAGCCCACGCCTAGGGGTGGTGTGGCCAGGCCCTGGCCCTCCTCCGTCTCGTATTCTGGCTCCATGAGTCTTCTGGAAATATAGGCACTTTGGCTTTTGTCCCATCCAATTCCGAGAATATTCATTTTCTGACTTTCCTGGAACCAAAAACAGCAGAAAACAGGCAGCTGGCATTGTGGCTCTTGTTAATAGGTTAGTTCAAGAAATCATATGAAAAGTACTCCAAAGTGCGGACAAAACACAAGAAAGTGGATAAAACCAAGCATGGAGCATCAAAAAGATAGATACATTTGCAATGTATCAACATCCCCAAGCTTAACTCCTGCTCGTCCTCGAGTAGGTAAGTGATAAAAAGAAAGAATAACTTTTGAGGTGACATGCACCATCAAAGACTTGATCAAAGTATTCATAAAACATTCAAAGCTGGGATCATAGTACTTCAATCATAACATGAAAGACAAAGTTTTGGCAATAAGACAAAGAAACTATGATGCAACATGAAAAGGCACAAACAAAAGATTCATGAATAACAATGCTTTGCAAGACGTTTGTTTGTTTCACATAAAGAAAACATAGCATAGTGGTAATCAACTTGTCCCTCAAAGAGTAGCAAACATAAATGCAATCCTTTCAATCTTCTTGAGGAAATAGACAATGTGTTCATTGAAGGTCATCTTCCCTTGATTACAATTAATAACAACTCCTGAAGTATTTAAGAAAAGGTCTCCCAAGAATAATGGACATATTATCATCTTCAGGCATAAAAGTTTGAGAGGATGCTCTCATAAGAAATATGAGTTGAAGTAAAAGAGAGCATCAAGGAGCAAATCCAAAACACATTTAAGTCTAACCCACTTCCTATGCATAGGAATCGTGTATGCAAATAAATTTGCAAAGAACAAAGTGACAGGCATAGGAAGATAAAACAAGAGGAACTTCAAAACTTTCAGCACATAGAGAGGTGTTTCAATACCATGAAAACTTCTACAACCATATTTTCCTCTCTCATAATAATTTTCAGTAGCCTCATGAATAAACTCGACAATATAACTATCACATAAAGCATGCTTTTCATGATCTATAAGCACTAGAGCCTTATCATAAACATTTTCAAAGGAAACCTCGGGAACATAACATTCATCCTCCTTTAGTAAGCATGGAGGACAATCAAATAATGTAAAGGATAAACTGTTACTCTCATTAGAAGGTAGGCATGGGTAGCCAATCCATTCTTCCCCCTTTTTTTCATCACTCTCCTCCTCTTTTTCATCTAATGAGATTTCAGGTTCATCAATTTCTTCTTCCATAGGATCCTCCAAGGCATTAGTCTCTTCCATTTGTGGAAAGCATCTATTAAAATATTCAAGAATATAGCAATTTTCATCCTTGTAATTATGAAAGCAAAATTTAAGTATACCATACACCTCATATTTGTAAGGTGAATCATCAATATTTTCAAGCAAACTAGCAAGTTCAAAAGCACCCTTCCAAGCAATAAATTCTTCAATTTGTTCTCCATCATAAAGGTCATAAATTCCTTTAGCATAGGAAGATATGGTATCATTATCACTATACTCACATTGAAAAGGGAGGTGTTTATACCTCTTTCTGCAACAAGACTCATCACAGCAATAAGTAACATTATAAGTAGAGCACACGTTTCTAGCAATGGTATACAATATATCAATTTGTTCCCATAAGTGTTTCCCTTTTTGTGACAAGCGGTATTCCTTATAATAATATTTTTGATCTTCCGTGAACCCACCTTGCCAATAAGCTTCAGTTTCAAAGAAACCAACCATTGACAACAAGCATGATAAAGCAAGACAATAACAGACCAACGAAAACAACAACTAGAGTAGGAACTAATTTTTTTTGGTATTTTTGATAAAGAAACAAGCAAACAAGGAGAAAGATAAACTTAGCTTGAACAATAGAGAATCCAAGTGAACTTGATAAATAAAGCTATGCTCCCCGGCAACGGCGCTAGAAAATAGTCTTGATGACCCACAATTATAGGGGGTGTATCGCAGTATTTTCGAGGGAAGTGAAACCCAATTTATTGATTCGACACAAGGGGAGCCAAAGAATACTTATCAGCCTTAACAACTGAGTTGTCCATTCAGCTGCACCTGGAAACAATCTTGCTCACAGCAGTTTATCAGTAGCAACAGTTTTGTAGTAGGAATAGTAAAGTAACAGCAGTAGCAAAGCAAAGACAGTAGTAACAAAAGCAGTAAACAGTGGGATTCGAGTGCGGTAGGCATAGGGATGGATGGACGGGCGTTGCATGGACAAGATAATTCACATAGCAATCAGAACATAGGGCAATTGCAGATAAATAAGATAAAGCACCCAAGTACTAGACAATCCTAGGCATGTGTTCCATATATAGTCATACGTGCTCGCAATGAGAACTCTCACAACATCTTTTGTCCTGCCAGCCTGTTTGCAGTGGGGCCTCTAGGGAACTACTGGCAATTAAGGTGCTCCTTTTAATAGAGCACCGGAGCAAAGCATTAACACTCCATGAACACATGTGATCCTCACATCAAAGCCTTTCCCTTCCGGTTATCCCGATTTATGTCACTTCCGGGCCATAGGTTCCGGACAACGACGTGTGTATACAACTTGTAGATAAGACCAAGAACAATACTATCATAATGAATCAATAAGAAGTTCAGATCTGAAATCATGGCAGTCGGGCCCTAGTGACAAGCATTAAGCACAACAAAGTTGCAACAAAGTCATAAAGCACTAATAAGAGATACTAGGCACTATGCCCTAACAATCTTATGTCATTACATGAACGATCTCACCCAATCCCTACCATCCCCATAGCCTATAGCGGGGGATTACTCACTCATAGATGGGGGAAACATGGATGGTCGATGAAGATGATGGTGGAGGTCGATGGAGATGGCTCCGGGGGCACTTCCCCATCCCGGTAGGGTGCCGAAATAGAGACTTTCTGTCCCCCGAATCTCCCCTTCGGTGGCGGCGGCGCAGCAGAACTTTTCGTGGAAAAACGCTGAACCCCCCCGAATGTTTTAGGTCTGGAGGCTTCTTATAGGCGAAGAGGGAGACCGAGGGGGTGCCTGGGGCCACCACACCAGGCCCTGGCATGGCCAGGCCTAGCCCGCGCCTGGGGGGGTGTGGCCAGCCCCTGGCCCTCCTACGTCTCGTATTCTGGCTTCGTGAGTCTTCTGGAAAAATAGGCACTTTGGCTTTTGTCCCGTCCAATTCCGAGAATATTCATTTTCTGACTTTCCTGGAACGAAAAACAGTAGAAATAAGGGCAGCTGGCACTGTGGATCTTTTTAATAGGTTAGTCCAAGAAATCATATGAAAAGTACTCCAAAGTGTGGACAAAACACAAGAAAGTGGATGAAGCCAAGCATGGAGCATCAAAATTATAGATACATTTGCAATGTATCAACAGAATTTACCTTCCTACCTTGTGGAGCTCTCGCGGTATGCCATTCAGAATAATTAACCATCATATTGTCTAGAAGTTTTGTTGAAGCACCCAAAGTAATGGTCATAAAGGTACCTCCAGCAGCAGAATCCAATAGGTTCCTTGAAGAATAGTTCAATCCTGCATAAAAAGTTTGGATGATCATCCAAGCAGTTAGTCCATGAGTGGGACGATTCTTTACCAAAAGTTTCATTCTTTCCCAAGCTTGAGCAACATGCTCATTATCAGATTGTTTAAACTTCATTATTTCACTTCTCATAGATATAATCTTAGCAGGAGGATAGTATTTTCTAATGAAAGCATCTTTGCACTTAGTCCAAGAATCAATACTATTCCTAGTTAAGGAATTCAACCATTCTTTAGCTTTTCCTGTTAAAGAGAAAGGAAACAGTTTCAGCTTAATAATATCACCATCTACATCCCTATGCTTTTGCATCTCACAAAGTTCAACAAAGTTATTTAGATGGGCAGCAGCATCTTCATTACCAATACCCGAAAATTGTTCTCTCATAACAAGATTGAGCAAAGCAGGTTTTATCTCAAAGAAAGTATCTTCAGGCAAAGGTGGAGCAATAGGTGTGCTCATATAATCATTGTTGTTGGTGCTAGTGAAGTCACACAACTTAGTGTTTTCAAGAGTAGTCATTTTTTGTGTTTTTCAAATAAGAAAGCAAACTAGTAGAACTAATTTTTTTTGTGATTTTGAATAACAAAACAAGCAAACAAAGCAAAAAGAAACAAAGCAAAACAAAAATAACAAAGTAAAGAGATTGGTTATGAGGGACTCCCCTTGTGAAGATGTCCTTGACTCCCAGGCAACGGCACCAGAAAATATGCTTGATGGCCCAAAATATATCGAGCTCGTTGGGGAACCCCAAGAGGAAGGTATGATGAGCACAGCAGCAAGTTTTCCCTCAGTACGAAACCAAGGATATCAATCCAGTAGGAGAAAGGAAACACCCCAAAGGTGTAGCTAGCTGAATGATGGCAGGGTGCACTACCGGTGCCAGCAGCAATGTGGAGACCTGCACAACACAACCACAGAACTCTGTCCCCAACTTGCGATGAGGTTGTTGATGTCTACGCACTTCTATTCTTGTAGACAGTTGTTGGGCCTCCAAGTGCTGAGGTTTGTAGAACAACAGCAAGTTTTCCCTTAAGTGGATTACCCAAGGTTTATCGAACTCAGGGAGGAAGTGGTCAAAGGTATCCCTCTCAAGAAACCCTACAATCAAGATACAAGAAGTCTCTTGTGTCCCCAACACACCCAATACACTTGTCAGGTGTATAGGTGCACTAGTTCGGCGAAGAGATAGTAAAATACAAGTGGTATAGATAATTATAAGTGGTAATGGTGATAGAGAATAGCTTGGTGGCGTGGAAAAGACTAAAGGCAAACTAAAATAAAGATGGAAGCAAGCAAACATGTAACAGATCTAATTGCAAATGGTGTATCAATGCTTAGAAACAAGGCCTAGGGATCATACTTTCACTAGTGAACACTCTCTCATATAAATATCTTCTCTTGATGATACTACTCTTAACTACTCTCCGGTTGGACACTCTAATCGATGGTAGGGCTATAACAGCACACCTCAAAGTAAGCCTTTCCCATCTAGATAACCCCACACTGTCACCTTGAGCTCTAGATGGTTCCAATAAACACCACAATTTCATAAAGATATCCAACTCCAAATATAACTCATAACAAGTATTTGTAATCTCTAGCCTAAGTGCCACCATGGTGTGCACGTTGTCACTTTCACACACATGGGGAGAGCAGAGATCTCATAAAGCACTTGAGTAGAAAGGTAGATCTAGAGATTACAAAGCTCATGATCACAATATGATCATGCATATAGAGAGAGATGAACACATAGCTACCAGTAGAACCCTTAGCCTCGAGAGAGAACTACTCCCTCCTCATCATGGGAATCACCAATGGTGATGGAGATGGTGGTGGAGATCGATGGAGATGGCTCTGGGGGCACTTCCCCGTCCCGGCAGGGTGCCAGAACAGAGACTTTCTGTCCCCCGAATCTCCCCTTCGGTGGCGGCGGCGCTGCGGAACTTTTCGTGGATTTTTGATAGACCATCTAGGGTTTATGCCTCGCGAGGCTTCTTATAGGCTAGAGGGCAAGGTCGATGGGCGGCCAGGGGGCCCACACCATGCCCTAGCGCGGCCTGGGTGGACCCGCGCCTAGGGGTGGTTTGGCCACCCTGTGGCCCCTTTCCGGCTCTCCTTCTGGCTCCATGAATCTTCCGGGAAAATATTAACTTTTGCTTTTGTCCGGTCAAATTCCGAGAATATTCATTTTCTGACTTCCTGGAACCAAAAACAGCAGAAAACAGGCAACTGGCACTGTGGCTCTTTGTTAATAGGTTAGTCCAAGAAAGTGTATGAAAAGTACTCCAAAGTTGGAACAAAACATAAGAAAGTAGATAAAACCAAGCATGGAACATCAAAAATTATAGATACATTTGCAATGTATCAACATTCCCAAGCTTAACTCCTGCTCGTCCTCGAGTAGGTAAGTGATAAAAAGAAAGAATAATTTTTTAGGTGACATGCACCATCAAAGACTTGATCAAAGTATTTGTAAAACATTCAAAGTTGGGATCATAGTACTTCAGTCATAACATGAAAGACAAAGTTCTAGAAATAAGACAAAGAAACTATGATGCAACATGAAAAGGTACAAACAAAATATTCATGAATAACAATGCTTTACAAGACGTTTGTTTGTTTCACATAAAGAAAACACAGCATAATAGTATTCAGCTTGTCGCTCATAGAGTAGCAAATATAAATGCGTAGGACACCTTCAAAGTTCATAAGAGTGACTAGATACAAATAGTTTAAAACAAGAAATATCAAGTTATGCATCAATCAACTAGTCTTGGGACAATGTACATAGAACTAAGAATGGCCACTATGCTCTCAAAGTAGGTGCATAAAGATAGAAAGTGGCGACTCAATGTAATGGTGGAAGAAAGGCCTTTGTAAAAGGAAGTAGGGATTCAAGTTTCATAAAGAGCTTCCAAAAATTATGGTACTTATAGCTTTCAGCTCTCATTGCCCCTATCATAAGCATCTTGAAGTGATTAAGGTTAAAGTGACAAAACTAAAAGGATATGCTTGACAAGTTATAAACCGAAATCTCATGCCCCTTACTTACGAAGACTAGTCCTCATGCTACTCAACTTCAGTCACGAGTAAGCTCTTGTCATTGTAAGTACATGTGTATCATAAAGAACCGCCAACGGGGTACCCCTTTCACATGATACAGGAGCTTTCCCATAATAAAAATGACAAGGCAAGCAGATAATGAGCATCTCAGCGATCTTTTTATTTGCTATTTGCATAGGTTTTTATTGAGGATGCTTCATAGAGTGCTCATTATGGTGATGCTGCAAGTTTCCACCATGATTGGGCATGGCTTAGGCTAGCGGCCCAGGCGTTTCTCTAACACACATACAAACTCCATGATCTTACAAGTTCCACTTTTATTTTACACCGCCGGGATCCGTAAGCAAAAGAACATGATATCAACGGGGTACAAAGTACAAGTGCAATGTTGAAAGCGTTCCCCATGATACATGGTTCTGCTAATTTTAACTTATAAAGCGCAAGCATATACGCAACAAAGAAGGACCCAATGGTTCAAGTTTATTAGATGCAAAAAAGTAAAGTGTGCCATCAAGTTCGTGAGAGCTTTAATCACTAGTTTTCTCATAACAAGTTTAATTTGGAAGGTAAACAAAAGCATGAATATACTTGGAATAGCATAAGCTAGTAGGTAGGTATGGTGGACTCTTTGGAATAACTTGGTTTATGGAGTTGGATGCATGAGCGGAACTCATACTTGATTGTGGAGGCTAGCAAAAGACTGGGAGCAACAAACTAAGAGAGAAATAATGGCCATAATCATGCAGAGCAACAAAACATCATTGATCAAAGCATAAAGTGATACTACAAGTTGAAAACTAAAGGATCATAAAGTCTATGGTGACTTGAGATAGTCATAACATGGTGTGAGCATGCGCCAAGTCAACCCAAATAAAGCATCAAAGGAGAATACCACTATACTATGCTTTAATATGTTAAAACAACGCATGATTCATCCAAGGCACATTAAGCAATCTCAATTGTTTATAACAAGTCATGCTACAACAAAGAATACTAAGCATAAAGCCAAAACAATATCGAGCATGGCATGACAAAGCATAGGCCACAGTCAAAAACAAGCTCTCTTTACCACTTAAGCATGAGCTTTCCTACTCTTTTCCAATCCAAACCAAACTATTTGCAAAACAATGTATGAAAGACGGGGTCCAACCAATTTATTCATAAAACTAAGCAAACCAAGCAAACGAAAACCAAAACAAAAACAAAAAATAAGACGCTCGAAGAACAACACAACTGTGCATGAAACAATAAAAATGAAGCGTTTGGAAGAAACCTGGGATTTTTATTAATGAAGAAGGGGATGCCTTGGGCATCCCCAAGCTTTGATGCTTGTACTTCTTGGATATTTCTTGGGGTGACATGTGTGGCATCCCCAAGCTTGAGCTTTAGTCCATCCTTCATCTCATTACTCATTCCTCCCATACACCTGAAATTTTTCCTTCATACAGAACTTCACACAATCTTTATTAGCAACATTAGTGCACTCAAGATAATAAGTCTTTAGGGTCAGTTCAAACACCAATAAAACTTCCATTAAAGCACTAGTTACTGTAGCACTTCCCTCAAAAAGCTCAATTCCCCAAAAGAACTCAAAAAGGAACCAACAAGAAGCAAATGCAAATAATGGCAGAAATCTGTCAAAACAGACCAGCAGGTAAAGACGGATTTTTTCGAAGACCTTCTGTTGCTCAAATCAAAAAGTGTTGAACT
Source organism: Avena eriantha (assembly GCA_910589775.1). NCBI lineage: Eukaryota > Viridiplantae > Streptophyta > Magnoliopsida > Poales > Poaceae > Avena > Avena eriantha. The sequence continues at coordinate 127,598,206 of OU342745.1, forward strand.
ATCGAAAGTTAGATAACAACCTGGGGCAGAAGCACAAAAATTCACGCCTCAAAAGGACGTACAGAGATTTTACACGAATTTTCACGGTGAAGCACAGAAATCTGTTTCGGGACAGCAACTTTCCCAATCATTACTTCTCTCTCATTAGAGGTTACTCTTGGCACAAAAAGCAACTAAAAAGGATAAGGAGCGGTTATTACTAAGTTAATAACTTCCAAGACTCATCTAAAACTTTTGGGTTATCTCCCAATAAGTACTTTTCTTTAACGCCTTTAAGTTAGGCATGATAGTTTGAGAAGATGCTCACATAAGAAATATGAATTGAAGTAAAAGAGAGCATCAAGAAGCAAATTCAAAGCGCATTTAAGTCTAACCCACTTCCTATGCATAGGAATCTTGTAAAGAAACAAGTCATGAAAGCACAAAGCAACAAGCATAGGAAAGCAAAACAAGTGCAACTTCAAAATTTTCAACATAAAGAGGGGAAACTTAATTTTGTTGAGATACATAAAACCATGTTTCCCTCTCTCATAATAACTTTCAGTAGCATCATGAATAAAATTAACAATATAATTATCACATAAAACATTATTATCATGATCCACATGCATATAATCATTATTACTCTCCACATAAGCATAGTCATCCTTATCAATCGTAGTGGGAGAAAATTCAACAAAATAGCTATCATTATTATTCTCATCACCATAATCATCAAATATAGGAGGCATATTATAATCATAATTAATTTTCTCCTCAATAGTAGGTGGACTGAAAATATCATATCCATCATTGTAATCATCATATATTGGAGGTTTGGTATCATCATAAGCAATAGAATAGCTATCTTCCAAAGCTAGGGAACTAAAAAGATCATTTTCATAAAAACTTGCTTTCCCAAGCTTAGACTTTTCCATAGCATTAGAAATAATGGTGTCCTAAGAATTCATACTAACAACATTGCTATTAGCATGCAAATAAAGTTCCATAGGTTTTATAATTTTCTCTTCATGTCCTAACTCAAGATAAATACTATAAAGCTCTCTAATTTTGTTGTTGTTTTCCATTCAGCCTAACTAGTGAAAACAAGAAACAAAAAGACAAAATTGCAGAATCTAAAGGAAATAACTTAGATCACTCACACCGGAGGATGTGAGTACCTTTTACCTTACCTCCCCGGCAACAGCGCCAGAAAATAGGCATTTGTTGTGGGAGGTTCTTCTTCTTTAATCCTCTGGTGTGAATACCTTTTACCTTACCTCCCCCGCAACGGCGCTAGAAAATAGCTTGATGTCTACGCACTTCTATTCTTGTAGACAGTTGTTGGGCCTCCAAGTGCTGAGGTTTGTAGAACAGCAGCAAGTTTTCCCTTAAGTGGATTAACCAAGGTTTATCGAACTCAGGGAGGAAGTGGTCAAAGGTATTCCCTCTCAAGCAACCCTACAATCAAGATACAAGAAGTCTCTTGTGTCCCCAACACACCCAATACACTTGTCAGGTGTATAGGTGCACTAGTTCGGCGAAGAGATAGTGTAATACAAGTGGTATAGATAATTATAAGTGGTAACGGTGATAGAGAATAGCTTGGTGGCGTGGAAAAGACTAAAGGCAAACTAAAATAAAGATGAAAGCAAGAAAACATGTAACAGATCTAATTGCAAACAGTGTATCAATGCTTAGAAACAAGGCCTAGGGATCATACTTTCACTAGTGAACACTCTCTCATATAAATATCTTCTCTTGATGATACTACTCTTAACTACTCTCCGGTTGGACACTCTAATCGATGGTAGGGCTATAACAACACACCTCAAAGTAAGCCTTTCCCATCTAGATAAACCCACACTATCACCTTGAGGTCTAGATGGTTCCAACAAACACCACAATTTCATAAAGATATCCAACTCCAAATATAACTCATAACAAGTATTTGTAATCTCTAGCCTAAGTGCCACCATGGTGTGCACGCTATCACTTCCACACACAAGGGGAGAGGAGAGATCTAATAAAGCACTTGAGTAGCAAGGTAGATTTATAGATTACAAAGCTCATGATCACAATATGATCATGCATATAGAGAGAGATGAACACATAGCTACCGGTAGAACCCTTAGCCTCGAGAGAGAACTACTCCCTCCTCATCATGGGAATCAGCAATGGATGGAGATGGTGGTGGAGATCGATGGAGATGGCTCCGGGGGCACTTCCTCATCCCGGCAGGGTGCCAGAACAGAGACTTTCTGTCCCTCGAATCTCCCCTTCGGTGGCGGCGGCGCTGCGGAACTTTTCGTGGAGTTCTGATTGACCATCTAGGGTTTATGCCTCGTGAGGCTTCTTATAGGCCAGAGGGCAAGGTCGGTGGGCGGCCAGGGGGGCCACACCATGCCCTGGCGCGGCTTGGGTGGACCCGCGCCTAGGGGTGGTTTGGCCACCCTGTGGCCCCTTTCCGGCTCTCCTTCTGGCTCCGTGAATCTTCCGGGAAAAGATTAAATTTGGCTTTTGTCCGGTTCAATTCCGAGAATATTCATTTTCTGACTTCCTGGAACAAAAAACAGCAGAAAACAGGCAACTGGCACTGTGGCTCTTTGTTAATAGGTTAGTCCAAGAAAGTGTATGAAAAGTACTCCAAAGTTGGAACAAAACATAAGAAAGTAGATAAAACCAAGCATGGAACATCAAAAATGATAGATACATTTGCAATAATCTTTTGACACTAACATTTGTAGGGTGTTTCCTTCAGCCCCCAAAAAAGCACCATACTGATCTTATAGTCACGTCTACTGGTCGATGCCTTTGCCAGGTGATAAGCAGTCAAAAGTTGTAGCTCAGCTAAATGTGAAAACATGGAAATGTTAGGAGGCTGTCTGAGCTATGGTTTACCTCAAAGGGTTTGTCTGGGATTACGAGATGCTAACGCTGCCATCTTCCCTCCAAGGATGGGCCCAAAAGTTGCATGGGATCAGTGACCCCGATCTCAGGGAAGACTTCCATGATACGCAGGTGAAGCTGTCACATATCATCATGGAACAGGTCAACACAAGTGGTGCGCTCTTACACCAGCCCAGATCATTCACCAAGAGGGAGGTCGAATCCCGCCTCAAGGCGTAGGGTGACTTCAGGACGTGGACGACGAAATACATGTACAAGCCATTCCCGGCACCCTGCAAGGAGAAGGCTACTTGACCAAGAGAGCGTGTGTATCGGTGGACATGTAGTGTGTGTGTCGAAAAACTTAACTTGCCTAGCTTGAAATCGTCGTTGTTATTGTGTCGGACATGTTGTCATGTTTCTTTCATTGTCATCGACGCATTGTTTTAAGTTTATGAATTCCTTTCTCTAATATTTGTCAACATATATATTTGTATGATGTACTAATATGCCTTGTCAATAGAGATGCCGACGTACGTTGTGTACAAGGGTCGGGTTCCAGGTGTCTACGAGGAGTGGGTGGACTGCCACCAACAAGTGGACAAGTTCAACGGCAACAGCTACAAGGGATACGCGACTAGAGAGGAGGCGGTGGCCAAGTAGAGGAGACACATGTGGAAGAAGAACTGAACGAAGATCTTGGTGCCGCTCCTCCTCACCAGCATCGCGGTTACGGTGTACTACATTCTGTCCTAAGGTAGGCGGTGACAACATCGCGTGGTTGTAAGTTATGTGAGTGAGATGAACACTTGTGAAATATACTTGTACACTTATTCGGTTCTAAGTGATGTGATTGATGAACACCTGTGAACATTCGTGCTTGTTGATGTATTATATGTGAACTGGAACATTTGTACTGCTGTGTGCAGCTTTTCTGTGAATTTCTGTTAATTTTTGTGTATTTCCTGTAATATACCTGTTATATACCTGTATTTGTACCAGATTCTGAAAATTTCAAAATTCTAAAAAAAGGATTCTGTGGACCATATGGCTATATGCGCCACAAAACTATATGCGCCACAGAATTTGGAGAATTCTGTGGCGCATATGCATATGCGCCACCGAAATATAATTTTTGTGGTGACCATTTAGTGGCGACTACTAGATGCGCCACAGAAAGCGGTTTTGGTGCGCCACTGATAACGTTTTTCCTAGTAGTGATGTAAACAATATGATTGTTCTATGAACAAAGGATTATTGTTTTCTCCCTAGTAGCAACAACACATCTAGTACCTTAGAAATTTTTGTCACTTCCCCAGATTACCAGAGGCATGAACCCACTATCGAGCATAAAGACTACCTCTTGGAGTTGCTAGCATCTACTTGGCCAAGATAGCTACTAACAACGGAAAGCATGCAAGATCACAAATAACAAAGACATGATAGAATCAATAATCAATCTGAAATAGCATCTCAATATCCATCGGATCCCCACAAACACAACATGCAGAATTACAAATAGATGATCTTGATCATGAACAGAGCTCACAAGATCTAGACATGAAAGCACAAAGGAGGAGAACCAGCCATCCAGCTACTACATGGATCCGTAGTCCAAGGATGAACTACTCACGCATCACACCGAAGGCTTGCATGTTGATGAAGAAGGCCTCCAGGGTGAAATCCCCTCTCCAGCAGGGTGCCGGGAAGAGCTTCAGATCCGTCCTGATCTAGGGATTGAGATGACGGCGGCTACAGACTCTTTCGTGGATTTTTGATCGGGTACTTAGGGTTTTCGTCCCGAGGGCATCTTATAGGCAGAAGGAGAGGTCGAGGGGGTGCTGGGGTCGGCCAGACCACCCCCTGGTGCGGGTTAGGCCTGGCCGCGCGGCCAGGTGGTGCGGCCGAGCCCCAGCCCTTCTCCGTCTCGTATTCTGGCATCTGATGACTTCCGAAAAAATAGGCACTTTGGCTTTTGTCCCGTCCAATTCTGAGAATATTCATTTTTTGACTTTCCTGGAACCAAAAACAGCAGAAAACAGGCAGCTGGCACTGTGGCTCATGTTAATAGGTTAGTCCAAGAAATAAAATGAAAAGTACTCCAAAGTGTGGACAAAACACAAGAAAGTGGATAAAACCAAGCATGGAATATCAAAAATTATAGATACATTTGCAATGTATCACCAAGACATTCAATTCGAGTCATACTCGGTCACGTGCACATATATTTCTTCATCATTAAACCTTTTACAATTATAGGTACAGGTACAAAGTTACACGCACATTATAGCTAAAAAATTTAAACGTACAATATTACACTGATTCCATGATCTACCTGAACACATGCTAAATGACACATAGCATGTCGCCCGATGCGCATGATGAATACGACCATCGTCCTTTGCTGTCACCGCGGAGAGACACCCAGGGTCCTCCAAGTCCGGCTGAAAACTGCTGGAAGGAGCGACTAGCATCACTCGAGCACGACAGCGAAACGTGCAAGGCAATCAGTTGGCTGCATTCATGCATACGGCCAAAAAGGGCACAGTCACAGCCAAGCCTATGAAACATAAGAGGAAAGAGATCAGCAAAATAAACAAAGACGAACGATAAAAAATACTAAAACGGAAAACAACATAGAATAATCGAACGGTAACGAAACCTTGCCGTTTACGTTTCCAACCTCTTGCCGACGGAATTTGGACGATCGTTCCAACCTTTCACAAGACAACCTACAAAATGAACATAGAAAAGTAGCACATGCGAGTGTTAGATAAAAACAGAGAAGGAAGAAATCTAATAAGCAAAGAAGGCTTACCATTGAAGCCGAGGAACTCAAATCGTCCTTTTTCTCCACCGCATGTTCCTCTAGGTGGCATCTGCAAAAGCTAAAAAAATCAGAAAAGATAAAAATATATAAAATCAAACATAGATGAATGAGTATAGATTAAACTCACCGTACAATCTTAGACCTCGTAGCTCTATCAGAAGAAGGCGTTGTTTCGAGACGACCTATGCGGTACTGTGATCTTTGGTGGTGCAAGGTGAACACCGAAAGCTGTAAAGCAAGCATGCAAAAATTTAGGTAAAAATTAAAGTGTAAAAAAGAATGGTAACAAAAGGAGAAGTGATGAAGCAACCCACACTCATAGGACACCAACATCCACTATAAGAATCTAGACGATCCATGATGATCTGATTTCATCGTGGATGAGGGGAAAAACGTCATAGATGTCCATCTGCGATGAAATCTGTGATGAAAAAAAGGTCATGAACTTCATGTCATAACTCGATCCATGACATTTTTGTGTCTGAAAACGTCACGCCCATTCGTGACGCTCCTGTAATTTAGTCGCAGCCAATTGGACCGGCCCAGCTCAGGCCCGATCGTTCATGACGTTTTTTTCGTCACGATCTATACCACGTGGCAGATGGCACCGTGGGCGGCCGTCAGCGAAGTTTGCTAATGTCATGGTTGTCGTCTGTGACATCACCGATGTCCTGATGTTTTTTCTGTCACAACTTGATTCCATTTTCTCCGCATCCATGATGTCATCCAACCCGTTCATGATTGTATCCATCACGTTTATGACATTGTACGGGCTGTGACGAATTTTTTTTTGCACCACATTTCGACGCCCTACTGATGCGTGGACGGTTGGCGGGGCCAAGCTTGCACCAATCGGACGATGCCACGTGGACCAACTATAGAACGACGTGTGGAAAATTAAAATGGGACACGTATCCCTTTCTGATGATGAATTCTATGTGATGACATCATCGTTGGTCGTGACATTTCTGTTTCATCTAGATAGTTGGACAATGAAAGGTGGCCACATTGGTGTTTACCTGTGACAGAAATGTTTCGTCAAGGACAATGGAGACGATTTTGTTTTCATCGCGGATGCATGCTGGTGTCACCGTGAGATCAGGAGACCATTTGTGCATGTAATACTAGCGTGTAAATTTCTACTAGCCCTATTTGTGACCCATTTGACACTAGATGCATAAAATAATAGAATTTTATAATGAATTTCAGGATAAATTTCCACATAAATTTCCACAGCAGTTTCTTAGCCAAAAGCATCACAAGGTTCCACAGCCAAAAACTTTCCACAACAGTTTATGAGCCAAAAGCCTCACAAGTTTCCCTGCCCAAAATACTCACAAGTTTCCACACCAGTTAACTTTCCTAGTCCAAGAACTCACAAGTGTTAACCACAAGTTCACTTACCTTGCGATAGCTGAAGCTGCTGCTTCTGCCGAGTCATCTGAGACAACACTTGCTGAAGTAAGTCGTTTGATGGTTTTGTTTATCTCGCATCTCTTATTGCTTCTTCTACATTTCTCTTATGTATTTAGCATACTACAGCCTCTCTGCCTCGGGAGCTTCTTTCGCTCTTTGTAATTCCTCTATGGTACATTGTAGTTTATCACTCCCTGCTCTCTCAGCCAAAAGTTCCGCTTCAAGGCCATACCTGCTTCATCTTGAAGTGTTTGGATGGAGGCCATTGTTCTTTAGGAACATTGGCTTTCTGATGTCCAACGAGAGTGCAAAGTGTACAACCTCGGTGGTACAAAGTGGTTCTTCCTTAGTGCCATCTGGAGCCATCTTCTTTTCAATGATTGCCTACAGTATTAGGAATATAAGTGAACATTAGAAAAATGGCAAGCAAATTACAATCACATCGTATACAATTGAGAGATGAAGATAGCATTGAATTTTATGAAGATGAAAATTATTCTAGAGGACTTACAATTGCTTCCTATACATTCTTAGTGTAGCCTTTTGGGGGGCTGCAATGCATCTTTTTGAAGAGTTTGAAGGCATCGTCCTCCCCGTTGCACACAACCTCATAGCTACAGGAACCTATGGCAGCAGGGCACAAAAATTTGCTCATGTTCTTCTTGTTTATTTTACAAGTACTCTACACAAGCAGAAACCATACAATATAAGAGGCAGTTCCAGTCAAACAACTCAAACACATGCAGTAATAGTATAAGAGTAAATGAAAAGTAAGCGGCTTCATGGGGTCAGACCAAGTATCGAAAATAATTCAAACACCACTGCTCATCGATCACGTGTTTCACTTTATGAGGATATTTCCTTGTAACTTGGTTCAGAGGGTAGGGATCAAAATACTTCTTCTTTAGAATATGCCACTGATTCCTTGCATGCCTCATAAACTGATTTTCGCAAGCCTTCCACACGTCAGACTTAGTTGTGTCCATGGCAAACTTTTGCTAAAATAAAACATGGAGCATCAACATTTGAATGAACACAGAAATGGAAAGGTAAAGGACATCTAAGTCACCGAACATACAGAAACTTTGCCTATGAAGTATGCTTGGACATTAGCCTCCCCTTGTGCTCTTTCTAGTGGGGAAAGATAAGCATTCTAGACCTGACTGTTACTGCACACTCACTGGAAAACCTGGCGGCAACGCCCGGCTCGTCTGGTCTAGTTCTTCCTGGAAGAATATTATGTGAAAGCCTCCCTTGGGAAAACTTGTCAAGCTTCTTCCCCATGTTTTCCCCCTCACCACCAGTACTTGACCATTATGCACAACTATATCTTCAGAATTCCGTGTTTCGATGTCTTCAGAACAAGGTGCATCAAAGTCTTGAGATAGCTGGTGGCCATCATCATCTATAAGAATACAATGTGTTGATTTAGTGTTCCACAGTAATATGATGGGATTAAATGGATTACTGTAAAGCAAGCAATTGGTTGAACACATTACCACGTTGAGACCAGTCACTCTAGTTTTCGCATGGTACTTCATGACTAGGATCAGATCCCCCATATTCAGTAGCTGACTCATCATATTGGGTAGCTGACCCCTAACCCTCAAATTGGGTACCAGAGTCCTTGTCATCGATAGCTGAACACAAATGTTGGGTAGCTGACGCATCACCTTGGGTACCTAAGCCATCGGTTTGGGACGGTGCATGGTCGCTTTGGGGAGGTGCCCACAGATAGCCAGGAGGTGGCTTTTGTCTTTAGAGAGGTGGCAACTCACCTTTGGGAGATGGCCGTGGGCAGAAGGATGCATACTTCTTCACTTGGGAAGGTGGCTTATTTATTTGTAGAGGTGGAAAGTTGTCTTTGGGAGGTGCCAGAGGACGAAAGGATGTGGGTTGGGGTTCTAGACCTTGGGTACGTGGTTCCTGGCTTTGGGAAGGTGGATGTTGGCTTTGGGGGGTGGATGCTGGCTTTGGGGGGTGCATGCGGACTTTGGGGAGGTGGCTGCTGGTTTTGCGAAGGTGGCGACCGACATACAGGCGGGTCAGAGGGAGTGGGCAGCGCGCCTTGGGCAAAATGCTGCTCATGTTGGGTAGCTGCCAGCTTGCCTTGGGCAGCTGGTTGCTTGCCTTGGGCTCCTGCCTTCTTGGCTTGGGTAGGTGGTAGATTCACGGTTGCTGGCTTCTCGCCTTGGTGGGCATCAGGAACTACAACTTTAGCCACTTGGTCAGCATCAGGAACTGCAGCTTTGGCCACTTAGTGGGCATCAGGAACTGAAGGTTTAGCTACTTGCCCGACATTGGGAACTGCAGATTTGGATACTTGGTTGGCATCAGGAATGGCATCATTGGTCACAGGTGGGGAAAAATTAAGTGCAGCTCTAGCCACCTCCAGGGCATTAAGAAGTGCAACTTTGGTAGTTTGCCCGGCATCAGAAGGTGTGGCTTTGGTCATTTTCCGAGCATCAGGATGTTCGGCTTTGACAACATTCTGTGTTGCACTCCGAGTTTCTTGTGAATGGGTCGCAGGACTTGCCGCTTTTGTTGTTCGCCGTGTGGAACCTGGAGGTGGAAGTCCTGCTTTTAGCGGATTCCGCTTGGACCTCGTGTTTATCTCATTTTCTGTGTCGAGAGATACACTACTAGGGAAAATCCTATAGGAGACAGGTTTATAGGAGGTGCATCCAAAACAAATGCACCTCCACTAAATATACACCTCGCATGGATATACACCTCGCATGGATTTCTGATTGACCATCTAGGGTTTATGCCTCGTGAGGCTTCTTATAGGCCAGAGGGCAAGGTCGGTGGGCGGCCAGGGGGGCCACACCATGCCCTGGCGCGGCCTGGGTGGACCCGCGCCTAGGGGTGGTTTGGCCACCCTGTGGCCCCTTTCCGGCTCTCCTTCTGGCTCCGTGAATCTTCCGGGAAAAGATTAAATTTGGCTTTTGCCCGGTTCAATTCCGAGAATATTCATTTTCTGACTTCCTGGAACCAAAAACAGCAGAAAACAGGCAACTGGCACGGTGGCTCTTTGTTAATAGGTTAGTCCAAGAAAGTGTATGAAAAGTACTCCAAAGTTGGAACAAAACATAAGAAAGTAGATAAAACCAAGCATGGAACATCAAAAATTATAGATACATTTGCAATGTATCAACATTCCCAAGCTTAACTCCTGCTCGTCCTCGAGTAGGTAAGTGATAAAAAGAAAGAATAATTTTTTAGGTGACATGCACCATCAAAGACTTGATCAAAGTATTTGTAAAACATTCAAAGTTGGGATCATAGTACTTCAATCATAACATGAAAGACAAAGTTCTAGAAATAAGACAAAGAAACTATGATGCAACATGAAAAGGTACAAACAAAATATTCATGAATAACAATGCTTTACAAGACGTTTGTTTGTTTCACATAAAGAAAACACAGCATAATAGTATTCAGCTTGTCGCTCATAGAGTAGCAAATATAAATGCGTAGGACACCTTCAAAGTTCATAAGAGTGACTAGATACAAATAGTTTAAAACAAGAAATATCAAGTTATGCATCAATCAACTAGTCTTGGGACAATGTACATAGAACTAAGAATGGCCACTATGCTCTCAAAGTAGGTGCATAAAGATAGAAAGTGGCGACTCAATGTAATGGTGGAAGAAAGGCCTTTGTAAAAGGAAGTAGGGATTCAAGTTTCATAAAGAGCTTCCAAAAATTATGGTACTTATAGCTTTCAGCTCTCATTGCCCCTATCATAAGCATCTTGAAGTGATTAAGGTTAAAGTGACAAAACTAAAAGGATATGCTTGACAAGTTATAAACCGAAATATCATGCCCCTTACTTACGAAGACTAGTCCTCATGCTACTCAACTTCAGTCACGAGTAAGCTCTTGTCATTGTAAGTACATGTGTATCATAAAGAACCGCCAACGGGGTACCCCTTTCACATGATACAGGAGCTTTCCCATAATAAAAATGACAAGGCAAGCAGATAATGAGCATCTCAGCGATCTTTTTATTTGCTATTTGCATAGGTTTTTATTGAGGATGCTTCATAGAGTGCTCATTATGGTGATGCTGCAAGTTTCCACCATGATTGGGCATGGCTTAGGCTAGCGGCCCAGGCGTTTCTCTAACACACATACAAACTCCATGATCTTACAAGTTCCACTTTTATTTTACACCGCCGGGATCCGTAAGCAAAAGAACATGATATCAACGGGGTACAAAGTACAAGTGCAATGTTGAAAGCGTTCCCCATGATACATGGTTCTGCTAATTTTAACTTATAAAGCGCAAGCATATACGCAACAAAGAAGGACCCAATGGTTCAAGTTTATTAGATGCAAAAAAGTAAAGTGTGCCATCAAGTTCGTGAGAGCTTTAATCACTAGTTTTCTCATAACAAGTTTAATTTGGAAGGTAAACAAAAGCATGAATATACTTGGAATAGCATAAGCTAGTAGGTAGGTATGGTGGACTCTTTGGAATAACTTGGTTTATGGAATTGGATGCATGAGTGGAACTCATACTTGATTGTGGAGGCTAGCAAAAGACTGGGAGCAACAAACTAAGAGAGAAATAATGGCCATAATCATGCAGAGCAACAAAACATCATTGATCAAAGCATAAAGTGATACTACAAGTTGAAAACTAAAGGATCATAAAGTCTATGGTGACTTGAGATAGTCATAACATGGTGTGAGCATGCGCCAAGTCAACCCAAATAAAGCATCAAAGGAGAATACCACTATACTATGCTTTAATATGTTAAAACAACGCATGATTCATCCAAGCCACATTAAGCAATCTCAATTGTTTATAACAAGTCATGCTACAGCAAAGAATACTAAGCATAAAGCCAAAACAATATCGAGCATGGCATGACAAAGCATAGGCCACAGTCAAAAACAAGCTCTCTTTACCACTTAAGCATGAGCTTTCCTACTCTTTTCCAATCCAAACCAAACTATTTGCAAAACAATGTATGAAAGACGGGGTCCAACCAATTTATTCATAAAACTAAGCAAACCAAGCAAACGAAAACCAAAACAAAAACAAAAAATAAGACGCTCGAAGAACAACACAACTGTGCATGAAACAATAAAAATGAAGCGTTTGGAAGAAACCTGGGATTTTTATTAATGAAGAAGGGGATGCCTTGGGCATCCCCAAGCTTTGATGCTTGTACTTCTTGGATATTTCTTGGGGTGACATGTGTGGCATCCCCAAGCTTGAGCTTTAGTCCATCCTTCATCTCATTACTCATTCCTCCCATACACCTGAAATTTTTCCTTCATACAGAACTTCACACAATCTTTATTAGCAACATTAGTGCACTCAAGATAATAAGTCTTTAGGGTCAGTTCAAACACCAATAAAACTTCCATTAAAGCACTAGTTACTGTAGCACTTCCCTCAAAAAGCTCAATTCCCCAAAAGAACTCAAAAAGGAACCAACAAGAAGCAAATGCAAATAATGGCAGAAATCTGTCAAAACAGACCAGCAGGTAAAGACGGATTTTTTCGAAGACCTTCTGTTGCTCAAATCAAAAAGTGTTGAACTATCGAAAGTTAGATAACAACCTGGGGCAGAAGCACAAAAATTCACGCCTCAAAAGGACGTACAGAGATTTTACACGAATTTTCACGGTGAAGCACAGAAATCTGTTTCGGGACAGCAACTTTCCCAATCATTACTTCTCTCTCATTAGAGGTTACTCTTGGCACAAAAAGCAACTAAAAAGGATAAGGAGCGGTTATTACTAAGTTAATAACTTCCAAGACTCATCTAAAACTTTTGGGTTATCTCCCAATAAGTACTTTTCTTTAACGCCTTTAAGTTAGGCATGATAGTTTGAGAAGATGCTCACATAAGAAATATGAATTGAAGTAAAAGAGAGCATCAAGAAGCAAATTCAAAGAGCATTTAAGTCTAACCCACTTCCTATGCATAGGAATCTTGTAAAGAAACAAGTCATGAAAGCACAAAGCAACAAGCATAGGAAAGCAAAACAAGTGCAACTTCAAAATTTTCAACATAAAGAGGGGAAACTTAATTTTGTTGAGATACATAAAACCATGTTTCCCTCTCTCATAATAACTTTCAGTAGCATCATGAATAAAATTAACAATATAATTATCACATAAAACATTATTATCATGATCCACATGCATATAATCATTATTACTCTTCACATAAGCATAGTCATCCTTATCAATCGTAGTGGGAGAAAATTCAACAAAATAGCTATCATTATTATTCTCATCACCATAATCATCAAATATAGGAGGCATATTATAATCATAATTAATTTTCTCCTCAATAGTAGGTGGACTGAAAATATCATATCCATCATTGTAATCATCATATATTGGAGGTTTGGTATCATCATAAGCAATAGAATAGCTATCTTCCAAAGCTAGGGAACTAAAAAGATCATTTTCATAAAAACTTGCTTTCCCAAGCTTAGACTTTTCCATAGCATTAGAAATAATGGTGTCCTAAGAATTCATACTAACAACATTGCTATTAGCATGCAAATAAAGTTCCATAGGTTTTATAATTTTCTCTTCATGTCCTAACTCAAGATAAATACTATAAAGCTCTCTAATTTTGTTGTTGTTTTCCATTCAGCCTAACTAGTGAAAACAAGAAACAAAAAGACAAAATTGCAGAATCTAAAGGAAATAACTTAGAGCACTCACACCGGAGGATGTGAGTACCTTTTACCTTACCTCCCCGGCAACAGCGCCAGAAAATAGGCATTTGTTGTGGGAGGTTCTTCTTCTTTAATCCTCTGGTGTGAATACCTTTTACCTTACCTCCCCCGCAACGGCGCCAGAAAATAGCTTGATGTCTACGCACTTCTATTCTTGTAGACAGTTGTTGGGCCTCCAAGTGCTAAGGTTTGTAGAACAGCAGCAAGTTTTCCCTTAAGTGGATTAACCAAGGTTTATCGAACTCAGGGAGGAAGTGGTCAAAGGTATTCCCTCTCAAGCAACCCTACAATCAAGATACAAGAAGTCTCTTGTGTCCCCAACACACCCAATACACTTGTCAGGTGTATAGGTGCACTAGTTCGGCGAAGAGATAGTGTAATACAAGTGGTATAGATAATTATAAGTGGTAACGGTGATAGAGAATAGCTTGGTGGCGTGGAAAAGACTAAAGGCAAACTAAAATAAAGATGGAAGCAAGAAAACATGTAACAGATCTAATTGCAAACAGTGTATCAATGCTTAGAAACAAGGCCTAGGGATCATACTTTCACTAGTGAACACTCTCTCATATAAATATCTTCTCTTGATGATACTACTCTTAACTACTCTCCGGTTGGACACTCTAATCGATGGTAGGGCTATAACAACACACCTCAAAGTAAGCCTTTCCCATCTAGATAAACCCACACTATCACCTTGAGGTCTAGATGGTTCCAACAAACACCACAATTTCATAAAGATATCCAACTCCAAATATAACTCATAACAAGTATTTGTAATCTCTAGCCTAAGTGCCACCATGGTGTGCACGCTATCACTTCCACACACAAGGGGAGAGGAGAGATCTAATAAAGCACTTGAGTAGCAAGGTAGATTTATAGATTACAAAGCTCATGATCACAATATGATCATGCATATAGAGAGAGATGAACACATAGCTACCGGTAGAACCCTTAGCCTCGAGAGAGAACTACTCCCTCCTCATCATGGGAATCAGCAATGGATGGAGATGGTGGTGGAGATCGATGGAGATGGCTCCGGGGGCACTTCCTCATCCCGGCAGGGTGCCAGAACAGAGACTTTCTGTCCCTCGAATCTCCCCTTCGGTGGCGGCGGTGCTGCGGAACTTTTCGTGGATTTCTGATTGACCATCTAGGGTTTATGCCTCGTGAGGCTTCTTATAGGCCAGAGGGCAAGGTCGGTGGGCGGCCAGGGGGGCCACACCATGCCCTGGCGCGGCCTGGGTGGACCCGTGCCTAGGGGTGGTTTGGCCACCCTGTGGCCCCTTTCCGGCTCTCCTTCTGGCTCCGTGAATCTTCCGGGAAAAGATTAAATTTGGCTTTTGTCCGGTTCAATTCCGAGAATATTCATTTTCTGACTTCCTGGAACCAAAAACAGCAGAAAACAGGCAACTGGCACGGTGGCTCTTTGTTAATAGGTTAGTCCAAGAAAGTGTATGAAAAGTACTCCAAAGTTGGAACAAAACATAAGAAAGTAGATAAAACCAAGCATGGAACATCAAAAATGATAGATACATTTGCAATAATCTTTTGACACTAACATTTGTAGGGTGTTTCCTTCAGCCCCCAAAAAAGCACCATACTGATCTTATAGTCACGTCTACTGGTCGATGCCTTTGCCAGGTGATAAGCAGTCAAAAGTTGTAGCTCAGCTAAATGTGAAAACATGGAAATGTTAGGAGGCTGTCTGAGCTATGGTTTACCTCAAAGGGTTTGTCTGGGATTACGAGATGCTAACGCTGCCATCTTCCCTCCAAGGATGGGCCCAAAAGTTGCATGGGATCAGTGACCCCGATCTCAGGGAAGACTTCCATGATACGCAGGTGAAGCTGTCACATATCATCATGGAACAGGTCAACACAAGTGGTGCGCTCTTACACCAGCCCAGATCATTCACCAAGAGGGAGGTCGAATCCCGCCTCAAGGCGTAGGGTGACTTCAGGACGTGGACGACGAAATACATGTACAAGCCATTCCCGGCGCCCTGCAAGGAGAAGGCTACTTGACCAAGAGAGCGTGTGTATCGGTGGACATGTAGTGTGTGTGTCGAAAAACTTAACTTGCCTAGCTTGAAATCGTCGTTGTTATTGTGTCGGACATGTTGTCATGTTTCTTTCATTGTCATCGATGCATTGTTTTAAGTTTATGAATGCCTTTCTCTAATATTTGTCAACATATATATTTGTATGATGTACTAATATGCCTTGTCAATAGAGATGCCGACGTACGTTGTGTACAAGGGTCGGGTTCCAGGTGTCTACGAGGAGTGGGTGGACTGCCACCAACAAGTGGACAAGTTCAACGGCAACAGCTACAAGGGATACGCGACTAGAGAGGAGGCGGTGGCCAAGTAGAGGAGACACGTGTGGAAGAAGAACTGAACGAAGATCTTGGTGCTGCTCCTCCTCACCAGCATCGCGGTTACGGTGTACTACATTCTGTCCTAAGGTAGGCGGTGACAACATCGCGTGGTTGTAAGTTATGTGAGTGAGATGAACACTTGTGAAATATACTTGTACACTTATTCGGTTCTAAGTGATGTGATTGATGAACACCTGTGAACATTCGTGCTTGTTGATGTATTATATGTGAACTGGAACATTTGTACTGCTGTGTGCAGTTTTTCTGTGAATTTCTGTTAATTTTTGTGTATTTCCTGTAATATACCTGTTATATACCTGTATTTGTACCAGATTCTGAAAATTTCAAAATTCTAAAAAAAGGATTTTGTGGACCATATGGCTATATGCGCCACAAAACTATATGCGCCACAGAATTTGGAGAATTCTGTGGCGCATATGCATATGCGCCACCGAAATATAATTTTTGTGGTGACCATTTAGTGGCGACTACTAGATGCGCCACAAAAAGCGGTTTTGGTGCGCCACTGATAACGTTTTTCCTAGTAGTGATGTAAACAATATGATTGTTCTATGAACAAAGGATTATTGTTTTCTCCCTAGTAGCAACAACACATCTAGTACCTTAGAAATTTTTGTCACTTCCCCAGATTACCAGAGGCATGAACCCACTATCGAGCATAAAGACTACCTCTTGGAGTTGCTAGCATCTACTTGGCCAAGATAGCTACTAACAACGGAAAGCATGCAAGATCACAAATAACAAAGACATGATAGAATCAATAATCAATCTGAAATAGCATCTCAATATCCATCGGATCCCCGCAAACACAACATGCAGAATTACAAATAGATGATCTTGATCATGAACAGAGCTCACAAGATCTAGACATGAAAGCACAAAGGAGGAGAACCAGCCATCCAGCTACTACATGGATCCGTAGTCCAAGGATGAACTACTCACGCATCACACCGAAGGCTTGCATGTTGATGAAGAAGGCCTCCAGGGTGAAATCCCCTCTCCAGCAGGGTGCCGGGAAGAGCTTCAGATCCGTCCTGATCTAGGGATTGAGATGACGGCGGCTACAGACTCTTTCGTGGATTTTTGATCGGGTACTTAGGGTTTTCGTCCCGAGGGCATCTTATAGGCAGAAGGAGAGGTCGAGGGGGTGCTGGGGTCGGCCAGACCACCCCCTGGTGCGGGTTAGGCCTGGCCGCGCGGCCAGGTGGTGCGGCCGAGCCCCAGCCCTTCTCCGTCTCGTATTCTGGCATCTGATGACTTCCGAAAAAATAGGCACTTTGGCTTTTGTCCCGTCCAATTCTGAGAATATTCATTTTTTGACTTTCCTGGAACCAAAAACAGCAGAAAACAGGCAGCTGGCACTGTGGCTCATGTTAATAGGTTAGTCCAAGAAATAAAATGAAAAGTACTCCAAAGTGTGGACAAAACACAAGAAAGTGGATAAAACCAAGCATGGAATATCAAAAATTATAGATACATTTGCAATGTATCACCAAGACATTCAATTCGAGTCATACTCGGTCACGTGCACATATATTTCTTCATCATTAAACCTTTTACAATTATAGGTACAGGTACAAAGTTACACGCACATTATAGCTAAAAAATTTAAACGTACAATATTACACTGATTCCATGATCTACCTGAACACATGCTAAATGACACATAGCATGTCGCCCGATGCGCATGATGAATACGACCATCGTCCTTTGCTGTCACCGCGGAGAGACACCCAGGGTCCTCCAAGTCCGGCTGAAAACTGCTGGAAGGAGCGACTAGCATCACTCGAGCACGACAGCGAAACGTGCAAGGCAATCAGTTGGCTGCATTCATGCATATGGCCAAAAAGGGCACAGTCACAGCCAAGCCTATGAAACATAAGAGGAAAGAGATCAGCAAAATAAACAAAGACGAACGATAAAAAATACTAAAACGGAAAACAACATAGAATAATCGAACGGTAACGAAACCTTGCCGTTTACGTTTCCAACCTCTTGCCGACGGAATTTGGACGATCGTTCCAACCTTTCACAAGACAACCTACAAAATGAACATAGAAAAGTAGCACATGCGAGTGTTAGATAAAAACAGAGAAGGAAGAAATCTAATAAGCAAAGAAGGCTTACCATTGAAGCCGAGGAACTCAAATCTTCCTTTTTCTCCACCGCATGTTCCTCTAGGTGGCATCTGCAAAAGCTAAAAAAATCAGAAAAGATAAAAATATATAAAATCAAACATAGATGAATGAGTATAGATTAAACTCACCGTACAATCTTATACCTCGTAGCTCTATCAGAAGAAGGCGTTGTTTCGAGACGACCTATGCGGTACTGTGATCTTTGGTGGTGCAAGGTGAACACCGAAAGCTGTAAAGCAAGCATGCAAAAATTTAGGTAAAAATTAAAGTGTAAAAAAGAATGGTAACAAAAGGAGAAGTGATGAAGCAACCCACACTCATAGGACACCAACATCCACTATAAGAATCTAGACGATCCATGATGATCTGATTTCATCGTGGATGAGGGGAAAAACGTCATAGATGTCCATCTGCGATGAAATCTGTGATGAAAAAAAGGTCATGAACTTCATGTCATAACTCGATCCATGACATTTTTGTGTCTGAAAACGTCACGCCCATTCGTGACGCTCCTGTAATTTAGTCGCAGCCAATTGGACCGGCCCAGCTCAGGCCCGATCGTTCATGACGTTTTTTTCGTCACGATCTATACCACGTGGCAGATGGCACCGTGGGCGGCCGTCAGCGAAGTTTGCTAATGTCATGGTTGTCGTCTGTGACATCACCGATGTCCTGATGTTTTTTCTGTCACAACTTGATTCCATTTTCTCCGCATCCATGATGTCATCCAACCCGTTCATGATTGTATCCATCACGTTTATGACATTGTACGGGCTGTGACGAATTTTTTTTTGCACCACATTTCGACGCCCTACTGATGCGTGGACGGTTGGCGGGGCCAAGCTTGCACCAATCGGACGATGCCACGTGGACCAACTATAGAACGACGTGTGGAAAATTAAAATGGGACACGTATCCCTTTCTGATGATGAATTCTATGTGATGACATCATCGTTGGTCGTGACATTTCTGTTTCATCTAGATAGTTGGACAATGAAAGGCGGCCACATTGGTGTTTACCTGTGACAGAAATGTTTCGTCAAGGACAATGGAGACGATTTTGTTTTCATCGCGGATGCATGCTGGTGTCACCGTGAGATCAGGAGACCATTTGTGCATGTAATACTAGCGTGTAAATTTCTACTAGCCCTATTTGTGACCCATTTGACACTAGATGCATCAAATAATAGAATTTTATAATGAATTTCAGGATAAATTTCCACATAAATTTCCACAGCAGTTTCTTAGCCAAAAGCATCACAAGGTTCCACAGCCAAAAACTTTCCACAACAGTTTATGAGCCAAAAGCCTCACAAGTTTCCCTGCCCAAAATACTCACAAGTTTCCACACCAGTTAACTTTCCTAGTCCAAGAACTCACAAGTGTTAACCACAAGTTCACTTACCTTGCGATAGCTGAAGCTGCTGCTTCTGCCGAGTCATCTGAGACAACACTTGCTGAAGTAAGTCGTTTGATGGTTTTGTTTATCTCGCATCTCTTATTGCTTCTTCTACATTTCTCTTATGTATTTAGCATACTACAGCCTCTCTGCCTCGGGAGCTTCTTTCGCTCTTTGTAATTCCTCTATGGTACATTGTAGTTTATCACTCCCTGCTCTCTCAGCCAAAAGTTCCGCTTCAAGGCCATACCTGCTTCATCTTGAAGTATTTGGATGGAGGCCGTTGTTCTTTAGGAACATTGGCTTTCTGATGTCCAACGAGAGTGCAAAGTGTACAACCTCGGTGGTACAAAGTGGTTCTTCCTTAGTGCCATCTGGAGCCATCTTCTTTTCAATGATTGCCTACAGTATTAGGAATATAAGTGAACATTAGAAAAATGGCAAGCAAATTACAATCACATCGTATACAATTGAGAGATGAAGATAGCATTGAATTTTATGAAGATGAAAATTATTCTAGAGGACTTACAATTGCTTCCTATACATTCTTAGTGTAGCCTTTTTGGGGGCTGCAATGCATCTTTTTGAAGAGTTTGAAGGCATCGTCCTCCCCGTTGCACACAACCTCATAGCTACAGGAACCTATGGCAGTAGGGTACAAAAATTTGCTCATGTTCTTCTTGTTTATTTTACAAGTACTCTACACAAGCAGAAACCATACAATATAAGAGGCAGTTCCAGTCAAACAACTCAAACACATGCAGTAATAGTATAAGAGTAAATGAAAAGTAAGCGGCTTCATGGGGTCAGACCAAGTATCGAAAATAATTCAAACACCACTGCTCATCGATCACGTGTTTCACTTTATGAGGATATTTCCTTGTAACTTGGTTCAGAGGGTAGGGATCAAAATACTTCTTCTTTAGAATATGCCACTGATTCCTTGCATGCCTCATAAACTGATTTTCGCAAGCCTTCCACACGTCAGACTTAGTTGTGTCCATGGCAAACTTTTGCTAAAATAAAACATGGAGCATCAACATTTGAATGAACACAGAAATGGAAAGGTAAAGGACATCTAAGTCACCGAACATACAGAAACTTTGCCTATGAAGTATGCTTGGACATTAGCCTCCCCTTGTGCTCTTTCTAGTGGGGAAAGATAAGCATTCTAGACCTGACTGTTACTGCACACTCACTGGAAAACCTGGCGGCAACGCCCGGCTCGTCTGGTCTAGTTCTTCCTGGAAGAATATTATGTGAAAGCCTCCCTTGGGAAAACTTGTCAAGCTTCTTCCCCATGTTTTCCCCCTCACCACCAGTACTTGACCATTATGCACAACTATATCTTCAGAATTCCGTGTTTCGATGTCTTCAGAACAAGGTGCATCAAAGTCTTGAGATAGCTGGTGGCCATCATCATCTATAAGAATACAATGTGTTGATTTAGTGTTCCACAGTAATATGATGGGATTAAATGGATTACTGTAAAGCAAGCAATTGGTTGAACACATTACCACGTTGAGACCAGTCACTCTAGTTTTCGCATGGTACTTCATGACTAGGATCAGATCCCCCATATTCAGTAGCTGACTCATCATATTGGGTAGCTGACCCCTAACCCTCAAATTGGGTACCAGAGTCCTTGTCATCGATAGCTGAACACAAATGTTGGGTAGCTGACGCATCACCTTGGGTACCTAAGCCATCGGTTTGGGACGGTGCATGGTCGCTTTGGGGAGGTTCCCACAGATAGCCAGGAGGTGGCTTTTGTCTTTAGAGAGGTGGCAACTCACCTTTGGGAGATGGCCGTGGGCAGAAGGATGCATACTTCTTCACTTGGGAAGGTGGCTTATTTATTTGTAGAGGTGGAAAGTTGTCTTTGGGAGGTGCCAGAGGACGAAAGGATGTGGGTTGGGGTTCTAGACCTTGGGTACGTGGTTCCTGGCTTTGGGAAGGTGGATGTTGGCTTTTGGGGGTGGATGCTGGCTTTGGGGGGTGCATGCGGACTTTGGGGAGGTGGCTGCTGGTTTTGCGAAGGTGGCGACCGACATACAGGCGGGTCAGAGGGAGTGGGCAGCGCGCCTTGGGCAAAATGCTGCTCATGTTGGGTAGCTGCCAGCTTGCCTTGGGCAGCTGGTTGCTTGCCTTGGGCTCCTGCCTTCTTGGCTTGGGTAGGTGGTAGATTCACGGTTGCTGGCTTCTCGCCTTGGTGGGCATCAGGAACTACAACTTTAGCCACTTGGTCGGCATCAGGAACTGCAGCTTTGGCCACTTAGTGGGCATCAGGAACTGAAGGTTTAGCTACTTGCCCGACATTGGGAACTGCAGATTTGGATACTTGGTTGGCATCAGGAATGGCATCATTGGTCATAGGTGGGGAAAAATTAAGTGCAGCTCTAGCCACCTCCAGGGCATTAAGAAGTGCAACTTTGGTAGTTTGCCCGGCATCAGAAGGTGTGGCTTTGGTCATTTTCCGAGCATCAGGATGTTCGGCTTTGACAACATTCTGTGTTGCACTCCGAGTTTCTTGTGAATGGGTCGCAGGACTTGCCGCTTTTGTTGTTCGCCGTGTGGAACCTGGAGGTGGAAGTCCTGCTTTTAGCGGATTCCGCTTGGACCTCGTGTTTATCTCATTTTCTGTGTCGAGAGATACACTACTAGGGAAAATCCTATAGGAGACAGGTTTATAGGAGGTGCATCCAAAACAAATGCACCTCCACTAAATATACACCTCGCATGGATAAAGGGTGTGCCTTCTATTTTTTAATACTGAAGGCGCATCCCTGAGGGATGCGTCGACTGTATTTCATGTACGAACCAGATCAGGCTACCCCTTACTCGAGGCACACCTGCTCCATATGTGCCTCGAGTAGTTCAACTACTTGAGGCGCATACGAACTAGGTGCGCCTCGAATAAGGTGGTTGGGCCTGGTGGTGGTAGGTGCCCCAATACTGGAGGCACACCTTCCCATATGCGCCTTGGGTATTTTTGGATATTGGAGGCGCATCACCGCCAGATGCGCCTCGAGTAACTGAGGTGGTCCCGGGGTGGAAGATGCCAGATACTGGAGGCACATCCCCTACAAGATGTGCCTTGTATTCTTAAAGTATACAAGGCGCATCTTGTAAGGGATGCGCCTCGAGTATTCTGGCCACCTTTTTAACTTTTTGGCACATGCATGTAGCCACCTACACCCCACTCACTTCTCTCACTTGCTTCTCCTCCACACAAGATAGATCTGGTCGTCCCCCTCCTCCCCACCTCATTTTCTCCATTGTTTCACCATAGAAGCTTCCTAAACCTCTATTGGTTGACACACATATGTATGTGAAAGATCTTGCACTTCTAAATCTACAAGATCTCACTTTACTTATCCTTCGGTTCTCCTACTCCTAGTCGTCGTTGGAGGCAGTGTGAAGGCATTGTTGCATGTATGTGCATTGTCGGCAACACCAACTAGATTGTGTTGTGTGCTTCCTTTGTTTTATGCAGGGATTTCATTTTGGGTTACCAATGTTTTGCTGGAATGTCGATTCATTTCTGTTCTGGTGAATTTCTGGCACCCGATGGATGTCCTATTTTTAGGGGAGGTCATGCCGAATTTTCCCAACGATCTCGACGTCCATGCTCTAATTATTCTTTTGCTCTTTGTATACCGCGAAGGAGATCATGGTCTGACCACTGAGCACACCCCTCGTGGATAGGTGGATGAGATGAGCGAGGGCCTACATGGCATAGACAAACATGACGGAGATCGTGTCATGACTACAAACTGATGTATTTAATAAAGCATGATTGCGGAATGCTGGAGTCGCACCTGCTCCGGCATGGTTTCATGGATGGCTACACTCGGTGGATAAGTGGTGACGAAGATGATGAGGATGTCAATAATGGTGAAGACAAAGATCAAGATTCCAGTGGGCAGGTGATCATGAAGATCAAGGTGGCACCGGGCATGAACATGAAGATCAAGATAGCAGTAGGCATGAACATGAATATCAAGGTGGCGCCGGGAAGGAACATGAAAATCAAGCTGCCGGGCATGATTCGAGCTGGTTGTGAGACCCTCATTATTGAGAGCTGCTTCTCAGGGAGACGACTAACCTAGAGCCATCGCTAGAGAGAAAGCTAAGTTGGAGCAAATGGAGAAAGACGCGGTTACTCCATTCTTTGATAGATGCAATGACGGGGATACCTGTCTGAATGTAACGCTCAAGGATCTGGAAATGACTGACAAATGTAACGCTCAAGGCTCATTTGAATTCTGGCACGATCGTCTTCCCAAGAGGGGGAACACATGTCCGACTAGTATCGCTGACACCAAGAAAGTTGTGTGCCCTCTCGATCTACCGCACATGAAATACCACATCTACATAAATGATTGCATCATCTACCAAGGCGAGGACACGGAGAATACCACGTCTCTGGTGTGCAAGACCTCTCGATACAAGAGAGGGACCAAGAAAGCTCCTAGAAAAGTGGTGTGGTACTTTCCTCTAACTCCTCGTATGCAGCGGTATTTCGTGGACCCTAAGGAAGCACAACTCATGAGCTGGCACGCAGAAAGTAAGAGTCCAGAAGATGAAGATCTAGAAAAGGAGGAAATGATGAGGCACCCTTCGGATGCTATCTAGTGGAAGGAGTTGGACCTTGAGTATTACCAACTGTTCGGGAAAAAGTCAAGGAACCTCAAGCTGGGCGTGATCACCGACGGACTCAATCCGTTTAGAAGCCAGAGCAGCACACATAGAACATGCCCCATGTTTGTATGGATCTACAACCTCCCCCTTGCTATGCATGAAGAAGTACGTAACCATGAGTATGCTAGTTCAAGGGCCAAAACAACTCGGTACATACATCAATCTGTATCTCATGCTGTTGAAAGAGGAATTGGCCACGCTATGGGAAGATGGAGCCCGTACGTGGGATGCCACCGCACAAGACTATTTCGATATGAGAGCAGCGGTGGTCATGACAGTGCAAGACTATCCTGGTTACAGATACATCTCGGGGTAGGTGGTCCAAGGATTCTTTGCGTGCGTTAGGTGCAAGGATAATACAACGAATCGCTAGCTACAGAAAGATCTCGGGTCCAGGAAAACCGTGTTCCAGGGGTCTCGAAGGTAGCTTCCCAAGAATCACACCTAGAGAAAGCAAGTACATCTGTTCGATGGGACAGTTGAGCTCCAAGGAATCCCAGACCAGAGAAGTGGCGTAGAAATCGATGAGCTATTGAAAAAATGGAAAGAGTGCCCTGCACCGGGAAAGAACCAAAAGAAGCCAGAGCCGCTATTGAGGGTTTGGAAGGCAAGGTCTGTTTTCTAAGACTTGTCATACTAGAAGCTCCTCTGTGTGCCTCATAGCCTTTATCTCATGCATATCATGAAGAACATGCGCGAAAGTCTGCTTGCCACCATCCTTAACACTGACAAGACTAAAGATGGGCTGAAGGCAAGGAACGACTTGAAGCATATGGGCATCAGAAAGGACCTTCAATGACCACCTAATGACAATGAAGCCGATGATCAGTCGGAGGAGGAGGAGGAGGAGAGAAAAATGCAAAATAGTCGTGATAAGGGCAAAAAGGTCAAGAAGGACGAAGTTAAGCTCAAGGCCGCGTGCTTCACTCTAAGTAAGGCGGAGGTCACACAGTTTATGAAGTGCCTCCTCGGAATCAAATTTCAGAACGGTTACGCGGGGAAGATAAGCAGATGCCTAGACAAGGGGAAGCAACGCTTCAGCGGGATGAAGTCTCACAATGTTGTTGTGCTGATGATGCAGGTACTTCCGGTTGCGATCCGAGGGATAGTGGACAAGCACATTCATGAAACGTTGTTTGGCCTCTACAACTTTTTGATGTCATCTCTAGGAAGTCCATAGGCATTAAGCAGCTCACGAGGCTACATGAGGAGATCGTGGTGATAATATGCGATCTCGAGATCTACTTCCCTCCCGCATTCTTCAACATCATGCTTCATATGCTGCTCCATGTTGTGGAGGATATCGTCCAACTCAGGCCTCCATTTCTGCGAAGCATGATGCCGTTCGAAAGGCTGAATGGACACATCAAGAGATACGTTCATAACAGGTCCCGTCCAGATGGAAGCATAGCAAACGGCTTCCTGGTAGAAGAGCGCATTTCTTTCTGCTCGAACTTTCTACAAACTGAGACCCCTATTGGTCTGCCATTCAACAAGCACCTTGGGAGGCTCGCTGGATGGGGTCACCACGAGGGTCAGCGCACAAAGCATGTCGACTTCGAGGACCGAACCAAGGACTTTGAAAGAGAAAACCTTGTTGCAGTACAACACATGTAGGTGGTCGATCCATATATACATGAGCACAACGAATTTATCAAGAAGAAGTACGCTGACCGCGGCCAGCTGATGACGGAGGAAGATGTAATCAAAGAGCACAACTCCGGTTTCACGCAGTGGTTCAGGAAGAAGGTTCTTGATAATCCACCGCAGGCGAGTTTTCGGAGGATGAGAAACTCATATTCGCCTTGTCACAGGGCATCGCGCACTACCTATCAGGCATACGATATCAATGGATACATGTTCTATACTGAGGAAAAGGACAATAACTGTGATTACCAGAAATTAGGGGTAACGGGGATATTCTACACCGATGATGTCCTGGAAAGATACTACGGAAGGATCGAGGAGATATGGGAGCTCGACTATGTTATGGAGAAAGTGCTGATGTTCCATGTCAGATGGGCCAAGAGCGTCGAAAAAGAAGACCGGTATTTCACCACCATGATTATACCACCAAAGTCAAAGACCACCGATGCAAACGTACCCGCGAGAAATGAGCCATGGGTTTTGGCTAGCAAAGTCTACCAATGCTTCTACATTACTGACCCATCAAAGCCTAGTCGGGTTGTCGTCAGGAGAGGCAAAAGGAACATCATCAGAATGGATGGAGTCGCGAAAGAGCAAGACTTTGACCAGTACGGCGACCCGAAGATGGAATATGGATACGGCGACCTAGCACCATACACCACAAGCCTACCTAAAAAAGGACTCCTGTTCAAGATAAGAAGTGAAGACGTCCCGGACCTAACCTATTCAACCATGACAAAGAAGGGCAAGAAGACCATTGTCAAGAAACGCTAGCTAACTCTGATGAAGCACGACGTGTGCCATGTGTGTGTGGAATTATTATGTAGGGATTTCTATTTTCGTGCCCCTGGTTCGTTAGTTGTACTCAGTTTTCCCCAGCCGCTTAGTTTTTTCTCACTTTTGCCCTCTCTCCATTCTGAAACCCTCACATGCGCTCAGACGAGCGGATGCCGTCAGGTCAAAGGCTTGACCGTTACATGCTGACCGGTGGGACCGCATTGGGGCGGCTCGTGCATTAAGCATTATGTTACGTCGCCTCGACTGTTACATGCTGATGGGTGGGGCCAGGATACACAATAGACCAGCCATCCATCTCTTGCTGATTATGGGGGACGTGGTGTGGGACCATGTGGGGCGCGTTTGGTGGTTACGTGTGCCCTGTTGCCTAAATTGGAAGTTTTCTTTTTTGTTATTTTTATGATTGGCCTTTTTAAGAGCGCCTTGTCCCCTCTCTAGCGCTAACAGTTGTGTTTTTTTGCCAAAAAGGTAGCGAATCTAGAGCAACTTCTCTCTTCATTCATTGTTCCTTTTGCCCTCGTTTTCCCCAATCTGGTAGCAATTCTAGAGCAGCAAATCTAACCAGCACCATAAATAAATTCAATAAACACAGCAGATGTAGATAAAGCAGCTAATATAGGTTATATAGTATGGTACTTAACGAGGTTCGACAATTAGGCAGCTCAGCAGCAACAACGGACAAGTTTAACACATACAAGACAAAAGAAGCTGCTTTACAGCAGCAGCAGATCAGTGGCCCCTCATGGCCTCTTCCAGGAGGGCCTCCGCCTCCTCCCTCTGGCGCCTCCTGCACTTCTTGCTGCCTAGTCCCTTGACCTTGGGTGCCTTGGGCTTGATTAGGGGCATGCGACCCTCCTCGATATCCACCTTCAAGAGGTTAAGGAGGTGAAGACCGAGCGCCTGGTGCTTGGCTATGAAGTCGTGGACGTTTATAGACTTGCCGCAGGTTCTCACATCCTCGGCATGCTTCACGAGGGAGTTGAAGTACGTGGCATGGAGCCTCCTGGTGGGGCAAAGGGGCACTTATACACGTCGCCGGCGAATAAGTTATTATACTGGCTGGACTTTAGCCTCCTCAGCACATGACGAGTCTTGGTGTCCTTAGACTCATCGTCGCTGCGGACGTCGCTGCTATCCTCCTGTTGGAAAAAACAGTAGAGTGCAATAAGGACATGATTGAGATACTTTGATTATCGAGATTGATTATTTGCATAAATTAACAGATTAAGATCTCTTGATTATTCTCCAAATCACAAACCAAATCAAATACTGATCCCAACTACGAACAGGGGGTTCAAATGCGAACATGGGGATTCATCGAAATACGAGATCTAACACAAGAGGATTACCTATTGTAAAAATACGAACAGCCAAGCGCTAATAACATACGATCTAGCATCCAACAATGGGAACGGGGGAAGAACAAGGGAAGGGGAGAAAACCCAGGTTACCTCCAACCATGGGTCGGCGATGCTGGTGTCGTAGGGATTCTCCGGTCTTATGTAATCAACCTCCTCGTAGGGGTCCCAGCCGAGTGGGATCTGCCCGAGACTGGCGGGTGCCTCCTCGTCAGCGGTTACATCGGATACGGGGACGGGGATAGCGGCTACCTTCGATGCCTGGACGGGGGCCTATACGGGGACGGGGGCCTCCTCACCGGTGGCCTTGGAGGCGCCGATGGCCACCGCGTCGTTCTTCTCCAGCCGGCGTGGTTTGGGTTTTGTTGAGGGTTTGCAGAAGGTGATGGGACAGTGGAGACGGTTGAGTGAGTGAGTGGGTGATGAGTGAGAGTGAGGAGGCCTCTATTAAAGGAGAAGGGAAGCAACGTTCTGCAGCACCACCATGCACCACGTAACCACGTATGCTATTGCACCGTGCACGGCCACACGTGTCCGCTACTGCCCCGTGCACCACACACGCATACCGTAAGTCACGTTCTTTCCCTCATGTCTAACCCTGGCTACTTAGTTGTGCTCAGTTTTAGCCTCGAGTGTAACACTGGAAGTTTGGTTGTACTCAGTTTTGCCCTCCAATACTAACACTGCCGTGTGCAATATACTCAGTTTTACCCTCTGGTGGTTGGTCAACAGAGAGTCAACAAATAGGTTTTAGCTAGCTAATCGAGTCATTTTATGCACAACAAATTCAAAAAGAGCAAAACATAGTGGCATCTATCGAGAGAGTCTTATTATGTGACCTGCCACCATAAAAAATGTATATAAACCAAGTTTTAACCTAAATCATCACTTCTCAAATCACCTATTATCTATGAAGGTTCATGGCTTTCTACTCAAGCCTCTTCCCAAAACATCCCTCCCCAAAACATAGTTTATCTAAATGAGGCAATAGTTGTTAAACTGGTGTATATTTGAATTGCAAATAGTTTGATGTATGCCAAGATGTATTTTATTGTATAAAAGATGCATTTTCCATTTTTTCAATCTTTTTCTATTTTCTATTTGAATCCCTTTGTCAGTCTTGCCCTTGGTTTTTAAGTTCTACTCAGTTTTGCCCTTGGTTCTTAAGTGCTACTCAGTTTTTCCCTCTCTTAGTATCAATCTCTCGCACCTGTGCTCATCTTCGTTGCTACGCTTTGATTGGTTGAGACACTTGTCACACGGATCGTGCCCACCAACCATTGATCCTATGTGATCCAGCGGACAGGATAACCCCTATATCTGTCGGGGCACCCCTCTATCCATGCAAAATAACAAGTTTGCCACCGGTACTTTAACTCCATAAACAAATGAACTTAAATATAATTTGAAGGGAACATGTTCGAAGGTGTATAATTTGTGCATTACATTCCACTCTATGAAAATGATAATCTCTCAAGATTTGCTTAGCACAATATTATCACATATTAAGTGCAATTTCAAAGAGTTCAAATATGTATAATTTTCGTATATGCAAGTTTATGCATTACATTCCACTCTGTGAAAATGGGGGAGAAAATGATAATCTCTCACAATTTTACTATACACAAGTTTAAAATCATTATCTCGTTATTAAGTACGATTTCAAAGTGTTCAAAGGTTTAAAATTTTCGTATACACAAGTTTATGTATTATATTTCACTCTATGGAAATGATAAATAATCAGGATTTTATTAGCACAACATTATCATGACCTAAGTGCGATTTCAAAGAGTCCAAAGGTGTATAATTTTTGTATATGCCAGTTTATGCATTACATTCTACTATATGAAAATGATAATCTCTCAAGATTTTCTTAGCACAACATTATCACGTCTTAAGTGCAATTTCAAAGAGTTCAAAAGTGTATAATTTTCATATATGCAAATTTATGCATTACATTTCACTATATGAAAATGATAATCTCTTAAGATTTTCTTAGCACAACATTATCACGTATTAAGTGCGATTTTAAAGAGTTCAAATGTGTATAAACTTCGTATATGCAAGTTTATGCATTACATTCCACTCTATGAAAATAGAGGAGAAAATAATAATCCCTTAAAATTTTGTTAGCACATCATTATCACGTATTACGTGCGATTTAAAAGTGTTCAAAGGTTTATAATTTTGGCATATGCAAGTTTGAGCATTACATTCCACTCTATGAAAATGATAATCTCTCAAGATTTTCTTAGCACGATATTATCACGTATTAAGTGCAATTTCAAAGAGTTCAAAGGTGTATAATTTTTGTATATGCAAGTTTATGCATTATATTTCACTCCATGGAAATGATAAATGATCAGGATTTTTTTAGCACAATGTTATCATGTCCTAAGTGCGATTTAAAAGAGTTCAAAGATGTATAATTTTCGTATAATTTTCATGTATGCATTACATTTCATTATATGAAACTGAAGATAGACAAAGGGCGCGGGCACGGGGCTGCCTCGGGGTCCCATCTTGCAACGCCAACCTGGGTAAGCTGTGGGTCTGGCACTCACGTGGATAAGCTGTGGATCCGGCGCTCACGTGGATAAGCTGTGGGTCCGATGCTGATCTGGATAAATTGAGAGAGGTGTCCACTATAGGAATCGACTGAACGCGGCCCCACTTGTCAGCATGTAACTGCAAGGGTATACTACGGGGCTCGACAGAACACGGCCCTACTCATCAACACGTAATGGTGAGGATCCACTACGGGACCCGACTGAACGTGGCCCCACTTGTCAGCACGTAACGGCAAGGCTGACGGACGACGAGTTTCAGAACATGTGAGAGTTTCGTACAAGGAGATAGGAAAAAGTGAGGAATAACTAAGCGGCTGGGGAAAACTGAGTACAACTAACGAACCGAGGGCACGAAAATAGAAATCCCTATTATGTATCGACATATTCTTAATTATCACTTTTGTATGCTAATTGGATGGAATACTATGTATCGACACAATTATATATAATTTATATGGTAATTTGATATTTAAAATACTAAAATATATGCCATAGTTTATATTAATGTTGGAAAATTATTTAACAATTAAAATATATGTATTTTTTTGAAGCAAGGGGAAGGACCCAGAAGGGTCCAGTGCTGCATTAATAGGTGGGAACAATTATAAGCATGGCCCTGAGAACAAACATAATTACGGTCAGCCTTTGAACTTTTACACAAAGGACCTTGCAAAACAAAGGAAAAAAGAAATCAAGTCCATCTTGTCCTTCTCCACCAGGAACATGGGCGAGTTCATCACCATGGCCGGCAACGCTAGCGCCGGGGACGAGGCCACTTGACGCCGGAGCGTCGAGGATTGCCGTGGCTGAGTCGCAAGAGGGCCTCCAAAGGAGGTTGAGGAAGCAGCGGATGCCAGTCCGCCTCTCGGAGTGGTCTCTGTGACCAAGGATAGCCGTGGCCGAAATAAACCACCGCTTGGGATCTCCTCCATGCGCAGCAACAACTCCCCACCCGAGAAGACAAAGGCCGAAGCTCAACTTCCAAACTCCCAGTCCATTGCCACGATGGGTGAAGAGGAGGGGAAGAAGAACAAATCGAACTTTCTCCTCGCCGGAGATGCAAGGATCCAACCACTGATGCAAGGGAACGCTGGCCTTCGTCGACCTCCGCGATCCTGCCACGATCCGGAGGAGATGGCTGGAGATGCAGTAGCTGGAGCTTGCGTGGACTTTATTTTGGCGAGCGGTGGGCTTCACCATCGCTGCCTCCGGCTCCCTCCACGAGAGCACCGCGGCGATGAGAAGGGCGACCGCACCAAGCCGGTATCTGTCCAGGAACACCGACCTGGAGCACCAAGCGCAGACCTTATTGAGAGGGATGCTGGGGCTTCTCCAGACTGCCACCGCCTGCCACTAACGGCGTGCAACGAGAGAGAAGAAGTACTAGGTGCGGAGGATCTGGCTGCCAGAGATCTCCGTCCGGCCCCTAGACGCCATATCGATAGACGCCACCAGGGCAAACCAGACAAGACAAAACTACCCTAGACTACTACTGTACACGGGGTGGGACCCTCACCCAATCTCGTCGCCGACGACTGCCAGAGAGGAGGGGGAGGGGCCAAGAGGCCTAGGCGGAGGGGAGAACCAGGAGAGGAGGGCGGATGGAGGGAGACTCGAGTTGGTGGAGTAAATATATGTATTTTAAAAAAGACCAAAAAAGTGTGAACACCATGAATCAAACCTAGGTGGCTAGAGAATAGAGGGCATTGGAGTGTGTGGCTAGCCACTGGGCTAATGAGTGTTTTGTGTTAGAATCGGTGCCGCGCTCCTTTTGAGTATTGGAATAAATTAGTCCTTTCACAATGAAGGGTCTCTTAGCACGTTTTCGTAAGAGCACTTAAAATTTAAGAAACAACTATGACAATGGAGTTTTTCTTAGTTGGTGTTTTTTAAAAGGGTTGCATTTAATGATTCTAGTCTCATACATGTTTGTGATTGGTCTAGCCATTATTTTTGCCTATGATACCGTGTAAGGGATGTAGCTTAACTAAAATACAACAATACTCTTTTTTTTATTAAATAACATTTCATATAGGCAAAGCATATAGGATACTGCGCTAAAAAACACCAATTGTCAAAGACGTTATACAAGAGACATCTCTCAGATATGCCCCTCGCGTAAGATTACCTTTGACTTATCGACCCCAGCCCGCCGCTAGCGCATTCGTTCCCCTTCCTTCGTCCTTGCATCGACGCAGTCCTTCCCCACGTGCGACGCAGGCCAGAGGACGGCGCCGACATGTCATCGACGCGGTCCTTTCCCTCCCCTCCCACCATCGAATTGAACCGGATCAGCGGTAAGTCCTTCTCTGCAAGCTCCCGCACCCGCCTACCGCCTTCTCTACAAGCTTCAAAGGCGCTGACCCTCGCTCGCAGACACCGAAGAAGGAGGCCATTGACTGGAGGCCTCGCAGGCCTCGGCGCCCCTGCGCCCACTTGAACCACGACACCACAGCCTCCCCTGTCGCCCTAAGGACTCCGTCAAGGTCGCCTCCACCGGAGCCAGGAGCTGTAGCTAGAAGGAGCGCCGCTGCGGTCTTCTTCTCCCCCCCCGGGCCGCCGCCGCGTGCTCCTCTCCTGCTGATGCTCGCCGCAACTGCCGCCATCCGAGAACATGCTCTACACTACAACAAGGTGAGCCCCCTTCCCCCTTCCCCTCCTATTTTAGTTCTGCATCCTCTACACTACATCGAATTTCAGTTCTACTCCAAAGGGCCAATTATAAACGGTGAGTATTGGATTTCTGACCTATTTCTTCATCACGCTCAAGTCAAATATTGTTGTCCTACTTGTAGGATTTGACCTGTCAATTTTCCTAGCTCTATGTCAGCTTAACATGATTCGTGGATGAAATAATTTGATTATGTTAGACCAAATCATGACCCCATGCATGCCAAAAGTGCAGGGTGATGAGGGGCCATTAGCACCCTATGTCCTTGGCATGTGGTTGTATCAATAATGTTGGACTCATGCTTAGCTTAGCTGGCTATTAATTGTTTCTTAACTACAACTCCAGTGAGGACCTCTGAATTTTCAGTTGTAGTAATTTATAATGGAGGGTTAGCTTAGAATTAAAACCCTGCTCAAAACACTCAAATTTCATAAGAATTTGAAAACATTAAACTGCGATGAGAAACTAGGGAGCTCACATTTTCCACAAGATTTCTTGGTCTAAATATTGTGGCGGGGTTCTTGGAGGTTTTTCTATATGTCAGCTTTTTTTTTCTTTATGTCAGCTAAGGTTTCCTTTTTCATTTTGGGCTATCATCATCCTAAACCAAAATGTCAGGCCCAAAATACTAAGTACCAAGTTAAAATGAGATGATTTCAATTGCAACATGCTAGGCCTACTAGCTCAGGCCACAGCCATTCAGACTGTCGTGGTGGTGTCACGGCAGATGCCATGTATAGGCTGAAGGTGGTTACTAATACACGCTAGGGGAATCCAGGGAGGGATAGTGAAGTGATTCTCCACACAAGAACTTGTATTGATTTCCTTCAAGGTTACAAGTGCTCCTAGAGCTGTATTGGCGAGAGGAGGAAGAAGGAGCTCTCTTACTCTCACCCACAGATCTCACCTGAAACCCTAGACCTTAACAGAATTGTACAGAGACCAAAACGGCCAACCCCGTGAGCAGAAGTCCTAGCCCCCCTTTTATAGGGGAGGCTCGGATTCTGCCTAGGGCATACGTGGAGGCATATTCTTATGCCTCCTCCCAAAGTGGTAAGCCGACCGGGGTGCTTTTTCCCCCGCGTCACATATGCTTTAGCTACGTGAGCCACTGCGGCGCCCTCGTCAGCTGACACGGGCGTCGTCACACTTGTCGGCCATGCCCCGGTGGTCTTGTCCTTGCTCGCTTCGCTCAGGCAGTGCGTACCGGGGCTCCTTTTGACCAGCGAGATTCCTTCCTTCTCCTAGAAGCTTGCTGTGACCCGGATGATGGTTCATCCGGCCACACCCCTTTCCTGCATACAGGTAAGACATACGCTTCCGACTTACCGCTTAAGTCCGATGAGGGCTAGTTAGGCGAACGCGCCCCAGGTCCGGATTACCCCGTGATTTGGCCTGCCTTGAGGTGACCCGGCTAGCATCTGCTTTGGCCTTGCCGAACCTCGGCTAACTCGGCCTTTATACCACGGCGTGACCCTACCCGGGGGTATCCCCCCAACATTAGTCCCCGAAGCTGGTGCGGTCTTAGCCGCCCTGGCCGCTAAGGCCACACCAGGTTCCATTTTGTGCTCCTGTCGTTGTTTCCGAGTTACCTCTGTACCCCGGACGCTTGGATTTACGTTCCCTTCGCACATTGCAAGTTTTCACTTGCCGGCCGGGTTACCACAGTTCCGTCCGGGTCTTACTTCCTTCTCTCGTACGCTTGCCCATGTGAAGGGTAATCATTATGTCATCTTATTTTAAGGGACGGTACAGTAATCGCCGCAGTAATTGTCAGTTATCACTGTGCGCGGGTCACGTCACGCCTGCCTCCTCGTTTACCGCATCAGGGCGTCACATCACAGGCCTTCCGTGTGGCTCCTTACTGATTGGTCCGAACGGGTAATACACGGCCACAGTGTGTGGCCGGTCCCCAGGGTACGATCCCACTCACCCCTGATGGGGGTGGTTAAATAGCGGAGGGGTGCGTCCCTTAGGATTTTCCCCCTTCGCACCCCTCTACCCGCTGCTATTCCTCTTCTTCTTCCTCGCGACCGCGCCGCCGCCAGCACTGCTAAAAAGCAGCGTCGCCGCCGCACTTCTCCGTTGCACCTCTGCGTCACCGTCACTGCGACGCAAATCTCCCGCTACGGGTCCTCGTCAATCCAAGCCATTGTCCCCCGCCGCCTCTAGTGCTAGCGAGGGCTTCGAGGAGTAGATGGCGGAAGAAGAACTCGCCATTGCTGAGCAAGAGATGGAGGAGGACGCCGCTGTTGCGGACCGCGGCGCATGGGCCGGCTCCTGGGTCTGCCAGGACGATCTGGACTGGCTCTACCGGACCAGACGCATCCCCGCCGGCGTCGCCGCTCGCCTCGCCTCCGCCGAGCTAGCTCCTTCACCCAATCCCGGGGAGTTCGTTGTGTTCCTGTCTCACTTTCAACGGGGCTTCGGACTTCCGGTGAGCGATTTCTTCCACGATTGGCTCAGTACCTACCATCTCCAGCCGCACCATCTTCCAGCCAACGCCATTACTTCTCTCTCTGCCTTCGCTTCTACGATCGAGGGCTACGCCGGATTATGGCCCACGAAGGAGCTGTGGATCCGGTTTTTCGCCCTTTGTCGCAACGTTATTCCCGACATTCACACTGATCCGGAGGACAAGCGGCTCACTCAGTTCGGAGCGGCCTCCATCTCACCCCGGAGGTTCTCTGCTTTCCCCCAGGTCACAGGGCTAGAATCCTGCAAAGGGTGGGCCCGGACGTTCTTTTACGTCCGGAACACGGGCACCGAAGATTTGATCCGGTTGCTCCCCTATACACCGGGTCCGTCGAACCCGGATCTGTGGGACGCCGTTCCCAGGAAACCTACGGCCCTGGCCAACCAAGTGAACAAAAGGTTCGCGGAGCTGAAGGAGCTCGGGTTGCGCAACAAGGATGCAATGATCACTTTCGTTGCGCAACCGAATCTCCGCTCTCCAGAAACGCACGCACAAGGTGTGCCATATGAGCTACGGCCGCGATCCCAACCGGACTTCATCTTTCGAACTGAACAACACGGAGATCTTTCGCCGGGTTAAGGCTCTCTTCATCACTCACAAGGACTTCTCCTCTGACTGGACTTGGGGGATTGAGCATTTCTGCCATGACCGGCTTCCTCCCATGGTAAGTTTCATGTTGCAAACTTACCCCTGTCTAATCACTTGTCTGTTATTGTTGCATTTTTGACTCGTTTGTTTACTCTTTTCCTCAGCTATTGCTTCAGCAGACGCTCGAGGACGGTACCGATCCGACCCTTAAGTGGGCACCGGACCGGGTGACTTGGACGAGGAGGAGCCGGACCAAGAGATGTTTCTCCCCATGACCGACGCCACGAAACGACCCACGGGTAACTTCTCTTCTGCTAGAGATTGGCCCGATGATGAAGATTACTCGAATATCGAGATAATTGAACCGTTTGCGGCTGTCCCCCTTTCTTTTGCTTTTCCACCATCAGCTCACTCCGGTGGTCATATCCATGAGGATCCTCCCCTCGCCACGGACGAGCCAGTTCCGGTGGCGCCGAAGAAAAAGCGCGCGGCTTCCACAAGCTCTTCCTCTGGACCTTCCTAGCCCGTTAAAAGGCGAAAGAAGGCCCCAGCACGAAGGGCTCGGAAACCCAGAGCAGCCGAAACCTCGGATGCGTAAGTCCTTCTTTCTTCTGTAACTCGCTCTTCCTTACTTCGTCGTAATTTTTCTTCTGACGTTACTTGATTTCACAGGGCTCCGGTGGAGGTCCCTCAAAGTGGATCCAGTATCTCATCACCTCTCCGGGCCAGTCCTTCACCCCGTCGTGACGACGAGTCACGTCCGCTGAGCCCTATTCCGAAGAGCTCTGCGGCCGCTCCGGGTCATCCTGGGGCGGGGGGAACTGGCCCAGCCAGAACAACGGCAGCCACTAACTTGGCAACGCCACAACCAGCAGCCACTAAGGCTACCTTGACTTCAGCATCTGTTCCAGTACCAGCAGCCAAACCAGCACCAACTCCAACCTCGGCGGCAGCACCAACTCCGGCAGCGAAAACATTAACGCCGGCACCAAGTCCAGCAACGAAAGTACCAGCGCCCAGTTCCTTTGCATCTTCCGAGTCCTCTCAACCTCGGCAGGGAAAAACCGCTGCTACGACTTCTTCTTCCCAGCAAGCCAAGGGCAAGAAGATTCAAGACGCTGCCAAGCCCAGTGCTGCCGAGCCTGGGCAACGCACCCTTGAGTCCATGCTCCCCAAGAAGACATCAGTGGCAAAGGACGCGCCTGCCGAGCCAACCGAAGCCCAGCAGTTGGTTCTGCACACCAGCCCCGCCCTTGCCTTGGTGGAGAGGAAGGAAGCACATGCTAAGGGTTTGGTGACGCCTCATATGCCCACAGGTGAACGGTACCCCCCGAGCCTGATGGAGTTCGTCATGAACTGGAACAAGGCCGAGGTAGTCCACGAATCTGATCAGGTGAATACCGCCGCCAAGGCCATTAACCTCGCAGGACGAATGATGGAGGTACGTCGTTTCTCCTTTGCAGATTGTAGGTAATAACCATTAGTCCCCGAGCCTCCGGGGGAGTAACTTGTTACTCGGCCGGATGCTCTTTTATAGAACTAACGTAGCTCCATGATAACTTCGAACATGCACACACCTAGAGCCGGGTTAAGTTCCACTTGGCCCGGATGTTAGTACACTTCGAACATGCACACACATAGAGCCGGGTTAAGTTCCACTTGGCCCGGATTTTAGTACACTTCGAATATGCACACACCTATAGCCGGGTTAAGTTCCACTTGGCCCGGATTTTAGTACACTTCGAACATGCACACACCTAGAGCCGGGTTAAGTTCCACTTGGCCCGGATTTTAGTACACTTCAAATATGCACACACCTAGAGCAGGGTTAAGTTCCACTTGGCCCGGATTTTAGTATACTTCGAACATGCACACACCTAGAGCCGGATTAAGTTCCACTTGGCCCGGATTTTAATACACTTCGAATATGCACACACCTAGAGCCGGGTTAAGTTCCACTTGGCCCGGATTTTAGTATACTTCGAACATGCACAAGGCTGACTTAAGTTTCTGTATCTCTTTTAGGTGACCACCAACCGCCGAAGTGCTGAATTCCAGCGCTTGTTGGATATGCACAAAAATCTTCGCACGAAACAGGCTGCACTCATCGCGGAGTATGAGAAAAGGGGTAAATTTCTTTCTCATTCCTTTCCTCATTTTTCTTCCATTTCGCTTGCCGAACTAATCTGATTGTCTGGTTTCCGCAGCTGGGGTGGAAGCTGAAAACAAAATAATGCGGAAGAACTTGGAGCAGATCAAGGGTACGTCCTTCTTGTCTGTTTTTACTGTGATTTTCATCATCTTACCTCCTTGGCTCGGCAAACATTCATACCTCGGCTCTGCCGGGCCAACACACGGTTTCAGCATTGCTTGAAGAAAGTGTGCATGTGCCTGACATGATGCTGCATTTTCTGGAACAAGCAGGACAGCACCAAGCCGAGCTGAAGAAGAAAGATGATGAGCTTGCCCTCCTCCGGACCAAAGATGATGACATAGCGAAGCTCAAAGCTGAAATGGCTAAGATGAAGGTGCATCACCAAACCGAGCTGAAAAGGGTTGGCCAGGACTACACCGAAGAACGCGAGCGCCTCAAACTCCAAAGTGCTAAGGATCGTGAGCTTCTTCAGGAAGCCGAGGTCAAACTTGAGTCGGAAAATGCTGAGCTCGAGCAGCTTCAGAAAAGGCGTGATGCTTGCATCAAGGAGTTGACCCGGATTCACAGTCACATCTCACGTAATTTCTTTTCCTTTATCCGCCTTATTTCTCCGGGTTACTGCATATGTCTTGTTTTCTCAACTTTGTCCTTTGCCTTGTTTCCCAGGCCACTTTCCAGAGGGTACTGCCATTGCAAGTGCTGTTGTCGCCAATTTCCGCCGAGAAAGGGGTACTTCGGTCGCTGCTGAGGGTGAGAGCATTCCCTTTGACATGGAGGACCTGTTGGTCAGCCTGTCATCTCGCGTGGAAATTATCAAGAACTACCACAGGGACCTCCTCGATGTTTCAGTCCGGGTCTTCAACGCCTTCTGGCCCGCCGATGATGCTTCGGAGAGAGTCGCGCAGCTCGCTGAAAGGCTTTTAGAAATTGAGACTCAGCTCGACCTCTGGCGAGAATCCGCTGGACGCGCTGCTGCCGATACCGTCCTTCACCACATTTTGACGTGGTACGAGAAGATAGATCTCAGCCTCCTCACATGCCTGCGCACCGGGTCCAAATGGACAGATGACCCGGAGTGGGTAGCTCGGTGCCAGACTTGCGCCCACAGCCTCATTGAATATGCCCCCATTCATGAATGGACTGAGGGTCCGAGCTTCCTGGAAGCCGCAGGTGAATAGGAAGTTGAGAACATTGAAGATGACTCGGGTGAAGACGAGGAGGACACTGCCTCGGATATCGAAGAGGGCGACGATGATGCCGAACTTCCTCCTGCTGCTCCTAAGTAAAAACACTTGAAAATTCATGAGATCCCCGGTATGCCGGGTGGAATTGTATTCCAAATACATGTGATATTTTGCTACTGAGTACTTATGCCGGATTAACTTGGGCGTAGTCCCCGAGTTTCTTTTTCTTGTTCGTTCAATCTTTTGGCTCGGATCGTGTCTACCTTGATTCGGTTTTACAACTTACGAATCTGAGCTTGAAAAATTGTCTTAACAATACTGGGAAACTTTTAGACTTAGCTCAAAAATAAAACTGCATAATAACTTGAAAATAAATACAGGGTTAGTCCGGAAAACAAACGTCCGCTCGAATAAATTCTTTTCCTTAGTCGTTTTTCATGTGCTACGCAATTCCAAACTTGTTCTCTTGGTTGCCATGAAGCCAATTCTTGTTGGACAACATCAAGTTGAAGAGTTGGGTTTTTGGTGCTCACACACTACTAATCCGAGCTAAGTAGAATAACTTACTCCAGCTGACGTGCAGAAAATAACAAACATTATTAAGGTAGTCCCCGAGTTACTGCTCGAGGTGCCAACATTTCATTGATAAGCTCATTGCCGACATACATACCGACATATGAGAAGACTCGGATACATACACTTCTTTAGTCAAGTGTAGAAAGGACGAAGCAGAGCTATGTTTCATGGTCGCTTTGATTCCTCTCCGGACCTGTCCGCCTTGTTCTTTTCCTGTGGTTTTGCGTCTATAAGATAGTAAGAATCATTGTGCAATGCTTTGCTCACGATGAACGGCCCTTCCCATGGGGGGGGGATAGCTTATGCATTCCAGTAGTACGTTGTACCAACCGGAGCACCAGATCGCCTTCCCGGAAGGTCCGGGGGCACACTTTCCGGCAATGATAGCGTCAGAGATTTTGCTGATATATGGCGGATATGGACAGTGCCAGTTCTCTCGCTTCTTCCAGCAGATCAACATCATTTTGCTGGGCTTCTTGCACTTCGGCTTCTGTGTATTGGGTGACCCTAGGCGAATCATGCTCTATGTCGGCTGGTAATACAGCTTCTGCCCCATATACCAGAAAAAACGGCGTATAGCCTGTTGATCGATTCGGAGTTGTTCTTAAACTCCACAGTACCGCTGTTAGTTCTTCTATCCAGCACCCCGCTGATCTTTGCAGCAGCTCAATGAGCCGGGGTTTTATCCCGGATAATACTAATCCGTTGGATCTCTCCACTTGCCCGTTCGATGCGGGGTGGGCTACCGAAGCTACGTCAAGTCGGATCCTCTTATCCCGGCAGAAACGAGCAAATGCTCCTTCCGCAAAATTTGTGCCATTATCAGTTATGATACTGTGTGGATAACCGTACCTCAAGATGATATCTTTGAGAAACGTTACGGCCGTAGCTCCATCACATTTTCTTATAGGCTTTACCTCAATCCACTTCGTAAACTTGTCAACCATTACCAGAATGTGGGTCATATTTCCCCTTGCTGGTTTGAACGGGCCACCCATATCCAAGCACCATACGACAAATGGCCAAGTGATTGGGATGGTCTTGAGTTCCGACATTGGCATATGTGTCTTGGTAGCGTACCTCTAACAACCATTACATTTCCTCACCAGATCTTCTGCTTGCTCTAAGGCATTTGGCCAATAGAACCCGTGTCGGAAAGGTTTTGCTACCAAGGCTCGGGATGAGGCGTGATGCCCGCATTCCTCCTGATGTATATCTCGGATGATTTCAAGCCCTTCTTCCGGTTCAACACACCGCTGGAGGACATTGGTCACACTTCTTTTGTATAACTCGGAATTGATGATCGTGTAGGCCTTTGCCCTCCTCTGTGTTTTCCTGGACAGCACCTCCTCAGTGGGTAACGTTCTATCCTTTAGGAATTGAAATATAGGTAGTGCCCAAGCCGGTATTGGCCGCACGGGGAACACGTCCTCGTCTATCTCCATCTGATCCACCGGCATAACTTCAACCGGATCACGCTGAGCAGTCCCCGGGTCTTGTGAAGCAGTCCCCGGGTTTTGCGAAGCAGTCCCCGGGTCAATGTCCATGGGCACAGCTCCGGATTCTGTATCCTCCGGGACGTAGATTGACTCGGATTCTGGGGATGGCCTGATGGATGGTGTCTTGAGGTGCTCTAATGCTACACCCGGTGGAATTGCTTGTCTGGTTGACCCGAGCTTCGACAGCATGTCGGTAGCCTCATTTTCCACCCGGGGTACATGATGAAATTCGCATCCCTCAAAGTAACCAGAAATCTTCTGCACATGAAATCTATATAGTGCCATGTTTGGATCAAGGGCGTCCCACACTCCGGACACTTGATGCACCACTAAATCCGAGTCGCCAAAGCATATAACCCGACGTATACCAATTTCTTTTGCTACCTTGAGCCCATGCACAAGTGCTTCATACTCAGCGACATTGTTTGATGCTGTGAAGTGGATCTGCAGCACATATTTCAACTGGTCCTTCTTTGGCGACGTGAGTACAACTCCGGCACCTAGCCCGGTTTTGGTTTTTGATCCGTCAAAGTGCATCCGCCAATAGTTCGGATCTGGTGGTTCGTACTGTACCTCGGCCTAGTCCACGAAAAAGTCCGCCACAACCTGAGACTTGATGGCTTCTCTCCGGTCATATTGCGGAGCATAAGGAGCTAGCTCAATTGCCCATTTTGCAATTCTGCCGCTTGCATCCTTGTTACTCATTATCTCGGATATAGGGGCCTCACATATGACCCGGATGGGATGCTCCTCAAAGTAGTGCTTCAATTTCTTGGCGGCCATGTACACGCCATACGCCACTTTTTGATAATGTGGGTAGTTCTGCTTTGAGGTTGACAACACTTCACTCAAATAATACACCGGCCTTTGCACTGACTTACCTTCCTCATCGCGCTCCACCACTATCACTGCACTTACAACCCAGTTGGTTGCGGCTATATAGAGCAACATTGGCTCCTTTGATAGTGGTGAGGCTAGCACTGGTGCCGTGGCTAACATTTTCTTTAGGTGGGTAAAGGCTTCATCAGCCTGCGGTGTCCAAATGAACTTATCCGACTTTTTCATGAGTTGGTACAGAGGTAAAGCTTTCTCTCCCAACCGACATACAAACTGACTTAACGAGGCCAGGCAACCTGTAAACTTCTGGACATCCCCGGCAAAGCCATTGTGGTAGCGGATGCTCTTAGCAGATTGCCTTGTAGGCTAAACACCATGATCAAGGAGAAGCAACCAAGTTTGTATGAGGAGTTGGAGCAGTTTAGAACTGAGCTAGTTAGCAAAGGACTTTTAGCTAGCATTGAACTTTAACCCACATTAATCAGCCAAATCAAGGAAGCCCAGAAGGGAAATGAAAGTATCGACGGAATCAAATGTCGTATTGGTACAGGAAAGGTACTTGGATTCACTGAAGACGAAGAAGGAGTTCTGTGGTACAAAGGACGTATATGTGTGCTAGCAGATTTGGAGCTGAAGCAAGTTATCATGCAGGAAGCTCATTATACTCTTTATTCTATCCACCCCGAAAGAACGAAGATGTATCAAGATTTGAAAGAGCAATTTTGGTGGCACAAGATGAAGAGAGAAATCGGAAGCTACATCGCCAAGTGTGACATCTGTCAAAGAGTCAAAGTAGAGCATCAGAGACCCGTAGGACTGTTGCAACCCTTGCAGATTCCAGAATGGAAATGGGATTCTGTTGGAATGGACTTTATCACCGGATTACCTACTTCTAGAAGGGGAAATGACTCAATCTGGGTCATCGTTGATAGACTATCCAAGGTTGCTCATTTTATACCTGTCAAGACAATCTACCAGAGTCCGAAGCTAGCAGAGTTGTATATTGCTAGAATTGTTAGTCTGCATGGAACCCCCAAGACCATAGTATCAGATCGAGGAACCAATTTACCTCGAGATTTTGGCAGAAAGTCCAGGAAGGATTAGGAACCAAGTTGAACTTCAGCACCGCTTATCACCCGCAAACTGATGGACAGACTGAGAGAGTCAACCAAATCCTAGAAGATATGTTGAGAGCTTGTGTGTTGGAGTACGGATCAAAATGGGAAGACTGCCTGCCTTTCGCAGAATTCTCATATAACAACAGTTATCAAGCTAGTTAGCAAATGGCACCATTTGAGTTCCTATACAGAAGAAAGTGTCGTACCCCTTTGAATTGGTCGCAAGTAGGAGAGAGTCAGATTATCGGACCTGACATTCTCCGAGAAGCCGAAGAGAAGGTTCACAAAGTCCGTGAGCACCTCAAGACCGCCCAATCCAGACAGAAGAGTTATGCTGACAAGAGAAGGAGAGACCTGACTTTCAATGTCATAGATTTTGTATATCTCAAGGTTTCACCATTAAAGGGAACTCAACGCTTTAGTTTGAAAGGAACGTTTGCCCCCAGATATATCGGGCCCTTCAAGATTCTGAATCACCGAGGAGAAGTATCGTATCAACTGGAACTACCAGAGGAGATGCCATCGATCCACAATGTGTTCCATATCTCGTTACTTTGCAAATGCCTAGAAGTGCCGGAGAAGACCGAAGTTTTCAAGAACATCGATCACCGAGCTGTTGATATCAACAAGGACCTGACATATCGTGAAGTG
Source organism: Avena eriantha (assembly GCA_910589775.1). Classification (NCBI taxonomy): domain Eukaryota; kingdom Viridiplantae; phylum Streptophyta; class Magnoliopsida; order Poales; family Poaceae; genus Avena; species Avena eriantha. The sequence goes on from OU342745.1 coordinate 127,642,810, forward strand.
ACATATCGTGAAGTGCCCATCCGTATCTTGGAAGAAGCTTTTAGAACCACCAGGACCAGAAGTATCAAATTTCTCAAGATTCAATGGAGCAACCATACCGAAGAGGAAGCCACTTGGGAGCGAGAAGATTACATTAGGACCGAGTTCCCAGATTTCTTTAGTTCCTAGTTTTCTTTCTTAAATCTCGGGACGAGATATTGTTTAAGAGGGGAAGGTTTGTAACATCCCAAAACTCTAATCCAAGGTTATTAAGATCCAAATCATCAAATTGAGAGTTAACAAAAACTTTTCCATTTAAAAATCATTAAGCATTCATATGTGTGTGCATTTAAAATAGGTGTTGTTTTGAATGGCCATGTTTGAGTGATCCATTTATTGTAAAATGATTATAAGGTGAATTAAACATCATCTATATCTTGCCCAAGAAAATCCCAAAGAAAAACAAATCAAAAAGAATAAATTAAGCAAATGGTCATTTGTGCCATTTTAATCACCATGCCTACTTTGGCTATTCCTAGAACTCAAATCTTAACAGAAACAATTGTGGATCTTTTCATCCCTTGCTAGTACAAGTAGTGATGTACCAAGGCCCACTTTGTTTCATCCCAAAAACTTTCAAACACTAAATTTAAATGACATCTGAAAATTGAATCTAGTGTATGTATCTAGATCACACTTTTTCAAAAACCACTCAAATGAAATCCATTTAAAGATCCAAAGCAACCAGAGATGCTCAATCATGTGATCAACAACTCCACCCAAATTGATTCAAAAATTCCAAAGTTGAATTCTTTCGGCCATTTTGTCAAACACCATGTGTGCAAAAATCTAGAAAAATCACAAACACTAGTGCGAGCAGTGTTCTGGCCAATGTGGTCTCCCCTTTTGCAACCACAACACCCCCAGTACACCCCTACCCTTTGCTAGCCCGGCCACCCACTGTGCACACGACCAAATGGTCATGGCCACTAATGCCGAGCCAATTTTTGCACCCCCACCGACGACAGCACCACCCAGCCGCCGCCAGCCTCGCCTACCATGTCCAGCACGTCGCACGTGCTCCACTCCCTCCTCCAGGCCAGCCCTAGCCCAAAGGCAGAGAGAGGAGAGGCCAAGAACCACCGCGCCTAGACCGTGTCTGCCATGCCAACGCGCACCCGCTGTTCACGTGCTGTCCCCGCTCAACCCGACCTCGCCTCGCTCTCGCCGCCAGCCTGCATGGTCACCAGCACCCTAGGAGGCTAACGGACATGCCCGTTTCCTCGACCATGACCTGTAACCGCCGGCCGCCGCGAAACTCGCCATCGACCAAGGAGCGTGCGCGCAGCAACGCTCGCTGCTCCCGACCACAATGCACTGCATGAGCACCGCGGTGACGCTCGCCAGGGAACCTCCCACCGTCCTAGCCCACCGCCCACACCTCTAGCTCGCTGTGCCATCGACCACGTCGAGCTCTGCCAATGCCGAAATGCACCCCTCGCCGCACTATAAATAGAGAGCTCCCCAACACCAATTCGTCACACCAGCTCCATCCACTCCACCTCAGAAACCTCCCAGAGTCCCACCGGAGCAAGCTGCAACCCGTAGCGCTCCAATTTCATCGGAGACCGCCGCGGAAGGAGGAGAAGGGCGCCACTGATCCAAGCCATCCCCAGGGACGCCACCGGTACATGGAGCACCGCCATCCTCGACTCGTTCATCTGCCCGCCTCAACGACCCTCACCGGAGCTTCGGTAAGCCACCCTAGACCCTCACCGACCGTGCTAGGGTTCCTTCTCGTCGTGTCTTGTTCCAGCGTAGACGATGGATGTGAGCCGTTGATCCAGGATCTAATCCTACGGTCCTCATCCTCCCATACCTGTTAGGCAGCCCCTGTCCCACTGACAGGTGGGGCCCTCACTTAAGCCAGCCCGTGCGCTGTGCGGATCGCAGTGGGCCGGCCCATTTCTTTCCCACGCAACCCAATGAATTCAAATAGACACTTTTCTTTTTAGACTTAAACTAGTGTCTGTCCCTTAGTTCAAAATTCAATTCGGGAAGATTTACTGAACCAAATTGAGTGATTCCAATTTTGGTGGAAAACTTCTGAAAAGATCTATCCAAGCCCGTTGGATTTAATTCATTTAGAGTTAGAGATCTCTCCTAGTAAAAAAACAAGACAGAAGCTTTTGCACATTCAAACATTTTTATAAAATCAACCATAATAGCTTTTGAGTTGATTCCAACTCTCAAAAATCACATTTAACCATACATATCTGAATATGTAATAATATTGAGGTTTGCAGGCAATGACTTTGGACTAATACAAAAATAGTGCTATATAGTCATTTCTAGTCACTTTAAATCATTAAATATTAAACTTAAACTTATTAAAATGTGATCCAACCTTTAAATCACATTCCCTTTGCTTCTTTAGCTAACTTCTGTCTACGTGCCATTGCCTTTGCAGGATCAGTAAAATCTTCAATGACAGTGTCCAACTCTTGAACTAGCACTTGGTGAGTGTTATGGAACGTGTTCAGTAAAGACTTGTAACGATCCATATACTCTACTGCTAGAGTAGGTTTAGTCCTTACCTGAGCAGAATGATCTAACTCCGGATGAGTACTAGGAGTTTCGTGAGGTATAGCAGTATAGGTAGTACCTACCAGTGCCTTGGAATTCTATTCCCTTATCCTGGTTATGGCTGCTACTACTGCAATCTGATAGGCTGTTTCCATACATCTTGCTTCTCCTGAGGGCATTTCTCCATGCACTCCCAACTTCTTGGGTAACATGATCTGGATACGGTACTTGGCCAATATCCTCCCGTCATAGAAACTGTAAACCTTGACCAGAAGTCGAGACTCACAACCTAGACTCCATAGAAGTTGTCTTAGAGTGATTGTACATTCATCTTCATAATCATCTAAGGTCTTGTTCAATACTTGAACATTCCGAGATGGATACCTAGGTGCAATTCTTGTACTGTAGATAAGAAATTATCATCAGTCATATTGAGTTAAAACTCATGGTACTTATTTAAAATTGTATCATAATAAAGAGTCATCGCACCAGCACCGTGACGAGATTATACCCAATTGAATATCCATCATATTTCTAGAGAACTCTTTATTGTTGCTAACATCCATCCTATAGGTTCTATCCATTTCCTAGGTTTACCAACCTAAGGTCAAAACATATGCTCTGATACCAGCTGTAGTGACCCAGCATACCACTGCATGATGTAGTACACTATAGTCATTGACATAACACCAATGAAACACTGTTCACTAGTATTACATCCCTCCGAGTGGTACAACACAAACACAACAGGTCCAAGACATGACTATGGATCACAACTCGACTCTTTACAAAAGATCCAAAGAACACTCTAGTTTAAAGAGAGAGAAAGAAATTTCTTACAAAGAAGAACCAGAAATAATAACTCAAAACTATTTAGATAATAAGACTAGTATCTAAACTAACTGTCTTGCAATTGCTACTAATGTAATGCTCTAAAGAATTAGGTTTTATGGCTGGAGTATCTACTCCTATCTAATCATAATCTTTGTCTTCACTTCGGTTGATGGATATGTTGACTTCATTGACTTTATTGAAGAACTTGAGCTGTCAATGATGGTTTCTTGAGCATAAGTTGGTGTTGACATCGTCTTAAACGTATTATAATCTAGCAAGGGTTAAGAAGGTACGGTTGAGTACGAGCGTACTCAGCAAGTTCACTAAAAAGGAGTGTTTGATGAACTATCTACAGCCACAGACCATAGGTCGTAGGCAATGCAGGTTTTCATAAATATTTCTTCAAAGGTTGCCTTTATTCTGAAAACTATGTCTGGCAGCCTTCACAGGTTGACCAGAACTTTCATGGAGTTCCTTTCCTGCCGCGTTCGTAGCTCCTTCCTGGAACAGGGAGTAACATGTCACAATTTTTACACTCTATAGAGGTGTGTTTCATTACCCATAAGAGACCAAATCATTGTTGCACAACCGAGTGATCTTTCCCGTCCACACTTCCTTTAGTGTGGACCCAGTAGATGATCCAAGCTAATCACTGCCCCTCTACATGACCCCGCACGAAGACACGACCTCCCCAAGCAGATATACCTTCGTTAACCCCCATATAGGCAGATATAACCCTGGAAAGCTCTTGGAGACTCTAGTGAGCAGATCATGTCCCTAGCAACCCCCATATAGGCAGATATACCTCCGGCAGCCCCTCACGGAAAGTCTAGACACCAATATCGCGGGGAACTAGGAGTCCCGCCCATATGCTGAGTCCTCGCAAGGAAGCTACAACCTCACGATAAGGTCATCTGTCCATGCGAAAGGAAGAAGATCCAGCTAACTTCTCCATCCTATTCCAGATCTCATGGTTAAGGCGTAATATACGACGCTAGAATCACTGGCGACATTGGTTGTTAAGTCCTAGATGATACATTACTGTACAATGGCGTTTCCATTGCCAGTTATGATAGATTAACTGATCACCCTGGATCAGTAACCGATACTTATAGTTAATTATGAAAATAGTGTTTTTGACCTTTTTGAAATGCAGGTGATGACAACAGTTGAGTTACAAGCATAGAAAATAATCAAAGGACATGAGCAAGTGTGAACTTGCCTTTTGTGATTACAAGATTATGCACTCACGGTCTTCGAGATACTAGAAGATCCAAAATCTGGGAATAGCATCATTGGTCTGGTAAGGACAACTGTTTAAAGAAGCAGGATGCAATTATGCATAAGTAATGTAATGCAGTTTGATAAACACGAATTCCCGAAATAATCGTATCCAATCTAGGGTTTGGAAAGTAGGACTGGTTTCTTTAGAATGTGTTTCACTTTTATATCAGCTTCACATTCGTGCTTCTTATTAAGGCTTGTGAGAGTGTGTGAAACAATATGTAAATATAATGAGTGGCATGTAATACTAAAGTACTCAAATGGGGCACGGTATTCAAAAGATTTCTTAAGCAAGATTACTAATCAATTAGAACTTTTAAAGAAGTTTTTAAGGATTACTTTTAATATTTCTTAAAATAATAACCTTTTAGGGAAAGATTACTTTATAAGGAAAAAGCATTTAAGTGTTTAACATGCGAAGTATAAAACTGAATAATAAAAATATTCTCGGATTAAGGTGAATTGCTATTTGGTAATTATGATGGAATTTATTATGTTAAGTTGTTAAGAATTAACGGATTTATTTTAAGATTGCTGTCTGAAGTGACAAAACGAATAACATTTGAAGAAAAGATTTTTTTGTTATAGTTTAAACAATCTTTGTAGTTAATCAAATGTGATCGATGTCGTTTACACCTATCCGATAAGCATGGATTTGAGATGCCTTAGGACTTAATTTGGAACAGACAAAAGTTAACTATAAATATTCTTTAGGCATTATGCATGACTTGATGTACCGAATTTAACTTTAAAAATAAGTAGAGCTAGGGTGTGATGTGTTTAAAAGTATTAATAAGTTTTAAACCTTGTAACAAGCAAGTTTAAGAGTATGGGATCATTCATTTTTAGCTTAAGTGAATGATGGGTTTAAATATGATTTGTTATTATAATTTATCTGATTAAGGAAAGTAACTTTAGATGATTTTACTAATCTATTAGAGTTTGAAATCATGTTTAAGAATAGCTAAGAGATAAATAGCATTCACTTTTATTATAAGTGAATGATGATTAAAATTTATTTAAATTGTTGGTTTACCAAGGAGTTATGGTTTTAAAGGAGTTTTATGAAGTTAATAAGTTATTTTTAAGTATTATTATAGACTCAAGTTATGGTTTTGGAATTAGTATTTAAATGTACAAGGTTTATGGTTTTATATAAAATTGTGATTATTTCTTATTTTAAGAAATGTATTTTAAAGAATTTACCAAATAGATAATACGGATTTATTACTTAAGAATGTTAAAATGTGTTGGAAAAATATAACTAGTAATTTTATAGTGAAACATAAATACTTAAGGTTTTAGAAATTATTTTAATTTAATTTTTGGTGGTATCTTTATTTTTATAAAATTCTACTAAGGTTATATATCTTTAAACATTTGCTTCAAGTTTTATTTGTAAACAAATTAAGTTAGTATTTTTATAAAATAGTAGATTTATTTTCGTATGCAAAAATAATTTTTATTCATTTTCAGGACTTTTCCTTAATTTATGAAATATTACTTTAAACTTTGGTGTTGTTAACATTTATTCACATTTTATTTAACTTAAATAAGTAAATTTTTATTTTTCTGAGGTAGATATTATTTTTGTGATCATTTCAATATGTTATATGTATTTTTAGGATTTTTTATATTTTTCTAGGGCTAAAACAATTTCAAGGATATTTTGGTAATTTTACATTTGGTTTATTATTTCTTTTACAATACTTCTTTTCCTCTTTCCTATAACATACCTCTGGCCCGCGGGCTGGTTAAGCCTAACCCGACCTAGTTGGGCCTAGGGTCAAACCCCACCTCAGCCCGACCCCCTCTCCTTCCTCTCACTCACATGCATGCACACACTCGATCCTCTCGTTCCCCTCACTGCTCGCACGATGCATCGCCAGCAGCGTCGCTTCGACTGGTCGCCGGCCAAATCCAGCACCGCCTATTGACGAGGCCCTGGCTCGATCTCCTCCATCAATTCCCATCGCCTCGCTGTCGCTCTGTTCCCCATTCGCGCCTCCACGAAACCCTAGCCCCCACGGCGTGGGTCGTCGGTGCTAAGGACGGAGCGACCCAGCATCCCTTGGTCCTTGCCGCCACCGACACATGCCTCCAAGTCAAGGCCTGCCTCCTGCTGCTCCCTCACGACAACCTTAACCCCGATGCCGGTGAACTACTGGTTGTGGCTTGGACCAGGTGTAGCACCACCCAGCTCCCTATGCCGTTGTACCGTGGTTGCCGCATGGGCTGATGCCGCCTCTGCTTCTTCTCCGACGAGCTCTGCTCTGCCTCCAGGTAGGTATCCCTTTCCTCTGTTCTTTAGTTTTTCTATGACCTCTCAGTGCGGACATGAGATGGTGTCTTGTCTATATCACGTCATGTTTGATTTGTTGGTGAAGCAATTAATGACCATGTTGGGCTCTATTATGGATGAAATTGAATGCTTGTCATTCAGTTCTAAGCATCCTAGTGTGTTCCACGTACTTTTGAAGTACTTCTGAATTGGTACAATAGGAATAGGTACAAGATCTATCTAATCTGGTAACCTCGGTAATATTATCTATTGGAACTAATATGTGTATATGAAACATGAGCAGATACACCATATGCTTGAGCTTGGAAATTGTCTCTAATTCCCTATAGAAAAATAAGTGACGTGCTTGGCCGATTGGTTAATTGCTTGGGGTAATTGATGGTATTTTACATCTTGGTGTGCTGAATTTTTGGTCCAGTGATGATCTAAAATATTTACTGGTCAGCTTGCTGCTGAAATTAGATGATTCCTAGGTAAATGAACTAGGAAATTGATTTATATAGACCCTCTGCTTGTTTGCAAAGAACCCCCAAGGTCTTGGTATTGTAATAAGACTATCATGTGATTGAACATGTGATTCCTAGTATGACCGTCTAGGAAGATGATTTAATTATTGTGAATGTGCTTGTTGCAAACACTCAATAATTGTCGTTTTGATGGATGTTTATTGTTGTGATGCCTCTTAGTGAGAGTGTGCACAATAGTGAACTCTTGATAGCATGATATGCTGTTTTGTACCTGTGATTTGCTGGCTTAACTGAATTTTATTCAGTTCTAATGTCTGGAATAAGATTTCAGTGATGATTCTTAACTTATACTGTAGTTAATATGCTAGAAACAATATGATTCCTAGAAGGAAGAATCTAGGAAAATGATTTGCCAAAAGTCAAGGTGGCTTAAAGATGGAATGATGTGCTAGATATGGTTTGCCTATATGGTAATAATTATTATGATCCCTGGATTTATAATCAGGAAGATGATTAGTGGCTGGATAAACTGTCTTAGTGGCTTCTCTTGCTTTGGCTATTTTTGTGGTGCCTCCATGCAGGAGTGTGCACAATATAGCCTTAGGTAGGATGATCTGCTGCTTATACAGCTAAGAAAAATTATTTAAACCTGAATGCTTGTGATGCTAGTCTGAAGTATAGGTTTATGTTTAAAATAAATGTTTCCCTTCACTACTTAGCCCTACCTAGGATGCAAAGGCTGAGGCCTTGATGATGTTTGGATACAACAGTTATTTCTTGCTTACGAAAACTACCCAGTGATGATCTAGTACTCCATTTGAGTACAGATCTGAGGATTTTCAATTGTCCCTATCCATCTCTATGATGCAATGGTAAGGACAGATACTTAAGCATAATCTTAGATGGATAACCTGTTGTAGCTGAGTTTTGATGCTGGTAATTTGGTTGGGATAAGATCTACTGTTATTGGCCTTGATTATTGATTCTTGTGGTGAACTGATCCTTCTACTATAGCAGCTATAACTTGGCCTTCTCCACCTTGTCCTTGCTGATTACCTGGATTCTTGCTTCTAGTTATGTGTTCATGGTGGCTGTGACTGATGGTGATTTCGGTACTGAACTGATAAGAACAAATAATGTTCTTGTTTGCGTTCTTGAGATGGCTGTGAAATGGCTTGTGGGGTTCTGAGAAGAACAGATGGATTAGCTGTTGTGTAGAGATGAAAAGGGTGGAACTAGTAGCTAGCAGCTTTGGCTATGGTTGAGACTCCCTTCTTATCTGTTTCCTACGGTTGCTACTCTATTGACAACACACAACTGCATGTTGTTGTGTGAGCAGCTTGCAAGTGGGACCATTTATTTGTGGATCATCTCAACTGTGATGATATTTTCCGGCTGTTATTACTGTTTTTCCTTTACATATTTACTAACTTGGTGAGCTTGCCCCTTAAGGCCTGTGATGCATAAGCGTGAGGCATTTCTTTTCATAAGAATGGATACTACATTGCCTTTTTATTCAAACTCTATGATGAACTTGACAATGCAATTCATTGTCAAATCTAAGAGTTCAATTAACACTAACCCATTCTCTTATTTGTTTTCTTTTTATCTCATTATTATGCAGGAATCAAAAATAAGAAGAATGAAGAAAAGAAATTGAAGATAAATAGAATTAGCCATATTTTTAGTTCTAAACTTTCTGTTACTCTTTGTTGTAATCTTTCTTCTTCATTTGAACATTTGTAAAAGCATTGTAATATTTCTATGATTGTAATAAAGGAATTCTTTTTATTTAGTCATTCTTCTTTTGTAAAGAAATGTTGTATTGTTTGTTTTAAATAATAAAGTTAATGTTTTCCTTCAATTGCAATTTGTACATTACTCTTATTTCTTTATTATAAGGGACAATGTAATGTTTAATTTCTTTTTAATTTGAGACTTGTAAATATTATATCTTATTCATAAATAAGAATTCAATTCTTATTTCCTTATTGCAATTTACTATTTATCATTCCATTTACACATTCTTTTATAATTCAAGTATATCAACTAAATATTCAAATCTAAATTGTCTTCCCCTCAAACCCAAAAATATAGTAGGGTCATGTTGAACTCCATATCACTTGTGTCGGTGTTTCCATCAGAACAAGAGAGATCTCGATCACTCTAAAGCATTTTAGTTTTGCACGAAAATTCCTCGGATTTTCTTATGCATGAATGCAATGCACAAACATGTGTCCTGTCTATTTCGAGGTGCTAATCCTGGGATTTTACAAGGTGAGATCCAAAGGGTGGTTTGAAAATGTTCTAGACCATAGAACTACGGGGACTTGTCTAGGGTTTGAGCAGGGGACACAAGCAAGCCAGAATCTCTTTACGAGTGAACCCTAGAGGGAAAACCTGTGGAATCATTAGGGATTAACATTGGCCATGCATGTTGATATGACCTAAACTAACAAGAAGAATAAGGCTAAAAGTCCACTGGTTAAACATTGTTTGTGCGTGGCGAGTCGAAGGGGGAAGATCATCTATGCGGAGCCCATATGCATGTTTTAGGGTTTCACTGGAAACCGAGAACGGATCACCAGAATACCTCCAATAAATCTTGCATGTGCGACACTACCATATTTATGAAAGTATGGTGGGATGATGTTGATATAGGCAGAACCCAACCCCTGGGTGAGCCTGTTCACATGCATGCATGATAACACTAGAAAATTAATTAATAAACCCCCTAGGTGATGAGCCCGGAGCGAAATCTTCTGGAATATGCGTCAAGCTTGGTCTCCCATGTTGCTATTTGTTAGCGTAATGAGATCAGGGGTCCCTCGCATTGCGCCGTAGCACGTGGGCCAGGACCCAACGGTCAATGACTTAGTTAAAGTGTGGCCTAGCCGACAAGGGCGGCACAAGGATTCGAGCACTGTGTGCTCCAAGCAGGTATGGTCTTGGCATGATGAGCCTATGGATACTAAGTATCATCTATGATATAGGTGCCTGTGGATGAGACGAACGCTACACGATGATCCTCGAACCGCCAGCCAGGCACGGACAAGGAAGAAAGGACAACAACACACGCAAGGCGGTCTGACCCCTCCTTCCGGGGGCTGCCATGGAAGGAGGGTAAAGGCACAATTGGGGGCAGCGAGGCCAAGGGCCACGGCTGAGCCCCAGAAGGACCATGGGAGCGCTTCTCCTAGGCCATGCGTGGCCCGGGAACCGGAGTCAACTGAGCCTGACAAGGCGTGTCAGGCCCGGCCTTGGGAACTAGCAACGCGCCAGCGCCGCTGGACATCATCATGGCGCTATAGTCCACTGTAGTGCACCACTGACAGGAGTGACAGCTCGGAGCCTGAGCTGTCACTCAGCCATCAAGTGCGCCTATGCACCGCCCTTGGCCATCCATTGGCCATAGGCACCGCCCGTCTGCCTGAAGACCGCGTGGCACACCGCGATTGAGTCCGGGAACGCTCTTGGTGGTACTCCACTCCGGCCCTTGTAGTGACCCCTTGGTGTATAAAAGGAGGCACTTGGCCATAGGGATATAGAGGTTTTTTGGAGGGCAAGCCAGAGAGAAGGTTTTTGGAAAACAAGCAAGAGGGAGGTTCTCTAGAGAGGGGATAAGAGAGAGCTGAGAGATGAAAGGGCAAGAGAGCTCGCATAGAGAAGAGAGGGAGAGAGTTGATATCCTCCTCCATGCCAAAGAGAAGGAAGAGAGGTACAAAAGTGAGAGAGGAAAGAAAGAGGAAGCCCAGGAAGTGTAGAAGCTAGAGAGAAAGCGGATCCCATCACCGTAGAGATGATCTTCTTGTGCCATGATCCACCCCAGATAATCCACCAAAGGAGGACGTAGGGTTGTTAGCCAAAGGGCGGCCCGGACCTCGATAAAAAATTGACTGTGTGTGCTCTATGTGTTGTGTGCTCGTATCACAAGGTTCTTTCGTCGATGTTGAGGCCGAAACACCTTCGTGCCCGAGACGCGGCATTTGGCACGCCAGGTAGGGGGCGCTCGCATTTTCGGCTTCAGCAATCAGCTTCATCATCAAGAGCTTCATAAGATTCATCATCATAATCGTCATCTTCACCGACATCCGTTTCATCTTCACGTTCAACACCAACATCGACTACTCCATTGTTAGCCATGGTGCCGAGGAGAGGTGCTAGCGCCGGGACCGGCCCTGCCACGATAGACTCGCCTGCTGCATGGACTCGCTCCCATGCCCTTCCCACAACAGGAGGCTTGGATACCGAGCCACATACACGGTGCGTGAATACCATCACAGGAGCCGACCCACGTCCAGGGCCAAGCGCAACTGCACCACCGCCACCGCCACGGCCATCGCAACCGCACCCCACGGTTGAGGAAGGCGAGCATGCTGGTGGAGGTGCCACTGTGCGAGAAGTACCACCACCAGGCGACGTAGGAGGCATCGTGCTCAAAGACCCTTTCGCCGATGACGCAGGAGGCACCGCCATTGGAGTGCCTCTCCCCGATGGTGTTGGAGATGCCGTTGGAGGGGGCTAGTTGTCAGGAGGAATCACACTGGTTGGGGACGGAGGAGTTGACCCCGAGCTGGAGCATCAAGCAGTGACTCCAGCTCGTGCCGGGACTTGCCTCACCACAACAAGTACTAGCCGCCAACCCCAGTCCCACCGCTCTCGGAACCAAACTTTGGGGGAAGCAGTTGCTGCTGCCCGTGCCATAGATCAGCACCCACCAGCTACTAGGACGACAGAGTATGCGGCGTGGGGGGACAACCTCAATGTAGCTGGAGTTCATCAGCATGCATTAGGAGTCCGCGCGCGCTCATTCCCAGTCGAACCTGGGGACGAGGCATGGGGCAAAGCATGCTCCCACCACTGCCGTAGGGACATGCAAAGCCCTGCCCCGAGGCTGTGTTCCCGGAATGCTACCCCCGGGCCAGGGGCTACTGGACCCCGCGACGGTGAAATGAGAACCGACAACCATGCCACGGGTCACTTGGGGGCTGGCGCCCCAAGGCCTACAGAGCAAGATCACGTATTTGTGGGGTCATCTGCTGACCCCGCGCACAGGTGCGCTGAAGGACGCCGAGGAGATTCTTCCGCGGAGAACGAGGTGCTAGTTTGAGATTACCTGCTGCAGCTGCGTCAATAAGCTGCGGGTGTAGCTGAGGTAGGGAGCATGGCTTTGGGATACAGAAGCGGCTGTCCCGCCTTCTCTCCTGCCTTACGACAGGTGGCGTGGTCGCCGAAATTCTGCCCCATTGTCCCCGTCAAGTTTGAAGGCAATACCAACCTGAAGGAGTTTCTGGCCATCCACTCCACCGCCATGGTGGCTGCGGGTGCTGATGAGAAGGTCATGGAAAATTGGTTTCCAATGGACCTAAATGGCACGACCTTGTCCTGGCTCATGCATCTACCTAAGGAGTCCATTCGTTCCTAGGACGAGTTGTGTACTCGCTTTGTGAGCATGTTGCAGGGAGCCTTCAAGCGCTCGGGAACACTCATTTAGCTCCACGCAGTGGTCCAGGGGAGTGGTGAGCGGCTACAAGACTTCATGCTCCGATTTTTGCAGATCGCACACACTATCCTAGAGGCGGAGGACGCTGCCATCATTGGCGCGTTCACCATAAATGTGCGCGACAAAAATATGCACGAAGAGCTTAACATGCATCCCATCAACATCACCCATGAGTTGTGGGCGTTGGCTGACCTCTGCTCCTTAGCAGAGGAAGGACACCTTGCACCCGAGGACGCTACCCGGGAAGCCGCTGGATCGGCAGACCTGGGAAGCACTGCTACAAAGAAGAGTGCCTCGCATATGAGGGGCCTTTGACATTCTTTGGCTGCGGATCCTAGTGCTCCCACCGAAGGAAGAAGTGGCGGCTGCCAAGCCCACCACAAGGAAGTGGTGCCCTGTGCACGAGTTCGACGAGCATGACGCTCGTAACTACTGCTCCATCCTTGGTTACGCCGAGGGATGGAAGAGGCGCATCACTGAGCAGGGGACAAACGGTACCTTCGGGAACTGTTATCGCTTCAACAAGGCCGGCCATCATGCAGAAGACTGCCCGGTCCATCCTGGCCCAGGCGCCCCCACCGGAGGTCACAGGGGCAACATGGGTGCTGCAGGAGGAGGATGTGGAGGCGGTGGAGACAAAGCAAGAGCGAGCGCAGAGGGGGCCGCAACAAAGCCCCCCCTCAACCGCGCTGCAATGACCCTACTGTCAACCAAGGCGGCTACAACGACAGGTGCAGACAGTATCCACAAGTACAGGACTGTGCATGCGCACATGAAGGAGATTACGCCATGACTTCCCACGGGGAGTTTAAGCGTTTCTCCCATGAACTGTGCGCCGTACAACCCAGCTCGAGGCGTAGTGGCCACTTCAGTGGTCTCATGTGCTGATTACCTTTGATGCGGGAGCTCACCTGGACCGCCTCACCGGGGTCGGCATGCTACCCCTAGTGGTCTCCCCCGTCATAAAGAACGTCAAGGTTACCAAGATACTGGTGGATGGAGGGGCTGGCCTCAACATCCTCTCGGCAACACTGCTAGATAAGCTCTAGGTCATGGAGGATCAATTAGCCCCTACGGGGTCTTTTCTGGGCATAATCCCCGGAGCTATCTAGCCATGGGGGAAGATCAAACTGCTAGTCACATTTGGCACTCAAGACAACTAACGCACTGAGAACATCATCTTTGATGTTGCGGACATTGCCCTGCCGTATAACGGCATAATAGGGCGCACTGCCTTGGCAAAGTTCATGGTGGTCTCCCACCATGCCTACAACTCGCTCAAGCTTCCCTCCTTGTGGGGGACAGTGACCATCAAAGGTGATATCAAGGATGCCGTGTTCTGCTCTAAACAACTGTTCAAACTGGCAGCCACCACTTCTCCTGTGACTCACACTGACCCTTTGTCTGACTCGGACCAAATTTTGCCCTAATTCCCAGCTTGCCTGGGAAAAAGGCCACGACCCTTATCGGAACTTAGTTCCAATGACAATTCTGGTACTAGTGGCTCTCCGGGTAAGCTAAAAACTTCTCGCATCCACCCTACCAAATAAAAATCCCGGGATCATGTGTGGTGCTCCTGTCGACCTTAAAATCCCAGGAGCGTGCCTGGTGCTCCCGTCAACCTTAAAATCCCGGGTGTGAGTGGAGGTTCCCCTGACAAATGAAAGCCCGGGAGCATGTGTGGTGCTCCTGGCAACCCTAAAAGCCCGGAAGTGAGTGTAGTACTCCCAGAAAATGCGATGAATATTAGCGTATCTGGACTGGCCACCTATGTGTAAACCACTTGTAACCTAGGGGCTGCCCCCGTTTTGGAATGAGAATCCCGTTGCTCTCGTTTTTCTGTCTGTTCTCATTTGCCAAGCCTTTTTTGGGATTTTGCATTCCTTTGGATTTTCTTGGAACCGGATGTGGGTAACAAAGACTGTCAGGCATAGAAACATCGTACTCTCATGATTTGCTCTGAGGTATGAGCGTTGTTCTCTAGGCATTGCCGATGAGCACTAAATCGTGCAGACACACCTCCCACGTCAGGCTCCCGAGTTGGCAACACCGTGCGCCCTGATCAAGCGCACGACACCTTGTTTTAAACCTGAGGCATGGGTAAGATGCCATAAGGTGTGTTCATCGTGTTTCAGGATAAGTAGGAGATGGATGGGCAAGAAGAGGCCAATGCGAGGTCTCGGCAAGGGTGTAAGGCTCACCGCTAGGTGGGAATAGAAGTGACCATGCAACTTCCAGGGGCGGATGGCCCGGCAAGCAAGGCATGAGTCGACAACAAGGAGGGAACCAAGGGAACATGAGCAAGGCGCCTGAGGCGATGAACAATGCCCCCACGGGCCCCGTGGTGGCATTAAGGTGGAAAGGGACAGACGAATCATGGGCAGCCATGAGCATGACATGGCAGTGAAAAAAGCAAATGACGCAAAGGCAAAGGTAAGTACGTTGATAATAGCCAATTGGCATTACATTTGAGAAATGTACAATGCAGCAACCGGCGCATAAAAGACACTCGGTGAAAGGGTGCGGGCAGAAGGTTGTGTGCTAGGGAAAGCGGCAAGTGTCGCTCCCTATCACTCCCAGCGGCATCGCATTTCCTGGTCAGCCCCTGGAATCGCCTGCATCAAGAGGAGCGCCCCCTCGACCCCCCATCACCAGGGAGGTAGGGGTAGTAGCTGCAGCAGCACATGGAGTCATCGAAGATCTTCACCACGAACTGCCTGTTCCTGCAGAAGTAGAGCTTCAGCACATGACAAGCCCAAAGTTGGTACCACTTTGCAAATGAAGGCCACCCCTTGCCCAGGAACATGCGGCCCACTTCACCTACCTCCATTCAGAGGTTCCATATGGGCTGACCACTGCTTGACTCCCGCAGCTCCACATGACGCAGTAGAACGCCATTCAGTTCACTAGCAAGCAGGCGAGGAAGCACCAACCGCTTCTTGTAGTTGGCGCCCAGGACAACCAAGAAGTCAAAGCCCACCAGGTCCTCCATGTACTCCTCCTAGGATTAGGAAGGGGAGAACGACGGATTGAGCTGGCGAGGAAGACGATAGCCGCCCTGCCCATCATGCCGGGTGCTGCTTCCGCAACTTGGAGAACAAGAACGAGGACCAGTAGGGCCTCCCCTTCCATTGCCGCCTCCCCAGCGGCCACGGAGTGGCGGGGACTCAGCGTGCGGTTGCGGGAGATCTGCGCTAGAAGCAGAGGAGATGCGGCGGCCTCGGTTGTGAGATCCAACCACATGGCTTAATAGGATTGATAGGATACCCATATCAAGAAGTTGCAACTTCTTTTCCGGAAGCTCATTCGAAAAGAACTCTAAGGTTAAGCGTGCTTGGCCTAGAGCAATTCTAGGATGGGTGACCGACAGGGAAGTGGGTAACCGGGTGCGCACGAGTGAGGACAAAGTGCGCAGAAAAGACTAGTGTTGGTCTGTGGGGCTAGTCTAGATATCCTATTAAGCTGCCAGGAGTGACACCCCCCGGGCCCAGGAGTGGACGGGGTGTTACAAGTGGTATCAGAGCCGACCCTTGCGATTACACGGGTGTGTGTGTGGGTCAGTGGCGGGACATGTGGAGCATGGCGCGTGTGGCCCGGAGTGGACACGGAATGGCACATGTGCCGGCACTGGACACACAGACGCGTGCCAAGAGGGAACGTTCCTGGGGTGTGCTTGATCGATGAGGGCATCGATCTTCTAAAGGGTGGGTGTATGTGAGATCCAGGCACATGGCTTAATAGGATTGATAGGATACCCATATCAACAAGTTGCAACTTCTTTTCCGGAAGCTCATTCGAAAAGAACTCTACGGTTAAGCGTGCTTGGCCTAGAGCAATTCTAGGATGGGTGACCGACAGGGAAGTGGGTAACCGGGTGCGCACGAGTGAGGAAAAAGTGCGCAGAAAAGACTAGTGTTGGTCTGTGGGGCTAGTCTAGATATCCTATTAAGCTGCCAGGAGTGACACCCCCCCCGGGCCCAGGAGTGGACGGGGTGTTACATTGGTGCATGCGCCTGCGCCGCAGCCTTTCCGACGAGGCCAGAGCCATCTCCCCCACCAGAGAAGGAGGATCATCGTCACCGGAGCTGCCTGACTCCATCGTCTTCTCCACTAAGCAGGGAGTTGGAAGGGAGAGGTGGAGAGCAAGGCACAACCCCGTGCCTTCCCCCTCTTTTATAACAAATGAGGAGGCGAACAATTGCTTCCCACCTCGCCGACTCATGGGAGGGCAAAAATCGTGCCCCACAATTTGTTTTTAGCAGGAATCGAGGTGGGCGCAGTCAATGCGGGATGCCGCAGAAGCCAAGGCGTGGCCCCGCAGTCCTGGAGCCACTTGAGTGCGTAGGCACACGCACGTCAGCTCTGTGCGATGGGAAAGCGTGCCGTCTAGTCATGTCACACTCCCTGCGGAGAGGAATGTGCCCACGCGCGAATGAAAGCAAATCCCAACAATGGCCTCTTCGTCATACCACGACTAGCGTTGCAAGTTGTCGGCCCTCACCCGCGGGCTTTTGTCGATGTAATGAGATTGGGGGTCCCTCGCATTGCGCTGTAGAACGTGGGCCAGGCCCCACCGGTCAGCGACTCAGCGAATGCATGGCCTGGTCGATAAGGGTGTTGCAAGGATGCGAGCACCGTGTGCTCTAAGCAGGTATGGTCTTGGCATGATGAGCCTATGGAGACTAATTATCAGCTATGATGTAGGTGCCTATGGATGAGACGAATGCTACACTACGAGCCTTGATCCCCAGCCGGGCATGGACAAGGAAGAAAGGACAACGACACACGCAAGTCAGTCCGACCCCTCCTTCCCGGGGCTTCCCTAGAAGGAGGGTAAAGGCACAATTGGGGGCAGAGAGGCCAAGGACCGGCCTTGGATGAGCCCTGGAAGGACCACAGGAGTGCTTCTCCAGGGCTAGGTGTGGCCCGGGAACCGGAGTCAACCGAGCTTGACAAGGCATGTCAAGCCCGGCCTTGGGAACTGGTGACACGACAACGCCACTGGACATCATCATGGCACTACAGTCCACTGTAGTGCACCACCGATAGGAGTGATAGCTCGGAGCCTGAGTTGTCACTCAGCCATCAAGTGCGCCTGTGCACCGCCCTTGGCCATCCATTGGCCACAGGCACCACCCATCTGCCTAAAGACCGTGTGGCACTCTCTGATTGAGCCCGGGAATGCTCTTGGCGATACTCCATGCCGACCCTTGTAGTGACCCCTTGGTGTATAAAAGGAGGCACTTGGCCGTAGGGATAGAGAGCAGTTTTTTGGAGGGCAAGCCAGATAGAAGGTTTTTGGAAGAGAAGCAAGAGGGAGGTTCTCTCGAGAGGGAATAGGAGAGAGCTGAGAGATCAAAGGGAAAGAGAGCTCGTGTAGAGTAGAGAGGGAGAGAGTTGATATCCTCCTCCATGCCAAAGAGAAGGAAGAGAGGTACAAAAGTGAGAGAGGAAGGAAAGAGGAAGCCCAGGAAGTGTAGAAGCTAGAGGGAAAGCAGCTATCTAGCACCCTAGAGATCATCTTCTTGTACCATGATCCACCTAGATAATCCACCAAAGTAGGACGTAAGGTTGTTAGCCAAAGGGTTGCCCGAACCTGGGTAAAAAATGATTGTGTGTGCTCTGTGTGTGCTGTGTGCTTGTATCGGCAGGTTCCTTCATTGACATTGAGGCCGAAACGCCTTCGTGCCCACTACCGAGCAAATAGGGGGTGTCCAGCATCCCAGATGTCAGCATAGGTGAGACGTGCACTATTACTACCTAAACTAACAAGAATAAGGTATAAAAGTCCGTTGGTCAAACCGTCGTTGTGGCAGGTCAAAGGGATAGATATGTGGGGATTTCACATGGAAAACCGAGTACACGTGCGAGCGCCAGAATCCCTCCAAAATATTGAACGTGGCACTACATATATATGTATGAAAGTGTGGTGGGATGTTGATATAGGCAGAACCCAACCCTTGGGTTAGCATGTTCTCACATGTGGCAGTTGCATATTCCAGGGGCAACATATCATATGTGGTAGTTGCATTCCAAGGGCTTTCTAGGCCCTTTTACCATGGTTGACACATGGAGTATATATCTAGAGTAGTCTTGCATGTGTTCTTTTCCAAACCACCTTGATCCACACGACTACACACACTCCAATTAATGGATGTGGTGATGTGATACATTGCAAATGTATCTATAATTTTTGATGCTCCATGCTTGGTTTTATCCTTTTTCTTGTGTTTTGTCCACACTTTGGAGTACTTTTTATATGATTTCTTGGACTAACCTATTAACAAGAGCCACAGTGCCAGCTGCCTGTTTTCTGCTATTTTTGGTTCTAGGAAAGTCAGAAAATGAATATTCTCGGAATTGGACGGGACAAAAGCCAAAGTGCCTATTTTTCCAGAAGACTCGCGTGTAACACCATCAAATCGGCCCTATGCAAGTTTCAGCGCTTCCCGCCAAACCCGCATAGAAACGATTCAAGGACGCCTACCAGGCACTTTCGTCCGGGTGGAAAACGAAGTAATACCATTACACATTAGTCCACGATGGAATCCACAGAACATATATATACAACAATGACTCCATGAGTCAAGAATACAGATATACTATACAAAGATTCAAATCACCTTCAAAACGATAAATCGTCCGACTACGGACAAGATGCAAATGGGGCTAAGAGCCGTGAAGAATAACCAATGGCATCCATAACCCTGCCCAGGCCAAGCCGGAAGGGTAACCCTGCTAAAGACCTCGATCTCAAACCTGCTAAAACAAAAGGGGTGCCGACAAAGGGCAAAGGAAAAAGAGGAGCGTCAGTACTGAGGCCAGTATAGGGCGAGACTAGAATTCGGCGGCTGTCGCCTACATAGGTATGGTGGACTGAAACGGCAGCGAAGCATGCACCAAACAACCTATAGAGACTCGATTCATCTGTCGGCTATTAGAGAGGGATAAGAGAGACCTATTCGGATCCAACCTGATACCAACACCAAACAAACCCATCCTGGTATTTCCCCCTCGAGACCAAACGAGGAAGTCGGACCAAGGAACTCACACAGTTGGCAATTTTACTCATTCTGTTATAGTTGCAGCACTTACTAATCAGATATAGATAGCATGAGTCATCCTGAAGCATAAGTAGTGGGTAGTTTTAATTGACCATTCCGTGGTGGTTGGAACATTTACTAGTCAGATATAATTGTCCTGAGGAATCCCAAAACCCAGCATTTGTTGGCACTTTTATCACATTCCATTGGAGTTGTAATACTTACTAGGCAGGTATTGTATGACACAGATCCCCACAGATCCACCAGTTGTTGGCATTTTTATTATCCATTCCATTGTAGTGAAGCTGAGTTACCAGTCACATATTAAGTCAAGTTTATAGCACTACTTTAGTTATGCTTGTCTATGATCGAGATACTGTGCTCCAAGTCGTCCATAACCGCGGACACGGCTTTCAGAAAGTTTTACCCTGCAGGGGTGCACAAATAGCAACACACACTCGATCAACCTCGGAAAAACCAACTCAAAACCCAACGAGGCTTTCACGACAAGGCAATCACAGGATTCATAAAATATTTCAGGGGGCCACCCCACTAAGCTACCCGCAACGAAGTTGGCCGGCTCCGGAACGGACCCAGGGTTTGCGACGACGGCTGTAAACGACTGGGAACCCGAAAGTGTGACTGGGCTTGTCGATATCGCGAAAACGTGGCGCGATCCAAAACAGTACAGGTGCTTCACGCACAATCGTAAATAAAGCAGTTACATGGCATAAGTACAGGATAGTAATAAAACCCCAAACTAGTTTGTGGCCCCAAGAAATAGAAATGAATCAAGCTCTAGCTCAGGGGGTCCATAAGGCCTCCCGGATGTGGATAGTGCAAATAGTCAAGGAACATGTATCAAGTACTCGGGGTCCTATGGGACACAAGTGAGCGTGGAAGAACCAAATAACATCTATTTCCCACCGATGCCTCTGCATTAGTTATATCTAGCATTTTAATAGTTGTATTTAAAGTCATGATCATCTCCACCATTAAGCATCTCCACAATAAACATCTGTCAGCATTCCAACAACTGTGGTACTCGACAACATGAGATCGCACCTGAGCAAGCAACTACGACTCGCAGGGCCAGCTATCTACCAAACACAGGTAATAGGATGTGTCCAAGGCAATATAGAGGCTGCACGGGATATAACTAGTGTACGGAAACTAAAGCATCGCGACATGGATAGCAATAGATCAACAGGAGGAAATAAAGACTATAAATGCAAAATAGGTAGAAGGGGGAGATGCTCGCCTGGGAAAACACTGCCGAAGGTTCATATCCGGAGAACTTGTCGAATCTCACAACATCTCGTCGGCCTAATCCGTGAAGAAGCAAACACTAGAAGAAACAATGGATGCAATATTTAATACTACGGCAGAAGATCCGGCATGATTATGATATGATGCATGTCATGGCATAGCTACGGTGCAATTACGCAATATTAAGTGGAACCGGGGTCTCGACAATTAATTAAGTGGTTCATGTTGTTTATCTACCCCGCAAATTAAATGTTGTATTAACAAGGCAAAACATGTCATCGATTCTCTACGCAAATTTAAATGGAGTCTGGAATAAGACAAAAGGTATTCCGCATAAACACTCCATATTTAGTTATGAGGTGAATCGGCATAATGCCCCCAAACCACAAACAGATATGCATGCATGAACAATTTAATATGCGAAAGTTGATAATGTCATATTATAAAAATAGGGGCTTAGGGTCACACATCTGGGGTCAGAAGATCTTGGGTTCTGAGGGTCCGACGGGGTTCGGTCTCAAGGTCCGGATCTGGTGGGGTTCGATTCGATGGGATCGGCCTTCGGAGCTTCGAACATCGGATCCAGGAAGGAGAGCTTGGCGTTCCGGGAAGAAGGACTTGGTGTTCCGAGATGAAGCGCTTGTCGTTTCGTGTGGCGATCTTGGCGGTCATCGGGTCCGAGAAGAAGACCTTGGCGTTCGACGTCCTTCGGTTTCATGATGTAGAACTTGTCGATTCCGTATCGGCGTACTTGACGTCATCGGGTCCGGGAAGGAGGTCATGAGGCCGGGGTCTCGATCATCGACTCTGGGAAGAAGGTCTTGGGGTGCCGTGAAGTAAATCTCGGCGTCTTCGGGCACGAGAAGGCGATCTTGGGGCTCCGGCTTTATTGGTCAGCGAGAGCTTGTATAGGTACCGGCGGCCTTCATGTGGTACCGTGTTCGCTCTTCCAGGGTGTTGATGTCAACCACTGAGAAGATCTTGCTTCCTCGGAATGGCGTTACGATTTCTCACAAACACCAATAGAGCAGAACTTGGCAGGGATCACTACCTCCAGAGCATCACCATATTCACAGACCAAATTAGGGTATCATCACCGAGCACGATACCTCATCATTTCCTTATTACACCCACATCCTCTTTATATCACCAATACATACTCTGGTATAAACCAACATATCCACAGGAGGTAGCGCACGGCGGGGCATCTGCGGGAGGCCGAGGACAAGAAGGGCCAGAACTCACACGGTTGTGGCAGCCAAAGACAGAGGAGGCCGCACGCTGGGCCTCACAGAGACACAGACGGCACGCCAAGAAGGGGAGCAGGGCCAAGTCGGCACCAACGCACGGATACGGGCCCGCGACAGAGTCACTGGCGACGCTGTGACGCCGGGTCTGGGGTGAGGTCGACGGTGGCGACCTCGCCGGGTGGAAGCAGGGGAAGCGAGGGGGTCGGTGGTAGGCGTGAGGTTGAGGAGGTGGCTCGCAGGGTGAGGAGACGGCAGCCGGAGGGTACGTGGCAGCGCTCTGCGAAAGAGGGTGGCGACACGGGCGACACGGCAGGGCTTGGAGAAGGGCGGGGCCGCGCAGAGTGGGTCGATGGCGATGGGGTTCGCCAGCGGCGGCGGAGCGAGCTTGCTGCGAGCAGGGAGAGGTGGTGGCGCCCGGGGTCGAGGAAGGGCCGTGAGGGGAAGGCCGCTGAGGAGGAGAGGGGGCGTTCCCGCTGGAGGAGGCCGACGCGGTGGCGCTCGGGGAACCACGGCGAGGAGGAAGACGAGGCGAGAAGGAGCGGTCGGCGGCGGGGTCGCTGCGAGCGTGGGGCTCGGCGAGGCGCAGGGCCGGCGACCAGGGTAGGGTCAGACAGGAGGTGGCCGGCGACGGAGATGGTGGGGATGCTGTCGGTGGAGGATGTAGGGATGAGGGGGAAGGAGAGGGAGATGGTAGGTGGGAAAACGAGGACAGCCTCGTCGCTCGCAAGTGGGGCCAGGGCGCGTCATGTAGGTGGCGTGCTGGGCTGACCGGGGGAGCATGCGGGGCTAAAGGAGATGGGGTAGGATGCGACGTGTGGTGCAGCACGCAGGAGTTGTGGTGCGTGATCGTGGTGGGGCCAGGGAGACACGACACAGGGGGAGCGGTGTGGAGACGCGGGATCGCCTGGGCATGCGGTTGGTGGATGGATAGGGTGGAGGGATTGAGGGGTGAGGTTAGCTCGGTAGGGTAGGGATTAGCTCGGTTTAGGGGTAGGGTTAGAGGGTCTAGGCTAGAGTTAGATAGGGTTGGGCCAGGGGTATTATCTGGAGGTGGCCGACTAGGCTTTTGGGCCTAGTTGGCTGCCTCCCAAAAAAAACATAACTTTTTATTTATTAACTAAGAGCCTTTTGTAATCTGTTTTTAGACAAAACAAAATATTCTGGACAAGCCCGGGGTTTTGTATTTGAATAAAGACAGGGCTTATTTAGAAAAACAAAAACTAGGCTTTTAGAAAATAATTTTAGACAAACCATGCATGATGACATGACGATGTTCAAATGCAATGTGGCATGATGACATGAGCATGTGGTCATGATGATGCACAAAACAAAAACACCAAGCGATTTTCTAGTAGTGGTTTTAGCGGGGTGCTACAATTCGACACCACTAACAATGGATCTCCCCCTCGAGATCCGCCTCATGGTACGGGGAAGAAGGCCGACGATCTGAATCTTCTCGCTTCGTGTAGATCCTCGCGACACCACTAAAAGGGCCTTACTCCATCTTGAAATCGGCGACACCACCAACAAGAGGTCGCTGTCCATGATCATCGAGAGAACACTCCGGAAACAAAGGACGAAGGTAAAGGTATCAACAAATAAAGCAACCTCTAACTTCGATAGAAGGAGAGAGACGATGCATTCTAATCCACTGCAATATACAAGAGCGAATAGAGTGAGTAGTCAGCATGGGGGCCAATCCATCACGCACCCAAACTATTACTCCACACAATTAGTAGAAAAGCGTGCAACCATTCTCAGAATCAGACTGAAGATCTCGACAAGCAAGGTTTGGAAACAAAGGAGTGATGCAGACTCTGCATCGGATCTGGCATAGATGATGTCGTCGCATCGGAAAACACCGGAAGGCACAAACAAGGAACAATGAATGGTACCACAGATAAAGGATTCCTCAGATAGCACGAAGAACCGATGTAGAAGCACCGTTACAAAGAAGGAAGCGAAACCCTGAAGGTACGACGGAACCCCAACCACGAGAATTCCTGGACTTGAAGAAGAGATAAGGGAGGAGAATTCAAAACATGCAGAGGTAAGAGGAGAATAGCAGAGGGATAAGGAGTAAAATTAGACCTAATCAGATCTATCGAACCGATTTTTGCAAAAATAGTTTTGACGCTCTATTTCGGCCATTAGCTAGGTTATCCTACAGGCTAGACAAGTGGGGTATCGTAACTGCTGAGCTCTGATACCACTCTGTAACACCCTCAAATCAGCCATATGCAAGTTTCAGCGCTTCCCGCCAAACCCGCATAGAAACGATTCAAGGACGCCCACCAGGCACTTTCGTGCGGGTGGAAAACAAAGTAATTCCATTACACATTAGTCCACGATGGAATCCACAGAACATATATATACAACAATGACTCGATGAGTCAAGAATACAGATATATTGTGCAAAGATTAAAATCACCTTGAAAACGATAGATTGTCCGACTACGGACAAGATGCAAATGGGGCTAAGAGCCCTGAAGAATAACCAATGGCGTCCATAACCCTGCCCAGGCCAAGCCGGAAGGGTAACCCTACTAACGACGTCGATCTCAAACCTGCTAAAACAAAAGGGGTGCCGACAAAGGGCAAAGGAAAAAGAGGAGCGTCAGTACTGAGGCCAGTACACGGCGAGGCTGGAATTCGGCGGCTCTCGCCTACATAGGTATGGTGGAATGAAGCGACAGCGAAGCATGCACCAAACAACCTATAGAGACTCGATTCATCTGTCGGCTATTAGAGAGGGATAAGAGAGACCTATTCGGATCCAACCTGATACTAACACCAAACAAACCCATCCTGGTATTTCCCCCTCGAGACCAAACGAGGAAGTCGGACCAAGGAACTCACACAGTTGGCAATTTTACTCATTTCGTTATAGTTGCAGCACTTACTAATCAGATATAGATAGCATGAGTCATCCTGAAGCATAAGTAGTGGGCAGTTTTAATTAACCATTCCGTGGTGGTTGGAACATTTACTAGTCAGATATAATTGTCGCGAGGAATCCCAAAACCCAGCATTTGTTGGCACTTTTATCGCATTCCATTGGAGTTGTAATACTTACTAGGCAGGTATTGTATGACACAGATCCCCACAGATCCACCAGTTGTTGGCATTTTTATTATCCATTCCATTGTAGTGAAACTGAATTACTAGTCACATGTTAAGTCAAGTTTATAGCACTACTTTAGTTATGCTTGTCTATGATCGAGATACAGTGCTCCAAGTCGTCCATAACCGTGGACACGGCTTTCAGAAAGTTTTACCCTACAGGGGTGCACAAATAGCAACACACACTCGATCAACCTCGGAAAAACCAACTCAAAACCCAACGAGGCTTTCACGACAAAGCGATCACATGATTCATAAAATATTTCAGGGGGCCACCCCACTAAGCTACCCGCAATGAAGTTGGCCGGCTCCGAAACGGACCCAGGGTTTGCGGCGACGGCTGTAAACGACCGAGAACCCGAAAGTGTGACTGGGCTTGTCGATACCGCGAAAACATGGCGTGATCCAAAACAGTACAGGTGCTCCATGCACAATCGTAAATAAAGCAGTAACATGGCATAAGTACAGGATAGTAATAAAACCCCAAACAAGTTTGTGGCCCCAAGAAATAGAAATGAATCAAGCTCTGGCTCAGGGGGGGGGGGGTCCATAAGGCCTCCCGGATGTGGATAGTGCGAATAGTCAAGGAACAAGTATCAAGTACTCGTGGTCCTACGGGACACAAGTGAGCCTGGAAGAACCAAATAACATCTATTGCCCACCGATGCCTCTGCATTAGTTATATCTAGTATTTTAATAGTTGTATTTAAAGTCATGATCTTCTCCACCATTAAGCATCTCCACCATAAACATCTGCCAGCATTCCAACAACTGTGGTACTCGACAACACGAGATCGCACCTGAGCAAGCAACTACGACTCGCATGGCCAGCTATCTACCAAACACAGGTAATTGGAGGTGTCCAAGGCAATATAGAGGTTGCACGGGATATAACTGGTGTACGAAAACTAAAGCATCGCGACACGGATAGCAATAGATCAACAAGAGGAAAGAAAGACTATAAATGCAAAATAGGTAGAAGGGGAAGAGATGCTCGCCTGGGAAAACACTGCCGAAGGTTCATATCCGGAGAACTTGTCGAATCTCACAACATCTCATCGGCCTAATCCGTGAAGAAGCAAACACTAGAAGAAACACCAGATGCAATATTTAATACTACGGTAGAAGATCCGGCATGATTATGATATGATGCATGGCATGGCATAGATGCAGTGCAATTAGGCAATATTAAGTGGAATCGGGGTCCCGACAATTAATTAAGTTGTTCATGTTGCTTATCTACCCCGCAAATTAAATGTTGTATTAACAAGGCAAAACATGTCATCGATTCGCTACGCAAATTTAAATGGAGTTTGGAATAAGACAAAAGGTATTCTGCATAAACACTCCATATTTAATTATGAGGTGAATCGGCATAATGCCCCCAAACCACAGACAGATATGCATGCATGAACAATTTAATATGCGACAGTTGATAATGTCATATTATAAAAATAGGGGCTTAGGGTCACACATCTGGGTTCGGAAGATCTTGGGTTCTAAGGGTCTGACGGGGTTCGGTCTCAGGGTCCGGATCTGGGGGGTTCGGTTCGATGGGATCGGCCTTCGGAGCTTCAAACATCGGATCCGGGAAGGAGAGCTTGGCGTTCCGGGAAGAAGGACTTGGTGTTACGAGATGAAGCGCGTGTCCTTTCGTGTGGCGATCTTGGCGGTCATCGGGTCCGAGAAGAAGACCTTGGCATTCGGCGTCCTTTGGTTTCATGATGGAGAACTTGTCGATTCCGTATCGGCGTACTTGACGTCTTCGGGTCCGGGAAGGAGGTCATGAGGCCGGGGTCTCGATCATCGTCTCCGGGAAGAAGGTCTTGGGGTGCCATGAAGTAGATCTCAGCGTCTTCGAGCACGAGAAGGCGATCTTGGGGCTCCGGCTTTATTGGTCAGCGAGAGCTTGTATAGGTACCGGCGGCCTTCATGTGGTACCGTGTTCGCTCTTCCAGGGTGTTGATATCAGCCACCGAGAAGATCTTGCTTCCCCGGAATGGCGTTGCGATTTCTCACAAACACTAATAGAGCAGAACTTGGCAGGGATCACTACCTCCAGCGCATCACCATATTCACAACCCAAATTAGGGTATCATCACCGAGCACGATACCTCATCATTTCCTTATTACACCCACATCCTCTTTATATCACCAATACATACTCTGGTATAAACCAACATATCCGCAAGAGGTAGCGCACGGCGGCGCATCTGTGGGAGGCCGAGGACGAGAAGGGCCAGAACTCACATGGTTGTGGCGGCCAAAGACAGAGGAGGCCGCACGCTGGGCCTCACAGAGACACGGACGACGCGGCAAGAAGGGGAGCAGGGGTAAGGCAGCTACAACGCACGGAGACGGGCCCGTGGCAGAGTCACTGGCGATGCTGTGACGCGGGGTCTGGGGTGAGGTCGACGGTGGCGACCTCGTCGGGTGGAAGCAGTGGAAGAGAGGGGGTCGGCGGTAGGCGTGAGGTTGAGGAGGTGGCTCGCAGGGTGAGGAGACGGCAGCCGGAGGGTACGTGGCGGCGCTCTGCGAAAGAGGGAGGTGACACGGGCGACACGGCAGGGATTGGAGAAGGGCGGGGACGCGCAGAGTGGGTCGATGGCGATGGGGTTCGCCAGCGGCGGCGGAGCGAGCTTGCTGCGAGCGGGTAGAGGTGGTGGCGCCTGGGGTCGAGGAAGGGCCGGTGAGGGGAAGGCCGCTGAGGAGGAGAGGGGGCGTTCCCGCCGGAGGAGGCCGATGCGGTGACGCTCGGGGAACCACGACGACAAGGAAGACGAGGCGAGAAGGAGCGGCCGGCGGCGGGGTCGCTGCGAGCGCGGGGCTCGGCGAGGCGCCGGGCTGGCGGCCAGCGGAGGGCGGCCAGGGTGGGGTCGGACAGGAGGTGGCCAACGACGAAGATGGTAGGGATGCTGTCGGTGGAGGATGCGGGGATGAGGGGGAAGGAGAGGGAGATGGTAGGTGGGAAAACAAGGACAGCCTCGTCGCTCGCAAGTGGGGCCAGGGCGCGTCAGGTAGGTGGCGTGCGGGGCTGACCGGGGGAGCATGCGGGGCTAAAGGAGATGGGGTAGGATGCGACGTGTGGTGCAGCACGCAGGCGTTGCGGTGCGTGATCGTGGTGGGGCCAGGGAGACACGACACGGGGGGAGCGGTGTGGAGACGCGGGATCGCCTGGGCATGCGGTTGGTGGATGGATAGGGTGGAGGGATTGAGGGGTGAGGTTAGCTCGGTAGGGTAGGGATTAGATCGGTTTAGGGGTAGGGTTAGAGGGTCTAGGCTAGAGTTAGATAGGGTTAGGCCAGGGGTATTATCTGGAGGTGCCTCATTTATTAACTAAGAGCCTTTTGTAATCCGTTTTTAGACAAAACAAAATATTCCGGACAAGCCCGGGGTTTTGTATTTGAATAAAGATGGGGCTTATTTAGAAAAACAAAAACTAGGCTTTTAGAAATAATTGTAGACAAACCATGCATGATGACATGACAATGCTCAAATGCAATGTGGCATGATGACATGAGCATGTGGTCATGATGATGCACAAAACAAAAACACCAAGCGATTTTCTAGTAGTGGTTTTAGCAGGGTGCTACATCACGGAGCCAGAATACGAGACGGAGGAGGGCCAGGGCCTGGCCACACCACCCCCAGGTGCGGGCTGGGCCTGGCCGCGCCAGGGCATGGTGTGGTGGCCCCAGGAACCCCCTCGGCCTCTCTCTTTGCCTATAAGGAGCCTTCTGACCTAAAAACTTCAGGGGTTCGACATTTTTTCACGAAAAGTTCCGCTGCGCCGCCACCAAAGGGGAGATTCGGGGGACAGAAAGTCTCTGTTCCGGCACCCTGCCGGGACGGGGAAGTGCCCCCGGAGCCATCTCCATCGATCTCCACCATCATCTCCATCGACCATCCATGTTCCCTCCATCTATGAGTGAGTAATCCCCCGCTGTAGGCTATGGGGATGGTAGGGATTGGATGAGATCGTTCATGTAATGGTATTAGATTGTTAGGGCATGGTGCCTAGTATCTTTTATTAGTGCTTTATGACTTTGTTGCGACTTGTTGTGCTTAATGCTTGTCACTAGGGCCCAAGTGCCATGATTTCAGATCTAAACATGTTATTGATTCATTATGATAGTATTATTCTTGGTCTTATCTGCAAGTTGTATACACACGTTGTTGTCCGGAACCTATGGCCCCGAAGTGACATAAATCGGGATAACCGGAAGGGAAAGGCTTTGACGTGAGGATCACATGTGTTCATGGAGTGTTAATGCTTTGCTCCGGTGCTCTATTAAAAGGAGCACCTTAATTGCCAGTAGTTCCCTAGAGGCCCCGCTGCAAACGGGCTGGCAGGACAAAAGATGTTGTGCAAGTTCTCATTGCGAGCATGTATGACTATATATGGAACACATGCCTAGGATTGTCTAGTACTTGGATGCTTTATCTTATTTATCAGCAATTGCCCTATGTTCTGATTGCTATGTGAATTGTCTTGTCCATGCAACGGCCGTCCATCCATCCCTATGCCTACCGCACTCGAATCCCACTGTTTACTGCTTTTGTTACTACTGTCTTTGCTTTACTACTGCTTTTACTTTGCTATTCCTACTACAAAGCTGTTGCTACTGATAAACTGCCGTGAGCAAGATTGTTTCCAGGTGCAGCTGAATTGACAACTCAGTTGTTAAGGCTTATAAATATTCCTTGGCTCCCCTTGTGTGGAATCAATAAATTGGGTTTCAGTCCTCGAAAATACTGCGATACACCCCCTATACTTGTGGCTCATCAAGACTATTTTTTGGCGCAGTTGCCGAGGAGCATAACTTTATTTATTAAGTTCACTTGGATTCACTATTGTTCAAGCTAAGTTTATTTCTGCCTTGTTTGCTTCTTCCTTTATTGAAAATACAAAAAAATAGTTCCTACTCTAGTTGTTATTTTCGTTGGTCCGTTATTGTCTTGCCTTATCATGCTTGTTATCAATGGTTGGTTTCTTTGAAACTGAAGCTTATTGGCAAGGTGGGTTCACGGAAGATCAAAAATGTTATTATAAGGAACACCGCTTGTCAGAAAAAGGGAAACACTTATGGGAACAAATTGATAGATTGTATACCATTTCTAGAAATGTGTGCTCTACTTATAATGTTACT
Source organism: Avena eriantha (assembly GCA_910589775.1). Taxonomy (NCBI): domain Eukaryota; kingdom Viridiplantae; phylum Streptophyta; class Magnoliopsida; order Poales; family Poaceae; genus Avena; species Avena eriantha. The sequence goes on from OU342745.1 coordinate 127,673,600, forward strand.
TATTGCTGTGATGAATCTCATTGCAGAAAGAGGTATAAACACCTCCCTTTTCAATGTGAGTATAATGATAATGATACCATATCTTCCTATGCTAAAGGAATTTATGACTTTTATGATGCGGAACAAATTGAAGAATTTATTGCTTGGAAGGGTGCTTTTGAACTTGCTAGTTTGCTTGAAAATATTGATGATTCACCTTATAAGTATGAGGTTTATGGTATACTTAAATTTTGCTTTGATAATTACAAGGATTAAAATGGCAATATTATTGAATATTTTAATAGATGCTCTCCGCAAATGGAAGAGACTAATGCCTTGCAGGATCCTATGGAAGAAGAAATTGATGAACCTGAAATCTCATTAGATGAAAAAGAGGAGGAGAGTGATGAACAAAAGGAGGAAGAATGGATTAGCTACCCATGCCTACCTTCTAATGAGAGTAACTCTTTATCCCTTACATTATTTGATTGTCCTCCATGCTTGCTAAAGGAGGATGATTGTTATGTTCCTGAGGATTCTTTTGAAAATATTTATAATAAAGCTCTAGTGCTTGTAGATCATGAAAAGCATGCTTTATGTGATAGCTATATTGTTGAGTTTATTCATGAGGCTACTGAAAATTATTATGAGAGAGGAAAATATGGTTGTAGAAGTTTTCATGGTATTGAAACACCTCTCTATGTGCTGAAAGTTTTGAAGTTACTCTTGTTTTATCTTCCTAGGCTTGTCACTTAGTTCTTTGCGAATTTATTTGCGTACACGATTCCTATGCATAGGAAGTGGGTTAGACTTAAATGTGTTTTGGATTTGCTTCTTGATGCTCTCTTTTACTTCACTTCATATTTCTTATGAGAGCATCCTCTCAAACTTTTATGCCTGAAGATGATAAGATGTCTATTATTCTTGGGAGACATTTTCTAAATACTGCAGGAGCTGTTATTAATTGTAATCAAGGGAAAGTGACCTTCAATGTCAATGAAAAGGAACATACTATCTATTTCCCCATGAATATTGATAGGACTTATGGTTTTGAATTCAATTGAACATGTTGAGGGCATTCAAGTTGGAGAAATATATTGTCCCATACCAAGAGAAATTTTTTGAAACTATTATGATTGGGACCATTGCTATTAAGGTTGAGGTAACATAATTATTAGTGGAATACAAAGTTTTGTCTCATATGCAATTGTTTTGGTAGCAAGACTTGATCAACCTTGTTAACAAAAGGATTTCATTTAACAAAACAATGTTTTCACTATGATTATCTCCGCTTACTTCTATTCTATCCATTTAAGTTTTTGCTTATGCCTAACTTAAAGGCGTTAAAGAAAAGTACTTATTGGGAGATAACCCAAAAGTTTTAGATGAGTCTTGGAAGTTATTACTTCAGTAATAACCGCTCCTTATCCTTTTTATTTGCTTTTTGTGGCAAGAGTAACCTCTAATGAGAGAGAAGTAATGGTTGGGAAAGTTGTTGTCCCGAAACAGATTTCTGTGCTTCACCGTAAAAATTCGTGAGAGAGCTCTGTATGTCGGATTGAGCTGTAATGTTTTGTGCTCGAGCCCCAGGTTGTTATGTAACTTTCGTTAGTTCAACAATTTTTGATTTGAGCAATAGAAGGTCTTCGAAAAAATTCGTCTTTACCTACTGGTCTGTTTTGACAGATTTCTGCCATTTTCTGCATTTGCTTCTTGTTAGTTCTGTCTTGAGTTCTTTTGGGGAATTGAGCTTTTTGAGGGAAGTGCTACAGTATCTAGTGTTCTAATGGAAGTGTATTTGGTGGTTATAATTGAACCTTAAGACTTATTTATCTTAAGTGCACTAATGTTGCTAATAAAGATTGTGTGAAGTTTTGTATGAAGGAAAAAATTTAGGTGTATGGAAGGAATGAGTAATGAGATGAAGAATGGACTAAAGCTTAAGCTTGGGGATGCCACGCATGTCACCCCAAGAAATATCCACGAAGTACAAGCGTCAAAGCTTGGGGATGCCCAAGGCATCCCCTTCTTCATCAATAAAAATCCTAGGTTTCTTCCAAACGCTTCATTTTTATTATTTCATGCACATTTGTGTTTTTCTTGGAGCGTCTTCTTTTTCATTTTCGTTTTGGTTTTTAGTTTGTGTGGTTTGCTTAGTTTGCTGAATAAATTGGTTTCCCCCCTCTTTCATACATTGGTGTTCAAATGGTTTGGTTTGGTTTGGTTTGGAAAGGAGTAGGAAAGCTCATGCTTAAGTGGTAAAAAGAGCTTGTTTTTGACTGTGGCCTATGCTTTGTCATGCCATGCTTGATATTGCTTTGGCTTTATGCTTAGTATTCTTTTCTGTAGCATGACTTGTTATAAACAATTGAGATTGCTTAATGTGCCTTGGATGAATCATGCGTTGTTTTAGCATATTAAAGCATAGTATAGTGGTATTCTCCTTTGATGCTTTATTTGGGTTGACTTGGCACATGCTCACACCATGTTATGACTATCTCAAGTCACCATAAGCCTTTATGATCCTTTAGTTTTCAACTTGTAGTATCACTTTATGCTTTGATCAATGATGTTTTGTCGCTCTGCATGATTATGGCCATTATTGCTCTATCGTTTGTCGCTCCCTTACTATTGCTAGGATTCACTTACACTGAGTGTTTTACTCATGTTTCCAACTCCCTTAAACCAAATATTGCCAAAGTGTCCACCATACCTACCAATTATCATCATTTGCTACTTCCGTGCATATTCAATATGCCTTGTTTCCTTCCGAATAAAATGTTTGCTTGTTTTGAGAAAGTTAGTTAGTAAAGCTCTCACGAACTTGATGGCACACTTTATTTCCTGCACTTAATAAACCTGAACCATTGTGAACTCTCCATGAAAGTTATATGCTTGCAAATTATAGGCTGGGGATTAGCAGAACCGTGCTGTCACGGGGAACGCTTTCAACACTTGTAAATATATACCCAGTTGATACCTTGCTCTTTTGTTTGCGGATGTCGTCGGTGTGAAATAAAAGGGGAGCTTGTAAGTCCATGGAGTTATGTATGTGTGTTAGAGAAACGCCTGGGCCGCTGGTCTAATCCATGCTGACATGGTGGAAACCTGCGGCGTAACCATAATGATATCTATGAAGCATTCTTCTTATAAAAAAAGAGAGAGATAGCTATTGAGAAAAAGAAAAAAAAGAGTTTTATGAAAAGAGGAAAGAGAGAGAAAAGCACCATTTTCCCATGGTAAATAAGAAGATTGCTGAGATACTCATTGTCTGCTTGCCTTGTCATTTTGATATGGGGATTCTTCCGTATCATTGGGCAAGGGGTACCCCGTTGGCGGTTCTCAATGATACGCACATACTTACTATGAGAAGAACTTACCGGTAACTAAAGTTGATTAGCATGAGGAGCGGCCCTCGTACTCAAGGGACTTGGGATTTTAAGTTTATAATCTGTCAAGCATATAACTCACCTTGGACCTCACTTTCACCTTAACCACTTTAAATATGCTTATGATAGGGGCAATGAGAGCTCAAAGCTAATGAGTACCATACTTTCAGCATTTGGAAGCCTTTCAAATTATGCAAAACCTTTTCTTTTACTTGTTGAGTCTCCACTTATTCTTTGAGCACTTTCTTGAGAGCATAGTGGCCATTCTTAGTTCTATGTGCATTGTCCCAATACTTGTTGATTGATGCATACCTTGATATTGCTTGCTTTAAACTATTTGTATCTAGTCACTCTTGTGAACTTTGAAGGTGTCCTATGCATTTATATTTGCTACTCTATGAGAGACAAGCTGATTACCACTATGCTATGTTTTCTTTATGTGAAACAAACAAATGTCTTGCAAAGCATTGTTATTCATGAATCTTTTGTTTGTGCCTTTTCATGTTGCATCATAGTTTCTTTGTCTTATTGCTAGAACTTTGTCTTTCATGTTATGATTGAAGTACTATGATCCCAACTTTGAATGTTTTATGAATACTTTGATCAAGTCTTTGATGGTGCATGTCACCTAAATAATTATTCTTTCTTTTTATCACTTACCTACTCGAGGACGAGCAGGAGTTAAGCTTGGGGATGTTGATACATTGCAAATGTATCTATAATTTTTGATGCTCCATGCTTGGTTTTATCCACTTTCTTATGTTTTGTCCACACTTTGGAGTACTTTTCATATGATTTCTTGGACTAACCTATTAACAAGAGCCACATTGCCAGCTGCCTGTTTTCTACTGTTTTTGGTTCCAGGAAAGTCAGAAAATGAATATTCTTGGAATTGGACGGGACAAAAGCCAAAGTGCCTATTTTTCCAGAAGACTCACGTAGCCAGAATACGAGACGGAGGAGGGCCAGGGCCTGGCCACACCACCCCCAGGCGTGGGCTGGGCCTGGCCGCGCCAGGGCATGGTGTGGTGGCCCCAGGCACCCCCTCGGCCTCTCTCTTTGCCTATAAGGATCCTTCTGACCTAAAAACTTCAGGGGGTTCGACGTTTTTCCACGAAAAGTTCCTCTGCGCTGCCGCCATCGAAGGGGAGATTCGGGGGACAGAAAGTCTTTGTTCCGGCACCCTGTCGGGACAGGGAAGTGCCCCCGGAGCCATCTCCATCGATCTCCACCATCATCTCCATCGACCATCCATGTTCCCTCCATCTATGAGTGAGTAATCCCCCGCTGTAGGCTATGGGGATGGTAGGGATTGGATGAGATCGTTCATGTAATGGCATCAGATTGTTAGGGCATGGTGCCTAGTATCTTTTATTAGTGCTTTATGACTTTGTTGCGACTTGTTGTGCTTAATGCTTGTCACTAGGGCCCGAGTGCCAAGATTTCAGATCTGAACATGTTATTGATTCATTATGATAGTATTGTTCTTGGTCTTATCTGCAAGTTGTATACACACGTTGTTGTCCGGAACCTATGGCCCCGAAGTGATAGAAATCGGGATAACCGGAAGGGAAAGGCTTTGACGTGAGGATCACATGTGTTCATGGAGTGTTAATGCTTTGCTCCGGTGCTCTATTAAAAGGAGCACCTTAATTGCTAGTAGTTCCCTAGAGGCCCCGCTGCAAACGGGCTGGCAGGACAAAAGATGTTGTGCAAGTTCTCATTGCGAGCATGTATGACTATATATGGAACACATGCCTAGGATTGTCTAGTACTTGGATGCTTTATCTTATTTATCAGCAATTGCCCTATGTTCTGATTGCTATGTGAATTGTCTTGTCTATGCAACGCCCGTCCATCCATCCCTATGCCTACCGCACTCGAATCCCACTGTTTACTGCTTCTGTTACTACTGTCTTTGCTTTACTACTGCTGTTACTTTGCTATTCCTACTACAAAGCTGTTGCTACTGATAAACTGCTGTGAGCAAGATTGTTTCTAGGTGTAGCTGAATTGTCTACTCAGTTGTTAAGGCTTATAAATATTCTTTGGCTCCCCTTGTGTCGAATCAATAAATTGGGTTTCACTTCCCTCGAAACTACTGCGATACACCCCCTATACTTGTGGGTCATCATGATGCAACTTCTATCACACTGGTGCATCATCCATGCATGTGGCAGTTGCATTATAGGGCCTTCTAACCATGGTTTGACACATGGAGTGTCTCTAGAGTCATTGCATGTGTTTTTCCAAACCACCTTGATCCACATGGATACACACACTCCAATAGATGTGGTGATAATGCAACTTATATCACACTGGTGCATCAGTCCAAGTGGTAGTTGCATTTCTAGGGGATTTTTGGACTTTCTGACCATGGTTACACATGGAGTGACTCTAGAGTCATTGCATGTGTCCTTTTCTAAACCACCTTGATCCAAATTACCATACACACTCCAATAATGGTTGTGGTGATGCAACTTCTATCACACCAGTGTATCATTCCATGTGGCAGTTGCATTCCAGGGGCTTTCTGACCATGGTTTGACACATGGAGTCTCTAGAGTCATTGCATGTGTTCTTTTCCAAACCACCTTGAACCACATGACCACACAAACTCCAATGGATGTGGTGATGCAACTTCTATCACACTGGTGCATCATCCATGTGCATGGGGCATTAATATTCCAGGGATTTCTACTGGGCTTTCTGGCCATGCTTTGACACATGGAGTGTCTCTAGAGTCATTATGTGTTCTTTTCCAAACCAGCTTGATCCACATGACCACATGCACTCCAATAATGGATGTGGTGATGCAACTTCTATCACACTGGTGCATCTTTCCATGTGGTAGTTGCATTATTCTAGGGGCCTTCTAGGCTTTCTGACCATGGTTTGACACATGGAGTCTCTAGAGTCATTGCATGTGTGTTCTTTTCCAAACCACCTTGATCCACATGAACACACGCACTCCAATGGATGTGGTGATGCAACTCTATCACATACTGGTGCATCATCCATGCATGTGGTAGTTGCATATTCCAGGGGCCTTTTGGGCTTTATGACCATGGTTTGACACTTGGAGTGTCTCTAGAGTCATTGCATGTGTTCTTTCCCAAACCACCTTGATCCGCATGACCACACACACTCCAATAATGGATGGGGTGATGACACTTCAATCACACTGGTGCATCATTCCATGTGAAGTTGCATTCCAGGGTCTTTCTGCACTTTCTGACCATGCATGGTTTGACACATGGAGTCTCTAGAGTCATAGCATGTGTTATTTTACAAACCACCTTGAGATCCACATGACCACACACACTCCAATGGATGTGGTGATGCAGCTTCTATCACACTGGTGCATCATCCATGCATGTGGCAGTTGCATTCTAGGGGCTTTTTGGGATTTCTGACCATGGTTTGACGCGTGGAGTGTCTCTAGAGTCATATGTGTTGTTTTCCAAACCACCTTGATCAACATGACCACACACACTCCAATGGATGTGGTGATAATGCATCTCACACTGGTGCATCATCCATGTATATGAGGCAGTTGCATTCTAGGGTGCCTTTTGGGCTTTCTGACCATTTTGACACACGGAGTGTCTCTAGAGTCATTGCATGTGTTCTTTTTCCAAACCACCTTGATCCATATCACTACAAGAAAAGTTGGCTTTTACAACGAATGATTTTCGTGGTTGAAGGCCCGTTTTTCATGGCTAAAAAGTCTTGTATGACAGATGCCCATCGTGGTAAAAGTCCCGTCACAAAAGAATCTACCATGATTTTTTTCTGACCGTGGCGGATCGCACCCTTCAGCCACGAAAACTCATTCTGTCATAGATCTGTTTGCCAGCCCCATTAACTGCTGACGTCATGCAAGATGCCATGTGGCGAACACCGTTAACGCCCAGTTACCGCCGTTAACGGTCAGAAAAACCGTGGCAGAAGGGCCCAAAATAGGCCTGCTAAATATTAAGTGGGCCGGCCCATTAGGAAAGCCCAATAAGAAGAAGGCCCGTTACTATTTTGTCTAGCACTGTCCGAAATGGGCCCACTAGTGCAGACATCCGCGACCCGTGAACTTTTAGGCCTGACACTGGTTTAGCCTACAGAAGGCCCACCTTGGTCCAATACTGTGCGGCCCATTTTCAGCCTGGGCCAAGTCTGTCTGTTACTGTTAAGGCTTTCTATCGGCCTGTCACTTTTATCGCACCCATCATGGGCCATTACGACCCTGTACAGTTACGGCCTTTACTGTTCTAGACATTCACTATTCCGGCCTTCTACTATTCAGCCCATAAACAGGCTGAAGATTCTGGCCTGCTAAAGTTCTGGCCTTGTTACTGTTTCTGGTATGTTACTGTTCTGGCCTTTTACTATTCTGGCCTTTCACTGATCCGGCCTTTCACTGTTTTGGCCTTTAACTATTCCGGCCTTTCACTGTTCTGGCCTTTCACTATTCTGTTCTTTTACTGTTCTTTTCTTTTGCGGTCAAATTCTACATATAATGGCCTCGGTGTAGGCCCGTCACTGTTGATTGGTGGCCCATCAAGGTCTGATAAAATGTTGTGGGCATGCTACTGTTTAAGCCTATCTAACTTAGATCCATTGCCAGGACATAAATGTGGATAAACAAAGAACACAAGTTCTCTAAAATGCAAAATAAATTATGGAACTGTGGACAAAAAACTTATAACTGGAAAATTAGTAAATTATTACAGTCCAAAAAAATCCGTAGCTCGTAAAGCATCATCGAAGTACAACAAAGCTAATCAACAATATAATCCTAGTTTCAAAAATGTTCCTTTATGGGAGCTCGCGCCGCCTCACATGTAACAGCGGGATTACCACGAGACTACTGTATTTTCCCTCAAGTAGATTCTCCCTCAAAGATTGCCTGTTTTTTTAACTCAGATAACTCCTTCCTTTCTATGGAGACTACTGCATCTGTTTTGTTGGCTTCTTGTCCAACTACATCAAGTGCATCTTGGAGTGCAACACCAAAAACTCTTTCTGCTGGAATGTATGGAGCAGTCGAGATTGTGTACCTATGTGAGCAATACGCACTGTCACTGCTGCTCTATCCAAAGAGATCTACACTTGAGGTAGTTGTTTTCTGTTCTGCCTTCATATTTATATTTGGAACCCAAAAAAAAACTTCATATAACATAATTACCAAGGAAAACAAAAACCAACGACTTTCAAATCAGCCCTTTTGCTAAAAGGAAGAAAGCAATTAGTAATGGCAGGGCATCATACATCTCTTTCTTCTAGAATAACTGGAACAGTTGACTTCATAGAGGGATGAGATAGTGTGCAACTATCACTTCTACCCTATGAAATGACTGCTCTACTTGATGAAGGCTGAAACTAAGATAAAACAAGTTACAACATCATACAAAGAAACAAAACTACCATGTTCATTCTCAAAGATTTTCAACAGATTATTTGGTCTGTTATAGCGATGTAAGCACTCAACACAAGGACCTCATGCAGACGGGTGCCTCTAATAGAATAGCCAAATCATTTTAGAGAAATGTTCAAACAATCTATTAAATAGTTAGAATGTTTAAATTTTTTGATTGTCTGCCCAAAGACAAAGTGTACTATCATCTGCCTCGTATTAAAATAGCCATACACGTGTAGATACCAGAGTGAGAGTTGAAGTAGGAGGTTCTTTTTATTGGATTTTGTTGCATTTCTGGCCTTGTTATAATCACCCTAGTGCCTCCAACAAAAATAACAACTCAACTAGATTCAATGGTATGACACCAAGGGAGTTGAACCTTAAAAAAGGGTGGGGGCGTCCTTATAGTAGCTCTATGTAGAGTCTCAGGGTTGCTGATCTGGTTACAGGTATGTTCGTCGATGATGTTTGCTGCATCAAGTAATTGGACTGGTGGTCTCCATAATTCAGTGTGGGTCCTCTGCATAATGGTGCAGCGAATAGTGAACACAAAAAGGTTCTAGTCTCACAGATGTTAGCATGAGGTGATACAAAAGCAATAGATACTTACGAGATTATAGGGGCCATTCATTCTATGATTTCTAGTGTAAACTGCACCTGTTCATTGTGTAACAATAGCAAACAATTAGGAATAGTGGGGTAAGCAAAAGCAAATGAAACATACATCTTAGTGGAAGCAGTATAACGAACGTAAACGTGTACTGCATACATAGGACAAAAGCATCAAGGAAGAAATAACAATTAGTGCCATAGCCTACGCCAAGCCAGAGACAAATTATAACCTCATCACATATGGACACTTACTAAAGTAGATAATGGAAACAAATCTGTTAACCATTGGCTGACTCATATTTCGCCATGAAATACAAAATCACACTTGAATACCTTACGGTTAAACCTGACTACAAAAAAATATTTACGAAGATACGGGTAACAAGTATAGTACTTGTAAGTTACTACAAAAGTAGCATCAATACAAAATACAGTTAACTGCTACATATTTATCTTACCAAACTCCAAGGAGATATGGTTACCTCGGTCGTGACGGCGTTTAGGCATGATGCGAATCATGGGTGGTGAGGTCGAGGTTGTCGAGGGTGCTGCGGTTGCGGTGCTTGTGGGTGAAGGTGAAGCAGAACAAGGGTTCCTCCGAGCGCTGATCGATAGCGGCAAAGAAGCATATTCCTGGCAGTGGGACTGTGTTCAACGCGCCAGGAGAGTGGGCCATTGAAGCAGATCTGGTACAGTGCACGGCGACGACGGTGAACCAGATCTAAGGTGCTGAAGGTAGATCTAGGGTTTTCCGCAGGGCTAGCGCAGCTGGGGACAAGGATTGTGTGTGTGTGAGGGGGGGGGGTCGGTGGTAGGGGCGGGGTATAGAGGTACTAAACAGGGAAATTATGATTGAAGCCCCAACGAACCGACTTCACTAGGGGTAAAGAGGGATTCTAAGATGTTTGAACATTGGATAGCAGGAGATTTTCTCGCTCGACTAAATTCAGATTTATGTATAGTCCAAGTAGTAGTAAATTGGTAAGACGTACTCCCTAGAATCAAAGGCCGATAGGCACATCAGTGATCATCCATGGCCCATAATTCATCAGTTTAGAAATTAAGGGCCCATTTGGCCATTTGGCATCTAAATATTGATCATCCATGGTCCAGATTGGCTCGGTTCAGATATTAAGGACGAGTCTGGCATCAAAGTATTTTTAATTTATTTAGAAAATATTTTGATTTCTGAATAAACTAAACTATTGAATACCTTTTAGTGTTTTCCTCCAACAAATAATAGGGGTTTAAACCGAAGTGTTCTCCAAAACTATGTTTTTTAAAATAATTGAGAAAGAGGTCAAACCCTTTTTTGAAGAAACTGAGAAGAGAGAAAACTGAAGTATTACTTTGGTAGGCACTAAAATACTATGGCATTGATATATTTCCATATTATAACTATTCATGAACGATGATGCGTATGAAGATGTTGTCACCATGATAGGTAGTGAGCACGAAAATTATGATTAAAGCCCCAACCAACTTGAGTGAATTTGTTTATCCATAGGCTAACTAATAATAGCAAAATGGTAGGCCGGTGGTATGGGAAATCGAGTCTAATAATAAAGCGCACTTTATCTTTAAATTTTCAATCACTATGGTTGGCAGTGTTCATACTTCTATTCTAAACAAAAATACGGGAGACCACTATTTCACTAACGTGAATAATCTAGCGCCTGAGGGACGACATCAAACCATTCATATGGTAAGCAGCGACGGTGTTCTCATCAAAAAAATGTGAATGTTGGTAGGCCCCACAAGTACTTTGTTCTCACAACTCTTATTGTCCCTTCGTGCTAAGGATGACAATTTTACCCACGAGTGCCCGCAGGTACTGTACCCGTGTTGGTAGGGTATGGGCACAGTTTTATACCGATGGGTAATACCCATACCCTAACCAGGTTAAGTCATGGGTACGGGCACGAGTAGATAGACCCATACCCTACCCATTTAAACTGACATAGTAGTAAAACTTACCTGTAGAGTTACAACCTATGGGGCCAAGCAACCTAAGGAAGAGTATGATACCGTGGCTTAAAAACTTCGATATTTTTCATGGGTATGGGCATGGGTAAAGTTTTATACCCGAGAGTACAGGTATGGGTAAAATTTTCTACCCATTGACTAAATGGGAGTGGGTGTGATATTGTTCTACCCTACTCATACCCTACCCATTGCTAGCCTTACTTCGTGCTCATTCATTAATGTTTCCACGTTTTCTTTAGGTTTTCGAAAGTTGTTCGGTCATGCACACATAGCATATTCTATGAAGTACAGTAGTACAACATACGTAGACCGCAATTAATTATTCGAGCTAATCACTATTGTTCTTACTTAAAAAGAAAAATTGTTGGGGTTTGGAGCATGTCCAACAACCTTTTTTATTGAATTGCTAAAATCTGACTCTAGGAAGAGGAGCGCGAAGGTTTCTCAATGGAACACAATTTCCAATTTCCTAGCCTTCCTATAAGCATTCATTAGTGTTTGCCCTTCCTAGCAAAAATCATGTCTACTCTCTCCGTTCTAAAATATAAGACGTTTTAGCTTTGTGAAATAAATGTATCTAGACGCCTTTTAATGTAAAGGTTCACTCCGAACATCTATGAACCTATACACTAACTGACGTCTAGATACATTCGATTCACAAAGCTAAAACGTCATATATTTCTGAACGGAGGAAGTACATGACAATGACGTGCGGTGTCAACCACTCGGCCACCCAATAAATAAACCCCCTTTATTGATAAATTTTCAATCACTATGACTGGGAGTGTTCAACCTTATGTTTAAAAGAAAATTTTGGGAACCCACTATTCTGCTAACGTGAATAATATAGTGTGCCTGAGCAACAACATCAAAGCCACCCATGAGGTAAGCTCATTAAAAAACAAGAAGAAATGTGGGGTTGCTAGGCCCCACAAATAATCTGTCCTCACAACTCTTATTGTTCATTCACGCTCATTGATACATGCATCCTTGTTTTTCCTTGAGATTATCCGAAAGTTGTTCGGTCATGCACATATAGCATCATCGCCAATGTTTTTGAATTATCTCTACTACTATAATGGAGCAGTTTTGAATTAGATCCATAGCACCAATCCTGACTGTTGGTATGTTAGATCCAATGGTTCAGAGTAGCTGGATCCGTGTTGAAGGTGTAGTACCTAGAGCAAACTCCACCATGTTCTAGAACCATCATGTCACCCCCTCCCCGCAAATAAAGTTCATATCACAGTAGGTTGTATTCTCAATATGTGTAGATAGTTATTATTAATATACTTAATGTATGCCTTTTTTTCTAACAAGACTATTGGTTAATAACAACTTAATATTCATTAAGTTACATTTCATACAGTATATATGAGTGTGGCACGTGCCTTTTCCTAGTAGGAAGTAGCATGTGACTTCTTGCAAATCTTGCCACTATATAATGTATGAGTAACTTTGAACAATGAAAATTGAATCAAGACTGGCAAATCCCAACAATGTTAACTCTTGGATCTTTTTTCCATTCTAGCACATAGAAGATTCTATCGATAGTCCTGAACACAATGAACGCTACGCAAAAACCACAAAGATTCTAATGACATGTTATACATTTAATTATCTTATCATACCCAGTATATAGTGTACGAATAACTTTGAACTTTAACCGTTGGATGAAGATTGGAAATCCCAACACTTCTTATGGATAGATTTTCCTTCCACTGTAACATTTAGAAGATTATATTGATATAGTATTCAACACAATGAACGCTATGCATAAACCTCAAAACACACTTTCCATCATTATAGAATCTATATATCATTTCTCTAGAGCATGTCGGGAATTATGTACCTACTAATAGGTTGATTTCTAAATGATACAACTTACAAGAACCAAAAATACACCAGATACTTTATGGATGTGGCTCAAAATTATAATTATTTTTTGAGCCTTACCTATTATTAATTTAGATAAAAATTATATTTTAGTACTATATTATATAATTAACTATGAAACGTTTTCCAAAAAATAAAAAACATTCAATGACTGGTTATGTATTATGTACAACGATTAGAGAAAATGTCTGTATTTTGCACAAAAAATGTCTATGGTTGTTGTTATGTGCAAAAATCTCCCCAAAATGTGGTGCTACTTGTAATATCCTCGCTGCTGATGCTCTCGAGACAAAGGAGTACCAACCGTTCGATCATGTTTCAATGGTGAAAGGGAACTTTTGTAAAAAAATGATTTAAGGGAGTATAAAAAAACGATGGAAGGGAAATATCAGGCTGCTCCTACGACATGTGGCAACTCTTGGATTTCCCGAGCAAGCCTTTTTAAGGGGCCATCAACAATGACCACCTCTCCCATCCAGGCACGACGGACACAACGAAGAACTCTCTCTGTCTCTCCCTGTCCCTTTAGGCCGGCCAAGCCACCAAACACACAAAAATGCCGCCTAGCTGCTCCGATCAGTACACCTCTAGTGACGAGTCCAACGCACGGGCGAACGGGGATATCATTCCCTACCATGGTGATGGCGGGGAGTCCGTTGACGGGCCGTACTATTTCGACACACTGGTTATGTCCATTTCTTGACTTCGTCTCCAAGAAGAGTGCACTCGATCCCGCCTTCATCCGAAATGAGAAGAGGAAGGAGAAGCAGGCGGGAGGCTTGAAGAAGAAGATGAAGATGGCGAGAGCTGGGGGATGCCATGGGAAGCGGAAGGACGACGCCAACACAAAGGTGATAGCGGAAGGATCCAGGTCCAAGAAGACGAAGAAGTCTTAGGATTAATTTTGTTTAATTTCACCTCTACTTCCTTTCTGTAATAATGATCAGAGATTTAATATTAGTATTATCAAGTGCAGATTGGAATGGTGTTTGCGATCTAGTACTAGCATAAGTACTCTATTGGTCATTTCATCTTCCATTGCGACGCAATAAATCCTCTTGTATTACCGAGGAGGTGAAATTACTTCCTCCCCTTGATTTCTGCATGCATTCAAGGAAAGAAGGGTGCCAATATAGAGAAACCTACGTTAATTACTCACTTGAATTCAGGTAATTAATACTGAAAGGAAGAAATACGAAGAAGCCCGCATGTATTCTTTAATTACCAATGTCAATAATTATAAGTGAAATACAGATTAGTAGTATATCAAAGTCCATGGATAAAAAATAACCTCTGTACAGTCCACGTGAAACATCTCCTTGTGCGGCATTTTTGGGGCATTGATTTGAAATTATTTAATGTCAGATTGATTTGAAAACTCAACTGCGCCCAACATGCCACGTGATCTCCCTATGCCCTGGCCGTCACCACGGCACGTCAAAAAGGTTGTGTCGCCTACAAAATTAAGCAAGCACGAAACATCGGTCTATATACGCCAGAAGAATCCAGCAGACACGCAAACATCAGAATCATAGCCCTAGCTAGCCTCGGTCCCGTCGATGCTCACCGGCGAGGCACCTGCGACTACATCAGTATTAAGGTGCACCTCAAGCTTGTGGATTGCCCACAAGAAAAAGAAAATTGATTTTCCCTCGCTCCTCTCTCTTCCATTTTATATTTTGAAAATTGTGAGGCTCTTTGTGTTTATTTTTATAATTTGAAATTTGTGAGGTTGTTTATGAATCCGTTTTGCTTTCTAGAATTGTTTTCCAAACACGGTCAAATTTCAAGGCATGCATATTCTTAGCAAGAAGTTGAATCTTGTCAAACTCTCACTCGTTCTTGATACATTAACTGCCTGGTGGGTCCACTGAACAGATTTTTGCAAGGTGTGAAGTTAATTCGAAACACAGACAAAATTTCAAAACACGGTGAGTCATAGCCTCTTTGATTGTTTTGAAAACACGGTCAAATTTCTAGGCATGCATATTCTTAGCAATAAGTTGAATCATTCCAAACTCTCACTCGTTCTCGATACATTGACTGCCTGGTGGGTCCAGTGAATAGATTTTTGTAAGGCATGAAGTTAATTTCGAAATGCACACAAAATTTCAAAACGCGGTGAGCCATAGCCACTTTGATTGTTTTCAAAACACGGTCAAATTTCTAGGCATGCATATTCTTAGAAATAAGTTGAATCATTCCAAACTCTCACTTGTTCTCGATACATTGCCTGCCTAGTAGGTCCACTGAACAGATTATCGCAAGGTGTGAAGTTAATTTTGAAACACAGCCAAACTTTCAAAACACGGTGAGTCATAGTCTCTTTGATTGTTTTCAAAACACGGTCAATCTTTCGAGGCATGCATATTCTTAGCAAGAAGTTAAATCTTGCCAAACAACTCTTACTCATTCTCGATACATTGACTTCCTGATGGGTCCACTAAAAAGTTATCGCAAGGGTTGAAGTTAATTTTGAAACACCACCAAAATTTCAAAACATGGAGACTCATAGTCTCTTTGTTTGTTTTCAAAACACGGTCAAATTTCTAGGCATGCATATTTTTAGCAAGAAGTTGAATCTTTCCAAACTCTCACTCGTTCTTGATACATTGACTGCCTGGTGGGTCCATTGGATAGATTTTTGCAACGTATGAAGTTAATTTCAAAACACAGCCAAGAGTTTGAAACACGGTGAGTCATAGCCTCTTCTATTGTTTTCAAAACAGGGTCAAATATCTAGGCATCCATATTCTTAGATATAAGTTGAATCATTCCAAACTCTCAGTCGTTCTTGATACATTGACTGCCTGGTGGGTCCTATGAACAGATTTTCGCAAGGTGTGAAGTAAATTTCTAAACACACGCAAAATTTCAAAACGCGGTGAGCCATAGCCACTTTGATTGTTTTCAAAACACAGTCAAATTTCTAGGCATGCATATTCTTAGCAATAAGTTGAATCATTCCAAACTCTCACTCGTACTCGATACATTGATTGCCTGGTGGGTCCAGTGAACATATTTTCACAAGGTGTGAAGTTAATTTCGAAACGCATGCAAAATTTCAAAACGCGGTGAGCCATAGCCACTTTGATTGTTTTCAAAACACGGTCAAATTTCTAGGCATGCATATTCTTAGAAATAAGTTGAATCATTCCAAACTCTCACCCGTTCTCGATACATTGACTGCCTAGTAGGTCCACTGAACAGATTATCGCAAGGTGTGAAGTTAATTTCGAAACACAGCCAAACTTTCAAAACACGGTGAGTCATAGTCTCTATGATTGTTTTCAAAACATGGTCAAACTTTCGAGGCATGCATATTCTTAGCATGAAGTTGAATCTTGCCAAACAACTCTTACTCATTCTCGATACATTGACTGCCTGGTGGGTCCACTGAAAATATTATCGCAAGGTGTGAAGTTAATTTCGGAACACAACCAAAATTTCAGAACACGGTGAGTCATAGTCTATTTCGTTGTTTTCAAAACACGGTGAAATTTCTAGGCATGCATATTCTTAGCAAGAAGTTGAATCTTTCCAAATTCTCACTCGTCTCCATACATTGATTGCCTGGTGCTAGGTCCACTAAACAGATTTTTGCAAGGTGTGAAGTTAATTTCGAAACATGGGAAAAATTTCAAAACACGGTGAGTCATTGTCTTTTTGATTATTTTCAAAACACGATCAAATTTCTAGTCATGCATATTCTTAGCAAGAAGTTGAATCTTGGCAACTCTCACTTTTACTTGATACATTGACTGCCTGGTGGGTCCACTGAACATATTTTCGCAAGGTATGAAGTTAATTTTGAAACACAGCCAAAATTTTGAAACATGGTGAGTCATAGCCTCTTTGATTGTTTTCAAAACAAGGTCAAATTTCCAGCATTGTATATTCTTAGCAATAAGTTGAATCATTCCAAACTCTCACTCGTTCTTGATATATTGATTGCCTGGAGGGTCTAGTAAATAGATTTTCGCAAGGTGTGGAGTTAATTTCGAAATGCACAAAAAATTTCAAAACACGGTGAGACATAGCCACTTTGATTCTTCAAAACACGGTCCAATTTCTAGGCATGCATATTCTTAGCAATAAGTTGAATCATTCCAAACTCTCACTCATTCTCGATACATTTACTGCCTGGTAGGTCCACTAAACAGATTATCAGAAGGTGTGAAGTTAATTTTGAAACACAGCCAAACTTTTAAAACACGTTGAGTCATAGTCTCTTTGATTGTTTTCAAAACATGGTCAAACTTTCGAGGCATGCATATTCTTAGCAAGAAGTTGAATCTTGCCAAACAACTCTCACACGTTCTCGATACATTGACTACCTGGTAGGTCCACTGAAAATATTATCGCAAGGTGTGAAGTTAATTTCGAAACATAGCCAAAATTTCAAAATACGGTGAGTCATAGTCTCTTTGTTTGTTTTCAAAACACGGTCAAATTTTTAGGCATGCATATTCTTAGCAAGAAGTTGAATCTTTCCAAACCCTCACTCGTCTTTATACATTGACTGCCTGGTGGGTCCACTGAACAGATTTTCGCAAGGTGTGAAGTTAATTTCGAAACACAGCCAAAATTTTGGAACACAGTGACTCATAGCATCTTTGATTATTTTCAAAACACGGTCAAATTTCTAGGCATGCATATTCTTAGCAATAAGTTGAATCATTCCAAACTCTCACTCGTTCTTAATACATTGACTGCCTGGTGGGTCCAGTGAACAGATTTTCACAAGGTGTGAAGTTAATTTCGAAACGCACGCAAAATTTCAAAATGCGGTGAGGCCTAGTCTCTTTAGTTGTTTTCGAAATACGGTCAAATTTCTAGGCATGCATATTCTTAGCAAGAAGTTGAATCTGTCCAAACTGTCACTCGTCTCGATACATTGACTTCCTGGTAGTGGGTCCACTGAACAGATTATCGCAAGGTGTAAACTTAATTTCGAAACACACTGAGAAATAGTATACTAGTAGAGAGTAGAGAAATGAATTGCCTTGGTTGTGTGGTCAGACAACAATACTTTATCCAATCGCTAGGCATCGGGGCCCACCTGGGACGTGCATTTGAGCACCTGTGTCTCTGGCGTCTCCCTAGAAACTGTGGTATGATGATAGCTGTATCTAAGTACTACAGGACTGTAGTACACTACTAAAGTCTTACTTCATGAATTAGTGAGAAGGAGTACTCGAGTACTACTAGAACCCTACTACCACCACTCCCTGCCGCCCTAGGAGTAGTAAAAAGCCGTGAATAGCCACCGCCGCCCGCCACCCACTGCCCGCAGATGCCTACCTACTGGAGTACTAGTAGTAGTATAGTAAAAAGAAGACACATATACTGTATTACTATTGGAGTACTGGTAGTACAACTCGAGTAGAAAAAGACATATACTCCGTATTACAGGAGTACTAGTTCAAATGTACTACGTACTACTACTAGTACTCTGTATCTGGACAAGCTTTAACCACGAGAAAGAGATGGAGAAGATAAACGAGTCTGCCATGCCGAGAAAGAAAGAGCCAGAAGAGACAAGCAGATAGAATAAAATTCAGATGGTGTTGAAGACATGCATGCAGTCCTCGTTCTCTCCCCCGCAGCACTGTACATTTTACGTCAGGCCCCAGGTTTATCCGTCTATCTCTTGGTGTAGACCTTTTCCATTTCAAAAAAGGCATAGACCTTCTTACCACTCACGCAAGTAGGATCTGTTTGTCTGGTACTGTACTATACAGGGTATTAAGTGCCTGATTTACTCTCACATGTAACCTTTCTGCAGCCTTCGTTCAAAAAAACTCAATGCTGCATAAAAATTCAGGACTGCAGGCACTACATCGGCAAGCCGAGCTTCCAGGGAACCACTCCAACAATGGGCGTGTCGGCGGATTCGACCAAGAGCTAGCCGGCTGTAGAACTCGGCCATACGACGCGCCTAAACCCCTAGCCGGTATAACCCCACTACAAGGTTATAGCTTCTAGAGTGAGCATGCATCATCCCGGTAATCGCGCCTCAGCGTACAACAGTGAGTATGTACGCCGGCAACATACAAGCCACATATCAGAGCACGCCATGTACAAAGAAAAGGAAATATAGTCAATAAGATCCAAATATATAGATAGGTGGCACATAGATGACAGAGGTCCCAACAATACATCATACGTCAAGCGAAAAACGCGATATAACATCCGAGTACGGATAAGACCCAAATGGGCATAAGATGCCAAGAAATAAGCAAGTGACCTCCATGCCCACACGCTTCAGGACTTCCCGGTAGGATCCCAACTACTGCTGGTAGTAGTCCTCATCAGCATAATCGACGTAGTAAGATCCAGACTCATCCACCTGATCACATGTACCTATACGGCAGAAAAGGAACAAAACAAAAGAACGAACAAGAAAGGCAAGAGAATCAGTAATGAGGCAAGTACACGGCGAGATTAGAATTCAGCGGCCCTCGCCTATGGGGATATATGGTGTACTAAGTGGCGGCAAAGCTTGCAACTAGCTAACTTATAGATACATGCTACAACTTCGGCTATTAGAGCGAGATAAGAGAGTAGTAATCGGTAGTAATAATACAACACCAAGCATAACCCATCCGAGGCTTCCCCCTAGAAACCTAGTCGAGGAAGTAGTCCCACGGGACACACACATTGCAATTTTAATTAAGAAGTTGTTTAGTGGTAAGACTAATTACCAGTCATATCATGGGGTAAAGTATTAGTGGCGTTGTCTATGATCATGACATTGTACTCCTGAGGAGTCCATAACCGTGGACACACGGCTTCTCGGAAAGATTTACCCTGCAGGGGTGCACAACTGTACCCAAACGCATGTTCAACCCTTCAAGCACTAAAACGCAAATAGACGTGCCATCCAAGTCTCACAACAAGAACTGTCCCATAACCACGCGCACATCCAGGGGTATCACCTACTGAGTTTGACCCACTCTAGAGATACAACTGATTCTCTAGGTGGCACAGCGTTCACAACTACTATACCAACGACCCCTGGAAGATAACTTGTAGAGGTCCCCTTGGAATCGTCGGCATGTACCGCTTTTATGTATGCAAGCCATGGGAGTCCACCAAAATCATATCACAACTCAACCCATGTCCGAGGACATATTATGTGTATGCACCAAATGGAAAACCAATTGTAACCCCCTGGATATACAAATAGCACCGGTAGTTGAGGAGGGATCCCAGAGGCCCCACTTTTGGTTAGCGCGATTAACTCAGAACTTGTATCGTAGAACAAATGGTTCCTAGGTCGACTCAAGCAGTTCCCAAAGGTGGTCGCTGCCGGGGCCTTATCATTAGGTAAATCCATAACCAACCACATCAGATTAATAAGCATATCAACAACGCTATCCAGATATCAAATTCCACCTGTATGAGAGCAGTACTAAGCATGCCTATGACTCACAAGGGCAAAGCTAGCTAAACAAACAAGGCAATAGGATAACCAAGGCTGTATATTTGAGGAGGTAAATTAAAGGAACGATACTAAAGCATCGACAATAAGGATAGCAATAGATCAATAGGAGGAAGTAAAGACTATAAATGCAAAATAGGTAGAAGGAGGAGATGCTCGCCTGACTGATCAAAGGACGAAGTCGGTTCAAGCTCGAGAGGGTACTCGTAAGACTGTTCAAACTCCTGCTAGTACTCGTCGGGCTCGCCTTCTACCGATAAGGACCAAATGCCATACATAAAAGAAAATAATGCAATCAAGACATGAACGACGCGATGCAATCAATAAGGTAGCATGGTAGCATATGATGCGATATGTTTAATGATTAAAGTTTAAGTGGCTGAGGGACAAGAGCATCTCAATAAAGTAAATCAGCCACATGTTACTTAGGTGTTCGGGTGCAAATTTCCTTAGGGATCAATGATGCATGATGCCAAAGAACAGATGGATACCAAGGTTGGTTTTGTGTCTTCAAGCTGGTCAATTTGGACATATCATTTATCAAATTTAGAATTACGGGTAAAAAGTTATTAAATTGCATTTTAGGGCCAAATGGGCAAAAATGTCAATGTTGTAATAGTTGGGGGTGTTTCTGTGAAATTTCTCTTATGCTATTTTATTCATATCAGAAAATCACTTACTTTTCATGTTGAAAATATTTGCAAATTCGAAAAGGCTTGAAAGCTATTGGTATTTTACTGAATTTACATTGATTGAATTAGCAGAAAAAAGGAAGGTGGGCCGCTGTGAAGAAGAGGACAGGCGGCGCGGACTATCTGCCGCCCCAGGGCGAGCGGAACAAGGTGGGCCGGCCCAGAACAGGTCAGGCAAGAGGGCCATGGATTGAGCAAAAATAATTGGCCAGGGTAGATGGTCTGAATTTCAGATCTGGTGTTTTGACAGCGAAACAACCTGATATCGGATGAAGATGACGAAGAATCTATGAATAATTTGCAGATTCCGTAAGAATGAAAGTTGTAGATCTTTGAGAATGAAAGTTGTAGATCTCTCAAAGATCTACAACTTTGCAGAAGGAAGTTTCTTCAACTGGGGCCTGTGTGCGCCGGAAAACACGGAGATACAGAATGGATCCAGGTTTTTGGATGAAAATCACAGAATATGTTCCCGATTTCATATCAAGTTTCCAGCGAAACTAGCGAGAAATTGGATAATCTGCAAAAATGAAAGATGGAGATCTACTCAAGATCTACAACTTTGACGAAGGGTATCTCCTCAGATGAAGACTGTGGACGTCGGAAACCTAGAAGGAACAGAGCGGCTTCAGACGTGTGTCGAGGAACGAAAATATTTCCTCAACTTCGTCAGAAGTTTTCTTCGCCTGTGGAGATCAGTTTGGGTTGGCGTTTCCTCCTGGAGATAGCTGGTAGGTAGGAGATCCTCTTTGGTGTACGGAGTTTCGTCAGGGGAAGATTGTAGGCGCCGGGAGGAATATGAGAAGATGGGGCCTGGGAGTAGCTCCCGCTACTGCAAAAGTCGGTCATGTTCCTGGGCATGGCCTGTGCGGGCGCGGCGGCGAGCTGCGCGAGCATCATGTGCAAGCGAGGGGGACGGCAGGGGAGTACATGAAGAGAGAGGGGAAGGCGATGGCTCACAAAGAGGTGTTGGAGAAGGCGGACGAGGCAGGGACGGCGATGCGGCGGTGAGCGCGACAATGGTGGCGAGCGGTGGCGAGCTGCAGCGTGCATCCTCCTCGTCGGGTGTGACGGCTCCTGCTCGTTGCAAGGGGTGGGGGCGAGCTCTTGCCGCTTCCTGGTAGACTGTGGCGATGGCTAGGCGGTGACGAAACGGGGTGGTGACATCGACGGCGGCAAGACGACCATGGCCATGGCTGGCCTGTTGTTTTTCTTGGTAAAGGGTAAGAAGGAGATGGGGATGCGTAGGTGGTGCGCATGTCTCTGCTTTATCAGAGGTAGGACGACAAAGGGGGCAGGAGCACTCGATGCTCGTGAGCGTGGCGCGCTGTGCGTGTGGTTGCTAGCTGATTGCAAGGGCAATGCTTGGGCTGATTTCTGGCTGTGTCTCGGCTGCTGGTAGCTGGTTGGATCAGGTATATGAGAAGATTAGGTCAGGTAGTTTAGGTATTTAGACTTTTAGATGATATTAGAGTAGATTTACTCTAGGATATAAAATAGGGTTTTAGGAAGATAAAAGTGGGGTTTTAGATAGGTATATATGTAGGATAGGCATATGGGGTGTTTTATGGAGGTTTAAAGGGACAAAGTTTAAATAGAAGATAAAAGAAGATTAGGTAAAATAAAGGGATTTCTCATGATCAAAAGGAGATGAGTTATGTATGTATATGCATACACATATACATATAGCAAAAGAAGGGGTTGATCAA
The DNA here is from genome assembly GCA_910589775.1 of Avena eriantha. Taxonomy (NCBI): domain Eukaryota; kingdom Viridiplantae; phylum Streptophyta; class Magnoliopsida; order Poales; family Poaceae; genus Avena; species Avena eriantha. The sequence continues at coordinate 127,696,723 of OU342745.1, forward strand.
GAATAGAGAGGGATCAAGTAAAGGAGATCAACACCAACGCAAAATACAAATAAAATACAGCTATGGATTATGGAAAATATAAGTGGGCTAGGAATTAAATACCAAGATGATTCAAATAGAGCCCATGTATAATAACTGCAATAAAAGGAGAAGATGATGAGACTGTCAAGAGGTTAGTGGTAGGAAGGAAATAAAGAGATGCCCTCAACTCCAATTGGGCATTAGATCAAATTTAATAAAAGCCAAATACAATTATATCAATAACCAAATCAGATGCTAGAAAATAAATATGATGCATGCATGATGAAAACAAGAAATGCACAAATCATGACTAAAGGTGGGGATTGGAACCTTGGGATGTCACAACACGCCCCTCCTTGAAGGAATCGTGTCCCGAGATTCTCAGAAGAGGTGAATAGAGTGGGATACTCGGATCTCAAGTGATCTTCGCGCTCCCAAGTTGCTTCATTATCAGAGTGATGTGACCATTGGACTTTGAAGAACTTGGTAGTTTTGTTTCTTGTCTTCCGTTCAGCCTCATCAAGAATGCGAATAGGATGCTCATGGTAAGAAAGGTCTTCCTTGAGCTCAATACAGGAATGATCCACGGCTCTACCGGGATCCTTGAAACATTGCCTCAACTATGAGACATGGAAGGTGGGGTGAACATTTTTGATGTTCTCAGGGAACTCCAAGACATAAGCAAGAGGACTTGATCTTGACAGAATCTTGAAAGGACCGATGTATCGCGGGGCAAGCTTCCCTTTGATACCAAAACGGTGTGTGCCTCTCATCGGGGTCACACGGAGATAAGCAAGATCACCCACTTTGTACACCATATCATGGTGCTTTCCATCATAGTAGGCTTTCTGCCGATTTTGAGCAATTTTCAAGTTGTCACGAACAATCTGACACTTTTCTTCTGCTTCTTTGATGATATCCGGACACATTTCAGGATCTAGAGGATCTTTATTTCTAAATATCTTCCTTTCACCAGCCATAGAGAGCTTCAAATGATGACATGTCCAGACTTGATTGATGACTGTTGTTGTAAGAGAATTCGGCAAAAGGAAGGCATTATTCCCATTTCATGCCAAAAGAGATGACACAAGCTCTGAGCATATCTTCAAGAATTTGATTTACTCTTTCAACTTGGCCTTGAGACTAAGGGTGATACGTAGTGCTAAACTTGATGTTAGTTCCCATTATTGCTGGAAGGATTCCCAGAATCTAGAAGTGAACAGGCTTCCACGATCAGATTTGATTTCTTTAGGAACACCATGGAGGCTTACAATCCTCGCAAAATAGAGTTCTACGAATTGACTAGATGTAATAGTTTCTTTTACATGCAAGAAGTGAGCCACTTTAGAGAAGCGATCGATCACCACAAAGAAGGCATTGTTGCCCTTCTGAGATTTCGGAAAACCGGTGATAAAATCCATCTCAATTTTATCCCACTTCCACTCAGGAATCTGGAGAGGTTGAAGGAGACCAGCGGCTCTCTGATGTTCTTCTTTCACTCTTCTGCAAACATCACACTCAGCAACATACTTGGCAATTTCGTGCTTCATGCGTGTCCACCAATAGTAAGGCTTCAGATCATGGTACATCTTTGAGCTACTAGGGTGCATATCAAGAAGAGTGTCATGAGCTTCTTTGAGAATTAGATTCTTGAGTGCTTGCACTTTTGGTACAACAACGCGCCCTTTGAATTTGAGAGTGCCATTAGCATCAATGGAATAGGATTTGTACTTGGGAACACCCAATTCCAGATTTTTCTTGACTTTGAGGACCATAGCATCATTCAACTGGGCCTCACGAATTTTCTCTTCAAGGTTAGGAGCCAAGCATAGATTTGCAAGATGCCCCTAGGGACCAATCTCAAGATTGTACAGCTGAATCTCTTGGAAGAGATTCTTATTGTTGTCCTTGACCATGAGGTTATTGCAATAGACTTTTCCACTGAGGACATCAACCATTACATTAGCTTTCCCTGGAGTGTAATCAACTGAGACATTAAAGTCTAAGATAGTTTCCATCCATATTCTCTATCACATGTTCAGGCCAGGCTGTGTGAAGATGTACTTCAGACTTTTTGTGATCGGTGAAGATTTCACAACGGTTCCCACGAAAATAGTGTATCCACGTTTTCAACGCATGAACAACCGCTGCAAGCTCTAGATCATGAGTAGGATAGTTTATCTCATGGGGACGCAACTGTCGAGATGCATAAGACACGACTTTTCTTTCTTGCATTAGAATAGCACCAAGACCTTGGATGGAAGCATCACAAAATATCTAGAAAGGCTTGGTTGTATCTGGAGGAGTCAGAATAGGAGCTGAAGTGAGATTTTTCTTCAGAGTATCAAAGCCCTCTTGACAAGATGGAGTCCAACAGAATTTCTTATCCTTCTTCAAAAGCTCAGAAAGAGGTTTTGCTATCTTGGAGAAATTCTCAACGAATCGGCGACAATAATTTGCCAAACCAAGGAATCTTCGAACTTCCTTGACATTCTTTGGAGGAACCCAATCAACGATAGCCTTGCTTGTTTTAGGATTAGTTGTGATGCATTTATCGGAAATGACATGGCCTAGATAGACAACTTCAGAAAGCCAGAACTCACACTTGGAAATTTTTGCATAAAAGCGATGCTCACGAAGCTTGGAGAGGATTAGTCGAAGATGTTCTTCATGTTCTTCCTTCGACTTGGAGTAGATAAGAATATCATCAAGATATACCACAATGAACTTGTCGAGATATTCCATGAAAACGGAGTTCATGAGGCGAGAGAATGTTGTAGGAGCATTTGTGAGACCAAAGGACATAACGGTGTACTCATATAAGCCGTATCTGGTGGTGAAAGCTGTTTTAGGAATATCCTCCTTTCTGATTTTGATTTGGTCGTATCCACTTCTCAAATCAAGCTTAGAGAATACTTTTGCTCCAGCGAGCTGATCAAAGAGGTTTGTGATGCAAGGTAGAGGATACTTATTCTTGATTGTCTTTGCGTTGAGACCACGATAGTCGACAACTAGACGATCAGTTTTATCTTTCTTCTTGACAAAGATGGTGGGGCTCCCCCATGAAGAAGTGCTATGCTGAATATGGTCTTTACTTTCAAGTTCATTAAGTTGCTTCTTGAGCTCGGCCATTTCATTAGGACCCATCTTATATGGATGCTTGGAAATTGGATCTATTCCGGGATCCAATTCAATCACGAATTCAACGGCCCGGTTAGGTGGCATTCCTGGTAGCTCTTCAAGAAACACATCTGGAAAATCACACACCATAGGTACATTTTCTAGTATTGCCAAAGGATCAACAATGAGGGCAAAGACTTGTGTTGAAGGAGTTGCACTTGGAGAATAGATTATGTGTCCACTTGGATGTGAAATAGATACTGACTTGTTCACACAGTCGATAGTTGCACCATTAACTTTGAGCCAATCCATGCCCAGAATGACATCAATGTCAAATTTCCCAAGAATTATCAAAGAAGCAAGGAAGGTATGGCCTCCAATAAGAATTTGGTTGCCATGACTTATCTGGGAAGATGTGAATCGAGACCTAGGAGAGCTTATCAAGAGGTTGTGAGGCAAAGATTCTGAATCCACAACATTTGAAACAGCAAAACTCAAAGACACAAAAGAATGTGATGCACCAGTATCAAAAAGAACTTTTGCAGGAATAGAGTTAACATGTAGTGTACCAATGACAACATTAGGCGCCTGCTCTGCTTCTTCTGGAAGGACATTGTTCACCATGACATTTCTTTGAGTAGGCCTAATATTACCGTTGGAGGCCTTTTGCTGTGGAGGAGGAACTCTCACCAAAGCTTTGGAAGCATGAGGAGGGGGACATGGAGGAAGCCTCTCTTGGTTTGGGCATGCTGGAGACTTGTGACCAGGTTCTCCACACTTGAAGCAAGTTACAGTTCGAGGTGCATATGGCCTCTGAGGAGCACCGAAAGGAGCACGAGGTTGTTGTTGCTTGTACTAATGCTGTTGTGGCTGAGTGCCCTGCCTGATATAACCTTGAGGAGGCCTTTGCTGAATCATATGAGGACAAGGAGAAGCTTGCGGTTGCCTCTATTGATAGAAGCTCCTAGCAGGTTGGGGAGCTTCCTTCTGGTAAACTCGATGCTTTTTAGGCGGGCCAGAGTGAGAGGCTAAGCCACTCTCACGAGCATGTTTCAGGGTTCTTTCATACTCACGTCTGCCAGTTTCAGCCTTGATTGCCAAATTAACCAACTCTTCAAAGTTCTTGCAAGTTGTGAGGTTTAAGCTAAACTTGGGCTCAAGACCATTTCTGAATTGGGCTTGCTTCTTTTCATCAGTTGAAACTTCATCACCAGCATAGCAAGCCAAGAGGGTGAATTGCTTGCTATAAGTCGAGACATCATTAGAACCCTGAGTCAATTTCATGAACTCCTCTTTCATTTTGTCCAATTCACCTTGAGGAATGTGATGAGCCCAGAACAATTTTTGGAATTTTTCCCAAGAGAAAGGAACATTTGGATCTCTAACATTCTGACCAATTTCCCACGAGGCTGCTGATTCACCAGTAAGCATATAGGAAGCAAAAGACACTTTGTCTTCATCAGCGACTTTAGCATTAACCAGCGTGAGATTGATACAGCGAAGCCAATCATCTGCGTCAAGAGGTTTCTACGGAGTGTCAAAGTTCTTCGGGTTGAGACTGAGAAAATCCCTGAGCGTCACCCTTGGAACAAAGTCCTGCTGAGCAAAACAAGCCTCGGTCTGCTGCTGACCACGAACAAGCTGCCCCAACAAGTTTGATATTGTCAACATCGCTTGAGCCAACTGAGGGTGAGGTGGGGGAGGTGGTGGGGAAGGAGATCTTCTAGGCGCCATCCTGATGACAACATCAAGACACGAGTTAGCACATGTTCAGGATAATAAAATCCAACATAAATGCAAGAAGATATACAGTTAGAACATGAATGAACCATAGATAACATCAAGGTACAATTAAAGTACACAAGAATTAACCATAACCACATAAAGAATTGAATGATAGCATTTAACATATTTCACCCATTATAAGTGTCATATTGCTATAGAAACCAAATTACAATTACGAGTGTCAAAATGACCCGAGTTATATATTTTAGCAGATTAGATTTGATAGCGTTCAACATATTTCACTCATGATAAGTGTCATATAGCTATACTAAAACATTACAATCGCAAGAGTCCAAAACAAGTCAAGTTATGCATGTATTAGAGAAGAATTGAAGATGAAGTAAAAACTTCCGGTTCACACGTCGTTAACAAAGAACAAGTCAGCAAGGTCATGCCAACAAGTCGAATGGTTTAAAACTTTTTGATTAAAACAGATGGATTTGATGAAAACATTTTGAATAAAACCAAGAATTTCAGGGGTTTCAAAGGACTCAAAAGAAACAACAGACTTGAAGATACAAAGGTTTTTGATTTGAAGCAACTTTACTCTGACATCAACAACAAACTTACGACGGTACTACAGATAGCGAAAGACGTTCGAACCTAAAGAAGGTGATGAGAACAGATAAAACATTGGACTTCCTTACCAGAAAAGGGTGGGAGGGTGGGAAAAGAAATAAAGAACAAGAAGTCCTACTCTCCGATTATTTTTTTTCCTAATATATAGCTACCAAAATATTTTTCTAGACTTAACAACGTCCGCTGCAAGGGATCCTAGCAGGTTGACCATGCTCTGATACCAACTTGTAGAACTCGGCCATACGACGCGCCTAAACCCCTAGCCGGTATAACCCTACTACAAGGTTATAGCTTCTAGAGTGAGCACACGTCGCCCCGGTAATCGCGCCTCAGCGTACAAAAGTGAGTATGTACGCCGGCGACATACAAGCCACATATCAGAGAACGCCATGTACAAAGAAAAGGAAATATAGTCAATAAGATCCAAATATATAGATAGGTGGCACATAGAGGACAGAGGTCCCAACAATACATCATACGTCAAGCGAAAAACGCGATATAACATCCGAGTACGGATAAGACCCAAATGGGCATAAGATGCCAAGAAATAAGCAAGCGAGCTTCATACCCACACATCTTAGGACTTCCCGGTAGGATCCCGAATACTGCTCATAGTAGTTCTCATCAGCATAATCAATGTAGTAAGATCCAGACTCATCCACCAGATCACACGTACCTATACGGTAGAAAAGGAACAAAATGAAAGAAAAAAACAAGAAAGGCAAGAGCGTCAGTAGTGAGGCCAGTACACGGCGAGACTAGAATTCAACAGTCCTCGCCTACGGGGATATATGGTGTACTGAGCGGCGGCAAAGCTTGCTACTAGCTAACTTATAGAGACACACTACAACTTTGGCTATTAGAGCGAGATAAGAGAGCAGTAATCGGTAGTAATAATATAGCACCAAGCATAACCCATCTGAGGCTTTCCCCCTAGAAATCCAGTCGAGGAAGTAGTCCCATGGGACACACACATTGCAATTTTAATTAAGCAGTTGTTTATTTGGTAAGACTAATTACTAGTCATATCATTGGGTAAAGTATTAGTTGTGTTGTCTATGATCATGACACTATACTCCTGAGGCGTCCATAACCATGGACACACGGCTTCTCAAAAAGATTTACCCTGCAGAGGTGCACAACTGTACCCAAACGCATGTTCAACCCTTCAAGCACTAAAATGCTAATAGACGTGCCATCCAAGTCTCACAACAAGAACTGTCCCATAACTACGCGCACATCCAGGGGTATCACCTACTGAGTTTGACCCACTCTAGAGATACAGCTGATTCTCTAGGTGGCACAGCGTTCACAAATACTATACCAACGACCCTAGAAGATAACTTGTAGAGTTCCCCTTGGAATCGTCGGCATGTACTGCTTTTATGTATGCAAGCCATGGGAGTCCACCAAAATCATATCACAACTCAACCCATGTCCGAGGACATATTATGTGTATGCACCAAATGGAAAACCAATTGTAACCCCCTGGATATACAAATAGCACCGGTAGTTGAGGAGGGATCCCAGAGGCCCCACTTTTGGTTAGCGCGATTAACTCAGAACTTGTATCGTAGAACGAATGGTTCCTAGGTCGACTCAAGCAGTTCCCAAAGGTGGTCGCTGTCAGGGCCTTATCATTAGGTAAAGCCATAACCAACCACATCAGATTAATAAGCATATCAACAACGCTATCCAGATATCAAATTCCACCTGTATGAGAGAAGTACTAAGCATGCCTATGACTCGCAAGTGCAAATCTAGTTAAACAAACAAGGCAATAGGATAACCAAGGTAGTATAGTTGAGCAGGTAAATTAAAGGAACAGTACTAAAGCATCGACAATAAAAATAACAATAGATCAATAGGATGAAGTAAAGACTATAAATGCAAAATAGGTAGAAGGGGGAGATGCTCGCCAGATTGATCATAGGACGGAGTCGGTTCCAGCTCGAGAGGGTACTCGTAAGACTGTTCAAACTCCTGCTAGTATTCGTCGGGCTCGCCTTCTACCGATAAGGACCAAATGCCATACATAAAAGGAAATAATGCAATCAAGACATCAACGATGCGATTCAATCAATAATGTAGCATGGTATCATGTGATGTGATATGTTTAATGACTCAAGTTTAAGTGGCTGAGGGACAAGAGCATATCAATAAAGTAAATCAGCCACATGTGACTTAGGTGTTCGGGTGCAAATTTCCTCAGGGATCAATGATGCATGATGCCAAAGAACAAACGGATACCACGGTTGGTTTCGTGTCATCGAGCTGGTCGATTTGGACATATCGTTTGTCAAATTTAGAATTACAGGTAAAAAGTTATTAAATTGCATTTTAGGGCAAAAAAGGAAAAAATGTCAATGTTGTAATAGCTGGGGCTATTTTGTGAGATTTCACTTATGCCATTTTATTCATCTCAGAAAATCACTTACTTTTCATGTTGAAAATATTTGCAAATTTGAAAAGGTTTGAAAGTTATTGGTATTTGACTCAATTTACATTGATTGAATTAGTAGAAAAAAAGGAAGGTGGGCCGCTGTGAAGAAGAGGACAGGCGGCGCGGACTATCTGCCGCCCCAGGGCGAGCGGAACAAGGTGGGCCGGCCCAGAACGGGTCAGGCAAGAGGGCCACAGGTTGAGCATAAATAATTGGCCAGGGTCCTTTTTGCAAAAGCGTCACAAACAGGTAGATGGTCTGAATTTTGGATCTGGTATTTTGACAGCGAAACGACCTGACTTCGGATGAATATGACGACAAATCTGTGAGGAATTTGGAGATTCCGTAAAAAGGAAAGTTGTAGATCTTTGAGATCTACAACTTTTCATAAGGAAGTTTCTTCAACTAGGGCCTGTGTGCACCGAAAAACACGGAGATACAGAGTGGATTCAGGTTTTTGGACGAAAATCAGAGAATACGTTCCCCACTTCAGATCAAGATTTCAGCGAAACTATCGAGAAATTGGATAATCTGCAAAAACAAAAGATGGAGATCTACTCAAGATCTACAACTTTGATGAAGGGTATCTCCTCAGATGAAGACTATGGACGCCGAAAACCTAGAAGGAACAGAGCTGCTTCAGACATGCGTCTAGGAACAGAAATTTTGCCTCGATTTCATCAGGCGTTTTCTTCACCCGTGGAGCTCGGTTTGGGTTGGCGTTTTCTCCTAGAGATGGCTGGTAGGTAGGGGATCCTCTTTGGTGTACGGAGTTTCATCATGGGAAGATTGTAGGCGCCGAGAGGAATATGAGAAGATGGGGCCTGGGAGTAGCTCCCACTGCTGCAAAAGTCGGTCACGTTCCTGAGCATGGCCTGTGCGGGCACAGCGGCGACCTGCGCGAGCGTCGTGCGCAAGCGAGGGGGACGGCAAGGGAGTACAGGAAGAGAGAGGAGAAGGCGACGGCTCACAGAGAGGTGTTGGAGAAGGCGGCCGAGGCAGGGATGTCCAGGTGGCGGTTAACGCGGTGACGATGGCGAGCGGTGGCGAGCTGCAGCGTTCGTCCTCCTCATCGGGTGTGGCGGCTCCTACTCGTTGCAGGGGGCGGGGGGCGAGCTCCTGCTGCTTCCTGGTAGACTGTGGTGATGGCTAGGCGGCGGAAAACAGGGTAGTGATGTCGAGGGGGGCGAGACGACCATGGCCATGGTTGGCCTGTGGTTTTTCTTGGTGAAGGGGAAGAAGGAGATGGGGATGGGCAGGTGGTGCGTGTGTCTCTGCTTTATTAGAGGTAGTACGACAAAGGGGGCAGGAGCACGCGATGCTCGTGAGCACGCGCTCTGTGTATGTGGTTGCTAGATGATTGCAAGGGCCACACTTGGGCAGATTTCTAGGTGTGTCTCGGCTGCTGGTAGCTGGTTGGATCAGGTGTGTGAGAATATTAGATCAGGTAGTTTAGATATTTAGACTTGTAGATGATATTAGAGTAGATTTAGTCTAGGATCTAAAACAGGGTTTTAGGAAGATAAAAGTGAGGTTTTAGATAGGTATATATGTAGGGTAGGCATATGAGGTGTTTTATGGATGTTTAAAGGGACAAAGTTTAAATAGAAGATAAAAGAAGATTAGGTAAAATAAAGGGATTGCTCATGATCAAAAGGAGATGAGGTATGTATGTATATGCATATGCATATACATATAACAAAAGAAGGGGTTGATCAAGAATAGAGAGGAATCAAGGAAAGGAGATCAACACCAAAGCAAAATACAAATAAAATAGAGCTATGGATTATGGAAAATATAAGTGGGCTAGGAATTAAATACCAAGAAGATTCAAATAGAGCCCACGTATAAGAGCTGCAATAAAAGGAGAAGATGATGAGACTGTCAAGAGGTTAGTGGTAGGAAGGAAATAAAGAGATGCCCTCAACTCCAATTGGTCATTATATCAAATTTAATAAAAGCCAAATACAATTATATCAATAACCAAATCATGCTAGCAAATAAATATGATGCATGCATGATGAAAACAAGAAATGCACAAATCATGACTAAAGGTGGGGATCAGAAAATTGGGATGTCACACCGGGGAAGGACAAAGACGAGCTAGCACTGATAACTGTTCTATTCCCCCACGACAGCTACCTCACCATGGTCTCCTACCACGAGCTCGATGACCATAAGGTCACGTGCCCTTACAGCCTGTGCGGCTGCATGGAGGTCGGCTGCATATTCACCGCCTCGCCGGTCGAGCTTCTTTTGCACCTCAACGGCGTCCACAAGGTACAAGTTTATAGGCTATCGTACGACCAGCCCATGGAGTGTGTAGTAACGATGCCGTTACCGTCCTTTCCGCCATCCATGGTCATCGTCTACGGTGATGACGCTACCATGTTCAGCCTCATCATCGACGAGCTCGGCCAGGCCGCCGCCATTTCCTCGGTGTGTGTCAGGGTAGCCTCATGCTCATGGCGCTCGTACAGGGTGAAGCTGTGCGCGAATGGCCCGCAGTCGCCGGCGGACTTCTCGACGGACACCCTTAATGGGGTCATTGAGCCGACGAGCTGCGCATCGCTCGACAGTGTTGGCCTCGAAGATCTGACGTTCCTCACGGTGCCACCGCGATACATTACCGTGGCTGATGGATAGTACGGGATGATCAAGGTGTTGCCTTTCTGCGTTTGCATCGGTAGGATGAATTGATCTTAATATTCAGCTAAGTGATCCTAATGTGATGGTAATGATGTATTACTAGTTAATTTAGTTGTAGAAAAGTACCACTCATTTACTAGTTAATGTAGTAGTAGTCGTAGGGAGGGTTACTTTTGGCACTAGGAAGGGTGTATTTTGGCTATAAACTGTCTTTGTTGTTAATGTTTATGTTTTGGATTTTAAGTATTTTCTAAAAATGTTCAACTACTACTCCATGTGCCCACTGCTAGGGAACTCGGATCAACATGCCCCTGTATCTACCACCCAATATTCATCTGGTGGACAAAGTTGATCCAAAGCAAAGTAGAAAAGAAAACATATCACACTTACGCTCCAGTTTTCAACTATGTTTAAGTTTTTAGACACTAGACAATAAAAAAAAATTGTTAGTCTTTAATAGTTCAAATACATGCATATATTTATTAAAAAATACAGACATATAATTTTAACAAATTAATTTTCATACTTTTGTCCGCACACTATATATAATAGTGGTAAGATAAGAAAAGAAAGACTATCAATAGTATATTCTTGATGCTAAAATGGAAATGAAGATCCAACATCTCACAATGTTGGGATTCGAGTCTTGATCCAACGGTCAATATTCAAAGTTATTCATACACTATATACAATGCTAAGAAAAAGAATGAGAAACATGTATTTTGATACCTTTGAATACAAAAAAAAATTCTTTGGCTTCTTCACAATGTGTATTGTCCTATGATGTATGAACATTCCTGGTTTTGACCCGAACAACGAAGCTCATGACCATATCAACATTGTGTATTGGCCTACGGCTGATCTCTCGAGAAGGAGTCAAACTATAAAGTTTTCCTTTTAGGGTCCTTTGTGCTAAATGTATGGACCTCGATGTAATAATTTTCCTTTTTAGGTCCTTGATGTAAAATGTACTCCCACTAACCGTGTAAAATGTTAATATAAAAGTAAATGGTGAAATTTAAATGAATTTAAGCTTAGTTGTCAACGGGTATGAACATTCTTGGATTTCAAGCCGAACGACCAAGGTAAGGCCATATCAGCATCATACTTTATGTTGATGATCCCATGTTAGAGAATTTGCATGGCAACAGATCTGGCCATGTTTTGAAAAGAATCGAAGAGGAACTAGTATTAAGTGTTTGGCTCAGACCAGGTGATCTCTCGAGAATGAGCCAGACCAGATTTTTTTCTTTTAGGGTCCTTCATGCTAAATGTATATGGACCTCGATGTAAGTTTTACTTTTTTGAGGTCCCTGATGTAAAATATACTCCGATCGACCGTGTAAAGTTTTAACCTAAAAGTAAGTGGTGAAATTTAAATGAATTTAAGCTTAGTTGTCAACGAGTATTAACCATTCTTGTATTTCAAGACGAACGACCAAGGTCAAGGCCATATCTACATCATACTTTATGTTGATGATCCCATATCCAGGAATTTGCATGCCGACAAATTTGTCCATATTTTGAAAACAATCGAAGATGAAGTAGTATGAAGGGTATGGCCCGATCAGCTACTCTCTAGAGAAGGTGCTGAAACCCGACTGTTTTCCTTGCTTAATTTTTGTGTCCTTTGTGCTAAATGTATGGACCTCGATGTAATTTCCCCCTTTTGTTAGGTCTAAAAGTGTAAGTGGTGAAATTTAGATGCTTTTAAGCTTACTTGTCAATAAGTATGAGCATTCTTGGATTTCAAGCCGAATGACCAAGGTCAAGGCATATCAACACTATATTTTGTGTTGATGATCCCATGTTAGAGAATTTGCATGGCAACAGATTTGGCCATGTTTTGAAAACAATCGAAGAGGAAGTAGTATTAATAGTTTGGCTCAGATTAGCTGATATCTCGAGAATGAGCCAAACCAGATTTTTTTATATTTTAGGGTCATTAATGCTATATGTATATGGACCTCGATGTAATTTTTGCTTTTTGAGGTCCATGATGTAAAATGTACTTCGGTCGACCGTGTAAAGTTCTAACCTAAAAGTATTATGGTGAAATTTAAACGAATTTAAGCTTAGTTGTCAATGAGTATGAATCATTATTCTTGTATTTCAAGACGAATTTAAGCTTAGCATACTTGTCAAGAGGAGTATGGCTTGATCAGCTACTTTCTTGAGAAGGAGTCGAACTTGATTATTTTTCTTGCTTAATTTTAGGGTCCTGTGTGCTCAATGTATAGACCTCGATGTAATTTCCCCCCTTTTAGGTCTAAAAGTGTAAGTGGTGAAATTTAGACGATTTTAAGCTTACTTATCAACGAGTATGAACATTCTTGGATTTCAAGCCGAATGACCAAGGTCAAGGCCATATCAACATCATACTTTATATGATGATGATCCCATGTCAGAGAATTTGCATGGCAATAGATCTGGCCATGTTTTGAAAACAATCAAAGATGAAGTAGTATCAAGAGTTTGGCTCAGATCAGCTGATCTCTCGAGAAGGAGCTGAACCAGAAATTTCTCCTTTTAGGGTCCTTTATGCTAAATGTATGGACCACGATGTAAGTTTTGCTTTTTTTAGGTCCCTGATGTAAAAATGTACTCCGATCGACCGTGTAAAGTTCTAACCTAAAAGTAAGTGGTGAAATTTAAACGAATTTAAGCTTAGTTGTCAACGAGTATGAACCATTCTTGTATTTCAAGATGAACAACCAAGGTCAAGGCCATATCTACACCATACTTTATGATGATGATCCCATGTCCAAGAATTTGCATGCCGACAAATTTGGCCATATTTTGATAACAATCGAAGATGAAGTAGTATGAAGAGTGTAGCTTGATCAGCTACTCTCTCGAGAAGGAGCCGAACCCAACTGTTTTGCTTGCTTGTTTTTAGGGTTCTTTGTGCTAAATTGATGGACCTCGATGTAAATTTTCCCCTCTTTAGGTCTTTGTTGTAAAATGTACTCCCATCGACCGTGTAAAATTCTAACCTAAAAGTAAGTGGTGAAATTTAAACGAATTTCAGCTGATAGTTGTCAACGAGTATGAACATCCTTGGATTTCAAGCTGAACGACCAAAAGGGAAAGGCCATATCTCTACATCAAACTTTATGCTGATGATCCCTTACCCAAGAATTTGCATGCCGACAAATTTGGCCATATTTTGAAAACAATCGAAGATGAAATAGTATGAAGAGTGTGGCTCGATCAGCTACTCTCTCGAGAAGGAGCCGAACCCGACTGTTTTCGTTGCTCAATTTTAGGGTCATTTGTGCTAAATGTGTGGACCTCGATGTATTTTTCCCCTTTTTAGGTCCTTGATGTAGAATGTACTCCCACTTACCGTGTAAAATGCTAACCTAAAAGTAAGTGGTGGATTTCAACGAATTTAAGCATGGTTGTCAACGAGTATGAAAAAATCTTAGATTTCAAGGCGAACAACCAGAAGGTCAAGGCCATATCTCTACATCAGACTTTATGCTGATGATCCCATATCCAAGAATTTGCATGCCGACAAATTTGGCCATATTTTGAAAACAATCGAAGATGAAGTAGTATGAAGAGTGTGGCTCGATCATCTACTCTCTTGAGAAGGAGCCGAACCCGACTGTTTTCTTTGCTCAATTTTGGGGTCATTTGTGCTAAATGTGTGGACCTCGATGTAATTTTCCCTTTTTTAGGTCCTTGGAATGTACTCCCACTTACCGTGTAAAATGCTAACCTAAAAGTAAGTGGTGGATTTCAACGAAAATAATCATAGTTATCAACGAGTATGAAAAAATCTTGGATTTCAAGGCGAACGACCACAAGGTAAAGGCCATATCTCTACATCAGACTTTATGTTGATGATCCCATATCCAAGAATTTGCATGCTGACAAATTTGGCCATATTTTTAAAACAATCGAAGATGAAGTAGTATGAAGAGTGTAGCTCGATCAGCTACTCTCTCGAGAAGGAGCCGAACCCGACTTTTTTCTTTGCTCAATATTAGGGTCCTTTGTGCTAAATGTGTGGACCTCAATGTAATTTCCCCTTTTTAGGTCCTTGATGTAGAATGTACTCCCACCGACTGTGTAAAATGCTAACCTAAAAGTAGGTGGTGAATTTCAACAAATTTAAGTATAGTTGTCAACGAGTATGAAAAAATCTTGGATTTCAAGGCGAAAGACCACAAGGTCAAGCCATATCTCTACCTCAGACTTTATGCTGATGATCCCATATCCAAGAATTTGCATGCCGAAAAATTTGGCCATATTTTTAAAATAATCGAAGATGAAGTAGTATGAAGAGTGTGGCTCGATCAGCTACTCTCTCGAGAAGGAGCCGAACCCGACTGTTTTCTTTGCTGAATTTTAGGGTCCTTTGTGCTCAATGTGTGGACCTCGATGTAATTTTCCCTTTTTAGGTCCTTGATATAGAATGAACTCCCACCGACTGTGTAAAATGCAACCTAAAAGCAAGTGGTGAAATTTCAACGAATTTAAGCATAGTTGTCAACGAGTATGAAAAAATCTTGGATTTCAAGGCGAACAACCACAAGGTCAAGGCCATATCTCTACATCAGACTTTATTCCCATGATCCCATATCCAAGAATTTACATGCCGGAAATTTGGCCATCTATTGAGAACAATCGAAGATATTAATAACACAAAATAATCAACTTCAATTTTCCAAGTGACAGGAATTTATTTTCTGAAAAGCAAGTAAGAAGAATTTATTTACTTTTTTCGGTTAAAGAAATAATGAGCGAGAAGAGACTATGAGCACAGAGGAGGCAGCGAGAGAGTTGTGAAGAGGAGGATTTGAAGGCGGTGCGATGTCAGAGCAAAGCTAGGATGGGTTCTTGACACGAGTTACATGGTACAGTGAGTGGAGTAAATTTTAGGACCACAATATATATGCATGCAAAACAAAATGTTTTTTCTTCTCCTTCACTCCCCCATCACCACCCCCACACCCCGGCCGACTAATCTCTCCCTCATCCACAATGTGGAGCTGCGCACGCGCGTCGACCGACAACCTGCCATTGGTGGCTCCGTTTCTTTGTCGACGACTCTGTGTCTTTGCCTGGCGTGTTCGTCAGCTGCGTTGGTGGGAACCATTTTGGTCCTTACAATAGAGTAGCAATTCAAACTTTCCCGGTTTCGAAATTTTCACTTCCTTCACTAGTGCAGGTTCGGTGCCTCCTTGCACCTAGTCCGTGCCGCCAGCGGCAGCTCGTGACATCAGCACCAACGACAACTTCAGTGACAGAGCCGGCTCCTGACTCGTTGGCACCGTCAGAAAACGAGGCGGCACCTTCGGAGCCATCGGCAGCTCTGGGAAAACACTGTGGATGAAGTTGCTGTTGTTTGGGAACCGGTTCTAGTAGTTGGTGAAAATGTTGGAGCCGATGAACACCACCATCTCGCAGCCGCAGTGGAAGGCCTGGCCGTAGAGGAGACGGGCATCCCTGAAGTTGATGAACTTGACCTTCAGCATCCCGTCTGAATTGTCGTAGATGTCGTACATATGGTACTTGGGGTCACCATACCCAGCGTTGAGGAAGGCGCACGCTACCTGCCACTTTGTTCTCCGCGGGGAGAAAGCCCAAATGCACAGGGCATTGTCCTCCTGTGCGGCGATGTCGGGGTCTTTGCGCTCCGGTACGGTGGGCGGCAGCCGAAAGGTGGCCATGGATGACATACGAGGTCGGAGATGGTTGCTGGAAGCGGGGTATTAGAGATGGTTTGGTGCAGGGAAGGGGAGAGATTAAATAGGAAGGAGGTGATCTAAGATTAATGTGGCAGATTACCAAAGCGAGGGGACAATCAATGTCACTGATGAAGCAGATGTGTGTGGCAAATATCGATGATGATGACTAGGGTAAGCGATTGGATGGAATGCTGACTCTACTTCCTGCACTCGATGGCCCATTCATAATTTTGTGGTGCGTCCAAGGAGACCGCGACCTCCCCAATCTGTGGGCCCTACGTGGATGACTGAGTTGATGGGTTAAAATAAATTGATAATGATAAAGTGGTATGAAATATGATTTAACAAACGTTAAGTTGTTTTAGCCAATATTCTTGTTAGAGAAAAAATGCATACATTAAGTCTATTAGTACTAACTATCTACCCATATTGAGAATACATCCTAGTGTGCTATGAAATTTTTGGGGTGGTGAAATGATGGTTCTAGAACATGTTGGAGTTTGCTCTAGGTACTATTCAATAGAAATCCAGCTGCTCTTAACTATTGGATCTAACAGCCCAACGGTCAGGATTGGTGCTATGGACCCAATTCAAAACTGCTCCATTATAGTAGTAGAGAAAAGTACCACCACCTGATAGAATGGAAAAAAGAAGATCTAACGGCTAGCATTGTAGTGATTCGCGAGTCTTGATCCATAGGTTAATACTCAAAGTTATTCATACATTATATAGTGGTAAGATAATATAACAAAGACTATCAATAGTATCTTCTAGATGATGGAATGGATTAGAGGATCCAATAACTAGCAGCAATGTGGGGATTCGCGGGTCATGAATCAGCGGTCAATATTCAAAGTTGTCTGCACACTATATAAAAAATAGTGGTAAGATAAGAAAAGAAAGACTATCAATAGTATCTTCTCGATGCTAAAATGGAAATGAAGATCCAACATCTGACAATGTTGGGATTCGCATCTTGATCCAACGGTCAATATTCAAAGTTATTCATACACTATATAGTGCTAAGAAAAAAATGAGAAACATGTGTTTTAACACCTTCGAATACAAAAAAAATGCTATGGCTTCTTCACAATGTGTATTGGCCTACGCTGTATGTACATTCCTGGCTTTGACCCGAACAGCCAAGGTCATGACCATATTGACATCATATCTCTACTACTATAATGGAGCAGTTTTAATTTGAATTCAATCCATAGTACCAGTCCTGACCGTTGGGCTGTTAGATCCAATGGTTCAGAGCAGGTTGATTCATGTTGAGTACTACCAAGAGCAAACTCCACCATGTTCTAGAACCATCATGTCACCCCCCAAAAATTTCATAGCATAGTAGGTTGTATTCTCAATATGTGTAGATATATTATTAATAGACTTAATGTATCCATTTTTTCTCTAACAAGACTATTGGTTAATAACAAGTTAATGTTTGTTAAATCACATTTCATATAGTATACGTGTGTGGCACATGCCTTTTACTAGTAGTGGTAAGATAAGAAAAGAAAGACTATCAATAGTATCTTCTCGATGCTAAAATGGAAATAATGAAGATCGAATGTCTGACAATGTTGGGATTCGCGTCTTGATCCAACGGTCAATATTTAAAGTTATTCGTACACTATATAGTGCTAAGAAAAATGAGAAACATGTGTTTTGACACCTTTGAATACAAAAAATGCTCTCGCTACTTCACAATGTGTATTGGCCTAAGGTGTATGAACATTCCTGGTTTCGACCCGAATAGCCAAGGTCATGACCATATTGACATCATATATAGTGTATGATACAGTACCTGCATCTGGTAGATTCATGCATCTTCTTCAACAAGATATGCTGAAAGTGAGAAGTGCATTGTTTTCTTTTGTTAAGCAAGTACTAGTCTTACCATTACCACTATGTTAACACTATATGGTGTACAAAAAACTTTGAATATTAATTGCTGGATCAAGACTGACGAATCCAAAAATTTCCAGCCGTTGGATCTTCTTTTCTATTCTAACATCAAGAAGATTCTATTAATAATCTTCATTACAATGAAATACTATGCACAAACCTCAAAACACACTTCTCCATCATTCTAGAATCTTCCCCTCGTTTCTATAGACCATGTTACCAAAAATTTCAAGCATTTGATTTTAGTGTCCTTTGTGCTAAATGTATGGACTTGGATGTATTTTTTTTTGAGGTCCTTTGTGTAACATGTACACATCCACTTAGCGTGTTAATTAATTGAAGAATCTCGCTCCCTCGGGACATACCTTAGTCAAAAAAAAGTACCACCACTAGGGCTAGAATTCGAGCCGAGCCGAGTCAGCTCGGCTGGACTAGCTAAAGCTCGTTCAACTAATGACCTAGCTTGGCTTGGATCGTTTACAAAATGAGTTCATATTTGAAACTTGGCTCGACTTGGTAAACTCACGAGTAACTCGTTTAGCACGTTATGAGTTACGAACAAGAGCATATATAAGGATAGTACTTTCATAATAACACGAAGGCAAGATCGAATGCAAAATATAGTAGTTCTACACCATTACATGTACAAGAAACATTCATAGTATGACACTCATTAGTGGAAAATTTCAAATTCTATATTTGAACGAGTTTAACGAGCTAAACGAGTAGCTCATTTAGCTTGGGTGAACAAACGAATTTAAATCTAAAACTCGGCTCAACTCGTTAGACACCGAGTTCAAGCCGAGTTGAGCCGAGTCACGAGTTACTCATTTAGCTCACAAGTTTCGAGTTATAATTCTAGGCCTATTAGAAAAAGTGGGGACCATGTTTAAAGAAAAACTGGGGACCATGTTTTCTTACAATTCCCTAGTCTTCACACATTTTAAGATTTCCTAGAGAATCGTGCCCACTTAAATAACTTTATGTCGATTTAAAGAAATTAGGTCAAACTTGAACTACAAGTAAGCGCCATAGATTCCTCTTGAATTTTCCTAACGCCGTCTGAAGGGACCCACGATGTCTATATATCAAGTCTTAAGTTCCGGGACGGAGTACTAAACACTAGTAGTACCTGCATCCAAGCATCAAGGCCTATTTTTTTGAAAAGTCAAACTATGCAAAGTTTGACCAAGTTTGTAGAAAAATATATTAATATTTACAATATGAAATACATATCCTTTGATACATCATGAAACATATATTCACATGGTATCTAGTAATATCATATAGTAGTTCTTGATATTTTTTTAGAAGTTTGGTCAAACTTTTTGTAGCTTCACTTATCAAAAAAAAGCTTTAGGCCCTGTTTGGAACAAAGGAAAATCATAGGATTTTTGGAGGATAGGATTCTTATAGGAAAAATTCCTATGGGTTCGTTTGGGACAAAGGAATAGGAATCTAAGATTCCTTTGAAATTCCTATGGTATAGGCTATTGCATAGGAATTTTCTAGGAAAAATAGCATGAGGTCTAACCTCATGTTTCATCTCCTTGTGTCTACAATTCATGCGGTTTTCCTGTGTGACATCCAAACGACACCCTAATTTTTTTCCTATGGTACTGATTCCTGTAGGAATTGAGCATACATGATACTATCTTAATTCTTGCATTTTTCTATTCCTATGTTTTGCATTCCTGCATTCCAAATGGGGCCTTAAGCTTTGGGACACAGGTACTAGTGAGATGAGGGAAAAACCGAAGACCAAGAAGAGTTCGGAGAATAAAAGGGAGGCAGGCTGGGAGGGTAGCGTGACAGGGCACTTCAATGCAGTGCGATGTCATAGCAGAATTATGATGGGTTCCTAACATGAGGTACTATAGCCTTTACATCGTATACACTCTAGTAAATTTTAGGACTTATGTGCACTCAAAAAAAACAAATTTATTTTTTCGCTCTCAGTCACCGCCTCACCATCCATTTGAGTACTCCCTCGTCCACATCGATGTGCATGTGTGTCTTGGTACGACGGCTCAACTGTGTCTCCGGCGTGTGCATTGGTATACATAGGAAGGAACCGGGCATTGGCGGCAAAAATTAGTAGAATTCAAACTTTAGAATTTTTCTCTTCCTTTCCAAGCATCGGGAATGAAGGTTATTCAAAGGTTGACCATATCGACATCATATCTCTATCTGTACTATTACTAGAAAGTTGCACGTGCCTTGCACATGAGACTCGGATAGTAGACGTATGACATATCATCACTATCTAAAATTATTATTGGTAAAGCACAATAAATTATAAATTTGATCAACATCTATAAAGTATGGGTGTATCCTTGTACTTTGTATGTCATGTAGAAGTCAAACATTATTAGCTACCTAACACATGAAATTTTGATAACATGGTCTAGAGAAAAAAGAAGAAGATTTTAGTATGATGGAGAAGTGTGGTTTGAGGTTTGTGCATAGCATTCATTATGTCGAAGACTACAAATAGAATCTTCTAGATGATAAAATGGAAAATAAGATCCAATGGCTAGAAATGCTAGGATTCACGAATCTTGATCCAACGGTCAACATTCAAAGTTATTCGTACACTATATAGTGGTAAGACAAGATAATGGAGTAGTTTTCAATTGGATCCTTAGCACCAATGCCGACCGTTGGGCTGTTAGATCCAATGGTTCAGAGTACCTAGATTCATCTTGAATAGTACCTAGAGCAAACTCCACCATGTTCTAGAACCATCATGTCACCACCCCCAAAATATCATAGCATAGTAGGCTGTATTCTCTCTACTACTACAATGGAGCAGTTTTGAATTGGATCCATAACACCAATCTTGACCGTTGGGCTGTTAGATCCAATGGTTAAGAGTAGCTGTATTCGTGTTGAATAGTACCTAGAGCAAACTCTAACATGTTCTAGAACCATCATTTCACCACCCCAAAATTTCATGGCACTTTAGGATGTATCAATATGGGTAGATAGTTGTTACTAATAGACTTAATGTATGCATTTTTCTCTAACAAGAATATTGGTTAATAACAACTTAACGTTTGTTAAATCACATTTCATACAGTATATACGTGTGTGGCACGTCCCTTTTGATCAACACGTGAGACTCAGATAAGAGACATATCATCAGTATATACAATTTTAATAGGTAAAGCATACAAAAATATAAATTTGATCAATATCTATAAAGTATGGGTGTATATTTGGTTCTTGTACTTTGTATATCATTTAGAAGTCAACGATTATTAGCTACCTAAAACTTGAAAATTCTGGTAACATGCTCTAGAGAAACGAGGGAGAAGATTCTAGAAGGATGGAGAAGTGTGTTTTGAGTTGTGTGCATACCATTCATTGTGATGACGACTATCAATAAAATCTTCTAGATGCTAGAATGGAAAAGAAGATTCAATGGCTGGAAATGTTGGGATTCGCGAGTCTTGATCCAACGGTCAATATTCAAAGTTATTCGTACACTATATAGTGGTAAGATAAGATAAGATAAGATAAGATATATATGTAGAAAAATGTCAAAACACACTTATCCATCATTCTAGAATCTTCTCGATTGTTTCTCTAGACCATGGTTCTAAAATTTTCAATTATTGTAGCTAATAAACAATTATTTCTACATGATATAAAGTGCAAGTACCAAATATACACTCATACTATAGAAACATGGCTCAAATTCATAGATATTTCAAGATTTACCTATTACAATGTTATATACTAATGACATGTCATGCTTTTGTATATTATGTGTGTTTCACATGAAAGGCACGTGCGGCTTACTAGTACTACTATGAAGAGCATGGCTCAGCTCTGTGATGGAGGAGCAGGACCCGAATACTAATTTTAATTGCTTGATTGTAGGATCCTTTGTGTTAAATGTATGGACATGAATAAATCTGAGATTGGTTTTGGAATAACCGGGTGTGTTCGGTTGGTTTCTGTTCGTGGTCGCGTTCGGTTCGGGTATTACTGGGCTGACTCTCTCAACAGTTTGATTTAGGTTGGTTTCTGATAGCAAATGGTTGGATACGGACGGGTATGGACATGAATGGGTATGGTTCTAAACAGTTTCTACCCACAGTTTACACCCGGTTGGTCGCGTTGGTTTCTGTTCCGATAGAAAATTCTTTTTCACTCGTTCTTTATGCGTGCGACCGCAGCGGACGCTGCTCGCACGCGGCTCAACAGAACAACCTCTGCGACAACTGTTGTCACCACTTGTGTGGCTCGTCAGCCTGGCCTTCGCGATAGCTGCCGTGACTGTCGCGCTTGGCTCGCCGGACGCCGGACCTTCCTCCGCCGTGTAATAACGTAAAACACGGTGGCAGGATGGACGCTACTGTCACGTTGTAGCCGTACGCTGGGGTGCCGTGAAGAAGAAGGCGGCGAGGAAGCAGTGGGATGAGGTGGGGCGCAGTGTGTCGCCAACGGGCGCCGACGACACCGGGAAGGACACGGCGCTGGCGGAGTGCGTCATCGCATGCTGCCTCTTCTCCACGTGCCTGCCGGTGGCCTTGCTCTGCTTCTTGGCCCGTGATCCTGTCAAAATCCGGTTCTATCAGTGGGTTTGTTGCCTCCGTCTCCGAGCACGAGGAACACAAGTGGGAGGTCTCCAGGGTCGCGACGCACCTCAGCCACACGGTGAAATGAGAGAGCGCGCAACTCGAGCGTCGCCGCCGAGGCGTGCCTGTCGCGCGAGGCCAAGACGAGGGGAGCGTGCTCGACTCACGCTGACCTCTCACTGAGCTTCTCCGAAACTGCGCGACTCGAGCGTCGCAGCCGAGGTGCATAGAGGCCAAGCTGAGGGCTCTCGCCTAGCTGCCGCCTGCGTCGAGCCGAGCATTCTCGACTCGCCGGCCTCCACGCTGAGCTTATCTGAAAGTACACTGTTCGCCGGTGCGGCGGCCCACGACATGCAAGGCGCAGCGTGCACAGCAGTCCAGCCCCTGCAGTCGAATAGGACCAGGCGGCACCAAGCCAGGATTTGCCGGAGCGGAGACATTTACCAGTGTGCTTCTCGTCAGTTCTGTCATCCGGCACAGACCAAAGCTCGTGGTGGCCTTGCCGTTCATGACTCCGTCGCCCGACGTCCCGCTGTCCCGTTTCACCCAAAAGCATCACCGTCTAGCTAGCCAGCTGCTTGCATAGCTAGAGACCCTCGTGGTGTGCATGCTTTGGCATGCAGTTGTGTCAACCATCGTGTTTACAACCTTGGCTAGTTGAACCATTTGATCAAACAGTTCTTAACCCATTTTTGTAGTTGGTTCCAACCCATAGTTGGAGACTCGGTTTAGTTTGGTTTAGATGAAAAGTAAAGCAAGTTTGGTTTTGGTTGGGCTCATGTAAATAACAAATGGGTTTGGTTTAGTTTCAGGTGCGAAGTTTGCTCACGCGGGTTCGATTGAGGTATGGTTCAGTTCTTCAACCATTCTCAGGTTTAGACATGAATGCAATTTTCACCTTTTTAAGGTCCTTGGTGTAACATGTACACATGCACTAGCTGTGTTAATTATTGAAGCATCTCACTTCTTCGGGACATACCCCAGTCAAAAAAATAAAGTGCCACCACCCGATTTTCAGAAAACGCGGACATGTTTTGTTACAATTCCCTAGTCTTAGGATGTTTCAAGCTTCCCTATATATTAGCTAGCTACGCCCATGCACTCAAATAACTTTATGTCGATTTAAAGAAAGTAGGTCAAATTTGAACCATAAGTAAGCACGATAGATTCTTTCTTGAATTTGCAAGAGATCCAACAATTAACAATGTTGGAATCTGTCAATCTATATCCAATGATCGATGGTGAAAGATATCCTTGTTATATATCTTATTAGTAAGTTGCACATGCCTTGCACGTGAGAATCAGATAGTAGAATTATATGCCATATCATTTTTTCTCTACCACTATAAAGGATCAGTTTTGAATTGGATCCATAGTACCAATAATGGCCATTGGATTGTTAGATCCAATGGTTCAGAGCAGGTGGATTCATATTGAGTACTACCAATAGAAAACTCCACCATATTCTAGAACCATCATGTCACCCCCCCAAAAAAATTCATAGCATAGTAGGTTGTATTCTCAATATGTGTAGATAGTTATTATTAATAGACTAAATGTATGCATTTTTCTCAAACAAGACTATTGGTTTATAATAACTTCATGTTTGTTAATCACATTTCATACAGTATATACGTGTGTGGAACGTGCCTTTTACTAGTTTATATAAAATTATAATAGGTGAAGCCCAAAAATAATTATAATTTCGAGCTACGTCCATAAAGTACTGTTGGATCTTAATTCTATCCATTCTAGCATCTAGAAGATACTATTGATAGCTTTTAGCACACTAAAAGACATGAACAAACCTCAAAACACACTTCTCAATAATTCTAGAATATTCCTCGTCATTTATCTAGAGCATGGCGAGTACTATTAGGTAGCTAATAGTTGATTACTACTACATGATACAAAGTATAAGAACCAAATATAAATTGGATATTCTATAGACTTGGCTCAAAATTATAATTATTTTTTGAGTTTCACCTATTATTCTAGTTTTTTAGTAGTCCTAATTATCAGAGTTGGGCATGTGGGTTCAAATCCTTCGCGTGCTAGAAAAGCGAATCTACGATGCAAGCTATCTAGCAGGGATGGGAGAAATGTGGGTTCACGTCCTTTCCTGAAACACAGTCTACGTGACGAGACGGTACAATACTGAGACATGACGTGACAACTTGCTAGTCTAACACTCTAGCTATAACTCCAGCAGGCGTTCTCGATCCACTACTGAAGACCGACGAGGGAACACATAAAATTAACATCCCTCATTCAAAGAGCCTCCCATCTTCCCCATCTCCGGTGATCCCCATTCGCTAACACTGGCTAGCCGCATTTTGGATCTTCTCGTGCGCCGCACTTCCTAAATTTTCCTAGCCATTTCTCGCCCGCTGCATCGGTTCTTGCAAGCGTCCATCACTCTCCTCCAAGAAACCCCAACAATCATATTTGAATCCACCCTCGCCCCCAGTCCATCTGGACGAAATGGCAGATTCGATGCACAACATTCGGTATGGTGGCTGGAGCAAGGTCAACGACGACGCCTTCGGAGAAATCGCTATGCGTATGGACACTACCAGCACCGTCCGGCTGGCCGCATGCTCCAAGGAGTTGCGCCGCCAAGTCGTCGGTGGAAAAGGTAGCAGATGCCCCATTGTCGGCTGCGGAACATTTGCCGCCTTCCACGAATTCCTCAACCACAGGATGGCGTGCCCGCACGGCCCGTGCAACTGCACTGAGCCTGGCTGCGAGTTCGCCACCCTGCCCACAACACTCCTCGCTCACCTCAAAAAAGGCCACTCAATTGAAGTGCAAAGTTTCCACTACAGTGAGGAACACAGGTACATCTCGCAGCCTTTGCTGGCACCTGGCTCATGGAGAGTAGAGACCGTGTTATCCGGGTACGATGTTACATTGTTCGCCATGCGATTTGACATGCTCGACTATGGCCTCGCCGTATCCGTCTAGTGCGTCAGGTTGGCGGCATGCTTGTTTCCGCGGTACGTGGTGGAGTTGCACTTTTATAAACCTTCAATGATTGGAGAGGACCTGGAGGAGTTCGCTGAAGATGGCCTGTTTTTCGAGCCGAAGAACAGCACGTTGCCGGCCTCCGTCAGGATTACTGAAGATTACCTTAATTTCCTGATTAAGAAACATGATGGGTTCACACTGGATTACTCATTTGGATCCACAATATGAGAGATGGCAAATATGACCATCATGATTCTGATGATGATCTGCCATTCAAGTTTGTTTAGATCAAATGCTGGAGATGATCTAGCATTTCCTTTGAAACATGGCTCTGTATTTTTTTCTTTGGAGTGCCTAGATCTCAGGCGCCTAGCATGCTGCAATTTAGTCCATCGATTATTACTTCCTTTAGAAATCCCAGGTTCATCTCTCAGCTGATGTCGGCAACGCGCTCATCAAGACTAGAGAACAACGGATCTAGGGACGATGGTACGGTGTTTGCTGTGCTATTTGATATGATCGAGTGGGGCAACATCATCGTATCTGTCATGTGCGTCAGGCCGGATGGGTGCTCTTCACCCTTGTACAATGTGTAGTTGGCCGTCTATCACCCGTCACTAGAGGCTAGGTTTTGGGAGGGTGCAGTGCGCAATTCCTTCACTCCCGGGAGCAGGGCGGTGCTTGGCATCATGCAGACGGAAAAGCATTCCATGGTGGTGTACCTTCAAAACTTCTTAGACCTAGGGCCTGTATTACTCAATATGCATCCATCGTGAGGGAGAATTCCAAATTGACCATGCTACTATCTCAGATTTTTTTATCCCACTTTCACTACATACCACAGACGTACGTGTACTGGAGGTTGGATTTTGGATGTAGAGTAGTACTAGTATAGCACTAGTTCTTGTACTTTGGACTATTTTGTACGACAATATACCGGTACTGGTAGTACTTGTTTAGGTCAAGGGAAGGAGATGGTCTTGCTTTGTCTTTATTCTATCATTGCTATTACCAAAGTATTTTGTTGAACTAATAGTGATGTACTATTACTTGTTTAGATCAAGTGCAGCAGATTGTCTTACTTTTCTTTTGAAACCTAGCATTGTCATAATTATCTAGATGAGTCTTGGTCATTTTGGGTTGCATATGGGGGGTCACACAGGCATTGACGAAATGAGGTCGTGTTCGCACAAAAGCAGACATGATCATTAGTTTTGCTTGCTCCTATGATTGAGCCTATTCAGAGAACATGGAAAACTGATCATGCGCCAAGGTCTTTTGAGATGTAACAAGAACTTATTATCTCTGTACTACTATTGAATTTTAAGCAGGAAAGCTACTGAATCTCTCAAATGTTCTGTCATTACAATTACTAAAGAATTTTGTGGAGATAATATTGATGTATTGGTACTTGTTTAAATCAAGGGCAGTAGATAGTCTTGCTTTTCTTTTGAAACATGGCTGTGTCACAATCTAGATGAGACTTGGGCGTTTTGGGTTGCATATGGGGGTCACACAGGCATTGATGTGAGAAGAGAGTACTCAAAGCAGACTTGATCGTCAGTTTTGCTTCCTCCAATGGTCGAGTGTTATTGGTGAAAACGACAAACTGATCGCGCGACAAGGTTTTTAGAGCTGAAACAAAAACTCGTTCTCTTTGTACTGCTATTTGTATTTCATTGTCCGTATTGCTGAATTGGTCACTTTTGAAATGCTCCTGAATTGGTCAAGTGCTCCTGAATATGAACTTCGAATCTGTTGATAATTTTTCTACCTTATTCTGTACTGCTGAATTTTGACATGAATATCTGCCAAAAAGAATTATCGCGTTTCCCCTCCCTCTCTGAGGTCTTTGTTTCGAATCCGACCGAGCACATCACAATTGAATTTTCATTAACCAAGAGAAGACATCTAGTACTCCATAGCTCATTCGGCCCCTCTTTAGCCTAGAACATTTTTATTCTGTCTTTTTGGGGTCAGAGGACTGCTGACTACAACCTAGTAAAATTTGAGAAAGGAGCCCGTGGTGCATAGCCAAGAACATATTAATTTGGCCTTTTAGGGGTTAGGGGACTGCTGAGCACAACCCACTAAAATTTGAGAATGAAGCCCATGGATCCTGCCCTATGGAGTATAACCCATGTAGAGCAGCATATGTAGAATAGCCAAAATAAAAAAACTCCATGCTTTTGGGCCTTTTTAATAGCCAAATTCGGCCTTTTTAATTCAGTCTTTTGGGCATTGCCCCCCACCTCTCAAAATAAAAAAACTCTGCCTACCCATGCTTTAAAAAAAATACTCCATTATGTGGCATTTTATAAACTGTGATGCCAGGAGTGTTGCCCTTTTATATTTTGAAAGAGATAAACATAGACACCCAAAATATTTTTAAGAAGACTAATACATAAATTGTACTACTAATAAAAGTTTAATGATATTTATTCTATAAATATCTTTGTTGTAGTGGTAACACACTCAGTTTATGTTTATTTGATTTAAAGGTCTTTTGTTCGAATCGTATCTTGGATTTACATTTTTTTCTTCTAGCAATATCGCATTACGGAGAGGGTGACATCATGGACCCACCATCATGCAGCGTCCCTGGAGTTTGTTTTAAATACTTGTATAGAGAGGCTCGCATCGGGGACCCACCAGACAGAACATACAAGGCTGCATCGGGGACCCACAAGCCAGAACATGCCAGAGAGTCTGGCATAAGGGCCCCAGCAGTAAGACCATACACGGCTGCCACGGTGAAAATAGCGGACGCGGCCGAAAAAAAGTCCATCATACACATGTTGCACTTACAGAGAAGCTGACATGTCGGACCCAGCATGCCCAAGCATAGCCCATGAAATTAGCCTATCAGCCCCAAGCATACCCTAATACCTTCTAATTCAGCCTTTTCATGGTCTTGTGGCCATCGACCATAGCCCATTCAACTTAGGAGTGAGCCCATGGAATATAAGCCATGATGAATAGGGCATCCGCCCCGAGTTAGCCCATAATTTTTTTAATTCGGCCTTTATGAGCATTTTTTGTATTACGAGGCTAACATCTAGGACCCGAAAAAACAGTCCAACATACACATGTTTCTTTCAAATAGAGGCTGTCAGCTGGGACCAAGCATAGACACGTTTCCTGCACAGAGGTGGTTGACATCTGGGACCCAACAAGTTGCCAAGGTGAAAACGACGGACATGGCCAAAAAAATGTCCACCATACGCACGTTTCATTTATAGAGAGGCTGATATGTGGGACCCAGCAGCGCGACCTTATACAAATGCTGCATCGGGCAACATAGCCAATTCGAAACAGGGAGGCGCGAGCGAGAAAAAAGTTCAGCATGTGCACATTTCTTTTAATGAGAGGCTGAAATGAGGGACCCAACAGCGTGAGAAAATGGCAGATTCATCAAGCAACGCTATCTAGTTCGGAACAGGGTAGCACTAGAGAACAAGAAAATTCCATCGTACCCACGATTCTTCTATTGTGAGGCTGACATAAGGGACCCACCAGCCTGAATAAACGGCTGATGCAGCGAGCAAAGCTATCAAGTTCGGAACACGAAGGCGCTACCAAGGTAAAAAATCCATCATACACACGTTTCTTCTAATGAGAGGATGACATGTGGGGCCAGCATCGTGATTAAACGGTAGTGCATCGAACAGCGCTATCAAGTTCGGAACAGGGTAGCACGAGCGAAGGCAAAAAATCCATCATACAGACGTTTCTTCTAATGAGAGGATGATATGTGGGGCTCAGGAGGTTGGTTAAATGGTAGATGCGTCGATCAGCGCTCTCAACTTGGAATGGGGTAGTTCCAGCAAAGGAAACGATTCCATCATACACACGTTTCTTCTAATAAGAGGATGCCATGTGGGTCCCATGAGGTTGATTAGACGGTGCATCGAGCAGCGCTATCAACTTCGGAACGGGGGTAGCACGAGCGAAGGAAAACAATTCCATCATACACACAATCCTTCTAATGAGAGGCTGACACGTGGGACCTAGCAGCCCGACTAAACAACATACGCCTCGAGCTACGTTATCGAGTTCAAATCAGGGAGGCGTGACCGAAAAGTATGGTCCGCTAGAGACACTAACGGTCGGGACCCACACGCCTCAAAAGACTTCAGCGAGTCAACATCATGCGAGGAAACGAAAATCTTGCTTCTGCCACACGCTGGACGAGCTTCCTCCATGTTTTTAGCAGATCCGTCATAGTAGAGGGCCGCGAAACCGGAAAAATAAAGTTTTCCATCAGCCACGGTTGAGTCGAGAATTTCTTCATGGAAGACGCGCCTTCTACAACAACCGTCGGGACAATTCGTTGCGGAAGAAAACTTTTCTTGTAGTGTATGACCACACACACTCTAATGGATATGGTGATAATGCAACTTCTATCACACTGGTGCATTATCATTCCATGTGGCAGTTGCATTCTAGAGGCTTTTTGGGCTTTCTAACCATGGTGACACATGGAGTCTCTAGAGTCATTGCATGTATATGAAAGTGTGGTGGGATGATAGGAGAATCACCCAACCCCTGGGCGAGACTTCACATGCATGTGCATGATAACACCTAAAAATTAATTAAGGTTTCTGCACACTAGTTGGTGAGGAAAAATACTGCATGTGCGGGCCAAGTGAACCAATGGGAAAATCCCTATGGAATCATCAAGGATCAACTTTTGCCATGCATGCATGTTGACCTAAACTAAGAATAATAAGGGATAAAAGTCCATATTGATGGTCAACCGTCATTGTGTGGCAGCAGGTCAAAGGGGTAGAGATCTATGGGGCCCATGTTTTTTAGGGTTTATCACATGGAAAAGGTTCTTCATGAAACCCCACTGACGTTGATATATGAAGAATTTGATCTAGAGAGGTAGACATTCCTAAAAATGATTTACTGGAAAATTAGAAGAAATCGAGTGGGTTTTGCATTTTGCATTAACATGCCTAAAAATGATTAACTTCAAAAGAAATTGTGTTATACATGGTTTCCCACTCTTGCGTTTTGCATTGACACGTGCGTTGTACATGTTTACCACCCTGTGCGCTCCCACCGCCAAACTTCCCCATCATCTCCCAGTCATTTAAAAGACCATCAGCCACATCATTTCCCCCATTTCTACACTCCATCCACACTCATCCCTCTACACTCCAAAGAACAGAAGAAAATCTAGCAACAAGTACAAGATCGTTGTCACAAAGATCAAGAGATCAAGGTCGGTAGTCGCTGAGGACGCACAAGTCATCATCAACAAGGAGGCAACCAAGGTCAATGTTAAATAGGATGCAGAGAACAAGGTCGACGAGGAAGCGGTTACAGATCCGATAGTGGTGCATAAGGTGGTCTACAATTACTCTGATGACAGCGAGTATGAAGAACCTACAGATCCGTTCGCGTTTGAGTAGGAAGTCAGCGATGGAGAACCGGAGGTAATTAGATTTAAACTTTGAATGGGGTTTTCTGATTTTACTGTTCATATTTTAATGGGTTTTTTGATCTTGTAGATTAATTAATTTGTTCTGCGCCTAGTAGTTATATGCTCATCTTTTGTTGGTCGTTTTGATCTGCCACTAGTCATTCCAGTTGCAATTTTCTAGCTTGATTTGATCTGCCCCTAGTACTTCTAGGTGCATATTTTGAAGTTTGATTGATCTGTCGTACGTTCTAGTGATATAATTTCATGTGGAGTTCAGATCTTTTCTAGGTTATGTTATGTTGTCCAATGTATAGTTCGATTTCTATCATAAAAGTCACATATATAATAATAATCATATGCGCTCCTGATTACAATAACAAAAATTTAATATTTTGTAACTTAAATTAAATGTATAATTTATTGAAACCTTGTTGAAACTAACTGAACAAATTATTTGTTTTGATATATGAAGCACCATTTTGTTTTCTTAAGTGAATATTTGTGTAACCTTATTGCAATTGTAACTATTAGTAGTAAGTATGTGTAAATTTTGTGCAGCAGTAACATTTGTGCAAAAACAAATAGAGTTCAGATTTAATATTTCGTGTTTTAAGTTAAGTGGAGTCACATATGCATTAATGTATATGTTAAATACTATATCATGCATGTTATCCAATCTCTATTATAGTTCTGTATGTATATGAACAGATGAATTAAAATGCTGATAAATGTATCTTTGTAGTTCTGTTATATTTAGGGAAACAAATTGTTAAATTCCTAATTAACTAGGTATATTTAGGAGAAACAAGTTCCTATTTATACCATGTTCAAACTGAATAAAACTAGCTAGTCATAACTTCTTTTTGTTTTACCAATGTACTGATAAGATGAATGGAAAGGATTACTCCATCTATCCTAAAAAAGGATGTCTCAATTTTGTTAAAATTTGAATATATCGGAAACTTGTATAGATTCATTCAAATTATTTGAAAAACCTAAGGGAGTATAATTTTATACAACACTTATTTGATCATATATGTATGAAAATAGATATATGTTTAATGGACTAGTTTGTTCAAAAGTTGGTTCAACTTGTGCGCACATGCTAAAATTAATCTCTCAACACAGCCCTTTCCTAGTTTGATCTTAGGATTTTGGGGGAGTAATAAAAATTTCATTCACTGACTTCTTCTCTCTACTTGCTAATTCACAGGAATGAGATAGTAATGTCGGTGAAAGTATGTGGTCCATGCACACAAAATACCGCCACATCCTGAAGCAGATGAGGAATGAGAGGTTCCCCTTCCGCCGAGGTCCCAACGTGTATAGGTGCCCCTTATGTGTAGGAATCATTGCGGAGGACCTGAGCTACATCGTGCAGCATGCCAGGCGCATTTGCCCGTAGAGGACAACAACATGCATCTTATACAAAGGCCAAACACGCTGCCTTCATGGTTTACCTAAGCAAGTATGCCAAGCTCGGTCACATCGCTCTAGGCCCTAACTAGTAGCTCCCTTCCTACTACCTGTTGCCGCCTCCTGTTGCATGTTTCCTGTTGCTACCTCCTATTTACGTAATGGGCGTACTATTATATATCAGTTCGGTTGTGTAATTAAGTACTAGTAGTACTATTATATGCAAGTAGTATGTGGTGGTTGTGATCGAACCTATTTAACGAGTAACTGTATATATCATCAGTACCTTTTAAGTAGTTTGTTATGATTGTTCCTGGTTGCACATATTTCCCACCTTTCAAAATATTTTTTAGTGTGAATCTTTCAGAAACACACATGATTGTTCCTGGTTTTGCAACAATATATAAAATCCATGGTTGTTCCTGGTTGCAACATGTTTGAAATCAGAAAAGCTAAATACACATTACTTGCAACCATGATTTTTCCTAGTTGCAACAAGTTTGGTACAACAAATTAAAGACATCTCATGAATACTTAACACAACTGACTAGATATCTAGCTAACTAAATAGACAACAAAAGATCATTCTTCGCAGCTACTGATGATCATTTCTTCTCAGAAGTTCTGACAGTGAGCATGAAACTCATTTCTCATACGGATTTCTAAAATGTTAAAACTAAGAGAATAATACATCCATAATTCAATACTTATTTCCAACATTTCCAACAAAAAAAAGAACACATCCTCAAGTCACTGCCACACTAAGCATCATCATGAACCAAACATGCTTGCATTCCATTTCTTTTCTTATTTTATTCAACCTCAATTTAGATATCTACAGATCTGTGTCTCTATCTGCCACCCTCAATACAATCATCATCTTATCATCGGCCTTCTTACATAGCTAGACAAACATTCTCTGCATTTATGTTGGCCATGGGTTGTCCATCCAATACAAGAAATAACACACCTCATCTGGACAACCCTAAAAGTTTTCTACCAATTTCTGCACCATAGGAGGAAACCTTCCTAGCAAGAACATGGTTGCACTAGAATCTCCAACTAGGATCTAGATCATTCCCACCAATCTCTTGATATATGATAGAAATTGGAATCTCCCCATCAATTCCAACCCAACTTTGCAGAACAAGTCATCGAAAATCTTAAATTCACCTAACTGCTAGAACCCTAGCTAGAACAAATTCAGGGAGGAAGACCGAATTTACCTGGTCCACAATGTTTCCCTCTCCTGCTAGCTCGCACATCCACATGTTAGCGATCTTCCTCCACTATGGCAACCGAGATGGGGCAGCGATGGTGGCGGTGGCAGAGACGATGTGATGCAATCTGGTGTGGTGTGGTGCACTGCGGTCTGGTGCAGTGCGGTCGGGGCAACGTCTCATTATGGGGCCACTCGTTAGCTCCAGTGTGGCCCCACTTGTCGGTGGGTGATACGGGTCCTTAGCTGCTCTCCCTTCCACTCGCCCAAATCCACTCACCTCCCAGCACTAGGAAAACCCTCTCTAGCGATGGCCAAATCCCCTCCCGGGACCTCTCTGGAGATGGAAAAATCCCCTCGCCCCCTCCCCAATGTCGGAAAACTCCCTTCCCCTCCCCGGAGATGACCAAATCCCCTCCCCTCCATTCCCCTCCCCCAACGATGGCCAAATTTCCTCCCCTCCCCTTCCCGGCAACGACCAACTACCCTCCCCTCCCCGTCGATGACGGCTGCAACCTAAGTGTCCCTTGACCTACTGCCCTTCACCGCGTCACCTCCTCGTTCTAGGTTCACCACGTTAGTGCACCATCTAGGTCACTGGCGATGGATCTTGGACTCCATGTCACCGCCTCATTCTACGGAAGCGGGTCGGCGTTGCTGTCCATGTCACTGGATGATCTTGAAGTAGTCACCAAATTAATGCCCCAAATTGGTGTTTTTCATAGCTATATGTTAGTGCTAATGGATAATCTTATGATATTAACTGTTTGCAACTGGCCAATGATGAAGATGTGGCACTTAGCATGTGGATGGGATGATTTGCATCTACTTAGTGTCTTTGTACAACCACTATGGCTCTACATCTCGTTGGTAGATACAGATTCATCTCATTAACTTATGTGTGCTATCTTACTATGGAGCCCACATTATATATTCATGTAGGTCATTGTCTTCTTCACATGCATTTAGCCAATGATTAAAGTGTGGCACTATCTATGTCCATGGGATAATGTGCATATAGCACGTGTTCTGTACAAACACATTTTTTTGCATGCTTCTTGCTATATGTTCGATTATCTCATTGAATTATGCGTGCTTTGTTTGTATGAGGCCCAAATTGATGTTTTGCATAGCTATGTTAGTGCTAAGGGATAATCATATGATTTTCACTATTTACAACTAGTCAATGATGAAAATGTGACACTTTGAATGTTGATGGGATGATAGGCATCTACTTACCGTCTTTGTATGGCCACTATGGTGTACATGCTCCTTGGTACATACAGATTCATCTCATTGGATGATTCTTGTAGTTGTGACCAAACCATATGCTTTTAAATTTGATTCTTGTAGTTCACTAATTATTATTTCATTCTTCTAGATAGCAGGTCTCCAAATGGCTACACTGTCAAGGGAAGAATTAGAAAGAGGCGCATGTAGAAACTGTGAATACTGCGAAATGGAAGGGCTAATGTAGAAGGAGAATATTGTACAACATAGCATCAAAATGCAGGTTCAAAAATTGTTGCTACTGACTCTACGATAGTAGTTAAACCTACTATACAGCATCAAAACAAAACGTTCTAATTACTACAATGTCTATTTAGGTTTCTAAAACCAATGTTGGCTTAATCGATGTTACATCCGATGATGATGATGATTATGATGTGAAGCAACCTATAGTGAAGAGACCTAAGAAAGCGAGGTTCAGATCATCTGATGATGTGAAGCAACCTGTAGTCAAGAGACCTAAGAAAGCAAGGTTCAGGGCATCTAATGCCGTTGTTAGAATCAACAAAGCTAAGAAAACTAGGATCACAACTCAGGTGTTTAAATTAAAATACGTTTAATGTATATACAGTCTATTCCTTTTGAGAGTTTAGTTTTGTCAACACCCCGATTTTTAATCCCAGATGCCTGTTATGCCATACTTCGCAATCCCAGGATTACCATTTTTGCGAGACATAATATATTGATATCACAATACATCACCCATTACAAACCATTATAAGGTCTTACAAATAAAGGATCTCATGATCCAGTCTTAATACAATCAGATAGCGGAATAATAAGCGTAGTAGTGGGCTCCATCTTCAGGGTCACAGGCAATGCTGATGATGGGAGATGATCCTAGTTGTCGCAGACCTCCTGCTGTCCATCATCCTGGTAGTCCTCCTCATAGTCTGGCCACGGGAATAGCCAGGGACAAAGCCATGAGTACTCTTTAAGTACTCGCAAACTATCACTAACAAGTAAGGTAGTTCTAGTCGGAATCTTAAGCTCTAGGTTTATTTGCAAAAAGCCAGGTTTATCTAAACTGAGTTTAGAAGTAAAGAAAACTAATTTAATGTTCTATATCACTTAAGTGGGAACCTAGTTTTCATATTCACAACCTTGTTGTGGTCAATTCAAAGTCACAATTCATTTCACAAGTCATTTTGAAAACATCTGACGATGGAACAGTATGGCCACTCCAACTGTCCATGACCGTGGACGCGGCAATTCGAATAGTTTGACACTCTGCAGAGTTGGTACACTTTCACCACACAACTCGATAATCCATCAGGAATAACCCTGAATCAATCATAGTTAGTATACGAATAATCAATCATAAGCTTTCAATTACACACTTTAGTATAGGCACCTCCCCTATGAGCTTGACCTCCCAGCCATGGCCATCTGCCATCCTGGGCACTGCATAGGTGGACATCATCAATAGGTAGCCTCAGCTCAAACCTCTTTCGTGAGGAAACCATACTAATATATCTAAGATTCCGGCTAAGCCCTACCCAATTCAGGTATTGTGGTTGTACGGCAAAATTGGAATGGTATCGCATCCGAATCCAACCATCAGTTTTTGGTAAAGGGCTAAGGCTCATGCCTCAAAATTTTCATCATCAAACCATTGTGTCTCTCAACACACGTCAAAACATTTCAATAGAATGAAGCAACATTCCAAGGTTTTCATAATCATTTTCACTAGGTATTCCCATCTTAAGTGATCAACTTTTATGTGTAGCACTAGCCACTAAAGTTAAGAGTGTTCACTAATGAGTGGTGCTAATCTTCAATCTTATGGCATAGAATGACATCTAGTATAGGCCTAGTTTTATACTCTTTATGCTATCTACACTACTTTTCCAATATTCACAAAGCACTAACATAAAAGTAAAGAACTTTGGTAAACTAAAAAGAATAAATCTTGCAGGTAAAACTTGGGATTGGTATAAATCAAAGGTATATAACCAAAGCATGCCTAATGCATCTTTCTTAGGTTAATACTTGCAAGTGTTAGCTTGCAAGGGGCTAGCTTGCTTAGTAGTGATGGCTTGCCTTTATTGGTGTAGTGGTTGAAGTTATCTTCGTCTTCTTCTTGGTAGAACTCCTCCTCCTCGTATCCTTGGTCGGTACTATCGTCTATAAATAAATATTGGGTACACAATCACCAAAAAAATACTTAACTAAGTATATTTGGCACACTAAGGCTCACACTTGATGATCTAGCATCATCACAATCATCACATGGATTAAAGACATAATCTTATTTATCTTATTTTATAATAGTAATTTCTACTCATTGAAATTAATTAAGATTTAATATTGTCCAATCAAAATATGGGATCATGTTGACACATGTCATCACCACATATTCTAATACATGGGAATGTGATTTAAAGTGTTGATCATATTTTATTACATTTAGGATTATCATTTAATATATTTAAAGTGACTAGAAATGCCTATATAGCATTATTTTTGTACTAGTCCAAATTCACTGCTGCAAACCTAATTTTTTTACATATTTAGATAGATCTTATCAAATGTGATTTTTGAGAGTTAGAATCAACTCAAAAGCATTTATGGTTGATTTTTGAAAAATGTTTGAAGTTGGAAAGGTCTATGTCTTGTTATTTTTACTATATGTGATCTATAAATCCATATGATTTAAATCCAACGGGCTTGGATAGATAATTTAAAGATCTTTGTAACAAAATTTGAATCATGCAATTTGGTTTAGTGAATCTCTCTGAATTGATTTTTAAATCTGTGGATAGAAACTAGTCTTAACTAAATTGGAAAATCCTAATTTGAATTGCTGGGCTACGCGCGGGAAACTAAACGGGCTGGCCCAACTGCACTGCACAGCGCAGCTGGCTGCTGACAGACGGGATCCACCAGTCAGCGAGTCTAACTAAACAAAACGATATCTATGTATCTGAGTCGTGCAATCGAAATCTAATCTAACGGTTGGGAGTCGTCGTCGACGACGAACTGCTCCGGCAAGGAACTAAACCTAACGCGGCGGTGGGGGTCTAGCGAGGCTCACCTAGGATCCAGCTAGGGTCGGCGACAGGGGCGAATGGGGTTGTCGATGATGATGGTTCGAGGCGCGGTCACGGCAGGTCTTAGGGTGGTCACAATCGACGACACCCTTCTCCTCCAGTAGCAGTGGGCTCCAGCCAAATTCCGGCGAGGGAGAGCTTGCCTTGCTCCGAGAAGAAGTGTGCGAGTGTTTGTGAGGAGTGGGGAGGGTGTTGGTGTGGAGAATGGAGGCGGGGGAGGCCTCCATTTATATTACGGCGAGGCGACTGAACGGCATGGGCGCAGGCTCGTCGGTGATGACGCTACAAGCGGCTATCGGCCCGGCTAAGGCTAGGGGGTGGTGCGCGGTTCCATGGAGGTCCTCACGGGCGTAATGGCAAGGCATGGGGCAGTGTGGATTGGTCAAGAGCATGCGGCACTCTGCGCGGACGTAGAGGTGTTTACTACGGCGTGCGGCAAGCTACGGGTCGCGCGGCGGCGAACGGGGGTGTCTGCGGGGTTGGGGTGATTATGGCGAGCGTGAGCGTGCATGGCGAGGGCGAAGCGCAATCTATGCGAGACGGTCGGCTACGGCGAGATGGCATGCTCTAGGTATGGCACAGAGACATAGGGTGAGGTGGTGCTAGGGTGGTCCAGGGCTCTTCTGCGGTCGACGCATGGACAGGGGTGGCGGTAGAGTGCAGCGTGTCTGGTGCGCGTCATGGGCGAGGGCGGCGAGGCTTCTGGCGCGCTGTCCACTGTCGGCCGGCAACGACCAAACTTGGGCGGCGCTCCATTGGGCACATGGCTAAGGGGGCCTTGTGTAGGTGCTGCTCGACACTAGAGGGGACAAGGGAGTTAAGGGGAGACCAAATGGTTGATTGATTACTGTTTAAACAGTGAAGTTAGGCAGTGAGTTAATTTGTGTAAGCCAGGTGTTGGAGGAAATGGCCGCAAGAAAAATACTTTGGAATTCTTGAATGAAACTTTTTGAGTGATTTCATCTTAAGCTTGAGTATCTATGTTTGCTTGGAGAGGTCAAGGTGAATTCGTTTGATGGGTTTTTGAAAAAGTGTGATCTTCACATATGAACTAGATTCAATTTTCAATTGTCCATTAAATTGATTTGGAAAATGTTTTTATGATTTTGTAAAGTGGGCCTTGATACACTTTTACTTGGTTTAGCAAGGGATGAAAAAAATTGGAATTGTTTCTGTTAGAATTCTTCTTCTAGGAACACTAAAAGTGACCTAGTGGTTAACTTTGGCCAAAATGACCATTTGCTCTATTTATTCATATTTGATTTCTTTTCTTTTGAATTTGTTTGTAAATGGTCTAGATGATGTAGTATTCACCTTTAAACCATTTCTAACTTTTGTA
Organism: Avena eriantha; assembly: GCA_910589775.1. NCBI lineage: Eukaryota > Viridiplantae > Streptophyta > Magnoliopsida > Poales > Poaceae > Avena > Avena eriantha. The sequence goes on from OU342745.1 coordinate 127,736,240, forward strand.
GCCATCAAGCATGGCAATTTCAAACAATTCTACACTAACGCAAAACACACATGCATTCATTTTCAACTTATTAATAGAAGTTTTTGTTAACCCTAAATTGGGGTGATGATATCTTGATAATCTTGATTAGGATTTTTGGGGTGTTACAAACCTTCCCTCCTTAAACAAAATCTCGTCCCGAGATTTAAGAAAAACTAGGAACTAAAGAGATCTAAAAGCTCAGTCCTAATGTAATCTTCTCGCTCCCAAGTAGCTTCTTCTTCGGTATGGTTGCTCCATTGGATCTTGAAAAATTTGATACTCTGGGTCCTAGTGGTTCTGAAAGCTTCTTCCAATATATATGGATGGGCACTTCACGATACGTCAAATCCTTGTTCATATCTATGGCTCGGTGATCAATGTTCTTTAATACTTTGGTATTCTCCGGAACTTCTAGGCATTTGTGAAGTAACGAGATATGGAACACATCATGGATGGCCGGCATATCCTCTGGCAATTCTATTTGATATGATACTTCACCTCGGCGATTCAGAATCTTGAAGGGTCCAATATATCTGGGGGCTAACTTTCTTTCAATTGAAAATGTTGCATTCCCTTCAAGGGCCACACTTTGAGATACACAAAATCTCCGACATTGAAGGTCAAGTCTCGATGTCTCTTGTCAGCATAACTCTTCTGTCTGGATTGAGCGGTCTTAAGGTGTTCACAGACTTTGTGAACCTTCTATTCAGCTTCTCGTGGGATGTTGGGTCCGAAGATCTGACTCTCTCCTACTTGCGACCAATTCAAGGGGGTACGACACTTCCTTCCATTCCGAAATTCAAATGGGGCCATTTGCAAACTGGCTTGATAACTGACGTTGTATGAAAATTCTACGAAAGGAAGACAATCTTCCCATTTTGATCCATATTCCAACATAGAAGCTCTCAACATATCTTCTAAGATTTGGTTGACTCTTTCAGTTTGTCCATCGGTTTGCGGGTGATAAGTTGTGCCGAAGTTCACCTTGGTTCCTAATCCTTCTTGGAATTTCTACCAAAATCTTGAGGTAAACTGGGTTCCTCGATCTGACACTATGGTCTTAGGGGTTCCATGTAAACTAACAATTCTAGCAATGTACAACTCTGCTAGCTTAGAACTCTGGTAGGTAGTCTTGACAGGTATAAAATGGGCTACCTTGGACAGTCTATCAACTATGACCCAAATATAGTCATTTCCCCTACTAGAAGTAGGCAAACCAGTGATAAAGTCCATTCCTACAGAATCCCATTTCCATTCTGGAATCTGCAATGGTTGCAAAAGTCCTGCGGGTCTCTGATGTTCTGCTTTGACTCTCTGACAGATACACTTGGCGATGTAGCTTCCGATTTCTCTCTTCATCTTGTGCCACCAAAATTGCTCCTTCAAATCCTGATACATCTCCGTTCCTCTGGGACGGATAGAATAAAGAGTATCATGAGCCTCTTGCATGATAACTTGCTTCAGCTCGGAATCTGCTAGCACACAGATACGTCCTTTGCACCACAAAACTCCTTCATCCTCGGTGAATCCGGGTACCTTTGATGTACCAATACGACGTTTGATTCCGTCATACTCGCATTTCCTTTCTGCGCCTCCTTGATCTGACTGATCAAAGTGGGTTGAAGTTCAATACTAGATAAAAATCCTTTTCTAACTAGCTCCGTTCTAAACTGCTCCAACTCTTCATGCAAACTTGGCTGTGCTTCTTTGATCATGGTGTTTAACCTACATGGCAATCTGCTAAGAGCATCCGCTACCACATTGGCTTTGCCGGGGTGATAGTGAATGTCAAGGTCATAATCCTTGATTAACTCTATCCATCTCATTTTCCTCATATTCAGCTCCTTCTGGGTGAAAATATACTTCAAACTCTTGTGATCTGAATAAATCTCACAGGGGTTACCCATAAGGTAATGACGCCATGTCTTCAATGCTAAAACTACAGCTGCTAGTTCAAGGTCATGGGTAGGGTAGTTTTTCCCATGCTGCTTCAGTTGTCGAGACAAATAGGCTATGACTTTGCCTTCTTGGATCAACACACATCCGAGACCAATCTTGGATGCCTCACAATACACATCAAAAGGTTTCTTGATATCTGGTGTAATCATAATTGGGGTTGAGATCAATCTCTTCTTGAGATCTTGAAAACTTGCTTCACATTTGTCCGTACATTTGAACTTCTTATCTTTCTTCAAAAATTGGGTCATTGGTCTTGCGATGCTTGAAAATCCCTCAACAAACTTGCGGTAATATCCCGCTAATCCAAGAAATGAGCGAACTTGGGTTTGAGTGGTTGGGGCTTTCCATTCTTCAACATCTTTGATCTTGGCGGGATGAAAGCGACTCCTCCTGTCGACACAATATGTCCAAGGAATCCTACTTGCTTCAACCATAACTCACATTTGCTAAACTTGGAATACAACCGATGTTCTCTAAGGGTTTCAAGGATGGTTCTCAGGTGTTTCTGACTTTGAATAGATTAGAATATCATCGATGAACACAACGACAAACTTATCCAGGAAGTTCATAAAAATCTTATTCATGAGATTCATGAAATAAGCAGGGCATTGGTTAATACAAAAGACATGACCGTATACTCGTACAATCCATATCTGGTGGTAAAGGCGGTCTTTGGAATATCTGTTGCACGAATCTTGAGTTGATGATAACCAGTTCTAAGATCAATCTTAGAGAACACTCTGGCACCAGTCAACTGGTCAAACAGATCCTCTATCTTTGGCAGTGGGTACTTGTTCTTTATGGTGACATCATTCATCTTCTGGTAATCCGTGCACAAATGGTTACCTCCATCTTTCTTATCCACAAACAGAACATGTGATCTCCATGGCGATGCGCTTGGTTGGATCAAACCTTTCGCCAACATAACATCAAGTTAATTCTTCAGATCCACTAGTTCAGATGGGTTCATGCTATAGGGTCTCTGAGCTATGGGTCCAGTTCCAGGAATTAGTTCAATGATGAACTCGATATCTCGATCTGGGGCATACCGGGCAATTCATCTGGGAATACGTCAGGGTATTCACTGACTACTCTGACTTGGTCTAGGGTTGGTTGGGCTGGACTCTTGTTGCATTTGAATTAACACGGCAAGGTTTCAGATACATGCTCTACTGATACTCCAGAGCTACTGGTCATGGTTATGGCTTTCTTGGCACAGTCGATCAATCCTTTATGTTTCGACATCCAATCCATTCCTAGTACTACTTCCAAACCTTTGGTTCCAAGTACTATTAGATTGGTATAAAAATCTATCCCATGGATTCTGATAGGTACAGCCTTGCAAATTTTTCTAGCTTTGGTGGTTAACCAGGTATTTGAACTATCATGAGATGCTTCAGTTTTGTTGGTTGAATCTTACTAGTGCATGAAAATTCTTAGGTAACAAACGAGTGCGATGCTCCAGAATCGAACAACACTCTTGCAATTACTGAGTTAATAGAAAACATACCCAGCACGACATCAGGCGCTTCCTGGGCTTCTTCAGCATTCATGTGGAATAGACGGCCGTAGCGGTTGAGCGAATTCCCTGGGGGCAAACCTCCTTCCAGGCTGAACAAGGCATTGCTGCTGAGCAGGTGCCTTCGCATTAGTGGTTGCTGCAAGCTTCTTGGGGCACTCATTGGAGTAGTGACCCTTGACTCCACATTCAAAGCATGTAATCTAGGACTTGTCTTTGGCTGAAATGGGCACAACCTTGCTTCCAGTCCTTGAGTATTATTGTTGTTGTTGTTGGACTTGGGCAGTGCACGGTTGAAATTGTTGGAGTTGCCGGGGTTGTTGTTGTGATTTCCTCCAGACTTCAGGTTTCCTCCGCTATGATTGGGATAGCTTGGACGGGACATAGGGGGTCTGTTGTTTCTTGGGGCATATCCTGTAGACGGGTTGGGGCGATACTTCTGAGTATTGTGGGACCCAGTCTGGTGCATCATCCTTTGCTTGCGGTTGTCATTGGCTTGGTTGATCTTCCCTTCCATCTGAATGGCAGAATCTACAAGCTCTTCTAGATCTCCAAAACGGATGCTGACTAACACAGTCTGCATCTCATCATGCAATCCATTAAGGAATCTTTCCTTCTTCTTAGCTTCAGTGTTAATCTCATCAGGGGCAGATCTAGCTAGCGACAGAAATTTGTCACGGTACTCAACTACCGTCATCTTGCCTTGGTTCAGTTCTCTGAACTCATCTCTCATTCTGGTGACTAAACCTTGGGGCACATGGGTGCGGCTGAACTTGATCTTGGATGCTTCCCAATTCATCATTTGACCATCGTTCATGGTACGGGTGCTATTCCACCAGGCTCTTGCATCTCCTGCCAGATAATGGGTGGCAAATAGTACTTTCTCATTGGCTTCAACTCCAGTGACCTCCAAATTGTTCTACATGGTTTGCAGCCAGTCATCGGCATCTAAGGGATCCTCCGACTTACTAAAGATAGGTGGGTTGGTATTCTGAAAGTTTTTGAGCTTGGATCCATGGTGATCTTGGTTTCCATGGCCTTGATTATTGTGGGCCATCTGAGCTATCTGTTGAAGAGTGGATATGTTGGCTTTATGTTCGGCTCTACTAGCTTCACGGTCGTAAACTAGCATTTGCAGAATCTGCAACATTGGGTCCTGCGATGAGTTGCTTCCTCCAGGGTTTCCACGAGTCATCTAAAGATTGAGATAGATAACGAGATAAGAGGGAAATTTCTAAGGTTCATGGTTTTGTTTTCAAAAGCTTTAAACTTTGAGTTTAACTCAGATTTTGCAAACTAACAACTCCTCATTCATTCATTCAAGCACACAATACAAACACACACCACACACAAATGGAAAACAGATGGTTTTAAGAACCATTCTGTGAATACTAAGATATAGTGGGACCGATACAACTCATTCCAACGGTAGTGATCAAGTGCATCTAGTCATCATCAATGAAGTCAGAATCATCATCATCAGTGTGGAACTCCATGGCATCATCCTTCCAGGTAGTTGTTGTCATCACTGAGGTAAGAGTAAAGATCTCCCTGAATATCTTCACCTTCCTCCTCTTCCTTTGCTTCAAGCTGGACTTCCTGTTCACGGGTAGTCTTCTCAAGAGCGGCCACATTCTTGCGAAGACGGTCGAATGTGCGATCCTTCTTCTCGCGTTGACGACGAAGCGATTGGTGATCCTTGACGAGCATTGAGATAGTATGGTCCTTCTTGACAGCAATGACAAGGTTGTGGTTGGCGTAGTTGCGAGCGTTGTCCAACTCCTTCTGCCTATCATACAGCATGAAGTCAAGATTGTCCACCTGGTGCTTCAATCCTGGGTGTCCTGGCATCTCCAATGGCATTCCCATAGAATCATGCCTTGCAAAGTGAGCAAAGCGAGTTCCCTGGATCAAGCTGATGTTTGGCCCACACAAACGAGCGAGAGCTTCATGCATAGCCCTGGCTAATCCATCTAGCCAGTTTTTTCCCTCAAGGTGAATTGGATCTTGTCTGAAGTTGGTGCTTCCATCTTGCCTCTGAGATATGTACCTATCAGCCATTGTAGATCTCCTCCGATGTGATCATTGAGTTGGGCCCCTAAGAACTCCAGGTGCGAGTGCTCCAGATACTCTGACAGTGCATCTAGATGCCTCTCAAAGATCAGTTGGCCTCCGTTGCCCAACTGGTAGAACTTGCAATACTACACTTCCATCTATACGAATTTTGGATGAGTAAGTTAGTGAAGTGATCAAGTGTGTCAAATTTTTATGTAGGTTCGAAAGAATTTTTGAAGAACATGAATCTTTTTGAAAGAATATCAAGGATAAGAATGGGAATAGGTTTTCATAAATACTCACTTCTTTTGTTTTGAAACTAAGATTTTGTTCGAACGTCCATTCTAACTAGGGTCTCCTATGGTCAGGATGGCTCTGATACCAACTTATCAACACCCGAATTTTTAATCCCAGATGCATTTTATGCCATACCTCACAATCCCAGGATTACCATTTTTGTGAGACATAATAGATTGATATCACAGTACATCATCCATTACAAACCATTATAAGGTCTTACAAATAAAGGATCTCATGATCCAGTTTTAATACAATCAAGCAGCGGAATAATAAGCGTAGTAGTGGGCTCCATCTTCAGGGTCACAGGCAATGCTGACGATGGGAGATGATCCTAGTTGTCGTAGACCTCTTGTTGTCCATCATCCTGGTAGTCCTCCTCATAGTCTGGCCACGGGAATAGCTAGGGACAAAGCCATGAGTACTATTTAAGTACTCGCAAACTATCACTAACAAGTAAGGTAGTTCTAGTAGGAATATTAAGCTCTAGGTTTATTTGCAAAAAGCCAGGTTTATCTAAACTAAGTTTAGAAGTAAAGAAAACTAATTTAATGTTCTATATCACTTAAGTGGGAACCTAGTTTTCATATTCACAACCCTGTTGTGGTCAAGTCAAAGTCACAATTCATTTAACAAGTCATTTTGAAAACAGCTGACGACGAAACAGTATGGCCACTCCAACTGTCCATGACCCCGGACACGGCTATTCGAATAGTTTCACACTCTACAGAGGTGGTACACTTTCACCACAAAATTCGATACATCCGTCAGGTATAACCCTAAATAGATCATACTTAGTATGCGGATAATCAATCATAACCTTTCAATTACACACTCTAGTATAGGCACCTCCCCTATGAGCTTGGCCTCCTAGCCATGGCCATCTGCCATCCTGGGCATTGCATAGCTGGACATCATCAAGAGGTAGCCTCAGCTAAAACCTCTTCCGCGAGGGAACCCATACTAATGCATATAAGCTTCCGGCTAAGCCCTACCCAATTCAGGTATTGTGGTTGTATGGTAAAATTGGAATGGTATCGCATCCGAACCTAACCATCAGTTTTTGTAAAGGGCTAAGGCTCATGCCTCAACATTTTCATCATCAAACCATTGTGTCTCTCAACACATGTCAAAACATTTCAATAGAATGAAGCATCATTCCAAGGTTTTCATAATCATTTTCACCAAGTATTCCCATTTAAAGTGATCAACTTTTATGCTTAGCACTAGCCACTAAAGTTAAGAGTGTTCACTAATGAGGGGTGCTAATCTTCAATGTCATGCCATAGAATGGCATCTAGTATGGGCCTAGTTTTATACTCTTTATGCTATCTACACTACTTTCCCAATATTCACAAAGCACTAAAATAAAAGTAAAGAACTTTGGTAAAGTAAAAAGAATAAAGCTTGTAGGTAAAACTTAAGATTGGTATAAATCAAAGGTATATAACGAAAGCATGCCTAATGCATCTTGCTTAGGTTAATACTTGCAAGTGTTAGCTTGCAATGGTCTAGCTTGCTTAGTAGTGATGGCTTGCCTTTATTGGTGTAGTGGTTGAAGTTATCTTCGTCTTCTTCTTGGTAGAACTCCTCCTCCTCGTATCCTTGGTCGGTACTATCGTCTATAAATAAATATTGGGTACACAATCACCAAAAAAATACTTAACTAAGTATATTTGGCACACTAAGGCTCACACTTGATGATCTAGCATCATCACAATCATCACATGGATTAAAGACATAATCTTATTTATCTTATTTTATAATAGTAATTTCTACTCATTGAAATTAATTAAGATTTAATATTGTCCAATCAAAATATGGGATCATGTTGACACATGTCATCACCACATATTCTAATACATGGGAATGTGATTTAAAGTGTTGATCATATTTTATTACATTTAGGATTATCATTTAATATATTTAAAGTGACTAGAAATGCCTATATAGCATTATTTTTGTACTAGTCCAAATTCACTGCTGCAAACCTAATTTTTTTACATATTTAGATAGATCTTATCAAATGTGATTTTTGAGAGTTGGAATCAACTCAAAAACATTTATGGTTGATTTTTGAAAATGGTTTGAAGTTGGAAAAGTCTCTGTCTTGTTATTTTTACTATATGTGATCTATAACTCCAAATGATTTAAATCTTTGGGCCTAGATAGATAATTTAGATATATTTCTAAGAAAATTTGAAACATGCAATTTGGTTCAATGAATATCTCCGAATTGATTTTTATATCTGTGGACAGAAACTAGTCTTAAATAAATTGGAAAATCCTAATTTGAATTGCTGGGCTACGCTCGGGAAACTAAACGGGCCGGCCCGACAGCACCGCACAGCACATCGGGCTGCTGACAGATGGGGTCCACCAGTCAGCGAGTCTAACTAAATGAAATCGTATCTACGCATCTAAGCCGTGCGATCGAAATCTAATCTAACGGTTGGGAGTCGTCGTCGATGACGAACTGCTCCGGTGAGGAACTAAACCTAACGTGGTGGTGGGGGTCCGACGAGGCTCACCTGGGCTCCAGCTAGGGTCGGCAATGGGGGCGAATGGGGTTGTCGACGACGATGGTTCGAGGCGCGGTCACGGCAGGTTTTGGGGTGGTCACCTCCAGCAGCGGTGGGCTCCGTCCAAATTCTGGCAAGGGAGAGCTCACCTTGCTCCGGAAAGAAGTGTGGGAGTGTCTATGAGGAGTGGGGAGGGTGTTGGTATGGAGAATGGAGGTGGGGGAGGCATCCATTTATACTACGGCGAGGGGACCGAACGGTGTGGGCGCAGGCTCGTCGGTGACGATGCTACAGGCGGCTATCGGCGCGGTTGAGGCTAGGGGGTGGTGCGCGGTTCCCTAGTGGTCCTCACGGGCATAATGGCAAGGCACGGGGCGGTGTGGATTGGTTGGGGGTGTGCGGCGCTCCACGCGGATACAGAGGTGTTTGCGACGGCGTGCAGCAGCTACGGGTCGCGCGACAGCAAACGGGGGTGTCTACGAGGTTGGGGTGATTATGGCGAGCGTGAGCATGCATGGCGAGGACGATGCACGGTCTGTGCGAGACGGTCGGCTACGGCGAGCTGGTGTGCTCTGGGCATGGCACAGAGACATAGGGCGCGACGGTGCTAGGGTGGTCTAGGGCTCTTCTGCGGTCGAGGCTTGGACAAGGGGTGGTGGTGGCGTGCGGTGTGTCTGGTGCGCGTCGTGGGCGAGTGCGGCGAGGCTCCTAGCGCGATGTCCTCTGTCAGCTGGCGACGACCAAACTTGGGTGGCGCTCCACTGTGCACACGGCTAAGGGGGGCTTGTCTAGGTGCTGCTCGACACTAGAGGGGACAAGGGAGTTAAGGGGAGACCAAATGTTTGATTGATTACTATTGAAATAGTGAAGTTAGGCAGTGGGTTAATTTGTGTAAGGCAGGTGTTTTAGGAAATGGCCGCAAGAAAAATACTTTGGAATTTCTGAATGAAACTTTTTTAGTGATTTAATCTTAAGCTTGAGTATCTATGTTTGCCTGGAGAGGTCAAGGGGAATTGGTTTGATGGGTTTTTGAAAAAGTGTGATCTTCACACATGAACTAGATTCAATTTTCAACTGTCCATTAAATTTGTTTGGAAAATTATTTTGTAAGTTTGTAAAGTGGGCCTTGATACACTTTTACTTGGTCTAGCAAGGGGTGAAAAGAAGTGGAATTGTTTCTGTTAGAATTCTTCTTCTAGGAACACTCAAAGTGACCTAGTGGTTAACTTTGGCCAAAATGACCATTTGCTTTATTTATTCATATTTGATTTCTTTTCTTTTGAATTTGTTTGTAAATGTTCTAGATGATGTAGTATTCACCATTAAACCATTTCTTATCTTTTGTAGCAATCAAGCATGGAAATTTCAAACAATTCTACACTAATGCAAAACACACATGCATTCATTTTCAAATTATTAATAAAAGTTTTTGTTAACCCTAAATTGGGGTGATGAGATCTTGATAATCTTGATTAGGGTTTTTGGGGTGTTACAAGTTCCATATATCATTTAGACATTCATCACTTTTGCCTAACAGGATCTAGCGTCGTGTCTAGTATGCAAGAGAAATTGAGAATCTTGGTTGTCATCGGGCATGTCCTTTTGTATCTACTTGTCAAAGTCAGAGACGTTCCAGAACTCAGTGGTAAGTGGCAACAAGCAATTTTCTTTCAAACTATGTTGTAAGTCTGTAACCGTTTGTTTAATGTCTGATTCTTTTTTTTGGGTCATAGACTGTGCCATGCAATTCAAGGTTCATGTTCAATCTAGCCACAGATGAATGTGGGAGTGTTCTCTTCAAGGTGCTTGGGCGCACCTACAAGATTGACCTCGAGAAAAGAAATAACAGGACTATCATGGGAGGTGAGGCTGGAAGCAGTTCATTACATAGAATGATCTTACCGGGGAAGAAATGTTAAGTTTTTCTTTGACAGGACCCATGCCGAGGATAATTGTTCTCTATATCGGTTGTAGCTAGTTTCGAAATAAGAGTATCTTACCCATAGAGAGCTATTTGGTTAAGGTCTTTATGCCCCTCGTCACTTCCCACCAAAGGATACTTATAAGTTGCCTTTGATCTGAAGTAAAGGGTGTTTGAAAGGTTTTTGGTTGAGAGCAGAAAAGTAATTAAAACAAGTAAAAGAAAGCAAGTAACAAGGTTGTGTGAAAACATGGTTGAACTCAATGGGGCTAAAATGTTCTCGGGATGTAGGATACACCACTAGCATAATATTATTATTAATTAAGATAACATACTTCTTGTGTCATGATATGTGTGGAGAGAGCTCCATAATAAGATGTTCACTACAATGCTCGTAGGAAGCCACATTGTTGACCCAAGAATGAGGTCACCTCTAAATAACCACTGTGATGTTTGAGAGAAATCACCCATACGAACCACCGCAATTAAGGGTCTCCCCGTGGATATCGTAATTAGCTTAGGGAGTCTCTCTTTATCCTCCTTTGACTGTGTAGGTTGCTAGATGGCGCCAATTGTCACCAAAATCTCCGAGCACACTTCCAAACACGTACAAAGGATTTCTCCCTCACTTTAGTCCCGAAGGCAAATTATATGTGGCCGACTACACGTACCATCTAAAGAGAGATCAAACACAAATCATAAATTAATCTTAGACCGGCCAGTCATATGGACACAAGAATAGATCATCTTTATTGCAACTTTATAATACTGCTAGGGTTTCTCCATCTCCCCAAGTATGAGAGAAAACTACTCACTCGTGGAAGCAATCAACGACATCAACATAATCAAATGGATGGTTAAAAGTACGGGGATAAATCTAGTGCAAACCACAATTGAATCTGGAATTACAACAAGATCTAATAGATGAGAGGTGGGGAAAGTAATGGTGATGGAGATGTAGCAGTTGATTATGAAGGAGAAGATGTGTTGTCCTCCAATGATCCGTGAAGCAGCAGAGATTTTCCCTCCTCCAAGTTCCTCCTTCAGATCCCTTTCTAGTGTGGTTTTCGTGGTTTCTACTGGTTGTGAATGTCGGATCTCTCCACCGTCTTTGCCAGGAGAGAGTATTTGACGAGGTGGACATAATGCCACGTGGTACGGGCGGACGGTACAGGCCAGCTCTGCTAGTACCACTGGTCGTTATCGCGAAATATGTTTCCCTCACGTTTGGTATTCTCCCAGGTGCGAAGGTAAATCAATAAAATGACTTTTATGACTTAAAAATATCATATTATAAAATAATATGATAGTTCGAATTGATATGTTCATAAGATACTTAGTAATCTAGGATCGTGTTGAAACAAGGACAAAAAGGTGCGCGCAAACGCAGTGAAATACAAAAATCCCTATTCTATTTATGCAAAAACAAAAGGTAAATATGCTTCAATTTTGGACTCGTCAACCCGTTTGACAAGGACAAATATTGTCCAACATAAGATGGTATGAAAACTACTTGTGTTTGTTCCTTAATTATATGGCTCCATATATAACTTGTGGTGGTCGTCTGACATGATTACTTATTTTTCTAATCCATGGCGCGACATCACAGAGATTACCCTATACACGCTATCTGGCATCGGCTTTGAGTGGAACGTGCGGTGCAAGGGTTGAATGATGGTACCCTTGGCAACATCCCTCAACTCGTTGTTCACGAAGCTTAAGAGAGTGCATGGAACATCCGTCTGCGAACAACATGTATGGCATTAAAAAGATGCCATAAGAGTAATAAATGGCAAGGCGGTAAAGTATTTGGTTTACCGTGATGGCGTCGAGCTCGGCTCATGTCGAGGCACCGCATACGACGACGGGCGTGCAAGAGACGGAGGGGCTGCTTGATGGCATGGTGTCGGCCGCTGATGTATTCTCCCTATCGGTTTCATTAAGCTCCGGCGCCGCGGTGATGGCAGGGGGAGTCACCAATGCTTCCAGCGCCGCCGTGCTAGCGGGCGGAGTCACCAATGCTTCCGGTGCCGCCGTGCTAGCGGGCGGAGTCACGCACACATAATTCACCAGGATCGCCGCCGCCGCATTGTTTGAGTGGCTACTGACCATGCTTGGAATCGGGCACGGCCCTTGTCGACCACCCGCACTCCAGTTCGCTATTGACTCCACCAAGGTAGCCAGGATGGAGGTGAGGGTGATTGCCAGGTTGTCTTGGACGATCTGCGGGATCCGCGCCACTTGTTCCTTAAGTTCCTGAACATCGCGTTTTTCCTCATCGGTCCTTCCCTCCACACGCGTCCTCGGGGGTGGACCAAAATGATCCACCCAATTCTTAGCCCCAAAGCCGGCCAGACGGCCAGCCGACGATGGCTTCTTTGTAACCGGCGTGATTTTCTTGGCCCGGTTCATCGCCCTGTTTAAAGGGTTATCCCACCGGGTGGCCGCCGCCGACCCGTGGGATGAGGAACCATGGGATCCCTGACTAGCAATTTCCTCGTCCTGCAGAAGAAGTAACATGAACCGTTTAGAAATTTGACTTGATTGATTATAATGTAATGGACTTGATCCGCGGTAATTAAATTACTTACCGCAAGAACCTCAAAGTCCTTCCCCTTAGTTTCCGCGGTGAGTTCTTTGGTTTTGGGGTCCACATGGTAACGAGCCCTGATGAAGTTTCGAAGCTGCTTGTTTTCGAATTTCGAAAAGGGGTTAGGTATCCCGTTAGCTCTATACTCGTCGTCCTCCTTATCCCATTTGGGCTCCGTAGCTCTGTAACCACCAGATCCGAGATGGTGGTGACCTATATTCATCGCCTGCAATTCCTTTCCCCGCTTACTCGAGGCCTTGGCTGCTTCGGAGGTGCACTTGGCCTTGAACTCCTGGAATTGATCTTCGGTGATCTACGGGTCAATCTTCTGGATCTCCTCGAGACTTTTCTCTTCTTTAAATATCTTCTTCTTTATCCGGGTTCTCCAGCTGGCCAGGGCGGTGCTCATCCGCGTGAGGGCGGATTTATTTACTTCATTCCCATGATAATCTGTGTTCCGATACTGAAGGGGGAACTTGTATCTTGCGTGTAGCTTCTCGAAGAGGAGTGTGCGCAAATGGCATTATCTTTATGCCAGAGATTCTCGGTGTTGATCGAGATGGTGGTCCGGGTGATAGCCGCCACTTTCCCACCGTACCCTTTGACCACATGGTCGAGCGCCAAAGGAACCCTTGTTGGGCTCACTTCGGTAATTTCCTCTCTGACGGTGCCGACCGTGTTCGGGCGGCTTTCCTTCTTCTTCTTAGGCGGATTATTACCACTTGTTGTGCCCTCGCCGCCATCAGTGGTTTCATCATCCGCCGTTCCTTCGGCCGCTTCTTCTTCCTCCGTGTCTTCCATCTCATCGGTGTCGCTCTCGGAAGGGTTGTATTCTTCATCACCCTCTGTCATTCTTTCTAGCCGCTCGACCTCCTCCCAGAATGACAAGGGTCTGTTTTGAGGTCTCACTTCTCCTTCAGCATTGATACGCTGAGAAGATCCAACATCGTCGTTGTCACACATGTTTGCACTAATAAAAGGCAAATAATGGTTAGTAAAGTGCGCGGAAAAATCCGGCATGACCATTGCTCATTTTTGTTAAACTAGGAGTGCCCGATTTCTGCCGAAACGGAAGTTAATCAACATTTCAGCGAAAATCGGGACTCATTTCATACAAGCACCTGCATACGAATACAACTAGGCAGGGTAATATAGCTACGAATACAACAAAGCATAGCAACCACTCTAACTGGTATTTAAAGGAGAGCATAACCAAGAATGGTGGAAGGCAGGAACATATATATCAGCAAGTGCACTTCAATAAAATTACAGCAAGTGCACTTCAATAAAATTACAGCAAGTGCATTTCAATGAAAACAAGCAAATTACAGCAAGTGCACTTCAATAAAATGGTAGCAAGAACAGCAATTGACAACAAGCAAATTACAGCAAATAAAATTCATTTACTAGGGTAAGATAAACTTGCAGTAAATATGTTCTTACATATAAATATATAATAACATTTGAAGCAAGTGCTTGAACGTATAGTGTTATTCAGTTCTATGTGCCGGGTTATGGTCTCCAGCAAGTGCTTGAACATTTGAAGCAATCTTATGGTAATCCTCCTATCTATATTCATGAGAATGGTAAGTATTTTTCTAACTACCAATAATCTGGTTGAAACTCTAGGGTATATTTTTTCTTTCCCTACATATTCTTCAGTGCTACAGGAACATGTAATTACGAGACAAATTACTAAGGTATACTACTAACTGATTCATTATGGCTATTCATGCCTAAATACCTCTATCACATCAAATGAAACTGCACTGAATAAACAGAGAAGCAGCTGACACGGACAAAAATTCTGATGACAATACTTGGAAAATAAGAAGCCACTAATCCTAAGAGAGCAGTACAAACCCACAAAGTATTACTACAAGATTGAGCATTTCACATGTCCTTAGCAATGGCATACTATATGGGGCTACAACATTTACTACAATGAATTATACTATATGGGGTATGCTATGATGAGGAGCCCTTGTCGCAGCTGAGGCTCTCATGGCCCTCTTCTACAACTACTCTGCTGCACACCAATTGAAAAACAAGTCTCAACTAACTTGGACTACAACCGACGGATCTGCCATGCCTAAACCTAGTTTGTAGCCTAATGAGGAAGTGGAGGTGCATCGTGTGCATGTGGCTATCACAAAGCATCCATGGAAAAGCAAGCCATGTGTGAGGTCGTGACTCCATGACTTACCTGAGCAGAGAGCCCGTGGACGCCCGGACGGAGAGCGGCATCCTCCTCCTCCTTGGACGTGTGGACGGAGAGCGGCGGACGGAGAGAGGCGGCCTCCTCCTCCTTGGATGCGCGGACGGAGAGCGGCGGCCTCCTCCTCCTTGGACGCGCGGACGGAGAGCGGCGAACGGAGAGCGGCGGCCTCCTCGGCCTCCACGGCCTCCTCCTCCTTGGACGCGCGGCGGCCTCCTCTCCTCCTCCTTGGACGCGCGGCGGCCTCCTCTCCTCTTCCACGGCCTCCTCCTCGGTAGCTGCGAGTGCGGCGACGGGCAGATCAAGCGGCCGTGGCGGCACGTCTCTCTCGGCTTGATCTGTGTCTGAGGATGATGGGGAGAGGGATGGGTCCGTGCTCGACAGTTGACCTGTCACGACACTTAGCCGTAGCGCACCCTAACCTAGTGCGCTACGGTTAACGGCTAAGTGTCGTGACAGGTCAAATAAGAGGGCGGCCACCCCTGTTGTTAACACTAGCACTACAGTATCCCACTGGTTCCGCCCTATGCTTGAAACTTGTGTGAGCACCCAGGTTCGAACCCTGGTGCCCCCCTTTTTTTGTTTTTATTTTAAAACTACTTTAAAATGTTAAAAAATATCCCAAAAACTATGTAAACTATATAAAATATCTGTTATATGTTTTATATGACAAAAGTGGTACATATATATCATAAAAGTGGTACAAAAGTGATTCAAAGTAGAAAGAAATTAAATAATAATGTGTCCATTAATAATATGCCATCCATATGCATCAATACAATTTTTTTTGAGCATGTGTTTTACAAACTTTTTTGAGCTAGCGTTTTACAATCTTTTTTGAGCTAGCATTTTACAATCTTTTTTCCCTTCTTTGTCGCAGTTGAATAATTTAGCCCTGACACTTTTATGTTTCTTCGCTCGAACGGGCTACCTTTTTTGGGTAAGGTTGTCCTTTTTCTTCTTGTGATGTATGTTTCTTCATCGTAGTCGTCGTCATCTTCAATCTTTGGATCATCGTACTGGTCGAAGTCTTGCTCGTTGGCGACTCCATCCATTCCGATGATGTTTCTTTTTCCTCTCCTCACGACAACACGGCTAGGCTTTGTCGGGTCAGTAATAAAAAAACATTGGTCCACTTTGCTAGCCAGTACACACGGTTCATTTTTCGCGGCGACGTGCGCACCGGCGGCCTTGGATTTGGCTGCTTCGGGTATTAACATGGTTGTGAAATATCGGTCTTCTCTTTCGACGCTCTTGGCCCATCTGACACGGAACATCGGCACCTTTTCTCCACAGTAGTCGAGCTCCCAGATCTCCTTGATCCTTCCATAAAATCTTTCCTTCATGTTGTCATCGGTGTAGAATTCCGATGTTACGCCTGAGTTCTGATAGTCACACTTGTTGTCCTTTTCCTCCGTGTAGAATGTGTAGCCGTTGATATCATACGCCTGATAGGTCACCAGGTTGTGCATGGGTCCCTGCGACAAGGTGAATATGATGTTTTCCTCCGCAGAATGCGATTGCGGGGGATTATCTAGGAGCGTCTGCCTAAACCAACGCATGAAATCTGAGTTGTGCTCTTTGATTATTTCTCCCTGCGTCCTCTGTATGCCCCGGTTACTATACTTCTTCTCAATTGATCTTTTGTGCTTTTGTACCCAAGGATCGACCAGTTCTAAATGTTGTAGCGCGACTAGGTTTGCTCTATCAAAGTTTACGCGTCGACAATCGTAGTCTGCATGCAGTACGCGACGACCCTCTCGGTGACCCGATCCATCGAGCTTGCCAAGGTGCCTATTGACGGGAAGACCGACAGGGTTCTCGATGCCTAGATAATTCGTGCAGAAAGAGATGCACTCTTCAGCCAGAAAGCCCTTGGCTATGCTTCCATCTGGACGGGACCTGTTGTGAACATATCCTTTGATGTGTCTGTTCATCCTTTCGAACGGCATCATGCTGCGGAGGAACATCGGCCCGAGTTGGATGATATCCTCCACGATATGGACCAGCAGATGCACCATAATGTCAAAAAATGCGGGTGGGAAGTAGATCTCGAGCTCGCATATTATCACCACGATCTCCTCTTGTAGCCTCCCGACCTGTTTCACACCAATTGACTTTCGAGAGACGACGTCAAAAAACTTGCAGACCCCAAACAATGTTTCTCGGACATGCTCGTCCATTATACCTCGTAGTGCAACCAGAAGTATCTGCATCATTAGCACGGCACACTCGTGAGACTTCATCCCACTAAACCTCTTCTTAGCCTCATCTAGGTACCTGCTTATCTTGCCAGCGTAGCCGTAAGGAAATTTGACTCCTAGAAGGCACTTGAAAAACTGTTTGATCTCATCCTGGCTTAGTGTGAAGCACGAAGGGGGCAATAATATTCGTTCTTCTTGACCTTTTTACCCTTTCGACGACCTTGTGTCGCCTCCGACTGATGATCATCGTCATCTTCCTGATCATCAGGAGTAGGGCGTCCTCCGTGAAGATCCTTCCGGATGCCCATGAATATCAAGTCGTTCCTTGCTTCAGGACCATCTTTCGTCCTATCTAGCATGTTGATTAGGGTGGCGACTAGACTCTCGCACACGTTCTTCGTGATATGCATGATGTCAAGGCTATGAGGCGTGCGGAGAAACTTCCAGTATGGCAACTCCCAGAAAAATAGACCTTGTTTTCCATACCTTCATCAACGGCTTGTCTTGCTGCCTCTTTCGCTTCTTTCCCGGTTTAGGACAATCTTTCCAGTTTTTCAGCAATTCATCCACTTCTTCACTGCTACTCTGCTCTGAGATTCCTCGGGTATCGGATTTTCCATTGAACAGATCTCCATGTTTTCTCCATGCATCATTCTTTCCAAGCCACCTTCGGTGCCCCATGAACATGGTTTTTGAAGACCCTAGATCTTTCTCTAGTTGGAGATAGGTCGTGTTATCCATGCACCTAACACATGCGTAGAATCCTTGGATAACCTGCCGCGAGAAATATCCGCAACCTGGAGAGTCTTGCACCGTAGTGACCAACGCGGCTCTCATAGTTAAATAATCTTGTGCAACAACGTCATACGTATTGGCTCCGGATTCCCATAACATTGCTAGCTCCTATTTCAACAGCCCGAGATATAGATTGATGTTGGTACCAGGTTGTTTTGGCCCTTGAATTAGCATACTCATTTGTATGTACTTATTTTTCATGCACAACCAGGGAGGGAGGTTGTACATCCATATAAACACGGGCCAAGTGATGTGCGTGCTGCTCTGGCTACCGAACGGATTGAGTCCATCGGTGCTTGCACCTAGCCTGATGTTTCTCGAATCTCCACCGAATTCTAGGAATTCAAGGTCAAATGCTTTCCACTGGCTACCATCTGAAGGGTGCGTCAGCAGCTCGTCGTTTTCAGGGTCATCGTCATCTGCTGGCTTCTTTCTTTCCGCATGCCAGCGCATGAGATTTGCTTCCTTAGGGTCTGCGAAATAGCGCTGCAGATGAGGAGTGATAGGAAAGTAGCATACCACTTTTCGAGGAGCTTTCTTCCCTTTCTTGTATCGACTAACACCGCACACCGGGCATGTGGGTTTCTCCGTATCCTCGCCCCGATAAATGATGCAATCGTTGATGCAGACGTGGTATCTAATGTGCGGTAGATCAAGAGGACACACGATTTTCTTGGCGTCCTCGATACTAGTTGGACACGTGTTCCCCTCCGGGAGACGATCGTGCCAGAATGCCATCATATCGTCGAAGCTTGCGTTGGTCCATTTGTGTTTTGCCTTCATCTCCATAGCCTTGAGCGTTACATTCAACCGGGTATCATCGGGCTTGCATCCTTCATACAATGGAGTAACCGCGTCTTTCTCAAGTTGCGCAAGCTTGGCTTTCTCTCTAGCGACAGCCCTGGCGTTACTCGTCTTCTTGAGAAGTAGTTCTTGAACATAAGGGTCCCGCACCCAGCCTGACGTTGTTCCATCGTCTGCTCCGGCATCTAGATCATCATCATCCTGGTCTGCTTCCGCACCTTCACCATCTCCAGGAGACTCTTGTTCATCTCGCCCGTCCTTGCCGTGATTATGATCATGTTGCCCGCCTTCCTCATTTTCTGCCGCCCCATTTACGGCCTCATCGTCTTCGTCATCACTTATCCATCGAGTGTAGCCATCCATGAAACCATGGCGGAGCAGGTGCGCCTGCAGATTTCCGAAATCTGGGTCAATCAAGCAATTGATTTTGCATCTTCTGCACGAACATCTTATCTCCGTCATGTTATTTCGTATCATGTCGGCCGTCGCGCATTTCAAAAATCTAGCCACAATGCCTTCGCTCATTATGTGGACCATGGTTGCCTGTGCGGTGTACAAGGTAGAATTAGAAGTGTATTACAACCACAGAACCAATGCATGCATGCAATGGTCGATGGAAAATTTTGGCATGACCTATCCTAAAATTAGGACCTTTGTGAAATGCCGAAGTCTTGCCAAAATGGAAATGAATCAACATTTTGGCAAAACAATGCCAATATATGAGAGAGCATACAATGCATGCTCTCCAAACACATGAGAGCATTGATCCTCTCCATAGATATGTGACCATATCATCCATACACATAAACACATCCTCTTACATAGACAACTTACCAAGATGAGAGACCGAGAAGATCTCGAAGGAGAGGTAAGAGAGCGAGAGGATGGTGGACGGAAGGAGAGCTTTCCTCTATTATGTATGTAGCATCCAAGGTAAGTTTTACATGCTACAAATGGTGAAAGAGTGGAGAAAATCGAGGTGGAAGGAGGAGGGGGGCGAGATCCAAGGAGGAAGAAGGAGGGGAAAGTGAAGTGTGAGATGGTGAGATCTAGTCAAATGTGCAAAGGTATCTGCCAAAAAGTAGTAGCAGAGCGCACATCCGTGGCGCACATGGGGGGTGTGCCACAGGAGTAAAGAACATCTGTGGAGCACATATCGGCAGTGCGCCACAGACATGTTTTCCCAGTTACACAGTACGGGTGGCCCGATCTTGCCTGTAGCGCATGGAGGCCATGTGTGCCATGACTACCAGCCACACCTGTAGCGCACTTCACAGGGGTGCGCTACGGCTATGTGGTCTACGGTCCATAGTGGCCTGGCCCACACACGACCGTGGCGCACCAACCGCATGTGCGCCACTATTATGGTAGATAGTCGTAGGGCACCTGTGGCCAGTGCGCCACGCCTATTTTAGCCGTGGGGTACCACTAGCACGTGCGCCACGGATGTGCAGATTACCTATAGCCATTTTCTTGGTAGTGCTAATAGTACTTGGAACCAAAGGTTTGGAAGTAGTACTAGGAATGGATTGGATGTCGAAACATAAAGGATTGATCGACTCTGCCAAGAAAGCAATCACCATGACCAGTAGCTCTGGAGTAACAGTAGAGCATATATATGAAACCTTACCCCGTCAATTCAAATGCAACAAGAGTCTAGCCCTACCAACCCTTGACCAAGTCAGAGTAGTTTGTGAATACCCCGACATATTCCCAGATGAATTGCCTGGTATGCCCCCGGATCGGGATATTGAGTTCATCATTGAACTAATTCCTGGAACTGGACCCATAGCTCAAAGACCCTATAGCATGAACCCATCAGAGTTAGTGGAACTAAAGAAGCAACTTGATGCTATGCTGGAGAAAGGTTTGATTCAACCAAGCGCATCGCCATGGAGATCACCTGTTCTGTTTGTCGACAAGAAAGATGGAGGCAACCGTTTGTGCACAGATTACCGAAAGCTGAATGATGTCACCATCAAGAACAAGTACCCACTACCCAAGATAGAGGATCTATTTGATCAGTTGACTGGTGCCAGAGTGTTCTCTAAGATTGATCTTAGGACTAGTTATCACCAACTTAAGATTCCTGCAATGGATATTCCAAAGAACGCCTTTACTACCAGATATGGATTGTATGAGTATACGGTCATCTCTTTTGGATTAACCAATGCCCCTGCTTATTTCAGGAATCTCATGAATAAGATCTTTATGAATTTCCTGGATAAGTTTGCGTTGAGTTTATCGACGATATTCTTATCTACTCCAAGTCATAAGAAGACCATGAGCAACATCTGAGAACCATCCTTGAAGCCCTAAGAGAGCATCAGTTGTATGCCAAGTTTAGAAAATGTGAGTTTTGGTTGAAAGAAGTAGGATTCCTTGGAAATATTGTGTCAGCAGGAGGAGTCACTGTTGATCCCACCAAGATCAGAGATGTTGAAGCATGGGAAGCCCCAACTACTCAAACCCAAGTCCGTGCATTTCTTGGATAAGCGGGATATTACCGCAAGTTTGTAGAAGGATTTTCGAGCATCGCCAGACCCATGACCCAATTATTGAAGAAGGACAAGAAGTTTGAATGGACCGACAAATGTGAAGCAAGTTTCCAAGAACTCAAGAAGAGATTGATTTCAGCCACAATACTGATTATGCCCGATATCAAGAAGCCGTTTGATGTGTATTGTGATGCATCCAAGATTGGTCTCGGATGTGTGTTGATGCAAGAAGGAAAAGTCATAGCATATTTGTCAAGGAAACTGAAGCAGCATGAGCAAAACTACCCTACCCATGATCTAGAACTAGCAGATGTAGTTCTAGCGTTGAAGACATGGCATCATTACCTTATGGGTAACCGTTGTGAGATTTATTCGGATCACAAGAGCTTGAAATATATTTTCACCCAGAAGGAGCTGAATATGAGGCAAAGGAGATGGATAGAGTTAATCAAGGATTATGACCATGACATTCACTATCACCCCGGCAAAGCCAATGTGGTAGCGGATGCTCTTAGCAGATTACCGTGTAGGTTAAACATCATGATCAAAGAGAACCAGCCAAGTTTACATGAAGAGTTGGAGCAGTTTAGAACGGAGCTAGTTAGCAAAGGATTCTTAGCTAGCATTGAACTTCAACCCACTTTGATTATCCAAATCAAGGAAGCCCAGAAGGGAAATGCAAGTATCGACGGAATCAAACGTCGTATTGGTACAGGAAAGGTACCTGGATTCACCGAAGATGAAGAAGGATTTTTGTGGTACAAATGACGTATCTGTGTGCCAGCAGATTCGGAGCTGAAGCAAGTTATCATGCAAGAAGCTCATGATAATCTTTATTCTATCCACCCCGGAGGAACAAAGATGTATCAGGATTTGAAGGAGAAATATTGGTGGCACAAGATGAAGAGAGAAATCGGAAGCTACATCGCCAAGTGTGATATCTATCAGAGAGTCAAGGGGGAACATCAGAGACCCACAGGACTGTTGCAACCATTGCAAATTCCAGAATGGAAATGGGATTCCGTATGAATGGACTTTATCACCGGTTTGCTTACTTATAGTAGGGGAAATGACTCTATCTGGGTCATCGTTGATAGACTATCCAAGGTATCCCATTTTATACCTGTCAAGACAACCTACCAGAGTTCGAAGCTAGCAGAGTTGTACATTGCTAGAATTGTAAGTTTGCATGGAACCCCCAAGACCATAGTATCGGATCGAGGAACCCAGTTTACCTCGAGATTTTGGCAGAAAGTCCAAGAAGGATTAGGAACCAAGTTAAATTTCAGCACCGCATATCACCCGCAGACCGACGGATAGACTGGAAGAGTCAACCAAATCTTAGAAGATATGTTGAGAGTTCGTGTGCTAGAGTATGGATCAAAATGGGAAGACTGTCTGTCTTTCGCAGAATTCTCATACAACAATTTTATCAAGACGGTTTGCAAATGGCCCCATTTGAGTCTTATATGGAAGAAAGTGCCATACCCCATTGAATTGGTTGCAAGTAGGAGAGAGTCAGATTTTCGGATCCGACATCCTACGAGAAGCCGAAGAGAAGGTTCACAAAGTCCGTGAGCCCCTCAAGACCGCCCAATCCAGACAGAAGAGTTATGCCGACAAGAGACATAGAGACCTGACCTTCAATGACGGAGATTTTGTGTATCTCAAAGTGTCTCCGTTGAAGGGGACGCAACGACTTAGTATGAAAGGAAAGTTAGCCCCCAGATACATTGGACCCTTCAAGATTCTGAATCGCTGAGGAGAAGTATCGTATCAATTGGAACTGCTGGAGGAGATGTCAGCCATCCATGATGTGTTCCACATCTCGTTACTTCGCAAATGCTTAGAAGTTCCGGAGAAGACCGAAGTTTTCAAGAACATCGATCACTGAGCCATTGATACCAACAAGGATCTGACCTATCGTGAAGTGCCCATCCATATCTTGGAAGAAGCTTACAGAACCACCAGGACCCGGAGTATCAAATTTTTCAAGATTCAATGGAGCAATCACATCGAAGAGGAAGCCACTTGGGAACAAGAAGATTACATTAGGACTGAGTTTCCAGATCTCTTTAGTTCCTAGTTTTTTTCTTAAATCAGGACGAGATTTTGTTTAAGGGGGGAAGGTTTGTAACATCCCAAATCTTTAATCAAGGTTATCGAGATCCAAATCACCCAATTTATGGTTAACAAAAACTTTTTATCATTAAAATAAATAAGGATGCATATGTGTGTTGCATTAATATAGAATTGTTTGAAAATGCGATGTTTGTTGGTTCTAATAGTTGTGAAATGGTTCAAAGATGAATTCCACATCATCTATTTCACTCCCAAGAAAAAACCAAAGAAAAAGAAATCAAATGGAATTAATAAATGCAAATGGTCACTTTTGCCATTTTAATCCACTAGGTCACTTTAGGTGTTCCTAGAACTCAAATTCCAATAGAAAAAATTATGAATCTTTGCACCTCTTGCTAGTACAAGTAATGATCTACCAAGGTCCACTTTGAAATCTTACAAAAACATTTAAACACTAAATTCAAATGACATTTGAAAATGGAATCAAGTGTATGTACATAGATCCCACTATTTCAAAAACCACTCAAATGAGTTCAATTTGACAATCCCCAGTAACCACAGATGCTTAAGCATATGACTAACACATCCACCAAAAATCATTTCAAAATTCAAACAAAACTTCCTTGCGGCCATTTTGTCAAACAGTTGGCAGGCAGAGAACATTTGGCCTAACTAATACTGTTGCTAATCAAGTTCTTATCCCCCATTCGACCCTCTCTACTCTTCCCTGTCTCCCCTAGTTCCAACCAAGTCATCAAGGAGCTACCCCTTAGCCTGGATCAGCAGTGGCGCGCTGCCCAAATATGGTCGTCGCCGGCCAAGCGTGGACAACACGCCAGAGACACCGCCACGCCAAACCAGCACATCCCCTAGCTCTACCGCACCCTACCGCGACCCCCTATCCACCCCACGGAAGTAGTCGAGCCCTGGACCACCGAGGCACGCCCACGCACCGAGCCTCTGCGCCGTGCACGGAGCACGCCAGAGCGCCGTCCCCGATAGGCTAGCACAAGCCGCGCCTTGATCCCAGCTTGCGCGTGCAGCATCGCCATAACGCCAGCACACCAAAGGACACGCCCTTTCCCCGCTGTGCCACCAGCAGCCACCGTGAAACGCGTCGAGCACCACCTCTGCCGCGCAGAGCGTCGCCCTTTCCCGACCGTTTGCCACCACCCCTAGCAGCGTCATTACGTTGTAGCTGACCGCCAGGAGGCAACGCACCATCCGCCTACCTCGCCCATGCCTCTAGCCCCATGTACCATCGTCACCGACGAGCTCAATGTCGCACCCCACGGTCTCCTCGTCGACCTATATAAGGAGCCCTCCCCAACACCATTTCTCCACACTCCCTCACTCCCCACCTCCCACTGAGTCCCTCACACCATCCCCAGAGCCACTCGAGCCACCGTTCGCCGGAATTTCCACCGGAGCCGCCGTAGCAGAGGAGGAAGGAGCCCGTCGATTTCGTCCACCCCAGGAGCCGCCGTGACCATGCCTGAGTCCGCCGTCATCTCGTTGTTCGATCGCCCCCATCGCCACGTTAGCTGGAGCCCTAGTAAGCCCCCAATCGACCCCCACCGAGCCGCTATGGTTCAGTCTCGCCGGCGACTAGTTCGTCGTCGATGATGAGCCACGACCATTGATCTAGGTTCTAATCGCACAGTCCACATCGCCCCGTACCGCTTCGCGTTTAGTTGTGCCGCTGACATGTGGACCCCGCTTGTCAGCTGCCCTCTGCGCTACGGAGTGTAATTGGGCCGGCCCATTAGTGTTCCCGCGCTGGCCCTAGAATTCAAATTTAGATTTTTATATTTAGACTTAAACTCAATTCTGCCCACTTGTTTAAAAATCAATTCAGAGAGTTCTACTTAACCAAAATGAATGATTCCAATTTTGTTGGAAGGATAATTAAAATCTCTATCCAAGCCCGTTGGATTTAAATCAATTAGAGTTAGATATCTCACCTAGCAAAAATAACAAGACAGAGACTTTTCCACATTCAAACACTTTTCAAAAATCAATGATAATAGCTTTTGAGTTGATTCCAACTCTCAAAAATCACATTTGACCATACCTATCTGAATATGTAATAACCTTTAGGTTTGCATGTAGTGACTTTGGACTAGTACCAAAATATTGCTATATAGGTATTTCTAGTCACTTTAAATCATTAATATGATCAAACATTTAAATCACATTCCCATGCATTAGGATATGTGGTGATGACATGTGTCCACATGATCCCATATTTTAATTGGAGAATATTAAATCTTAGTTAATTTCAATGAGTAGAAATTACTTTTTTCAAATAAAATAGATGAAACTAGTTCATTAAATCTTGTGATGAATGTGATGATACTAGATGATCAAGTGTGTGCCCTAGTGTGCTAAATAGACTAGTTAAGTATTGTTTGGTGATTGTGTATCCCGTGTGTATTTATAGACAATAGTACTGACCAAGTCTACGAGGAGGAGGAGGAGTTCTACCCCGAAGAAGACGAGGAGAATTTCAACCACTGCACTACCCAAGGCAAGCCTAGCACTTCAAGTAAACTGAGCAAGCTATTATTGGCAAGCTAGCACTAAGCAAGTTAACACTTTCCACCTTGTTAACCTAAGCAAGATGCATTAGGCATGCTTGGTTATACATTTTGATTTATGCCCATCCCAAGTTTTACTTGCAAGCTTTACCTTCTTTTGCTTTACCAAAGTTCTTTACTTTGTTTATAGATAGCATAAAGAGTATAAAACTTGGCCTATCTAGTTAGACTTAGATGTCATTCTATGGCATGAGATTGACATTAGCATCCTACCTTAGTGAACACTCTTAACTTAGTGTTTAGAGCTAAACTAAAAACTTGATCACTCTAGATGGGAATACTTGGTGAAAACGATTATGAAAACCTTGGAATGATGAGTCATTCTATTGAGATGTTTTGACATGTGTTGAGAAACACAAATGGTTTATGGTGATGAAAATGTTGAGGCATGAGCCTTAACCCTTTATAAAAACTGATGGTTGGGTTCGGATGCGATACCATTCCAAATTTACTATACAACCACAATACCTGAATTGGGTAAGGCTTAGCCAGAAGTTTATATGCATTAGTATGGGTTCCCTCGTGAGAGAGGTTTGAGCTGAGGCTACCTCTCACTGTTGTCCACCTATGAAGTGCCCAGGATGGCAGATGGCCATGGCTGGGAGGCCAAGCTCATAGGAGAGGTGCTTGTACTAGGGTGTGTAATTTAAAGGTTATGATTGATTATCCGCATACTAAGTATGATGATTCAGGGTTAACCTTGGCGGATGTATCGAATTTTGTGGTTAAAGTGTACCACCTCTACAGAGTGTTAAACTATTCGAATAGCCGCGTCCGCGGTCATGGATAGTTGGAGTGGCCATACTGTTCCGTCGTCAGATGTTTTCAAAATGACTTATGAAATGAATGGTGAAATGACTTGACCACAACAGGCTTGTGACTATGAAAACTAAGTTCCCAACTTAAGTGATTGTAGAACTTTATTTTATCTTTCTTTGTTTCTGAACTCAACTTAGGTTTCAAACTTAACTTTGCAAATAAACTTAGAGTTTAGCATTCCTACTATAACTACCTTACTTGTTAGTGGTAGTTTGCGAGTACTTAAAAAGTACTCATGGCTTTGTCCCTGGCTATTCCCATGGCCAGACTATGAAGAGGACTACCAGGAGGAAGCACAACAGGACGGATAGGTAAACTAGGACTATTTCCCATCGTCAGCATTGCCTGTGACACTGAATATGGACCCCACTTCTACGCTTATTATTTATTCCGTTGCTTGTTGTATTAAGACTGGATCATGGGATCCTTTATTTGTGTAATACATTATTATGGTTTG
This sequence comes from Avena eriantha, assembly GCA_910589775.1. Lineage (NCBI taxonomy): Eukaryota > Viridiplantae > Streptophyta > Magnoliopsida > Poales > Poaceae > Avena > Avena eriantha. The sequence goes on from OU342745.1 coordinate 127,763,601, forward strand.
TAATGGATGATGTACTCTGATATCCAATCTGTTATGTCTCGCAAAAATGGTAATCCTGGGATTGTGATGTATGGCATAACAGGCATCTGGGATTAAAAATCCAGGTGTTGAAAGAAGTACATCGGGTGGTGGCGAATAAATTCCTTCTCCAAATGGTTCATTGAATTGCCCCGTTGGGATGCTCTCATCCGCCCATGCAATAATCTCCGGATAATTTGTGCAAACGAACACCATCATTGGCGACTTCATCATGATGACATATTGTAGAATATCAGATGGTATGTGTGCTTGAAACTCAGTGTTGGACTTACAAGTGATTGGGTTCAAAAGCCGGATCTTGTACGGATCCACCCTCTGAGAAAGAACGATAATGCCACGAGAAATACCGACAAAGTAGAATCTTTGGAATAAGTGGACATTTAGCCCTAAGATGTTTACAATGGAAAATACAATGAATTTTATATATATCGGATTAATGTGAACTTGAGATGGACATCCATTAGATTCGTCGTGAAGCAACGACCAGTGGCGAGGTTGAGGAAGGTGAAGTCGCCGACGTTTGGCAGTGTGTGATCTATCAGGATCCAGTTGTTAAGATGGAATTCGGGCTCTTTTAAAGTGCGGCGCCAATTGGTGCAGACTTCCCGACAAGCATCATAGGTGTCGACGTACTCCTCTTTCTCCAGCAAGTAGTCGGTGATCTTGCGAAGTGGGTCGGCCGAGAGATCGGACCAGTTCACCTTAATCTGGCTGCTGGCCATGGCTTATGTGTGGGAATGGTTCCTATTTATCAATGAAGAAAGAATAATAGGTAGACCAGGAACTTCTACTGCGAGTAGGAAGAAAGAAAAATAGGGAGACGAGGAGACGAGGGACACGAGGAACTGCCACTTCGAAGAGACGAGTAGACGAGGGAGACGAAGCAGAACTGCCACTGCAAGTGTGGATCAACATGGATTTTTTTAAGAACTAGCACGTGAATTGTTTGTCTGCTTTTTTTAGAACTTGCGTGTGAACTGCCATGCACTGCACGGTCGAGGAAATTAGATCAAACAGACTAACATGTGAGACCGGCCAAAAAACCACCTCCAGATTGAGCCCTTCCCGGAAGTACTACCGTGCATACTGCGCTGATAGGTGGGGTTAGTTCACGGATGACACGTTCATTAGAAAAATGATTCAAACATGCACCACGACAATATCCATGACAATTATAAGCGAGACAAATTGGATAACTGGGCTTTAGGGCTAGGGACGAAATCCGCGATGATTTTACCGTGGAAAAATCCAGAAACATCATGAAGGACCGGGTTGGAGGCCCTCCGACCCCTCCAAATGGAAAAAACAGGACCGTCATGGATCCGCGACATTTTTAGAAAGCATCATGAAAAACATCATGGATCATTCAGATTCTTGTAGTGATCAGCAGTCAGCATTGATGTGCTGCCAAATAAGGAGAACTTCCCTGCAACCTTCATAGCATAACAGAAGGATACGAAAGAAGCACCGTTTTTGATGAAGACGATGGCAGCCCGTAGGTTGCCACGATACCTGTAGAACATAGAAGAAAATAAGTTAGCGCATAGCACGGAGAAACATGAAGGAGAGGAAAAAGGCTCGTTGGAGTCCGTACGCGACATACCTATGTAGAACAATGCCGAGAACCTGGTAAGAGAGGAAGTCGCCGCAAACGCTAAAGCAAGGTAGAAGAAGAGCAAAGAGAAGATGGGCGCAGGAATATCATAGAGAGAGAAAAAAGAGGGAAGATGGCATGTATACGCATCCGGAGAGAGGAAAAGGAAGAAGGACCGTGAGTATCCTTCCACTAACCTACCTAGAGTGCACGACCACGGTAGGATTTCACCGAGGGATAATGCTGCCAGCATAGCTATCGACCGCGAGAAGCCACGCACGTCTACAATTTTAGCTGCCAGCTCCTGTCTGAGCGGGACCCGCACTAAGATATCACCGCGAGAACTAGCGCCCGTCTACGGCCTATGCTGCCAAGATAGTTATACGACCACGATAACCCACATCCTCTACATTCTACCCTAACATCGGCATGGGCTAACGTGTACACATTTGATTTGGACGGGCCCCGCATCTGTGAGAAACCGCGTCCAGCGTGGGTTCACTGTTCCATAGTGGCTATTGGTGGACCCAATATCCGCGAGACACCGCAAACGTGATGGGCTCACGGTGCCACGTTGTCTCTGGTCGGGCCCCGAGGCTGGGAGAGTTCGCGCCCATCATGTTCTTTATGCGCCACGTCGGCTCTCCACGGGACCCACGTCTACGAAAGTCTGTGGCCATCATGAGCATATTGTGCCACATCGGCTCTCCGCGGCCCCCACATCCATGAGGATCTGCGGATGGCATGGGCTTACTGCGCCACGTCGGGTTTTGGCGAGCCCCGCCACCCGGCGGGTGAGGAGCATTGTTGCGCAAGAAACGCCTCTCACCACACGCGTTCCAGCCTGCATACGCTGACGGCAGGCCCATGTCACGTGCATGGCCCACTATCCAGAGATGTGGGGTACGATGTCGCTCGGTACACACGGCCGCGAGGCGCTGTCGGGTGAACACCAAAGCTCCACCTGACCGTTAAAGCACCGGGTGACGCCTAAAGCACCGGCACTGGGACACTGTAGTGTTTTCCCCATGTACTAGAGGCTTGACTGGGACCTGGCCCACCAGCTAGACCCCGCCATCCGGCCCACTTTGTAAACCCAAAGCCCAAACAGTAAACCATAGAACCCATATTGTAACCTACCTCTCTCATCTAGTATATAAGGGAGGGTAGTTCTAGGGATCTAGGTAAGCTCATGTTCATTCTCATAGTTCACTAGTTCATCTTCTTGCTCTGGATAACAGCTAGGGAAACATCTCAAGGAGCACTTGTACTAGGCATTGGCCCCCGATATAGTAGATCCTTGTAGGAGTAGGAGTGTTACCTCGTCAAGAGGGCTCCGGACCTGGTTACATCGTTGTGTCTGCAGTATCTGTGCCTAACCTATTGCGAGTAGCCACCGATATCATCCTGATTGTCCCCTCTCATGCTGATGAGGACATCCCTACAATTACACCTACCCCAATACTATTGAAGATGCTCCAACTATTGCAAGGAAGGATCAGTCCGATGAGATTAGAATTGAACCAATTACAAGAGCTTGTGCTAAGCTACTTGAACAACAGGTAAATTTACTCCTAAACGAATGTGGTACTTTAGTTGATGAGAACTTTATACTGCCTAAGTCTATGCATTTATGTATGATCAGGTTCGTTGGATAAACAAGCATAGCGCGAGGAGGAGAAGGGCTACAAGAGGAGCCCATCATGATGATTGCCCAATAATGCGCGAGGGAGGAGCGGGAGGAAGGCGCAAGATAAGATCATTAAGAAGGAGGACAAAACTTCTGCATCGACTGAAGTGTCCGGTTGAGTCCACCTAGACTGTCCGGCCTGTCCGAGAGAAGCTTTGGCACGAACAATCAGTACACCAGATCGGACACTGCACGGACACCACCCGGAAACTTTGAAGTTTTCGGCCGGACCGGACTGTCTGGCCGAATTCACCCAGAGTGTCCGCCCCACCGGATTGTCCGCCCGCCGACTGAAATCTGGTCCGAGTCGGTTTGTATCAGTTTGAGTCGTACGCATTTAGTTTCGGTTTCTGGCCGCCCGAGCCACCCTTATAAGCCCTGGGATGACCCCTAGTTAGGGTTTAGACCATGTTAAAATATTTTGGAGTTGTTTTTTTCATAGAACCTCTGGAATTACCCCTGTGATCGATTTTACCAACTATAATTGAGTGTGATCTATTGTTTCACTGGGAATTAGTAGATTGCAAACTACCATTCGTGGTCGACGGCTACGTGCGCAAGAGCGTGGTGTTGTGAATATCCTACAGGGTTTGAGAGATGTTGCATTGGCATCAGGATTCGAGCGGGAGATTTCATAGCTACATGCTAGTTATCTATCATCCACCATCATCATAGAGAAGTGCTTGCTGAGAAGATCAGACCACCCCATATCATCTTGGTATCAGATTTCCTTGTTTACTCGGTGAGCATCCACAAATCCATCCATAGATTAGTTTTGTTTCGTCCTATACTGAAAAAGCCTTACAAAAAGATTTGCCATGGACTAGATTGCATCATTTTCGAGTTTTAGTTGTTGATTGTATCTTCTCGTAGATTTGATCTGCAGGTTTTTCTCGTAGGAGTCTAGTTTTCATTTATGTCTAGGTTTAGGGTTTGATCTTGTTTTCCGCCATGTCCACCATCACCGTATTCCGCAAGTTTTTCATTGTTATCCAAGTCCACATAGCGTACCTTTGTTTGCATACCATAGAAACAGCCTATCTACAGCATCTGTGCCTAGGAACGTACCCACGAGACTAGTTGCTTTGCTCCGACAGGCTGCTCATTAGGTTTTCAAAGTGGAGAAATATCCGACCAACACACACCGGACTATCCGGCCACACCGGAGTATCTGGCGCCTATCAACCGGACTATCCAGCCAAGTTCTGTTATAAGTTGTTGCACTCGTTTGCGTTGAGTCATATAGTTGAAAAATCAAAAAAAAAAGAGAAAAGAATAGAGAATCAGTATATATCAAAAAAAGAGAAAAGAGATACAAGCGTGACAAAAAGAGATATCAAAGTGTGCATTATTGGAGGCCTAGTTGATTATAGCACTTGTAGATTGAGCAATCTTGTGCCTGTTTACTTTGAGCTTTTACTAGCATCTCCCTTGTGCATTGCAATATTCCTTTTCATAAGTTGATTTGCCATGTTTATCTCCACAGTGTGTGTTTCTTGGTTTTTTATATGATCAACACTAGGACTTGTTTATGGTAATCATTCTCTATACCCTCAATATTCACTTCATCACATTAGTGCATCAGTCTTTGATTTAGTTTTGGTAAAGCATCTCTATTCACTTTGGAATGGTAAGATCTCCTTTCTTGTCAGTTGTGAGTGAGTTGTGATAGTTTCCACAAAACAGGTTTTGATTTTTGCACTAACCTACTAATCATGTCTTCTAGTGATGATGATGTTGTGTCACAGAAAAAGAAGGACGAGGAACTTGTTAATTGGCATGAATATGAGGCTTTGAAATCCCACTTAATGTGTGTGTTTACTCACACGACAGATGCCATTGACAAGAATATCCAGGACATGAAAATGATATTGGATCAGAATGTTGGTGTAGTCACTACTATTCAAACACAAGTGACAGCAATTAATGTCAATGTCGCAACTTTGCAGCGTTCCATTGAGGCTTTGACAGTAGCAATACAACAACGGCAGGAACACCCAAATGATGATGCTTTTGATGACTATGATGAGGGTAGTGCAGATAATGTTGCCCCACATCTTGGCAGGGGGCGTGCCAATCCCCCTACACATGTGCCTGTTGCTGCACCTGCTTATGGCCGCGGGTTTGCTATTATTGGGCGTGCTCAACGTGTTCAGAACCAAGATACTGATGATGGTTTGGGAAAGCCAAAATTCACAATTCCCAAGTTTGATGGTTCACTTGATCCTGAAGATTACCTTACATGGGAGTTGAAGATTGAGAAACTCTGGCGATTGTTTGACTATCCAGAAGACAAGAAGGTCAAGCTTGCAGTTAGAATTTGATGGATATGCTTTGCGCTGGTGGGATGCTATTGTGAAGAATAGAAGGGAGGACAATGAACTTCCTGTGATGGATTGGCGCGAGATGAAACAAATAATGAAGGCTAGTTTTGTACCCACCAACTACTTGCGATCAGTTTTTGATATGTTGACACAATGGAGGCAAGGAACCATGCCAGTTGATGAGTACTACATGGAGATGGAGACGCTTATGCAGCGTTCTAGAGTTCGTGAATCCCTTGAGATGACCATGCAGCAATTCCTCAACAATTTGAACTTTGTAGTCATATTCGACAAGTTTTGCAAGTGTTGCGTGATAATAAATTGTGTGCTAATCTTGAGAAGTGCACATTTGCAAAAGATAAGGTCATATTTCTGGGATATGTTGTATCTAAGCATGGGCTAGAAGTAGATCAATCTAAAATTGAATCAATTCAGAATTGGCCTATTCCCATGAATGTGAGTCAAGTGCGTAGTTTACATGGCTTAGCTGGTTTCTATAGGCGCTTTGTGAAGGATTTTAGCACTATTGTTGCACCATTGAATGATTTGACTAAGAAAGGTGTGCCATTTGTGTGGGGCGCAGCCCAAGATATTGCATTTGATACATTAAAATGTTTCCTTACTTCTGCACCATTACTTGCATTACCTGATTTTTCGAAGCAATTTGAAGTTGAATGTGATGCTAGTGGTATAGGTATTGGTGGCATTTTCATGCAAGAGGGTCGCCCTATAGCATATTTTTCTGAGAAACTTACTGGTGCTAGATTGAACTATCCTATTTATCATAAAGAATTGTATGCACTTGTTAGAGTACTTGAAGTTTGGCAACATTATTTGTGGCCAAAAGAATTTATCATATATTCTGATCATGAAGCATTGAAGTATTTGAAAGCTCAATCAAACTTGCATAGAAGATTAGCTAAAAGGGTTGAGTTTATTGAATCTTTTCCGTACATCATTAAGTATAAGAAGGGAAAAGAGAATGTAGTTGTTGATGCTTTGTCTAGGAAGAACATGCTATTAACCAATCTTGATGTTAAAATTCCTGGAGTAGAGAGTATTTGTGCACTTTATGCAACTGACCATGATTTTGCTGAACCATATCGTTTGTGTGCTCTTAAAAACGCATGGGATAAGTATCATATACATGATGGATATTTGTTTAGAGCTAACAAATTATGCATTCCAAAATCGTTATTGCGTTTGTTCTTAGTGCAGGAATCACATGCTAGTGGTTTTATGGGTCACTTTGGGCGTGAGAAGACATTGCTCATGCTCGCTGATCATTTTTATTGGCCCAAGATGAGGCGTGATGTCTACAGATTTGTGAGCCGTTGTAATACATGACACAATTCGAAATCGAAGCTGCAGCCTCATGGTTTGTATACACCTCTCTCTACACCTACTACACCATGGGAAGACATTAGTATGATTATGTGCTAGGTCTACCTAAAACACAGAGAGGTCGGGATTCTATATTTGTGGTAGTGGATAGGTTCTCTAAGATGGCTCATTTTATTGCCTGCCACAAAAGCGACAATGCGTCACATGTTGCTAACCTGTTTTTCAGGGACATCGTTAGATTACAAGGAGTACCTAAGACGATTTTTTATGACCGTGATGTGAAGTTCATGAACTACTTTTGGAAGACCTTATGGGGGAAGCTGGGAACGAAGCTACTATTCAGTACTACTTGTCATCCCCAAACTGATGGGCAAACAGAGGTGGTGAATCAAACATTGTCACAACTACTAAGGACTATGATTAAAAAGAATCTGCGGGAGTGGGAAAAGTGTTTGCCACCTGTTGAGTTTGCATACAACAGGGTTGTGCATTCAACTACTCAGCTTTGTCCTTTTGAGGTGCTGTATGGCTTCAAGCCATTAACGCCAGTTGATTTGTTGCATCTGCCATTACATGAGAGATTTGATATGGAGGCATCAAAACGTGCTGAATACGTGAAGAAGATTCATGAGAAGACTCGAGATGATATTGAGAAGAAAGGCAAGAACATTGCTGCTGCAAGGAATCAAGCAAGGAAGGAAGTTTTGTTCAAGCCTGGTGACATGGTATGGGTGCATCTACGCAAGGATAGGTTCCCACAACTTCGGAAGTGAAAATTGAAGCCATGTGGTGCTGGTCCTTACAAGGTGTTAGCCAAGATAAATGATAATGCCTACTCGATTCATATACCTATTGAGGAGTTTGGTGGAGTTAGCAATAGCTTCAACGTTGCTAATTTATCACCATATGAAGGAGAAGACCTCGGAGCGTCGAGGTCGACGCCTTTTGAAGGGGGGAGATGATGAGGACATCCCTACAACTACACCTACCCCAATGACTATTGAAGATTCTCCAACTATTGCAAGGAAGGATATGTCCGATGAGATTAGAATTGGGCCCATTACAAGAGATCGTGCTAAGATACTTGAACAATAGGTGAATTTACTCCTAAATGAATCTGGTACTTTAGTTGATGAGAACTTTATACTGCCTAAGTCTATGCATTTATGTATGATCAGGTTTGTTGGAGAAACAAGCATAGCGTGAGGAGGAGAAGGGCTACAAGAGGATCCCAGCATGATGATCGCCCAAGGATGTGCGAGGGAGGAGCGGGAGGAAGGCGCAAGAGAAGATCATCAAGACGGAGGCCAAAAGGTCTGCATCGACCGGAGTGTCCGTCCAAGTCCACCCAGACTGTCCGGCCTGCCCGAGAGAAGCTTTGGCGTGGACAATCAGTACACCAGATCAGACACTGCCCAGAAACTTTGAAGTTTCTGGCCGGACCGGACTGTCCGGCTGAATTCACCCGAACTGTATGCCCCACCGGACTGTCCGGCCGATATCAACCGGACTCTCCGCCCACCGACTGAAATCTGGTTCGAGTCGTTTTGTATCAGTTTGAGTCGTACATGTTTAGTTTTGGTTTCTGTCCACCCCAGCCGCCCTTATAAGCCCTGGGACGACCCCTAGTTAGGGTTTAGACTACGTTAAAATATTTTGGAGTCGTTTCTTTCATAGAACCTCTGGAATTACCCCTATGATCGATTGTATCAACTATAATTGAGTGTGATCTGTTGTTCCACTGGGAATTAGTAGATTGCAAACTACCGTTCGTGCTCGATGGCTACGTGCGCAAGAGTGTGGTGTTGTGAATATCCTACAGGGTTTGATAGCTGTTGCATTGGCATCAGGGTTTTGGGTGGGAGAGTTCATAGCTACATGCTAGTTATCTATCATCCACCATCATCATCGACAAGTGCTTGCTGAAAAGATCGGGCCAACCCATATCACATGCCATCCCCGATGGCACTGCCGTGTTCCACACCACGACAGTTGGCACCCACTGTGGGGCATAGCGCTGGTTGGGGTCATCTTTCGCATAGGACTTCCGCTCGTCACCGGTGAGTGAGTCCCCTCCGGCCTCGTCCTCACTCTCGGCTCCTTCGACTACGTCATCGACAACACATCTTGCTTCACGAGGAGACTTTCCCCAGTGGAGGCTCCTCCATGCACTACGGCGACCACTTGATACATTGCAAATGTATCTATAATTTTTTATGTTCCATGCTTGGCTTTGTCCACTTTCTTGTGTTTTGTCCACACTTTGGAGTACTTTTCATATGATTTCTTGGACTAACCTATTAACAAGAGCCACAGTGCCAGCTGCCTGTTTTCTGCTGTTTTTGGTTCCAGGAAAGTCAGAAAATGAATATTCTCGGAATTGGACGGGACAAAAGCCAAAGTGCTTATTTTTCCAGAACACTCATGGAGCCAGAATAAGAGACGGAGGAGAGCCAGGGCCTGGCCACACCACCCCCAGGCGCGGGCTGGGCCTGGCCGCGCCAGGGCATGGTGTGGTGGCCCTAGGGACCCCCTCGGTCTCCCTCTTCGCCTATAAGAAGCCTTCTGACCTAAAAACTTCAGGGGGTTCGACGTTTTTCCACAAAAAATTCCGCTGCGCCACCGCCACCGAAGGGGAGATTCGGGGGACAGAAAGTCTCTGTTCTGGCACCCTGCCGGGATGGGGAAGTGCCCTGGAGCGATCTCCATCGATCTCCACCATCATCTTCATTGACTATCCATGTTTCCCCCATCTATGAGTGAGTAATCCCCCGCTGTAGGCTATGGGTATGGTAGGGATTGGATGAGATCGTTCATGTAATGGCCTCAGATTGTTAGGGCATGGTGCCTAGTATCTTTTATTAGTGCTTTATGACTTTGTTGCAACTTGTTGTGCTTAATGCTTGTCACTAGGGCCCGAGTGCCATGATTTCATATCTGAACTTATTATTGATTCATTATGATAGTACTGTTTTTGGTCTTATCTACAAGTTGTATACACACGTTGTTATCCGGAACCTATGGCCCCGAAGTGACAGAAATCGGGATAACCGGAAGGGAATGGCTTTGATGTGAGGATCGCATGTGTTCATGGAGTGTTAATGCTTTGCTCCGGTGCTCTATTAAAAGGAGCACCTTAATTGCCAGTAGTTCCTTAGAGGCCCCGCTACAAACGGGCTGGCAGGACAAAAGATGTTGTGCAAGTTCTCATTGCGAGCACGTATGACTATATATGGAACACATGCCTAGGATTGTCTAGTACTTGGGTGCTTTATCTTATTTATCTGCAATTGTCCTATGTTCTGATTTCTATGTGAATTGTCTTGTCCATGCAACGCCCGTCCATCCATCCCTATGCCTACCACACTCGAATCCCACTGTTTACTGCTTTTGTTACTACTGTCTTTGCTTTACTACTGCTGTTACTTTGCTATTCCTACTACAAAATTGTTGCTACTGATAAAATGCTATGGGCAAGATTGTTTCCAGGTGTAGTTGAATTGACAACTCAGTTGTTAAGGCTTATAAATATTCTTTGGCTCCCCTTGTGTCGAATCAATAAATTGGGTTTCACTTCCCTCGAAAATACTGCGATACACACCCTATACTTGTGGGTCATCAAGACTATTTTCTGGCGCCATTGCCGAGGAGATAGCTTTATTTATCAAGTCCACTTGGATTCACTATTGTTCAAGCTAAGTTTATTTTCTCCTTGTTTTCTTGTTTCTTTATAAAAAATACAAAAAAAATTAGTTCCTACTCTAGTTATTATTTTCGTTGGTCTGTTATTGTCTTGCTTTATCATGCTTGTTGGCAATGGTTGGTTTCTTTGGCACTGAAGCTTATTGGCAAGGTGGGTTCATGGAAGATCAAAAATATTATTATAAGGAACACCGCTTGTCACAAAAAGGGAAACACTTATGGGAACAAATTGATAGATTGTATACCATTGCTAGAAACGTGTGATCTACTTATAATGTTACTTATTGTTGTGATGAATCTCGTTGCAGAAAGAGGTATTAACACCTCCCTTTTCAATGTGAGTATAATGATACCAGATCTTCCTATGCTAAAGGAATTTATGACTTTTACGATGCGGAACAAATTGAAGAATTTATTACTTGGAAGGGTGCTTTTGAACTTGCTAGTTTGCTTGAAAATATTGATGATTCACCTTATAAGTATGAGGTTTATGGTATACTTAAATTTTGCTTTGATAATTACAAGGATGAAAATGGCAATATTCTTGAATATTTTAATAGATGCTCTCCACAAATGGAAGAGACTAATGCCTTGCAGGATCCTATGGAAGAAGAAATTGATGAACCTGAAATCTCATTAGATGAAAAAGAGGTGGAGAGTGATGAACAAAAGGAGGAAGAATGGATTAGCTACCCATGCCTACCTTCTAATGAGAGTAACTCTTTATCCCTTACATTATTTGATTGTCCTCCATGCTTACTAAAGGAGGATGATTGTTATGTTCCTGAGGATTCTCTTGAAAATGTTTATGATAAAGCTCTAGTGCTTGTAGGTCATGAAAAGCATGCTTTATGTGATAGTTATATTGTTGAGTTTATTCATGAGGCTACTGAAAATTATTATGAGAGAGGAGAATATGGATGTGGAAGTTTTCATGGTATTGAAACACCTCTCTATGTTCTGAAAGTTTTGAAATTACTCTTGTTTTATCTTCCTATGCTTGTCACTTTGTTCTTTGTGAATTTATTTGCATACACGATTCCTATGCATAGGAAGTGGGTTAGACTTAAATGTGTTTTAAATTTGCTTCTTGATGCTGTCTTTTACTTCAACTCATATTTCTTATGAGAGCATCCTCTCAAACTTTTATGCCTGAAGATGATAATATGTCTATTATTCTTGGGAGACCTTTTCTTATGAGAGCATCCTCTCAAATTATAATCAAGGGAAGGTGACCTTCAATGTTAATGACAAAGAACACATTGTCTATTTCCTCAAGAAGATTGAAAGGACTTATGGTTTGAATTCAATTGAACATGTTGAGGGCATTCAAGTTGGAGAAATATATTGTCCCATACCAAGAGAAAAATATGAAACTATTATGATTGGGACCATTGCTATCAAGGTTGAGGTAACATAATCATTAGTGGAACACAAAGTTTTGTCTCATATGAAATTGTTTTGGTAGCAAGACCTGATCAACCTTGTTAACAAAAGGATTTCATTGAACAAAACAATGTTTTCACTATGATTATTTATGTTTACTTCTATTCTATCCATTCTAGTTTTTGCTTATGCCTAACTTAAAGGCATTAAAGAAAAGTACTTATTGGGAGATAACCCAAAAGTTTTAGATGAGTCTTGGAAGTTATTACCTCAGTAATAACCGCTCCTTATCCTTTTTATTTGCTTTTTGTGCCAAGAGTAACATCTAATGAGACAGAAGTAATGATTGGGAAAGTTGCTGTCCCGAAACAGATTTCTGTGCTTCACCGTAAACATTCGTGTCAAATCTCTGTACGTCCTTTTGAGGTGTGAATTTTTTTGCTTCTGCCCCAGGTTGTTATCTAACTTTCGTTAGGTCAACACTTTTTGATTTGAGCACCAGAAGGTCTTCGAAAAAATCGTCTTTACCTGCTGGTCTGTTTTGACAGATTTCTGCCATTTTCTGCATTTGCTTCTTGTTGGTTCCTTTTTGAGTTCTTTTGGGGAATTGAGCTTTTTGAGGGATGTGCTACAGTAGCTAGTGCTCTAATGGAAGTTTCTTGGTGTTAGAACTGAACCTTAAGACTTATTTATCTTGAGTGCACTAATGTTGCTAATAAAGATTGTGTGAAGTTTTGTATGAAGGAAAAATTTCAGGTGTATGGAAGGAATGAGTAATGAGATGAAGGATGGACTAAAGCTCAATCTTGGGGATTCCACGCATGTCACCCCAAGAAATATCCAAGAATTACTAGCGTCAAAGCTTGGGGATGCCCAAGGCATCCCCTTCTTCATCAATAAAAATCCCAGGTTTCTTCCAAACGCTTCATTTTTATTGTTTCATGCACAGTTGTGTTTTTCTTGGAGCGTCTTATTTTTCATTTTATTTTTGGTTTTTAGTTTGCGTGGTTTTCTTAGTTTGCTGAATAAATTTATTGGACCCCCCTCTTTCATACATAGGTGTTCAAATGGTTTGGTTTGGATTGGAAAAGAGTAGGAAAGCTCATGCTTAAGTGGTAAAGAGAGCTTGTTTTTGACTGTGGCCTATGCTTTGTCATGCCATGCTCGATATTGTTTTGGCTTTATGCTTAGTATTCTTTGCTGTAGCATGACTTGTTATAAACAATTGAGATTGCTTAATGTGCCTTGGATGAATCATGCGTTGTTTTAACATATTAAAGCATAGTATAGTGGTATTCTCCTTTGATGCTTTATTTGGGTTGACTTGGCGCATGCTCACACCATGTTATGACTATCTCAAGTCACCATAGACTTTATGATCCTTTAGTTTTCAACTTGTAGTATCACTTTATGCTTTGATCAATGATGTTTTGTCGCTCTGCATGATTATGGCCATTATTGCTCTCATTTGTCGCTCCCTTACTATTGCTAGCCTTCACTTACACTGAGTGTTTTACTCATGTTTCCAACTCCCTTAAACCAAATATTGCCAAAGTGTCCACCATACCTACCTATTAGTATCATTTTCTATTTCCGTGCATATTCATTATGCCTTGTTTTCTTCCGAATAAAATGTTTGCTTGTTATGAGAAAGTTAGTTAGTAAAGCTCTCACGAACTTGATGGCACACTTTATTTTCTTGCACTTAATAAACCTGAACCATTGTGTCCTTCTTTGTTGCGTATATGCTTGCGCTTTATAAGTTGAAGTTAGTAGAACCATGTATCATGGGGAATGCTTTCAACATTGCACTGGTACTTTGTACCTCGTTGATATCATGTTCTTTTGCTTATGGATCCCGAGGGTGTGAAATAAAAGTGAAACTTGTAAGATCATGGAGTTTGTATGTGTGTTAGAGAAACGCCTGGGCCGCTAGCCTAAGCCATGCCTAATCATGGTGGAAACTTGCAGCATAACCATGATGAGCATTCTATGAAGCATCCTCAATAAAAATCTATGCACATAGTAAATAAAAAGATCGCTGAGATGCTCATTGTCTGCTTGCCTTGTCATTTTGATTATGGGATAGCTCCTATATCATGTGCAAGGGGTACCCCGTTGGCGGTTATCTATGATACGTATATACTTACAATGACAAGATCTTACTCGTGACTGAAGTTGAGTAGCATGAGGATCGGTCTTCATAAGTAAGGGGCACGAGACTTCAATTTATAACTTGTCAAGCATATCCTCTTAGTTGTGTCACTTTCACCTTAACCACGTTAAAGATGCTTATGATAGGGGCAATGAGAGCTCAAAGCTAATGAGTACCATACTTTCAACATTTGGAAGCCTTTCAAATTATTCAAAACCTTTTCATTTCCTTGTTGAGTCCCCACATATTTTATGAGCATTTTCTTGAGAGCATAGTTGCCATTCTTAGTTCTATGTGCATTATCCCAAGACTTGTTGATTGATGCATACCTTGATATTGCTTGTTTTAAACTATTTGTATCTAGTCACTCTTGTAAACTTTGAAGATGTCCTATGCATTTATGTTTGCTACTCTTTGAGGGACAAGCTGAATGCCACTTTGCTATGTTTTCTTTATGTGAAACAAACAAACGTCTTGCAAAGAATTGTTATTCATGAATCTTTTGTTTGTGCCTTTTCATGTTGCATCATAGTTTCTTTGTCTTATTGCTAGAACTTTGTCTTTCATATTATGATTGAAGTACTATGATCCTAACTTTGAATGTTTTACAAATAGTTTGATCAAGTCTTTGATGGTGCATGTCACCTCAAAAATTATTCTTTCTTTTTATCACTTACCTACTCGAGGACGAGCAGGAGTTAAGCTTGGGGATGTTGATACATTGCAAATGTATCTATAATTTTTGATGTTCCATGCTTGGCTTTGTCCACTTTCTTGTGTTTTGTCCACACTTGGGAGTACTTTTCATATGATTGGACTACCTATTAACAAGAGACACAGTGCCAGCTGCCTGTTTTCTGCTGTTTTTGGTTCCAGGAAAGTCAGAAAATGAATATTCTTGGAATTGGACGGGACAAAAGCCAAAGTGCCTATTTTTCCAGAAGACTCACGGAGCCAGAATAAGAGACGGAGGAGGGCCAGGGCCTGGCCACACCACCCCCATGCCCGGGCTAGGCCTGGCCGCGCCAGGGCATGGTGTGGTGGCCCTAGGCACCCCCTCGGTCTCCCTCTTCGCCTATAAGAAGCCTTCTGACCTAAAAACTTTAGGGGGTTCGACGTTTTTCCACGAAAAGTTCCGTTGTGCCGCCGCCACCGAAGGGGAGATTCGGGGGACAGAAAGTCTTTGTTCCGGCACCCTGCCGGGACAGGGAAGTGCCCCCGGAGCCATCTCCATCGATCTCCACGATCATCTTCATCGACTATCCATGTTTCCCCCATCTATGAGTGAGTAATCCCCCGCTGTAGGCTATGGGGATGGTAGGGATTGGATGAGATCGTTCCTGTAATGGCATCAGATTGTTAGGGCATGGTGCCTAGTATCTTTTATTAGTGCTTTATGACTTTGATGCAACGTGTTGTGCTTAATGCTTGTCACTAGGGCCCGAGTGCCATGATTTCAGATCTGAACTTATTATTGATTCATTATGATAGTACTGTTTTTGGTCTTATCTACAAGTTGTATACACACGTTGTTGTCCGGAACCTATGGCCCCGAAGTGACAGAAATCAGGATAACCGGAAGGGAATGGCTTTGATGTGAGGATCACATGTGTTCACGGAGTGTTAATGCTTTTCTCCGGTGCTCTATTAAAAGGAGCACCTTAATTGCCAGTAGTTCCTTAGAGGCCCCGCTACAAACGGGCTGGCAGGACAAAAGATGTTGTGCAAGTTCTCATTGCGAGCACGTATGACTATATATGGAACACATGCCTAGGATTGTCTAGTACTTGGGTGCTTTATCTTATTTATCTACAATTGCCCTATGTTCTGATTGCTATGTGAATTGTCTTGTCCATGCAACGCCCGTCCATCCATCCCTATGCCTACCACACTCGAATCCCACTGTTTACTGCTTTTGTTACTAGTGTCTTTGCTTTACTACTGCTGTTACTTTGCTATTCCTACTACAAAACTGTTGCTAATGATAAACTACTGTGAGCAAGATTGTTTCCAGGTGCAGCTGAATTGACAACTCAGTTGTTAAGGCTTATAAATATTCTTTGGCTCCCCTTGTGTCGAATCAATAAATTGGGTTTCACTTCCCTCAAAAATACTGCGATACACCCCCTATACTTGTGGGTCATCACCACTGCGTCTACATCACCACCACCGCCGAGGTTTTCCCTCGCGGAATCGTCACCATCTCTGGCGAACCACAAGGCTTCGCCGCTCCGCGTGCCACTAGTGGCAGCGTCAAGGTCATGATGGTCGGCTCAAGCGAAGGCCGTTGAACGCCTCTGGAGTGCAACATGGGAGGCAACGGCTCCACCTCACGCGGGCCAGACCAAGACCCGCTGACCACCTCCATCGAGCACCTCCGCAACCCCGTGATCCTAGAGGCAGATCCAACGATGGTTGCACTAGAGGCCACATGCCAGAACCTTCTGGAGGAAGCCAACAAGGTCACCGCCGCCCAGCACCGGCTAAACGTGACCATACGTGAGTACAAACCACCCACGGTTTCGCCCTCCAGCCCGGTGCTAACCGGCAAGCTTAGCCCCAGGGCCAAAACCTTAGTTCGGAGCTGGACCGTGTTGGTGACCTGCGCACTCCCATGGTCCAGCTGGTTTACAGTACTCCCGCCAAGAACATGAGGGCTGCAGAGGCGGTCACCGCTGAGCTGAGCCACCTTGAGGGCGATGAGCTATGCCACCAGTAAGCACGCGTCCAGCTCCTCGTGGCCACAGCCAACAAGCAGTAGGCTGAGGCAGGTGCTAGCTAGCAGGAACGGCACGAGCTAGCCACTTTGCCGGACGGCGGATCCGGCACCTGGCGGCAGCAAGTCTTCCTCTCCAAACGGAGCGAGGCAGAACAGCCACCCACGCGGTGGATCAGCTAGCCGCGGGCATCATCCACATGATGCCACGGTGGTCACCAGCAGGAACCGTGCTTCGACTGACGGAGCTAGATAAGGGAAACGTCACCATCTGGCTGATGAAGCCAAAAGAAGCCTCGCGCCACCCAAGTCCCACCTGATGGGGCGACTCAGCCCACGCGAGCCGGAAGCGTGCGCCACACGTGAATGCATCGACCTCCTAATACAATCATGCGCGTTGGAAGAGGAAAGTCCATTCGGTCCAAGATGTTTCAGACCGCGCATCGTGAATGAACCATTTCCAAAGGGATTTTCGCTCCCAAGGGACACACTAAAGTACGACGGCTCAGTCAAACCATAAGACTGGCTGGTGGATTACGTCAACACGATGGGCATATCCCCCGGCAACTGGTGGGTAGCGGTGCACTATGTCCCCCTCATGCTCCTCGACTTGGCCAAAACCTGGCTGAGCAGTCTCCCCGACACAGCATCAACGCCTGGGTCTACTTCGGCGACTCGGACCTGGTGGTGCAACAAGTGTCAGGCGATTGGAATGCCAAGGACACGAACATGGCCATGAACCACTTCTTCGTGCAGCAGCTATGCGCCTGCTTCGAGGGGTGCGAGTTCAACCATGTTCCTCAGGCAAACAACGAGGCCGCTGATGCACTTACTCGTGTAACAAGGAAAGCAATTATGCCTAGAGTTTATCTCGAGCACCTGTGCAAGCCATCCATCACGCTGTCTCCGGAATCCGACTCCATCATCCTGGACACAGACCCAGGGGCTACCGGCTCCAAGAGACCAGAGGTTGTTGCAAAACTCCCAGGGACTGCCGCGTCAAACCCGGGGACTATCATGCTAATCCTAGGGACTGTTGGGTCGAAGGACCTGGCACCCCTATCTTACTCTAGCAGCCCGGGGGCTACTGGCTCTGCTCTTCCACCCGACAAGCCACCCAATGAGCCCGACTAGTCGTGCACGAGGAAATCAACTCGATCATGCAGATGGTATACGCCATCCGGGAGACCCCCGCATGGATAAGCCATTCATGAACTTCCTATTAAGGGGAGAGCTTCCCAACAAAGAGGTCAAGGCAAGGCAAGTAAAGCGCAGAGCAAGTGCATACACCATCATCAACAACAAGATGTACAAGCGCAGCGTTGGAGGAATTTATCAGCGATGTGTGAGCCAAGACAAATGAATCCGGCTGCTGGTGGACATTCACCAAGGTGAGTACGTCCACCACGCATCATCATAGGCCATAGTGTCCAAGGCATTCCACCATGGTTTCTACTGGCCTACTGCGTTAGAAGATGCCGAGCAAATGGTGAAGGCATTCAATGGGTCTCAACGTTTCAGCCAACAAAAGCACACTCCACCTATGGCCCTCAAGACAATCCCCATCACATGGTTGTTTGTTGTCTGGGGGCTAGACATGGTCAGCCCCTTCAAGACAACACGGTCCGGCATGACACACATGCTGGTAGTAGTGGACAAGTTCACCAAGTGGATTGAGGCCAAGCCCATCAAAAAGATGGATGGGCCAACGGTGATCAAGTTCTTTACAGATATCATCACACGCTTTGGCTACCCCAATAGCATCATCACCAAAAATGGCATGAACTTTGCCAAAGGGGCCTTTGCATGCTTCTGTAGAGAAAAGGGCATCTGCCTAGACCTTGCTTCCGTCGCGCACCCCCAGTCAAATGGGCACTACGGCGAGCAAACAGCCAAGTCCTAGACAGAATCAAGCCCCGGTTGATCGAACCACTGATGAGATCCCCGGATGCTGGATAGAAGAGATGCAGGCTATGCTGTGGAGCTTGCGCACCATGCCAAACTGCTCCACTGGCTACACACCCTTCTTCCTCGTCAATGAAGCGGAGGCGGTCCTGCCAACTAACATAGAGTTCGATGGACCTCGCCAGCTGTTATACATAGAGCAATAAGCCAAGGAAGCGCGTGAGGATAGCGTCAACCTCCTCGAGTAGGTGTGCAAGATGGCCTTGTCCAGATCCACCATCTACCAGCAGAACCAGCGGCGCTACCATGCTAGACGAATCCGCCACGTCTCGTTCCGAGAGGGTGACCTAGTGCTGCGATTGGTACAAAACACCAAGGGGATGCACAAGCTGTCTCCCCCTTGGGAGGGGCCATTCGTCCTCATCTGAGCGTTGCAGAATAGCTCATACTACCTCATCGACGCCCGATAGCCGGCAAAGTACAAGATGGACCATTCCGACGAAGAAACTGAGCGCCCATGGAACGTGAACCTACTTCGACCATTTTACACTTAAACAAGAAGTATATGTATCTTACTTTTATGTAATGAACAAGTTGAGGAGCCTTGAAACAGTCTCAGGGACTCCGTAATCATTTGGCATTTCTTGCTGCATCATTTGGCATCTCTTGCTGCATTATGTTTTACCCTCACTCTGGCGATCTCTACTGAGGACTTGCCGGCTAGCCCAGGCAGCTGTGCATTCCAAATGGCGAAGTACTGTATGCGGATCTAAGGGCTCACTCATTAGTTCCGGATGTAGACCGCAATCCGGCTGCCAGTTCGGCAAGAGCAAAAATCTCGAGGACCCCTACATGAAAAATCATAAGGAAGACAAAAATGTCTGGAAGTTCTGGTTGCGCTCGCTCGCTCGACGTTGATACCAGAAATCTGAAGTACCGTGCAGTACGCTCACTAGCTACCCCTTCGGCTCTGGCTGCAGACCGCAACCTGGCTCATGGCTGGCAAGGACACAGCTTAAACGGTCTATGCTCAATGAGAAAGGGACAAAGTTGTTGGCCCAGCGCGAAGCGGCAAAGTTTCCAACCTTAATTAATGAACTGCAAACTAAGTTATCCTCATACATGTCTAACGCAGAAACTACCATTTATGTTTGTTTTTTGCACGAGTCAAAATCACTCCAAGTACTAGGGTCGGGTGCTGATCACCCCCTGCAGACGGCAGAAGGTAGAAGGGAGTTTCGACCCAGATGGATCCTCCAGCTGACCTGAACCTCGGGGACTACACCCAGTGGGAGCGCTCCCACGCCCCCATGCAAAGACCTGCAAACGGCAACAACAGAAAGGAGCTTCGACCCGGCTGGATTCTCCAGCCGGCCTAAACCTTGGGACTACACCCAGTGGGTACGCTCCCGCGCCCCCACATAGAAACCCGCAAATGGCGAAATCAGATCAAGCAATCAGAAAGTGCAAACTCAAGAGCACAAGACAATATTATAACACAAAGGAGAGACGAAGCTCCCATAAGAATTCAAAGTACCACAAGTTGTTCACACATACAAATAAAAGACAAGTTTTAGGAAATACAAATACTCTTGGCATTCCAAGGATCAAGCCTAGGGCTCAGTAGAAGGATCAGAGGCGTCCGTTGAAGGCTGGCTGAAAGAAGCGATGTCGGTTATAGCCAGTTCGGAGGCTAGCACAGCCGAAGCATCAGTTTGTGATGGACCCGGTGCCGGATTCCGGACGAACGGCTCCATCCCAGCTGGGTTGCTGAAGAACCGGTCGAACTGGATGCAGCTCGCGATCTTGACACCACAGGAGCGGATTTCAGGAATCTCGGCCCGAAGCTAGTCGCAGTTGGTCCCCTGCCAGAATCCCCGGGCAAGGCTTCGAAGATCCATACCCAGATACCAGGACTTGAGAAGCGCAAGGGCCATCTCCACGCCTCTACGTGCGGACCACTCATGTCCCGTCTCGATGAGGTTGGCAGTCGGTCCAAGCTCGGCGGCTAGCGCATCGATATATGTGGGGCAACGGTGGTGGGCCAGAGATAGGTGAAGATGTCCAAGGCCTCCTGGCGCAGCCGGTCGGCGTCCTTTCTCACCATCGAGACAAGTTCCTCGGGTGCAGGTCGTGTCCAGCCTCCACCCTAGGCATGCGAGCAAGGGCCCGATGAGCTGCACCTGGCCAGACAGCAACTATTACAAACCGGCAGCGCCAAATGAAGAAAGTTCAGCAAAGGAGAGGTAACTTACTGATGACCATCTCGGCAATGTGCACTAGCTGCGTGTGCGCGGCCTTCTCCTAAGCCTCCACCCTCTTTAGCCTCTCCTCCTGCTTCTCGTAAAGACCCTCAAGTCTCTTGAGAGCATCATGGAAGATATCCGCAGTCTTCTTGGTTTGGCTGGCAACGATATCCATTCTCTTTTGATGCTCCACCAGGGCGTTGATTTGGCCCTAGCGTGTATTGTTAGAGTTCTGCAGCCGGGTCACCTCTGCCTTCAGCCGGTCCACCTCCTGCTCCCTGTCCACTATCATGGCTATAGGAGGGTACCCGATAGTCAACAAAAACCACGAAAAATTGCGCACTTAGGAAGACATGGAAGAGCAAACAACCTTATGCCCTAGGTCTTGTGTATTCTTGGTCAGCTCGGAAAAAGCTTTCTACGGAAAAGGGATAGAAGAGAAAAAGAGAATAGGCGAAACAACTAAGGCACGGGAGCGAAAATCCTGAGGAGATGCTTACCTCAAGATAAACACACAGCGCCTTGGCCTCGCCGAGCCCCTGCTCCATCACCTCCACCAAGTGGCGTGCCTAGTCGAGGGAGACAGGTGCTGACTCGGAGAGCTAGGCAAGGATGTGACCAGGCATCAACATAGCCGGAGCTGGCTTATAGCTGGTGATCAGTACCTCAGCCTCGTCATCGGCTCCTCCACTCGGTAGGTGGTCGAACCCGTCTGAGCCTTGTTGCTGTCTGGGTTCGCCTCAGCCGTTAGCCGGAGTGAAGGAGTGGTGGCGGCATGCCCAGACGCGAGAATCTGAGCAAGCTTGGAGGTGGAGGTGGCACGATGTAGAGACGCTAAGGTAGCCGGTGGAGACGGTTCTGACGCAGCAGTGACATCTCCAGCCGACACGGCAAGGAAGGGTGCAGCCAGCCCAACCGGTCCCTCAGCTGCGGTCAAGGCAGACATGGTGGCGACAACGCCAGAGCCATCCAACAACATCGCCTCGCTGGACAAAGAAAACAAGGCTAACCAAATGAAGAGCAGGTTAACAAGTGTATCGAGAAGAGCAAAGGCACGTACCCGAGACCTCTCGGTATGATGTTCACCGGCCTTTTCTGGCGAGGCTTCTTCACGCTGCTGCTGGCTGGAGCGGCGCTGGACGCTGCCCTCTTCCCCTTGACCCTTGCCGCAGTGCCCGTAGCAGACGGGCCATCGTCACCGTGCACGGCTACATGAATACAAGCAAACGTCACCATCCGGCTGAAGAAAAAAGACCAACGGACGAGCGCAAGAAGAAAACACTCACCGAGTGGATCCTCACATCCCTCATCACCCCGGGTGGGGAAGCGCTCCGGCTCCGTCGGCAGGTACTTAGGCGACTTAAGATTGGCCGAGAAGTTGGGGAGGTCTTGGTCACCCATAGCGTCATCCGCTAGATGTGTCGTGAAAATCTACTCAAAAGGGGCGGATAAGAAAAGAGAAGAAACCCTTCGGGAATAATCCACCCGATAGAGATAGAAGACTAACCTTAGGCGGCAAGCGGCCCCGATGATATGGCTGGAAGGAGTAGTGCCAGCCCTCCTCCAAGGTCTCCTTCGAGATAGTGGAGAGCCAATCTTGGAGGGACTCATAGGGAACCTCTAGCCGGGAAACCCGCGTGAGGTCGTTGGGGCCGGAGGGGTAGCACATCTTGTGCGACCGCTGCTGTACCAGAAGCACCTGGCGAGCCATCCAGGACAAGGCGATGTCTCGGTCAGTCAGCCGCTCTGTCTCCGCTGGCACCTTCCCCCGGGTGGAGGGGACATTGGAGAAGACCGAAAGCCGGATCCAGTCAACCTCTGTGATATTGCGCACATAAAAATAGAGCACTACCACAGCTTCACCATGCCGGAGATCTCTAGCCGCAGCATCACAGATGATGGTTGCGGGTAGATCGCGCAGCATCCGGCCTCCATCAGCGGCCCGTCCTTCTGTAGCGTCTAGGCCTTGAAGTTGAAGAACATTAGGAAGTTCGCCGCGTCTGTGCAAACCCCCAAGTAAGACTCGCAGCAGGCCGTGTGATGCGACAGCTGCGCGATGGTGTTTTCCCTAGATGGTGAAGCTGGAGGTCGAACATGCCGAAGAGCTCGAGGAGGAAGTTGCTCGCCGATAAGCCGAAGCCACGGGAGAAGTGTGCAAGGAAGATGACGGCCTCGCCGAGCTAGGGGTTAGGGACACGCTCCCACTCCGGCGCAAGGCGATGCTTCACCACCCGCTCTGACGGCAGGAATTTCCCCCATCGGTACTTATAGATGAGCTCCTCGGTGACGTAGGAGCCACACCACCCTCCGCCCTTCTCAGGAGGCATCTCCTCCTCCGCGGGGGCCATGACGGAAATATTGGGTCCAGTCGTCGCGAGGGAGCACGGTGGCGTCGGTGACTAGAACCTGGCGGCATAGAGCAAGTAGAAGGCAAAGGGCAAGGGCGATAAAGGCAAGAGGAAGCAAGGAGACAAAGTGGGGGAAAACCCCATCCCCGCGGCCCTATTTATTGCCACGGGCCGAGAAAGCCCCTTTCGCTCCCTCTGCCATGTGGCAGGCAACCGTCCATCTCCCCCACAACGGTTCAGTTGTAGATCAAATGTGCTAGCGCGTTCCCCACAAAATATCCCGCAAGCATTACTATGGGAGGCGAGGTGTGAGCATGATCCCCAAGAAAACGCAGAGACCAGGCGTGTGCGCGGTTACCAAAAATTACCGCCTCACAAGAAAATGGTCAAGGTGACGCGACGTGCGTCAAACCACCAGGCGTCGCTGGAGTAAGCACTGACCTCAGGGACCAGGCGATTCACGTCCCTTTTCCGGCTGCGCCCATCAGTCGATACAACCATCGCTCACACACAGTGGGTGGCCACCGATTCCATTGCTGGTAAACTCCAGCCGGGAAACAACAAGCACCTCGAGCCGTAAAATTACAAGCACCTCGAGCCAGGAAACGACAAACACCTCAAGCTAAATCTACAACCAGTTTTTTCATCACTAACTAGTTCAGTTCGATCAATGAGCACGCAAGAACTTCTCCACGTGGCAAAGTCCCAACGCGTTCGGGGACTAGTGTCGGGGGGATGACCACTTGGTAGGTGCTTACTCAATATGTTGAGCTCGTTGGGGAACCCCAAGAGAAAGGTATGATGAGTATAGCAACAAGTTTTCCCTCAGTTATGAAACCAAGGTTATCGAACCAGTAGGAGCAAGGAAACACCTCCAAGGTGTTGTTTCCAACTTGGAATCCTGCACAACACAACCACAGAACTTTGTCCCCAACTTACAGTGAGGTTGTCAATCTCACCGGTTTTGCTGAAAACAAAGGATTAAACGTATTTTGTGGAAGAGAGTAATTGCTTGCAGGAAGTAAACAGAAAATAGTAAATAGTTGTAGATTCATGGTAAAAGAATGGACCGGGGTCCATAGTTCACTAGTGGTGATTCTCCTTAAGATAGATGACATGTTGGGTGAACAAATTACAGAGGGGCATTGACAAACATAGAGAAAGCATACATGCATATACTAATCATCTTGACTCCTATGAGATTTGATTGGGCATTACAACATTATACATAGACCGTTATCCTACTACATCTATGACAAATAATCCACCTTCTGGTAAACATCCAAACCCCCTCTAGTATTAAGTTGCAAGCAACAGATAATTGCATTAAGCAAAGTGTGTAAAGTAAATAATATGATTGTTCTATGAACAAAGGATTGTTGTTTTCTCCCTAGTAGCAACATCACATCTAGTACCTTAGAGATTTCTGTCACTTCCCCAGATTACTAGAGGCATGAACCCACTATCGAGCATAAATACTCCCTCTTGGAGTTGCTAGCATCTACTCGGCCAAGATATCTACTAACGACAAAGACCATGCAAGATAACAAATAACAAAGACATGATAGAATCAATAATCAATCTGAAATAGCATCTCAATATCCATCGGATCCCCGCAAACACAACATGTCAGATTATAAATAGATGATCTTGATCATGAACGGAGCTCACAAGATCTAAACATGATAGCACAAAGGAGGAGAACCAACGATCTAGCTACTACATAGACCCGTAGCCCAAGGATGAACTAATCACGCATCACACCGGAGGCAGGCATTTTGATGAAGAGGCCTCCAGGGTGAATTCTCCCCTCCGGTAGGGTGCCGGGAAGAGCTTCAGATCCCTCCCGATCTAGGGAGGGAGATGACGACGGCTACAGACTCTTTCGTGGAATTTTGATCGGGTACTTAGGGCTTCTGTATCGGAGGCAATATATAGGCGAAGAGGGAGGCCGAGAGGGTGCCCGAGGCGGCCGCACCACCCCTGGCACGGGCCAGGCCTGGCCGCGCGGCCAGGTGGTGTGGCCGGCCCCTGGCCCCTCTTCGTCTCGTCTTCTGGCTCCGTGTTCCCCACGTTAAAATATTGACTTTGGCTTTTGTCCCGTCCAATTCCGAGAATATTCATTTTCTAACTTTCCTGGAACCAAAAACAGCAGAAAACAGGCAACTGGCACTATGGCATCTTGTTAATAGGTTAGTTCGATAAAATGTGTAAGAATACTCCAAAGTGTGGACAAAACATAAGAAAGTATATATAAAACAATCATGGAACATCAAAAATTATAGATACGTTAGCAAGGTATCAACATCCCCAAGCTTAACTCCCGCTCGTCCTCGAGTAGGTAAGTGATAAAAAAGAAAAGAATATTTTTTTAGGTGACATGCACCATAGTACTTTAGCATAGCATGAAAGATATAGTTCTACCAATAAGACATAGCAACTATGATGTAACATGAAAAGGTACAAACAAAAGATCCATGAATAACAATGCTTTGAAAGACGTTTGTTTGTTTCTCATAAAGAAAACATAGCATAGTGGCATTCAGCTTGTCCTTCATAGTGTAGCAAAACATAAATGCATAGGACAGCTTCAAAGTTCATAAGGGTGACTAGATACAAATAGTTTAAGAACAAGCAATATCAAAGTTATGCATCAATCACCAAGTTTTGGGAGAATGCACATTAAACTAAGAATGGCCACTATGCTCTCTCAATAGGTGCATAAAGATAGAAGATGGAGACTCAACATAAAAGTAAAAGAAAGGCCTTCATAGAAGGAAGCAGGGATTCAAGTCTCATAAAGAGCTTCCAAAAATAATGGTACTTATTAGCTTTCCGCTCTCATTGCCCCTATCATAGGCATCTTCAAGTGGTTAAGGTTAAAGTGACACAACTAAGAGGATATGCTTGAAACGTTATAAGTTGAAATCTCATGCCCCTTGCTTACGAGTACCAAACCTCATGCTACTCAACTTCAGTCACAAGTAAGCTCTTGTCACTGTAAGTACATATGTATCCTAGAGAACTGCCAACGGGGTACCCCTTGCCCCATGACATAGGAGCTATCCCATATCAAAATGACAAGGCAACAGACAATGAGCATCTCAGCGATCTTTTTATTTGCTATTTTCATAGGTTTTTATTGAGGATGCTTCATAGAATGCTCATTATGGTTATGATGCAAGTTTCCACCATGATTAGGCATGGCTTAGGCTAGCGGCCCAGGCGTTTCTCTAACACACATACAAACTCCATGATCTTACAAGTTCCTCTTTTATTTCACACCGCCGGGACCATAAACAAAAGAATCATGATATCAACGGAATATAAGTGCAATGTTGAAAGCGTTCCCCATGATATATGGTTCTGCTAACTTCAACTTATAAAGCGCAAGCATATACGCAACAAAGATGGACACAATGGTTCAAGTTTATTAAGTGCAAGAAAGTAAAGTGTGCCATCAAGTTCGTGAGACTTTAATCACTATTTTTCACATAACAAGTTTAATTCGGAAGGTAGATAAAAACATGAATATACGTGAAGTAGGAAATGCTAATAGGTAGGTATGGTGGACTATTTGGAATAACTTGGTTTTATTTGGAGTTGGATGCATGAGTGGAACTCATACTTGGTTATGGAGGCTAGCAAAAGACTGGGAGCGACCAACTAAGAGAGCAATAATGGCCATAATCATGCAAAGCGACAAAACATCATTAATTAAAGCATAAAGTGATATTATAAGTCGAAAACTAAAGGATCATACAGGCTATGGTGACTTGGGATAGTCATAACATGGTGTGAGCATGAGCCAAGTCAACCCAAATAAAGCATCAAAGGAGAATACCACAATACTATGCTTTAATATGCTAAAACAACGCATGATTCTTTCAAGGCACATTAAGCAATATCAATTGTTTATAACATGTCATGCTACATCAAAAATCACTAAGCATAAATCCAAAACAATATCAAGCATGACATGACAAAGTCTAAGTCAAAGTCAAAAACAAGCTCCTCTTACCACTTAAGCATGAACTTTTCCTACTCTTTTCCAATCCAAATCAACTTATTTGAAAACTAATGTATGGATGAGGGGGTCCAACAAACTTATTCAAGCAAACTAAGAAATCGAAAACCAAAAACAAAGACGCTCCAAGAAAAACACAATTGTGCATGAAACAATAAAAATGAAGTGTTTGGAAGAAACCTGGGATTTCTATTGATGAAGAAGGGGATGCCTTGGACATCCCCAAGCTTTAACGCTTGTACTTCTTGGATATTTCTTGGGGTGACACAGGTGGCATCCCTAAGCTTGAGCTTTAGTCCATTTTCTTCATCTCATTACATCGTTCTTTCCCTACACCTAATAATTTCCTTCATACAAAACTTCACACAATCTTCATTAGCAACATTAGTGCACTCAAGATAATAAGTCTTTTGGTTCCGTTTCAACACAAGTAAAATTTCCATTAAAACAAAAGATATTGTAGAAATTCCCTCAAAAATCTCAATTTCCCCAAAAATAACCCAAAAGGAACCAACAAGAAGCAAATGCAATTAATAGCAGAAATCTGTCAAAACAAACCAACAGGTAGAAACCGATTTTTTCGAAGACCTTATGTTGCTCAAATCGAAAAGTGTTGAACTAAATAAAGTTGGATAACAACCTGAGGCATAAGCACAAAAATCACAGCTCAAACCGATGTACAGAGATTTTTCACGATTTTTTACAGCGAAGCACAAAAATCTCTTTCGGGGCAACAACTTTCCCAAGCATTACTTCTCTCTCATTAGAGGTTACTCTTGGCACAAAAATCACACAAAAATGATAAGGAGCGGTTATTACAGAGGTAATAACTTTCAAAGCTCAACTAAAACTTTTGGGTTATCTCCCAATAAGTACTTTTCTTTAATGCCTTTAAGTTAGGCATAAGAAGCAAGAAAAGAATCAAGTATTCTCAAATGAAGAAGCATTAAGATTGATACTAGAAATATCTTCAACAAGGCAAGGTATCTCATCCAAATAAGTTCTAGAGGAGCCTCTCTGAATGCTCTAGGTATTCACTATTTTCATCAAACGGGTTTTTAGGAACAATCCAATCAAAATTCTTTTCTAAGGTCTCATGCATTCCTGCAAGTTGAAAAGGTATTGGTATCTTAATTTCCTCCCCATTAGGTTTGGTTTTATCCATATTTTCTAGTGTACCAATAACATCTACACATGAGCCTAGCATATTAAAACGTTCAAAGACTTTTCTAGCTTCCTTAGCAACATCATAAAATTCTTTAAGCAAAGTTTCCAGAATAAAATCTCTCTTTTCAGGGTCCTCGATTTCTTTAAGTTTAAGAAACATTACTTGCATTATGGGGTTGAGGTTAACAAACCTAGCTTCCAACATGTGAACTAAAGAAGCTATAGCAATTTCATAATTTGGAGCAAGTTCTGCAAGGGATCTATCCTCAATATCCTCATGCTTACTAACATGATTAAAGAATTCTTCAATATTATCTTTTCCAATTATAGAGCCACTAACTATTGAAAGGTCCTTCAGGGTGAACTTAGGGATCAACATGGTGAGCTAAGAACGAGGTAACAACTATAGAAAGACCTAATTTTTTGTGTTTTTTGACAAAGGAAGAAAACTAGAACATCTAATTTTTTTGTGTTTTTGATAAAGAAACAAGCAAACAAAGCAGAAATAAACTAAGCAAAACAAATAAAACAAAGTAAAGAGATTGGTTATGAGGGACTCCCCTTGTCAAGATGTCCTTGACTCCCCGGCAACGACGCCAAAAAATCTTGCTTACTCAATATGTTGAGCTCGTTGGGGAAACCCAAGAGGAAGGTATGATGAGTATAGCAACAAGTTTTCCCTCAATTATGAAACCAATGTTATCGAACCAATAGGAGCCAGGAAACACTTCAAGGTGTTGATTCCAACTTGGAATACTGCACAACACAACCATAGAACTTTGTCCCCAACTTACAGTGAGGTTGTCAATCTCACCGGTTTTGTTGAAAACAAAGGATTAAATGTATTGTGTGGAAGTGAGTAATTGCTTGCAGGAAGTAACCAGAAAACAGTAAATAGTTGTAGATTGATGCTAAATGAATGGACCGGGGTTCATAGTTCACTAGTGATGATTCTCCTTAAGATAGATGACATGTTGGGTGAACAAATGACAGCAGGGCATTGACCAACATCGAAAAAGCATACATGCATATACTAATCATCTTGACTTCTATGAGATTTGATTGGGCATTACAACTTTATACATAGACTGTAATCCAACTACATCTATGACTAATAATCCACATTCAGGTTATCATTCAAACCCCC
Organism: Avena eriantha; assembly: GCA_910589775.1. Lineage (NCBI taxonomy): Eukaryota > Viridiplantae > Streptophyta > Magnoliopsida > Poales > Poaceae > Avena > Avena eriantha. The sequence continues at coordinate 127,793,391 of OU342745.1, forward strand.
TCTAGTATTAAGTTACAAGCAACCTATAATTGCATTAAGCAAAGTGTGTAAAGTAAACAATACGATTGTTCTATGAACAAAGGATTGTTGTTTACTCCCTAGTAGCAACATCACATATAGTACCTTAGAGATTTCTGTCACTTCCCTAGATTACTAGAGGCATGAACCCACTATCGAGCATAAATACTCCCTCTGGGAGTTGCTAGCATCTACTCGGCCAAGATATATATTAACAATAGAGAGCATGCAAGATCACAAATAACAAAGACATGATAGAATTAATAATCAATCTGAAATAGCATCTCAATATCAATCGGATCCCCGCAAACACAACATGTAGGATTACAAATAGATGATCTTGATCATGAACGGAGCTCACAAGATCTAAACATGATAGCACAAAGTAGGAGAACCAACCATCTAGCTACTACATGGACCCGTAGCCCAAGGATGTACTACTCACGCATCAAACCGGAGGAAGGCATGGTGATGAAGAAGGCCTCCAGGGTGAATTCTCCCCTCCGGTAGGGTGCCGGGAAGAGCTTCAGATCCCTCCCGATCTAGGGAGGGAGATGACGACGGCTACAGACTCTTTCGTGGAATTTTGATCGGGTACTTAGGGCTTCTGTATCAGAGGCAATATATAGGCGAAGAGGGAGGCCGAGGGGGTTCCCGAGGCGGCCGCACCACCCCTGGCACGGGCCAGGCCTGGCCGCGCGGCCAGGTGGTGTGGCCGGCCCCTGGCCCCTCTTCGTCTCGTCTTCTGGCTCCGTGTTCCCCACGTTAAAATATTGACTTTGGCTTTTGTCCCGTCCAATTCCGAGAATATTCATTTTCTAGCTTTCCTGGAACCAATAACAGCAGAAAACAGGCAACTGGCACTGTGGCATCTTGTTAATAGGTTAGTTCGATAAAATGTGTAAGAATACTCCAAAGTGTGGACAAAACATAAGAAAATATATATAAAACAATCATGGAACATCAAAAATTATAGATACGCTAGAAACGTATCAACATACCCAAGCTTAACTCTTGCTCGTCCTCGAAAAGAAAAGAATATTTTTTAGGTGGCATGCACCATAGTACTTTAGCATAGCATAAAAGATATAGTTCTAGCAATAAGACATATCAACTATGATGTAACATGAAAAGGTACAAACAAAAGATTCATGAATAACAATGCTTTGAAAGACGTTTGTTTGTTTCTCATAAAGAAAACATATCATAGTGGCATTCATCTTGTCCCTCATAGTGTAGCAAAACATAAATGCATAGGACAGCTTCAAAGTTCATAAGGGTGACTAGATTCAAATAGTTTAAGAACAAGCAATATGAAAGTTATGCTTCAATCAACCAGTTTTGGGACAATGCAAAATTAACTAAGAATGGCCACTATGCTCTCACAATAGGTGCATACAGATAGAATATGGAGACTCAACATAAAAGTAAAAGAAAGGCCTTCATAAAAGGAAGCAGGGATTCAAGTCTCATAAAAAGCTTCCAAAAATTATGGTACTTATTAGCTTTCAGCTCTCATTGCCCCTATCAAAGGCATCTTCAAGTGGTTAAGCTTGAAGTGACACAACTAAAAGGATATGCTTGACAAGTTATAAGTTGAAATCTCATGCCCCTTGCTTACGAGTACCAAACCTCATGCTACTCAACTTCAGTCACAAGTAAGCTCTTGTCATTGTAAGTACATATGTATCCTAGAGAACTGCCAACGGGGTACCCCTTGCCCCATAACATAGGAGCTATCCCATATCAAAATGATAAGGCAACAAACAATGAGCATCTCAGCGATCTTTTTATTTGCTATTTTCATAGGTTTTTATTGAGGATGCTTCATAGAATGCTCATTATGGTTATGATGCAAGTTTCCACCATGATTAGGCATGGCTTAGGCTAGTGGCCCAGGCATTTCTCTAACACACATACAAACTCCATGATCTTACAAGTTCCTCTTTTATTTCACACCGTCGGGATCCATAAGCAAAAGAATCATGATATCAACGGAATATAAGTGCAATGTTGAAAGCGTTCCCCATGATACATGGTTCTGCTAACTTCAACTTATAAAGCGCAAGCATATACGCAACAAATATGGACACAATGGTTCAAGTTTATTAAGTGCAAGAAAGTAAAGTGTGCCATCAAGTTCGTGAGAGCTTTAATCACTATTTTCCACATAACAATTTAATTCGGAAGGTAGATAAAAACATGAATATAAGTGAAGTAGGAAATGCTAATAGGTAGGTATGGTGGACTCTTTGGTAAAACTTGGTTTTATTTGGAGTTGGATGCATGAGTGGAACTCATACTTGGTTATGGAGGCTAGCAAGACTGGGAGCGATCAACTAAGAGAGCAATAATGGCCATAATCATGCAAAGAGACAAAACATCATTAATTAAAGCTTAAAGTGATATTATAAGTCGAAAACTAAAGGATCAATGAGGCTATGGTGACTTGGGATAGTCATAACATGGTGTGAGCATGAGCCAAGTCAACCCAAATAAAGCATCAAAGGAGAATACCACAATACTATGCTTTAAAATGCTAAAACAATGCATGATTCTTTCAAGGAACATTAAGCAATATCAATTTTTTATAACATGTCATGCTACATCAAAAATCACTAAGCATAAAGCCAAAACAATATCAAGCATGACATGACAAAGTCTAAGTCACAGTCAAAAACAAGCTCCTCTTACCACTTAAGCATGAACTTTTCCTACTCTTTTCCAATCAAAACCAACTTATTTGAAAACTATTGTATGGATGAGGGGGTCCAACCAACTTATTCAAGCAAACTAAGCAAATGAAAACCAAAAACAAAGACGCTCCAAGAACATGATTAAAGAATTCTTCAATATTATCTTTTCCAATTATAGAGCCACTAACTATTGAAAGGTCTTTCCGGGTGAACTTAGGGATCAACATGGTGAGCTAAGAACGAGGCAACAACTATAGAAAGACCTAATTTTTTGTGTTTTTTGACAAAGGAAGAAAACTAGAACAACTAATTTTTGTGTGTTTTTGATAAAGAAACAAGAAAACAAAGCAGAAATAAACTAAGCAAAACAAATAAAACAAAGTAAAGAGATTGGTTATGAGGGACTCCCCGTGTCAAGATGTTCTTGACTCCCCGGCAACGACGCCAAAAAAGTCTTGATTACTCAATATGTTGAGCTTGTTGGGGAATCCCAAGAGGATGGTATGATGGGTATAGCAACAAGTTTTCCCTTAGTTATGAAACCAAGGTTATCGAACCAGTAGGAGCAAGGAAACACCTCCAAGGTGTTGTTTCCAAGTTGGAATCCTGCACAACACAACCATAGAACTTTGTGCCCAACTTACAGTGAGGTTGTCAATCTCACCGGTTTTGATGAAAACAAAGGATTAAATGTATTGTATGGAAGAGAGTAATTGCTTGCAGGAAGTAAGTAGAAAATAGTAAATAGTTGTAGATTGATGGTAAATGAATGGACCGGGGTTCATTGTTCACTAGTGGTGATTCTCCTTAAGATAGATGACATGTTGGGTGAACAAATTACAGCGGGGCATTAACAAACATCGAGAAAGAATACATGCATATACTAATCATCTTGACTCCTATGAGATTTGATTGGGCATTACAACATTATACATAGACCGTAATCCAACTGCATCTATGACTAATAATCCACCTTTAGGTTATCATTCGAACCCCCTCCAGTATTAAGTTGCAAGCAACAGATAATTGCATTAAGCAAAGTGTGTAAAGTAAACAATATGATTGTTCTATGAAAAAAGGATTGTTGTTTTCTCCCTAGTAGCAACATCACATATAGTACCTTAGAGATTTCTGTCACTTCCCTAGATTACTAGAGGCATGAACCCACTATCGAGCATAAATACTCCCTCTTGGAGTTGCTAGCATCTACTCGGCCAAGATATCTACTAACAACAGAGAGCATGCAAGATCACAAATAACAAAGACTAAAGGGAATATTCTCGAGAGGCAATAATAAAGTGGTTATTATCTTATTCCATGTTTATGATAAATTTTTATTTTGCATGGTATAATTGTATTGATCGAAAACGTCAATACATGTGTGTTTATTAAACAAAAAGTGTTCCTAGTTATGCCTCTCTTATATACTAGCTTGTTGATTAACAAGATGATCAAGGTTTCATGATCATGGACATTGGATGTTGTTAATAACAAGGTCACAACAATTGTGAAATGATGTGATGAACATTCATCCAAAGTATAGCATTACGATCAAGTCATTATGTTTATATTGCTATAAGATCATACGAAGTAATCTTTATCCTTAGACCATGAGATCATGTTAATTGCTAACACTGGAAGAGTATCTTGATAACATCAAATGTCACACCGTAATAGGGTGACTATAAAGATGGGTTTAGTGTTACGAAGGTGTTATGTTGAGGCTCATGGATCAAGAGTGGAATTTGTCAATCCCGATGACAGATGGATATACTCTGGGCCCTCTCGGTGATATCACATTAAGATAGCTTGCAAGCAAGTGATGTGATCACTAGAATGCTATATCACGGGAACGAGAAAAGAGTGCATGTCGGTAACGAGATCAAACTAGGTATTTGGATACCGATGATCGAATCTCGGACATGTATTACATCATGAGACAAAGGGATTAGATTACTAGCGTTAAAGGTTCTCACGATCACAGAAGTCATCGTTGAATATGCAGGAGTCAGTATGGATCTCCATGTCCCGCTTCTGATTATTGATCTGAGAGGAGTCTCAATCATGTCTGCATTATTCACGAACCATAGGGTGACACACTTAAGAGTTACCGGACACCATTTTGGAGCACATATGTTTCAGACGAAAGAACTGCAAAGCGCAGGAATTGTTTCGATAGAAACCGGAATTGTTTCGGGTGAAATTGCAGAAAGTGGTTCTGCATGTGATATTGAAATATTGCAAGGGGTTATATGTGAATGTTTCTTAATTAAAGTAATTAACAAAAATTCTGAATAAATTTAATAAAAGAGTTTTATTAAATGAGAGAGCATTAAACTTAGAGAATTTTAATGCATTTAAAGTGGAGACTTTAAAAGGGAACGTGAAGAGGCATTTTAATGTGGAGGGAGTTACCACCACATGAATGGAGGAGGTGAGGGGTCACCTCCATGAGGCGCCGGCCATGGAGTGGGTAACCCCCTCCTCCTATAAAACGCCCCCCTCTTCCTCCTTCTTCCTCACACCTCCTCGTGAAGGATCTCTCTCCCCCTCTAGAATTATTCCCCCATGGTCTCGGATTAGCGAGATACATGTTCCTAGTGGCATTTCGTCTAGAAGGAGTTGCTGCTTCCGCTGGATCACTGGAGCGAGGAGGTGGAGGTTGTCCAGTGGCTTGAACGTGTGTGCGAGGATGGATGCGCTGCTGATTTGCGGCGCTCGGACATCCACACGATCTTGAGATCGGCAAGTGTACGAACACATCAACCACGAGTTCCTACTCGTTAACAAAACTCGTTGTCTTCGAGGGTAAGTTCTCGATGGATGTATGTCCACCCGTTGCTCTGTACCTAGTAGATAGATCTTGGCGTATAGTTCTCATCGTAGGAAATTTTTTGTTTTCTATGCTGCGGACCCAACAAAGACATGATAGAATCAATAATCAATCTGAAAATAGCATCTCAATATCCATCGGATCCCCACAAACACAACATGTAGGATTACAAATAGATGATCTTGATCATGAACGGAGCTCACAAGATCTAAACATGATAGCACAAAGGAGGAGAACCAACCATCTAGCTACTACATGGACCCGTATCCCAAGGATGAACTACTCACGGATCACACCGGAGGAAGGCTGGTGATGAAGAAGGCGTCTAGGGTGAATTCTCCCCTCCCGCAGGGTGCCGGGAAGAGCTTCAGATCCCTCCCAGTCTAGGGATGGAGATGACGACGGATACAGACTCTTTCGTGGAATTTCGATCGGGTACTTAGGGCTTCTGTATCGGAGGCAATATATAGGTGAAGAGGGAGGCCGAGAGGGTGCCCGAGGCGGCCACACCACCCCCTGGCACGGGCCAGGCCTGGTCGTGCGGCCAGGTGGTGTGGCCAGCCCCTGGCCCCTCTTCGTCTCATCTTCTAGCTCCATGTTCCCCACGGTAAAATATTGATTTTGGCTTTTGTCCCGTCCAATTCCGAGAATATTCATTTTCTGGCTTTCCTGGAACCAAAAACAGCAGAAAACACGCAACTGGAACTGTGGCATCTTGTTAATAGGTTAGTTCGATAAAATGTGTAAGAATACTCCAAAGTGTGGACAAAACATAAGAAAATATATATAAAACAATCATGGAACATCAAAAATTATAGATACGCTAGAAACGTATCAACATACCCAAGCTTAACTCTTGCTCGTCCTCGAGTAGGTAAGTGCTAAAAAAGAAAAGAATATTTTTTAGGTGACATGCACCATAGTACTTTAGCATAGCATGAAAGATATAGTTCTAACAATAAGACATAGCAACTATGATGTAACATGAAAAGGTACAAACAAAAGATCCATGAATAACAATGCTTTGAAAGACGTTTGTTTGTTTCTCATAAAGAAAACATAGCATAGTGGCATTCAGCTTGTCCCTCATAGTGTAGCAAAACATAAATGCATAGGACAGCTTCAAAGTTCATAAGAGTGACTAGATACAAATAGTTTAAGAACAAGCAATATCAAAGTTATGCATCAATAACCAAGTTTTGGGACAATGCACATTAAACTAAGAATGGCCACTATGCTCTCTGAATAGGTGCATAAAGATAGAAGATGGAGACTCAACATAAAAGTAAAAGAAAGGCCTTCATAGAAGGAAGCAGGGATGCAAGTCTCATAAAGAGCTTCCAAAAATTATGGTACTTATTAGCTTTCAGCTCTCATTGCCCCTATCATAGGCATCTTCAAGTGGTTAAGGTTAAAGTGACACAACTAAAAGGATATGCTTGACAAGTTATAAGTTGAAATCTCATGCCCCTTGCTTACGAGTACCAAACCTCATGCTACTCAACTTCAGTCACAAGTAAGCTCTTGTCATTGTAAGTACATATGTATCCTAGAGAACCTCCAACGGGGTACCCCTTGCCCCATGATATAGGACCTATTCCATATCAAAATGACAAGGCAATAGACAATGAGCATCTCAGCGATCTTTTTATTTGCTATTTTCATAGGTTTTTATTGAGGATGCTTCAATTGAGGATGCTTCATATAATGCTCATTATGGTTATGCTGCAAGTTTCCACCATGATTAGGCATGGCTTAGGCTAGTGGTCCAGGCGTTTCTCTAACACACATACAAACTCCATGATCTTACAAGTTCCTCTTTTATTTGACACCGTCGAGATCCATAAGCAAAAGAATCATGATATCAACGGAATATAAGTGCAATGTTGAAAGCGTTCCCCATGATACATGGTTCTGCTAACTTCAACTTATAAAGCGCAAGCATATACGCAACAAAGATGGACACAATGGTTCAAGTTTATTAAGTGCAAGAAAGTAAAGTGTGCCATCAAGTTCGTGAGAGCTTTAATCACTATTTTCCACATAACAAGTTTAATTCGGAAGGTAGATAAAAACATGAATATAAGTGAAGTAGGAAATGCTAATAGGTAGGTATGGTGGACTCTTTGGTAAAACTTGGTTTTATTTGGAGTTGGATGCATGAGTGGAACTCATACTTGGTTATGGAGGCTAGCAAGACTGGGAGCGATCAACTAAGAGAGCAATAATGGCCATAATCATGCAAAGAGACAAAACATCATTAATTAAAGCTTAAAGTGATATTATAAGTCGAAAACTAAAGGATCAATGAGGCTATGGTGACTTGGGATAGTCATAACATGGTGTGAGCATGAGCCAAGTCAACCCAAATAAAGCATCAAAGGAGAATACCACAATACTATGCTTTAAAATGCTAAAACAATGCATGATTCTTTCAAGGAACATTAAGCAATATCAATTTTTTATAACATGTCATGCTACATCAAAAATCACTAAGCATAAAGCCAAAACAATATCAAGCATGACATGACAAAGTCTAAGTCACAGTCAAAAACAAGCTCCTCTTACCACTTAAGCATGAACTTTTCCTACTCTTTTCCAATCCAAACCAACTTATTTGAAAACTAATGTGTGGATGAGGGGGTCCAACCAACTTATTCAAGCAAACTAAGCAAACGAAATCCAATAACAAAGACGCTCCAAGAACAACACAAATGTGCATGAAACAATAAAAATGAAGTGTTTGGAAGAAACCTGGGATTTTTATTGATGAAGAAGGGGATGCCTTGGACATCCCCAAGCTTTGACTCTTGTACTTCTTGGATATTTCTTGGGGTGACACGGGTGGCATCCCCAAGCTTGAGCTTTATTCCATTCTTCATCTCGTTACATCGTTCTTTCCCTACACCTAGAAATTGCCTTCATACAAAACTTCACACAATGTTCATTAGCAACATTAGTGCACTGAAGATAATAAGTCTTTTGGTTCAGTTTCAACACAAGTAAAATTTCCATTAAAACAAAAGCAACTGTAGCAATTCCCTCAAAAATCTCAATTTCCCCAAAAATAACCCAAAAGGAACCAACAACAAGCAAATACAATTAATGGCAGAAATCTGTCAAAACAGACCAACAAGTAGAAACCAATTTTTTCGTAGACCTTATGTTGCTCAAATCGAAAAGTGTTGAACTAACGAAAGTTGGATAACAACCTGAGGCATAAGCACAAAAATCACAACTCAAACCGATGTACATAGATTTTTCACGAATTTTTACAGCGAAGCACAAAAATCTATTTCGTGGCAGCAACTTTCCCAAGCATTACTTCTCTCTCATTAGAGGTTACTCTTGGCACAAAAATCACACAAAAATGATAAGGAGTGGTTATTACAGAGGTAATAACTTTCAAAACTCAACTAAAACTTTTGGGTTATCTCCCAATAAGTACTTTTCTTTAATGCCTTTAAGTTAGGCATAAGAAGCAAGAAAAGAATCAAGTATTCTCAAATGAAGAAGCATTAAGATTGATACCAGAAATATCTTCAACAAGGCAACGTATTTCATCCAAATAAGTTCGAGAGGAGCCTCTCTCAAGGCTCTTGGGTTCACTATTTTCATCAAACGGGTTTTCAGGAATAATCCAATCAAAATTCTTTTCTAAGGTTTCATGCATTCCTGCAAGTTTAAAAGGTATTGGTATGTTAATTTCCTCCCCATTAGATTTGGTTTTATCCATCTTTTCTCGTGTACCAATAACATCTACACATGATCCTAGCATATTAAAACGTTCAAAGACTTTTCTAGCTTCCTTAGCAACATCATAAAATTCTTTAAGCAAAGTTTCCAGAATAAAATCTCTCTTTTCAGGGTCCTCGATTTCTTTAAGTTTAAGAAACATTACTTGCATTACGGGGTTGAGGTTAACAAACCTAGCTTCCAACATGTGAACTAAAGAAGCTACAGCAATTTCATAATTTGGAGCAAGTTCTGCAAGGGATCTATCCTCGATATCCTCATGCTTACTAACATGATTAAAGAATTCTTCAATATTATCTTTTCTAATTATAGAGCCACTAACTATTGAAAGGCCTTTCAGGGTGAACTTAGGGATGAACATGGTGAGCTAAGAACGAGGTAGCAACTATAGAAAGACCTAATTTTCTTGTGTTTTTGACAAAGGAAGAAAACTAGAACAACTAATGTTTTGTGTTTTTGATAAAGAAACAAGCAAACAAATCGGAAATAAACTAAGCAAAACAAATAAAACAAAGTATAGAGATTGGTTATCAGGGACTCCCCTTGGGAAGATGTCCTTGACTCCCCGGCAATGGCGCAAGAAAAAGTCTTGCTTACTAAATATGTTGAGCTCGTTGGGGAACCCCAAGAGGAAGGTATGATGAGTATAGCAACAAGTTTTCCCTCAGTTATGAAACCAAGGTTATCGAACCAGCAGGAACAAGGAAACACGTCCAAGGTGTTGTTTCCAACTTGAAATCCTGCACAACACAACCATAAAACTTTGTCCCCAACTTACAGTGCGGTTGTCAATCTCACCGGTTTTGCTGAAAACAAAGGATTAAGTGTATTGTGTGGAAGAGAGTAATTGCTTGCAGGAAGTAAGCAGAAAATAGTAAATAGTTGTAGATTGATGGTAAATGAATGGACTGGGGTCCATAGTTCACTAGTGGTGATTCTCCTTAAGATAGATGACATGTTGGGTGAACAAATTACAGCGGGGCATTGACAAACATCGAGAAAGCATACATGCATATACTAATCATCTTGACTCCTATGAGATTGATTAGGCATTACAACATTATACATAGACCGTAATCCAACTGCATCTATGACTAATAATCCACCTTCAGGTTATCATCCAAACCCCCTCCAGTATTAAGTTGCAAGCAAAATATAATTTCATTAAGCAAAGTGTGTAAAGTAAACAATACGATTGTTCTACGAACAAAGGATTGTTGTTTTCTCCCTAGTAGCAACATCACATCTAGTACCTTAGAGATTTTTGTCACTTCCCCAGATTACTAGAGGCATGAACCCACTATCGAGTATAAATACTCCCTCTTGGAGTTGCTAGCATCTACTCGGCCAAGATATCTACTAACAACGGAGAGCATGCAAGATCACAAATAACAAAGACTTGATAGAATCAATAATCAATCTCAAATAGCATCTCAATATCCATCGGATCCCTGCAAACACAACATGTAGGATTACAAATATATGATCTTGATCATGAACGGAGCTCACAAGATCTAAACATGATAGCACAAAGGAGGAGAACCAACCATCTAGCTACTACATGGACCCGTAATCCAAGGATGAACTACTCATGCATCACAACGAAGGCAGGTATGGTGATGAAGAAGGCCTCCAGGGTGAATTCTCCCCTCTGGTAGGGTGCTGGGAAAAGCTTCAGATCCCTCCCGATCTAGGGATGGAGATGACGGCGGCTACAGACTCTTTCATGGAATTTTGATCGGGTACTTAGGGTTTCTATATCGGAGGCAATATATAGGCAAAGAGGGAGGCCGAGGCGGTCGCACCATCCCCTAGCGCGGGCCAGGCCTGGCCGCACGGCTAGGTGGTGTGGCCGGCCCCTGGCCCCTCTCTGTCTCGTCTACTGGCTCCGTGTTCCCCACGGTAAAATATTGACTTTGGCTTTTGTCCCATCCAATTCCGAGAATATTCATTTTCTGGCTTTTCTGGAACCAAAAACAGCAAAAAACAGGCACCTGGCACTGTGGCATCTTGTTAATAGGTTAGTTCTAGAAAATGTGTAAGAATACTCTGAAGTGTGGACAAAACATAAGAAAGCGGATATAAAACAAGCATGGAACATCAAAAATTATAGATACGTTAGCAACGTATCAGTAGGCTATGCCAGGCCTAACGGGCTGGCTCTAGGAGTGCCTAGCAGGATAGCCGCCAAATAGAGGATCGCAACCGGGTGGACCGCTCCAACCGGTCTGCCCTCCAGATTCCCCGGATGGCTCGTCTAGCCGGATGGCCAGAAGAACTGGCTGGGTGGCTACTTCCACCCGGCCGCCTAGAATTTGGTGGCAAGGCTACAGAGGGCATGATGCTCCTTGCTGAGCGCGCCCTGACTCCTTGCATCATCAAATAGGCTGGCGCACCGCCCTGCCGGCACTAGAAGACAACTGCGCCAAAACACCAAAGCTGCAAGCTGAGCGAGGCGCTGTCGGTTGACCGCCAAAGCTCCAGCTGATCGTTAAATCACCGGGTGACGCCTAAAGCACTGGCGCTGGGACACTATAGCATTGTCCACCCTGTACTAGAGGCTTGACTCCTGGCCCACCGGCTGGACCCCACCAGCCGGCCCACTTTGTAAGTCCAAAGCCCAAACAGTAAACCGTAGAACCCACATTGTAACCTACCTCTCCCAGCCAGTATATTAGCGAGGGTAGTGCTAAGGTTCTAGGTAAGCTCAAGTTCATTCTCATAGTTCACTAGTTCATCTTGTAGCTCTGGATAGAAGCTAGAGAAATAGCTCAAGGAGCACTTGTACTTGGCGTTGGCCCCTGATATAGTAGATCCTTGCAGGAGTAGGAGTGTTAACTCATCAAGAGGGCTCCGAACCTGCTTACATCGCTGTGTCTGTGGAATCTGTGCCCAACCCATCACGAGTAGCCACCGATAGCATCCTGATTGTCCCCTCTCATGCCATCCCCGATGGCACTGCCGTGTTCCATATCATGATAAGTGATCTGTGTGGTGGTGTTCCTGGTCTGGTGATTGGAGGCTGGTACGGCTAGGCTTCACACGCTTCAAGGGTATACCCTAATTACTCGCTAATTGCAGTTTATTGTGGATGCTTATGAGGGCTGTTGAATGTGGTATATTAGCATGTTTGTTGTAAGAATATTGTGATAGAGGATTAGTAGTATATTTGTATATTGTATTGTGTCATGGTGCTTAGTGTCTGACGATTTACGGTTTTTTAGGTCAACAAAATATGTCAGATTTAGTAAAGTTCAGGTTTTACTACGGTAATGGTGTTGTGAGAAGAAATGATCAGGGAGTTGATCTGAGTGAGTTTCATTACATTGATATAGAGTTGCTATCCCTTCAAACATGGACCATTAGTAAGTTGAAGGACTGGTTTTATGGTTCCTTAGACCTTCCTCAAACACATACCATTGGTGTGCATGCATTGTGGTCAAAGTCTAGATCACCACCTTTGTTTTATTTGAGACCAATAGAGCATGATCCCTAAATGGTTGCTGATGAGTGCATATTTGCATCATGTTTTACACTATTATTTTGCATTGTAGATGTAGGATCTTCATATTTTACGGCGCTCGCGCGCACATTTTATGTATGTTTTCACTAGGATCAGGACAGATGATGGATCCAATGGATACAATTCTTGGAGCAGTTGTACTATGGAGAAAAGGAGTCAAAACAACATAAATCGCTTATTTGGGACATATTAATAATACCAGAATAAAACCAGAAGCGAATAAAGGAGACAGAGGGTTCAATGACCAACTATACGACCGGAATAAATTTTTCGGCCGTATAGTTCCGACCGTATAGTTGGCGTCGCCTCCACCTCCTCAAATAGTTTCACCCCGTGCAACTATATCGAAGAGACGACATACAGAACACCCAGAAATCGCCGAAACCTCACCTCCGGAAGGCATCTGGAGGGGGAACTCATCCACTCGGGATCCATCTTCACCCTGCGCAGATTCGGGAGGCTAAGGCATCAATCTTCATCATCCACCGTTGCATCACCACCATCTCCATCCATCCCATCTACATCTTATCTAGATCTTGTTGTACTTTCTGTACTCTTTGTGGATTTATACAAGTACTATTCATCTATGATAGATTCCATTGTTATTGCCATGATGTTGATTGCCTCCATGTCTGAGTATATCGTTAGTTCTTGGGGAGATGGAGAAACCCTGGTATGAGATTGAAATAAGATAAAGTCTATTATGATATTCATCGTTGTGACCATATGTTAGATTTTCTACATCTTGATATTGAGAGAAGTCGACCTCTCAATATTTACCTCTCATGGGGACTTCATGGAGGGAACTACTTGTTGATAGACGGAGGCGTGCTAGCACTTATAGTGACTATAAAGCTATTGGCACTCCTTACGCATCAACTTGGGAAATCAAGGAAACTCATGGAACACTATCCATGCCATGGGATACGTCCTACGAGATTACATCCCTTAATAGCACGGTAATTCGATTGATATCGATTGCTGACTTTTGTGGTTATGAGGATGATGTGAGCAGCGGTTGCTACCTATTTGTCCAAATACAGAGTTCCTCCCACACATACATAGTTGAGAATGTTCGTGATAATAATTTTTATCTTAGCTCCTTATAATGCTAGTGGTGTATCCACTACTCCCTAAGAACGCTTTTTTCCCTATTGCAGTTCCAATCTCTCTTACATACGCGATACTTACTTTCTGTATTCAGTTGTTTTACTTTACTTTATTGTTGCTCTTATACCTAAAACCCAAAAACACCCTTTTACACAATACTCACATTTTATCTTGTTACTTAGAACTTTATTTAGCATTTCTATCATAATATTTATTTCAAGAATTATTAGACTTCAGACTCCTGCTCCCTATGGGATCAATATCTTTATTTCGAAACTAGCTACAAATGATTTGTGCACTTGCAGTCATCAATTGTGTTGGCTGAAAGGTTGTGAAACTAGGAGAGTTAACCTCGTGGCCTTAGTGCTTTGCGTGGTGAAGGAGATCGCTTTGCTCGAACACAAGGAGGGTGGGTATGATAATGACCAGAGTAGTCAAGCCCAACCTGGAGGTGGCGGTTATGATTATGGTCATATCAGTCAAGCCCAAGATGGAGGTGGAGGTTATGATTATTGTTAGGGCAGTTATGCACACACTAGAGGTGGTGGTTATGATTCTGGCTAGAGCAGTTATGCACACTATGGAGGTGCTGGTTTTGAATCAGGGGAGAGTATTCAGCCAACATGAGAAGATATATTTAGTGGATACGCGGATGAGGACAAGATATACGATGGTCTCTTGCAAAATTAGATTGAAGCGGAAGATTCAAATGGTGATAGTGATATCATTGATTATTCCGATGAGTCTGATGAACAAGTGGAGGCAGTAATTCTTGCATCATGGAATAATGACTTCTCAACAGCAATGAATGTGAATGATGGGCATGCTTCTTCCTGGCAGTATCACGAGAACAACATCTCTAAGGATGCCATGTATCCTAGCAAGAGACATCTGTAGGAAGAAGTCATTGTGTGGGAAATGTCCATGCAACGGGTCCTTAGAACCACAGTGTCATCTCAAAAATATTTGACAATGGTTTGCGTGACTCCAGGTTGTCCTGCAAGGGTTCATGGCTACGTACCTAATTATGACACCAACTAGAAGGTGATCGACGTAGTAGTGCACACATTTCTACTTCCAAGTGTTCTTCAGGAGCATTGTAACCTTACTTCTGCACTCCTGGCTCGACTGTTATACACGGAGATAGTGGAGAACAAAGTGATGGAGGTGAATCTATCATCAATAAAGTTGCTGTCAGATTTCGTTACAAAACTTCATATGGTAAGGCTTGGAGGACTAAGCATAGGGCACTCAAGGAAAGATCTGGTTCATTTCTAGATGGATGTGACTGTGTTGTTCGGATGCTCCATAAAATGTTGGCTAGGAACCTAAGCACCTATGTCAACATCCAACACTTTACGCTACCACATGAACCAAATTTGAGGGTGCTACATTGAGTGTTCTTCTCTTTTTATATGTGCATAGAAGCTTTCAATCACTATCGACCAGTGATATGTGTAGATGGTACATTTCTCACTGGCAAGTACATGGGTCAGATCCTTACCGCCATTCGTCAAGACGGGGACAATCAATCGTTCCACTCGCTTTTGCTTTCATGGAGAGCAAGAACACATAGAACTGGGTATGGTTCTTCAAGCAGCTGAAGATAGAAGTTGTTAAGGATAAGCCGAATGTGCGCATCCTTCATGACCGGCATCCGGGTATACTAAACACGATAAAGAAGCTAATGCAGCCGCTCCTGATGAACTAACATCATGGCAGGACATGCAGGACCGTTGGTGCATGCAACATCTTGGAGCAAATTTTTACTCGCAGTTCAGGAACAAGGCCCTTATGAACCTATTCAAGAAACTCTACAAGCAGAACAAAGAGTGAAACTATATCAAGGCACACCGCTATCTTGATGAGTTGACGGAAAACATGTTAGGTCAAGAAAAGCTACATGAGCAACAACTGTCTTAGCTCATGCACATGCAGTAGCTACATAGACAACAACATGGCAACACCAGTGGAGGAAGAATTTGTTGCTCTCTGTGACTTGCTAGGATTTGACCAACCCGGTACTAGGAGAAGGCCTGGGAAACAGATTAAAAAATTCCAAGAATGGATACAACATGAGCCTCTGGAGAGGTGGTCTCTGTTCCACGACACTCATGGATCTAGGTTTGGCATCATGACTACAAATCTCGCTGAAACATATAACTTCGTCCCGAGAGGAAGCAGGGATTTGCCACTTACAACCATTGTGGAGTGTATTTTCACTGGAAGTTTGAAGTATTTCAGGGACAGATGCCAGATGGCCCATATGCATATCATTAACAACCCAAACACAAGGTACTATGATAAGATTATTAAATACATGAATAACAATATGGAAAAATCTTGTTCTATGACTATTTACACCGTCGGTAATCAAGAAAAGAGGTTTGATGTGTGCTTACCTTCCAATAGGATCAGAACTGGGGAGGAGGTAAAGACACATGAGGTGAAGATAGGTAACGTGAATTGGCCAACGTGTGAGTGAACCTGCAACAAACCAAAGTTTCTTCACCTGCCTTGCTCACATGTACTTGCTGTGTGTGGCCAGCTAGGGATGGACACGATCTCGCTTGTGTCTCCCTATTTTATTAAGGAGTCGGTGATTAATACATGGACTGGTGAGATGATGGGATTTTTGGCAATGGGTTATTTTAACAAAGTAAACCTAGGTGAAAGGCTATACATTCCAGACCCAGGACTAATGTGGACAGGGAGAGGTAGATGCTAGTGTATCCGCATCCATAATGATATGGATGAATCTGAAGCTGGAGGGGCAACTAGGCAATGTTTTCTCTATAATGGCTTCGGTCATAGGGACACCAACTGTGACATCTTTGGGACTGGAGGAGTAGCTTCCCGCGGATGAGGCTCCCGAGGAAGGAGAGGCATAGGAAGAAACTAGGTTTTAAATCTATAATATGTGTGGAACTATGTTATAAATTTGTATCATGTGTGAAACTATGTTTGAAATTTGTAATATGTTTGGAATTAGGTTTTAAATCTGAAATACGTGTGGAACTATATTTTAAATTTGTATCATGTGTGGAACTATGTTTTAAATCTGAAATATGTGTGGAACTATGTTGTATATTTGTAATATGGCTATGTGGAAATGTTGTTTTAAATCTTTAATTTGTGTGGAACTATGGTTTAAATATGTGCAGATGGCGGGTACAGAACCTTTGCTTAATAATGCCATTGATGGGAAGCATTGTCATCTTCATCGTAGGCGGCGACTCGTGGTGAATCGTGTAGGATGTTAGTAGGTATGACCGCTTCTGCTCCATAAACCATGAAGAAGGGGGTATAGCCGGTAGATCTGTTAGGAGTTGTTCTCAAGATCCATAACACAGATGGTAATTCTTCCGCCCAGGCTCTAGTACCATGATGTAGTGGTGCCTCTAAGCGTGTCTTGATTTCTTGTAGAATTAGTCCATTGACCCGTTCGACTTGACTGTTAGATTGTGGGTGTGGCATAGATGATACAAGGAAGATCCCCTTGGAGTGATAGTAAGCCTCTACTTCTCCGAGCAATAAGTTACTGCCATTATCGGTTATAATGCTGTGTGGGAGAACAAATATCATCACTAAATCCTAGAAAAATTTGTTTCTAATGGGTTTAGCTTCAATCCATTTTGTGAATTTATCAACTGCTACTAGCAAATGAGTAAACCCACAAGGTGTCGTCTTTAAGGGTCCAACCATGTCAAGCCCCTAGACTACAAACACCCAAGTAATTGGTATAGTTTGCAACTCTTTAGCTAGTACATGTGGTTGTGTTGCATAGTATTGACACCCGAGGCATGCCTCAACTAGCTTGCTTGCATCCGTCTTAGCGATAAGCTAGTAAAACCCTGCCTAAACGCTTTCTAAACTAACGATCTGGGAGCGGCGTGATGTCTGCAATCACCGAGATGAATTTCCCTTAGGATCTCAATGCCTTTCTATTGAGATACGCATCTGATGCATGTAAAATGCATACATGAACTTTCTAGTTTGTTAACATGTTTCCCACATATTTGCATCATATATAATGTTATATCCATGTTTTATATTTATTTTTTGGTGATTTATCAATGATCCCCTTTATTTTGGTTATAACCTTGTAGGGCAGAAAAACCCTGTTTTCAATGTTTTCGATGTTTCAAGACCTATACGAAGTCAAATGGACCTGCACTTTTGAGAATGCCAATATTTATCCACGAGAAGCATATGGAGAACTGGAATCAAACCAGAAGGGCCAGGAGGGATAAACGATCCTAGGTGGCGCGCCTAGGCCTAGTGGGTGCACCACCCATGCTCGTTTGCTCCTCGACCGTCCGATCGCTTTGATTCTTTTGCCCACGAAGTTCTCTTGACCTAAAAACCCCTATATAAGGACCCGCTGAGGTGTCCTCAAAAAAAGAACGACGAGAAGCCACCAGAGAAAAAAACATCACCAAACAGAGTACAATCCAGCGAAGATTGGAGGAGTAAACTCCACCGGAGCCACCTCTGGGGAGATCTCCACCCTCTCCAACATATCCAGCTTCATCACCATGATGAAGAGGGAGTAGTCCACCTCCGAGCTATGGGTTTGTGGTAGTAACTTGATCTATTTGTCTCTTATTCTTCATAGATCTAGTACCATATGAGTTGCCCAACCTGATTATGGTCATATTTGTAATTCCTTTGTGGTGGATCTTTGTTCTATGATTTGATATTTTAGATTGGAATCTATTTTGTGTAAGATGTTTTAATAGATGCATATCATGCACCCGTTCTTCATTGCTTGTTCTGATCCAACTTGTATGAAATAACTTGTATGGGGAGAAGTGTGTGTTAGATGGAGTAGCATGGGGGTGGAGATTGAATTGTGACACATAATATTCAAGATCTACTTTGGTTTTTACCTTCCTTTTCCTGCCAATGACGGGTGGGTGGGGGGTCTGGCTTCTTCCTTTTCTTGTAGCTGGTAGATATTTTCTTCCCATGGCAAATAAATCAACGTCTGGATCCGGTGCCTTCTCTGAGTTCTCTGCCCCTTCTTTCCCTTTGGATCATAGTGATGACCATGAGGCAAGGAGATGTGAGAAGCATAAGTGGAGGTACTTATGACTTCGCTCCTCTGCTAGATCCACGGCGATGGTTTGATTCGTTGGCCGCCGCTCACCGTCCTCTATGCCAATTTCTTTCTAATAAACTTGATGGTTGTGTGCCCCATCTCTGTTTGCTATATTGCGTCCATGGTGGTCGGAGTATGGCGTGCTCAAGGAGGATTCATGGCTTCAACTATTCTCCACGGCCTGAAAGACTCGGCCGATTCTTCTCATGTTTTCTACCATCGTAGGGATGGTGGACTTGGATAAGACGATTTTAATCTTGCTCTCGATCTGTGCTGTGGAGATTTCAGGCTGCAAATATTCTCTAGAGTTCATCAGTAGTGGATTTTCGATGGCAGTTGTCGTCTCGTCTCTGCTTCCTATGGCCAAAGGGCGACCCTCCTCAGCCAGGTGACATTGGTTGTTCTTCCTCCTGGCATGATGTCGACAAGGAGGATCTTCAACTTCGTCCGGACACCACTCAGCTACACCGCCCCAAGTGGTACGTCCTCGGTGACGGCGACGTTGGTTCGAGCGTGGAGTTCGTCTCGTCGTTGCAGTCGAGAAGGGCTCGATTGCGTTTCCTAATTTCTTCTCGGGGTCCTTGTTGTAAAAGCGCATGTCTGTTGTAATTTTTTCTTTATGGACCTTTGTGTAATATGTAAGCCCACCACGAGAGTTTAATACAGCTTCCTGGTCCTTCGGGACCGATCTTTGTTCAGAAAAAAGTATAGCGCTCTTAGTATCTAGAATACTTGACCAGCGAGACTATGGAACATGGTTGGTGCCTCTATCCCTTTTGATCCTGGTTGAGGCATGTCTCTAATTTCATCCTTTTTTTTAAATTTTCTTTGGCTATCTCTGTACTTTGCTTCTCTCGTCTCTACTCAATGAATTTAGCTGTTGGTCTGCTAATATTTTAAAAAAGTTGCTGTTTTTCGTCAAAAAAAAAACTCCAACGTCCCTGGACCGGTACAAAGACCTTCAAGTTACTTAAAAAAAAGTACAAGGACCGGATAAGATTCTGGTCCCCAAAAAAGATAAGGTTCCACTTTAAAATGAGGACGGGGACTGGGGTACCTTCCTGCAAACCCGGAACCAAAAGCAGAGCATACCACCCACCTCCTCACCCTCTTCGTCCATTCCCTGATCCCCCTACTCTCCCCCATTTGCTCCAAGAATCAAGGAAACCGACCACGAATCAGGACTAGGAAGGAGACCTGCCGGGAAGACAATGCTGGAGGGTAAGGCGCTGGTGCAGGACACGGACATGCCGGCGCGGATGCAGGCGGCGGCGACGTCGGCCGCCTCCCACGCGCTCGACCTCTTCGACGTCGCCGACTGCCGTGCCATCGCCGGCCACATCAAAACGGCACGTCCTCCTTCCGCCCATCTCTATCTCCCTATTGATTCGTCATCGCTGAAGATCTGGTCTTGATTCGGTGGAGCCGTGTGACAATCGACGTTTCTTCCCCGCAGGAGTTCGACAAGCGGTACGGCGTCGGGTGGCAGTGCGTGGTGGGCGCCAACTTCGGGTGCTTCTTTACCCATTCCAGCGGCACCTTCATCTACTTCTCTCTGGAGCGCCTCACCTTCCTCCTCTTTAAGGCCGCCGCCGTTGCCGCGGCTTCGTGATACGTCGGCGACATCTTCATCAGCTCGTCTCCAACCTGGGAGAGATTCATTCGCCGGCGACCCACAGATTCAATTCCGCGACCTGCAAGACCATCTTCAGAGATTGCCCATGTATGCTCGCTCAACTCAAATGCGCCCAATTCTGTACATAGACAATGTTCGCGCGGTTGCGGAATCTTGACAAGCTCCCTGATGCTATTCTTGATCGATTTCTACTTTCGGTTCAGCTCTTATGCCCCAAATTAGGAAATATTCATGGATGTGTAGATGATATGTCTAGACTAGATTCGATTCATAGCTGAGGGGTAAAATTAAATCGTGCCAAAACGAAAGATGAACGCTGATATGACAAAGTACGCAAGAAATCGGCTTGCTTAACATGATTTCCCCATCCCATTTTGAAGCTGAAGATGCAGCTGAAATCGCACAACAACCGATCTGTGGTGATTCCATCACCCGGAGACAGAGAAAACTCCATGTTTTTTTCAACGTTTTATATTTATTAGGAGCTTGGCACTTCCATGTGACAGCTCTAACTGAATGATGATGCTGGCTCCGGGGTCGAGCTTTCTCTGTCTTTTTATCCAATCTCACAATGTTGCTCTACAAGGCTGCAACTAAATAGGAGCTTTATCGCCCCACCCCCACCCCCACCTCCAGGGTAGAGACAATCTTGCAAAACATGGATGTAAACTATGTTTTTTTATCACCGTAATACTAGATTAATTAGACATCTTTTTGTAGAATGCAAGTTCATTTCCGCAGGTTAATTATGTAAGCACTCCGTCCAAAATAATAGAAGTTCTGGTTTATTCTAAATCAAACTAATTTTAGCTTAACTAAGTTTATAAAAAATATAAGAGTAATATTTATAGCACTAGTATAGTTTTATTAGATGCATCATACAATAGCGTTTTTTTTTCAAATAATACATTTTTTAATGAATTTGAGAAGTGTTGCACGAATTTAGGTTTTTACAAATCTAGGGCTTTGTTGGCCTGGTCCTCGTCGAGTGGATCCAGTCGGCCTGGGCCTCGCCTATTAGGCTCTCGACCGACGTGCAAACTACACTCGGTCAGGTCGTGGCCGATTAGTCCATTCGGTCAGGGCGTGGTTGACTGAATCTGGTCGAATTGGCCAGGCGGAAGCCGACTACTCCTTTCGGTCAGGCCCAGGCCGAATGGATCAATCGGCGAGGCCCAGACCAAATGGACAAATCGGCCTGGCCCAAGCCGACTGCACCTAATTTGGCTCACCCCTGACCAAATCATGCATGATCAGTGCGACGTACTAATCTAAATCAGTTTTCGGTTCCCGCCATTTATCTCCCGGCAGCCGATTCCCGCCACTATCTCCCGCCAGCCGATTCCCGCCACTATCTCCCGCCACTATTTCTCGCCGTTTTTTCCCGCCTATTCTTCCCATTGGCTCTATAAATCTGGGCACCGAGATGTTCTCTCTTCACCCAGTTCATATGTTTCTCCTCTTTCTCTCGCATTTCTTTTTCTCTCCATCATGAGTGTGCCTTGTTCAGACCCAGAGTATAGGCCTAGGAAGATGAAAGATGCTAGGTTGCCACAAGGGGTGACACAGGAGCAGCGCTGTTGGTGCGGCCATCTTGCCAAGGTCAAGGAGTCGATCGATTTCTCCACCTGCAAGTTTGTCATACGAGAGGCCTCCGATATGTTCCCAGAGCATGGTTAATATGAACGATTCACGTTATTATGTGTTCTTTTATTCATTCCATTGATTTGCTTGCAGTCTTCTCCTCCACTTTGCAGCCAGCCTGGGCCATGCAGGAGATTGCGGACAGGAGCCGGCGTGCAAGGGAGAGCTTTTTTGATGAGGAACGATAGCCACGAACAAGAAGAAGGCTCGAGAGAGAGAAATGAAAGAATCCAGAGCGGAACAAGCTCGAAACTGCGAGCTGAACATGAAGAGAAGGGAGGAAGAGGAGCGATAGGAACATGCGCGCAAGGAGTCCCGTGAGGCGGAAAACAAGAGATTAAGAGAAAGGGATGCCGAGGAGCGGGCGACAGAGGAACGTGGGGACAAGACCGGGAAGTGCCCGTGCTGGACTCAGGGCAGGTAGACGTATGTATCAGTACCGTGTATCTTCACTTCAGTTGTAGTGTCACGATGTATCTTAATTTCAGTTGTAGTGTCTTGATGTATTCCCATTTCAGTTATAGTTTCATGATATATCTTCATTTCAATTGTAGTGTTGTGAGGTATCTTAAATTCAATATTAGTTTGTACTTGTCAGTTAATTTTAGAGACAATGTATCTTAGTTCTTTCTGCCAAAATGTTCCCCGCTAGAATGTTTCCAGCTATTTTTTGTTCGTTTACCCTATAAAACCCCCTCTCACGAAGTTGTGTAAGCACAGCATTCACGTTTTTAGCCAGTATGTTTTTTGGTTTTCCCTATGACCGTGGTTTCGAGACAAACATGTCCGTCGACCTTTTTCATTTGGCCAGAAACTTTAGGATAGACAATAATCCAGCCCCATTGGAGGAACTCATCGCTATTGATTATCTCCTCACTGAGTGGGTGAGGGATTACGTAGAAAAGGTTGGCCGAAGAGAACCCTAGACGAGATACGACAAGAGCTTCTTCGGATCAATGCTAGGTGGGGCAAGCAAAGATTCCAGGGAAGCCAAGCACCCTTGGTTGTGAATTCAAGAGAGTGAAGATGAAGACGATCTCTTCATGCCGCCGGTCGGTGGTACCAGGGATAAAGCAGAGCGTGACAAGGCGCATACCTTGAAGAAGGCGCATGCCAAAAAGAGCAATGATAGGCTAGAAGAGAGTGAAGATAAAGATGATATATTCATGCCGCCTGCCGTTGGGACTAAGTGGAGAGCTGAGTGGGATCAAAGGTAGGCCAAGAAGAAGATATTGTCGAAGGGTAAGGGTGAGGCATCGTCAAAGGGTAAGAGCAAGGCATCATCGGTCGAGGCATCGTCCAAGGGTAATGGCGAGGAAGAAGATGAAGATGATATCTTTATGCCGCCCCTCGTTGGGACCAAGGCGAGGGCTGATTGGGACAAGGCGCAAGCCAAGAAGAAGGCATCGTCAAAGGGTAAGGGCAAGGCGCATGCCAAGAAGAACTAGAACAATACTCCCTTGTAGTTCATGTGTGTATCTTAATTATCTCATTTGTATCTTAATTATCTGTTGTAGTTGTTTGTTAGCAATCTTGTCAGTGAAATGAATAACATTGAAAAATGTCTCACACATAGATAGATGCATGTCTCACACATAGATAGACACTAGATCATGGTGCCGCGCGTTGCGGTACCCGTCCGTTTGTGCAATATAATGATAGGATTCTCCATAGATATGTGAAAGCACTTGCACGGTGGTGTGCTGGGATTGATATTCTTTCATACTAAACCTCTACCATGGTTGCAAGAAGATGCATAACTCCAATTTATGTTGACATTTCATATGATAATCATGTAAGCAATTGCGGCCCAAATCCATCAACGAATCGCTAACAAAAGGAATAGCACACATATATTATTGCAAACCTATTTTAAAAATTCTTATAGTCGGTATAGAAATAATATTGCATTCCTTCAAAGAATAAATACATAAAAAATATTATGGAACAGGTAAACCATTTAAAAACACCTTGCGTAAACTTCATAAAAAAGTGATCTACATTCAAGTTAACTTCTTTACAATCTTGTGCTAGCTCTCAAAGTTTGATTTAAGAAATGAATAGAGAATAATAAGTTCACTTCATTAGTCAATTGTAGAGGTTGGTTTTGGTCACCCTCTTGGCCTATTTCATCAAAATTGTCCAATAAACTGCACATGACAAAAATTATGTTTAAGGGGAAGAGCGGAAATGATTCTTGTATGTTAATTATACATATCAAATTCTGAATCATGGAATCAAGTAAATTCTAGATTCTTGAATGTTCAAAACAACTAATTTCCCTTTATACTATTGAAATTCAAAGCTACTGCCTCTTTTTAAAAAGAAATATGTAGCTAATTAGCTATACTTTACTTTGTACAGTGCAAGTAGTTGACTGAAATCATGTGGTTTATTTCTTTTATAGCTGTCACCTGAGTAATTAACTGAGTGTTAATATCGCCAATAGTAACAAGTATTGAAATTGCATATAATCTTCTGTTATACTGGTTCTGATATTTGTTGTTGAGTTCGGTACCTTTATAAATTCAGTTTCTGTCTTCTAATACTGCGTGCAGTTTTTTCCTTTGTTGATTCTTATGCACAGGATTACACATCGTTAGTTTAATAAAGCATTTTCTTTATTTAGTTTTTCGAGTAGCAACGATGACATAAAAAACCCTCATGGAAATGGCACTCTATCAACAGATTTGTAAACCAGCTAAACAAATGAGTATCCATGTCGTTGCCTCCATGAGATGGTATAGAGGTCCTACGAACAAGCGATCCGCATACTACATTATAGCAGTACAACCTGCATATGCCTGCTCGAGTGACTGAAAGAGTTCAGTTCAAAGAGGGATGTGTGCACTCACCAGGAATCCCCAAGTGAAATTGAACAGGCAAGAGAACTATTGGAGAGGTTCTCGCCAGCAGAAGCTGCAGCGGAGGAACAGGCGTTGCAGGGATGTGTTGAGCAGCAGTTGTAGAGGTGCCATGGCGGAGAAGGTCACTGCGAGATATTGCAAGCCCGCAACAGTGCGAGAGCCCAGCAGACGCCGCCGTACTCATCCACCATCACATACCATCCTCCGGCCACCTTTCACCTCCACGGCAGCCATGCGCCGCCGCCGCCGTCGTCGTCTGAACGACGAGGGATTCTAGCCGAAGGCGAAGGATTTGTTGGAGCGGTGCAGACATAGGGTTTTGCGAGGATTGTGTAAGGACGGAGGTATGGAATCGAGGATCGAGCCGCAAAGGACTGCGAGCCGGAGGTAATGCGGCGGTGGCCACGTCCCATGTATGGTTCGAGCGGGAGAGGAGAAGTCGATTTGGGGACTGGGTAGCGAGCGAAAGAGGGGGCTCTGCTTGGAAAGGCTCATCTATTCTATCACAGCTGTTCGCCCATGATCGGACGCCAATCAGTACAAGTTAAGGAGAGGCCTTCGATTTTACGTCCAGGGTAGCGGCCCGGGGACATCCGACCCAGGAGTGGCCCAGGAGCGAGCTAGCGTGCATCGTACGTAGCGAGCGAAAGAGGGGGCTCTGCTTGGAAAGGCTCATCTATTCTATCACAGCTGTTCGCCCATGATCGGACGCCAATCAGTACAAGTTAAGGAGAGGCCTTCGATTTTACGGCCAGTGTAGCGGCCCGGGGACATCCGACCCAGGAGTGGCCCAGGAGTGAGCTAGTGTGCATCGTACGACCATGAATTGCCCAGACATACCATCTGATGGCCAAAATGGCAGATATAGTGAATGAGCTCCTCTTTGTGCCGGTTATAATATCCCTAATATGTCTCATACATAGATAGATAGATAGATAGATAGATAGATAGATAGATAGGGAACTAGTAGATATCTGGTTGAGAGAGGTATCAACGTCATCGTCTGCCTTGACGCTCATGTTGTGGCTCTTGTGGAGACCATCCGTACCTAATGTGCGCCCGAACATTTCTAGGAGGAATCATTGAGCCGTTCTCGTTGTACTGAGTTTCCTGTATGTGGTCTGGGGCAGGAGTCTGAAAAATGTTTAACCAACCGCTCTATGTCAAGAAGTCCTGATTGTTGTGATCCACGTCATGATCACTTGTCCACGCGGATCCGGAAAAATATGACTGATAGTCAGGCATAGACCACTGCACTCCGAAGGCTCCTGCATATGAATACCGAAGTATATAAGAAATTGATATGAAGCGAGTCTCGACATTGTGTAAGACACATATCCTGTGGCTGCGGCTGTGGACGAAAGCCGTAATTCGGCGCGGGAGAGTGGCCCAAAGGCTCCTGCTGTTGCTGAGGCTTCCACGACGAACCTCCACCCTGAAAAGGTGGCTCCTGTTGCCACCAGTCGAAAGAACTTTGCTGCTGCCATGACGAAACTCCAGCGTGGTCTCGAGGGGGAGGTCTCGGTGTTGCCTGTGGTGTAAATTGTGGACGTGGAGACTATCGTACGGGTGAGGGTGGACGTGACTGCTGGTGCTACTGCTGGTGCATCGACTGACGCGGAGGCCGCTGTGGTCCTGGGTGGTGAGAAACATCGAGCGGGTGCACGTGATAACCCCGTAGATACGTCGGAGCTTCTCCTCCAGGCGACTTAGCCAGGTCTGTTCGTCCTAACGTGGTATAAGCAGAGGTCCGGACAAAGGGACCGTTTGTAATTAGCACTCTCCATCTCAAGATCGACTAGCAACTGTGCCTGCAATTTGAACCACTAGAGTGAAAAATGAAATAGAAACTATGTAACAAGTAGGTGCATTAGATGAAGACAATGTATTACCGCGTGCTGTCTGCTTCCCGCAGTAGACTGGCTCGGATAACTATCCCAAGTAGCCGCGCTCGGCATCGCCTCTGGGTCACTCTGTTGCGCAATGGTTAGATGTGAGGCGCTCATGTAGCTTTCCAGATAGTGGTGAACTCTTCCATGTCAAACTGGGCATCCGAGTCTCAGACTCGTGTTGTTGCGGTGTCCCACTCCTCAACGTATGCTCCAACTCTGTGGAGCCAACCTGTGACGGTCTTGCTACTTCCCTTCCTTGACAACCTACAATTGGAGAGTGATTGTGATAAATCAATAAACCATGTAAGATGAAAGAAATGTGTAAAACAAACCTATGTGTGGACAACCGAATGTATGACACTCTCTGTAGGACAAGGATCGGCCAACTGGCAAAGACCACACTGCCTCATTACTCTATGTAGGCTCATCTCCTCTACCTGCATATCGAAGATGATCTTCAATTTTGTTAGCCAATACGCCGCATCTCTGGTACAGAGAGTAGAAATCCCTATATAGTCCCCATCCATGCGGAATCTAGCATCAATGGCTGCATCCGTGTAGGGCTCCCACATCATCGAGCTCGCGAGCAGCACGTCAAACTACTCGGAGAAAGCATGGTAGCAACCCCTCACCTGAGCGTGAGAAAACCGTCTCTGCCAAAGAACTTTGTCATTTCCAGTCATAGAGTACGTGAACTAATTAAAACTTTGCACATACCTTGCGACGTGTCCAAACTGTACCAAAAGTCGGTAAGTCGACACACTCTGCGTTGACCAGTCCTGTCGGAGGGTCAACCAATGCATGCGATGGGTATGCCATCTCAACAACTACGTCCGGTCGTCCAATAGGAAACCGCTCATAGGACGAAAGCTGGAACAGTAGTGGGCATCCAAGCAAGCCTGACCTAGGTGCTATACATTGGCAACCGTTGCACATAGCTCAGTATGTAGCCGCTAAGACCGCAGAACCCCAACTCCTTTGTCTAATCATGTCGGCGCTTGTTGCATTAGCAATATCCAATGCAATAGGGATGTAGCGAGCGGTGATAGTGGTGACATGGTTCTCGATGAACATCACCTTCCCGAGCAGGTAAAGTAAGTATGCCTCCAAGCACCGAGTGATCTGTGGCTTAATCAACTGGGTCTCTGGATACCCTAACCTTTGGATCTGCAGTAATACAAAGATAGTTTAGTACGAAAAAACATACAAAAAATAAGTGAAAAGTGTGTGTCTCGGGTCTCCAGCGGTCAACCAAGTAGCTAAGCAACGACTGGTCATATAACATGCATGTAGAGTCTCCAGTGTCCTCAACTAGACGAGCGAAAGGTAAAACCCCGACCCACTTCAACCTTCATATCCAAATAGCGTCACAAATGATTTAGTGCATCCAATCATAATTATTGTAATGCATGATTACAATAAAATCGTACCTAGAAACCCAAGCCAGGTGTATCCTCCAGTTTACATTGGGACAGCGAGTAACCAAGGGCTCGAGGGAGTTAGGCTCATCCTCCAAAATTCTAGAACGATGCTTCTTTTCAATATCTTTACTAAGAAACCCGTATCTTCTCACCATTTCTGCACATATTATAAATTAAAACATAGTTCGCCACAGATTACAAATTAAAACATAGTTCATCACATATTACAAATGGAAGCATAGTTGTCACATATTACAAATTAAAACATAGTTCGTCACATATTACAAATGGAAACATAGTTCGTCACATAGTACAAATGAAAACATAGTTCGTCGAAACCTAAGTTCGCCCATGTCCTCTACCTCTTCGAGCCCGGGAACCACGTCCTCGCATAGGTACTATGCATGTACCGAACTTGGGACAACACCTAGCCCTGTGGTCAAAATCATTGCATAGAAAACACTGCCGCGTTGGGCCTCTAGCTTCTGATTCATCCATGTCATTCCAGATGCGCCTACACTAGCGTCTTCCTCTGCCTGTTCGCATTAGAGCAGGGTGGGGGATGTACTGGCTTTCACCAGGGTTTACCATGTTAAAATCGCCCACTACTTGAAATCCTGACATCTCATCGGTCCAGGTATTGACCACAAATTCTTTTAGGTAGTAGGGACACATGAACGAGATTGCGTCCAACCCTAGCTGCCCACAAGCAGCAAACACATGCGAGCAAGCCAGGTGAAGCAATTTTGGTTTGTTGCATGTGCACTCATAGGTTGGCCATTGGTCATTTCCAATCTTTACCTCATGCGTCCTTAGCTCATTACCACACCCAAACTTATAGGTGGGTAACCGCACCTCAAACCTTCTTTCTTCATTACTGATGGCCACGACAGTGTGTGTCTGAGCTTTTGCCATCTTTTTATCGATGTAGTCCATAATATTTTCACAGAAACGTGTGTTCGGATTGTTCAAGATATGCAACTGAGCTCTCTATCGTCTGTCTCTGAAATATTTGATTGTGCCATATAAAATACCCTCGACAATGGCTGTAAGTGGTAGAGCCCTGTTACCTCTGAGGACAAAGTTATATGACTCAGCTAGGTTTGTAGCCATGACACCATACCTAGCTCCATGGGTGTCGTGTAGAAAACCACCACACCAAAGGCTCATGCTCTATCCACTATTGAAAGTTTTTAATCTGTCTCCCGTGCCTTCTCCTAGTACCAGGCGGATCAAATCCTGGCAAGTCACAAATCCCTACAGGGTCTTCCTCCACATGCGTTTCTCCAGTAGTAGCCTGGGCAGCCACTGCTACTTGATGTGCAGTTATAGCTGCGATTTGGGCCGCTTTCCTTGCCCTGACATGTTTCTGAGTGAAGTCACCGAGATGTGCATGTTGGTTCTGCTTGCACAGTTTTTGAAAAGATTCATTAGGTTCTTGTTCCTGAACTGTGAGGAAAAAGTAGCTCCCAAATGGTGCATGCACCAACGGCTGTGTATGTCGAGCCAAGGTGTTTGTTCTTCAGGCCCTGGCTATGTCAAACGCTTGACCGCATTTTGTATACCTGCATGCCTATCATGAATGATGCACACATTGGGCTTATCTTTCACAACTTCTAACTTGAGCTGCCTGAAGAATCATGTCCAGCTTTCAGTGTTTTCACCCTCAACAAAAGTAAAGGTGAGTGGGACAATTCGATTGTTGCCGTCTTGACCAATGGCGGTAAGGATCTGACCCTTATACTTGCCAGTAAGAAACATGTCGTCTACACATATAACTGGTCGACAATAAGTGAAAGCTTGGATGCATACAGAGAAATAGAAGAACACTCGATGAAGCACCTTTATAGATGGGTCCTCTGGTATCACATAGTGTTGGATGTCGACATAGGTGCCTGGGTTCCTAGCCTATAGTGTAAAGAGTTGTCTGACTACAGAGTCGTACGTATCTCTGAACAAACCAAACATGTCCTCAAGAGCCGTTTGCTTTACCCTCCAAGCCTTGCCATAAGAAATGTTGTATTTAAACCTGACCCTTACTTTATTGATTATAGCCTTCACTTCCACCGCTTTGCTCTCCACTATCTCCGTGTAAAACAACCAAGCTAGAAGCATGGAGGAGAGGTTACGATGATCTGTAGGGATAGATGAAAGATGACATGTGTGCATCACCATGTCGCTCACCAACCAATTTGTGTCATATTTAGGAAGATATCCATGCACCCTAGCTGGACAATTTATATCCACACATTCCATTGCAAGTATTTTTTATTTGACACAGTTGTACTGAGAACCTTCTGTGTAGACAATGCTCAAGCAATGATTGCATCTTACAAATGTTTCTTGTCTGGATATCTGGCGCCCTGCGCAATTTTATTCTTGTGATATTCCCACGTAGAATCATGACCGTCGTTAATGGTCATGGCATCTGAGATGTTTTGATTCCAGGATGCAGGAATCATCATGTCCTCTCTGTTGCCTTCTTCATCGGAATCATTTGAATCATCAGAATCACCACTTTCACCATCCATGTAATCCTCATCCTCCATCAAGTCCTGCATGTGCCTACCTTCCTCGTCCGCATCTACCTCTCCACTATCGTATTCTCCACCTACATCCTGACTGCTCAGCCCTAGTTCATAACCACCATCTCCTCCTCCTATCTGACTGCTCTGCTTTGATTCATAGCCACCACCTCCAGCATTGGACATAGAGTACATCCCGCCACTAGATTTAGCACTATGGCTAGGACCGTGTCCACCTTCCGATGCTTGCGGATGGATCTTCTTTAAAACGGGAAGCACTAGTGCAATAGGGTGTATGTGCCTGTCCTAGTAACCTTTTAACCACTTAAACCAGTCTCTGTTATGATCTACATGCTTCAAAATCCAAAAAATGTTCTTGGTCGAGTTTGTCCATAATGCCTGGATACTGACGATGTATGTTTCAAGATTATATCCTAAACAGTCTGTCAACCATTCCTTCAACTGACTAACACCCCAGGTTTGAGGAACAGTCAAATCCAACTCCGTAAAATCAAACTCACGCAAATCTACTCCATAATCATAGTATTGGATATTACTAGGACCGTAGTAAAATACGAACTTCACTACATTGGGCATCTCTATTGACATAAAAAATCAAACTAAATAATTAATTATCGATAGTGCGTATATACATGTACATCTATCTGCAAAATAATATACTAATAGCTTGCCTAATATTCCTACAAATCCACCTGCCAAATATTTTCACTTATCCACCTTCCAAATATTAGAATAGCCGAAAATACTAACTACACCACTGGACAAAATTTGAACACTAATCCACATCCCAATTATTCTAATAACCTCCAAACCACAACCCGAGTATCCGCATAACCATATACAATAACTATGATTAACAAGGGATTCGAGTTTACCCTTGAAGTGTGAGAAGCCACTCGGTACAACAGCCTCGGTTCACCAGACAAGCAGCACGGCGCAGCTCATACAACCCCTAGCTCCAACCTCCACCGAATTACCGCCATTGCCATTGCTCCACCGTAGCATCACCACCATTCCTCCAAAAAAACCACACCAAATCGAGTCTCGAGCTAACCCATCAGTAGATCGGGCTTCCTCTACCTCTCTAGTGGTTTCAGACAGAAGATTTTGTGGTTAATCTAGGCTAAACCGGAGAAATTTAGTGTAGGAAACGTGAGCTACATCGGCTGGAGAGAAAGGAGGCAGCGACACACGCGAGGAAGAAGGAGCTGTGCGGGGGGGGGGGGGGGGGGGTGCTCGCGCGGCGTGGTCCTGGTGGAATCCTTTCGTCTAGGGTGTGGCCAAATGGGCCAATCGACCAGGGCGTCGCCGAGTTGGCAAATCGGCAGCGCGGGCCCCACGACCCCACGATGCCACCTGCATTCGGTCAGGGCGTGGCCGAGTGGACCCGATTGGCATGGCCCATGCCGATTAGACTACTCGGTCAGGGCGTGGACGAATGGATCCGAATCGGCCTGGCCGAAGCTGACAAAGCCCTAGATATGTAAAATCCTAAATTTGTGCAACACTTCTCAAATTCATTAAAAAACATGTTATTTAAAAAAAATCCCATACAATATAGTCTCATACTATATAGATTTGGAGCTGTAGGCAGTGACACATTTTCAAAGCTGGTCAAACCTTAGAACTTCACTTATTTTGAAACATAGGGAGTAACACCTAATTTAGATCAGCCTAGAGTATCTCAATATGTTGGGTAATAAGCTAGGAGATTGTCCTCTAAATATATATATCGCTTTCCTTTTTGGTTGGGGGGGTGGCCTTACGGTGGGATTTGTGGATTTACCTATATGATGTGGTGTTTGACAAAAAAAAGAAATTAATCTTTACTGTAAGTTATTTACTCCTGCTTGGGAGTTATTTTTACCTAAATGATGGGGTGTTTGACAACATAAGAATTTTTTTTCCTCTATAAGTTATTTACTCATGTATGCGTTTGTGTTGCCCACATGCCAAAATTCAGCGGCCGTAAGGGCAACTCCAACGGCCCCTTTATTTCGAACAAAAATTCTATCTGAATCGGTTTGTTTGTGGTGGCCGACGGACAACCTCTAGGCCTTCGTCTGGCCAGCAGGTGCCACTGCACCCAACAGGTCGCTGGGTCTGCTGTCCGTGGAGTTGTCCCGCAGGCACTAGCTATTACATTACTGACGGTCGAGGTGCCTCCCACCCCGTGCGCCATCGTTTCCCACCCGTTGATAATCCCCAAGACCAGGAAATTAGAGTAGCACAATTCGATAAGTATTTGAGTGTCGAATCCACGAGGAGCTGAAGTTAAACTATCTATTCTCTAAATATCTAAAACCCACTATATGTTCTCTTTCATGCAATGCAATGAACTAGAATGTTTCAGATACTTTTTAATTCTAACTAGAAAATTGTAAAGTGCCAGAAGTAAAGAGAGAAAGCAAAGTACTGCAAGTAAAGTAAAAACAAGTAAAAATAAAAGCAAGTAACTCAAGGGGGAGTATCCTGGCAAGTTGTTATTTCATTAGTTTTGGTTGTCATAGTTAGCTACATGCATAAGTATTAAATACTGTGAAGCATAAAGAACCTGGTGATTAAAACCCCAGGCCTAGACTGTAGTGCACAATAGGTTATTTAAGGAAAAATATCTAGCATCAACACACCTAACCATAACATCTAATTTTTATAAAGATAGTCTATTGTTTTTTCTATAGAGGAATTATAAATAGGTGTAACCGTGTAACCATGCAATTACACCCCTAGTGATTGATTCCAAGAAGGTTTCTGTGCAAGCAAGGAGTTATTAAAATATAAAGTCCAACCACCACTATAAGTTTAAAGGTCCCCATAATTTATCCCCCATGTTAATTAACGATGAATAAATATAGCATGCATATTTAAGATTTGTGACACGTTCTGTCAACTGCCTCTGACCATCCCTCCTCCTAGCAACATGCAATGGTGACAACCTTATACATTCCCAACATATGTATGCACTCATACATCAGTATATAAGACCATCATAGAAGATAACATAGTTGTATGTAACCAACAACAAACTATTTCACAATTGTCATAAAGAGATCACTAGTCAAACATAGATATAGAGACACAATAGATCATGAAAAAACAATAGATTGCATCACACATCATTTTGTGCCAATAGATTACATTTGGGATATGAAGAAGGTGTTATTGTAGATGTTGATGATGACCACACCAGATGGCGGCGGAGCCAACTGGACGCAATTCTGGTAGCGGTTCACCCTCCGATCTCCGTCAGCGGCGGATTGTTGACTCTTTGTTTATGTGTTCTCGATCTCTACCCCCATGCGTCTCGAGAAAGGATGTTAGGGAGTATATATAGATGGTTTTAGCTCAACACAAAGAGAATGTTGTGGAATTGATGACATCAGATCTTTGATGTGGAAATGAGAGGCAGTGTCGTGACTTACTAGGCTGACCGCGCCATGGGTCCTCATTCCTATCCCATTAACCTCTTGATGACCCACTAAAATTCCAAAGTGTGCTCTTCGACCTTGCCCTTTTTGGAGTCCCGAAGCTCCTGAAAACTCAAAATAGAAGGTAGAAATTAAGCAAGGATTAAACATGTACAAGTGATATTTAGCTCCAAACACTATCCCTTAGGTTTATGATTGAACCATACTACATCACGAGTATTTGCTTCCATTGCCCCTCATCTCTTAGATTCTTTTGGTATTTGTATATTTGGACTCTTTTTGCTTCTTGCCTCAGCACCTATATATTGTAACCGGGTACATATGAAAAAACTTTAACTTTACCAATTTTGCCTGTATACTCACTCTCTCACTCATTATAAATTTCTTGAAGGGTTTGTGCCCTTATCTTAGTGGTAGCACCCCAGCTCAAATATATTTGCCCTCATATTTTGGGAATGAATATTTTATTTACTACAAGGGTGATTATGCCTTATGAGTTTGTGGTCACCTCACAACTAACTTCTTATGACAACCACAACCATAAAAAATACCATTTGGAAGCTAAATAAAACCCACACATGAAAATATCCTTGGAATAGCATTTTTCTATATTGGTATAGATATGGTGGACACTACTAGAATAACTTGGTTTTAGAAGGATTATGGATGCACAATTCTTTGTTTGTTTTCATTACTATGCTAGAAAGAGGGGGATAATTTATCATCTACAAGCATGCAAAAGTGACTATAGTACTAATAATTTCTTAATAGACAAGATCAAATTAAAGTTAAACACCTATGTAGTAAATAACAACTAGCATTAAGTAACACACTTGTAAACTGCCACTCATTCAAATAAACGAAGCAAATAACAAAGTGTGACAACATGCATAACTTGTAATGTAATTATTCTTCCTTTTACCCATATTTTTAACATGCATCCAATTTATTTTATTTCTACAATAACTTTATTGATATTTGTCTTTACAACATAAATAAAATGCAAACTTAACATAAAAGTAAAGATATAGATGCTCCAAGTTTATGTGGAATCTTATGTTGCTTGAAGAACAAAATTTGGAGGTCTACAAACGGTGAGTGTAATAGTTCTAGTGGAGTACCCTCGGCACCCCCAATCTTATAAGTTTCACCATTTTTGGATATCTCATGATATGATGTTTATCCATCCCCTATGAAAACCCTTTAACACAAAACTTTGTCCCATTTTATTTGCGAGGGTGACGTTAGTGGTACAAAGATAAATATTTTGGTGTGATCAAGACCCAAATAAAACTTGGTTTCAAATGTCTAGAGAGTTTTGAAGTGGCTAACATGCTAAAAATCAAAAAGACCCAAAAAGAATCAAGTAGAAACTCAAAATAGTCAGCCTTGCAACAAAAGATAGATATTGTTAAGAAAAGCAGCAGCAAGAAAACAAGTAGATCCGGCCCACTAGAAATGTCAAAAAATTATAGCCAATTTTTGTGTATGTAGAGGATGAAAATTTGTAACTTTGGTAGAAATTTGAGCCCAATTGGAGCGCCCAAACAGCGTAAGGATTTTTTCTCCTGAAAAAGAGCGTGCATGAATCTGCCACTCCACATATGTGTTTCAACCTTATCATCCAAAATAGTTTAAACTCAGCATTTTATTTTTGAGAAGTGTGAACTTAAACAAAAAACCTTATTTTAAAAGAAATGAAAAGTTCAAAAACCAAAAAGCAAGAATAATAAAAAAGAACCAATAGTTAAATTAAGAGAAATAAACAAAGAAGAAAAAAACTTTTTATTGTTTTTGTTTTGCCAAAAAGAAAAAGAAGAAGCAAACAAGAACCAAATAAGAAACATAAAATCTTTTGGGGAATTTTGTTTTAGAAACAAGAACCAAAAGAAAATAATAAATAAAATAAAAGGCAAATAAAAACATGATTTCCAGAAATATGCGGAAGTCATGGTTGTTAAACTAGAACATGGGTTTGCAATAGTAAAACCCGAGATCAGTTGAAGGAATAGGGGGATGCATGGGCATTCACAAGAATGTGGTTTTTCTAATTCTTATCTTCTACTCCTTTCTCATCATATCATGTTTCATATCAAACAAATAAATATTTTCATCTTCACGGTACTTTTAGTGCTTGCAAAGTGGTTAGTTCTCCAAACAAATGATATAATAGTTTCAACCAAGATGAAAATTCTAGTAATTATTGGGAAACCATTTTATTCAAGAAGCAAATATATACAAAAAATCTTTTTATTTTGTTTTGTTATGGGGAGACTTTTAATGATATAGACTTTCATTGGTTCCATTGGCATGAACAACACATGCTCAGGATTGACCCCAATTTCTACATTGCTCATCCTTCTCATTTACTTACCAAATTTTTAGTTTTAGTTAAAATCCTAAACTAATCATTAGAAAATAGTAGCTAAAGTTATTTTACATGTTATAAGGATATAAAGGTGTGCTAAAACTAAATAGTATTTGAAATCTTATGGAGCACACCACAAAGCACATACGCATTAACTTTTAAGTCTAACTCTCTTTCGATGCATTGACATTTTGTATATGGATAAATAAAAGTAATTTTTTGGTAGCCAATGAATATAATTTACAATATCTTGCATTTTAAATAAATTTAAAACATAAATATGGCTCTTATCTCTTCCTATTTCATAATACTTGCAAGCATCAAGGGTCAACTCAACCACATAGTTTTTAATAGAATCACCACATAAATACTTGCCATCTAATGGGCATAAGTGATCATCTAACTCAATAATATCACTTTCATCCTCCAATATATTAGACACAATTGTTCCATATAGAGGACTATTAGGCAATAAAGGATCATCATCTATAGCACTATCAAATAAAAACTCCTCATCTTCATTTTTAATAGGAGGGCTAGTACTAATAGAATCATTTTTATCCTTTACAAATATATTTTCTATCCAACTATTATAGGGTTGTCCATAGAAAACATTTACATCAAAAGATTCATCAAGTAGGGTCCATCACACTACAAGAAAAGTTTCCTTCCGCAATGACTTGGCCCAACGGTCGTCGTAGAAGGCGCGTCTTCCGCGACGAAATTCTTGGCTCAGGCGTGGCCGATGGAAAACTTTTTTCCGGTTTCGTGGCCCTCTACTACGATGGATCTGCTAAAAACATGGAGGAAGCTCGGCCAGCGCGTAGTAGAAGCAAATTTTTTGTTTCCTCGCACAATGTTGACTCGCCGAAGTCTTTTGATGCGTGTGGGTCCCAGACGTCAGTGTCTCTTGCAGACCATAGTTTTTGGTCGCGCCTCCCTAAATTGAACTCAATAACGTTGCTCGAGGCGTCTGTTGTTTAGTCGGGCTGCTACGTCCTACATGTCAGCCTCTCATTAGAAGGATCATGTGTATGATGGAATTTTTTTCCGTCGCTCGCGCTACCCTGTTCCGAAGTTGATAGCGCTGCTCGTTGTATCTACCGTCTAATCAACCTCCTAGGACCCACATGTCATCCTCTCATTAGAAAAATGTGTGTATGATGGAATTTTTTCCTTCGCTGGCGGTCTAGCGTTTAACCAACCTCCTGAGCCCCACATGTCATTCTCTCATTAGAAGAAACGTGTGTATGATGGATTTTTTCCTTGGCTCGCGCTACACTGTTCCGAACTTGATAGATCTGTTCGATGTATCTACCGTTTAATTATGCTGCTGGGCCCCACATGTCATCCTCTCATTAGAAGAAACGTGTGTATGATGGATTTTTTACCCCCTATCGTGCCTTCGTGTTCCAAACTTGATAGCGTTGCTCACTGCATCAGCTGTTTATGTCCCTTTATGTCAGCCTCACATTAGAAGAATCATGGGTATGATGTAATTTTTTTCTTCTCTAGCGCTACCCTGTTCCAAACTAGATAGAGTTGCTCGACGAATCTGCCGTTTGCTCACGCTGCTGGGTCCCTCATTTCAGCCTCTCATTATGAGAAACATGTGCGTGCCGAACTTTTTTCTCGCTCACACCTCCCTATTTTGAACTGGCAATGTTGCTCGATGCAGCATCTGTATAAGGTCGCGCTTCTAGGTCCCACATATCAGCCTCTCTGTAAATGAAACATTGATTGCTCGATGCAACATTTGTATAAGGTCTCTGCTGGGTTCGACATGTCAGCGTCTTTGCAAATGCAAAGTGTGTATGATAGACTCTGTTGTTGGGTCCCAGATGTCAGCCTTCTCTATGTAAGAAACGTGTGTATGCTAGAAAAAATGTAAAAGAACGACAAAGATTATACTATATATTATATATTTATATTGAAAAAACTAAGAATCTAACTCAAGACTTCAACAAATGGGAACCACCTGTGCTTCCTCTACACTAGAACCATCTATGCCACTACTAGAAAAGATTACATTTAGAAATGTTGAAATCACTTAAAATGAAAAGGCAGCGACCCTAGCGACTTGCCATAGGAAAATGCTAAATGCTCTATTCCAATACAACATGGGTAGGAGAAGCTTGTCCTATATTTTATCAGAATGGCACGGAAATACTAAATTAAGACGATTTTGGGCGATAAAAAAAATAACTTGGGTCCAATCTTGTGAACCAATGAGCTTCTTATCGTGGGCTCCTTACTGAAAATTCTTTAGTGTGGTTCAAGCTTAAAAAACCAACTAACAATGTTGAGGTTTGGTAGCCCACGGCCAACCTGAACCCGGAAGGATAAATTAGCAAGGTTTTGGGCCACAGTTGGGTAGAATGTAGTACTATTTTCTAATAACCTCCTCACTGAAAATTCAATGTACTCAATATGTCGGGGCTCGGCAGTCCACCTGACCCAGCAGGCTAAATTTACAAGTTTTTGGGCCAGTGTTGGGTCGAATGTGCAATCTTTTCAATAGGTACTTAGTGAAAATTCAATGTAGTTCGTACCCCATCCTCCAAAAAAAATGCAGTTGGTACCCTAAAAAATATATACTCTGCTCACTACGAAAGGCTAATTAAGGGTTTTTATTTTGAAACAAGAATATGGGAAGTTTTTTGTCCGAAGTGGGATTGAAATATTTGTTTTCATAGGCTGAGTAGTAAAAATATATTGTACTAAAGGTCGATGGTCCACCTGACCTGGCTGTACCTACGCCGAATCCGAAAGAATGAAGTTGGAAATGGAGAAAAGTGACTGATATTGCTCATTATTATACATAGCGAACATAGCGGGGAACTTGGGCAGCGCACGATTTGAACATGGAAAGTACTGGAGGAAGTTTGACTGATTGACATAAAATCGTGTCATATCAAGTCTTACAGCGTGTAATCATCTTTTCAACAAAGGATATATTTCGAGATGGTTTGGGTGCCTTTGAATCGGCCTAAATCCCCAATCGACTTGATGTACTCAAAACCTTATAATCATGCCATATAAACTGTTGGTGATAGACACACGGTGTCCTTGACTTGCCCAACCGCAGATAGCTCGGGTAAGCACCAGCTTAAACTGATCACTCGAAGTTGTATGCTTCCGTACGATAAAATTAATACATGCCACAATTAGCGCCAACATGTGGTATTGTCATCATGCAAAAAGGCTCAGAATTAGCACATTTAGTTCATAGTTTCGAACACAATAATACAACCAGTTTTTACACTAGGACAGGCAGTACAATGTCAGCACATCAGAGCTTGACTCGTTCATGTCACATCAGAGCTTGAGTTGTTCATTTCACATACAGAATGAGCAAGGATACATATTGTATTGAACAAATAATTTCACGATAGCGCCAAAAGTATGCCATGTATCAAATACAATATGGGGTCTGCATAAACAATTTTTCTTTTTTGGAAGAGTGTGCATTAACTCTTTTTTTAGAATATTGGCATAAACATTTGCGGCTATCATCCTAGGGTGTCTCGGCCTGCTTTGGCGTACCGAGCCAAGATCAATTATGGCCCAGTTAAGGCCTATTTCATGGCCCTATAAGAAGCAGTGACCTACTTTTCCCTGTTCACTAAGAGGAAAGAAGGAATATTCCTCTCAAAACACAAAGATGCACGAGGTGCAATGGTTGAAAAAATGCACGAGTTGCATATATACAAGCCAGTAACAGTACTGAAAACTATAGTACAGAAATCACGCCACGAAATAAGCACGGCTACATGGATTATACCGTGGAAGGCAATACTAAATACAAAAGCACGACATGGCTCATATAAACCGATTCAAGATGACCACTAAAACTAGTGTACTAACAGTCAACTATTGAGCCACCATGCAAAAAAAGATGACACAACGATACACTAGAAAGATCCACAGCTCAGTCTAGGGATGACACAACGAGTATACAACACCCAAAATAGGCCTAAACCAAATTGCCACATGTCGCTCATAGTTCCAACCATCTTTGGGAAGGCTGATAACTGCCACAGGCTCACCTTCAGTTGGCTGCAGGTTGCGGCGTTTAATCTGAGGAAATTGTATTCCGTGAAAGCTCCTGTATATTGTGTACACACAGTTTTTCCTCATGAATAGGAACGATGTGCCATCAACAGCCTTGCATCCGCGTTTCTTCATCATCTTGTCAATGATTGGATAATTGTGTAATATCCCAAATTTAGATGCTAGTTTCTCGTGTCTATTTAAATAAAAAAGAAATAAATCTTTGGAGATTTTTTTAAAATATAATTTGAAGATATGAAGTTAGAAAGAAAAAAGAGTAAAGAAAAAGAAGTGTGTACCAATATTTAAATTGCCGAGCAATTATTTGAAAATCTATAGCAGCACCCGTTTTAACCTTTTGTATCTTTGATGATAGAAGGGCAGCCACGCTCCTTTTATATTTCTAACTTAGAAAAGTAGACAGGTCGGGCTGGGCCTCTTTTTAATTCGAGCTGGACTGTTCTTCGGCCGCTGCCCCGTTATGAGAGACACGTAACGAGTTAGACTCCGTTGCCTCGTCCCTCTCCTAAATTTTTTTTAGTACACAGTTCGCCGCCGCCGCTGTTTCCGATTCACGAACTGAGACGTCGCTGCCGCAGGATCTCAGGTCACTGCCGTGGCCTCTGTGAGGTTGCTTGGCTGCGTCAACTGCCGCGAGGTCTCAGGTCCGCTGGTTTCTAGATCAAGTTGTCCCCACGTCGTCGTTGTTGCAGCAGTGCGTGAGTCTTTTCCCTTGTTTTTTAAGCTGCTTCATTGACGCTGTAGCAGACCAATTCTTTGTTCTTTGGTGTTGTCCAGAGGGTTAGCTTCAGGAATGGTTTGGTGTTGTTTGTATTTTCTAGGTTCCCGTACACCATCGTGAGAGCAGAAGGTAGTTTGGCGTCTAATCAATCTGCAGTTTCAACTAGTGTCTTGGTTGCTCCTTCCTTGTGTGAGAATTGAGGATCGGTAGTGTCCAATTTTAGGAATTCATCTAGCCAACTAATCTATATTTGAATTATTCTGTACCTGGTCAAACTTTATACTCTACAGCTAGTGCGTGAGACTTTTAGTTTTTCTTTTGCCTAGTGGATTTCACCGTTTGACTATTGGGACTCTTTGCTGTAGTGTTTTCCTCTAGAGTTTTCTTGCATACGATTGATGGGATTAAAGCTACAGGGGAACTAGGAATTAGCTGAATTCTTTCCACTTAATTACCTGGAGTATTCCGTGAGGTATATGCATGTTTCGGTCTTATATTTTGTTCCTTTGTGTAGCTACTGGTGTTGACGCATATCAGTCCTATGAGGTCTTGTTTAGAGAAGTTTTTATTGACAATATAAATCCTTGGACCTTAGATGTTGGGTACTGTATGCTTTTACTTTAATGACAGTAGCTAAGGGCACTTATTTGGTTGGATATCTGAACAATAAAAGGAAAAGACAAGGTCAGGTAGCCACTAATAGTGATTGTCTCGACCGGCTGCCATTTTTTTAATAGCCTTCAAGGCGGTTTCATGAATAGTGTGTAATGGACAGCGAGAATGCTTTTGTAGGTTGTTTGTGCGTAGGAGCGATGATATGATTAGCTTGCGTGTTTTTGAAGTGATGCAATTTATTGAGTGTGGAGTATCCTATGTAACAGGTGTTGGTCCTTCGAGTTCAGAGTTGTACAATTCACAGTTTGTGCCCCGCGGTTGAGGCAAGTTCATGACGGATAGCAAATTTTGCATATCTCTCTTCACTGAATTTATTTAATGCTTATGATATGTTCATGATGCTAATGACAAATATGATGTTGATATGTTCCTACTATGCATATCTCCATATCCATGATGACAATGATGATAGTGTGACCTACTTCGGTGGGCACAATGCGATCTTCATTGATGGGTTGCGACCCACTTTGGAGGCACCCTCCACAAGTTGGAGCGAGTGGATGCTGACGGGTGTCCACTCGAGCGATACCGGTATTCGCAATGAGATGAGATGAGCATATAGGCATGTAGGAGGTCATATTATGTTCTAACATATGAATGATGTTTAATGATGCCTCAATGTTTTGATTTATGTAAGGTTACTATTTGTTTATGAACTTGTTGAGTCTTTCTACTCACCCTTGTTGCTTTCATTTTTTAGGTAAACCTTGATGACGTCATGCATGGGGAGTTCTGGGAGTAGCACCTTCATCATTATCACCTCATGTTTCACACAATCCTTACCAATATTTTGGAACTTTGTTATTAGTCGCTAGGAGTCATTCTTGTCATAAATTGTTTCGGAGTATGCGGAAGTCTATCTCTTAGACGTTGTTGGTTTCTTTTTTTCCCGCTAGACCTTTTTACCCGCATTGTGTTCGGATGGTGGTTTTTATAGTTGTGGTATTGGAGACTTATATGGTAGGTGAATGTGCGTCTATATTTTATTGAGTTTTATCCTTATACTCTTGTGCATATATTATTGCCTGTCGTGGTTGTCCAAAAACAAAGGAGGCTCTGGCGATTTTTTCCTAAAAAGTCTTAGTTAGTTTGTATGTGTAATGTATGTTGTAACATCTCAAGTGCTTGGTTGGCTTGGGGTGTTACAGTTGGTATCATAGCAGGCTTTAGGTCCGTGGTATGAAAAGTAATGTAATAATCAACCTTAAAATTTGACACACTAGTGCACAGTAGGTTGGGTTGGGCCATGCATTGCATTTACACATATGTGTTATTATTTAATATTGATGATAATTATGTTCTACGTATATGAATATTTGGTTGATGATTGATAATGTTGTGTATAGTTATGCCGCCAAGGAGAGGTCGAGCTCATGGTCGTGCCCGTGGTCGTAATCCTCATGGCCGTGGAGGCCATAATAACCATTCTGGTGAATCAGATCTAGAGGTTGAACAAAGTCATCATGGGGAAGGTAGCGCAAGCCAAACCGGTAATAATGGTGGACCCAATGGCCAAGGGACGAACCTAAAAAGCTAGTTGGAACTGAAGGCTAGCGACTTCCATGGGACTAGCACACCAATGGATGTAGCATCTTGGCTAAGTACCATGGAGAAGTATATGGCGGCTATGGAGTTACCATCGCACAAGCGAGTTCTCTTTGTGGCCTTCAACCTTAAAGGCCTTGCTAATGATTGGTGGTCAGGAGTACACGCCGCTTATCCTGGTGAACCCACCTAGGCTGTTTTTGTGCAACAGTTCACTGACAAGTATTATCTAAAAACATTCAAGGAGGAAATGCCAGAAAAACTGAAGACCATTAAGCAAGGGAAGCTATCTATAGATGAGCATGAGGACGAATTCACCAAGATGGTATTGTTTGTTGATCATGTGAAGCATGACGAGGCAGCAAAGGCGAGAGCATTCTTTAGAAGACTAAATTCTAGATATAGAGAGGTGATGAGTGTGAGGCCTGCGAATGATTACTTGTCCATGGTTAAGCAGGCTAGAGGCATGGAGTTAGAAGTTCGACTCACTGCAGCTGAGGAGGGTCGCACAGGAGGCTCTATTGCTATAGGTGGCGATCAGAAGGGAGGCCACCGTGGGGGTAGTGGGTCTACTACTCAGCGACCTCCTTTCAAGAAGTTCAAGGGAAATCACCGGCCGCAACAAACGACAAAGTTCAAAAAATCTGGTGCTCAATATTCTTCGGTGCCCTGCTCTTCGACTCCATCCTTTCGTCCTGTCCCTGGGTAGGGCATGATATGTTTCAAGTGTGGCGAGGGACATCGTGCTTCTTAGTGCGCTTGG
Source organism: Avena eriantha (assembly GCA_910589775.1). Classification (NCBI taxonomy): domain Eukaryota; kingdom Viridiplantae; phylum Streptophyta; class Magnoliopsida; order Poales; family Poaceae; genus Avena; species Avena eriantha. Next base: position 127,838,011 of record OU342745.1, read on the forward strand.
ACTGGGGAGTGTCACCATTGTGGTCGCCCTAGTCATATGGGGCGTGTATGTCGTGAGAACCCTGCTAGCATTCTCATGTGGGAGAGGACACCTGCTGGAACTACTACCACGTCATCTAGAGGATCTGTAAACATGTTATCAGCTGCTCCTACTTCTACTCCACAGTTTCCTCCATCTTGGGCACCCCCACCTGGTTATGTCTGGCAGGCTGTTCCAGTTGCTTCAGCGCAGTTTCCTGCACTGTTTACTCAGCTCTAGTTACCTGCACCCCCACAACATAGTGTTGGGCACCCCTCTGCTCCGCCACAACATGGTGTCAATGCCATGCCGACTAGTACTTCTTTGGGACGACCAGATGTCATGACAGGTACACTCCCAGTCGATTCTCTTGATGCACTAATTCTCTTTGATTCTGGAGCTACTTATTCGTTTGTCTCGCTAGAGTTTGCTAATAAGGCCAATTTATCCGGACAAGAGATTGGACAGTCAGTGGTTGTTAGTTCTCCTGGTGGTCTAATGTCCTCTACCATAGTTTGTCCTGGTTGTGTGATATCTATAGATGATGAAGATTTTGTAGCTAATGTTATGGTTATTCCACTGAAGCCCTTTGACATTATTCTTGGCATGGATTGGCTACACCACTACCGCGCCGTGATATCATGTTTTTGGAAGACCGTCTCACTTCAGGCCCCATCTGGAGAGGAGTTGATCTTTCAGGGAACTGCTCCTCCACACTCTCTATATGTCCTTGCTAGCTTGTTTCCTAGGCAACGAATGGTCAAGACAGGGTTACTTTGGGCTCTTGCTGAGACACCAAGTACTGCACAGTTAATTGATGCTATTCCAGTGGTACGGGACTACCTAGATGTTTTCCCTAATGAGTTGCCAGGTATGCCACCAGTGCGGGACGTGGAGTTTCGCATTGATCTTAAACCTGGTACTCAACCAATCTCTATGTCTCCTTACCGACTGTCACAACCCTTCCAAGAAGAATTGAAGAAGCAGTTGGATGATTTATTATCCAAGGATTTGATCCGACGGAGTGTCTCACCTTGGGCAGCACCGGTAATGTTTACATCCAAGAGGGATGGTAGTTGGCGTAAGTGTGTAGATTATCGTGGTCTCAATGCAGTAACCATCAAGAACAAATATCCACTGCCCCTTATTGAGGATTTGTTTGATTGGCTAAATGGAGCTAAAGTGTTCTCCAAGATTGATCTTCAGTCTGGTTACAATCAAATTCATGTGAGAGAACAAGATATTGAGAAGACTGCATTTGCCACCAAGTATGGCCATTATAAATATAAAGTTATGTATTTTGGACTAACCATTGCCCCTGCTATATTTATGGAGACAATGAACATTATGCTACACAGGTTCCTTGATAACTTCGTGGTAGTGTTCATTGATGATGTCCTCGTATATTCCAAGACAGAAGAAGAGCACGAGCGTCATTTGAGACTAGTGCTTGAGACTCTGAGGAAGAATAAATTCTATGCGAAGCTAAAGAAATGTGAGTTTTGGCTATCGGAAGTGGCTTTTCTAGGTCATGTTATTAACCAACATGGCATATTGGTTGATCCTAGTAAGGTTTCCACGATAACGGATTGGCCGAGACCAGCCAATGTCAAGGAGGTGAGGAGTTTCTTGGGCTTGGTGGGTTATTATAGGAAATTTGTGAAGGATTTTTCTATCATCGCCAAGCCGATGACCAAACTAACCCAAAAGGATGTGAAATTCCAGTGGACTAATGAATGTGAGAATATCTTCTCTACGCTCAAGAATAGTCTGGTGACTGCGCCAGTTCTCACTCTTCCCGAGCCAGGGAAGCGCTTCATTGTCTACTCTGATGCTTCTCTGGTTGGACTTGGGTGTGTACTCATGCAAGACGGCAAAGTTATTGCTTATGCTTCGAGGCAATTGAAAAATCACGAGCAGAGCTATCCTACCCATGATCTAGAGCTGTAGCTGTGGTGTTTGCACTCAAGATTTGGTGACACTACCTCTATGGGGAATCTGGTGATGTTTTCACTAATCACAAAAGTCTCAAATACCTATTCACATAGAAGGAGTTGAACTTGAGGCGAAGATGGTGGCTTGAACTGATAAAGGACTATGACCTTACTATCCAGTACAATCTAGGCAAGGCAAATATGGTCGCAGATGCTCTTAGCCGCAAGTCTGTACCACCCACTTTGGATTCTCTTGTTGCTGATTTTGAAAGGATGGGCGTGTCATATTGTTTTGCGGGTGTAGCGCAAGAGGAAACACAACTTATCCTTCAGTCAGGCATTCCAGATAGAGTGAAAGAGGCACAACCAAGTGATCGCCTGCTACAGCAAGTGCGAGAGCGCATTCTCCAAGGCAGAACTGAAGAGTTTACTATAGATGGGACCGGGTCAATTCGGTTTCATGGTCGTCTGTGTGTGCCACAAAAGTCTCAGGTGAAGGAGGACATTCTCCGGGAGGCACATCATACCCCCTACACCGTTCATTCCAGGGAGATAAAGATGTATAATGACCTGAAACAAACTTATTGGTGGAAAAGAATGAAAGTTGATGTGGCCAAGTATGTGTCCTCTTGTGGGGTTTGTCAGCGAGTAAAGGCCGAGCGTAAGCGGCCAGCGGGACTGCTACAATCCTTAGAGGTTCCAGAATGGCCATGGGATGACATTGCCATGGATTTTGTGGTTAGTCTACCTCGTACGCGAAGGGGAAAAGATGCAGTTTGGGTGGTCGTGGATCGACTTAGCAAAGTTGCTCATTTTATTCCCATCCGTACCACTGACTCTGCAAGTGACTTGGCACCGATATATGTAAGGGAGATATTAAGGTTGCATGGGGATCCTAAATCCATTACTTCTGATAGGGATGTGAAGTTTGTATCCAAGTTCTGGGAGAGCTTGTAGAGTGCCTTAGGGATGCAACTGAGACTTAGTACGACATTTCATCCCCAAACAGATGGTCAGTCAGAGCGTACAATCCAAACACTAGAAGATATGTTGAGATGTTGTGTCTTGTCTTGGCAAGGGAGTTGGGAGGATCATTTGCCACTTGTTGAGTTTTCTTATAATAATAATTATCAGACTAGCATACAGATGGCCCCTTATGAGGCTCTATATGGAAGAAGGTGCAGATCTCCACTATGTTGGGATTCCGTAGGCGAAAAGGCAGTGCTTGGACCTGATTGGGTTCAACAAGCTATAGAGAGGGTAGCCGATATTAGACAACATATGTTGGCAGCACAAAGTAGGCAAAAGAGCTATGCTGATTCCAAGAGGTCGAATATAGAATTTCAAGTTGGGGAGGAGGTACTCTTAAGGGTGTCACCCACTAAAGGTGTTATAAGATTTAATATCAAGGGAAATCTTAGTCCACGGTACATTGGACCTTTCTTGATATTGGCACGAGTGAGAAAGCTAGCCTACCGACTTGAGTTGCCTGACTCGATGAAAGGTGTGCATAATGTCTTCCATGTCTATGAAAGGTGTGCATAATGTCTTCCATGTCTCTATGCTGCGGAAGAATTTTCATGATCTAGAATGACACATAACCATAGAGCCAATTACGATTGAGCAAGATTTAACCTTTGAGGTTCACCCTGTGAGGATATTGGAGGTGTCCGAGAGAGTGATAAGGAATAGGACGCTAAAGTATGTGAAGGTTCTTTGGTCGGAACAAACCGAGCGTGAGGCGACTTGGGAGCTTGAGTCTCGCATGCGGGAGAAGTATCCAAATTTATTCACGGCTGGTATGTGACACATGATAATGTTTTACTTTTACATAGTGTTGAGAATAGTAACACGAGTAAGAATTCGGGGTCGAATTCTGTTTAAGGTGGTAAGAATGTAATATCCTAAATTTAGATGCTAGCTTTTCGTGTCTATTTAAAGAAAAAAGAAATAAATCTTTGGAGATTTTTTTTAAATATAATTTGAAGATATGAAGTTAGAAAGAAAAAAGAGTAAAGAAAAAGAAGTGTGTACCAATATTTAAATTGCCGATACATTATTTGAAAATCTATAGCAGCACCCGTTTTAACTTTCTGTATCTTTGATGATAGAAGGGAAGTCACGCTCCTTTTATATTTCTAACTTAGAAAATTAGACAGGCCGGGCTGGGCCTATTTTTAATTCGAGCTGGACTGTTCTTCGGCCGCTGCCCCGTTACGAGAGACGCGTAACGAGTTAGACTCCGTTGCCTCGTCCCTGCCCTAAATATTTTTTAGTAGACAGTTCGCCGCCGCCGCTATTTCTGATTCATGAACTGAGACGTCGCTGTCGCAGGATCTCAGGTCACTACCACGGCCTCCGTGAGGTTGCTTGGCTGCGTCAACTGCCGTGAGGTCTCAGGTCCGCTGGTTTCTAGATCAAGTTGTCCCCGCGTCGTCGTTGTTGCAGCAGTGCGTGAGTCTTTTCCCTTGTTTTTTAAGCTGCTTCATTGACGCTGTAGCAGACCAATTCTTTGTTCTTTGGTGTTGTCCGGAGGGTTAGCTTCAGGAATGGTTTGGTGTTGTTTGTATTTTCTAGGTTCCCGTACACCATTGTGAGAGCAGAAGGTAGTTTGGCCTCTAATCAATCTGCAGATTCAGTTAGTGTCTTGGTTGGTCCTTCCTTGTGTGAGAATTGAGGATCGGTAGTGTCCAATTTTAGGAATTCATCTAGCCAACTAATCTATATTTGAATTGTTCTGTACCTGGTCAAACTTTATACTCTGCAGCTAGTGCGTGAGACTTTTAGTTTTTCTTTTGCCTAGTGGATTTCACCGTTTGACTATTGGGACTCTTTGCTGTAGTGTTTTCCTCTAGAGTTTTCTTGCATACGATTGATGGGATTAAAGCTACAGGAGAACTAGGAATTAGCTGAATTCTTTCCACTTAATTACCTGGAGTATTCCGTGAGGCATATGCATGTTTCGGTCTTATATTTTGTTCCTTTGTGTAGCTACTGGTGTTGATGCATATCAGTCCTATGAGGTCTTGTTTAGAGAAGTTTTTATTGACAATATAAATCCTTAGACCTTTAGATGTTGGGTACTGTATGCTTTTACTTTAATGGCAGTAGCTAAGGGCACTTATTTGGTTGGATATCTGAAACAATAAAAGGAAAAGACAAGGTCAGGTAGCCACTAATAGTTATTGTCTCGACCAGCTGCCATTTTTTTAATAGCCGTCAAGGCGGTTTCATGAATAGTGTGTAATGGACAGCGAGAGTGCTTTTGTAGGTTGTTTGTGCATAGGAGCGATGATATGATTAGCTTGCGTGTTTTTGAAGTGATGCAATTTATTGAGTGTGGCCTATCCTATGTAACAGGTGTTGGTCCTTCCAGTTCAGAGTTGTACAATTCACATTTGTGCCCCGCGGTTGAGGCAAGTTCATGGCGGATAGCAAATTTTGCATATCTCTCTTCACTAAATTTATTTAATGCTTATGATATGTTCATGATGCTAATGACAAATATGATGTTGGTATGTTCCTACTATGCATATCTCCATATCCATGATGACAATGATGATAGTGTGACCTACTTCGGTGGGCACAATGCGACCTTCATTGATGGGTTGCGACCCACTTTGGAGGCACCCTCCATGAGTTGGAGTGAGTGGATGCTGACGGGTGTCCACTCGAGTGATACCGGTATTCGCAATAAGATGAGATGAGCATATAGGCATGTAGGAGGTCATATTATGTTCTAACATATGAATGATGTTTAATGATGCCTCAGTATTTTTATTTATGTAAGGTTACTATTTGTTTATGAACTTGTTGAGTCTTTGTACTCACCCTTGGTGCTTTCATGTTTTTAGGTAAACCTTGATGACGTCATGCATGGGGAGTTCTAGGAGTAGCACCTTCATCATTATCACCTCATGTTTCACACAATCCTTACCAATATTTTGGAACTTTGTTATTGGTCACTAGGAGTCATTCTTGTCATAAATTGTTTCGGAGTATGCGGAAGTCTATCTCTTAGACGTTTTTGGTTTCTTTTTTTTCCTACTAGACCTTTTTACCCGTATTGTGTTCGGATGGTGGTTTTTATAGTTGTGGTATTGGAGACTTATATGGTAGGAGAATGTGCATCTATTATTGAGTTTTATCCTTATACTCTTGTGCATATATTATTCCCTGTCGTGGTTGTTCCAAAAACAAAGGAGACTCTGGCGAATTTGTCCTAAAAAGTCTTAGCTAGTTTGTATGTGTAATGTATGTGGTAACATCTCAAGTGCTTGGTTGGCTTGGGGTGTTACAGTTGGTATCAGAGCGGGCTTTAGGTCCAAGGTATGAAAAGTAATGTAATAATCAACCTTAAAATTTGACACACTAGTGCACAGTAGGTTGGGTTGGGCCATGCATTGCATTTATGCATATGTGTTATTATTTAATATTGATGATAATTATGTTCTAAGTATATGAATATTTGGTTGATGATTGATAATGTTGTGTATAGTTATGCCGCCAAGGAGAGGTCGAGCTCATGGTCGTGCCCGTGGTTGCAATCCTCGTGGCCGTCGAGGCCACAATAACCATTCCGGTGAATCAGACCCAGAGGTTGAACAAAGTCATCATGGGGAAGGTAGCGCAAGCCAAACCGGTAATGATGGTGGACCCAATGGCCAAGGGACGAACCTAAAAAGCTGGTTGGAACTGAAGGCTGGCGACTTCCATGGGACTGGCACACCAATGGATGCAGCATCTTGGCTAAGTACCATGGAGAAGTATATGGCGGCTATGGAGTTACCATCGCACAAGCGAGTTCTCTTTGTGGCCTTCAACCTTAAAGGCCTTGCTAATGATTGGTGGTCAGGAGTACACGCTGCTTATCCTGGTGAACCCACCTAGGCTGTTTTTGTGCAACGGTTAACTGATAAGTATTATCTAGAAACATTCAAGGAGGAAATGCCAGAAAAACTGAAGACCATTAAGCAAGGGAAGCTATCTATAGATGAGTATGAGGCCGAATTCAGCAAGATGGTACTATTTGTTGATCATGTGAAGCATGACGAGGCAGCAAAGGCGAGAGCATTCTTTAGAGGACTACATTCTAGATATAGACAGGTGATGAGTGCGAGGCCTGCGAATGATTACTTGTCCATGGTTAAGCAGGCTAGAGGCATGGAGTTGGAAGTTCGACTCACTGCAGCTGAGGAGGGTCGCACAGGAGGCTCTATTGCTATAGGTGACTCACTGCAACTGTTAAGGTCGGCTCCACCTGCCAGTGAGAATCTACATGCACCATGCACTTGGAGCTACTAGGTACGTCCACGACGGAAATTACAGTTTGCAAAAATTACAATTTGCAACTAGTTGCACCAGCAACAAGCCGTTGCATGTGGCACTTCCAAGTTTTCAGAAAATGTGAAATAAATCATGAACATAGATCATATTTATATAGTTCATCTATAAATTTCCATCCTAAGAATATTACTAGTACATGGCCTGGCCACCACAAAATGAACAAATGAATACAAGATATTGTTCGCTTAGGTTTTTTCTTTTTCATTGACACAAGTCACATAAGATCTTATTGTGGGACCAAATATTATAGATGCACAAGATACAACATAGCCAATGTTCCGGATTTATTTCACATTTTTTGAGAACTCGAAAGTGCAAAAAATAATAAAGGGGTGTGGGCGCAATGAGTTGCAGAATGTTCAACCCGCACTAACTAAAACTATGGCTTGCATATAGAATAAGTTTGATCGAATCGCAGGCCTTGCACTACATTGGGGCGAAATGAGTGTTAGAGTACATCAAGTTAACGGCAGAGGCCATACAATACAAATAAGGCGAAGGAAATAATTCAAGATACACAAATCCCTATTACATATGATCTCCCTTGAACCGTTAATTATGCAGGTTCCAATCCTTCGCGTTGGCCAAGCTTGGGACGAACCACAACGGAGTCTGCCGCCAATTCCAGCCAATGTTTTTTTTAGGAAAATTCCAGCCAATGTTGGTTGAGAAGCCAAGTCCTGCCGCGCCAGCTGGAATGGTAATCAGATAGTTCAATCCAAGGAAGATAGAAAATGCTCCAAGGTCTAAAACCCTCCGCCATTGCCTCGGTGGAAGTAACCTAGTAGTGTCAATCGAGAACAATGGCAGAAAAACCCAGTAGAATAGGTGTGAATATTGCGGTCGTGATGATAACCAACATTTTCAGCCATAGGTTAACCACCATAAGTAGTGTCATACTGATACGTCCATTTTGCATCACTACTCTATATCATAATTTACTGTTATTCATTGATATATTTCATATTAAGAGATGATACTTATGTTATTTCATCTATATTTGCATGGTTGATGACTTTTGGAGCATGGACCACTGCAGTCAGGATTCTGATGGAAAAGGGGCTGTTTGGAGGCGAAATTCACGAAGATCAGAAAATCCGGGGAAATACATTGAAAATTCTATTTTTCCAGAAGATGAAGGATGCTAGAAGGGGGCCCACACCACCCCTGGTGCGGGCCACCCCTGGCCGCGCCACCAGGTGGTGTGGCCACCCTGGCCCACTCCTGGCTCTCCCATTTGGCGTATATTATCCCCACGAAACCCTAAGCCTCGGGGAGCAACCACATAAAAATTCCGCCGCCTTTGCGGGGCGGAAAACTACAAAGAGAGAAAGATCTCTCCAGCAGACATAATTCTGCTGGGGGAATTCCTTCAAGGAGAGGGGAGATCGTCGCCATCAACACCACCATCAAGCTGGACTTCATCGGGATCATGATCATCATCATAATCACCACCACCATCATCTCCACCACCACCATCATCACCACTCCATACCGCTATAACAATTGGGTTGAATCTTGCATAGTTCTTAGGGGAAACTTTCCCGGTATTGATTACTCCTTGTAGTTGATGCTATTGTGTGAACCATTGACTTATTGTCTATGTTCAGTTTGTTACTTATCATTATTTCATCTCTGATCTTGATCCATATGATGTCTTGTGAGTAGTTCGTTTATTTCTTGAGGACATGGGAGAAGTCATGTTGTTAGTAGCGGAATTGTGTTGAGAAAGATTCAATAGTTTGTTATTTAAGTTGTGGTGTTATTCTTCTAGTGGTGTAATGTGAACATCGACTACATGACACTTCACCTATATGGGCCTAGGGGAATGCATTGTGTATTTGGCTACTAATCGTAGGGGTTGCTGGAGTGACAGAAACCTGAACCCCCGTTAGGAAACCATTGCACAAGGGACGTTAGGGTCTTAGAGTTTAAAGCTGTGGTTAGGTTTCTATCTTAATTACTTTCTTGTACTTGCGGATGCTTGCAAGGGGTATAATCACACGTATGTATTAGTCCTAGGAAAGTCGGTACATTAGCACAGGTTCACCCACACAACACTTAGCAAACTAAAGAAGCTTAATCAACTATATGAAACGAAAGCACTTGATGGACCTCCTCTGCTTCCTCGACAACCTCCACGTCACGCCTGCCTGCTGGCTCGAGGGAGCGGTGGTGGATACTGACGGTGGACGCCGACGAACAGAGAGGGAGGGTGGCGTCGGTGGAGAAGAAGAGGGGAAGGGCAAGGCCCTGGGGATGGATCTGGGCTGCTACCAGATGAGGGAGAGGGAGTAGGTAGGGACGGGGAGAGAGGGTGCCGTGTGGGAGCGGGGTGGAGAAAAAGGTGGCTCGGCCACCTTTTGTTCCTCACCTCACATGCTGGGCGTGGGCGACCAGGGCAGGCATGGGTAGGGGTAGGGCTGCACGGTGGGCCAGGGAGAGATCGAGGAGGGCAGGCTCGGGTGTGGGGCCAGCATGGCAGCGCGAGAGAGGGAGAGGGTGAGCTAGGGTTGGGCTCGGCATGGAGCTAGGCTTGGGCTTTGCTCGGGTTGGATTAGGGGAAGGGGGGGTAGCTCGGCAGGTCAGGGTTAGGGTTGAGCAAGAAGGGTAGGGTAGGGGTGGTAGCTCGGGTTAGAGAGAAAAGAGAGAGGAGGGTTTAGGGTTTGAGAGAAAAATAAAGAGAGAGGGTAGGGAGGAGGGTTTATGAAAGGTGAGATGTAGATTAGGGTTTACCCATCTCAAAGCAAACATGAGGGTGGCATGGTGTTGGAAAGAGGTAGAGTAAAAGGGTTTAGATGGTCAAAGTTAGATCAAGCAAGAAAAAGGTGGTGAGATAAGGTTTGTGAGAGAAAAGTGGAGCTCAACCAAAGTAGAAGAATCACTTGACATGATTTTCCAAAGGTCCATGCCCCACTCCCAAAAACAAATAAAACCAAAGGAGAATAATAGTGATAATTTGCATGGCCCATGCATGGGCATTAAATGCCATGTTTTATTCTTGTGAAAATAATAATAATGCATCATGGCATTATACACATGCATCCCAAAATATGGAGTAGAGCCAAGCTAAAGGAAATAGAATTGGATCCATCCCATCCCACATGAGCTAGATTAAATGCTAAAAGAAGAGTAAAGCTCATGGATAATTGGATGGTGGAATTATAAAGTGGTGTCCAAGAAAGGTGATGGAGTTGGATAAAAGACATGCCCCCAACTCAACTTGGGCATCAAGCATTTATCAAGAACCAAATACAATATATCAAGAGCCAAAACAATTACTAATGCATATGAGAGAAGAACCAAATGAAAAGGGTTTTATATGATGCTCAAATGCAAGGTGGCATGATGACATGAGCATGATATAGTTATGATGCAACAATTATATATAGGAAGTAGCCATTATATTACTAGACCATGTAGCATTACATATGTTAGACAGATGGGATGCTACAACTCTCCCCCACTAAACAGGAATCTCGCCCCGAGATTCTAGGAAGAAGAAGACACGAAGAGGTTAGGATACTTGGCACGGAGCTCATCTTCACGTTCCCAAGTGGCTTCATCAACGGAATGGTGCGACCACTGCACCTTGCAGAACTTGATGGACTTGTTGCGTGTCCTTCTTTCTGCAACTTCCAGAATTTTTATGGGGTGTTCTTGATACAAATCTTCTTGGAGATTGATGAGTTCATGGTCCACGGTCCTGCTGGGATCCTTGAAGCACTTCTTGAGTTGAGAGATATGGAAAACATCATGGACCTTGAGTTTTTCAAGGAGCTCAAGAGCATAAGCAACTTCTCCTCTTCTTCCACGAATTTTGAAAGGACCGATGTATTTAGGAGCCAACTTTCCTTTGATACCAAAGCGGTGCGTGCCTCTCATGGGAGTGACACGAAGGTAAACGAGATCACCAGGAACATACTCCATGTCCGTGTGCTTTCTGTCATAATTGCTCTTCTGGTGACTTTGAGCAATATTTAGGTTTTCAAGAATGATGTGAACTTTCTCCTCCGCTTGAGTTACAATGTCAGGGCCAAACAATATCCTTTCACCTGCGCCCGACCAACCAATCGGAGTTCTGCATTTGCGACCATAGAGAGCCTCAAATGGTGCCATCTTTAGACTTTTCTGGAAGCTGTTGTTGTAAGACAATTTAGCATAAGGAAGAGATTCTTCCCACTTCATGCCGAAAGAGATAACGCAAGCACGGAGCATATCTTCCAGAATCTGATTGATCCTTTCAACTTGTCCTTGCGACTGAGGGTGGTAAGCTGTGCTGAAGTTCAATTTTGTTCCCAAAGCATTTTGGAAACTTCCCCAGGACTTGGAAGTGAAGATACTTCCACGGTCTGAACTGATCTCAAGAGGAACCCCATACAGAGAGACAATTCTGTTGATATAGAGCTCAGCCAACTGAATTGCAGAAATTGTTTCCTTGACTGGAAAGAAGTGAGCCACTTTAGAAAGCATGTCAATGACAACAAAGATTGCATTGTTGCCCTTCTGCGACCTTGGAAAACCAGTTATGAAATCCATCTCTACTTTCTCCCATTTCCATTCCGGAGGCTTCAATGGCTGTAGAAGACCGGAAGGTTTCTGATGGACAGCTTTAACTCTGCGACAGACATCACACTCCGAGACATACTTGGCACAATATCGTTTCAACCTAGGCCACCAATATTGTGTTTTCAAGTCCATGTACATCTTAGTGCTGCCAGGGTGGATAGAAAGAACAGAATCATGCGCCTCCTTGAGAACTTGGTCTCTTAAACCCGGGTAGTTCGGAACAAACATCCGGTGTTCAAAGAAAAGAGTGCCTTGGTCGTCGACATAGAAAGACTCATACTTCGGAAGCTGAATGTTGGAGATGATCTTTTTAGTGTAAGGATCACCAAGTTGAATGGAGCGAACTTTTTCTTCCAAGAGAGGGATTGCCAGAAGGTTCAGAAGATATCCTTGATCCACAATTTCAAGGTTGAGCTTGCGGAATTCCTCTCACAAGAGAGGCTGTTGTTCTTCCACCATGAGGTTGTTGACATAAGCTTTTCGGCTGAGAGCATCGGCCATGACATTGGCTTTGCCCGGAGTGTAGTTGATGGTCAAATCGAAATCATTAATTGCTTCAATCCACCTCCTCTGACGAAGGTTGAGATCAGGCTGTGTGAAAATATACTTCAGACTCTTGTAATCAGAAAAGATCTCACAACGGTTGCCAAGCAGGTAGTGCCTCCATACTTTCAAAGCAAAGACAACTGCTGCGAGTTCGAGGTCATGTGTAGGATAGTTGATCTCATGCATCTTCAACTATCGAGAGGCATAAGCAACAACTTGTTTTTCTTGCATAAGGACCGCACCCAATCCTTGCCAGGAGGCATCACAGAATATCTGGAAAGGCTTTGATGTATCTGGAGGAATCAAGACTGGTGTGGAAGTGAGCTTCTCATTGAGTGTTTCAAAGCTTGCTTGACATGCAGGAGTCCAAAGGTATTTCTTGCCTTTCTTGAGGAGATCGGTAAGAGGCTTCGCAATCTTCGAGAAGTTTTGAATGAAGCGACGGCAGTAACTAGCCAAACCAAGGAAACTCCGGACTTCTTTGACATTTATGGGTGGAAGCCAGTCAACAATTGTCTTAATAGTTTCTGGGTTGACGGCAATGCCCTTGGCAGAGATGACGTGACCAAGGTAGGTGACTTGAGGCAGCCAGAACTCACACTTGGAGAACTTTGCATACAGGCGGTTCTCACGAAGCTTGTTTAGGACACACCGAAGGTGTTCTTCATGTTCTTCCTTTGACTTAGAATAGACTAGAATGTCATCCAGATAGACCACAACGAACTTATCAAGATACTCCATGAAAACCGAGTTCATAAGCCTCGAGAAGGTGGCAGGTGCATTGGTGAGACCGAAAGACATCACCGTGTACTCGTACAGGCCATAGAGAGTAGTGAAAGCTGTTTTGGGAACATCTTCCTTGCGAATCTTGATTTGATGATATCCACTTCTCAAATCAAGCTTAGAGGATACCACAGCTCCAGCTAGCTGATCGAAGAGATCATTAATCCGCGGAAGGGGATATTTATTCTTGATGGTTTTAGCATTGAGTGCCCGATAGTCAACACAAAGTCTATCAGTCTTGTCTCGCTTGTTCACAAAGATGGTTGGGCTACCCCAAGAAGAAGTACTGTGCTGAATGAAACCCAACTTTTCTTGTTCATCAAGCTGACGTTTGAGTTCAGCCAACTCAGCAGGACCCATTTTATAAGGTCGCTTGGAGATAGATGCGGTACCAGGTTCAAGTTCAATCACAAACTCAACCTCACGATCCGGAGGCATACTTGGCAACTCTTCAGGAAAAACATCTGGGAACTCACAGACTACCAGAACACTCTGAATAGCTTCCATAGCATCATCATTCAGAGTCGCCAAAGAGAAAAGCTGTATTGCAGGAGTCAGACTTGGAGAATAGACTATATGGCCTTCAGGAATTTTCAGAGAAACCGAGCGTTCAGCACAATCAATCACAGCTGCATTTGCTGTTAACCAATCCATGCCCAAGATAACATCAATATCAGAATTCCCCAGAATAATTAAGGAAGCCGGAAACAAAGAGCCACCAATCTCAATTTGATTGCCATGGCTGATTTTAGAAGCCCTCATGTTTGATCCAGGAGATTGCACCATGAGGCGAGTTGGTAAAGCATCAGAAGGTAACCCATTACTCTCCACAAACTTGTATGACACGAAAGAATGTGAAGCACCAGGATCAAACAAAACTCGTGGAGGAACTGAGTTAACAGGAAGCATACCCATCACAACTCCAGATGCATGTTCAGCTTAAGCGACGTTGACATAGTTGGCATGAGCAACTGTAGACCCGGGCTTGGTGTTGATGTTGAGAGCCCGAGGTGGAGGTGCATGAACCATAGAAGAACTTGCCGCAGGTCTTGGAGGTGGTGGAGGAAGAGCTTTGTTGTTCATTGGACAATTCCAGTGTTGATGCCCAGTGTTTCCACAGGTGTAACAGGCACCAGGTGGATGTGGAGCAGCATAGCCAGGGACTCCGCCAGGCGCTCCAGGGTAGTTGTGGTTGTAGCCCCTAGGAGTCGCGGTGAAGGAGTTTGGTGGCCTTGCTGCGTATCTTGACGGTCTTGGTGGAGCCGGGAGCGACGGTGGGGTGTTAGGAACCCACACGCGGCGCTTAGAAGGAGCTATCATAGCTGAAGAGCTTGCTGCATCGCGGCTGTGTTTCCTGGACTCCTCAAACACTTGCCTACTTGCTTCTTCCTGCAGAGCTGTGTGTTGGAGTTCTAGAAAAGACCCTGGCCTTGCATGAGTGATTGCATATTTGATGGATGCATTAAGTCCTTGCCTGAATCTCTTCTGCTTTTTCTTGTCATCAGAGATCTCATCGCCACCATACCGAGAAAGGTTCATGAAGTTTCTGATGTAGGTATTGACATTGTCATTGCCCTGCTTGAGGTTGAGAAACACTTCCTTCATCCTTTCCATGACAATTTCTGACAGATATTGCTGTTTGAACGCCACAGTGAATTGCACCCAAGTAGGCTGAAAACCAGAGAGGTCTGCCTTGAGGTAATTTTCCCACCACAGAGCTGCATCTCCCTTCAGAAGGTGAGTGGCACATTTGACCCATTCTTGCTCAGGAACATCCGCAGTCATCAGCAACCTTGATATTTCCCGCAGCCAATCATCCGCATCAAGTGGCTGATCAGACACCTCAAATTGGCGTGGGTTGAACTTCAGAAAACTCTTGATGTCTCCTCGCTTGGGAGGTGGAGGTAGCGGAACAAACTCATTCCTTCTCACGCTTTCTTCGAAGCGCTGTTGGTTCTGCTGCATAGTGCCCAAGGCATTTGCAATACTTGCCAAAGCAACCCCCAGTTCAGGTGGTATGTCCTCCTCAGAACGGCGTGGTGGTGCCATCCTGTGATTGATATAAAACACAAGTCAGTACTATAATGGAGAATAATAATAATCCAAAATAGTACCAAAATGGAATTAACCGAGATTGAAGGATACAATTCACTGAGATGATATTAAAATATCAACAAAGTTCAAAGCACCTAGAAGATATTAAGCATATCGCACACGACTGAACAAGGAGTGTGGTACACAAGCTAACAAAGAAAAAATTTCCGCAAATTTCGGCATTAAAATACCACTATATGCGCCAAACCACTTAACGAATCAAGATTAGTAACTCTACTGATTCAATATACAAGAGCGAATGATAAAAGTAGTGGTATGGTCATGACTCCATCCCGCACTCAAATCATTATTCCGCACATGAATCAGTAAAACACATATCCCAACACCTTCTTCTTAAGATGAACCTAAAGATTAGTAACTACGGAAACGAACACCCCAAACAAGATAACGTCGGATAAGAAAGAGTAAGATAGATCTCACCGGTATACAATGAATTAGATAGATCGCATCGGTTTACAAAGGCCTGTCAGTATGGAATGTACCAACAGTTGATAACCAAAAGGCAGATAGTGATAACATTTGGATGCAACAGATAAACAAGTAATTCACACACACACACAACCTATGGTACTACGGAACCCAGAACACGTGAATCCTAGTTTGAATTTTTAGAAGAGGATTGAAAACGTTACACTTCCTTACCAGAAAAGGGTGGGTGGGTGGGTAAGAAGAAAAATGGAAGCAGTCCTACTCTCACGTTTTGTTTTTCCCTAGTATACATAACTACCAAAAATATTTGCTAGACTGACAACGACCATTTTGGCTGAGACCCTGAACGGCGGGATGGCTCTGATACCAATTGTAACTACCTCGGTGAATTACGCTCTTAGTTACATGCCTGGATGAGCGAAAGTGGTTAAAATAGTACGGTGGGGCCCAGGGCCACTCACGGTAGGCCTTTCGGCCGTCCTAACCACTTTCAGAACATCGGGACAAGAACGAGCGTTGTAATCGGCAGGCGAAGGGATCAACTACATACACAAGTGAGTATGTATGCAAGCCACATACAATAGTCCTCAGAGCCATTCCATCTAAAAGAAATAGAAATATTGCAACGCCATATGGCAAGATCCAAATATCCTAGATAGACATAATAGTTTCGGATAACTCCTCATACATCAAACATCAGAGTATCAGGCGGAAGCGGAAAACAACATCCGAGTGCGGATAAGAAGCAAATCGGCATAAGATGCCACATAAATAAACACATCCCGCCCATAGATCTCACGGATCCCCGTTCTCGGAATCTCTACACCGAGTGATCGTTGCCAACATCATCCGTCTCCTCCACCTAGTATCCATCTTGCGAGTACACCTGTTCATCTGAATCAAACAATTTATCGTGTGAGACCCTAAGGGTACTCAGCAAGTCTTTATGCCTCTAAAGGGGACACAACCTGAGGTGATGCAATTGCAGCAAAAGATAATAACTAACAAGTCTATAGATACTCGCTAACCATCCGCCTAACCAATGATAGACGGATGTCCGTGAATTAAGAACAACAGTTATAACAGTATAATTAACAGATCCATCCTCCTCCTCGCTTACCAACGAGGAAGCGGACGAACAACCCCCACCCGTTGGCAGTTTTATTAACCATTCCATGAGTATTGCACTATTTACTAGTCAGGTACTTAGTCAAATTAAAAGCGGTACTTTAGTTAGACTTGTCTATGATCGAGAAACTGTGCTCCAAGTCGTCCATAACCGCGAACACGGCTTTCAGAAAGATTTACCCTGCAGGGGTGCACAAATAGCAACACACACTCGATCAACCTCGGAAAAACCAACTCAAAACCCAACGAGGAATTCACGACAAAGCGATCACAGGATTCAGAAATATTTCAGGGGGCCACCCCAATAAGCTACCCGCAACGAAGTTGGCCGGCTCCGAGACGGACCTAGGGTTTGCGACGACGGCTGTAAACGACTGGGAACCTGAAAATATGACTGGGCCTGTCGATACCGCGAAAACGTGGCGCGATCCAAAATAGTACAGGTGCTCCACGCACAATCTTAAATACAACAGTAAGCATGGCGTAAGTACAGAATAGTAACAAAGCCCCAAACTACTTGTGGCCCCAAGAAATAGAAATGAATCAAGCTCTGGCTCAGGGGGGTCCATAAGGCCTCTCGGATGTGGATAGTGCGAATAGTCAAGGAACAGGAATCAAGTACTCGGGGTCCTACGGGACACAAGTGAGCATGAGAAACGAAATAGCAGATATTGCTCACCGGTGCCTCTTTCATTAGTTATCCCATTACTACTCAGGTTAAGTTGTTTAGGTACCTCGTTATCCATCAGACACTCGGATACCCTACACATGCTTTTATACGACTCGCATGGCTCAAACAACTCCTGTAGTAATGGCTCATGGGATGGAGGAACAAGCTTCGGTGGGGTTTAAAAGTAAAGGCTATGCAGTACTTGGGATTCAATTTAATGCAATCGTGACTCAATGATGCAAGAATAAGATAGAGGCAATAGGTACTATATGTATGCAAGCATGTGGTAGTGCTTGCCTGGTAGCTCAGTTGAAGCGAGAGATGGATCTGGGTAGAACTCCTGTGATTCCTGATAATTCTCCTGCTGGGTGTCTATTCAAAGAAGAATCAAACAAACAAGGGCCAACATAAATAAAGTGCACAAGCATATGATTTAAAATGCGACAAGCAAACAAGCATGCCATGATGAATGATGCACAATTTACATGGCAATAAAGTATCATGGCATGGGTGAGGTGTGGGGACAAGAATAATTCATTTTAGTATTTATTTGACCAAGTTTTATTGCCATAAACAGTTCTGATTTTTAAATATGGCATAATGCATGCTTCAATTCAGAACAAGGGATGCATAGATAGAACGGGCTCGTCGCGCTGATCGATTTAGACATATTATTTATCAAATTTGGAGTTATAGAATTAAAGTTATTAATTTATTAAGAAAAGGGCATTTTATTTGTAATTTTAATCATCTCGAAATTTTAATGTGGTCAAACAACATTTTGAATGGCATATTTGAATTCCTCACATTTTTCTGATTAAAAAACATATATCATAAGTATTATTTGGATTTATAATTTAAAAGTTATTTAAAAACAGATTTGAATTTGTATTTAAACATTTACTGAAATCATTTTATTTAAACAGAAAAATGTCAGGACTTTTTATACCCGGATAAATCTAGCCCCAGTTGCTGTCGGGTGGGACCAGAGTTGTTTGGGCGGTCAACGGCGCGCGGCAGTCTTTTCTTACTCGGGTTCTATCTAGCCACCCTCACTGACGAGCGGGACCGGTGTTAAGCGGACCCACACGCGTGTGCAGCCGATGCGGGCGTGACACCTGGCGGCGCTAGGGGCTGCGGGTTGAGGTTTACAAAACCTTGGGGCCTTTTAGCAAAACGGCCACGGGAGGCTGACAGGTGGGGTCGGAGGGGAGCGCGGGTTGAGCAGAGAAAAAGTGTGGGGGTTATTTGCAAAGTGACCACAGCCCACTGTAGATCTTCTCTGCAATTACTGACAAGGTAAACATGCTCGACAGGGACAGAGCGCGGTGCTGGGGCTCAAACCTGCGACGCGGGGCACGCGTGCAGAGGGCAGAGCCGCTGCGGTGGCTATGGGGGTGTTGACAGGAGGGGGCTAGACGACTAGATGAGGCACTATGCGGCGCGGGGACGTGCAGACGCCAGCGGCCGCCGCTGCACCGAGAGTGCTCGGCACAACGCCCGGCGAGGCTAGGCCGCGATGGAGAGAGAGAGGGTGTCAGAGGGGAAGGCTAGATCACCGCGGTTTCGTCAGTGGGGTTGGATTGGGACGAGGCACAGCGGATCGGTGATGATGCAGACGCCCGGCTCGGCTAGGGTTTGCGGCGGACCGGTGGTGGTTCTGGTAGCTGCAGGGCGTCTCCTCCTCGCCGGCATGTACTGGGCGACGCAGAAGGACCTCCTTGGCTTCCTCGACAACCTCCACGTCATGCCCGCCTGCTGGCTCGAGGGAGCGGTGGTGGATACTGACGGTGGACGCCGGCGAACAGAGAGGGAGGGTGGCGTCGGTGGAGAAGAAGAGGGGAAGGGCAAGGCCCTGGGGATGGATCTGGGCTGCTACCAGACGAGGGAGAGGGAGTAGATAGGTACGGGGAGAGAGGGTGCCGTGTGGGAGCGGGGTGGAGAAAAAGGTGGCTTGGCCACCTTTTGTTCCTCTGCCTCACGTGCTGGGCGTGGGCGACCAGGGCAGGTAGGGGTAGGGGTAGGGCTGCACGGTGGGCCAGGGAGAGATCGAGGAGGGCAGGCTCGGGTGTGGGGCCAGCATGGCAGCGCGAGAGAGAGAGGGAGAGGGTGAGCTAGGGTTGGGCTCGACATGGAGCTAGGCTTGGGCTTTGCTCGGGTTGGATTAGGGGAAGGGGGTAGCTCGGCAGGTCAGGGTTAGGGTTGAGCAAGAAGGGTAGGGTAGGGGTGGTGGCTCGGGTTAGAGAGAAAAGAGAGAGGAGGGTTTAGGGTCTGAGAGAAAAATAAAGAGAGAGGGTAGGGAGGAGGGTTTATGAAAGGTGAGATGTAGATTAGGGTTTACCCATCTCAAAGCAAAGATGAGGGTGGCATGGTGTTGGAAAGAGGTAGAGTAAAAGGGTTTAGATGGTCAAAGTTAGATCAAGCAAGAAAAAGGTGGTGAGGTAAGGTTTGTGAGAGAAAAGTGGAGCTCAACCAAAGTAGAAGAATCACTTGACATGATTTTCCAAAGGTCCATGCCCCACTCCCAAAAACAAATAAAACCAAAGGAGAATAATAGTGATAATTTGCATGGCCCATGCATGGGCATTAAATGCCATGTTTTATTCTTGTGAAAACAATAATAATGCATCATGGCATTATACACATGCATCCCAAAATATGGAGTAGAGCCAAGCTAAAGGAAATAGAATTGGATCCATCCCATCCCACATGAGCTAGATTAAATGCTAAAAGAAGAGTAAAGCTCATGGATAACTGGATGGTGGAATTATAAAGTGGTGTCCAAGAAAGGTGATGGAGTTGGATAAAAGACATGCCCCCAACTCAACTTGGGCATCAAGCATTTATCAAGAACCAAATACAATATATCAAGAGCCAAAACAATTACTAATGTATATGAGAGAAGAACCAAGTGAAAAGGGTTTTATATGATGCTAAAATGCAAGGTGGCATGATGACATGAGCATGATATAGTTATGATGCAACAATTATATATAGGAAGTAGCCATTATATTACTAGACCATGTAGCATTACATATGTTAGACAGATGGGATGCTACAAACATGCACCTATAGACCTCCGAAAAGAGATTTTATTCAAGAGCAATCTATATCGCGCTTACTTGTAGCTCAAGTTTGACCTAATTTTGTTAAATTGTCAAGATGCAAAATCTATCTTTGCAAGAAGTTAAACCTATTGTACCAACTCTTGGTGTTTTGTGATATATTAATTGACCCCTCGATGGGTACCTCCAAAAGCTTTTTCGAAAAACTTTCAAAGCAACCTACAATTTTCTTAGACACGAGGCTAGTAAATTTCTAAGCTACGTAAAGTAAGGGCGTGTGCAGTGTCTAGAAGTAGCTATGAAAACTACTTTTGGTCTAGCGTTTAGAACTGACGTATGTCCACACAACCATGCTAAAAAGAAAAACAGACTGTTATCCACTGAATAGTGGGCCCCCCAATTGATTCTCTTAGACATAAGTCTAGCACTAGAATCACCTTGAGAATCTTTTTGTTAGCACTACCCACTCCACCATTAAGATATATTATTAAGACTTGACACCGTGCTTGCTTTGACGTCTGGGGCCAATGGGCTCACTACCGTTGGGTCCCATTGTTATTAGTGGTCTAGTAATATCCTATAGCAGCCAACGAATGTTAGCTTTGACTCCTCTAGCTCTTCCTTCTCGATGAAGCCTTGACGCTCAGCTTTGAAGGATGGTTACAAGGGCAGTAGGTGCCTATGGTGACTTCGTTAAGCTCAAGCCCCCCCACCGGATAGTCTGAAGACACAATCTTTCGGGGGTGCTCATAGGGGTAGGATGTGCGTTCATGCGTTCATAGGGGTGAGTGTGTGTATGCATTTGTGAGCGTGTGCGTTTTGTAGTGGATTTTCGCAAAAATGAGAGAGATGGGCCTTCCATTTGTATTAAGTTTTGCTCGGTTTTCCCAAAGTAATTGTAATGGTCACTGGTGTCTAGGGTCTATGGGCTCACTACCGAGGGCCACATTATTAGTGGTTCAATTACATCCCATAGCAGCCAACGAATGTGAGCTTCAACCCCCTAGCACTTCCTTCGCCACGAAGCCTCGACACTCGACTTTGAAAGATGGTTACGAGGGTAGTGAGAGGCAACGTTCCCGTCAATATATAGCGAGGTGCCTATGGTGACTTCGTCAAGCTCAAGCCCCACGGGATCAGTCTTAAGCTCTAGTCTTTCTGACGTGCTCCTAGGTGTAGGGTGTGCGTACCTGCATTCATAGGGGTGAGTGTGTGTACACATTTGTGAGCGTCTCTGTTTTGTAATGGGTTTTCCCAAAAAGAGAGGGGGACTTTGGTTTATTTATTGAGTTTTGATCTGTCTTCCAAAAGTACTCCATGTAATGTAAGTCAAACTAGGTGAGTGATGTTTGGGGGCCCATGGGCTCTCTAGCGCGGGCCCCAGTTATCAGTGGTCGAGTTAAATCCAATACGGAGTAGTAGCCAGCGAATGTAAGGATCGACTCCCCTACCTCTTCCTTCTCCACGAAGCCTCTGTGCTAGACTTTGAAGGCGCGCTCTTTTTTCGAGAAATGTCGGTGGATTCAGTCATGTCGGTCCGGCGAACGATGGGGGATCTTGATGCGCAAGGCGGCCGGGTTAGGGTAAGTATGCTAGAGTTCACGGTCTCAGTTTATTTTCTCGAATTCAGCTTATAGGTTCTCTCCTTTTGGGGTTTTTCTCTATTCTGCCTGTCTCGATCGACGATGTTTCCTAGGTTCAAATACCGGCACAGATGGTAGACACGGAGTAGTACAACATTGTTACCGACGCGGATCTCCGTCTCTAGTGCGACTACACCCTGGCGCCCCGTGGCCGCGTCGCGTTCGAGGGAACGAACTTCGGCCACATGTTCTTGGGTTACAACTACGAATGTGAGCGCTAGACATTCGTCCACTGGGTAGATCTACCACACTCACTTTCGCTGCAGCGCATGATGATGTCGCTATGGTTACAACTCGAGATCTGTGATGACCTCAAAGAGGAGGAGCATGAGCGCCATCAGATGCATGCCGAGGAGATGGCTGCAGAGTTAACGGATGTCTCCAACTCACTACACTCAGTCGTAAATAGGATAGATGCTCTTAGATTTGGGTAATTAGAGCTGGACATTAGGTTCTTAACCAAGTATGGTCTGCAATCTAGATATTTGGCCTGCTCATGATGCTTTTGGTGGCTGGCTGTAGATTCCACTAATAATTAAGTAATCTCCTTTTGTTTACTAGTACTCACCATCTCATAGTACTGCCACATTAAATTACACTAGGTTAATTAATATGGGAGTAGTTGACATCTGCTTACAGCCCTTCTAGAGTGTTTGGTTACTACTAATTGATCTGTTTTATGTGTTACTGCTATCTCTATCTATATACGAGTATCGCTACATTTTTTGCACATTTGTCCACCTCCCCCATCGCACACTTTCTTTACCCAGCAGCGTCCACCTTTCCATCGCATCAGTGCAATCTTCAGTGAGTCTGCAACCATCCGAATAGTTGTTTAGGTTATTTCTATTTGAAATAGTAGATCTATATGCCACATTACGAAGCTGGGATCACCATGGATGTAGCCATGGAATTAGTTATATGGTCCACTAAAAATAGGTAAGTATATGCTGCCAAGAAGTGTCTTTTGAGGATGGGAAGCTTGCCCCTGGCTTTATTTCATAGAGCGGTCCTCTACTGAACAATGTAGATGTAATTTGCTGCATATCATTCATAAACAGATTGTTGTTTGCTAGTGTCCTGCATTGCTGTGTTCTTTTAAATTATATTTTTCATTAAAGGGAAACACGCCCAATCCTTAGCATCAGATTAATGCACGTATCCTTCTTTACATTGCGAAGTTGATGTGTTCTTTCCTAAAATTTACTAGTTTTGCTGCATTTCATTTAGCATCATGCGCATGTCCGACTCGTGGAGGAGGCATTATCGAGTCACAAGTGTTTTTATGTATCCAGCTGCTTTGCTGGAATTTCAGTAACCTATGCTTTGTCCCCGAAAACATTTTTTTGATAAAGAGCGCTTTATTACTTAAAATGTCCCCTAAAATATTTTGATCATTTTTGTTGCATCATGATTTGCAGAAACGAAGTCATTCTGATCTCTTGCCACTTATTACTAAGGCCAAGATTGCTCATGTGCCAGCTAAGAAGGAAAACCTTAAAGTACGACCCTTTTCATGTCGGTTCTGTTTCTCATGTTTGGGAAATATGCCTCTATGGTTCTTTGCCATTTGCGGTACCACTGTGGAGCTTGCACGATGTGTGCAGATGAATTTGGATTGTGAAACGAGAATTTGGTTATTTTTTTAAAATGAGAATCTGGTTTAATTTTGGATTTCTTATTTGCAGTTTCCACCTTACTCATATTGCTCATGGCGTAATGGTGCTGGTCACTACAAGGATTTGACAATTGCCCGTCTCCGAGAGAAATACAAAGCTTATAGACACATGATTTCGTGCCTTCAAGAGAAAGTGAAACCCTAGGACGAACAAATTAGGCGCCTGAAGGAAGAAGTTTCCACATCCACTAAGCGGATAGCTGATTTGACTGCATGATGGAATACATCAATTTCAGTTGCTCAAGATGCTGCTGTTGATTTTCAAAAGTTTGTGGCTGACAACTTAGTTCTCGAGTTGCCTGATGTGGATGGCGACAAGCTGATTGGCCAGGTGTATGACCGGATCTTGGAACAGGTGGGAATGCGAGCTGACAATCTTTTCAATTCGGCTCTAGAAGAAGATGATACCCTGATAGAAATTCGAGATTCTCCACGCCCATACAGTCCTGATCCTGCAAAAGATGGGGAAATCTGTAATCCATATTGACCGCTTGTCATTGGATTGATGACGAGTACGTCATGAGGGGGTCCTCGAGGCATGTGGAAGAGAGGGTGTGAGACATACGGTATTTTGGGACGGTGAGCACACAAGTTTACCCAGGTTCGAATCTGCTGGCTTTAGACGGATCCTACTCCTGCGAGTAATCCAATAATACGGCAGAGCTGGAATATGGGTTACAAGGGTTTCACCTGTGTGAGTTGAGATTGTAGACTATTGTAAAGGGTGCCCTAAAGGCTCTCCCTAGGACAGCTTATATAGATATCCGGCCTAGGGTTTACAGGAGAGACCTTTACAAAGTACCTCTTGAACTACAAGTAACACTACATGCCTATGTCAGTAAGTCTTCTAGGCCTACCCGTAGCAGGACTGGACTCTGTCTCTTCTCCCGGACTAGGCCGCCCGTGAAGCAAAGCTCTAACCTGAAGTGGGCCACCCTAGGTAGTGAGGCATAGTGAGGATACCCGAAAAGTATATCCCCAACAGTAGCCCTCGGAAGCCTCCAAGATCCAGAGTCGGAGTTCATCATCGTCTAGCTTGATCTTCGTCTTGCAGAATCTTGAAGGGTTCCTGAAACTTCAAAAGAAAGGATAGAATCCGACTCTCAAATGAGTCGGACCCGTGAGTATATTATTCAGGTTTCCAGCTTGAATTTCAAACTTTAAGCCAAAACTTGGTCTCTGACGTAACCTAACACTAGTCAAGGTCAAGTCACGTCACTGCCAGACATTCCTTACACCACGAGCGTTGGCGGGCCCGCTTCGTGCGGAACCGAGGTGTCGTTTTAATGCTTGCGCGGAGATCGAGGCGACATAATCCTCATGAGGAGGTTGCCCAGCTCCTCCCATGACGCGTGGCATGTTTCACTTCTTCCGTTTACATGATTCTTGGCATAGCTGGATGATATAAGTGGTTAGAATTTCTCTCTTTCTTCTTCACCATCACTTGCGCCCCTTCCTTCCTCTCAATGCTTCCCACGAAACAGAGTTCCTCTGCCTCCCCAACTCCCATAGTGCCGTCCATCTAAGGTCACCGGAGCCCAAAAGATGGCTAAAGCCTCATCTTCTGTAGCGGCGGTGGTGGCAGCGACGGTGGTGGCGGAGAGAGAAAGCTTTCGCGGGGTCTGGATCCCCTGCATTCTTGATGATGCCAAGCTCCGCATCATGGAGAATGAAGGGCTCCTCCGCATCGTCGACTGGTGGAGTGGCTATGGAGAAACCATCCCCAACCCCAACGCCGGCGAGCAAGTGCATTTCGGCACCCACCTCGACAGAGGTTTGAGCTTTCCACCCTAAGATTTCTTCTCTAAGGTCATAGATCACTACGGAGTTCAACTCCACCATCTTCCCCCGAACTCTATTTTTGAGATGAGTTGTTATGCTTCTTTGTGCGGGGGGGGGGGGGGGGGGGTATCTCGGCATTAGGCCGAGCATTCTACTTTTCCGGTTTTACTTCGGTACCAGGAGAAATTCCATCACCGCCGGTAATCCCTACATTACCAGTATGCTCAGCTTTTCTATTAGGAGAGAACGTGTCTATCCTAGGATTAAGGCTAGCGAGTCGGTGAAAAAGTGGCCGTCCACGTTCTTTTATCATAAGGACAGACCGGCTCCTAGCAAAGCTACTGCTTTGCCGGCTTTTGTTGACGGTGCCGCCACGCCCCAAGAGTCCTAGGACGCGGATGCTCCGGCCCTTTCGGACGATCTGCTTCTTGCAAAGAGGCGGATCGAATATTTGATGAAGCACAAGGATCTGAAAGGATCCGACTTAGTGCACTGCTGGCTGGCGCGCCGGATTCAGCCTCTCCAACACCATGGAGATCGTCTTATGCACTCCATCACCAAGAGCAAGATGGACTCTCTTCGGATGTGCTCCAAGTCTTATTCGGATAAGGACTATGAGTCCCAGATCAAATGGTTGATCAAGGAGCGGCTCGAGAGGAAGATTCCAGATCTGTCTTTGGATATGCATACGGCTAACGATCCTGTGACACCAGTAAGTTTTCCAATAGTAACTCGAATTATGTGTTCATGTATACAATGTTGTGTCTTTTTGCAATACTGAGATATATCCTCTCTTCAGCTTGCTGACCTCCCTGAGTTGGACCTTGCTCCTCTCGAAGGATATCCTCCTGAGTTCTCTCAGGATGATGCAGAATTGATTTCACTACCGGAGGCGCTTACCCGAAAGCGTAAGACTCTGTCAGTGTCTATTGGCACAAAGGAAGTGCCCATTGTGAAGAGGTAAAGCTTCCTCACAAGGTCCTTGTACTTTATCATTCTTTCTGAAGTATAATGATTTTCGTTCAATTACCTCTTCAGAGCTAAACAACTCACCAAGGTCAAGGGGAAAAGAGGCTCGTCGAAGCCCCTGCGCTAGTCAAAGTTGAATTTGACTTCTCTTGTCGCAGCGCCTCCAACTCCTACCCCACAGCCTTCCGCAGCGCCTGAGATTACTCCATCTCCACCTGTTAGGGAAAATACGGCTCAACAGTCAAAGCCAGCGATCCTTGGTTCACAAACCGACGTCACCATGGGTGACTCGGAACATGATAAGGGCGAACCCTCTAAGGGTAATGATCCCTCGGCAGAGGTCTTCATTGAAAACCTTCTCAACAATCCGAGCCTTGCCAAACTTGGCATTACTCAGAAATCTGCGGAGGAGATCCAACGGCTAGCCCAGCAATTCTTGGAAAGCCGGAACATCACCGCCGAGGAAGAAGCGCAAGAAGCCGAGGACGTCAAGTAGTCCGAGCTTCTTGACCAAGTTCGTCTTCAGGACGAGAAGCTAAAAGCTGACATGCTTCCACCACCGCCAGTAATCCTGCTAACCCTCGCTGAGAAGGTTACCACTGAGGTGAACATGAGCCTGAGTAAGCTCACTCATGAACAACATGTAAGTCGGAATTCCAACTCAGTTTTTACTTTATTTTATATCATATCCTCTTGCCCCAAGTATGAAGTTGGATAGACAATCCGGATTTTATGATTTCATAGGATGCCAAAGAATGAACTAGTGTAGCGCCCAAGGCTCGTGCTAATATTAGAGAAAATATTAGCCCGAGTCTTTAGTAGGCTTTTGACTCTGGGTATTCTGAGTTATATAAAGTTAATGCTTATAACCAGGAATTATTGAAGAATATTTTCAATAAGCGGAGAGAGATCAAAGCTCTCTGTTTTGACAATGCTCAATTGAAGATATCAAAGGATGAGGCTGAAGGTAATCATTTAAGTCCTTAACCTTGCTATTTTTCTTTCATAGTCGAATTTCTTATTCAACTGTTGTGTTTTGCTTACAGCACTAGTTAAACAATCATGTGCAATGATTGAAGAGGCCGAGAATCTTAAGACCCTAGAGGTGGAGAATGCCGACTTACGTCGAGAGCTGAATAAGCTCAAGGCGGATCACGAGCGTAGCATTGCACAAGTCCTCGAATCCACCTCCATGGCCACCGAAGAACGTGATCAAAAGATCGCGACCCATGATCAAAAAATCACGGATATCAACAACGAATTATTCAGAGACATCACCGAGGCACTCTAGGCTGAACTCTAGAGCCTTAGGGCAGAGAAGACCAAAGTTGCCGATGTCATCTTCGGTATGTTTCCTATTTTATGATTTTCTGTCTTTCTGACTCTGAGAGTTTGGATATATTTTCTAACCTTTGCCTTACATGCACAGGTCCTTTCAACTTATTGGATTCTTCCTCCACTGAGTCCCGCACCAGCCGGCTTACACAATTTGGCGACTTGCTTCACAATTTCCGGCAATCTTTGAAGGATATTGGTGAATTACTCAAAGTTCCGCACATGAACAGAATGTCTAGCTTTAAAGTGCGAGACAAAGCCAAGGAGATGCCCTAGCTCATCTAGGATTAGAACATGTCCTATGCGTGGACTGCAGCATAGAATGCCCTCACCATGGTTGTGAGCCACCATGGCAGCATGGAAATCTTGCAAGTAACCAGAGGATATTCAACTGTGGACGAAGACGGACATGAGCAAGATATCAAGGCCATCATGGACTCCTATGCCGGTTATGGATGTCACGTGGCTTATCTGACTAGCTACAACACTCCTTTCTTCACACGCATAGAGACACCTCCCTCGCCTGTCGAAGAAACAACCGAGGTTTCCGATGACGAGGAAACCATATCGGATTTGAATGTCTTGGAAAGATATCAAGCCGAGGGTGATGTCTCCAGTGAGCCGGCAGCTCCTATCTCTTCTCCTGCATCGTAAAGTCCCAGAAAAAACAATGTGTTATTCTGAAACAATCGAGTTGTAAATAAGAAGTGTAATACTTTTGCTAGTTCTAAGGTTGAATGCTTCTATTTAGCACTTTTGTTTTTATTCTGTCATGCCTGAAATTTTTACATAAGCACTTTATGTTTTGCTTATACTTATCGTTTACCTGGCTTTCTTCCTTATACCTTTTGTGAGCTGGCCAACTTTCCACACGGAAACTCTACCGAGCAACAGAGCTTAATTGCTAAACCAGTTTAAACTCAGAAACAGAGCTAGCTTTTAGCACCAACAAATCACTACTCAGAAAATTCCCGCATCTGGTAATCAGACAAAGGACCAAAGCATAAAATTTAGATTTATACCCCAAGGTAGCATTTTTAGAATCGGAAATCTTAACCAGAACAAATATGAGCATAAAGTACTTCCAAGTATTCTGGGATTTTCGATGGTGAGATGATCATTTGAAATAAGATGGCAATATAAAACTTCTCAGAATAATTCAAGGCAACCAATACTTTATTTCTCATTGAACATGTATACATATATGATTACAAAGAAAGATAATTTGAGAATAAAAGGGACGTAGCTGAGAAATATTCCACAGTCTGTCTGATTCTTCTAGGTCTGTACTGCCTCCAGCTCTCTTTCTCTTCTTAGTAGCAGGTATTTCTTTGACTGGCCGCATATTAGTTAGATAGTAAGAACCATTGTGTAATACTCGGCTAAATAAAAGGGGCCCTTCCCATACTATGGAAAGTTTGTGCTTTCTTTTCTGCACAAGCTAGAGAAGCAATTCACCCTTATTGAAAGACTAATTTCTGACTCTCCGGCTATGATACTTGCGTAACATCTGCTGATAGGCTGTTGATCTCATCTTAGGAACGACGCGAACTTCTTCGATTAAATCGAGATCATTTTGTCGAGAATTTTTGGCATCCTCTTCAATATACGCAGCAACTCGAGGAGAAGTATGGATCAAATCACTAGGAAGAACAGCTTCTGCACCATAGACCAAGAAGAAAGGTGTGTATCTGGTTGACCTATTCGGAGTTGTTCATATACTCCATATCACAGAAGGTAATTCATCTGCCCAAGCCCCCGCAACACAATGCAGTGGTGCTTTGAGTCTTGGTTTTAGGCTTTGTAGGATTAAACCATTTTCTGTTTCAACTTGTTCGTTAGCTTGTGGATGTGCGACTGACACAATGTCAAGCGTTGTTCATCGCAGAATTCGGCAAGTTCTCCCATAGAAAATTGCTCCCGTTGTCCATGATAATGCTATGTGGATAACCGTATCGGATTATAACATCCTCAACAAATCTTCTGGTTGTTGCTCCATCACAACTTGTGATGGGTTTAGCCTCAATCCATTTTGTGAACTTATCCACCATCACTAAGAGGTGAGTAAATCCACTTGGAGCCCGTTTAACGCTCCTACCATGTCAAGCCCCCAGATCGCAAAGGGCCATGTTTTGGGTATTGTCCGTAGCTGATCAGCCGGAACATGAGCTTGCATCTGCCTTAGCTATAAGCTAGAAAAATCTGTGTCTGAAAGCTTTTACCAGTAAAGATTTGGCTACGGCATGATGACCGCATTCGCCTTCGTGGATTTCCACTCCTTCTTCCAGAGATACACAGTGCTGAAAGACCCTAGACACACTCCACTTATAGAGCTCACCACTTATGATAGTATAGGTTTTTGCTCGTCAGATGATCTGTTGGCTCAGAACCTCATCTCCGGGTAATTTTCCATCTACCAAGTAGTCAAGGTAGGGTTGAGTCTAGCTGGGAATCATAGCTAGAACTGCTACTAAAGGTGAGTCAGATATGGTCAGCTATTCCTCATCTACTCCTTTTATATAGGGAACTTTGAGGTGCTCTAAAAATGCGCCATCCGGGACCTTTTTCCGTGCTAAGCCTATTCGAGATAATGCATCTGCTTCCTCCTTTTCTGTTCAAGGGATGTGTTGAACCTCAAACCCTTCGAACGATTTAGATAGTTTATCCACGACAATTCTATATGCTGCCATGTGCTTGTTTGCATTACAGATATCTGACACTTGTTGAGCAACAAGATCCGAATCTCCATAACACATTAATCATCAGATGTTGATATCCTTAGCAATCTGGATTCCATGTAGCAGTGCTTCATATTCAGCAATGTTATTTGTTGCCGTGAAGTGGATCTGCAGTACATAGAAAAGTTTATCTCATTGGGGTGATTTGAGCACCACGCCAGCCCCCGAGCGCCTTAGACCCATCAAAATGCAAGGTCCAGTATTCCGATTCTGGGAGGGTCATGTTTTCCGTTGTCTCTGTACAATCAACAATAAAGTCAGCGAGGATTTGGGATTTGATTGATGTACGAGGTTTATACTCAATGTCAAAAGCTAAAATCTCTATGCCGCATTTTGCGACACGTCCTGTGGCGTCGCTGTTGTTGATGATATCTCTCATGGGAGCTGTGCTCACCACGGTAATTCGATGTTCCTAAAAGTAATGTCATAGCTTCTGGGATGCGAGGAACACACCATAAGCCAACTTTTGATAGTGCGGATACCGCTGCTTTGATTCAGTTAGGACTTCGCTGAGGTAATAAGTCGGACGCTGCACTAGGTGTTCCTGTTTTTCCTCTAGTCTCTCCACTACCATGACGACACTGACAACCCTGTTAGTCACAGCGAGATAGAGCAACATCGGTTCATGAGGTTCCGGTGGTGCAAGGATAGGAGCGGACAAGAGTACTACTTTCAGGTCTTGTAGTGCAGCTTCAGCTTCATCAGTCCAAATGAATTTTTTGGTCTTTTTTAGGAGCTTGTAAAGTGGTGCGGCTCTTTCACCGAGCCGGCTCACAAATTGACTAACTGCAGTAATGCAACCACTTAGTCTTTGAACGTCCTTCAGGCGAGTAGGCCTGGAAATTTTAGTATAGCCTTGATCTTGTCGTGGTTCACCTATATGCCTCTTTGTGACACGATGAAACCTAACCATTTTCCGGCTGGTATTCCAAAGAAGCACTTCTTCGGATTAAGCATTATGTTGTATTTGCGTAAATTGGTGAACGTTTCCTCCAAGTCAGAAATTAATGTTTCCTTCTTTTTGGACATCACCACAATGTCGTCCACATATGCATGTACATTGCACCCGATTTGGTCATGGAGGCAACACTGCATAGTGCGCTGGTAGGTAGATCCTGCGTTTTTGATCCCAAAGGGCATCGTAACAAAACAGAAGGTTCCAAAGGGGGTTATGAATGAAGTTTTGACTTTGTTTGATTCCTTCATCCGAATTTGGTGATAATCGGAATATGCGTCGAGAAAACATAGGAGTTCCGAGCTTGCCGTAGAATCAATAACTTGATCAATCCTAGGCAGAGCAAACAGATCTTTGGGACAAGCCTTGTTCAAGGTAGTATAATCAACACACATCCTTAAATCAGTGGTGTCCTTTTTAGGGACCATTACAGGATTGGCCAACCACTCAGTGTGGATGACCTCTTCTATGAATCCGGCTAACTTGAGCTGGGCTAGTTCCTTAGCTATTGCTTTTTGCTTTTCATTGCAAAAACGTTGTAAGGACTGTTGGACGGGTTTAGCGTTTGGGTGTACATTTAGAGAGTGCTCAGCAAGTTTCCTAGGTACTCCGGTAATGTCAGATGGCTTCCATGCAAACATATCTTGATTTTCTTTGAGGAACTTGACGAGCACGCTTTCCTATGCGCTATCTAAACCTACACCTATCTGGGCCACCTTGGAGGGGTCATCATCCTTCAACAGCGTTGTCTTTGTCTCTTCCGATGCCTTGAACTCCAGAGTCGGCTCTGTCACCTCCTTCTACGTTGCGGGCATCTCGGACAGGTCGATGGTCTTCTTGATCTCCTGGTACTCCTGGGGGTGCAGCATGGCTTAGGCAAAGGCGGCATTTCTGTCCTCGCACTCTCACGCTTTCTTCGGGTCTCCCGTGATGTTGATCACGCCTTTGGGACCTGGAATTTTCATCATATTGTAAATGTAACACGGACGAGCCATAAAAGCCCAGTAAGCCAGATGTCCAAATATAGCGTGGCAGGCACTCTTGAACGGGACCACTTCGAAGGAGACTGCCTCCGTCCGATAGTTCTTTGGAGTTCCAAAGGTAACATCCAAAGTGATCTCTCCCAGGGAGTTTGCTTGTCTTCCTAGGACAACTCCGTGAAAGATCACCGAGCTATGATTCAGCTGTGTCTCCGAGATCCCCATCCGGCGTAATGTTTTGACATATAAAATATTGATGCTGCTACCGCCGTCCATGAGAATCTTGGAGAAACCATAGCCGTCAATAAGTGGATTGACAACTAAGGCGTATTTTCCTCGCATGTGCAACTTAGGCGGATGGTCAGCACGGTCAAAGGTGATTGCCACTTCCGACTAGTCCAAGAATTGCAGGACAGCTGGAACAGTTGCGTTGAGCTCATGCAGTACTGCTTTCTTGACCTTAGCTGGTTGAGACCCAAGGAAAGTGACGTGGGTGTCTTTCTTCGTTGGAAGTTCTTCTTTCCTTACGACTTGGGATTTGAAGTATCATCTTCCTCCATGTCGGAATCTTCCTTGGTCTCTTTTTCCTTTTTGGGATTCTTCTTTCCCTTCTTCCGCTCAGTCCTGTAGCCAGCGATATCATCTTTCTTGATGTCTTCATTGAAACGACACTCGGCGTTTGTATGGGATGAGCCCCCATTGGCATCTAGGTGATGCACACATGGATTGTTGGCAATGTTGGCCCAAGAGTAGGTTTTTCCATGTTGCTAGTCTCCTCTACCTTTGACCCTTGACGTCTCACGACTACGTCTGTGGCCTCTGCCGCGCCCTCCTCATCCTCCAGACCCGAAAGTAGCGATGACCACCGCTGTTTCCGTGCTGGGTTTCTCTTCCGAGGTATTCTTGCGCTTCTGAGCTTGCTGCTTTGGTTGTTTTGCCGACTGTGGCACATCAAGGACGTTTAGTAATCCTTCTGCATCATTGTCATCGTCCACATACTTGCTCGTTGTTTCTATCATTTCTCCTAGATCAGTGACCTTGTCGCACTTCAAGCGATGACATAGTAAACCGATTGGGAGTCCTGCAATGAAAGCTTCAATCGTAGTCTGGTCATTTACTCCTTCACAGGAGTTCTTGGTGTCGATCCATCGTCCGAGGTAATCTCGGCAAGTTTCTCCGGCTTTCTAGGTGCAACACTGTAGGTCTCCTACCGTACAGGGCCTCCGATATGTGCCTTTGAAATTCCGAAAGAATGCGCTTTGAATGTCATACCAGTTGTGGATAGTATTCTCCAGAAGTTCATTAAGCAAAGATCGCGCCATCTTCCACAGCATAAGTGGGAGATATCGGGTTGCGATCAAGCTATTTCCGCCTTTGGCGATGCAGTAAGCCTGGAAAAATCTTATAGCCAAGTATCTGGCCGTGCTACACCGTCGTAGGGCTGAATGTGTCTTGAGATGGCGAACACCCTCCAGGAACCTTGTTTGTCGAATACGCGGTCCGAAGCACTTTGGACCCACGTAGACGTTATTTGACTCGTAGCGCCGCGCCTCTATGTTAGAATTGATCTGGTGTCTCGCGTCACTTGGTGACAGGGAACGCCGTCTTGGTTGTTCGCTATGGCTGCGGTTCCTTGGAGCCAGACTTCTGCTTCTGCCACCACCTCCTCCGCCACGATGCCCTGCTTGAGAGCCGTTGTACTGCCTGCTCGGAGGAGAGGGTGGTTCAGGTGGATTGTTTCTAGCTGATCGTCGGCCTCCGTCCAGAGCATCATTATTCCGGTTCTAGGGAAGGTCTTCGTTGCGACGAGCCCCCTAGTGGCTTGACTCGGCATGGTTTATGTCGTTCCTTCATCCGTCATTCCCACTACGGTGGGGTTCAGCCAGACGGCTTGCATGTCTAGGAGGTGGCATCTTTTGACGGTCCTCCTCCTAACGTTTCTCTTTGTCTTCTTCCCTGCGATTGTTTGGCTCACGCCGAGGAGGGTGTCTCGGATACAGTGCTGCAACTGCATCTCGCACTACGGCTGGGGCAACATTGCTCCAGTCAGGTGAGGTTATGTGCCGTTGGCCTGAAGATCCGGTTCTTGAGTAGTTATCTTCCCGACGGTCGGAACGGTGATGCTGTTCCGGCATCTGTTGGGGCCTGATATCATCCCAGGCCGGATCCGTGCGACATTGGTCAGACTGAGAGACCAGATTTCCGCTTCCGGATTTCGCGACCTTCTGTTGCTCCAGACCCTTGGTGAGTAGCTTTATGCCCAAACGAACCTCTTCTAGGCTTGGGTTATTGGCCAAGATATCTCGAGCCATAGCGGTGTTCTGTACTGGTGTTGGGTACACCAGATCTCCACTACTGTCAAACCGAGGCATCCTCGGGTCTCCCTCGAAGAGAACCTTGTGGACTTCCAGAAATTTGTCAGCCCGTACGTGGCCTTTCCGGGTCTTCTGATGCTGCAGCGAGATGAACTTCTCCGAAGTAGCCATGCGCTTCTTCTCCTCCTCGATGTTTTTGGCTTCATCCAAGTGTACTTGGCGACGTGCTTCTAGGGTCTGAGCCCTTTTTTCCAATTCTACAGCAGTAATTTCTGCTGCTGTAGGGATAGGTGTAGTCAACGCGACATCAATGAGCTTACGGGAACCGGCGGTAACCATGTGTCCAGTCACCGAAGCTTCTTTGGGCTCATCTGGGATTAAAGCTCCATCCGAGTCTTCTTCGTAATCCTCGGCAACCACTTCCTCCGCTGGAGGATCTTTTGCCGGAGTCTTATTCTTCTTGTTCCTCTTATTTTCCTTCTTGGCAGCGCCGGTAGCAAAGACGGTTTTGGGTCAGTTTCCCGGAGTTAAGCTCTGATCGGTACTTTCAGACATCTAGATATCGGGATTGTCTTTGAGATCCATGTCATCCTGCACTTTGGGAGAGTTTTCTCCAGATCCTTCATCCATGGCTTCTCCTTCTTCTGCAGCTTTGGAGTTATACTCCTCTTCATATTCCACGGAGAACTTTTGGAAATCTGCTGACGTCATCGATTCATCCGAGGAAGACGGGTACGTCGGTATTTGTTCCGATCACCCCCAACACAGAGTCTTTGTTGTCTCCAGCATCGGCAGAGCTAGATCCGGATCCAACATATCCGATGAAGTGCGATGCGTGCGTCCTGAGGTAGTCGTGGCTTTCCTTGTGGGCTTCCTAGAAAATTCTGATGGTTTCGAGAACCTCATCCACACTTGCGTCTTTCATCATCATGCGCCTCAACGTATGCCTCAGGAAGGGTTGATCCGTTCCGGTGTTAGAAGAGCCAGAACCAGCGTTGTTGACTTGCTCCTCCTAGATTTCAACCTCGGCAGGTGGATCTATCTAGGATTCGGCCTTCCTATGAAGATCCACTCTAGATTCGACTTGCACCGCAAGATCTGCTTCAGGCTCAACTTTCTCTACTATCTCCGCAACAGGTGCGGGCTGGGTGAGATTAGGGTTTTCTGGGATCCGGAACTCCGCCGCCTCCACGGACAGAGGGGAGCCAGAAACATCTTCTGCCTCTATCATCACCGCTGGGGTGGGTGGGGCAGGTTCAGCAAAATCGATGTAGACATCAATCTTGCCAAAAGACATGATGGTGTAGGTAGTCACAGCCTCCCTAGCCAGAATCCAAGTCTCGTCGAGGATGATGAGAGGGACATCGCTGGCATAGAGGATGCGACCGACGGCGATAATTTCACCGATTCCGATTCTTGCAGATTTCGCCCGGAACACAGATCCGAAGCTCATTTTCCCCATGGTGGGCGCCAACTATCGTCGAATTGATGACGAGTACGCCATGAGGGGGTCCTCGAGGCGTGTGGAAGACAGGAGTGTGAGACGTACGGCATTTCAGGACGGTGAGCACACAAGTTTACCAGGTTCAAATCCGCCGGCTTTGGACAGATCCTACTCCTACTAGCAATCCAGTAATACAGTAAAGCCGAAATATGGGTTACATGGGTTTTGCCTGTGCGACTTGAGATTGTATACTATTGTAAAGGGTGCCCTAAAGGCTCTCCCTAGGACGGCTTATATATATATCCGGCCTAAGGTTTACAGGAGATACCTATCCGGCTACGACTAAGAGTCGGTTACAGAGTACATCTTGAACTACAAATAACACTACATGCCTATGTCGGTAAGTCTTCTGGGATTTCCCGTAGCCAGACTAGACTCCGTCTCTTCTCCCTGACTAGGCCACCTATGAAGCAAAGCTCTAACCCGAAGTGGGCCACCCTAGTCAGTGAGGCACAATGAGGATACCCGGAAAGTATATCCCCAACACCGCTCTACCTTCATTTTTGAAGGGTTTGGGTCTCTTGTGAGGATGACTGTTTGTTAAGTCAGGTACTATAACTGTTTTTTTGCTCTTCTAGTGTGTGGTGTCCATGACACTATATAATTGATGTACTATTATGACATATATATTGGACCTGGTTTTATGTGACTATATTTGGCAACAATAGTCATCTTATTCGAACTTGCAGTGGTTTTTTATCTTTCAATTTTTTTCCTTCTGAGATTTGTTAATGATGATGTTAGTTCCAGTTGTGAGTGATTTGTTAGCATGTTTCTGGTTGTAAACCAAAACTTGTAGTTGTAGATTGTGGAATTTCAGGTCGATGTTCGAACTCTAGATCTTGATGTCAAATAAAGGGCACGCTACTACCGCCTGGAATATTTTACCAAGCAATTGATTGTATCACACAAATAAGTGCACAAACTTGATGTCTGCAGGCGGGAAACTGAGCAACACAAGTGCACAAACTTGTATCAGTCGTGTGCTTGTTACTACTAATACAACCGGGGTTTCCCCTAAAAAAGCGCGGTTCGCAAAAAAATAAAAATAAATAGTGGGGCGAAAGTTAGTTTCGACTTCGAAGTAGCTCAATCGTGTGCCCCTTGACCCCATGGTCATCTTCTACGAATGGCCACCCTCCCTCGACCGGACCGTCCCTCCCGCTCCACCATTGCACACCACCGCACCGCCGTTCGCTTGTATGTATGTCCCCAACCTCCAGCCAGTACGGTCTTTCTGAAGGATAGAATGCATTTATTTTTGGGCATTGCGAGCTAAATAAGCTCGTGGCATTTACAGGAAATGGAATCGGTGTTGGAGGATGCATTTGCTGCGTCGGCGGATGCTTGTAAAGCAGAGGTGGATGCTGAAGCAGCACCAGCGGATACATGTGAAGTGGATGCGGAGGTCGATGCTTGTACTGCATCAGAGTCTTGGGCAGTGTTGAGTGATGCTTGGAAAGTGGTGGAGGCACAGTCGAAATCCTCGTCGGCTGCTGCTGGAACAAATTTGGCTATGTTGGCTGCCGCTGCCAAAGCGACGACTTTGTGGGATGCTAGGAATGAGTCAGCTCGTGGTCGTGCTTCTTCAGCGTCAATGGCTGTGGCTCATCATTTGCCGGTGGCGCCTGCTCCATCTGCTCACAACTCGTCGACCCCATTGTAAGTTCTGCGTTGGATTTTGTCTCCCTGACTTCCTCCCTCTTTTGTGTATTCTGCTCCGGGGTTTTTTATGGACGTAGTGGATATTAGTTTAAACTAGTAGTAC
The DNA here is from genome assembly GCA_910589775.1 of Avena eriantha. Taxonomy (NCBI): domain Eukaryota; kingdom Viridiplantae; phylum Streptophyta; class Magnoliopsida; order Poales; family Poaceae; genus Avena; species Avena eriantha. The sequence goes on from OU342745.1 coordinate 127,876,281, forward strand.
TAGGAACATAAAAATCTATTTAATCACAAACTAGTGATCCAAATGGGATGAAACTTTCACAGGATTCAAACCTAGGCACCGATGATTTACTGATTTTTTGTCATTTTTTCTGAATAGTTTTACTTTTTAGTTCAAAATCTGAGCGACTGTCATACATTTGATCTAAGATGGAAGTTGGATCCTGGGCCATGTAACCATGAGACTTGAGTTCACCAAGTCACTGAAGTTGCGTCTGTTTTTTCTCCTCTTCTTTATGATAAAACCAGAAAATTCAGGTGGGGGCCTTTCTGTCCACCCCGGTGACCTAAAAAAAGTTCTTATTTCCCTTTGCCCAGTTCTGACATGCTGAAGCATTTTGCGGTGCTTTCGTACTACTCTGGTTGATTCCTTGTGCTGTTTAGGTTATTTTGTTGACATAATCTACTTTTTAGGTAGTTTTTCAGATGGGTGGAGTTTAGGAAATTTCGATGATAAATTTTGTTGACAGACTCTACTTTGTATGATGCATTGTGGTGTTTACTTAATTGTTTTTTAGGGTTGTGCATTGTGATGTTTACTTAATTCAGATGATGCACTTGTGCTATTTGCATCATCCTACCAGCTTCGGTGGAAGAACATATGCAACAATCAATGACTTGTCAGGCAATGTATTTGGTTAGATTCTTGTCAGGCTTCCTCCGCACCCATCCTGCATACTGAGGGAATCAGTCGCCCAAAAATGTTGGATGGACTTCATGGGAAGCAACGATTTCAAAAGGCTAACCCTGTCACACAATAGAGGAATGCCATTACTTGGGTTTTTCACCAACAGCTCAGAGGACGCTCGATTCTTAAAAGATCATAATCTTGACCCCTTCCAGAATCTAAACAGGCTGGTGGAAGTACATAAAGCCTACAAACCATATGTACTCGGATGTCCCAATGGTAGGGTGCTACTTCATTATCCGCAAGGGTCTAACATGATAAAGGCCTGGGATCCAATCAGTGGAAGTGAAACAGTGATACTAGAACCACCAATTTGGCGGAGACATGAGTATGATAGCGGCACAATTCTCTGTTCGAGAAATCATGGGAAATTGTCTTCACATTGTTGCAGCAATTTCTGGGTTGTTTTGATAGTAACCAATGGTAACCAAGCACTGGTGCAGAGGTACTCATTAGAGTTAGGAAAATGGGAGGACTGGATTGAACCTGCTGAGATGCTGGCTAAGATTGATCACAGGCCGTCAACTCTCATAGGGGACATTTTATACTGGCCAACAATGAACTCTAGATATATAATTGCCTTTGATAACGTGACAACAAAACTGTGTTATATTGAGTGCCCCCATGAGACACATGATATTTCCATACGCAAGTTTGTCATCGCTAAGGGGCATAATGGAGCTTTTGCCCTTGTGGTTATAAGAGGCTTCAGTCTAAACACGTGGTCCGGTGCAAGATCATCAATAGGCAAATGGGAAGCTTGGGTGCCTCATATGAAGGTTGAGTTGGATACTCTCCTTGGCCTTGAGAAATCATGGGCATATGGTGGGAAAGATGCAATAAGGTTACTCTGCGCATTTGAGGATAGAGAAATTGTGGTTATATGGGCGAAGGAGGGAGTATTCGAATTAGATCTCAGCAGCATGAAGTCTAAGAAGTTCAGATCTCGTAAACGTTGGTGTACTTTACATCCCTACATTACGACACCTAGTTAGTGTAGTCATTCATGTGCAACCCTTGTATTTTTGTACACCTATGATTTTGCTGATCATTTTGTTCATTTCCTTCAACAACCGACTGAAGGAGATATGCCCTAGAGGCAAATAATAAATAGGTTTTTATTGTCATATCTCAATTAGTTCATAATAGTTTCATACTGTGCTATAACTGTATTAATACGAAACATTAATACACGTGTGGTATGTAAACTAACCAAGTCTCTAGTTACCTCTAGCAAACTAGTTCATTAGTCATGAGGATGATCTAGGGTTTCGAGATCATGGGCATTTATGCCAATTGACAATGAGGTCATGTCATTGGTTGAATGATGTGATAGACAAACAACCCAACCAGTTGTATCTTAATGAGATCTAGTTACAAAGTTCACCATTAATGATAAACTAAGGAAACCTCGCAACCTGATCCTTAGACTCCGAGATAATGCAAATCACCATTCTGGAGGGAACTTAGTTGGTTATCAAGTATCACACCGTGACTGGGTGATCCACAAGGTGCCACTCAGGTTTCCCAAAGGGGCATGTAGAGGAGTACATATCAAGACCAGGATTTGCCCATCCATGTAAAGGACAAATACATTAGTGGCCATCTCGGTGACGTTGCATTAACAAAGCTTGCAAGCGTGTGACTGGGTCATGGAATGCAATGACACGAAAAAGAGAAAACAAGTTCATCAGTAACGAGATCAAACAAAGGTATGGAGATACCATAGATCAAATCTCGGGTGAACTAGGTATCAAGCGGCAAAGGGAATGGGAAACGATTGTTTACGGTTCAAACGACATTATCATCGTGGAATGCACAGGGGTCATTATGGGCATCCTGGTCCCTCTATTGATCATTGATGGAGATCATGTATGTGCCATTCCCGGGACGTGGGGAAATACACTTAAGGGTATGATGAGCTAGAGATCGTATGTAAGTTGGAATCACCATATGAAAGAGAAAAGGAAACCGGAGAAGTTCTGTGAGATAACCAGAATCGTTCCGGGAAAGATCCGAAGTAGTTCGGAGGAAATAAAAAGGGAACCGAAAGGTGTTTCGGGTCAAATCGGATTTTTTAATATACCGTATGTGTATGAAACTGTAACATCCCAAAACTTCAATCCAAGCTTATCAAGATCAAATCAATCAAAAATGGGGTTAACAAAAACTTTTTGAAAGTTAATATGAAAACATTCATATATGTGTGCATTTAAATTAGGAGTTGTTTGAATTGCCTTGATTGGATGATCCAATGCTTGTAAAATGTTTCTTAGGTGATTTAAACATCATCTACATAATTCCCAAACTTTTCCTAAAAAAATCAAATAAAAAATAATTAAAAATGAGGAATGGTGTGTGTATTCAACTTGTCAACATTTTACCTTTTTGGCGTAGTTTCTACCGGTACAAAATGTAAATCTAGCTGACTAATATATACTATGATTTATAAAAATAGGCCATGTGTACGTGTTCTATGTATGGTTAACATGGGAATGTCCGCAATACATATATGTATATGAAATGAAACTAGTTTATGTACTACTTTACACTACGCGTGCTTTCTGGGTTCTTATATTTGTACGACATTTATGTCTTGATGTTTAGACTTTCCGTCTCACAGTTTGGTCTTACAGGAAAGTTATGTGTACGTGTTCTATGTACGTTTTCTACATGAACGTCTGTTGGGTTCTTACATCTGTACGGTGTTTCTAGAGTTGTTGCCTCGCAGTTTTGTGTTGCAAACGCGCTTGTACTATGAGTAGAATCACATAAGCGCGTACGATTTTGGAATGTGAAAATTTATTTCCATCGCAAACACACATCTTGTACCTCGGAATGCACGGCTGACAACCTCAGAATGCACCCAAGAAAAAAATCGTTGTCCATTGTTGGCATGCTTATGGTGGCTACGATGTCGTGTGAGATGAAAAAAGGTATAAAAACCGATGCATGTACAACAACATTGCGATGCACAGATTTGGCATCGACTCAACTGTACACTACATGCTTTTGAAGAATCTCATAGGATTTAGTGGTACGAGAACAGTTTCCACTCACAGCGAGTCTCGCGACTTAAGAATAACGCACTATTACTTAGCGTTCTGATGGTAATATACCGATCGGGTATGCCCGGGGAGAAGGTTCAGCTGGCCCAGAACCAGAGCGAGTGGGCCTGCAAGCACGGCGACTGGAAGAAGGCTTCGGATGAAGCCCGACGATTGAAGATGGAGGCCCAAGACTCTAGCTAGGACCAGTCGGATTAGGTCAAATCCTCCAAAACCTAGACTGATTCGATTGTAATCCTGTAAACCCTAGCGAGGTGACCCTATATAAACCTCCCTAGGGCTCTCGTTGTACTTATGTCTGATTAGCTACCCCATCCAAGCGACTCGCTTCCTAGCCACCGAGCTCGCCGATTTTGTAATCCACTCGCTAATAATACAATATAGCAGGAAGTTGGTCTTTACCCTACGGGGGGCCGAACCTCGGTAAACCCTTGTGTTTGCTCCCAATCACGCTCCGTAGATGGTGACTCGCTCTTGTGCCCGATTGTATCTATTGCTACCCCTGGTAGCGAATGACGTGCCCATTCCCATGATAGTGGCGCCCACCATAGGGCTTGGCCAATCAGGCATGAGATCTGCGACGAGCCCCTACTCTCCAATCAACCGGCCAATCGCCACCGGCCGCATGGTTGCTAGTGGAGGATTCCTCCAGATCCTACCGAGAAGCTACATACCGGCGTCGCGCCTGGTCACTCACGCCACGGTGATGTCGGTCGACACCATCAACCTATTCGTCGGGTTCATGGATGCCATCGAACCGGTGGAAACGGCGATAATCGTTGGATCACCTCCACGTGATCTGCTCTCGGAGGAGCAGGTCCGCTCCATCACCTACCTTGCCTTCGAATACGACTCAGCCGCCAGCGACGCGGTGGGAACGATGCGGTGGGAGTGAAGCGGCTCTCCATGACGACGCCGACTCGGCGGCCCCTGCTTTGGCCGCCAGATCCATCACCGCCGCATCGCACGAGGACTCCATCACGCGGGTCTCCAAGGCTAAGGATTTCGAGGACCCCTCCATCATCGGGATCTTTGACTCTGATTCCGAATCGGAGTCTCCTGACGGGGCATGAGCCACAACCAATCCCTACAATACCATCTGCATGCCTCCGGATCCCTTCACCACGCCCCCCGGTGACGGCAACGGTGACAAAGGTTGAAGAATACCACCAGCAGCTAGAGGCGGGAAAGGTTACGGAGCAGGCCGAGCGTGAAAAATTTCGCCTTGAGTAACAAATGGTGCGTGTGCTATCACTCTACCACTAGCGCGGTATCAGGAGTCGCCTCAACCCCTCTGTTCAGGGGCGCACCCTGAAGTTTGACGAGAGCGCGACCCTGTACGCGCGGCCGAGCTCGAGAACTGCTGCAACGCACCACCGGGTGGCACTCGCTTTACACTCGGGGTACCAGCGCACGAACCTCAACCACCACCCCGTCGCTCGTATCCTCTGGAGCAACCGCAGATCTGATCGTGCCACAGGAGCTCGACACCAACGGGCTCCCACTCCACTCCACCCCAATGGATGATGTAATCGCAGGGTAGGCCGCAGTCACCAACCTCAACCTCACAGGGGAGGGCGCGCTGCAGGTCAAATAGGCTAAGGCCCTACTCGCCAGGGCAGTCGAGCAACAAGTCACGGGTATCGACCCGTTGGGGCGGATGTACTCTCCCTTGACCGACAGTCTTGCGGCCTCAAGCAGTCGCCCCACGGTCGCCAACACCATCAACGGCCCACCACCCAAGCCCAACCAGCTCCAGCCGCGGGCAGCAAACCCAACTAACTCCACCAATGAGCCGCAACCGGTGCACAACACGGTCACCTCCAATGGCCAGCCGATTGACGGGTGGACCCACATCATAACCAACCAAGCCTAGCGAGCTCACCAGCAACATGATCTGAGAAACACCCTCTCCAATCACGGCGACCGCGAGCCCGAGCCTAAAGTCTCCCTCAGACTAATCGACCCACAGTTCTTTGGACCAATGATCCGGGGCGAGAAATACCAATCCACCTTCAAAGCACCGAAGGACATCAAGAAGTACGACCCCACGTACCATCCAGCGGTGTGGATCTACATGTACCTCATGGCAATGGGGATCTCTAGTCATACGGACCTACTCGTCGCTTGCTACCTCCCCCTGATGATGGAGGGAGTGACTCACCAACAGATCAACACTCTCCCCGAGAACACCATCGACTCATGGGAAGATATGCGAGATGCCTTCGTCAGGCACTTCGAGGGCTCCTACACCCGCGCCACCACCATAGAGGACCTAGAGCGTTGCATCTAGGGACTGCACGGGTCGACTCGCCACTAGGTCCAATAGTGGCAGGACCTGTGGATCAACACCTCCGACATCCACCCAGACACGGTGATCCACTGCTTCAACAACACGTGTCGGTATGTACCACTAGTCACCAAGATCGAGAGGGTCTACCGGATGTTGTACAACATCCCCGACCTCCTCGAAATCGCCAAGCGCTACACGGAGGAAGATCCCAACCAAGGCTTAAACAACAAATTAGGTGGGAGACGCTGCTCGGGCGGCCACAACAATGGCAGGCACCGCAAACTGCGCTACAACAACACCCGCCTCACTAGCAAATGTCACGGTGATGGACGAGTCGACTTTTTCACCAATGCCAACTACGGGCAGCGCGACCCCAAGAACTTCCGCCGTGACGGAGGCAACTTCCGCGCAAACAACACTACAAGGTCGAAATTTGACGCCACAGCTCTGCTCAACCAACTCTGTGTCTACCACATCAGGGAGGGTAAGAACGCCACTCACACCACCACTGACTGCCACTCTCTCAAAGAGATTAAGAAGGCAAGGCAGGCGAAGGAAGACGCCAACGTCGACCCGCCAAGGGACAATGGCAACACTGGCGGATTCGTCCACGCGGCCGGCACACTCCACATGTTCACCGGGCTTGGCACAAAGACCGAGAAGAGGGTGCTCGCCCACGCAGTCGTTGTCAACGTGGTGACACAGGTGGACATCCCGCACTACCTCAACTGGTCAAACCAAAGCATCACCTAGAGCCGTGAGGATCATGCGCCCAGGATCGAGTACCCATGGAAAGTCACCCTTGTCGTCAAGCCCAAAGTGGCTGATTACTGGCTCCCCAAAATATTGATGGAGAACAGGAGCTCCATCAACATACTGTACCTAGACACCTTTAGGAGACTGCAACTCCTGTAGAGGCTCCCTTAGACAAATCGGCCCATAGTGCTTCTGACCAATGATCTGAGGTGAGAATTACCCCTCCACCATCAAAGATACAATCCAACGGTGTGGGTCGACACGTACCTCATGGAAATGGGAATTGCCGGTCATACAGACCTACTCGCCACTCGCTAGCTTCCCCTAATGATGGAGGGAGCGACTCACCAACGGATCAACACTCTCCCCGAGAATAGCATCGACTCATGGGAAGATATGCGAGATGCCTTCGTCAAGCACTTTGAGGTGTCCTACACCCACGCCACCATGGAGCGCTGCATCCAAGGACTGCGTGAGTCGACTCGCCACTAGGTCCAATGGTGGCAGGACCTGTGGATCAACGCCTCCGGCATCCACCTAGACACGGCGATCCACTTCTTCAACAACGCGTGTCGATACGAACCACTGGTTCGAGCAATCACTAAAGAGGTGCAGTGGCTACTTGCCGCAGGGTTCATCTGGCCCATCAAGTACTCCAAGTGGCTGTCTAACCCACTCCTGGTTCTGAAGAAGAACAACACATGGAGGATGTGTATCAACTACACCAACCTCAACAAAGCCTGCCCAAAGGAGGAGTTCGTGCTCCCACGCATCGACCAGATCATCCGCTCGACCGCGGGGTCTGAGTCGTTGTGCTTCCTTGACGCATACTCCGGCTACAATCAGATCAAAATGGCTCTTGAGGATGAGGATAAAACAACGTTCGTCACGCCATTCAGAGCCTTTTGCTACACCGCAATGACGTTCAACCTCAAGAATGCCGGGGTGACCTACGAATGGTGCCTGGAGGAGTGCCTAGCAAGCCAAATTGGCCGCAACATCCACATCTACATCGATGAAATGGTGGTGAAATACACTCGCCAGAGGGATCTACTCACTGACCTGGCCGGAACTTTCACGAATATGCGGAAGTACCAAATCAAGCTCAACCCAGAGAAATGCACATTCGCATGCCCACCGGCCAGCTGCTGGGGTGCGTGGTCTCCAAACGAGGCATTGAAGCAAACCCCTCCAAGATCAACATGATAACCCCCAAGTGGAGGGGATCACCATAGTACAATCCGATAAGTATTTGAGTGTCAAACCCACAAGGAGCTGAAGGTAAACTATATATTATCAAAAGCCCTATAACCCACTTGTATGGCCTTTTATGCAAAACTAGTATCTAGAGTGTGTATGTGTGGTTGTTTTTACTATTAACTAGAATGCGGTGAATTGTTGGAAGTAATTACTATGAATAAACTAGTGCAAGTAAAATAGATCTAGTGAAGTACAATGATGGCAAGTTTTCTCAAGGGAGTAAATGTTTAGGCAAATTGTTGTTTCATTCATTTGGTTGTCACAATTAGTGAAACACATATTATAGCTAGATACATCAGTACTAAACACAATAAAGCATAAAGAACTTGATGCTTAAAATCCCTAGGCACTATAATCTAAAGCAACAATAGGATTAATTAAGGACATGTGTCTAGCAGGTGACACTCCTAACCATCACATCTAACTTATATGGATAAAGTCTATTGTTTCTTCTAGGTGGAGCCCTAAATCACGGAGTAGTCAAGTAAATGAACTGCCACACACCCTAGTGATTGGTCCCTAAGCCAAGTTAATGTGCTAATAAGGGATTTATTAAGACAAATATGTACAACCATCGCTTTAAGTTCTAAGGTCCCCAATATATTCCCTGTTGATTAACCATAAATTAATAGAGCATGCATATAAGACTTGGAACACGGTTTCTGTTCAACTCACTCCGTTCCTCCTCCTAACAACATGTAACGGTGATAATTTTATGCAACCATATATCAGTACATAAGACCATCATAGAAGATAACAAACTTGTATGCAACCAAAACGAACTAGATCACAATTTCCATGAACAATCACAACTCAAACATCAACATATAGATACAATAGATCATGGGAAAGTAAAATATTGCCTCATACATCATGTTTTCCATGAGATTATAGTAGGTATATGGAGCGGATCCCCTGTAAATGGTGATGGAGATTTTCCTCTCCAAGGGGGAGAGGCGTCCACATGAGGAGAGGAGGCGGCGCCAGCGGTAGGGAGGCGCCGGCGCCCTCCTATGGCGGTGGCTGTACTTGGGGAGCACCACCCCTTTGCCTCCTTATTCCTTGGAGCTTCTTGATGATGTATATGAGCCCTCCCCCTTGTAGATGGATGCCAAGGGGGAGGCAAATTCTTGGCTTGTAGTCGATGCCTCCAAAAATAGGATTTCCCCTCAATATTTTTTATTTGGAAATGGACACTTTATTATTATGCATAATGTTTACACCCGGCCTCTGCATAGTTAGGATGCACACAACTGATCAACCACACACAAAGTGACCAAAACAAAAGTACCAGCATTACAAGAATGGTAAAAAACATATGAAGACACACGTCGAGCTATGGCAAATCTATCCACAGATCATGCTGCCATCCATGTTGGGAGAAAATATCCCTCGCCGTGTCCTCCAATCGCGTACACCGCTCCATAAACAAGTCGCGAAACTCCATACGTTGGAGAGTAGTCCATGATTGTAGGATAGTCGTGGCTCGATCGTTCACCTGCAGAGAAGAAGACACAATGTTATTAAAAATCTTATCATTTCTACGTAGCCAAAGCGACCAAATAATGGCAAGCGCTCCCACCCTAAATAAAGTCCCATATTTATCATGTATCCCATGCAACAAGTTACCAAATACATTGGCAACCGAGCATGGCGGAGATAAACCAGAGGCTACATGGATGATTGACCATATAGTATGAGCAAATTTACACTGGAAGAATAAATGTCGAATTGTCTCATTATGATGACAAAAGATGCATTGTGTACTTCCATGCCAATTCCTCTTCATGAGATTATCCTTTGTAAGAATGAACCCTTTACGAAGATACCAAGTGAAAATCTTCGTTTTAAGGGGTATTTTCATTTTCCAAATATTAGAATTATCAACAACTGGAATATCAGGTTGGATCAACGCTCTATACAATGAGTCAATGGAAAATTTACCACTCTCCAGTAGTTTCCATTTGAACTCACCACCCCCCCCCCCCGACAGCTGTATCATGGATAAACGTAATAAAAGATTGTTCCACAATACGAGTCTAGGACCTATGAGACTTCATCTGAAAGACACATTAGGAGGATCAGACCCAATACATGGAAAGTGTATCTCCTTTGTGCCTAACAATCGAATATAGAGCTGGATATTGTTCGCGAAGAGAAGTTTGGCCAAGCCATTTAACATCCCAGAACCTAACCTGCGATCCATCCTTAATATTGAAAACACCAAAACAGAAGAAATGTTTTTTGGACGCCATTAGTTCAGCCCAAAGGTGCGAATCACCGGGTTTCCAAACCACTTGAGACAGAACTTTGGAACCAACATATTTCCTCCGTAGAATGGTTTGCCAGACAACATCTTCTGATAGTAGTTTGAAAAGCCATTTACCAAGAAGCACGGTGTTTTTGACTTGCAAATCATGTATGCCCAGTCCACCGTATTCTTTTGGTGAGCAAACTACATTCCATTTGGACAGTCGATATTTCTTTTTTTCACTATTCCCTTGCCAAAAGAATCTTGATCAAAAATAATCTACTTTCTTCAAGACACCTTTCGGCAGTTGGAAAGACGAGATCTATGCAGTATCATGTTGGTGAGTACTGAATTTATGAGTACAAGTCTTCCACCAATGGGTAGTAGTTTACCTTTCCAACTATTAAGACATTTTTGGAGTCTTTCCTAAACGATTTTCCATTCAGCAATCGTGGGACGCCGATAGTGGATCGGTATTCCCAGATTGTCGCTTGGAAATTGCCCCTGACTACAGCCGAGAAGTTCAGCATATATGTGGGCCTCGTTTAGAGCCTTGCCAAAACAATACAAATCAATTTTATGGAAGTTAATTTTCAATCCAGAGAGTTGCTCAAATACTGATAATATTAATTTCAGATTCTTAGCTTTCCTCTTAATATATAGTGGTGGAGGCTTCACCGGGGCCATCGGATCAAAATAATTAGATACCAGGGCTCTTGTGAACCTCTAGAACTTTCATGGTGACTCCTAGAAAGGCCCACAAGTCTCCAAATTCATGGCTTGGCCGAATTGATCTAATATGGCAAGAGTTTGAGTCAACCACGTCACTAACTTCGGAATCCCGAAAGTGTTCTGTACCCTTCAGTAATCAGGGCTTTTCTGAAGCATCAGAACTCCGTTTTGGACGATTTGGACTCTAAATCGTATGTCTTGAAATTCCCCACAACGTTCATGTTGATCACATTTTCATTTCACATCATATTAAAAGTGTCCAGCATGACAGATTTCAGGAAACTCCAAATGCTGCCATATTGAGCGATTTTCTTCCATATTCATCTTTTTCCAACACAATAAAGTGTAAAACAAGAACTTGTGCACTTTTATAACTATTAGTAGGTTAGTCCCAATAAATATAATAAAGTTGCAAAATAATAAGCATTTAGCACAATAAACTATAAAGTTCATGTATGCATTTTACATGCATCACAACACCATCGCACGACTCGGGAATCCCGAGTGCCTACACGACATCCAGAAGCTGGCAGGGCGAGTTGCGGCTCTCAGTCGCTTTATCCCCCGGCTCGGTGACAAGGCAATGCCTTTCTACCAATTGATGCGGAAGAACCCCACATTCGTGTGGGACAGCGAGGCCGACAACGCGCTCAAAGCGCTGAAGGAGGTACTACTCACGACGCCATTACTCGCCGCTCCCATGGACAAGGAGCCAATGCTGGTCTACGTCGTGGCCTCCAGTCGAGTCGTCAGCGCCGTGATGGTCGTCGAACGACCTGAAGAGGGCAAGGAGCACCCTGTACTGCCCTCCATCTACTACCTCAGCGAGGTCCTCACCGATTTGAGGCAACACTACCCGCAGTACCATAAATTGGTCTACGTGGTCTTCGGAGCCTAGCAGTGGCTCCCTCACTACTTCCAGGAGCACCCTATCATGGTTATCTCCTTTGCCCCTAACATGGGCATACCCTACAGGTACTCAAGTTTAGCATATACGGTCCAGCCCAAGAGGAGTCCACGGTGCAATCGAAGCCCGACCAGGATTCGGGTGGCCCAGGTCTGGAGGAAGGCGACTCCTTGGAGGACATGCTAAACAGTAGATAGAAATTCAAAAGGGTAAAACCCTAATCTGTAACCGACTCGACCTGCTATCCTAAGACCTAGCATCCCTATATAAAGGCTAGGAGGTGGCAGCGAGGAGGACATCCACAACCCTAGCATACACCTCGCTAGATTACATCTGCTCACCCCTTGTAACTTTCGACTCCCTAATAATAAAAGATAAGGCAAGAAAGAGTAGGGTCCTCTTCGAGGCCTGAACCTGCGTAAAACCTCGTGTCTTCCTATGTGCTTGTTTGCTAGTCGATCGACGCCTCCAGCGCCTCCCAATCCCTTGAACCTAAGTCCATCAACGATGGGCATTGACGAGTTAACCCCTCGTAAATTGGCACTGTCTATGGGAAACGGGAGTTTTGATGTTGCGGCTTCCTTGGTCCCATCAACTGCGATCTACAACTCCGCTAGAGTGGAGACTCGCCTCCTCTTTGATGCTTTCGACTTCACCGTCCACTCACCGGTGACCCACCCGGATTTCGAGTCCATGGGCGATGGGGTCGGTATGACGATCGAAAGCCTACGCTTTCAAGTCAGTCAGATCTTCATGCTTCGCTTCCCCGATCAACCGCAGACTCCTTCGATTGCCCATGTATCGTGGTTTCCACCACTGATCGGCACCCTAAGCGAGATCAACGCTTTGGCATCAGTCGATGAAACGGATAGCAACAATAGTTGCGAGTCTGATCTGTGTGATCTGGTGTCGGAAGATGGCGCCTACGGCTCCGGATCTGAGAGCTGTGGGAGTAGTGGTTTCCCAAACATGTGTGCTGTCATCAACGCCGGCGACGGAGGCACTCCAAGGGACAATGCCAGCGTCGGGCCCACTAACAATAGGCCTACCAATCGAGTCCCCACCATCGGCCCCGTCAATGGCGACCAACAGCAACCGCCCAACCTACCCAGCCCTGAAGGTGAATGCGTCAATGGCGAGACGAGGCGACAAGAGATCCACCTCAATAACCACTGAGTGGGCGTGATGCAGGGAAGCCCTATAGGGCACCCCTGCCAATAAAATGATCACAATAGATGTTGATGGGCTACCATTACCTCGTCATCTAGGAGTTCAAGTGCTAGCATGTGGTGAGCACAAAACTCGATGAGCGCATGAGGGCCGCACACGAGTTGAGTGCCTAGCGGGCGGCACTCTCCTCTATCGGAGGATCCTCCTCCAAAGGCAATGAACATGCAGCCGCCAAAAGGCATTCTCGACTACCCAACCTCAATGATAAAGAACGAGAAGAGGCCACTAAAGCGCTCGACTTCTCATTCATGTCAGTGAACTCGCGGGGCAATATGATCCCGAAGACACCACATGCCGCGGTGACAACAGCCACCATGTATCTGCTCACCAACTAGCCGCCAGCCGGAGATCCCCGATCTGCTATACACCGTTCCGTGATCATTGGACTCGGACTGGTCAAGGCCGCACTAGCCAAGGAGCAAACACCGGAGCCAAAGAAAAAATCTCCATCGAAGTGCTACTCGCTCCCTTTTAGCGAGGACGAGCACGAATTGTTGCGGCGATGCCATAGCTCACGGTGACATGACCACGATTATGACGCACGTGACGAGATCACTCAACACAAGTTCAACAAGATGCACGCAAAGCGCGCTTAATTGACAGAGTCAGAAGACGAAGGAATGGAACTCTGTGGCGCCAGCTGCTTTAGCAGGGCCATACGGCAGGGGCCCATGCCAAAAGGATTCACGCTCCCTTCAGAAAACCCGAAGTTCGACGGCCTCTAGGACCCGAAGATCTGGTTGAAGGACCACATCTCCTCCATCAAGCTGCACGGTGGAAACAAGTGCACAACCATGCAATGCCTTAAGTTGCAGATGTAGGGTGATGCCCGTGCACGGCTCAACAATCTACCTCACAGATCGATTCATAGCTGGGAGGAGCTGGTATATAGCTTTGTTCGAAATTTTAAGGGAACCGACAAGCGGCCATCATCAATTGAAGATCTCGGGGCCAGCTGCCAGAAGCTAAGCGAATCCCTTTGCTCCTACATCCAAAGGTGGTCCATCATCAAAAACTCGGCTGAAGATATCTCCGAGGACATGCAATCGATGCGTTCAACGGCGGTGTCCGCCGCAGAGAGCTCAGGAAGGATCTAGGCCGCACAAATCCCAAAACCATCGACCACTTGATGGACATCACAAATTAGTAGGTAGATGGAGAAGATTCGCTGAACAACAGTCACATCCGTTCGGATGACGATGATGACCTTGGCCACAAACGCGACCGCCGAGGAAAGCATCACTACACGGCTACGAGGATAGCAAGGAGGTCGACATGGTCGCTGCTGGCTATGCTGACAATTGTGATGACGGGAACCGCAATAGCGGGTACCACAGCAGCAGCTAGAGTGATAGCGGGAAACCCGCGCAAGTGTGGCAATGCCGCACCCGCGATGACGCCCCTGGAACATCCATCCAGGATAAGTTTTCTGGACCTTACAATGTCCACTTCTACATTGACAAACATGATGGCAAGAAGAAGTCCAGCCATCTACTCAAGGACTTCCACGAGTTCTAGAAGCTCCACGAGGATTATGCCCAATTACATTGCAACGCGATGAATCAGGGGTATGTAGCTGACCCAGGCGCCATAGCTCATGGAGCACCAGCATTACCACCAGGAGGACCCACGCAGCCTATGGCTGTGCTGGTACAGAATAACGGAGGCGAGCAGTACCCACGAGCACTGGGGAACATGGGTATGATCCATAAGGGGCGTCCCTCCAATAGGACACAAAAGTCGATCACTCGCCAAATCAATCTGGCCATCAACTCACCACCCTCGACCACTGAGTACCTTACCAGGTGCGAGTCTTGCATCACCTTTAACAAACATGACCACCCGTGCCAAGTGCCTCGCCCAGGTCATTCTCCCCTGGTGCTCGAGGCGCATATTGGTGGCTACGAGATGAGTCGAGATGGCGGCATCGACATCAACCTCATGTTCGCCAGCATCCTGCGCGCCATGCGGATCCTCCTCTCCTGCCTGGAGGAATCCAAAACAACATTCCACAGCATCATCCTAGGGAAAGGCGTATACACCTTGGGCAAAATAAACATGGATGTCATCTTTGTCATGCCTGCAAACTTTCGGCGGGAACGACTCGAATTCGAGGTGGTCTACTAGCCCTCGCAATACCACACAATCCTCGGACATGTTGCGTTCACGAGATTCATGGCGGTCCTGCACTAATCATACTTGTAGATGAAGATGTCAGGACCCAACGACATTATCGTCATCAGTGGGAGCTTCGCCAAGTCAGATAGCTGCAATAGGGAATTCAATAGAATCTCCCAGACATTTGGCATGCATGAAGAGCTCGCCAGGCTCAAGGAGTCGATAGAAAACAGTCTTCCTCCTGTGCGAAAGCCGAACACACCTGGCCAGTCCTTCAACTTGTTGGTGAATACCAAGGTGGTACAGGTCCACCCAATGGACCCAACCAATACGTGCCTCATCGCCAAAAACTTGAGTTTCACATAGTAACTCACGCTCGTCGAATTCCTCCGTTAGCGTTGTGAAATATTTGCCTAGTATCTTGCGGATATGCTAGGACTTCCCAGGGAATTCGCCGAGCATGCACTCAGCGTGAATCCATATGCAAAACCAGTCAAGCAGCCAATGCATCGATTGTCCGAACCAAGGGCAAATGCGGTTGGCATGGACGTCAACAGACTCATCGACGCTGATTTTATACGTGAAATCAAGGAAAGAACCTGGGTAGCTAACCCCATGCTCGTTCCAAAGAAGGACACGGATATCTGGCGGATGTGCATGGACTTCACCTCCCTCAACAAGCACTTCCCGAAGGACCACTTCCCATTATTGCGGATCGACCAGATAATCGACTCCACCATGGGATGTGAACACATTTGCTTCCTTGACGCCTACTCAGGCTACCAGATGATTCAAATGAAGGAAGAGGATCATGATAAGACAACCTTCATCACGCCCTTTGGTGTTTACTAGTACACCACAATACCCTTCGGGCTAAAGAACGCAGGAGCCGCCTATCACCGGTGTATGTCGGCCTGCCTCAAAAGCTAGCTCGATCAAAACATCCAAGTTTATGTCAATGACATCATCGTCAAAACCAAGGAGGAAGCTACACTAATCGATGATCTCCGCAAGACCTTTGATAATCTCGACCGCTACCAGATTAAGCTAAATCTAGAGAAGTGTGCCTTCGGTGTGCCATTCGGACAATTACTCGGGTACCTCATATCCTCCAGGGGAATCGAGGCTAACCTAAAGAATATAAGGGCCATACTAGCCATGGAGAAGTCGAAGAATGTCAAAGGCGTCCAATAGATGGCTGGGTGAATCGCAGCAATCAGTCGATTCATGAGTCAAATGGGCGAAAAGGCACTGCCATTCTACCAACTCATCCGCAAAACCGATAAATTCGAGTGGACAGATGAGGAGCAAGACGCATTCGAAGACCTCAAGCACCTGATCTCCACCTCACCTATGCTGGTGACCCCCGGGAAAGGGAGCCAATGTTGCTATACATCAGTGAGGTACTGACACCTAGTCCATGGAGTACATCACCTAGTCTAATACCTCAGTGAGGTACTGACACCTACAAAGAAGCGGTACCCGCACTACCATAAGCTGGCCTAAGGTGTCTTCATGATAGCATGACAATTGCACCACTACTTTTAGGAGCACCCCGTAGTTGTGGTGAATGATGCCCCTCTAGGACACATCCTTAACAACCCCGATGCTATGGGGCGAGTCTCCCTTTGGGGAATCAAGTTGTCCCCATGGGACATCACATACGAGCGGTGAGTGGCGATCAAGTCGCAAGTCTACCGGACTTCCTCGTCCAATGGATGGAAAACCAACTCCCAGATACACCGGACATGTCCTGCCTATGGACATTGCACTTCGACGGATCCAAGCATCATGAGGGAGTTGGCGCAAATGTCATATTGTGTAACACCCTCGAATGAGCCCTATGCCAGTTTCAGCGATTTCACCAAACCCGCATAGAAACAATTCAAAGATGCCCACCAGGCACTTGCGTGCGAGTGGAAAACGAAGTAATATCATTACACATTAGTCCATGATGAAACCCACAGAACATACATATGCAACAACGACTCAGTGAGTCAAGAATACAGATATACAGTACAAAGATCCAAATCACCTCTAAAACAATACAACATCCGAGTACGAATAAGAAGAAAATTGGGCTAAAAGCCCTGAAGAATAACCAATGGCGTCCATAACCGTGCCCAGGCCAAGCCGGAAGGGTAACCCTGCTAACGACGTCGAACTTATACCTGTCAAAACAAAAGGGGTGCTGACAAAGTGCAAAGAAAAAGGGAGCGGTCAATACTGAGGACAGTACACTGCGAGTCTAGAATTCGGAGGCTCTCACCTACATAGGTTTGGTGGACTGAAGCGGCAGCAAAGCATGCAGTAAACAACCTATAGATACTCGATACAACTGTCGTCTATCAGAGAGGGATAAGGAAGACCTATTCGGAACCAACCTAATACTAACACCAAACATACCCATCCTGGTATTTCCCCCTCGAGACCAAACGAGGAAGTCATGCTGAGGAAACTCACACAGTTGGCAGTTTTATTCATTCCTTCCATGGTGGTTGTCCAACTTACTAGTCATATTAGATACAAGTCATACTATAACAACAATTCTTAAGTTATAGTTGTCTATGATCAAGAAACTATGCTCCAAGTCATCCATAACCATGGACACGGCTTTTCAAAAAGATTTAACCCTGCAGGGGTGCACCAAAGTATCCACACGCACTTTAACCCTTGTTGTCAGATCCGAATATGAGAAAGATCCTGAACATGCACCCAATGGTATGCGACAGGGACTCATACACGACGTTTCCTAGACTCAAAGCAAGTACATGGGGGCCACCCCACTAAGCTACCCGCAATGAAGTCGGCCGTCTCCGATACAGACCCAGGGTATGTGGCGACGGTTGTAAATGACTTGGAACCTGAAAGTGTGATTGGGCTTGTCGATACAGCGGAAACGTGGCACGGGGTTCCTAAACAGTACAGGCGCTCCACGCGCAATCGTAAATAAAGCAGTAAAGCATGGCATAAGTACATGATAGTTATAACACCACAAACTAGTTTGTGGCCCCCAGTATAGTATTTTGAAATTAGGTAGTAAGTCGATGGGGTGCCCACACACCCACCTGTAGTTAGCACACTCGATCTCAGAACATGTGTTAAGAACTCGGGTCCTAGACGGACACAAGTGGGCGGTTAAAAACCAAATATTGAGTATTACCCACCAGTGCCACTACATTATATCTATTTCTAGCATTTTAATTGACAAGTTATAATGAAATCCATGATCATCTCCACCATTAAGCATGTGCCAACCTTCCATCAACGGTGGAACGACAACGACGTGAAGCAGCAGCTGAGCAAGAAACTACAACTCGCAAGGCCGACTGTCTATCAAACAATAGGCAATAGGATGTGTCCAAGGCAATATAGAGGCTGCTAGGAATATAAATGGTGCACAGATAATAAAGCATCGTAACACTGGTAGCAATAGATCAACAGGAGAAAATAAAGACTATAAAAGCAAAATAGGTAGAAAGGGGGAGAATGCTCGCTTGGGAAACACTACCCGAGATACATCCGAAGATCAGGTTGACACTCGCATCAACTCAATGACCTAATATGTGAAGTAGCAAAGCACTAGAAGAAAACACAGGATGCACTATTTAATACTACGTCTGAAGATCATGCATGATGCATGTATGATGCATGACATGACAAAGATGCAATGCGATTAGACAATATTAAGCGAAAACGGGGTCCCGATAATTAATTAGAAGGTTCATGTTATTTAGCTACCCCGCAATTTAAATGTTGGATTAACATGGCCAAATATGTCATCGGTTCGCTACACAAATTTAAATGGAGCCAATATAAGACTAGAAAAGTCCGCATATGGTCTCCATATTTAATTTAGGTGAATTGTCTAAATATCCCCAAACAACCACAATATGTATGCGACATGAAATTTATATGCAACAGATATATATTATATATTATATATTATAAAAATATTGGTCTCGGGAAAGGGGACACACATCAAGGTCTGAAGATTTGGGGGTTCGAGGGTTCGACCGGGTTCGGTGTTCGGACTCCGGGATTAGGGACTTTAGGGTCTCGGCCATCTTATCCGTGTAGTAGATCATGCCATTCTGAGGGTTGCGGGTTTGTCTTCGATTTTTCCGGGACCGTTCTTCGTGGTACAAGTTCATTCTTCCAAGGTATCGAAGCGACGATAAGATCTTAACCTTGCGGGTATCCAAGAACCCGCGGAGGAAAACGCACAGTGGCCGGATTTGGCGTCGGTCGACATAAGACACGAAGATGCATTGGAGGCGAGCACCCTAACTTGGAATTATACACATGACCTGCATGGACGTGGCAGAAGCAACAACCATCAGTCCATCAGGTGCAAAGGAAAAAAATAAATGCACCACACAGAGGTAAGCACAACAACAACAACGTGTTAACCCACATGCAGGGACTTGAAC
Source organism: Avena eriantha (assembly GCA_910589775.1). Classification (NCBI taxonomy): domain Eukaryota; kingdom Viridiplantae; phylum Streptophyta; class Magnoliopsida; order Poales; family Poaceae; genus Avena; species Avena eriantha. Next base: position 127,896,034 of record OU342745.1, read on the forward strand.
GGGCAGCAATGGTGCTCAATGCAGAGGAGGGACCGCACCACTACTCGCAGAGAAAGATGGCGGCGACCCTATTTGTGGAGGACTGGAGGCGCGCTACCCGAGGGGAGGTCGAAGAAGAGGCCACAGAGGACCTCCAGGTAGAGGCCGCGCCTGGTACCTGTCAGGATCCTGCGGCGGTGCTGGAGAAGGGTGGGCGATGGCAGCCAGACATGGTGAGGGGCTCCTGGTGAGGTCAGGCTCGAGGAGGACCACAGGCGGAGCGGCGGCCGGCTATGGGGCCTGGTCGACAGAGAGGGTCGGGGACCAGGCGACCTGCTCGCGGGCCACGACAGCGGCAGGTGAGCGCAGAGGCGGCAGGCGGACGAGGTAGGCCAGCGGGGTTGCGGAACAGCGGAGAAGCAGGGCTCGCGTGGTCGGCAGAGAAGAAGCATGGTGTGGCCGGAGCTCCGCCAGATCAAGGCTCAGGCAGCGGAGATGGCTCTGAAATATAGCCATTTAATGTCCACATTTAAACTGGATATTAGTCATATTCTTGATGAACTATCTCTCTAAACCCTGCTACTAATGCTAATATTCAGAGGGGTATGCAATCCTTTCTTTTGTATTTTTCCTACATAGATAATGTCATTTAAAGGAGGGAATCACTACATTAAAGTCCAAGATACGAGATTTCCAACTACCAGAAGAAACCAGGAGCCTTACATTGGAGGCAGATGCCTTAATGACCAACTATATGGCCAGAGCAAAAATTCTAACCGTATAGCTCCAGTGGTACAGTTGGCGCCACCACCGTTAGGTCAAACGAAACAACTTTCGTGAAGGGACCCCTATATAAAAAGCCTCAGGCGACGAGAAACATCGCCCCTAGAGTTCATACCATCTAGAAGTCTCCGCCACAGATCACGAGCCGCCTCCAGATCTCCAAACCCTTCTCCATCTCCATAGCCATATTCCACCACTTTCAATAGTAGATCTCTTCTCCGATTGGCGACATTACAAGACTATTGCTATCAATCTTATGATTTTCGTTACAATGTTTGTGATTGTTGATCTCATTTCTATGTGTGAGTAATTCTCCTTGGGCTAAGGGCTTCGGCCTAGCCATGTGGAAATTGTGCATGTTATTAATCATAGATGGGGTCGTGTATTAGTTTGTATGACAAGATGATTATTGTATCCACTCTTGCCTCAATCTAAGGACTTGTCAGGTACCCAAGACCCCGAGGGTTGAGCCAGGTATAAGGAGTATGAGTGATGACTGATCTGCAGGTTGGGAACCCTAGTGACAGAAGGGGTAGTGTAACATCCCAAAACTTAATCCAAAGTTAATCAAGATCCAATCTACCCAATTTAGGGTTAACAAAAACTTTCCCATTTAAAATATTTAAGCATTCATATGTGTGTGCATTTAAATTAGGAGTTGTTTTGAATTGCCATGTTTGAGTGATCCATTGGTTGTAAAATGATTCTAAGGTGAATTACACATCATCTAGATCATTCCCAAACAAATCCCAAAGAAAAAGAAATCAAAAAGAATAAAATAAGGAAATGGTCATTTGTGCCATTTTAACTAACTAGGACACTTTGGGTGTTCCTAGGACTCAAATGCCAAAAGAGACAATTGTGGTTCTTTGCACCCCTTGCTAGTACAAGTAGTGATGTGCCAAGGCCCGCTTTGTGATCTCCCAAAAACATTCAAACTCTAATTTTAAATGAAATTTGAAAATTGAATCTAGTGTATGTATCAAGATCACACTAATTCAAAAACCACTCAAATGAACTCCATTTCAAAATCCCAAGCAAACCTAGATGCTCCAGCATAAGTTACACCACTCCACCAAAAATCTTTCAAAAATTCAAATCTTTCTCTCATGCGGCCATTTGATCGAACAGGTGGCAGGCAAAGAATTTTTGGCCTAACTAACACTGTTTTGGAGCAAATCTTGTCGAGCCAACTGGTGTGCATTGATCACCTTGGTCTCTCCCAGGCCCAACCAGACAAAAAACCACCCATATCCCTGGCCCCTGGCGTCAGTGCCATGCCGACCCGACGCCATGATCGCCGGCCTAGCGTGCACAAGCCACAGGCGACCACCAGCCCCTCTCCGCCGCTCCAGGGAGCAAGGCACCACCTCACCGCCGCCCATGGTCCACCCCACGGCTGCAGATAGCCACTAGAACACCGCACAGCCTCGTCGCCCTTTCTCTCTGTGTGCAGCCAGAGCGCGATCACCGCCAGCACGCCACAAACCATGCCTCGACACCAAATCACATGTGCCGCTCCGCATTGAACCCAGCAACCCGCCAGACACGGCCATGCACCACCGCGTGACCCACGGTCACCATGATCACCGTCGAGCACCGCCTCTGTCCCCCAAAGCGCATGAAGCCCCGGACCGTTAGGCACCGCCCCTAGCCAAGCCATTATGCCGCAGCTGACCGCCAGCAGACCATCCCCCGTTCGCCTACCTCGCCCACTCCGGTAGCCCCGTGTATCGCCGTCACCGACAAGCCGCGCCCATGCCTCACTACCTCACCATCGAGCCTATATAAGGAGGCCTCCCCCGCACCATCTCTTCACACCATTCCACTCCCCTCTCACCACTAATCGTTTCCCCTCTCTCGCCGGAGCCGCTCGAGCAGCACATCGCCAGAATTCCGCCGGAGGTAGCCGCTATAGAGGAGGAGAAGTGGTTGTCGATTTCGTCCACCTCAGCCCCTGCCGCGACTTTGCCTGAGCTCGCCGTCGCGGTCCAGTTTGTTTGTCCGCCTCGCCGCACTAGCTGGAGCCCTGGTACGTCCCCAGTAGACCCCCACCAGCCGTTTAGGGTTTGGTCTCGTCGGCGACGAGTCCGTCGTTGACGACGACCGTGGACCGTCGATCTGTGTTCTAATCGTGTGGTCCTGATCGCCCCGTACCGCTTCGGGTTTTATGTGCCACTGAAATGTGGCCCCCCTGGTTAGTCGCCCTCTGCACCGCTGAGCGTTACTGGCCGGCCCATTTAGTTTCCCGCGTTGGCCCTAGAATTCAAATTAGGATTTTTCTATTTAGACTTAAAATCAATTATGTCCCTTAGTTAAAAAAACCAATTCAGAGAGTGTTACAAATCCAAATTGACTGATACCAATTTTGTTGGAAAGGTAATGAAAATCTCTATCCAAGCCCTTTGGATTTAAATCATTTAGTGTTAGAGATCTCGTCTAGTAAAAATAACAAGACAGAAGCATTTGCACATTCAAACATTTTTCTAAAATCAACCATAATAGCTTTTGAGTTGATTCCAACTCTCAAAAATCACATTTAACCATACCTATCTGAATATGTAATAATATTAAGGTTTGCATGAAGTGACTTTCGACTAGTACCAAAATAATGCTATATAGGCATTTCTAGTCACTTTAAATCATTAAATATTTAACTTAAACTTATTAAAATATGATCCAACATTTAAATCACATTCCCATATGTTAGAATATGTGGTGATGACATGTGTATACATGATCCCATATTTTAATTGGAGAATATTAAATCTTAGTTAAGTTCAATGAGTAGAAATTACTTTTCTCAAATAAAAAGAATGAAGCTCAAAAAGAGCAGGAGGTTTTGCCTCAACTCATTCCATGAATGTTGTTTCATTCCCCACGCGGCTGAATCCAACTCAGTCTTTATCCTGCCTTGTAGTTCTCTCTCATATTCCTTCCATGAATTTGATTTCTCGGATTTCGAGCTAGCTGCCCTTTTCTTGCTCCTTGCCATTAGCACATCCCTTTTCTTTTTCTTAGCTAGCGTAGTTTTTCACGTTAAAAAGAAGGCGCCAGCGCTTTTGTAGTGACCCCTCCGGATTCCCGGGTTGCTTTGGCGCGCCCCACCCCGTTAGTCCTGTGTTGTACTTGACTTGACTCTCCCTCGCTTGCTGCTTGTTGATCGCTGTGTTCAAAAATGACACGAAGCTGGATATGAGTAGATGTTGTTGGTCGAAAACGTCTTTCATTCACAATGAAACATAAAGGTCTCGCTCGATGCATCATTTTATGATGTGTATTTTCATATTAAGAGTTCTTAAAAGTTCTCAACTCAAAGCCCAACCGTCAAAAGGATGTTACAATGTTCGAAATTATCAACTTAACATGCCCCCTTACTTCCTTCGTGACCTCCCACTACTTCATCTACCGAAATGATTAGGCAGATCCCCTTTTTTCTAGCATTAAACCTGCTCATGATCCTTAGGGTATAGAGCATGGAGCAGACAGAGAGATGAAAGGACCACCTTCTCCTGCTTGCTTCATCGAAATCTATTCAGTTGAAGTGCTACTTAACTTCACTTAGTAGTTGAAACTCGGAGAGACAGAGAGAGTCCTCTCTCATACTTGCCAATTCCAAGGCAAGGGAATCTTAAGGAACCAACCTTAGTTGCCCCTCGGTAGAGTGAGTCTACTTAGCAAACTGGCATGACATAGTTAATTAAACCTTGTGATGCTTGTGATGATAATAGATCATCAAATGTGTGCCTTAGTGTGCTAAGTACACTAGTTAAGCTTTGTTTGGTGATTTTGTATCCCGTATGTATTTATAGACGATAGTACCGACCAAGCTTTCGAGGAGGAGGAGTTCTACCAAGAGGAGGAGGAGGAAGAAAACTTCCACCAGTGCACTACACAAGGCAAGCCATCATTAACAATGCAAGCTAGACCTTGCAAACTATATGACCTAAGTAAATGCATTAGGCATGCTTTGGTTATCCCCTTTTACTTACACCTACTCCAAATTCTATTTACAAGCTTTACTTCCTTTACTTTACCAAAATCCTTTACTTGTTTGAAGGTAGCATAAAAAGTATAAAACTTGACCTATCTAGATAAACTTAGATGTCATTCTATGGCATGAGATTGATCTTAGCCTCCCACATTAGTGAACACTCTTCACATAGTAGTTTGGAGCTAAACTAAAACTTGAGTCACTTTAGATGGGAATACTTGGTGAAAATGACTTGTGAAAACCTTGGAATGATGAGTCATTCTATTGAGATGTTTTGACATGTGTTGAGAAACAGAAATGGTTTCTGATCATGAAAATGTTGAGGCATGAGCCTTAGCCCTTTTACAAAACTGATGGTTGGGTTCGGATGCGATAGCATTCCAATTTTACCGTACAACCACAATACTTGAATTGGGTAAGGCTTAGCTAGAAGTTTATATGCATTAGTATTAGTTCCCTCGCGGGAGAGGTTTGAGCTGAGGCTACCTCTCAATGTTGTCCACCTATGGAATGCCCAAGATGACAGATGGTCATGATTGGGAGGCCATGCTCATAGGAGAGGTGCTTATACTAGGGTGTGTAAAGGAAAGGTTGTGTTTGATTATCTGCATACTAAGTATGATGATTCAGGGTTATCCCTGACAGATGTATCGAATCTTGTGGTGAAAGTGTACCACCTCTGCAGAGTGTCAAACTATTCGAATAGCCGCGTCCGCGGTTATGGACAGTTGGAGTGGCCATAATGTTCCGTTGTCAGATGTTTTCAAAACAACTTATGAAATGAATGGTGACATGGCTTGACCACAATAGAGTTGTGACTATGACAATTAAGTTCCCACTTAGGTGTTTCAAACTTTATTTTATCTTTCTTTTTTTCTGAACTCAGCTTAGGTTTCAAACTTAACTTTACAAATAAACTTAGAGTTAGCAGTCCTACTAGAACTACCTTACTTGTTAGTGATAGTTTGCGAGTACTTTAAGAGTACTCATGGCTTTTGTCCCTGGCTATTCCTACGGCCAGACTGTGAAGGATACTACCAAGATGAAGGACAGCAGGACGGCTATGATAACTAGGACTATCTTCCATCGTCAGCATTGCCTGTGACCCTGAAGATGGACCCCACCTCTACGCTTATTATTTTATTCTGCTGCTTGCTGTATTAAGCCTGGATCATGAGATCCTTTATTCGTGTAAGACCTTATGATGATTTATAATGGATGATGTACTGTGATATCCAATCTGTTATGTCTCGCAAAAATGGTAATCCTAGGATTGCGATGTATGGCATAACAGGAATCTGGGATTAAAAATCCGGGTGTTGACAAGTTGGTAGCAGAGCCATCCTGACCATAGGAGACCCTAGTTAGAATGGACGTCCGAACAAAAACTTAGTTTCAAAACCAAAGTGAGTGTTTATGACAACTATTTAATCTCTTACCCTTGGGAATTCTTTCTCTCAAAAATATTCATGTTCCTTCCAATTCTTACATTACTACATAAAATTTGACACACTTGATCACTTCACTAACTTCCTCATCCTTAATTCTTATAGATGGAGACTCAGTTCAGCAAGTTCTACCAGTTGGGCAACGGAGGCCAGCTGATCTTCAAGAGGGATCTTGATGCACTATCGGAGTACTTGGGACGCCCACATCTGGAATTCCTTGGAGCTCAACTTCCTGGACCCCCAGGAGGAGATTTACAATGGCTAGTCACCGCTGATCTTCGAGGAAAGATAGAAGCACCAACGTCCGGGAGAATCCAGTTCTCCGTGAGAGAGAACAACTGGCTAGATGGGTTAGCCAGGGCAATGCATGAAGCTCGCGCACGTCTGCGTGCCCTGAGTGTCAACCAAATCCAAGGAACCCGCTTTGCTCACTATGCAAGGCGTGACTTCATGGGAATGCCAATGGAGATGCCAAGTCACCTGGAGTTGAAGCGTCAAGTGGAGAACCTCGACTTCCTGATGTATGACAGACAGAAGGAGTTGGACAATGCTAGGGAGTTCGCCAACCACAATCTCGCCATTGCCGCCCAGAAGGCCCAGACTTTCTCACTGCTTGTCAAGGATCGTTAGTCTCTTTGCCGCCAACGTGCAAAGAAGGATCGCACCATCGACCGTCTTCGCAAGAAGGTGGCCGACCTCGAGAAGACCATCAAGGAGAAAGAAGCACAGCTTGCAGCAAAGGAAGAAGAAGAGGAAGGTGAAGAGATCCAGGGAGATATGGACTCTTACCTCAGCAACGATGATGACTTTCTAGAGGAGGATGCCGTGGACTTCTACACCGACGATGATGACACCGACTTCATCGATGATGAGTAGATGCACTAGAGCACTATCGTAGCATGAGGAGTATCGGTCCCATTGTATCGTAGCTTGCAGAATGGTTCTTAAAACCATCTGTTTTCCTTTGATGTTGTGGAGTGTGTGCGATTGTATCGTGTGCTTTGTTTGAATGAATGAAAATATGTTAGTTGCAAACCCTGACTCAAACTCAAAGTTTTAGCTTCGAAATCAAAACCATGAACCTTAGAACTTTCCCTCATACCCCCTTTATCTATCTCAATCTTCAGATGACTCGTGGAAACCCCGGAGGGAGCAGCTCATCGCAGGACCCAATGCTGCAGATTATGCAGATGCTAGTTGCAGACTGTGAAGCATGCAGGGCAGAGCGCCAAGCCAACCTAGCAACTCTGCAGCAGATAGCTCAAATGGCCCAAAACAACCAAGGACATGGAAATCCGAATCATCAAGGATCCAAGCTGAAAAACTTCTAGAATACCAATCCCCCAATCTTCAGCACTTTGGAGAACCCACTAGATGCTGATGAGTGGTTGCAGACAATGGAGAACAATTTAGAAGTAGCCAGAGTTGATGACAATGAGAAAGTTCTCTTTGCCACCCATTATTTGGCAGGAGATGCAAGAGCCTAGTGGAACAGCACCCGCACGATGAACCATGGTCAAGTGATGACATGGGAAGCATTCAAAATCAAGTTCAGACGCACCCACGTGCCACAAGGCCTAGTCACCAAAATGAAGGATGAATTCAGAGAGCTGAAGCAAGGCAGAATGACTGTAGTGGAGTATCGTGACAGATTCTTGTCCCTAGCCAGGTATGCACCTAATGAGATCAACACAGAGGCCAAGAAGAAGGAGAGATTCCTGAACGGGCTGCATGATGAGATGTAGACGGTTCTCGTCAACATCCGCTTTGAGGATCTCGAAGAGCTAGTCGACTTTGCCATTCAGATGGAAGGGAAGATTAACCAAGACAACGACAACCGCAAACATCGTATGATGCACCAAACTGGATCCAACAGCCACCAGAAGTACCGTCCCAACCCGTCTGCAGGATATGCACCAAGAAACAACCGACCCCAATGTCTCGCCCAAGCTACCCCAACCGTAGCGGAGGCAGTGTGAAGTCCGGAAGAAACAACAACAACCCCAGCAACACCAGCAATTTCCACCATGCACCTCCCAAGAGCAACAACAATAACAACAACACTGCACCCAGAACTGGAAGCAATGTTGTGCCCATGGCAGCAAAAGACAAGTCTCTCATCACTTGTTTTGAGTGTGGAGTGAAGGGTCACTATTCCAATGAGTGCCCCAAGAAGATGGTCGCCACTGCCAATGTGAATGCCCCAGCTCAACAGCAGCGTCGTGTTCAACCAGGAAGAAGATTTTCCCTAGGGAACCCTCACAACCGCAACGGTCGTCTCTTCCACATGAACGCCGAAGAAGCCCAAGAAGCGCCAGATGTAGTGCTAGGTATGTTTTCTGTCAACTTAGTTTTAGCAAGAGTGTTGTTTGATTCTAGAGCATCACACTCATTTGCCACCAAAGAATTTGCATGCACAAGTAAGATTCACCAAACCAACTTGAAGCATGTCATGATAGTTCAAATTCCTGGTTCAACTACAAAAGCTAGAAAAAATTGCAAAGTTGTGCCTATCAGAATACATGGGATAGATTTTTATGCCAATTTAATAGTACTTGGAACCAAAGGATTAGAAGTAGTACTAGGAATGGATTGGATGTCAAAGCATAAAGGACTGATAGACTGTGCTAAGAAAGCCATCACCATGACCAGTAGCTCTGGAGTAATAGTAGAGCATGTATCTGAAACCTTACTTGTCAATTCAAGTGCAACAAGAGTCTAGCCCTACCCACCATAAACCAAGTCAGAGTAGTCTGTGAATACCCCGATGTATTCCCAGATGAATTTCCCGGTATGCTCCTGGATAGGGATATTGAGTTCATTATTGAACTAATCCCCAGAATCGGACCAATAGCCCACAGACCCTATAGCATGAACCCCTTAGAGTTAGTAGAACTGAGGAAGAAATTGGATGCTATGTTAGCCACAGGCTTGATTCAACCAAGCGCATCGCCATGGAGATCACCAGTGTTATTCGTCGACAACAAAGATGGAGGCAACGGTTGTGCACCGATTACAGAAAGCTAAATGACATCACCATCAAAAACAAGTACCCACTGCCAAAGATAGAGGATCTATTTGATCAGTTGACTGGTGCCCAAGTGTTCTCAAAGATTGATCTTAGGACTGTTTATCACCAACTTAAGATTCGTGCAACGGATATTCCGAAGACCGCCTTTACTACTCGTTATGAATTATACGAGTATACGGTCATGTATTTTGGATTAACCAATGCCCCTGCTTATTTCATGAATCTCATGAATAAGATCTTTATGAACTTCCTACATAAGTTTGTCGTGGTGTTTATCGACGATATCCTTATCTACTCCAAGTCAGAAGAAGAGCATGAGCAACATTTGAGAATCATCCTGGAAACCCTGAGAGAGCATCGGTTGTATGCCAAGTTCAGCAAATGTGAGTTTTGGCTGAAAGAAGTAGGATTCCTAGGACATATTGTTTCTGCCGGAGGAGTCTCTGTTGATCCCACCAAAATTAAAGATGTCGAAGAATGGGAAGCCCCAACCACTCAAACCCAAGTCCGTGCATTTCTCGGATTAGCAGGATATTACCGCAAGTTCGTAGAAGGATTTTTGAGCATCGCCGGACCCATGACCCAATTGTTGAAGAAGGACAAGAAATTTGAATGGACTGATAAATGTGAAGCCAGTTTCCAACAGCTCAAGAAGGTCGTTTGATGTGTATTGTGATGCATCCAAGATTGGTCTCGGATGTGTATTGATGCAAGAAGGCAAAGCCATCGCATATCTATCTCGGCAACTGAAGCAACATGAGCAGAACTATCCAACCCATGACCTTGAATTAGCAGCCGTAGTTTTGGCATTGAAGACATGGCATCATTATCTTATGGGAAATCGCTGTGAGATTTACTCACTTTATACCTGTCAAGACTACCTACCAGAGTTCGAAGCTAGCAGAGTTGTACATTGCTAGAATTGTTAGTCTACATGGAACCCCCAAGACCATAGTATTAGATCGAGGAACCCAATTTACCTCGAGATTTTGGCAGAAAGTCCAAGAAGGATTGGGAACCAAATTGAACTTCAGCACAACTTATCACCCACAAACTGATGGACAAACTGAAAGAGTCAACCAAATCTTAGAGGATATGTTGAGAGCTTGTGTTTTGGAGTATGGATCAAAATGGGAAGACTTCCTGCCTTTCACAGAATTCTCATACAACAACAGTTATCAAGTCAGTTTGCAAATGGCACCATTTGAGTTACTATATGGAAGAATATGTCGTACCCCTTTGAATTGGTCGCAAGTAGGAGAGAGCCAGATTTTCGGACCAGACATTCTCTGAGAAACTGAAGAGAAGGTTCACAAAGTCCGTGAGCACCTCAAGGCAGCCCAATCCAGAGAGAAGAGTTATGCTGACAAGAGAAGGAGAGACCTAACTTTCAATGTCGCAGATTTCGTGTATCTCAAGGTTTCACCATTGAAGGGAACCCAATGTTTTAGTCTGAAAGGAAAGTTAGCCCCCAGATATGTCGGACCCTTCAAGATTCTGAACCGCCGAGGAGAAGTATCGTATCAACTGTACCTGCCTGAAGAAATGTCAGCCATCCACAATGTGTTCCATATCTCGTTACTTCGCAAATGCCTAGAAGTGCCGGAGAAGACCAAAGTTTTCAAGAACATCGATCACCGACTTGTTGATATCAACAAGGATCTGACGTATCGTGAAGTGCCCACCCGTATCTTGGAGGAAGCTTACAGAACCACCAGGACCCGTAGTATCAAATTTCTCAAGATTCAATGGAGCAACCATACCGAAGAAGAAGCCACTTGGGAGCGGGAAGATGACATTAGGACAGAGTTCCTAGATCTCTTTAGTTCCTAGTTTTCTTTCGTAAATCTCGGGACGAGTTTTTGTTTAAGGGGGGAAGGGTTGTAACATCCCAAAACTTAATCCAAAGTTAATCAAGATCCAATCTATTAAGCATTCATATGTGTGTGCATTTAAATTAGGAGTTGTTTTGAATTGCCATGTTTGAGTGATACATTGGTTGTAAAATGATTCTAAGGTGAATTACACATCATCTAGATCATTCCTAAACAAATCCCAAAGAAAAAGAAATCAAAAAGTATAAAATAAGGAAATGGTCATTTGTGCCATTTTAACTAACTAGGACACTTAGGGTGCTCCTAGGATTCAAATGCCAACAGAGACAACTGTTGTTCTTTTCACCCCTTGCTAGTACAAGTAGTGATGTGCCAAGGCCCACTTTGTGATCTCCCAAAAACATTCAAACTCTAATTTTAAATGACATTTGAAAATTAAATCTAGTGTATGTATCAAGATCACACTAATTTAAAAACCACTCAAATGATTTCCATTTAAAAATCCCAAGCAAACCAAGATGCTCCAGCATAAGTTACACCACTCCACGAAAAATCTTTCTCTCATGCGGCCATTTGATCGAACAGGTGGCATGCAGAGAATTTTTGGCCTAACTAACACTATTTTGGAGCAAATCTTGTCGAGCCAATTGGTGTGCATTGATCAACTTGGTCTCCCCCAGGCCCAACCAAACCAAAACCACCCCTATCCCTAGCCCCTGGCGCTAGTTCCATGCCGCCCCGATGCCATGATTGCCGGCCAAGCGTGCACAAGCTACAGGCGACCACAAGCCCCTCTTTGCCGCTCCAGGGAGCAAGGCACCACCTCACCGCCGCCCACGGTCCACCCCATGGCCTTAGATAGCCACTGGACCACCCCACAGCCTCGCTGCCCTTTCTCTCTGCGTGCAGCCAGAGCGCGCCAGAGCGCGATCTCCGCCAGCACGCCACAGACCATGCATCGACACCAAATTGCATGCGCCACTCCGCATTGAACCCAGCAACCCACCATACACGGCCGTGCACCACCGCGTGACCCACAGTCGCCATGATCACCGTCAAGCACCGCCTCTGTCTCCTAGAGCATGTGAAGCCCCCGACCGTTAGGCACCGCCCCTAGCCAAGCCATTGCGCCGTAGCTGACCGCCAGTAGATCGTCCACCGTTCGCCTACCTCGCCCATGCCGGTAGCCCCCTGTATCACTGACACCGACGAGCCGCACCCATGCCTCATTGCCTCACTGTCGAGCCTATATAAGGAGGCCTACCCGCACCATCTCTTCACACCATTCCACTCCCCTTTCACCACTGATCATTTCCCCTCTCTCACCGGAGCCGCTAGAGCAGCACATCGCCGGAATTCCGTCAGAGGTAGCCACTACAGAGGGGGAGAAGTGGTCGTCGATTTCGTCCACCTCATCCCCTGTCGCGACTTCGCCTGAGCTTGCCGTCGCCCTCCAATTCGTTTACCCACCTCGCTGCACTAGCTGGAGCCCTGGTACGTCCCTAGTAGACCCCCACCGGTCGTTTAGGGTTCGATCTCGCCGACGACGAGTCCGTCCACTAGAAGGAATGTGCTAACTGGTGACCCTAAATATTGGTCACTGAAAGGTCATAGTAATCCATCTATGACCTTTCTATGACCAAAATCATTTGGTCACATAGCGAGGGTCACTATAGACAACTAACGACCTTTTTTTTGAATTGGTCATGGACAGTTATGACCAAAATAGATGGTCATAGAGTCTATGACCAAAATTTTGGTCATGGAGAATTTGGCATGTCCACGTAAGCAATCTGACGTGGAATATTTCTATGACCAATTGGTTGGTCGTAGATAAGATTTAGCCCGGTCCGGTTCAGCCTTCCAAATGGGCCAAGCCCAAAAATTCTGTCCTTCTTCTTAGTCATTTTATTGTGCATTTATTGGGCCTTTGACTGTTTATAGTCAGTTTTGTTTTTGGGCTTTGGCCCCTTACAGTTAGTTTCGTTTTTATGCTTTGGCCTTTTATAGTCAGCTTCGTTTTTGGGCTTTGGCCATTTATAGTCCATTTATTTTTTGTTCTGTTCTTTTCCAAATTTCACATAGTTGCGATCCAACATTGCCAGGGCCAATGCCATTTTACAATCCAGTTACAATATAAGCAATATAGGGACAAAAGCATTTTCATCAGGAATGTACATCCATATCAAGCCAGATATTTCAAATAATATAATGGACACGGATAAAGCGCTTTCTACTACGAGAAAGCTACCTGAATAAAACAAAGTTACATGCCCGCACAGTAACAGATTTAGAACAACTCTAATTACAATTTAGATAAAACAGCCTACATACAATATCAAACAGATACACAAGCACCAAAACATGGTGCCTCTATCAGCTAAAAAAATAGTGCACAACTCTAGGCTTCTTCTGATCTTCTGTCACATCAGTAGCATCTACAACAACAATAGATCCTCATTTACATAAACTTTAAGTGAAATACAGTGGAAGTTACAACTAACCCACACATCCATCCAAACGTGACAACAAAATTAAGACATGAATATTCAACATAGCCAAAACAGACGGTCCAGAAATATCGAACCAAGTGTTCTAAAAACCATAAAGTAACTCCAGATAAATTTCAACAGCAATAAGAATAATATTAAGGTTATTTCTTATCTTAAACAACATACCAATAGATAATGATAATCGTGAGAAAGTGTATTTCAAAAGGCAAACATAAGGGCACAAGGTGCTACCTGAAGCATGGTCTGGAAGGTGTTGTAGATATCAAAGAGCTCATTTTTAACAATATACGGTACAGGCAACAACAACTACATCATGCATGCACCCTAGGATCGCTACGGACAGTGACACTCCACCACCAGATCACTCTCACTCTATAGCCATTATAAATTAAACTGGATCAGACATACGCCATTGCGCTCCCAGAGTAGATACTTCTGGTAGGTTAATATAGGTACTACTAGTACTTACTAAGGCTAGCTAAGATAGATAGATTGATAGATATTTACATCATCATTATGTTGCAAGGAAGAGAGCAAGCGTTCAAGCAAAGGGCAAAACTTGGCCCTAAATTTTTCTACCAACGAGCAACAAAATCAGCGGATAAACAATTAAGAAACAGAATCTACATTAGGCTGGGACTACTAAAATCCAAACAAGGGGAAGGAGGGGGCGATCACCGATAGAAATAATACATCACGAGTTGTTAGTTCATGGCTCGGACCCGCAGGCAGGACGCCTCCTTGTGAGATACCTCAATCCAAAGATTCAAGCCGAGTCAAACAATATACGCAATGCCAAGAGGAACCTGAAACAATGCAAACAGACCACACTGTCAAATTCTGTAGATATTAAGTGTTCAAATTCTGTAGAAACAATGTGCATGCCATTTGATGTCAAAAAATAGCACAATGATCAAGAAAGTAACAATGGATTGAGGCATATACATCATCCAGTCACATGGAAATCTACAAAAGTCTAATGTAGATCAAACAAAGAAGAAAACAGATCATAATTCAACATATACAGGGAAGTAAATCCTATTCGCTTGCTAGTTATACTAATCGGAAACAGGACACCAAGTAGTTTCGTGCCAGGGGCATAACACACACAAATCAGAGCAGCTACACTCACCATAGACCACCAGCACGGGAGGATGGCTGCGGGAGGACGGTTGTGGCTCAGAAGGAAGCCGTGCGGGAGGCCGGCCGCGGGTAACAAAGGAAGAGGAGAGGTGCCCTGGTGGTCGAGCACCAACCTAGGCAACCACTAGTCTAGAGACTCTAATCTGGCAACAATGAATCCTGACTAAAATCAAAGTTCAAATTGACACCCACGATCAGAACCTTAAACATGTACTGAGGCCCGACGACGTCCTCGACAAAAAGAGGAAAAAGAGTAATTCCTATGGGCAAAAAATAGTAAGAACCTACACAGATCATGCCACCACCCTTGAATCGTCAACTGGGGCCAATTGATCTTCCGTATCCAGACCATCGATGGGCGTAAGAGATTGACGCCGGCGCGGGGACTCCGGATCGAGGGCCAGGGACGCCGGCACAGGGGCGGAGGCATGGAAGATGAGGCTCGGTACGAGAGCGCCGGATCTCCCGTGTAGAGGCCTCCCTTGGCAAGCATGCGGACAGGCGAGCTCGACGGAGCGCCGCGCATCGTGGCTATGATGCACGCGCGTTCCGGCGAGCAACCCATCTGACGAGCTAGGGTTCAGTGTTCAGACGTGAGGAGGGATAGAAGGAGGCGGCTGCGGTGAGGTGTGAGTAGGAAGCTAGATCAAGCAATGGTGCGGCAGAGAGGAGCACTTATGTGGTGGGGAGAAGGGGCGAGGGGAGCAGAGAGAGGGAGGTTGTGGCAGCGGGGTCTGGGACGAGGGCGAGGGGCGTCGGGGACTAGGGTTCCGATTTTGAGGGAGGCCGTCGAGTGAGAGTGGGAGGCTGTGGCGGCAAGGTCTGGGAGGAGGTGTGAGGGGCGTGAGGGGACTAGGTTTTGGGGAGGGGATGTTATGAAAATACCCCTTAGCATTTCTGTTGTGCAAGGCTATAGGAACTAGGGCATTTCGGTCATTCCAAAGTGAACAGGATTGGCAGACACAAGATATTTTCTAAAAGGGGAGCGTTGGATGGATGTCATCTGAACGGCCAAGATCTGCTTTGTGGGCTGATCCGTGGACAGTGTGATTCTCTATTGTGATTGGCTGGCTCTATCACTGCGGCTTATCTAAAATCTTTCCGTCTACCCCTGGCAAAAAAGACAAATCTATGTCGAATCGGTAGGAAGTGGGTCTAATTTGAACTACAGGTACATGATCTAATGCTCATGATTTTTTGCAAAAATCATTTTTAGACTCCCAATATGATGTTTCTTTAGAGATCTGATGCAATTTTAGCAAGGATCATCCTCTATCTATGAACTTTCGTGCCCGCTGTTTTGACCATAGTTTCAAAATCTATATATACAACTATTAAGGTTTTATATGAAAAATATGTCCTTAAATTTTTCCTCGATAGTAAAAGTGTTCCATAATGTACTTAAAATATTCCCTGAAATTTTAGAAGTTCTCTGAATTTTGTTTGACTCTATTTGGAGATACGAATAAAAAGATACAAAAGAATTTATAAAATAATAAAGAGAAAAAATAGTTGGAGGCGCCCAACTGTGTGAAACCGCCAGCAATTACTACCCAGCCCAGTATCCAGGAATGATCGCACGCCGTGGTCGGCCCGAGGCCATCCTAGGAGTAGCCCAAGAAGCTGGAGTTCGGAGGCCGCATACGCCCGAGGACCAAACCCACCACAGAGGTTTTAAATGTATAGAACCCGTGTGCATATCTTGCATAGTAGCACCGGTTGGTCTGGTGGTTCGCATCGAACGGGAGGAAGGGACGGTGTTGGTTCGACTCCTCATCCCCAATCTTTTTGCTATGATTTATTCCCCGACGAGGTGCGGTGGCGGCCTGCAGGTCGTGGTGCGGGCTAGCACGGTGGGTCCCGCCTTCAGGTCGTGGTGGCGGCCTGCAAGTCGTGGTGTGGGCCAGCGCGGTGGGTCCCGCCTTCAGGTCACGGTGGCGGCCTGCGCACTGGGTTGCCTTCAGGTCGCGGTGGGTCTGGTGGATATGACA
Organism: Avena eriantha; assembly: GCA_910589775.1. Lineage (NCBI taxonomy): Eukaryota > Viridiplantae > Streptophyta > Magnoliopsida > Poales > Poaceae > Avena > Avena eriantha. The sequence goes on from OU342745.1 coordinate 127,912,751, forward strand.
TGTAGGCAAAAAAATGACTAAATTAACATGTGGATATGACATGTAGGCAAAAAATTGACACATAGACATGACACATAGGTGAAACTGGTTAGTTGGCAGTCTGGTCATTTCGATGAATCATGTATTCAGATTAATAACCATTTAAATTGGTCATAGTCGCTTATAATTAAGCTCATGGACCAGTGATATCTATGTTATGACCAATTGATGTAATAGTGTCATGACCTTCCTCACAAAAAAGGTCGTTGTTTTTTAAGGTTTAGACCCCCCAAATGTCTTATGACCTGTTGATTCAGATTGGTCATAGATCTATGACCAAAAAACTCATGGTCGTTAAGAAAAGGTCACGAGTGAGCATATTTCTTGTAGTGGTCGTCGACGACGACCATGGACCGTCGATCTGTGGTCTAATCGTGTGGTCCTGATCGCACGGTACCGCTTCGGGTTTTATGTGCCACTGATAGGTGGACCCCCTGGTCAGTCGCCCTCTGTGCCGCTGAGCGTTACTAGGCCGTACCATTTAGTTTCCCACGTTGGCCCTAGAATTCAAATTAGAATTTTTCTATTTAGACTTAAAATCAATTCTATCCCTTAGTTCAAAAATCAATTCAGAGAGTTTTACAAATCCAAATTGAGTGATTCCAATTTTTTTGGAAAGGTAATGAAAATCTCTATACAAGCCCGTTGGATTTAAATCATTTAGAATTAGAGATCTCTCCTAGTAAAAATAACAAGACAAAAGCATTTGCACATTCAAACATTTTTCTAAAATCAACCATAATAGCTTTTGAGTTGATTCCAAATCTCAAAAATCACATTTAACCATACATATCTGAATATGTAATAATATTAAGGTTTGGATGCAGTGACTTTGGAATAGTACCAAAATTATGCTATATACGCATTCTAGTCACTTTAAATCATTAAATATTCAACTTAAATTATTAAAATATGATCCACCATTTAAATCACATTCCCATATGTTAGAATATGTGGTGATGACATGTGTCTACATGATCCCATATTTTAATTGGAGAATATTAAATCTTAGTTAAGTTCAAAGAGTAGAAATTACTTTTCTAAAATAAAAATAACGAATCTAGTTAATCAAACCTTGCGATGCTTCTGATGATAATAGATCATCAAATGTGTGCCTTAGCGTGCTAAGTAGACTAGTTAAGCTTTGTTTGGTGATTGTGTATCCCGTGTGTATTTATAGACGATAGTACCGACCAAGCTTTCGAGGAGGAGGAGTTCTACCAAGAGGAGGAGGAAGAAAACTTCAACCACTGCACTACACAAGGCAAGCCATCATTAACAATGCAAGCTAGACCTTGCAAACTAGATGACCTAAGTAAATGCATTAGGCATGCTTTGGTTATGCCCTTTTACTTACACCTACTCCAAATTCTATTTACAAGCTTTACTTCCTTTACTTTACCAAAATCCTTTACTTGTTTGAAGGTAGCATAAAAAGTATAAAAATTGACCTATCTAGATAAACTTAGATGTCATTCTATGGCATGAGATTGATCTTAGCCTCCCACATTAGTGAACACTCTTAACTTAGTAGTTTGCAGCTAAACTAAAACTTGAGTCACTTTAGATGGGAATACTTGGTGAAAATGACTTGTGAAAACCTTGGAATGATGAGTCATTATATTGAGATGTTTTACCATGTGTTGAGAAACACAAATGGTTTATGATGATGAAAATGTTGAGGCATGAGCCTTAGCCCTTTTACAAAACTGATGGTTGGGTTCGGATGTGATAGCATTCCAATTTTACCGTACAACCACAATACTTGAATTGGGTAAGGCTTAGCCAGAAGTTTATATGCATTAGTATTAGTTCCCTCGCGGGAGAGGTTTGAGATGAGGCTACCTCTCAATGTTGTCCACCTATGCAATGCCCAAGATGACAGATGGTCATGGTTGGGAGGCCATGCTCATAGGAGAGGTGCTTATACTAGGGTGTGTAAATGGAAGGTTATGTTTGATTATCTGCATACAAAGTATGATGATTCTGGGTTATCTCTAACAAATGTATCGAATCTTGTGGTGAAAGTGTACCACCTCTGCAGAGTGTCAAACTATTCGAATATCCACGTCCGCAGTTATGGACAGTTGGAGTGGCCATACTATTCCATTGTCAGATGTTTTCAAAACAACTTATGAAATGAATGGTGACATGACTTGACCACAACAGAGTTGTGACTATGACAATTAAGTTCCCACTTAGGTGTTTCAAACTTTATTTTATCTTTCTTTGTTTCTGAACTCAGCTTAGGTTTCAAACTTAACTTTACAAATAAACTTAGAGTTAGCAGTCCCACTAGAACTACCTTACTTGTTAGTGATAGTTTGCGAGTACTTAAAGAGTACTCATGGCTTTTGTCCCTGGTTGTTCCTATGGCCAGACTATGAAGGAGACTACCAAGATGAAGGACAGCAGGACGGCTATGATAACTAGGACTATCTTCCATCGTCAGCATTGCCTATGACCCTGAAGATGGACCCCACCTCTACGCTTATTATTTTATTCCGCTGCTTGTTGTATTAAGACTGGATCATGAGATCCTTTATTCGTGTAAGACCTTATGATGGTTTTTAATGGATGATGTACTGTGATATCCAATCTGTTATGTCTCGCAAAAATGGTAATCCTGGGATTGCGATGTATGGCATAACAGGCATCTGGGATTAAAAATCCAGGTGTTTACAAGTAGTACGGCTGTATGTGAGGGATTTGCTTGGGATTAACAGTGAGATCACTATGCATATCATTAGTTCTCTTTCTTCTATGGATGAGACTAGTAGGTTTTTTCTATAAGCGGGTGTGAAGCCAATAACAATTCTGGATGTGATACGTTGCTAACGTATCCATAACTTTTGATGTTCCATGCTTGGTTTTTATCTACTTTCTTATATTTTGTTCCAACTTTGGAGTACTTTTCATACACTTTCTTGGACTAAACTATTAACAAGATGCCACAGTGCCAGCTGCTTGTTTTCTGCTATTTTTGGTTCCAGGAAGTCAGAAAATGAATATTCTTGGAATTGGACGGGACAAAAGCCAAAGTCAGTTTTTCACCGAGGGGGGCACGGAGCCAGAATACGAGACGGAGAGGGGCCAGAGGGCCGCCACACTACATGGCCGTGCAGATCAGGCCTGGCCATGCCAGGGGGTGGTGTGGCCACCCAGGCACCCCCTCGGCCTCCCCTTCCGACTATAAGATGCCTGCGATACAGAAACCCTAAGGACCCCGATCAAAATTCCACGAAAGAGTCTGTAGCCAACATCGTCTCTGCCCCTAGATCGGGAGGGATCTGAAGCTCTTCCCGGCACCCTGCCGGAGAGGGGAATTCACCCTGGAGGCCTTCTTCATCACCATGCAAGCCTCATGTATGATGCGTGAGTAGTTCATCCTTGGACTATGGGTCCATGTAGTAGCTAGATGGCTGGTTCTTCTCCTTTGTGTTAGCATGTTTAGATCTTGGGAGCTCTGTTCATGATCAATATCATCTATTTGTAATCCTACATGTTGTGTTTGCGGCGATCCGATGGATATTGAGATGCTATTTCAGATTGATTATTGATTCTATCATGTCTTTGTTATTTGTGATCTTGCATGCTTTCTGTTGTTAGTAGCTATCTTCGCCAAGTAGATGCTAGAAACTCCAAGAGTTAGTATTTATGCTCGATAGTGGGTTCATGCCGCCAGTAATCTAGGGAAGTGACAGAAATCTCTAAGGTACTAGATATGATGTTGCTACTAGGGAGAAAACAATAATCCTTTGTTTATAGAATAATCGTATTGTTTACTTTACACGCAATGCATAATGCAATTATTTGTTGCTTGTAACTTAATACTGGAGGGGGTTTGGATGATAACCTGAAGGTGGATTATTAGTCATAGATGCAGTTGGATTACGGTCTATGTATAATGTTTTAATGCCCAATCAAATCTCAAAGGAGTCAAGATGATTTGTATATGCATGTATGCTTTCTCAAGGTTTGTCAATTTCCCCGCTGTAATTTGTTCACCCAACATGTTATCTATCTTAAGGAGAGCCACCATTAGTGAACTATGGACCCCAGTCCTTTCTTTTACAATCAATCTACAATTGTTTACTGCTTTCTGTTTACTTTCTGCAAGCTTCTACTTTCTTCCACTCGATACGTTTAATCCTTTGTTTTCAGCAAAACCAGTGAGATTGATAACCTCATCGTAAGTTGGGGGCAAAGTTTTGTGGTTGTGTTGTGCAGGTTTCCACATCGCTACTGGCACCGGTAGTGCGCCTGCCAAAGTCTAGCTAGCAACACCATGGAGGTATTTCCTTGATCCTACTGGTTCGATAACCTTGGTTTCATAACTGAGGGAAAACTTGCTGTTATGCTCATCATACCTTCTTCTTGGGGTTCCCCAACGAGCTCGATATATTTTGGGCCATCAAGCATATTTTCTGGCGTCGTTGCCGGGGTGTCAAGGACATCTTCACAAGGGGAGTCCCTCATAACCAATCTCTTTACTTTGTTATTTTTGTTTTGCTTAGTTTATTTATGCTTTGTTTTCTTGTTTCTTTATCAAAAACACACAAAAAAATTAGTTCCAACTTTAAGTTGTTTTTATGTCTAGTTCTGCTCCAATCACTATTTCATTATAGACAGCCCACTCAGTTTCCTATTTGGGGAAACTACTATCACTACTAAGGTAGTAGATGAACCACCACCCGCTAGAACCTCCATGGAAAATTTTATAAGGTATAGAGAATCTTATAAGGGTAGAGTCACGAGAGCCGTGTTAAAAAGGTTGGATCTAATTGCTAAAAAAATTCTTAAATGCCATGATATAAATTGTTGCTCCGAACATGATACTAAACATCTTAAATTCCAATGTGGCTTTAGTGAATAATTTATAATTATGAACTATCATTGGAATAACTATATTCATCTTGTATTTGAAGAAGTAGAACAATTCATTTTGTTTATGGGAGCTTCGGAAATGGAATCCTTTATGTCTAAAACTATGAAACATGTGTTGCTTGTAAAGACCTTAAAGATATGGTATCTTCTATCCTTGATCATTGCATAGAAAATTTCAGCAATAATTGTTATATCATGGATTATAAAGAGAGACTGAGTCATGCACAAGAATGTGTCCACAATTTGCAGGAGCCTTTGGAAGATGAAATTATTGAACATGAAAGCTCATTAGATGAAAAAGAGGAGGAGAGTGATGGACAAAAGGAGGAAGAATGGATTAGCTACCCATGCCTACCTTCTAATGAGAGTAACTCTTTATCCCTTACATTATTTGATTGTCCCCCATGCTTACCAAAGGAGGATGAATGTTATGTTCCTATGGATTCTTTTGAAAAATCTACTATGGGTAAACTTGTGATAGTAATCATGCTCTTGTTATCTATGATAATCCTTTATTAGTTCCTAACTTCGAAATGCATGGTACTAAAGAGCATTGCTTAGAAAATGTTTATGACAAAGCTCTAGATGATGGTCCTATATTGGTTGATAATATTAATTGTGCTACTATTAAAAATGAGATTGGAGGGGTCTTGGCCTTAACTTGGAACCCCATACCTCTTGAGAATGATCGGTCACCTTGTTATAAAATTTTTAAAAGTAGGTTTGAAGGTTTTAATCCCATTCTTTTTGAGCTTGATAAAAATTATGTGTTTGTAGTTCTTGAAAAGCATGCTTTATGTGATAGTTATATTGTTGAGTTTATTCATGAGGCTACTGAAAATTATTATGAGAGAGGAAAATATGGTTGTAGAAGTTTTCATGGTACTACAACACCTCTTTATGTGCTGAAAGTTTTGAAGTTACTCTTGTTTTATCTTCCTATGCCTGTCACTTTGTGCTTTGTGAATTTATTTGCAGACAAGATTCCTATGCATAGGAAGTGGGTTAGACTTAAATGTGTTTTGAATTTGCTTCTTGATGCTCTCTTTTACTTCAATTCATATTTCTTATGTGAGCATCATCGAAATTTTTATGCCTAACTTAAAGGCGTTAAATAAAAGTACTTATTGGGAGATAACCCAAAAGTTTTAGATGAGTCTTGGAAGTTATTACCTTTGTAATAACCGCTCATTATCATTTTTATTTGCTTTTTGTGCCAAGAGTAGCCTCTAATGAGAGAGAAGTAATGCTTGGGAAAGTTTCCGTCCTGAAACAGATTTTTGTGCTTCTCTGTAAACATCCGTGTAAAATCTCTGTATGTCGATTTGAGCTGTAATTATTTGTGCTTCTGCCCCAGGTTGTTGTCCAACTTTTGTTAGTTCAACACTTTTCGATTTGAGCAACATAAGGTCTTCGAAAAAATTGGTTTTTACCTGTTGGTCTATTCTGAAAAATTCCTGCAATTATTTGCATTTGCTTCTTGTTGGTTCCTTTTTGAGTTCTTTTGTGGAATTGAGCTTTTTGAGGGAAGTGCTACAGTAGCTTGTGTTTTAATGGAAGTTTTATTGGTGTTGAAACTGAACCCAAAGACTTATTATCTTGAGTGCACTAATGTTGCTAATAAAGATTGTGTGAAGTTTTGTATGAAGGAAAAATTTCAGGTGTATGGAAGTAATGAGTAATGAGATGAAGAATGGGCTAAAGCTCAAGATTGGGGATTCCAAGCGTGTCACCCCAAGAAATATCCAAGAAGTACAAGCATCAAAGCTTGGGGATGCCCAAGGCATCCCTTTCTTCATCAATAAAAATCTTAGGTTTCTTCCAAACACTTCATTTTTATTGTTTCATGCACAGTTGTGTTGTTCTTGAAGCGTCTTCTTTTTTGTTTTTGTTTTGTTTTTCATTTGCTTGGTTTTCTTAGTTTGCTGAATAAATTGGTTGTACCCCCTCTTTCATACATTAGTTTTCAAATAGTTTGGTTTGGATTGGAAAAGAGTAGGAAAGTTCATGCTTAAGTGGTAAAGAGAGCCTGTTTTTAACTGTGGCGTATGCTTTTTCATGCCATGCTTGATATTTTTTTGGCTTTATGCTTAGTTTTCTTTGCTGTAGCATGACTTGTTATAAACAATTGAGATTTCTTAATGTGCCTTGGAAGGAGCATGCGTTGTTTTAACATATTAAAGCATAGTATTGTGGTATTCTCCTTTGATGCTTTATTTGGGTTGACTTGGCGCATGCTGACACCATGTTATGACTATCCAAAGTCACCATAGCCTTGATGATCCTTTAGTTTTCAACTTGTAATATCACTTTATGCTTTAATCAATGATGTTTTGTTGCTCTACATGATTATGGCCATTATTGCTCTCTTAGTTGGTCGCTCCCAGTCTTTTGCTAGCCTCCATAACCAAGTATGAGTTCCACTCATGCATCCAACTCCTAAAACCAAGTTATTCTAAAGATTCCACCATACCTACCTATTAGCATTTTCTATTCCAAGTATATTCATGTTTTTATCTACCTTCTGAATTAAACTTGTTATGTGAAAATTAGTGATTAAAACTCTCTTGATGGCACACTTTACTTTCTTGCAATTAATAAACTTGACCCATTGTGTCCATCTTTGTTGCGTTTATGCTTGCGCTTTATAAGTTGAAATTAGCAGAACCATGTATCATGGGGAACTCTTTCAACATTGCACTTGTACTTTGTACCCCGTTGATATCATGCTCTTTTGCTTATGGATCTCGGCGGTGTGAAATAAAAGTGGAACTTGTAACATCATGGAGTTTGTATGTGTATTAGAGAAACGCCTCGGACGCTAGCCTAAGCCATGCCTAGTCATGGTGGAAACTTGCAGCATAACCATAATGAGCACTCTATGAATCATCCTCAATAAAAACCTATGCAAATAGCAAATAAAAAGATCGCTGAGATGCTCATTGTATGCTTGCCTTGTCATTTTGATTATGGGATAGCTCCTGTATCATGTGCAAGGGGTACCCCGTTGGCGGTTCTTTATGATACATATATACTTACAATGACAAGAGATTACTTGTGACTAAAGTTGAGTAGCATGAGGTTCGGTCTTCGTAAGTAAGGGGCATGAGATTTCGGCTTATAACTTGTCAAGCATGTCCTCTTAGTTGTGTCACTTTAACCTTAATCACTTAAAGATGCTTATGATAGGGGCAATGAGAGCTGAAAGCTAACAAGTACCATAATTTTTGGAAGCTCTTTATGAAACTTGAATCTCTACTTCCTTCTATGAAGGCCTTTCTTTTACTTTTATGTTGAGTCTCCACCTTCTATCTTTATGCACCTACTTTGAGAGCATAGTGGCTATTCTTAGTTCTATGTGCATTGTCCCTAGACTTGTTGATTGATGCATAACTTGATATTTCTTGTTCTTAAACTACTTGTATCTAGTCACTCTTATGAACTTTGAAGGTGTCCTATGCGTTTATATTTGCTACTCTATGAGGGACAAGCTGAATGCCATTATGCTATGTTTTCTTTATGTGAAAGAAACAAACATCTTGCAAAGCATTGTTATGCATGAATATTTTGTTTGTGCCTTTTCATGTTGCAACATAGTTGCTATGTTTCATTGCTAGAACTTTATCTTTCATGCTATGTTGAAGTACTTTGATCCCAGCTTTCAATGTTTTACAAATACTTTGATCAAGTTTATGATGGTGCATGTCACCTCAAAAATTATTCTTTCTTTTTATCACTTACCTACTCGAGGACGAGCAGGAGTTAAGATTGGGGATGTTGATACGTTGCTAATGTATCCATAATTTTTGATGTTCCATGCTTGGTTTTTATCTACTTTCTTATGTTTTGTTCCAACTTTGGAGTACTTTTCATACACTTCCTTGAACTAACCTATTAACAAGATGCCACAGTGCCAGCTCCTGTTTTCTGCTATTTTTGGTTCCAGGAATTCATAAAATGAATATTCTCGGAATTGGACGGGACAAAAGCCAAAGTCAGTTTTTCACCAAGGGGAACACGAAGCCAGAATACGAGACGGAGAGGGGCCAGAGGGCCGCCACACCACCTGGCCGTGCGAGCTAGGCCTGGCCACACCAGGGGGCAGTGTGGCCGCCCTAGGCACCCCCTCGGCCTCCCCTTCCGACTATAAGATGCCTCCGATACAGAAACCCTAAGGACCCCAATCAAAATTCCACGAAAGAGTATGTAGCCGCCGTGGTCTTTGTCCCTAGATAGGGAGGGATCTGAAGCTCTTCCCGGCACCCTGCCGAAGAGGGGAATTCACCCTGGAGGCCTTCTTCATCACCATTCAAGCCTTCGGTGTGATGCTTGAGTAGTTGATCCTTGAAATACGGGTCCATGTAGTAGCTAGATGGCTGGTTCTTCTCCTTTGTGCTATCATGTTTAGATCTTTTGAGATTCATTCATGATCAAGATCATCTATTTGTAATCCTACATGTTGTTTTTGCGGGGATCCGATGGATATTGAGATGTTATTTCAGATTGATTATTGATGCTATCATGTCTTTGTTATTTCTGATCTTGCATGCTTTCTGTTGTTAGTAGCTATCTTGGCCAAGTAGATGCTAGCAACTCCAAGAGTTAGTATTTATGCTCGATAGTGGGTTCATGCCTCTAGTAATCTAGGGAAGTGACAGAACTCTCTAAGGTACTAGATGTTCTATTTCTACTAGGGAGAAAACAACAATCCTTTGTTCATAGAACAATCGTATTGTTTACTTTACATGCAATGCGTAATGCAATTATCTGTTGCTTCCAACTTAATACTAGGGGGGTTCGGATGATAACCTGAAGGTGGATTATTAGTCATAGATGCAGTTGGATTACGGTCTATGTATAATGTTGTAATGCCCAATCAAATCTCAAAGGAGTCAAGATGATTAGTATATGCATGTATGCTTTCTCGATGTTTGTCAATTGCCCCATTGTAATTTGTTCACCCAACATGTTATCTATCTTAAGGAGAGCCACCAATAGTGAACTATGGACCCCGGTCCTTTCTTTTACAATCAATCTACAACTGTTTACTGCTTTCTATTTACTTTCTGCAAGCTTCTACTTTCTTCCACTCGATATGTTTAATCCTTTGTTTTCAGAAAACCGGTGAGATTGACAACCTCATCGTAAGTTGGGGGAAAAGTTATGTGGTTGTGTTGTGCAGGTTTCCACGTCGCTGCTGGCACCGGTAGTGCGCCCTGCCAAAGTGCAGCTAGCAACACCTTGGAGGTGTTTCCTTGCTCCTACGGGTTCGATAACCTTGGTTTCATGACTGAGGGAAAACTTGCTGTTGTGCTCATCATACCTTCCTCTTGGGGTTCCCCAACGAGCTCGATATATTTTGGGCCATCAGGATGCACTACCCACATATAATTTATCTTGCTCTAACAAGTACACTCATACTTTATTTCTATCTTTTATTTCCATCAGATGTTTTGCATAGGTATAGGTGAAACCGAACGCCCTAGGCCCTCTCTCTCCATCATCGACAACAACAAAAAGATGCAAGCTACTCATCCGGTAAAAACACAAAAGGAATTCTAAAACTCCCGAAGGTCCGTTAAAGTAACTTCACTATGCATTCGCTTCCTGAGGATTCGATAACCTAGGTCTACTAGGGAAAAAGAAGCTATACTACATCTGTAATCTGGATCGAAGGTATCAACCCTTTTTCTAGCACTGTTGTCGGGGAAGCAATACCTACCCTGGTGAGGTTATTAGGAACCTTGCTAGTTTTAGTTCTTGTTTTTAATTTTGTTAGTTTGCTATTCAGTCTTTATTTGATAAACCAAAAAATTAGTTAGCCTTTAAATTCTTGCTTTTATTGTTATAATTTTTAATCTAAGAAAACCCAAAAACATAGGAAATATGGCTGAAAAGAAGCTTGGGGAGTTTGCTACTCCCAATAATGATTATTTGCGTACTCCTATTACTCAGCAAGGAATTGCTGCTGATGACTATGAAATTAAGCCCCATTACTTAAGTTTTGTTCAACAGAATCAATTTGGAGGCTCTGTTGTTGAAGACGCAGGTATGGACTTAAATAGTTTCACTGAAATATGTGATATGATGCGTATAAAAGACGTTGACCCTGATGCGGTCAAATTGTGTCTATTTGCTTTCTCTTTAAGAGGGAGAGCTAAAGAATGGTTGCTATCTTTGCCTAAAAATACTATTACATCATGGGTGGGATGTACTTCTTTATTTATGACTAAATTTTTCCCACCTGCAAAGTCTATGCAACTTCGATCTAATATTACTTGCTTTAGACAGGAAGAGCATGAGCCACTAGCGCTTGCATGGGGGAGGATGAAAGAATGCCTAAGAAACTGTCCTAGTCATGGGATGGAAGATTGGTTAATCCTCCATTTATTTTACAATGCTCTTAATCATGTGTCTAAGTCTATGCTTGATACTACAGCTGGAGGAACATTTATGGGTAAACATATTACCGAAGCAAAGCAGCTACTAGACAGTATGTAAGACAACCATGCCCAATGGCATGTTGAAAGATCAAACACGAAGAAGGTGAACTCTGTCTCACCACAAGAGAACGAAGATCTTAATGCTAAGTTGGATGAGCTTATACTAGCTGTTAAAGGTAAGGAAACCCAGGTAAGAGCCACCCCTAAAACAAATATTGAAGAAACAGACTTCGTAGCTTGTAATGATTATAATCCTGCTTGGAAGAAGAGTTACAATCCTAACTTCCAGAAACATTATGCTAGTACTACAGGAAACGCTAATAATAATATGGGAACTAGTAATGGTAGTCTCCAAGAAACACTTAATTCTTTCATAGACTCACAAAACGAACAAAATAATATTCTAGTCAAAATTACGGAGAACCATGATGCTATGCTTGGTAAATTATCTAACCAAGCTGTTAGTTTGAGAAATGACTTGCAGGCCCTTCAAGAAAGAACAAGGATCGTTGAGGCATAGCTAGGTAAGATAACTGAGAGTCAAACTTTCATTCTAGCTAAATTTGCAGGTAAAGCTGAGCCCAATCCTGTTGAAGAACTCAAAATGATGAGGATCCAAAGGGAGGAGCCTGAATAACTTGATAATAGTAATGCCCCTTCACCAAGCTACACCATCAAAGACCTCATAAAGAGGATCAACATCAAAATTCTGGTAAGTGACGGTAATGATGAAGCCATGTATCAACACTTTGTTGATCAACTAGGAATTAAGGTACGTGAGCTTGAAGAAGAATACAGGAAAATCGCTCCAGTTGTATAGATATCAATTCCTCTGTACGATTTCTTTTCATATGTACCGACCAACTATACGGCGGGAATAAAAAAATTCTAGTTGTATAGTTCCGGTCATATAGATATCGATGCCTTCGGAAATTTTCTTTCGTAGGGACAGATAGTTTAACGATGAAATATACGGCCGGAACCTTTTGTTCCGCCCGTATAGTTGCGTCTGTATAGCTGCGCCGCCAGGATAAAACCCTAATATTTTGACAAAACGCCAACTATACGGCGGGAACACATGTTCTGCCCATATAGTTGCGCCCGTATAGTTGCATCCGACCACAAAATCGCACGGGAAGGTACTCCTAACTCCAAAACTTCAACCCTTTTTCTTTCTTCTACCTCCAAACTCTCTCAAAACCTCAAGGGATCTCCATCTCTACTCAATTTTGGTTGAATTCGTCGCGCACAAGTGATCTACGGTATGTTTCTCTTGCGATCCTCCAATTACTTTTTGCAAATTCATCTTGGATCTATTGTAATTGTCAATCTAGGGTGAGACCTACTATGAACCAATTGCTATGATTTTCTTGCCTAGATTATTATTTTGAGGATAAATCTTTAGTGTGCCATGATGAGGAATATGATGCACTTACTGTTGTTGGATCAAAAAGTTTTATTTTTTCCTTTCTTCAATGTTTTAGATGATGAACACAAGGAGCCAAACTCATCCTTGTTCCACCGCTAGCACTTCTTGGGTTGCCACTCAGGAATGCACGGGGATACAGTTCAGGGATGAGGCCCATAGTGATCACTTCAACAGGATCAAGAACCGTGAAGTGAAGGCCACCAAGTGGGCTTGACCCATTATATTGAACCAACTCGGTATTTCTGATTATTTTAATTTACTTTGCAATAGAGCTGGCCTACAAAACTTTGTGTACAATGATGTACCTACTTATCGCCGCTTAACCATTGAATTCCTAAGTTCGTTGCAAAGCACCATTAAACAATGGCGAGGAGAGGATACTATTTCTTTCCATCTGATGAACAACAACTACACTTTAACATTAAATGAATGGTGCGCATGTTTTAATTTGCCAAACAATGATATTCATGCTCTACGTGCATCTTTTACTGGCTTAAGCCCTTCCCCTCATCAATACTATAATGGAATGAGTTTCACTAGTAGAGTGAACAAGGGGAAGAATATTCAACATCTTGCAATTCACTATTTGTTCTATGTTACTGCTAACACTTTGCAGGCACGTAATGAGTTCACAAGACTCAACGAGGAGGACATCCTAGTCCTCGCAAAGGCTGCTTACATCAACTGCAGCTTGTCACTCAACTTGGGCTCCATCCTTGTGTGCTACCTGGAGAACCAAGCCTCCCAAAGCCAAGGGCATATCACTAGAGGAGGCATCATCACCGTACTTGCCACTGCCCTAGCCCCAACCTAGGTGAGTTGCAACCCATTCTTGGTGAGACACGTGTTGGTTTCTCCACCTTGAGAGCCTATGGAATGCTCACTAAGAGAGGTGGTGTTTATTACCTGCATATTGCTGGAGTTGGGCGTATCTACCTCGCTCCTATGCCTAATGGTCTTTTCTCTATCGAGTAAGGACGTTTGCTATATGATTTGTAGGTTGAGCAACACCAACCCGAGGAAGAGATTCCTGAAGAGGACGAGGACCAAGAAGAGGAGCAAGAAGTTCCTTATCAAGAGGAGCAGCCACAAACCCGGTTCGCCACATACCAAGATTTCCAAGGACTTGGAGGGACTGTAGAGAGGATGCACAACCTCTCTTTGAACCTCCGAGCATCAACAAGTAACCTCTCAACTCCATTCGCAAACTGGAGTAACGACTCTTTCCCGCCACCACAATAATTTGAAGGTCTTGCAAAAGCCTAAGCTTGGGGAAGTTTCCTCATGTATCTTTATTTGGTGTTTATTTGCTTTTATTTATTTCGAGGTTGCATTTTTATTTGAGTTTATAAGCACTCGTGTTGGTTTCCCCAACACTTTATCTTTAGTTCTTTCTATATTTTGCTTTCGAAATTTTCTAGCCGAGCTTTGCCGCCAATTTTCTATTCTTTTAATCCTTCTCTTAAAAACACAAAAAGATTTCTCCATTTTTCCTTATTTTCCCTCTTGCTTTTCTTTCTGCCTCGAGGTCTTAATATATTTGCAGGAGAGTGGTCGACTTCGAGTTTCCAAGAAACAAATAAAAAAGGAAAAGAGAAGTGGAATCAAACATGAGAGGTATGCCTTACGACTCCCCACTTTTGAAGTTTGAGATACCCATGCTAGTTAGTAGTAAATGTTGAGATATTATATTGGTGCAGTGAGTCTTTGTATTGTCGTAAGATTTTTGTTTGCATGGGTATTTAATTAGGTACGTTTTGTTCCAGCTCTCGTAATTAACCAAGTCTTGCCTAAAAATTGCTAAACAATTGTAATAAGAAAAAGTCTCACAATTGAAGTCTTGGGTGTTGTAGTGCTTAGTATTGAAGGCTTATTTCTAGAGATACTCAACACCAATGAAAATGTTAATTGACTTGATAGCTCTCTTTAAAAGGATTTTGTTCGATTGAATTAATGTTTAGCGGTTTTTGTGAGCATGCCAAAGTTTGACTTGTTAATCATAAGAATGATATAGATTTACACGTGTCAAACTTCATGGGATGCCAACAACTCCGCTGGCCTATGAACGATCTTCATGGAGGAAACTCCTAGATTTCGGCTATGAGTTGATTAAACACTTGTAGAAGCAATGCTATAGTGGTTAAGATTCTTGGCACTCCCTGGTAGTTGTAATCATGATGGAATCACTCCTCTGGCTGTTATGATAAATCATTATGCAAAAGGAACAAGAACCTTAGTGATGCCACGAGTGTCCATCACAGCCCGATAAGCTAAATAATTTTTTTGGCATGCTCTCAATTACTTAAAAACTGAAATTCTTTAAGGACAATGAATAGAAAAGTAGTGCTTGCAAAGTCTTGATCCATTGATGTGGGAGAATTGAGATACTCTAGTATATATGCTTTTCATGACAACTCTCACACTCTTAATTTACATGATCATACTTTACTGTTCAAAGGCAAGCCTATGAGTTGATTACTTGATATGGAATAAAGTTTACTCATTTGAATCATCCATGTTTACAATAATTTTGCTACACTATAAGGATGCATGAAACCCGTATGATATGCTTGCCATTACTCTATCTATGCTGAAGTTTTTCATATTTACAAAGTGGAGGAAACATGAGACTACTAATCATGAGTAAGATCACCATCTCGTTATTTTAGTTTAAATTCTAAGTTCCTTTTTGATTTTGGTTTTCTTGCTCGGGACGATCAAGTTTAAGCTTGGGGAGGTTGAAGGATCTGAAATATAGCCATCTAACGTCCACATTTAAAATGTATATCAGTCATATTCTTGATGAAATATCTCTCTAAACCTTGCCACTAATGCTAATATTCAGAGGGGTATGCAATCCTTTCTTTTGTATTTTTCCTGCGCAGATAATGTCGTTTGAAGGACGGAATCACTACATTGAAGTCAAAGATACGAGATTTCCAACTACCAGAAGAAACCAGGAACCTTACATCGGAGGCAGATGCCTTAACGACCAACTATACGGCCAGAGCAAAAATTCTAACCATATAGCTCCGGTCGTATAGTTGGCGCCTCCACTGTTAGGTCGAACAGAACAACTTTCATGAAGGGACCCCTATATAAAGAAGCCTCGGGTGACAATAAATAGCGCCCCCAGAGTTCATACCATCCAGAAGTCTCCGCCACAGATCACCAGCCGCCTCCAGATCTCCAAACCCTTCTCCATCTCCATAGCCATATTCCACCACTTGCAATAGTAGATCTCTTCTCCGATTGGTGACATTGTAAGACTATTGCTATCAATCTTATGATTTTCATTACAATGTTGGTGATTGTTGATCTCATCTCTATGTGTGAGTAATTCTCCTTGGGCTAAGGGCTTCGGCCTAGCCATGTAGCAATTGTGCATGTTATTTATCATAGATGGGATCATGTATTAGTTTGTAAGACATGATGATTATTGTATCATCTCTTGCCTCAATCTAAGGACTTATCAGGTACCCCAAGACCCCGAGGGTTGAGCCAGGTATAGGGAGTATGAGTGATGACTGATCTGCAGGTTGGGAACCCCGGTGACAGAAGGGGTAGTACGGCTGTATGTGAGGGATTTTCTTGGGATTAACGGTGACATAACTATGCATATCCTTAGTTATCTTTCTTCTATGGATGAGACTAGTAGGTTATTGCTATCAGTGGTTGCGGAGGAAAAATAAATTATGGATGCACTGCCCACATATAATTTATCTTGCTCTAACAAGTACATGCATACTTTATTTCTATCTTTTATTTCTATCAGATGTTTTGCACAGCTACAGGTGAAACTGAACGCCTAGGCCTTCTCTCTCCATCATCGACATCAACAAAAAGACGCAAGGTATTGGACCAGTAAAAACACAAAAGGAATTCTAAAACTCCCGAAACTCCATTGAAGTAACTTCACTATGCATTCGCTTCCCAAGGATTCGATAACCTAGGTCTACTAGGGAAAAAGAAGTTATACTACATCCGTAATCTGGATCGAAGGTATCAGGCGGCGGAGGGATCTTGAGGCAGAGGCGGCCTAGATGAGGACATCGTGCAAGCCGGCAGTGTGGGGAACTCGGGAGGAGCAGGGTCAATCCAGGGCAGCAACGACACTCGCCAGGATCGAGGTGAGGGAGGCAGAGGAGAGGATCGCGAGCAGAGGGCGGTTGGTGAGCAAGCGGGGCATGGGGTGTGACGCGTGGCTAGCTGGGCCAGGGATCGCGGGGTCAGGGTGGGTCGCGATGGGGTGAGGGGTTTGATCGGGAGGGTGCGGTGGCACGTCGGATTGGGGTCTGGCGTCGCGACTCGCGTGTGGTTATCGCGGGGTGGGACCAGGGAGCAAGCGTGGATTGCGGGGGCGCTGGCATCGCGAGTGAGTGGGGTCGGGGACAGGGTCATGCGCGGGACGCGTCGCGTGGGTGCCAGGCGCGCGGGGTAGGGTTAGCGTGGTTGTCGGTAGCGGGGTTGGTGGCGGCGGCATGTGTGGTTGGTGGGTCTAGGGTTTCAGCCGGTTGTGCCCTTTTGGGCCTGGCCAGTTTGGTCTAGGAGGGGTAGTATGGGGCTGGCCCTTTGGCTGGCTGGCTGCCTCCCCTGATAAAACATAGTTTTATTTATTATTATTTTGTTTAATTTTAAAGACCTCTTGTAAATAATTTGTAGACAAAACAAAATATCCAGATGACCGGGGTTTTATAATTTGAAATGAAGAAGGGGATATTTAGAAAACAAAGATAGGCTTTTGGGGAAATAGTTTTTAGGAAAACAAATGCATGATGACATGACGATGCTCAAATGCAATGTGGCATGATGACATGAGCATGCTATCACGATAATGCACAAATTAGTAAACAATCAAGCAATTTTCTAGTAGTGGTTTTACCCGGGGTGCTACATATTGACATCACCATAGGGCAACAAGATGCGGTATGTTCTGTGAGTGAAGTTATGTGCCTCCAACAACAAGGTGGAGTACGAGACTCTGATCCATGGGATGCGGATGGCCAAAGCCTGTGGCGCAACACGACTCATCATCTACGGCGACTCCAAACTCGTGGTGAACCAAACCATGAACCAGATTGATACTTTGAGTGACAACATGATCGCATACCGTGATCTATACCACACTCTCAAAGGATACTTCGATGGCTGCAAACTTTGGCATGTCGGCCTCAAAAGCAACAAGGAGGCCGACATACTTACCAACATAGGATCCACCTACACTTGATGCGTGTAAAATGCATACATGAACTTTGTAGTTTGTTAACATGTTTTCCCACATATTTGCATCATAAATAATGTTATATCTCTGTTTTATATTGATTTTTGGGGATTTACCAATGATCCCCATTATTTTGGCTATAACCCTACACGGCAGAAAAACCCTATTTTCAATGTTTTTGATGTTTCAGGACCTATACAAAGTCAAATGGACCTGCACTTTTGGGAATGCCAATATTTATCCATGATATGCATCTGGAGCACTGGAATCTCACTAGGAGGGCCAGGAGGGCCAACGAGCCTAGGTGGCGCGCCTAGGCGGCGTGCCACCCATGCTCGTTTCCTCCTTGGTCGTCTGATCACCTCGATTATTTTGCCCACGGAGTTCTCTTGACCTAAAAACCCCTATATAAGGATCCCTAGGGCATCCTTGGAGGAGGAGAGATGAGAAGCCACCAGAAATGAAAACACCACCAAATAGAGTCAGATCCGGTGAAGATTGGAGGGGAATACTCCATCGGAACCACCTCCGTGGAGATCTCCACCCTATCCAACATCTCCAGCATCATCACCATGACGAAGAGGGAGTACTCCACCTCCGGGCTATGGGTTTGTGGTAGTAGCTTGATCTATTTCTCTCTTGTTCTTCATAGATCTAGTACCATATGAGCTACCCAACATGATTATGGTCATATTTGTAATTCCTATGTGGTGGATATTTGTTCTATGATTTTATATTTGATATTGAAATATATTTTGTCTAAGATGTTTTAATAGATGCATACCATGCACCCCGTTCTTCATTGCTTGTTTTGATCCAACTTGTATGCAAGAACTTGTATGGGGAGAAGTGTGTGTTAGATGGAGTAGCATGGTGGTAGAGATTGAATTGTGACATGTAATATTAAAGATCTACTTTGGTTTTTACCTTTATTTTGCTGCCTCACTAGGGATAAAGTGAAATCATGTGCTATAGTTATCATGTGATAGTGTGATGACCTTGTTAGATCAAGGTAGCATATTTGTATTTCAAACATCATATAATATTTCTTAAAGCTATACTCTGATTTGATCTTAAGTCAAGATTGCATGGAGATTTCCCTTTCTTGAGGAGTATAAGAGAGAGATTTATTCCATCTCAATATTAGAATGTGATCCCATATTAATTCCTTTTATCAAGCACTTAAAGAATTTCCATGAATCTTTATCATTGATGAATTGTTTTATGACCACTACAACCTAAAAAGAGAGTAGACAAGTGAACCCATGAACCCCGGTCCGATTTTTATCATAAAAACACCTTTCCATTGCATCTACTATCATTTATAATTTCAGAAATTTATTATTTCGAAAATACAAATAATACTTTCTCTACTTGTAATCACTCATAAAAACCCCAAAACAATTCTACTATCTTCCATATCATCTAGTTTGCATTACTTTACTTTGCTTTACTTTATTTACTTTGTTTTATATTTTATTTCATATTACTAATACGAAACCTTGTGCTTGACAACCACTGGGTGGAGTTGGGGATACAAGACAAATTATTTTACTTTACAGGTTGCTTGAAGAGGAGAATACAAATATCCACACAATTTCCCGAGAGTTTGATATAAACCCTCGAGTCACCCTTGTGAGGAAAATAAGCTTGCTACAACACTCTACACTTGGAGTCCCAATGAAAAGTGGTTGCGTTTGTTGCCATCTGCGCCTCGATACCACTAGGCGTATTCCTCGAGCAGATCTGCGAGTGCTCTATCAAGTCAAAGGCTCCAACAAGACCATCTGGCACGGTAACAGACTCGGGGGCTACGCCACCCGAAAAAGCCGAAGGGTCCAGTGATGCAGAACAAGGGTCCGCACCCGAGGGTCTCATGGAGGTCATGCTCATCGAGCCATCCTGGACACAGCCGTATATCACATACCTACTCACCAAAAAGCTGCCAGACGACCCAACAGATGTGCGACACATAGCGCGGCACTCCAAGGCCTTCACCATCATCAACGATGAGTTGTACAAGTGCAACATCATGGGAGTCCTTCAGGAATGCGTCACCAATAGAGACGGGAGAGCCATCCTCCTAGAGATACATGAAGGCACATGCGGCCATCACGCTGGCAGTCGCGCCCTCATCACCAAAGCTCTACGAGCTAGCTTCTACTGTCCAACTGCGCGATGCCAACAACATCGTAGAGACGTGCAACACCTGCCAAAGGTTCGTGGATAAGCCACACACATCAGGAGAGGAACCTAGGCCAATACCCGTGGCTTGGCCCTTCGTGGAATGGGGACTCGACGTGGCCGGAAAACTACAGAAATCTTCACCAGGAGGATACGTCTACCTCCTCGTCGTAGTTGACAAATTCACCAAGTGGATTGAGGCCATGCCAGTGACCAATCAAACCGGCGCTACCACCGTCAAGTTCTTCGAGTCCATCGTCTTCAGGTTCAGGGTGCCACACAACATCATCACGGATAATGGGATGAACTCAACATCGAACGAGTTCCAAGATTTCTGCGAAAACTTGGGAATCAACATCATCTACGCCTCGGTGGCACATCCCCAAACCAACGGTCAAGTCAAAAAAGCTAACAGCCTCGTTTGCAACAGCATCAAGAGAAGACTCCTTTACCCACTCGAACAGACAGCTGGTTGCTGGGCTTAGGAGCCACCTTCCGTAGTATGGAGCATGCGCACAATGCCGAACAGCGCCACGGGCTACACGCCGTTCTTGATGGTGCATGGTGTTGAAGCGGTACTACCCGCAGAAGTGCGCTACAAAGCCCCGGGGTTGTCGCCTACAGCGAGGTCAAATCTATGGCTGCACTCGAGGACTCTGTCGACCTCCTCGATGATGCATGCAAGATCGCGGTAGAGAGGTCAATGATCTACCAGCAGAGCTTCCACAACTACCACAGCCAACGGCTGCGCCCAAGGTCCTTCGTCGAAGGTGACCTCATGCAACGACTGAAGAAGAAGGGGCATTGTTTGTTTGCGGCCCCAAAGTTCATGGGTGAGTGCATCGTGGGGCCCGACTTGCCTGTAATTGCCACGCTTCGCAAAGTTGGGCTGCCAACTACCGAGATGGGCCATTTCGAGGCAAACTCATCTCAGCCCTACCAAATTCAAACATTTCGTTAAATTGCCCCGGGAAGTAGACGGTCGGGACCCACATGTCAGTAATCTTCTTGTGATGCAAGCGCCAACGCGACAACCTCTTAGGAAAACTGAGGAACTAAGGGGCTTGATGCGTTGACCAAATTCACAAATCCACTCCCTCCTTTCGCATGAACCCTAGCACCGATGGCGTCGGAATCCACCCTCCAAGTAGAACGATCCCTTCAGACATTTGACTAACGACGCCAAGTTGCTACACCCATTCGCTGATCCCGAGCTCCAATGCCGCATGCCATAGCCACTATTGCAAGGCCCTAGCCCGCCTTCACCACCGATGAGTTGAGCAGCATGGAGGATGGCAGATCCTACTACCAAGGACGAAGAAGTTTAGGCTACAAGTGAGTGAGTTACCACTGTTTACAATAGGTGTGATCTGGGTTTAGATATTGTTTAGGATGGTTGCAATTTCCATTGTGTTTAGTGCGAGTGCAAATTTTATGCTTCATTTTATTACTATCAAGTTTACTGAGGACTGTAATAATCTACTGTAATTCGCAGTTTTAAGTTGTTTGAGGATTGTTACAAACCGAGCATCTATTGAAATTACTACACGTACATGAAAAAACAGTGAAATTGTAAGAGGTACACCACACGATCTTCTAGAAACAGGGAGAACATCCATTGCATTACACGGGCACCATAGAACTTGCATAATTCATAGACGTTCACTCAACAAACTGAACACACAAAGACCTATCATGAAGATAATACATCAGGAGCAGACCCACATGATCCATCAATCTGACGGCTAGCCGTTGTAGTAATTGTAGTGGGTGGTACCATCCTCGCCATAAGGTGGCACCATCTGCAGCTCAGAATGCTCGAAAATTCTGCAATACTCCGCCTGCAATTGATCGAGTTCAAAAGGACGTTCATTGATCCATAATCCTCCTACTCCATACCCATGTACAACCCTTGGCTCCTCTTCCCATGCAAGAGCCTCAAAGTTGTAAGATCTAATCTCGGATAGGTCCGCATAGTATATGTCGCCTGCTTGCACCATGGGTACCCTGGCATTGTCGATGCAGATCCACCGATTGTCAGCAATGAAGAGAGCACGACTATCAATGCCTCTGATCGGTTGAAGAAAATGGTTCTAGGTATCAAGCCGGTAAACAACCGGCCTGTCGCCGTAGACCATTCCATTCACAACGAACAACAACTCCCCATCGGACTCGATAAGGTAAAAAGATTCTTTGTGAACTGGCAGCCCGGAACATGGCATGCAATGGTGGGGTGCATCTCCAGGGTACGTGTGGAGCGTTGCAGCTGGACATTTCCATGTGCAGCACCACACATAGTCAAGAGGACAAACCCGTACTTGTCTGTGACGAAAACATCACCAGCGTAAGAAGTCATGCTCCGGAGTTCCACGAAGTCATACAGCGAGTATGGACCTTCACCAAAGACTGGGCGAATCCCTCCCTCCATGTCCTCATCCACCCACCGAATAGTGGTGTTATGATTGTTTGATGTAAACACCATAAATGACGGGAACATCGTCATAGCGATAGAATCCACCAGCTTGATCGGTATATCCGCCCTCGGGCGCTTAATAGCGCCCGAGAAGGGATTGTGCAACCGGGTATTGTACGGCTGCACCCTCTGTCCAAGCACTAGGAAGCCGCCGGATGTGCTACCCACATAAAAGTACCTTCAACAGGAGAAACGGAGATTCAATAAAGGTAAATAGACTGAGATTAAATCAAAGTAAACCAACTAGTAGATGAATAAATAGAACTCGAAAAACATATAGTATAGGAGGTGAATGCAAAAAAGGATCACATATATATAGATGAATATCAACAAAGCACCTGCGAATAACCCGGCTAATCTTCTTCTCAAGGTGGCGGCCAGTTCTCACGTTCAGCAACATGATGGCGGCGGCGTCTACCAGATACTCCTCCGACAACTGGTTCTCCAGAACAATCCAGTTGGGTGGCATAAAGCGCTCCTCTATGCAGCCGCGCCAGGCATTGTATACTGCCCGGAAGGTGGCGTAGTAGTCGAAGTCATCCGTCGAAAGGAATATGTCACCTATCTTCTGGACGAGTCCCTCGGGGAGACTAGCCCACGGTGAGTCCTGTTGCTTCTTGCCAGCCATGGATGATGTCGTTCGTGTGGTCTCAGTCCTGTTAACTGGCAGAGGAAGCGGTTCTAGAGACACACATTCAGAAAAATCCTGTGAAAGCCAAGCAAAGCGTCTGGAAATGAGATGACAGCATGCGCACAACAACCGCAACTACGTTTCATCAAATTGGCACGGGCACGCGCATGCGCGTGCGCATGCGCACTAATTATGGACAACGGACGTTCACACTAGCGTACCACTCCTGGGAGCGCGCGAATGTGCAGGATGATACTAGTAGTATCATCCTGCACATTCGCGAGTATCATAACCTCATTGTATTTAATTATCCCTGGGAGCACGCGAATGTGTAGAATGTGTAGAGAAAATTGTAGGTAACACCAACATTTGTGGTATTTGTTGCACAAAACACAAAAACACAATTTGTGGCTTAAATTTTTGCACCTGGCCCAAATGAACTGCTTAACTTAACAAGATGAATAAGAGAGAATCTCAATGTTCATACACCGTTATTCATACTTGCAAGCTCCATTTATTCATAGATTTCCTGCATTGGAGAGCATTACTAGCAAAGTCCACCTATTCATAATCGATACTATTGACCTTGCATCTCCACTAATTCTTTTATTGAAATTGGCATGTATTTCTTCCCAAAATTATTGGAAAGGCTGGTCGGCTCCAACAATTGTTTGATGATGCCAAGCAAAGTACAAATCATTGTCATCATCCTCGGACCATGGAGCTTCTCTCTTCTTCACCTTGCTACGAAGAATCATCTAGATTAGAAAATTGACGAGATTTAACGAAAAATGCTATGAAGATCCCTGGAGGTTATCTCTTCCTCACCTTGTTCCGGCAGCGCCGGCATGGGAAGGTGCCGGTGCAGGTCCAAGGGCTGGAGCCGATGCGACTATTGGTGCTGGTGCGGGTGCTGGTGCTCATGGCGGCTCTCCTATGAGCTCAGCCGAGGAGTTGCAATGGCGTGTAGTCATGCTAGAAGGTGCTTGGCCTCAAGGATCCGGTCTTATCCTGGCGAATCCAGGCCACGGTGCATCGAATCCGTCGAAGGGAGGCGGGAAGGGTAGCTGGCTGGCGGTGGACGGGCGGGTGGGGGGAGAAAAATTTGTGTATGTGCCATTTGCATGTAGGTGGGGAAAGAGGCTTTGAGGGGAAAGAAGAGAAGTAAATGGGATGTGACACTAGCAGGTAGGCCCATGGAACACGTGACATTGGCAAGTGGGAGCGTGTGGTATTGCTCGTTCGTCCAGAGCAATCGGACAATAAGCGTGGCCAATCATGTCGCAGAACAGTCTACTCGCGGATCACTCTTACGAAGAGGCATCACAATCGTCGAAGCGCCCGGATCGAATGGTATGTAACAATCCTGATGCACAACAAGTGCCTTCGGGCGTTCCTTCTAGAAGACTCAATCTGATGGCCACCACCATTGGGTGCTAAGGTTAGGATCCATGTGGTTTAGGGAAAGAACACACATGCAATGACATCTAGCGGATCCATGTGTTGGGAATATTCCCTAGATGCAATCATCTATGATGTTATTCCCAATGTATTCATAAAGTTATTGTCCATGTATGAACTACTGATATGTATCATTGAATATGTGATTCGATTGTGGAACTATATATTCATGTTATTCATACTAGTTGTCCTTGGTCGTTGAGGTTGTGCTGGACACACAACTTAGACTAATGTGAAAGTCGGCTGACGACTCGGTTCCACTTGTCATGGGCATGGTGATGTCGTTCCAACTTACATGGATTCGGCTAAAGAATTTAGTAAGTTGGACTGACCCATATTGAGATGCAACGAACAAGTCGTCATTTGTACATCTCAATCAATGTAATCCTTAGACCTCGGGTTATTTCACAATCCGAGTTGAGGATCACCGATTTAGGTTCTGTCAAACATTGTTCCATCACTAGGCAGTTTAAAGGCAGTGTTCGGGTCGACTGAGAATCAAGCTATGTGATGTGGATAACCAAGATGGGATTTTCCCCCTCCAACTGGAGAGATATTCTTTGGGCCCTCTCGGAAGATATGATTCGGAAAGCATGGCCATGGGCGACTCGGTTAAGTGTTAGCCGAGGTGATCGACTAAGAGTTAGTCGGATGAATCACTTATCTTGGATCGAGAAAGAGAGTCGAACTATTTGAGGGATGACGATTATTCTCCTATAGTTGGACAAGGCATATCATGAGGCAAAAGGGACTTAGACGAAAGTCGCATTGGAAGGTATGTCATCATGACTCTTTGGTACTTGGGAGTCAGCACGTTTTGCTAGGAGCCGCTACTGACTGATCGGTCATGAGTAAGAATTGGATCGTGTCCGAGTCACCATGAGCCTGTTGGGTCACACACTTAAGAGCGGGAGAAAGTTTGGGTTAGACCCGAACTAGAAATCTAGGTTGGACCCAAATCAAACACGGACTGAGTTAGTGAGTTGGAATCATAGTGACTAATATAGGCCTTTTAGTGAATGGGCCACAAGTGAGTGGAGCCAACTTTCACTCCCTATATAAGCTGGGGCGCAGGTGCTTAGAGCACCCGGTTAGATCATTCCATGTGTTGGAAACCCTAGATCCAATTCAGGCCAGCCGCCGAACCGGACCTAGCATTCAACCGCTGACACTCATCCTCGTACGTATGGATTGGAGGAGGTGTTGTACGTTCAGCACTTCGATGATCGGATCGTGAGGACTCCACTACATCAAGCGATGTGCTTCATCGATTCTGCAACTGCACATCTAGTGGTAATTCTCATGGCCTACTACCTCAGCTAGATCTTGGGATCACCGCGTAGGGAAAATTTTGTTTAACTCTACGTGGCCCAATAGTTGTATCAGATTGTTAGCTTCTGGTTTTAGGCTTGAGATCATGCATATGTGATATGCGGTTGGTGTTAGATTGGATCTAATTACTGTTTTGGTGGTCGATCTATGAGATAGATCGGTTTTGTATGAAGTTGATTGGATCAACTATGCACGGGGGAATGGGTGATCTGGTTTCCGTGATCATACTGCTAAGGTCATGGAACAACATACCCCTACCGGTTGGCTTCCGCCATCGGGGTAGACTGTGACACATAAATTCGGATGCACTAATCAAAGATCAAAGAGTTTGGTCGAATCGGATTACAGATCGGATTTGGGCACCGCCGGCTTTGCCCTGTCGTAGCGCCTTAGATGTCATTACGAGTTTCACAACGTCAGTAGATATTGTATCTATGCATAAATTTTTTTTGCGGGATGATGTTGTGAATGGTATGGCTTATGTGCATGTGATTTGTGTAATCCATACGTGATCTGCGTATCACGGTTTTTGTCAGCCAGCTGGAGCCTAGGTGATGTCATCTTATTGTATAATGACATGTGTGTCGGATTATCTATGTAATTTACTTTACTAGCTAGTGTAGTTGTTTGGAGAACCCGGATGGCATGCAAGTCGATGTACAAGTCGGCTACATGGTGTAAGGCAGCACGTGACAAGAGTTGACACGAGTCGAATTACAAGCTTTGTGGAGATGGAGATCGCCATGAGGAGATCCATACCATTTCACATTATAATTGCTTTATTTTTTGTTATTGTTATGTCTTTGTTTTACCTCTATTAGATAGTTGGTAGAAAGTAATCCCTCGAAGAAGGTCTAGTCGGTTTACCCGCCAGTGCTGCACCATCACAAGTCGAACATTTTTGGTAGTGGGCTCATAAAATTGAGGTGCTATCAATTCTTTTCGACTAGGTCGGTTCGAGTTGGACTCTTACAGCGGAAGCACTCGGTAATCTAGATGGGGCTATCACAACGGTTGTGGGACTAGGGGAAATGTCAGACGGGAGCTGGGGCATGTGATGCCACCCGTCCAACAGGAGTCATATGAAATGCGATTGACAAGGAGTTGTCTACCTAGATCACTTGATGACTAGAGGTGATGCTAAAGCTCACTAGTCGGCTTGCTTATTTAGGATCCTGAATCGCTAAGTGACCATTGGAGGGGTGTTGGTTTTGGTGGGAGCATAAGTATTAAAATGTTTGATATGCTTGCTCTTTTATGGATACATGTCTTATTAAGTGTTTTGCATATTTTTTTCTATTGTAGAGCAATGGCACCTAGCAGCCTCCCTCAGATTTCCAGTTTTGCTTTGAGAACCATCTTAGAGAAAGATAAGCTGAATGGAACTAATTTCACCAATTGGTATCGTAATCTAAGAATTGTTCTCAAGCAAGAAAAGAGGGGCCATGTCCTAGACAACCCACTTCCACGTGAGCCGAATGAGAATCACAACCACCAATGCCTATCGTAGGACTTGTGATGAGTCTACAGAAATTAGATGTCTTATGCTTGCTCACATGGAACTGGACTTGCAGCAGTAGTTCGAGAATGTTGAGGCCTACGATATGATCGAAAGCCTCAAAAGTATGTTCTAGGCTTTGGCAAATACTGAGAGGTATCAAGTCTCTCAGTCTTAGTTGAGCTGCAAGCTTAAGGATGGCGATCCGATGAGTCCGCATGTGATCAAGATGTTTGGTTGCGTGCAGTCTCTGGAAAGGCTTGGCTACCCCCATTAGCGAAGACTTTGCTATGGACATAATTCTGAACTCTCTTCCTAGTGTGTATGGTCAGTTGAGATCGAACTACCACATGCATGGTATGGATAAGAATCTCACTAAATTACATGGAATACTCAAGCAGGCTGAGGCAGATCTGAAGAAAGGCGCCAATCAAGTGTTGATGGTGCAGAATAAGGGTAAGTTCAAGAAGATTTCTTGGACTTAGAAGAAGAAGGCAAAGTCGGGAGGTAAGGCTGAGGACCCGGTCCAAAGCGCTTCCTCAGGAACTAAGCCATCTCCTGCATCCGGATCCACTTGCTTCTATTGCAAGGCGGATGAACACTTGAAGAGGAAGCGTAGCAAGTATAGGGCTGATAAATCCAAGAGTGGAGGTGTGACTTCCGGCTCAAGTATGCTTGTTTGAAATGTTATAGACATTTATCTTGCTGATGCACCTAATAGTTCTTGGGTATATGATACCGGATCAGTTATTCACATCTGCAACTCGTTGCAGGGACTGGTAAGAACTAGGAGCGTGGCGAGAGACGAGGTTGACATTCGAGTTGGCAACAAAGCGATAGTCGCTGCGTTGGAAGTCGGCACGATGCAACTTCATTTACCTTCTAGATTATTCATGGAGCTAAATAATTGTTATTATGTTCTAGTGCTTAGTCAAAACATTATTTCTGCCTCATGTTTGATGAGTGAAGGCTATGAGTCGAATATTAAGAATAATGGTTGTTCTTTGTATTTGAATGATATGTTTCACGACTTTGCACCCGTCCAGGACGGGTTATTTATTTTGAATCTTGATGGTGAATATGTCTATAACATAAATGTGAAAAGGTTAAAACCAAATGATCTGAATATGACTTACTTTTCGCATTGTTGGCTTGGTCATATAAGTAGGAAATGCATGAAGAAGCTCCATGATGATGGACTTCTAACTTTGTTCGACTTGGAGTCGTTCGAGACATGCGAATCATGCCTACTCGATAAGATGACCAAGACACCTTTTGCAAAGAGTTGTGAAAGGGCATCTGACTTATTGGGACTAGTACAGAGTGATGTATGTGGCCCGATGAGCACGACATCGAGAGGTGGTTATGAGTACTTCATTACCTTCACTGGTGATTTGAGTAGGCATGGATATATCTACTTGATGAAACATAAGTCGGAAGCCTTTGAAAAGTTCAAGGAATTCTAGAATGAGGCACAAAATCAACCCGGCAAGAAAATAAAGTTTCTTCGGTTGGACCAAGGAGGCGAGTACATGAGCCATGAGTTTGATGACCATCTGAAGAGTTGTGGAATAATTCCCAAGCTCACTCCTCCAGGAACGCCACAGAGAAACAGTGTGTAGGAGAGGAGGAATCGGACCTTGTTGGACATGGTACAATCAATAATGAGTCGGACGGATCTGCCTTTATCATTTTGGGGTTATTGTCTAGAAACTGCAGCGTTCACACTAAACAAAGTACCATCAAAGTCAGTAGAGAAGACAACACATGAGATGTGGACTAGCAAGAAGCTGAGTTTGTGGGGTTGTGAAGCATTTATCAAGCGACTTCAGTCGGACAACATTATGGCCAAGTCGGATAAGTGTATTTTCTTGGGGTATCCGAGGGAAACCTTGGATTACTACTTCTACAACCGAGAAGAGGGCAAAGTGTTTATCGCTCGGAATGGTGTCTTCCTTGAGAAAGAGTTTCTCAGTCAGGGAGTCAGTGGGAGTACAGTGTAGCTCAAAGAAATTAGAGAAGTATCGACTAGTAGCAACTCGGCAAAAGCCTTAGAGGTTGAGCTAGTCGTGGTAGCTGAGCCAGCAACTCAACTACACTACGAAGGTCGGCAAGATTGCATAGTGTTCGTGATGTGTTACTATTGGATAGTGCTGAGCCGATAACTTATTTGGAAGCGATGGTGGGATCCAATTCTGAGTCGTGGCTTGGAGCCATGAGATCCGAGTTAAAATCCATGGATGAAAATCAAGTTTGGAACTTGGTTGATCTACCAGACGGTGCAAGACCCGTCGAGTGCAAATGGGTCTTTAAGAAGAAAATTGATGTGGATGGAAATGTTTCTATCTATAAAGCACGGCTTGTCGCAAGGGGTTCCGATAGGTTCAAGGAGTTGACTATGATGAGACTTTCTCACCTGTAGCGATGCTTAAGTCAGTCCGGATCATGTTAGCTATAGTAGCCTATTTCGACTATGAGATATGGTAGATGGATGTCAAGACGGCTTTCCTCAATGGAAATTTAATCGAGGACGTGTATATGATACAACCCAAGGGTTTTGTCGCCCTGGCTAAAGCTGACAAGGCATGCAAGCTTCGGAAATCCATTTATGGGTTGAAGCAAGCATCTCGGAGTTGGAACATTCGCTTTGATGGGGTAGTCAAATTGTTTGGCTTCATCAAGAGTGATCATGATTCTTTTTTATACAAGAAGTTTAGTGGGAGCAAAGTAAACTTTCTGATCTTATATGTGGATGACATATTACTGATTGGAAATGATGTCCAGATGTTGCAAGAAACCAAGGAATCATTAGAAAAGAGTTTTTTGATGAAGAACTTGGGTGAGGCGACTTACATACTAGGAATCCGGATCTATAGATATAGATCAAGGAGGCTCATTGGATTGAGTCAGAGTAAAGAGTTGGACAAAGTGTTGAAGAAGTTGAATATGGAATCGTCTAAGAAGGGGTTCTTACCGATGTCCCATGGCGTAAAACTTAGCAAGACTCAGTGTCCTTCCACAACTGATGAGCGAAGTCAGATGAGTACGATTCCGTATGATTCTGTTGTCGGGTCCATCATGTACGCTATGATTTGTACTAGGCCAGATGTTTCCTATGCTCTGAGTGTTGTGAGAAGATACCAGGCTGACCCTAGAGAGATCCACTGGGCAGCAGCTAAAAATATCCTTAAGTACATAAGGACTAAGGATATGTTCCTAGTTTACGGAGGTGAGGATGAACTCAGTGTAAGGGGTTACATGGATGCGAGTTATCTCACTGACTCGGATGATTCTCGTTGGCAATTCGGATATGTGTTTGTAAAAACGGAGGGGCTATGAGCTGGAAGAGTTCCAAGAAAGAGGCGGTGTTTGCGTCTACGACGGAGGTTGAGTATATTGCTACCTTAGAGGCAGCAAAGGAAGCTGTTTGGATGAGGAATTTCGTCATGGATCTTGGTGTGGTTCAGGCTCGTCCAATCCATTAGACATGTATTGCGACAACAATGGTGCTATTGCACAAGCCAAAGAACCTATACTACACCAGAAGAACAAACATATACTCATGCGATACCACTTGATTCTCCAGTTTGTGAATCAAGGTGATATCAAGTTATGCAAGGTACACACAGATGCAAATATTGTGAATCCGTTGACAAAGCCGTTACCACAGCCGAAGCATGAGGTGCACCTGAGAGCTATGGGAATTAGATGCCTAGACATGTGATGTCGGATGATTGAGTCTAGTGCAAGTGGGAGACTGTTGGGAATATGCCCTAGAGGCAATCATGTATGATGTTATTACCAATGTATTCATAAAGTTATTGTCCATTTATGAACTACTAATATGTATTATTGAATATGTGATTCAATTGTGGAACTATATATTCATGTTATTCATACTAGTTGTCCTTGGTCGTTGAGGTTGTGCTAGACACACAACTTAATGTGAAAGTCGGCTAATGACTCGGTGCCACTTGTGATGGGCATCGTGATGTCATTCTGACTTACATGAATTCGGGTAAAGAGATTAGCGAGTCGGACTGACCCATATTGAGATGCAACGAACAAGTCATTATTTGTATGTCTCAATCAATGTAATACTTAGACCTGAGGTTATTGCACAATCCGAGTTGAGGATCACCAACTTAGGTTCTGTCAAATGATGTTCCATCACTGGGCAGTTATAAAGGTAGAGTTCAGGTCTACTGAGAATCAAGCTGCATGATGTGGATAACCAAGATGGGATTTTGCCCCTCCAACTCGAAAGATATTCTCTAGGCCCTCTCGGAAGATATGATTCAGAAAGCATGGTCATGCACGACTCGATTAAGTGTTAGCCGAGGCGATCGACTAAGAGTTAGTTGCATGAATCACTTATCTCGAATAGAGAAAGAGATTTGAACTATTTAAGGGATGACGATTATTCGCCTATAGTTTGACAAGGCATATCATGAGGCAAAAGGGACTTAGACGAAACTTGCATTGGGAGGTATGTCATCATGACTCTTTGGTACTTGGGAGTCGGCACATTCTGTTAGGAGCTACTACCGGCTGATCGGTCACGAGTGAGACTTGGATCGTGTCCAAGTCACCATGAGCCTGTCAGGTCACACACTTAAGAGTGGGAGCAAGTTTGGGTTAGACCCAAACCGCAAATCTATTTGGGTTAGACCCGAATCAGACACGGACTGAGTCAGTGAATTGGACTCATAGTGGAGCCCACTTTTACTCCATATATAAGCTGGGGCGTAGGTCCTTAGAGCACACGGTTAGGTTATTCCATGCGTTGGAAACCCTATCTCTAGTTCAGTCCAGCCGCCGTAACGGACCTAGAAGTCCACCACCAGCGCTCCTCCTCGTACGTGTGGATACTGGCGGAGGTGTCGCACATTTAGCATTTTGACGATTGGATCGTGAGGACTGCAGTGTATCAAGCGACGTGCTTCATCGATTCCGCAACTACACGTCTAGTGGTAATTCTCGTGGCCTACTACCTCAGCTAGATCTTGGGATCCCTTGTTGGGAAATTTTTGTTTATCTCTACGAGGCCCAACACCATGTGGTTTATGTAAATAAGACACATGCAATGACTCTAGTGGATCCATGTGTTCTTTTCCAAAAACCACAATGATGCACGGTGAAACACACACATCCAAGTCGGAGTGGTGATGCAGCATCTTTCAAACTGGTGGTACAATGCATGCTGCAGTTGAATCCCAGCATGCTGCTAGGGTTCCTGGACATGGTTGAACACCACGTGCTGGAGTGGCATCATTGCATTTGTTGTTTTCCAAAAACCATAGTGATGCACAATGATAGACACACACACACACACACACATATATATATATATATATATATACAATGACATCTAGTGGATCCATGTGGTTTATGAAAAGAACACACATGCAATGACTCTAGTGGATCCATGTGGTTTATGAAAAGAACACACATGTAATGATATCTAGTGGATCCATGTGGTTTATGAAAAGAACACACACGCAATGACATCTAGTGGATCCATGTGGGTTATGAAAAGAACACATGCAATGAATCTAGTGGATCCATGTGGTTTATGAAAAGAACACACATGCAATGACATCTAGTGGATCCATGTGGTTTATGAAAAGAACATACATGCAATGACATCATTGGATGAATGTGTTTTTTCCAAAACCAGAATGATGCACATTGACACACACACACATCCATGTGGGTGTGGTGATGCAACATTTTTCAGACTGGTGGTAGAATGCATGTTGTAGTTGAATCCCAACATGCTGCTAGGGTTCCTGGACATGGTTGGACACCACATGCTAGAGTGGCATCATTGCATGTGTTCTTTTCCTAAAACCACAATGATGCACACTGATACACACACGTCCAAGTGGGTGTGGTGATGCAGAATCTTTCAAACTGGTGGTAGAATGCATGCTACAGTTGAATCCTAAGGTGTTGCTAGGGTTCCTAGACATGGTTGGACACCACATGATGGAGTGGCCTCATTGCATGTGTTGTTTTCCAAAAAATCATAATGATGCAGACTGATACACACACATCCAAGTGGGTGTGATGATGCTTGTGGTAGAATGCATGCTAAAGTTGAAACCCAGCATGCTGCTAGGGTTCCTGGACATGTCTGCACACCAAATGCTGGAGTGGCATCATTGCATGTGTTCTTTTCCAAAAACCATAATGATGCACACTGACACACACACATCCAAGTGGGTGTGGTGATGCAGCATCTTTCAAACTGGTGGTACAATGCATGCTTCAGTTGAATCCCATCATGCTGCTAGGGTTCCTGGACATGGTTGGACACCACATGCTGGAGTGGCATCATTGCATGTGTTCTTTTCCAAAAACCACAATGATGCACACTGATACACACACACACATCCAAGTGGCTGTGGTGATGCAGAATCTTTCAAACTAGTGGTAGAATGCATTCTTCAGTTGAATCCAAGTGTGCTGCTAGGGATCCTGGACATGGTTGGACACCACATGATGGAGTGGAATCATTGTATGTGTTCTTTTCAAAAAAAACACAATGATGGACACTGATACACACACATCCAAGTGGGTGTGATGATGATGGTGGTAGAATGCATGCTATAGTTGAAACCCAGCATGCTGCTAGGGTTCCTAGACATGGTTGCACACCACATGCTAGAGTGGCATCATTACATGTGTTCTTTTCCAAAAACCACAATGATGGACACTAACACACACACGTCCAAGTGGGTGTGGTGATGCTGCATCTTTCAAACTGGTGGTAGAATGCATGCTGCAGTTGAATCCCAACATGCTGCTATGGTTCCTACATGGTTGGACACCACATGTTAGAGTGGCATCATTGCATGTGTTCTTTTCCAAAACCACAATGATGAACACTGATACAGACACATATATATACAATGACATCTAGTGGATCCATGTGGTTTATGAATAGAACACACATGGAATGATTGTAGTGGATCCATGTGGTTTATGAAATGAACACACATGCAATGACATCTAGTGGATCCATGTTGTTTATGAAAAGAACACACATGCAATGACTCTAGTGGATCCATGTGGTTTATGAAAAGAACAAGCATGCAATGACATCTAATGGATCCATGTGATTTATGAAAATAACATACATGGAAAGACATCTAGTGGATGCATGTGTTCTTTTCCAAAAACAGAATGATGCACAATGACACACACACACATCCAAGTGGGTGTGGTGATGCAGCATCTTTCAGACTGGTGGTAGAATGCATGCTGCAGTTGAATCCCAGCATGTTGCTAGGGTTCCTGGACATGGTTGGACACCACATGTTGGCGTGGCATCATTGCATGTGTTCTTTTTCGAAAACCACAATGATGCATACTAATACACACACACAGACATCCAAGTGGGTGTGGTGATGCATCATCTTTTATACTGGTGGTAGAGTGCAAGTTGCAGTTGAACCCCAACATGCTCCTAGAGTTCCTGGCTATGGTTGGACACCACATGCTGGAGTGGCCTCATTGCATGTGTTCTCATCCAAAACCACAATGGTGCACATGATACAGACACACACACATCCAAGTGGGTGTGGTGATGCATCATCTTTTAGACTGGTGATAGAATGCATGCTGCAATTGAATCCCAGCATGCTGCTAGGGTACCTAGACATGGTTGGATACCACATGCTAGAGTGTTATCATTGCATGTATTCTTTTCCAAAAACCATAATGATGCACACTGATACACACACACACATCCAAGTGGGTGTGGTGATGCAGCATCTTTTAGACTGGTGGTAGAATGCATGATGCAGTTGAATCCCAGAATGAGGCTAGGGTTCCTGGACATGGTTGGACACCACATGTTGGAGTGGCATCATTGCATCTGTTCTTTTCCAAAAACCACAATGATGTGCACTAATACACACACATCCAAGTGGGTCTGGTGATGCATCATCTTTCAAACTGGTGGTAGAATGCATGTTGTAGTTGAATCCTAGCATGTTGCTAGGGTTCCTAGGCATGGTTGGACATTACATGCTGGAATGGCATCATTGCATGTGGTATTTTCCAAAACCACAATGATGCACACTCATACACACACACATCCAAGTGGGTGTGGTGATGGAGCATCTCTAAGAATGGTGGTAGAATGCATGCTGTAGTTGAATCCCAGCATGCTCAAAGGGTTCCTGGACATGGTTGGACACCACATGCTGGAGTGGCATCATTGCATGTGTTATTTTCCAAAACCACAATGACGCACACTAATACACACACATCCAAGTGGGTGTGGTGATGCAACATCTTTTAGACTAGTGGTAGAATGCATGCTGCAATGAATCCCAACACGCTGCTAGGGTTCCTGGACATGGTTGGACACAACATGCTGGAGTGGAATCTTTGCATGTGTTATTTTCCAAAAACCACAATGATGCACACTGAGACAGACGCATCCAAGTGGTGTGGTGATGCAACATCTTTTAGACTGGTGGTAGAATGCATGCTGCAGTTGAATCCCAGCATGCTGCTAGGATTCCTGGACATGGTTGGACACCACATGCTAAGTGGCACCATTGCATGTGTTCTTTTCCAAAACAATAATGATGCACACTCATACACACACACATCCAAGTGGGTGTGGTGATGCAGCATCTTTCAGACTGGTGGTAGAATGTATGCTGTAGTTGAATCCCAGCATGCTCCTAGGGTTCCTAAACATGGTTGGACACCACATGCTAGAATGGAATCATTGCACGTGTTATTTTCCAAAAACCATAATGATGCACACTAATACACACACACATCCAAGTGGGTCTGGTGATGCAGCATCTTTCAAAGTGGTGGTAGAATGCATGCTGCAGTTGAATCCCAGCATGCTGCTAGGGTTTCTGAACATGGTTGGACACCACATGATGGATTGGCATCATTTTATGTGTTATTTTCCAAAAACCACAATGATGCACACTGATACACACACATATATACAATGACATCTAGTGGCTCCATGTGGTTTATGAAAAGAACACACATGCAATGACTCTAGTGGATCCTTGTGGTTTATGAAAAGAACACACATGCAATGACATCTAGTGGATCAATGTGGTTTATGAAAAGAACACACATGCAATGACATCTAGTGGATCCATGTGGTTTATGAAAAGAACACATATGCAATGACTCTAGTGGATCCATGTGGTTTATGAAAAGAACACACATGCAATAACATCTAGTGGATCCATGTGGTTTATGAAAAGAACACACATGAAATGACATTAGTGGATGCATGTGTTCTTTTCAAAAACTAGAATGATGCACACTAACACACACATGCACACACACACACACATCCAAGTGGGTGTGGTTATGCGGCATCTTTCAGACTTGTGGTAGAATGCAGTCTGTAGTTGAATCCCAACATGCTGCTAGGGTTCCTAGACATGGTTGGACAGCACATGCTAGAGTGGCATCATTGCATGTGTTCTTTTCCAAAAACCACAACGATGCAAACTGATACACACACATCCAAGTGGGTGTGGTGATGCAACACCTTTTAGACTTGTGGTAGAATGCAGTCTGTAGTTGAATCCCAACATGCTGCTAGGGTTCCTAGACATGGTTGGACACCACATGCTAGAGTGGCATCATTGCATGTGTTCTTTTCCAAAAACCACAACGATGCAAACTGATACACACACATCCAAGTGGGTGTGGTGATGCAGCACCTTTTAGACTTGTGGTAGAATGCAAGATGTAGTTGAATACTAGCATGCTGCTAGGGTTCCTGGACATGGTTGGCTACCACATTCTAGAGTGGCATCATTGCATGTTGTCTTTTCCAAAACTACAATGACGCGCACTAATACACACACACATCCAAGTGGGTGTGGTGATGCAGCATCTTTTAGACTAGTGGTCGAATGCATCCAGCTGTTGAATACCAGCATGCTGCTAGGGTTCCTAGATATGGTTGGACACCACATGCTGGAGTGGCATCATTGCATGTGTTTTTTTTCCAAAAACCAAAATGATGCACACTGACACACACAGACACACATCCAAGTGGGTGTGGTGATGCAACATCTTTTAGTTTGGTGGTAGAATGCATGCTATAGTAGAATCCCAGCATGTTGCTAGGGTTCGTGGACATGGTTGGACACCACATGCTGAGTGGAATCATTGCATGTGTTCTTTTCCAAAACAGTAATGATGCACACAGATACAAACACACACACATCCAAGTGGGTGTGGTGATGTAGCATCTTTTAGACTGATGGTAGAATGCATGCTGCAGTTGAATCCCAGCGTGCCGCTAGTGTTCTTGGACATGGTTGGACAGCACATCCTAGAGTGGCATCATTGCATGTGTTGTTTTCCAAAACCACAATGATGAACACTGATACACACACATATATATATACAATGAAATCTAGTGGATCCATGTGTTTATGAAAAGAACACACAAGCAATGACTCTAGTGGATCCATGTGGTTTATGAAAACAACACACATGCAATGACTCTAGTGGATCCACGTGGTTTATGAAAAGAATCCACATACAATGACATCTAGTGGATCCATGTGGCTTATGAAAAGAACACACATGCAATGACATCTAGTGGATCCATGTGGTTTATCAAAAGAACACACATGCAATGACTCTAGTGGATCCATGTGGTTTATGAAAAGAACACACATGCAATGACTCTAGTGGATCCATGTGGTTTATGAAAAGAACACACATGCAATGACATCTAGTGGATCCATGTGGTTTATGAAAATAACACACATGCAATGACATTAGTGGATGCATGTGTTCTTTTCCAAAACTAGAATGATGCACACTAACACACACACACACACACACACACATCCAAGTGGGTGTGGTGATGCAACATCTTCTAGACTGGTGATGGAATGGATGTTGTAGATGAATCCGAGCATGCTGCTAGGGTTCTTGGACATGGTTGGATACCACATGCTGGATTGGTATCATTGCATGTGTTCTTTTCAAAAACTACAATGATGCACACTGATACACACACACACATTCAAGTGGGTGTGGTGATGCAACATCTTTCAGACTAGTGGTAGAATGCATGCTGCAGTTGAATCCAAGCATGCTACTAGGGTACCTGGACATGGTTGGACACCACATGCTGGAGTGGCATCATTGCAAGTGTTTGTTTTTGTCCACAAATGACAATGATGCACACCGACACACACACACACATCCAATTGGGTGCGATGATGCAGCATGTTTTAGACTGGTGGTAGAATGCATGTTGTAGTTGAATCCCAGCAATCTGCTAGGTTTTATGGACATGGTTGGACACCACATACTGGAATGGCATCATTTCATGTGTTCTTTTCCAAAAACCACAATGAGGCACACTGATAGGCACAGACACATCCAAGTTGGTGTGGTGATGCGACATCTTTCAAAAACCACAATGATGGAGTGGCATGATTGCATGTTTTATTTTCCAAAAACCACAATGATTCACACTAATACACATATCCAAGTGGGTGTGGTGATCCAACATCTTTCAAATTGGTGGTAGAATGCATGTTGCAGCTAAATCCTTGCATGCTACTAGGGCTCCTGGACATTGTTGGACACCACATGCTGGAGTGGCATCATTGCATGTGTTCTTTTCCAAAAACCAGAATGATGCACACTAATACACACACATGCATCCAAGTGGGTGTGGTGATGCAGCATATTTTAGACTGGGGGTAGAATACATCATGTAGTTGAATCCTAGAATGCTGCTAGGTTTCCTGGACATGGTTGGACACCACATGTTGGAGTGTCATCATTTCATGTGTTCTTTTCCGAAAACCACAATGATGCACAATGATACACATACACATCCAAGGGGGTGTGGTGATGCAGCATCTTTCAAACTGGTGGTAGAATGCATGCTGTAGTTGAATCCCAGCATGCTGCTAGGGTTCCTGGACATTTTTGGACACCACATGCTAGAGTGGCATCATTGCATGTGTTCTTCTCCAAAAACCACAATGATTCATGTTGGGGATATACTTTCTGGGTATCCTCACAGTTCCTCACTGACCAGGGTGGCCTACTTCGGGTTAGAGCTTTGCTTCACGGGCGGCCCAGTCAGGGAGAGAAGACGGAGTCCAATCCGGCTATGGGAAGGCCCAGAAGACTTACCGACTTAGGCCCATAATGTTACTTGTAGTTCAAGATGTACTCTGTAACCAACTCTTAGTCGTAGCCGGATAGATCTCTCCTGTAAACCCTAGGCCGGATATCTATATAAGTCGTCCTAGGGAGAGCCTTTAGGGCACCCAATACTTTAGACCCTCAACTCGCATAGGCGAAACCCTTGTAACCCATATTCCGGCTCTGCCGTATTACTGGATTGCTAGCAGGAGTAGGATCCGTCCAAAGCCGGCAGATTCGAACCTAGGTAAACTTGTGTGCTCACCGTCCCAGAACACCGTACGTCTCACACCCCTCTCTTCTGCACGCCTCGAGGACCCCCCTGATGGCGTACTTGTCCTCAATCCGACGACAGTTGGCGCCCATCGTGGGGCAAGCGAGCTTCGGATCTGTGTTTCGAGCGTAATCTTCAAGAATCGGAATCGGCGAGACTATCGCCGTCGGTCGCATCCTCTACGCCAGCGACGTCCCTCTCATCGTTCTCGACGAGACTTGGATTACGGATAGGGAGGCCGTGACTGCCTACACAATCATGTCTTTTGGCGAGATCGATGTTTACATCGGTTTCACTGAACCTGCCCCACCCACCCCAGCGGTGATGATAGAGGCAGAAGAATCTTCTAGGTCTCCTTTGTTTGTGGAGGCGGCAGAGTTCCGGATCTCAGAAAACCCTAATCCCACCTAGCCCGCACCAGTTGCGGAGATAGTGGAGAAATCCGATCCCGAATAAGACCTAGTGGTCCAAGTCGAATCTGGAGTGGATCTCCCTGGAGAAGCCGGATCCTAGATCGACCCACCCGTGGAAGTCGAAATTCAGGAGGAGCATATCAACGACACTGATTCCGGCTCTGATGACGCCGGGACAGACAGGCCTTTCCTGAGGTACACACTACGAGGTATGATACTGCAAGGCGAAAGCACGGATGCAATTCTCGAGACCATCAATAGTTTTGACATGGCTGATCACGAAAGCCGCAGGTATCTCAGGAAGCATGCAACGCACTTCGTCGGATACGTGGGATCCAGATCTGGCTTTGCCGATGCTGGAGAAAACACCGACTCTGTGCTGGAGGCAATTGGAACAAACACCGACGTACCCGCATCCTCGGATGAATCAATGACGTCAGCAGATTTCCGAAAGTTCTCTGCGGAATACGAAGAGGGGTATAAATCCAAAGCTACAGAAGAAGGAGAAGCCATGGATGAAGGATCCGGGGAACACTCTCCCAAAGCGCAGGATGACATGGACGTCGAAGATAATCCCGAAGTCCAGATGTCCGAAAGTACCGATCGGAGCTTGACTCCGGGAAACGGACCCAAAGCCGTCTTTGCTACCAGCGCTGCCAAGAAGGCAAAGAAGAAGAACAAGAAGAACAAGACCCCGGCAAAAGACCCTCTGACAGAAGAGGTGATTGTCGAGGAATACGAAGAAGACTCGGACGGAGCACTTATCCCAGACGAGCCGAAAAAAGAAGAATCGGTGGATGGACACATGATCACCGAAGGTGCGCGTAAACTCATCGATGCTGCATTAACCACTCCTATCCCTACAGCTGCAGAACTTACTACTGAAGAGCTGGACGAAAGGGCCCAAACCCTAGAAACGCATCATCAACAACTCCTGGATGAAGCCAAAAACATCGAGGAGGAGAAGAAACGCATGGCAACTAAGGACTACATGTCTCGGTTGCATCAGAAGACACGGAAGCGTCACACCAATGACGACCAATTCCCACATGTCCATGCCATCCTTTTCGGAGATGAGATGGGGAAGCCACAGAAAGATAGCAAAGGAGACTGGGTATATCCAACCCTAGTACAGAATACCGTGGCAGCCCGAGAAATTTTATCGGCTAATCCAGGACCAGAGGAGATCCGTTTGGGTATCAGACTACTCAACAAGGGACTAGAGCAGCAAAAAGTCACCCTGTCCGGAAGTCAGAAAATGGTCTCGGATTCCTACCAGTGCCGCACAGATCCGGCATGGGCGGACGTAAGACCCCATAGCGTCTGGGAGCAGTATCATCGCCCCGAACGATGGGAACACAATTATTCAAGAATCGGATCGTCAAGACAGCATCACAGAACTACACGTGACTGGAGCAACATCGCCCTAGCGGCCGAAAAAGAGGCCATTGCTGTGCTAAATCCGAGGAACCCTCCTCGATGA
This sequence comes from Avena eriantha, assembly GCA_910589775.1. NCBI lineage: Eukaryota > Viridiplantae > Streptophyta > Magnoliopsida > Poales > Poaceae > Avena > Avena eriantha. Next base: position 127,954,711 of record OU342745.1, read on the forward strand.
GAATCTAATGATCAAAGGGGAGAAGATAAAGAGAAACGTCGGGAGGAGGATTGTCAAAAAATGCCACCTCCTAGACATGCAAGCCGTCCGGCTAACCCTCACCATGGTGGGAACGATGGACGAAGGAACGACGAAAACCATGCTGGCACGAGCCGGCAGGGGGCTCGTCGTAGTGAAGACCCTCCCCGGAACCAGAATAAAGACGCTCCGGACGGAGGCCGGTGATCAGCCGAAAACAATTCAGCTGCCCCACCCTCTCCACCAAGAAGTCATCACAACGGCACCCAAGGGGGACAAGGAGGACGATGTGGCGGAGGAGGTGGTGGCAGAAGCCGAAGTCCGGCTCCAAGGCACCGCAGCCACAGCCGACATTCGGGATGATCTCTATCCCCGAACGATGCAAGGCACAGGATCAACTCCAATATAGAGGTGCGGCGCTATGAAAACGATGATATCTACATGGGCCCAAAATGCTTCGGACCACGCATCAGAGCTACAAAATTGCCAGAAGGATTTGCCATCTCAAGACATATCCAAGCCTACAACAGCATTGCTCGGCCAGATACCTGGCTACAGGATTTTTTCCAAGCTTGCAACATCGCCAAAGGCAGAAACAGCCTAGTCGCAACCCGATATCTCCCACTTATGTTGCGGAAGACGGCACAATCATGGCTCAATGAACTTCCAGAGAACACCATCCATAACTGGTATGACATACAAAGTGCGTTCTTTCGGAATTTCTAAGGCACATATCGGAGGCCTTGTACGGTCGGAGACCTACAGCGTTGCACCCAGAAAGCCGGAGAAACTTGCCGGGATTACCTCGGACGATGAATCGACACCAAGAACTCCTATGAAGGAGTCAACGATCAAACCGTGATTGAAGCTTTCATCGCAGGACTCCCAATTGGTCTACTACGGCACCGCTTGAAGTGTGACAAGGTCACTGACTTGGGAGTAATGATAGAAACAGCGAGCAAGTATGCAGATGCGGATGAAGATGCAGAGGGATTACTAAATGCCCTAGCTATGCCTCAGTCGGCAAAACAACCAAAGCAACAAGCTCAGAAGCGCAAAAATATCTCGGAAGAGAAACCCAACGCGGAAACAGCACTGGTTACTGCTACTTTCCGGTCTGGAGGATGAGGAGGACGTGGCGGAGGCCACGGGCGTGGCCGTGGGAATCAAGGGTCCAAGGTAGAGGAGACCGGCAACCAGGTAAAACCTACTCGTGGGCCGACATTGCCAATAACCCATGTGTGCATCACCTAGACGCCAATGGGGGCTCGTCCCACACCAACGCTGAGTGTCGTTTCAACGACGACATCAAAAGAGATGACACCGCGGGCTACGAAGCTAAGCGGAAGAAGGGAAAGAAAAATCCCAAAAAAACAAAGAGACCAAGGAAGATTCCGACATGGAGGAAGCTAATGCTTCAAATCCCAAGCCGGAAGGGAAGACAACTTTTCCCACCAAGAAGGACACTTACGTCACTTTCCTCGGATCTCAACCAACAAAGGTCAAGAAAGCATTTCTACACGAGCTCAACGCAACAGTTCCGGTTGTCCCCCAATACTTGGACTGGTCGGAAGTGGCAATCAAATTTGACCATGCTGATCATCCGCCTAAGTTACACAGGCGAGGAAAATACACCTTAATCGTTAACCCACTTATTGACGGTTATGGTTTCTCCAAGACCCTCATGGACGGTGGTAGCAGCATCAATATTCTCTATGTAGAAATGCTACGCCGGATGAAGATCTCGGAAATCCAGCTGAACCATAGCTCTGTGATATTTCACGGAGTTGTCCTAGGAAGACAAGCTAATTCCCTGGGAGAGATTACTTTGGATGTCACTTTTGGAACTCCAAAGAATTATCGGACGGAGGCACTTTCCTTCGAAGTGGTCCCGTTCAAGAGCGCGTACCACGCTATATTCGGACGTCCGGCTTACTTGGCTTTTATGGCTCGTATGTGTTACATTACCAATATGATGAAAATTCCAGGTCCCAACGGCGTGATCACCATCAGGGGAGACCCGAAGAAAGCGCGAGAGTGCGAGGATGGAAATGCCGCCTTTGCCAAAGCCGTGCTGCACGCCCAGGAGTACCAGGAGATCAAGAAGAGCATAGATCCGTCCGAGATGCCCGCAACGAAGAAGGAGGTGACAAAGCCAAATCCGGAGTTCAAGGCATCAGAAGAGACGAAGAAGACGCCATTGAAGGATGATGACCCCTCCAAGGTGACCCAGATAGGCGTAGGCCTAGGTAGCACATAGGAAAGCGCGCTCGTCAAGTTCCTCCAAGAAAATCAAGATATCTTCGCATGGTAGCCATCTGACATGACCGGAGTACCTAGAGAACTTGCCGAGCACTCTTTAAATGTAAACCCGAACGCTAAACCCGTCAAACAGTCTCTACAACATTTTGGCGATGAAAAGCATAAGGCAATAGCTAAGGAACTAGGACGGCTCGAGTTAGCCGGTTTCATAGAAAAGGTCATCCACACTGAGTGGTCGGCCAATCCTATAATGGTCCCTAAAGAGGACACCACTGATTTAAGGATGTGTGTTGATTATACTGCCTTGAACAAGGCTTGTCCAAAAGACCCGTTTGCTCTGCCTAGAATTGATCAAGTTATTGATTCTACGGCAGGCTCGGAACTCCTCTGTTTTCTCGACGCATATTCCGGCTATCACCAAATCCGGATGAAGAAATCTGACAAAGTCAAAACTTCATTCATAACCCCTTTCGGAACCTTCTGTTTTGTTACGATGCCCTTTGGGCAGAAGAACGCAGGAGCTACGTACCAGCGCACGATGCAGCGTTGCCTCCACGACCAACTCGGACGCAACGTACATGCATACGTGGATGATATTGCGGTGATGTCCAAAAAGAAGGAAACGCTAATTTCCGACTTGGAGGAAATGTTCGCCAATCTACGAAAATACAACATCATGCTTAACCCGAAGAAATGCTTCTTTGGAATACCAGCTGGAAAATTGTTAGGTTTCATCGTGTCTCAAAGAGGCATAGAGGTGAACCGAGAGAAAATCAAGGCTATACTCAATATTTCCAAGCCAACTCGCCTGAAGGACGTACAAAGACTAACTGGTTGCATTGCTGTGGTCAGTCGGTTTGTAAGCCGGCTTGGTGAAAGAGCCGCACCATTATACAAACTCCTGAAAAAGACCAAGGATTTTGTTTGGACTGACGAAGCTGAAGCTGCACTACCAGACCTGAAGAAAGTACTCTCATCTGCTCCTATCCTTGCAGCGCCGGAACCTCAGGAACCGATGTTGCTCTATCTTGCTGTGACAAATAAGGTCGTTAGTATTGTCATGGTGGTGGAGAGACCAGAGGAAAATCAGGAACACCTGGTGCAGCGTCCGACTTACTTTGTCAGCAAAGTCCTGACAGAATCAAAACAGCGGTATCCGCACTATCAAAAGTTGGCTTACGGTGTTTTTCTAGCATCTCGTAAGTTACGACACTACTTTCAGGAGCATCCAATTACCGTGGTGAGCACAGCTCCCATGAGAGACATAATCAACAACAGTGACGACACAGGACGCGTCGCCAAATGAGGCATAGAGCTATCAGCTTTCGATATTGAGTATAAACCCCGGACAACAATCAAATCCCAAATCCTTGTTGACTTTGTTGCTGATTGGACAGAGACGAAGGAAAATATGATCCTCCCTGAGTCGGAATATTGGACCCTCTACTTTGATGGGTCTAAGGCTTGCGGGGGCTCGGGGGCTAGCGTGGTGCTCAAATCACCCCAAGGAGATAAACTTCTATACGTGTTGCAGATCCACTTCACAGCGACAAACAATATTGCCGAGTATGAAGCACTGCTGCATGGAATCCGGATTGCTAAGGATATTGGCATCCGACGTTTGATGTGTTATGGAGATTCGGATCTTGTTGCTCAACAAGTGTCGGATATTTGTAATGCAAATAAACACATGGCAGCATATAAAGCTGTCGTGGATGATCTATCTAAATCGTTTGAAGGGTTTGAGGTTCAACACATCCCTCGAGCAGAAATCGAGGAAGCAGATGCACTATCTCGGATAGGCTCTGCGCGAAAAGAAGTCCCGTATGGTGCTTTTTTAGAGCACCTCAAAGTTCCCTCAATAAAGGGAGTAGATGAGGAATATCCGACCAAATCCGACTCACCTCTAATAGCAGTTCTGGTTGTAATTCCCAGCTGGACTCAACCCTACCTAGATTATCTGGTAGATGGAAAATTACCCGAAGACGAGGTTCTGAGCCAACAGATTATCCGACGAGCAAAATCCTATACTATTGTTAAAGGTGAGCTCCATAAACGGAGTGTGTCTGGGGTTTTTCAGCGCTGCGTATCTCCGGAAGAAGGAGTGGAAATCTTAAGAGAGATCCACGAAGGCGAGTGTGGTCACCACGTTGCAGCCAAATCTTTAGTGGCAAAAGCTTTTAGACACGGATTTTTTTGGCTTACAGCTCAGGCAGACGCCGAACGATTAGTTAATACATGCAAAGGCTGCCAAAAGTACGCCAAGCAAGCTCACGTTCTGGCTGATCAGCTGCGAACAATACCTATAACATGGCCCTTTGCGATCTGGGGGCTTGATATGGTAGGACCATTTAAACGAGCTCCAAGTGGATTTACTCATCTCTTAGTGATGGTGGATAAATTCACAAAATGGATTGAGGCTAAACCTGTCACTAGTTGTGATGGAGCAACAGCCAAAAGATTTGTCGAGGATGTTATAATCCGGTATGGTTATCCGCATAGCATTATCACGGACAACAGGAGTAACTTCTCTATGGGAGAATTGGCTGAATTCTGCAACGAGCAAAATATCCGGCTTGACATTGCGTCAGTCGCACATCCACAAGCTAATGGATAAGTCGAAAGAGCAAATGGTTTAATTCTACAGGGCCTAAAATTGAGGCTCGAAGCACCACTACAACGTGTTGTGGGGGCTTGGGCAGAGGAATTACCCTCTGTGATATGGAGTTTACGACAACTCCAAACAGGTCAACAGGATACACACCTTTCTTCTTAGTCTATGGCGTAGAAGCAGTTCTTCCTAGTGATTTGATTCATACTTCTCCTAGAGTGGCCGCGTATATTGAAGAGGATGCCGAGATTTCTCGACAAAATGATCTCGACTTAGTCGAAGAAGTTCGCGTTCTTGCTGAAAGGAGATCTACAGCCTATCGGCAGAAGTTACGCAAGTATCATAGCCAGAGAGTCCGAAATAGATCTTTCAATAAAGGTGATTTGGTTCTCCGGCTTGTGCAACAAAGAAAGCACAAACTTTCCCCAGTAAGGGAAGGGCCCTTTTTAGTTAGTCGAGTATTGCACAACGGATCGTACTACTTAACTGACATGAGGCCAGTCAAAGAAAGACCTGCTACTAAGAAGAGAAAGAGAGCTGGAGGCAGTACAAATCCGGATGAATTAGACAGACCTTGGAATATTGCTCAGCTACGTCCCTTTTATTCTTAGTTTATCCTTCTTTGTAATCATATATATGTACATGTTCTGTGAGAAATAAAAGTTTTGGTTGCCTCAAGTTTTTCTGAGAAGTTTTTACCATCTTATTTTCGAATGATCATCTCATAGTCGAAAATCCTAGAATGCTTGAAAGTACTTTATGCTCATGTTCATTCTGGTTTAGATTTCCGATTCTAAAATTGCTACCTTCGGGTATAACTCTAAAGTTTCTAGTCTTTACTTTGGTTATTTCTCTGATTGCTGGATGCGGGCATTTTCCGAGTAGTGAATCGTTGGTAGTGGAAGCCGGCTTTGTTTCCGAGTTTAAACTGGTTTAGCAATTGAGCTTCGTTGCTCGGCAAAGTTTCCGGCATAAGGTTTAGCCGGCTCACGAAAGGGACGAGGCGGAAAGCCAGATAAATGATAAGTATAGACGAAAAAGTACAAGTGCTTGTGTAAACATTTCAGGCACACAAAAAAATTAAAGCCAAAAGTGCTGAATAGATCAAAAGCTTAGCACTAGCAAAATAATAGTACTTCATATTTACAAAGGCATCATGTTTTTTCAGATAATACAAAATGTTTCTGGCAAACTATGATGCAGGAGGAGATGAAGGAGCTGCCGGCTCGCTGGATACATCGCCTTGATATCGTTCCGAGATGTCCACATGCGAGGTGGTGCGTTCATCATTAGAAACTTCTGTTGTTTCTTCTGGAGGCGGAGGCGGAGTGTCCACGCGGTTGAAGAATGGAGTATCGTAGCTGGTCAAGTCAGCTACATGACACCCATATCCGGCACAGGAGTCCATAATGGCATTGATGTCCTGCTCCTGGCCATCTTCATCCACTGTAGAGTACCCTCTGGTCACTTGCCATATCTCCATGCTTCCATGGTGGCTCATGACCATGGTGAGAGCGTTCTGCGCCGCGCTTCGCGCGTAGGACATGTTCCAATCCTGGACGAGCTGCGGCATCTCCTTTGCCTTGTCCCGCACCTGAAAATCCGGCATGCTATGCATGTCTGGAATCTTGAGAGCTTCGCCAATGTCCTCAAGGGATTGGCGGAAGTCATAAGCAGGTCACCGACTTGGGTAAGCCGGTGGGTGCGGGTCTCAGTAGAGATGGAGTCCGCCAAGTTCAGATGACCTGTAAACAAAGAGAGTTAGATAAAATCCGACATCAAAATAAGTCGAAGAAAATAGAAAAGTCAGACAGATGGAACGTACCGAAAATGACATCGTCAATTTTGGTCTTCTGTTCCCGAAGACTCTAGAGTTCAGCCCGGAGAGCCTCAGAAAGATCCCTCTCTCTGCAAAGCTCACTATTGAGGTCTGAGATTTTTTGATCCCGAGCAGCAATCATGCGATCACGCTCATCAGTAGCCATGGAGGAGGATCCAAGGATTTGAGCAATGCTCTTTTCATGATCGGCCTTGAGCTGATCCAGCTCTTGGCGAAGCTCCTTGTTCTCCACCACCAAAGTCTTGAGGTTCTCGGTCTCTTCAATCATGGCACAGGATTGTTTCACTAGTGCTATAAGTCAAAAAAGAACAACAGTTCAGAAAAAATTCGACTATGTAAACATGAAAGACAAGGTTTGAGTCTCGGAATGTTTACCTTCGGCCTCATCCTTAGCAACTTTTAGCTCAGCATTTTTAAGCCGGAGAGTTTTGATCTCTCTCTGCTTATCACAAACATTCTTCAACAAATCCTAGTTATAGGAATATACTTTCTGTAAGTCAGAATAACCAAAGTCAGAAAGCTACTAAAGACTCGGGCTAATATTTTTGCTAATATCAGCACGAGCCTTGGGGGCTACACTAGTTCATTCTTTGGCATCCTAAGGAAGCATAAACCCGGATTATTTATCCTACTTCATGCTTGGGGGCTAAAGGATATGATATGAAATAAAGGAAAAACAGGAGTTAGAATTCCGACTTACATATTGTTCGCGAGTGAGTTTATCCAAACTCGCGTTCACTTCAACGGCAACCTTCTCAACGAGAGTTAGAGGGGTCACAGGAGCAGTTGGAAGCTCCCCGGACCTGATCCTCTCGTTGCGAAGAAGCACTTGTTCAAGAAGATTAGAGTGCTTGACGTCCTCTGCTTCTTACGCTTCTTCTTCGGTAGATAAGGTACTTTTCTCCAGGCATTGCCTGGCTAGCCGCTGGATCTCTTCAGCTGATTTCCGGGACAGGCCAAACTTGGCAAGTCCCGGATTGCTAAGAAGGTTTTCGGCGAAGGTTTCTGCCGAGGGATCATTACCCAAAGAGGGTTCACCATTATCTAAACCTGACTCACCCATGGTGACATCAGTTTGCGATCATCACCCAGCCCCATCGCATCGATCAACCAGCCCGCACGCGACCCCCAGCCTCGGCACGCCCCGTCGCCTGCGCACGCACTCACGTGGAACGGTCCTGACCCGGCCCACCTCCCCGCGCCTCGTGATCTCCGCCCTGGCCCCACCCCGCGTGCCGCACATCGCTCACACGCAATCCTCGCACGCTCCCATCCCACCCGCGCCTCTTCTCCCTCGCCCGCAACCACCACCAGGCCCGATCTCCCGCTGATGCCCGCATGGCCCCGCCCCGGCCGTCCTCTATCCCTGCCGCCACGGCCTCCACCACTAGGGAGTGCCGCATCCATCACCTCGGCCGCGTCTCCCGAAGCTCCGAGCGCTGCGGTTGCCTAGGAACTCCTCTGCCGTCCCACCATCGACCGTCGCCACCGCAGGAGCTCTACCTAGGCGCCTCCATGTCCGCCTGAATCAAGCTCGTCTCACCCGCCGGCAAGCCACTGCTCTCCTTGGCGTCGTCGGCCTTGGCCGCCCCTTGCTGCGGAACTCCTCCGGCCGCCTCCACCTCCTCTACACCGACGCTGCCAGGGGCGCCCTTGTCGCCTCCTCCATCCACCCGTCCCCTACCCGCGTCCTAGAGCGTCGCCGCCCTCGGACGTCCTCCAACCCCACGCCGCTATGCTCTTCCCTAGGAGGCCGCATGCGTGCCCACCGCGTGCGACCACCGTTTTCGGCCGATGCTTCGAGTTGACCGCGAGCTCCTCTGCATGTGGCCTCTTGCAGGTTCATCGCGGATGTCCTGTGTATTGGCCTATTGGCCTCTGGTTCAATATTGATGCTATTAACCATGACCAAGGCTCACCTTTCAACTCCAGAACTCCTGGTCGACGTGTAGTGCGTTGGTACGCATCGTGGTGGTATAGTATCTGTGGGAGCCTCCTCGATCTGTTACCCGGAAGGCCACCAGAGTACCATCTGAAGATCACCTGCGTCGAAACTAAAGTACTGCACCTTTGATCGAGCCGAAACCTCAAGATCTCTGACATGGCTTAGATGGAAAAACCTCGAAGACCGGACCCCTCGGACGCCAAGTTCTACGTCTCGGACACGATGACCCGAAGACCTTCGTCACGGGAAACTCCAAGGCCTTCGAGGTGGAACCGACAAGATCTACCTCACGGAGCACCGAGAACTCCTTTCTAGACCCGAAGACGCCGAGACCCCGGTACGACAAGACCTTCTTCCCGCACCGATGCCCGAGCACCGGACGCCAAGTTCGCCGAGGACCTAGACGCCAAGGTCGCCGACACGGAACGCCAAGTTCTTCATCCCGGACGCCATGACCGTCTTCATGGATTCCAAAGATCCTCGGTCCACCGGTACCCGATCCATTCAAGTTCGCCATCAACGGCAAGATCGACCACTGGGAACCCAAGTTCTCCTTCTCGACACGACAAGTTCTCCATCGTGTATCCTAACCTCATCGTTCTCATCAAACCCTGAGACCAGACCCCGGACCCCCGGAACCCAAGATCTTCCGAACCCAGATGTGTGACCCTAAGCCCCTACTTTTTTATAATATGACATTACCAACTGTCGCATATTAAATTGTTCATGCATGCATACTTGTATGTGGTTTGGGGGCATTATGCCGATTCACCTCATAATTAAATATGGAGTCAATATGCGGGCCATTCTAGTCTTATTCCGGACTCCATTTAAATTTGTGTAGCGAACCGATACCATGTTTTGCCTTGTTAAGACAACATTTAATTTGCGGGGTAGATAAATAACTTGAACCGTGTAATTAATTATCGGGACCCCGGTTCCGCTTAATACTGCCTAATTGCACCGCATCTGCATCATATCATAATCATGCCGGATCTTCTGCCGTAGTATTAAATATTGCATCCGGTGTTTCTTCTAGTGTTTGCCTCTTCGCGGATTAGGCCGATGAGTTGATGCGAGTATCGACAAGTTCTCCGGATATGATCTGTTACCCGGAAGGCCACCAGAGTACCATCCGAAGATCACCTGCGTCAAAACTCAAGTAATGCACCTTCGATCGAGCCGAAACCTCAAGATCTCCGACATAGCTTAGATGGACAAACCTCGAAGACCGAACCCCTCGGACGCCATTTTCTACGTCTCGGCCATGATGACCCGAAGACCTTCGTCATGGGAAACCCCAAGGCCTTCGAGGTGGAACTGACAAGATCTACATCATGGACCACCGAGAACTCCTTTCCAGACCCGAAGACACCGAGACCCCGGTACGACAAGACCTTCTTCCCGCACCGAGGCCCGAGGACCAGACGCCAAGTTCGCCGAGGACCCGGACGCCAAGGTCGCCGACACGGAATGCCAAGTTCTTCATCCCGGATGCCATGACCGTCTTCACAGATTCAGAAGATCCCCGGTCCACCGGTACCCGATCCATTCAAGTTCGCCATCGACGGCAAGATCGACCGCTAGGAACCCAAGTTCTCCTTCTCAACACGACAAGTTCTCCATCGCGTATCCGAACCTCGCCGTTCCCGTAAAACCCTGAGACCGGACCCCAGACCCCCAGAACCCAAGATCTTCCGAACACAGATGTGTGACCCTAAGCCCCTATTGTTTTATAATATGACATTACCAACTGTCGCATATTAAATTGTTCATGCATGCATACTTGTCTATGGTTTGGGGGCATTAAGCTGATTCACCTCATAATTAAATATGGAGTCAATATGCGGGATATTCTAGTCTTATTCCGGACTCCATTTAAATTTGTGTAGCGAACCGATACCATGTTTTGCCTTGTTAAGACAACATTTAATTTGTGGGGTAGATAAATAACTTGAACCGTGTAATAAATTATCGGGACTCCGGTTCCGCTTAATACTGCCTAATTGCACCGCATCTGCATCATATCATAATCATGCCGGATCTTCTGCCGTAGTATTAAATATTGCATCCGCTGTTTCTTCTATTGTTTGCCTCTTCGCGGATTAGGCCGATGAGTTGATGCGAGTATCGACAAGTTCTCCGGATATGATCCTTCGGCAGTGCTTTCCCAAGCGAGCATCTCTCCCCCTTCTACCTATTTTGCATTTATAGTCTTTATTTCCTCCTATTGATCTATTGCTATCCGTGTCGCGATGCTTTAGTTTCCGTACACCAGTTATATCCCGTGCAGCCTCTATATTGCCTTGGACACCTCCTATTACCTGTGTTTGGTAGATAGCTGGCCTTGCGAGTCGTAGTTGCTTGCTTAGGTGTGATCTCGTGTTGTCAAGTACCACAGTTGTTGGAATGCTGGCAAATGTTTACGGTGGAGTTGATCATGACTTTAAATATAACTATTAAATTTCTAGAAATAGATATAACTAATAAAGACGAAGTTGTGGGCAATAGATGTTATTTGGTTCTTCCACGCTCACTTGTGTCCCGTAGGACCCCGAGTACTTGATACTTGTTCCTTGACTATCGCACTATCCGCATATGGGACCATGAATCCCCTTAGCCAGAGCTTGATCCATTCTTATTTCTTGGGGCCACAAAGTAGTTTGGGGCTTTATTCCTATCCTGTACTTATGCCATGCTTTACTGCTTTATTTAAGATTGTGCGTGGAGCACCTATACGGTTTGGGATTGCGGAGTGTTTTCGCGGTATCGACAAGCCCATTCACACTTTCGGGTTCCCAGTCGTTTACAGCCATTGGCGCAAACCTTGGGTCCGTCTCGGAGTCGGCCAACTTCGTTGCGGGTAGCTTAATGGGGTGGCCCCCTGAAATATTTTATGAATCCTGTGATTACTTTGTCGTGAAAGCCTCGTTGGGTTTTGATTTGGTTTTTCCGAGGTTGATCGTGTGTGTGTTGCTATTTGTGCACCCCTACAGGGTAAATCTTTCTGAAAGCCGTGTCCGCGGTTATGGATGACTTGGAGCACAATATCTCGATCATAGACAAGCATAACGAAAGTAGTACTACAAATTTGACTTCATATGTGACTAGTAATCAGCTTCACTACCATGGAATGGATAATAAAAGTGACAACAACTGGTGGAACTGGTGTGTATCGTGTCATGTTATACATGCCTAGTAAGTATCGCAACTCCAATGGAATGAAATAAAAGTGCCAACAACTGCTGGGTTTGGGATGTCACATGCTAATTGTATCTGACTAGTATGTACTTCAACTACCACTAAATGGTTAACTAAAACTGCCCACTACTTATGCTATCAGGATGACTCTTGATATCTATCTCTGACTAGTAAGTGCTGCAACTATAATGGAATGAATAAAACTGTCAACTGTGTGAGTTCCTTGGTTTGACTTCCTCGATTGGTCTCAAGGGGGAATACCAGGATGGGTATGATTGATGTTAGTATCAGGTTGGTCCCGAATAGGTCTATCTTATCCCTCTCTCATAGCCGACAGTTGCATCGAGTCTCTATAGGTTGTTAGTGCCGCTGCGCTGCCGCTTCAGTCCACCATACCTGTGTAGGCGAGGACCGTCGAATTCTAGCCTCGCCATGTACTGGCCTCAGTACTGACGCTCCTCTTTTTCCTTTGCCCTTTGTCGGCACCCCTTTTGTTTTAGCACGTGTGAGACTGACGTCGTTAGCAGGGTTACCCTTCCGGCTTGGCCTGGGCAGGGCTATGGACGCCATTGGTTATTCTTTAGGGCTCTTAGCCCCATTTGCATCTTGTCCATAGTCGGACGCTCTATTGTTTTCAAGGTGATTTGGATCTTTGTATAGTATATCTGTATTCTTGACTCGTTGAGTCACTATTGTATATATATATATGTTCTGTGGGTCCCATCGAGGACTGTTGTGTAATGGTATTACTTCGTTTTCCACCCGCACGCAAGTGCCTGGTGGGTGTCCTTGAATCGTTTCTATGCGGGTTTGGCGGAAAGGGCTAAAACTTGCATAGGGCCGATTCGAGGGTGTTACAGAGTGGTATCAGAGCTCAATAGTTGCGATACCCCACTGGTCCAGCCTGTAGGATAACCTAGCTAACGGCCGAAGTAGAGTGTCAAAACTATTTTGCAAAATCGGTTGGATAGATCTGATTGGGTCTGCTTTTACTCCTTACCCCTCTGCTATTCTCCTCTTACCTCTGTGTGATTTGAATCTGCTCTCTTATCTTTTCTTCAAGTCCAGGAATTCTCGTGGTTGGGTTTCCGTCGTACCTTCAGGGTTTCGCTTCCTCCTTTGGTAATGGTGCTTCTACATCTGGTCTTCATGCTATCTGAGGAATCCTTCAGTTGTTGGACTTTTCTTTGTCCCTTCTTGTGCCTTCCGCTGTTTTCCAACACGACGATCTCATCTACATCAGATCTGATGAATATCCTGCATCCCTCTCTGTTTCCGAACATCGCTTGTCAAGATCTTCAGTCTGAATTCCGCGAGTGCTTGCATGGTTCTTCTATTCGTGTACAGAGTAATGCTTTGAGTGCGGGATGGAGTCATGACCATACCACTACTCTTATCATACGCTTTTGTACATTGAATGGTGGATCAATGTAATCTTCCTCCTTCCACTGAAGTTAGAGGTAGCCTTGTGACCTCTTTCTTCGTCTTGTTTCTCCGGAGTGTTCTCGACAAATGTGAGAAATGACCTCTTCTTGGTGGTGTCGGAGATTCCAATATGGAGCAAGAACCCTTGTTAGTGGTGTCGCGAAGATCTACACGAAGCGAGAAGATTCAGATAATCGGCCTTCTTCCCCGTACCAGGAGGCGGATCTCGAGGGTGAGATCCATTGTTAGTGGTGTCGAATTGTAGCACCCCGGTAAAACCACTACTAGAAAATCGTTGTGTTTTCGTGCATTGCATCATCATGACCGCATGCTCATGTCATCATGCCACATTGCATTTGAGCATCGTCATCATCATGCATATGTTTTGTCTAAAACTATTTTCTAAAAGCCTAGTTTTGTTTTCTAAAATATCCCCCGTCTTTATTCAAATCAAAACCCCGGTACTTTACCGATCTTTTGTTTGTCTAAAAACACTTTTGCAAAAATCTTTTTAAAATTAATTAAATAAAAATATTTGTCCGGGGAGGCAGTCCAGCTAGTCAGGAGGCCCAACTGGCCAAACCGCCTACCACCCGGCCCAAAAGGAAGTCCTAGTCTAAACCCACCTAACCAAACCCTAATCCCTCCAACCTGTGCCGCCGCCACCACCTAGCCTAGCATGCACTCACCGGCGGTGCAAGCACACAGCACGCGCGCGGTGCTGCCAGCCCCATCCCATCGATCAACCCGCCCGCACGCGACCCCCAGCCTCGACACGCCCCGTCGCCCGCGCACGCACTCACGTGGAACGGTCCTGACCAGGCCCACCTCCCTGCGCCTCGTGACCTCCGCCCTAGCCCCACCCCGCGTGCCGCACATTGCTCTCACGCAATCCTCACACGCTCACATCCCCCCCGCGCCTCTTCTCCCTTGCCCGCAACCGCCGTCAGGCTCGATCCCCAGTCAATGCCCGCATGGCCCCGCCCCGGCTGTCCTCTATCCCTGCCGCCACGGCCTCCACCACCAGGGAGTGCCACATCCATTGCCTCGGCCGCATCTCCTGAAGCTCTGAGCACCGCCGTCGCCTAGGAACTCCTCTGCCGTCCCGCCAGCGACCGTCGCCACCGCAGGAGCTCTACCCAGGCGCCTCCATGTCTGCTTGAATCAAGCTCGTCTCGCCGGCCGCCACGCCCTCTGGCCTCATCGACCTCTCAAGCATGCCGCCGCCTCTCTCTCTCGCCGCTGCTCTCCTTGGCGTCGTCGGCCTTGGCCGCCCCTCGCTACGGAACTCCTCCGGCCGCCTCCACCTCCTCTGCACCGACGCTGCCAGGGGCGCCCTTGTCGCCTCTGCCATCCGCACGTCCCCTACCCGCGTCCTGGAGCACCGCCGCCCTCGCGACGTCCTCCAACCCCGCGCCGCTGTGCTCTTCCCTAGGAGGCCGCATGCGTCCCACCGCCTGCGACCACCATTTTCGGCCGATGCTTCGAGTTGACCGCGAGCTCCTCTGCGTGTGGCCTCTTGCAGGTTCATCGCGGATGTCCTGTGTGTTGGCCTATTGGCCTCTGGTTCAATATTGATGCTATTAACCATGGCCAAGGATCACCTTTCAACTCCAGAACTCCTGGTCGACGTGTAGTGCGTTGGTACGCATCGTTGTGGTATAGTATCTGTGGGAGCCTCCTCGATCTGTTACCCGGAAGGCCACCAGAGTACCATCTGAAGATCACCTGCGTCGAAACTCAAGTACTGCACCTTTGATCGAGCCGAAACCTCAAGATCTCTGACATGGCTTAGATGGACAAACCTCGAAGACCGGACCCCTCGGACGCCAAGTTCTACGTCTCGGACACGATGACCCGAAGACCTTCATCACGGGAAACTCCAAGGCCTGCGAGGTGGAACCGACAAGATCTACCTCACGGAGCATCGAGAACTCCTTTCTAGACCCGAAGACGCCGAGACCCCGGTACGACAAGACCTTCTTCCCGCACCGATGCCCGAGCACCGGAGGCCAAGTTCGCCGAGGACCTAGACGCCAAGGTCGCCGACACGGGACGCCAAGTTCTTCATCCCGGACACCATGACCGTCTTCATGGATTCCAAAGATCCTCGGTCCACCGGTACCCGATCCATTCAAGTTCGCCATCAATGGCAAGATCGACCACTGGGAACCCAAGTTCTCCTTCTCGACACGACAAGTTCTCCATCGTGTATCCTAACCTCATCGTTCTCATCAAACCCTGAGACCGGACCCCGGACCCCCGGAACCCAAGATCTTCCGAACCCAGATGTGTGACCCTAAGCCCCTATTTTTTTATAATATGACATTACCAACTGTCGCATATTAAATTGTTCATGCATGCATACTTGTATGTGGTTTGGGGGCATTATGCCGATTCACCTCATAATTAAATATGGAGTCAATATGCGGGCCATTCTAGTCTTATTCCGGACTCCATTTAAATTTGTGTAGCGAACCGATACCATGTTTTGCCTTGTTAAGACAACATTTAATTTGCGGGGTAGATAAATAACTTGAACCGTGTAATTAATTATCGGGACCCCGGTTCCGCTTAATACTGCCTAATTGCACCGCATCTGCATCATATCATAATCATGCCGGATCTTCTGCCGTAGTATTAAATATTGCATCCGGTGTTTCTTCTAGTGTTTGCCTCTTCGCGGATTAGGCCGATGAGTTGATGCGAGTATCGACAAGTTCTCCGGATATGATCCTTCGGCAGTGTTTTCCCATGCGAGCATCTCTCCCCCTTCTACCTATTTTGCATTTATAGTCTTTATTTCCTCCTGTTGATCTATTGATATCTGTGTCGTGATGCTTTAGTTTCCGTACACCAATTATATCTCGTGCAGCCTCTATATTGCCTTGGACACCTCCTATTACCTGTGTTTGGTAGATAGCTGGCCTTGCGAGTCGTAGTTGCTTGATCAGGTGCGATCTCGTGTTGACAAGTACCACAGTTGTTGGAATGATGGCAGATGTTTACGGTGGAGTTGATCATGAATTTAAATACAACTATTAAATTGCTGGAAATAGATATAACTAATGCAGAGGTATCAGTGGGAAATAGATGTTATTTGGTTCTTCCACGCTCACTTGTGTCCCGTAGGACCCCGAGTACTTGATACATGTTCCTTGACTATCGCACTATCCGCATATGGGACCATGAATCCCCTTAGCCAGATCTCGATTCATTCTTATTTCTTGGGGCCACAAAGTAGTTTGGGGCTTTATTCCTATCCTGTACTTATGCCATGCTTTACTGCTTTATTTAAGATTATGCGTGGAGCACCTGTACAGTTTAGGATTACGGAGTGTTTTCGCGGTATCGACAAGCCCAGTCACACTTTCGGGTTCCCAGTCGTTTACAGCCATTGGCGCAAACCTTGGGTCCGTCTCGGAGTTGGCCAACTTCGTTGCGGGTAGCTTAATGGGGAGGCCCCCTGAAATATTTTATGAATCCTATGATTGCTTTGTCGTGAAAGCCTCTTTGGGTTTTGATTTGGTTTTTCCAAGGTTGATCGTGTGTGTGTTGCTATTTGTGCACCCCTGCAGGGTAAATCTTTCTGAAAACCGTGTCCGTGGTTATGGACGACTTGGAGCACAGTATCTCGATCATAGACAAGCATAACTAAAGTAGTACTATAAATTTGACTTCATATGTGACTAGTAATCAGCTTCACTACAATGGAATGGATAATAAAAGTGACAACAACTGGTGGAACTAGTGTGTATCGTGCCATGTTATACCTACCTAGTAAGTATCACAACTCCAATGGAATGAAATAAAAGTGCCAACAACTGCTGGGTTTGGGATGTCACATGCTAATTGTATCTGACTAGTAAGTAATGCAACTACCACTGAATGGTTAACTAAAACTGCCCACTACTTATGCTATCAGGATGACTCTTGATATCTATCTCTGACTAGTAAGTGCTGCAACTATAATGGAATGAATAAAACTGCCAACTGTGTGAGTTCCTTGGTTTGACTTCCTCGATTGGTCTCGAGGGGGAATACCAGGATGGGTATGATTGGTGTTAGTATCAGGTTGGTCCCGAATAGGTCTATCTTATCCCTCTCTCATAGCCGACAGTTGCATCGAGTCTCTATAGGTTGTTAGTGCCGCTGCGCTACCGCTTCAGTCCACCATACCTGTGTAGGCGAGGACCACCGAATTCTAGCCTCGCCATGTACTGGCCTCTATACTGACACTCCTCTTTTTCCTTTGCCCTTTGTCGGCACCCCTTTTGTTTTAGCAGGTGTGAGATCGACGTCGTTAGCAGGGTTACCCTTCCGGCTTGGCCTGGGCAAGGCTATGGACGCCATTGGTTATTCTTCAGGGCTCTTAGCCCCATTTGCATCTTGTCCGTAGTCGGACGCTCTATCATTGTCAAGGTGATTTGGATCTTTGTATAGTATATCTGTATTCTTGACTTGCTGAGTCGCTGTTGTATATATATATATATGTTCTGTGGGTCCCATCGAGGACTGTTGTGTAATGGTATTACTTTGTTTTCCACCCGCACGCAAGTGCCTGGTGGGCGTCCTTGAATCGTTTCTATGCGGGTTTAGCGGAAAGGGCTAAAACTTGCATAGGGCCGATTCGAGGGTGTTACACGGATCTTCTGCGACAGCCGGAGAAGGAATTATCACTAGCGTTGCGGAAGGCTGAGGAGCAGGAGTCAGAGGAGCCACGGCAGGAGAAGCTATGGTAAGCTTCGTCTGTCGCAGGGGCTTCAAAGAAATCCCCTTCCCCTTGCCCTTGATGAGCTGTTTAGCTCTGAGAATGTGATAAAGCCGGAAACATTACATCTCGGAAGGAAATTCGAGTAAAGTACAAAGGCGGAAGTTGTGATTGAAAGTTACCTCTTCATGACAGGCACCTCCTTTGTGCCCACAGCCACTGTCGAAGCTTTGTGCTTCTTGAGCGCAGCATCCGGCAATGGCACCACCTCTGTCTCCTGAGAAAACTCTGGAGGATATCCTTCGAGCGGAGCAAGTTCCGACTCGGGGAGGTCAGCAAGCTGAAAAGAAGAAAACATATCAGTATTGCGGTATAACTCAAAGATTGAAACACATAAAAAGGTGTACTGATAGAAGCTTACCAGCACTACGGGGTTTTGCGCTGTATGCATATCTAGAGAAATTTCCAGGATCCTCCTCTCGATCCGCTCCCTTATCAACCATTTTATCTGGCTTATGTAGCCTTGTGTGGTGTAGGCTTTGGGGCTGATCCGGAGGGAGTCTTTCTTGGATGACATGATGGAGTGCATCAGTCGGTCTCCGTGGTACTGAAGGGGTTGGATCCGGCGTGAGGCCCAGCATTGGACCAAGTCAGATCCCTTCAGTCCTCTGTGCTTGGTTAAATATTCGATACGCCTCTTGGCAAGGATCAGATCGTCAGTGGGAGCCGGAGCAGCCTCGTCCCAAGACGGTTGGGCCGTGGCGGCTCCGTCGATGAAAGCCGGCAAAGCAGTAGCTTTGCCGGGAGCAGGAATATCCTTATGATAAAAGAATGTGGCTGGCCATTGTTTGACCGAGTCACTAGCTAGGACTTTGGGATATGCTCGCTCGCGTCTAAGCGAAAAACTAATAGTACCGGTGATGTAAGGAACACCGGCAGTGATAGAGTTTCTCCGGACATGAAAATAGTACCGGAATCGAGTCAAACTCGGCCTAATGCCAAAAAGCCCTCACACAAAGAAGCGTAAGCGCTCATCTCTAAAAGATAGTTGGGAGGAAGATGATGGAGTTGAACTCCAAAATGATCAATCAATGACAAACCTCTGTCGAGGTGGGTGCCGAAGTGGACCCGCTCATCGGCGTGCGGGTTGGGGATGGTCTCGCCGAAGCCGCTCCGCCAGTCGCTGTCACGGAGGAGCCCTTCTGTCTCCACGCCGTGGAGCTTCTCGTCATCTAGCACGCAGGGGATCCAGACCCCGCGGAAGCTTTCCTTCTCCGCCGCCTCCGTCGCCGCCGCTGCCGCCAAGCCGGAAGAGGAAGAAGAAGCCATTTCTCTGGTGAGTGGTTGACCTAAGATGGGCGGCGCTGGGAGTTTTTGGGAGGAAAGCAGAGGAGCTTTGTACGTGCGGGGGAGATTTGGAGGAGAGGAAAAGGCAAAGGACTGGTGAAGAAAGGAGGAGGAGATCCTCACCCCTTATATTCACCTAACCGCGCCAAGATTTGTGCAAATGCAACAGTACAACCGCCACGCGTCGTGGAAGGAACTGGGAAGGACCCACGCGATGATTACGTCGCCTCGATCTCCGCGCACGCATTGAAATGACGCCTCGGTTCCGCTAACCACGGACCCACCAATGGTCGTGCTGACAGGATGTATGTCAAATGACGTGACTTGACCATGGCTTGTGTCAGGTGGCGTTAGAGACCAAATTCCGGCTTAGTTTGAAATCAAGCTGGAAAATCCGAGTAACCTGTTGATAGGTCTGACCTATTTTTTAAGACCCGGATCGTATTTTTTGTTGTGAAGTTTCAGGAACCCTTCAAGATTCTTCAAGCCGAAGATCAAGCTAGAAGATGATAAATCTGACTTTGGATCTTGGAGGCCTCCGGGGGCAGCTGTTGGGGATATACTTTCCCGGTATCCTCACGGTTCCTCATTGACCAGGGTGGCCCATTTCGGGTTAGAGCTTTGCTTCACGAGCGTCCCAGTCAGGGAGAGAAGACGGAGTCCAATCCGGCTACGGGAAGGCCCAGAAGATTTACCGACTTAGGCTCATAATGTTATTTGTAGTTCAAGATGTACTCTGTAACCAACTCTTAGTCGTAGCCGGATAGATCTCTCCTGTAAAACCTAGGTCGGATATCTATATAAGCCATCCTAGGGAGAGCCTTTAGGGCACCCAATACTTTTGACCCTCAACTCGCATAGGCGAAACCCTTGTAACCCATATTCCGGCTCTGCCGTATTACTGGATTGCTAGCAGGAGTAGGATCCATCCAAAGCCGACAGATTCGAACCTGGGTAAACTTGTGTGCTCACCGTCCCAGAACACCATACGTCTCACACCCCAAAGCCGACAGATTCGAACCTGCTGCAGTTGAATCCTAGCATGCTGCTAGGGTTCCTTGACATGGTTGGACACCACATGCTAGAGTGGCATAATTTCATGTGTTCTTTTAAAAAACCACAATGGTGCAAACTAATACACACACATCCAAGTGGGTGTGGTGATGCAGCATCTTTCAAACTGGTGGTAGAATGCATGCTGCAGTTGAATCCCAGTATGTTGCTAGGGTTCATGGATATGGTTGGACACCACATGCTGGAGTGGCATCATTGCATGTGTTCTTTTCCGAAACCACAATGATGCACACTGATACACACATATATATACAATGACATATAGTGGATCCATGTGGTTTATGAATAGAACACGCATGCAATGACTCTAGTGGATCCATGTGTTTTATGAAAAGAACACACATGCAATGACATCTACTGAATCGATGTGGTTTAAGAAAATAACACACATGCAAATGACATCAGTGGTTGCATGTGTTCTTTTCGAAAACCAGAATGATGCAAACTGACACACACACACACACATCCAACTGGGTGTGGTGATGCAGCATCTTTCAGACTGGTGGTAGAATGCATGCTGCAGTTGAATCCTAGCTTGTTTCTAGGGTTCCTAGACATGGTTGGACACCACGTGCTAGAGTGGCATCATTGCATGTGTTCTTTTCCAAAAACCACAATGATGCACACAAGTACACACACATCCAAGTGGGTGTGGTGATGTAGCATCTTTTAGACTAGTGGTAGAATGCATGCTGCACTTGAATCCCAGCATGCTGCTAGGGTTCCTAGACATGGTTAGATACCACATGCTGGAGTGGCATCATTGCGTGTGTTCTTTTCCAAAACCACAATGATGCACATTGATACACACACATCCAAGTGGGTGTGGTGATGCAACATCTTTCATACTGGTGGTAGAATGCATGCTGCAGTTGAATCTCAGCATGCTGCTAGGGTTTCTGGGCATGGTTGGACACCACATGCTGGAGTGGCATCATTGCATGTGTTCTTTTCCAAAAACCAGAATGATGCACACGGATACACACACATCCAAGTGGGTATGGTGATCAAGCATCTTTTAAACAGGTGGTAGAATGCATGCTGCAGTTGAATCCCAACATGCTGCTAGGGTTCCTGGACATGGTTGGACACCACATGCTGGAGTGGCATCATTGCATGTGTTCTTTTCCAAAAACCACAATGATGCACACTAATACACACACACATATATATATACAATTACATATAGTGGATCCATGTGGTTTATGAATATAACACACATGCAATGACTAGTGGATCTATGTGGCTTATGAGAAGAACACACATGCAATTACATCTAGTGGATCCATGTGGTTTATGAAAATAACACACATGAAATGACCTCTAGTGGATCCATGTGGTTTACGGAGAAAAACACATGCAATGACTCTAGTGGATCCATGTGGTTTATGAAAAGAACACGCATGCAATGACATCTAGTGGATCCATGTGGTTTATGAAAGGAACACACATGCAATGACATTTGGTGGATGCATGTGTTCTTTTACAAAACCAGAATGATGCACACTAACACACAAACGCACACACATCTATGTGGGTCTGGTGATGCAACATATTTTATACTAGTGGTAGAATGCATGCTATATTTGAATCCCAGCATGTTGCTAGGGTTCCTGGACATGGTTGGACACCACATGCTAGAGTGGCATCATTTCATGTGTTCTTTTCCAAAAACGACAATGATGCACACTGACACACACACACATCCAAGTGGGTGTGGTGATGCAGCATCTTTCAAACTAGTGGTAGAATGCATGCTCAAGTGGAATCCCACCATGATACTAGGGTTCCTAGACATGGTTGGCCACCACATGATGGAGTGGACTCATTTCATGTGTTCTTTTCCAAAACCACAATGATGCACACTGACACACACACACACATCCAAGTGGGTGTGGTCATGCAGCATCTTTCAAACTAGTGGTAGAATGCATGCTCCAGTGGAATCCCACCATGATACTAGGGTTCCTAGACATGGTTGGCCACCACATGGTGGAGTGGAATCATTTCATGTGTTCTTTTCCAAAACCACAATGATGCACACTGATACACACACACACTTCCAAGTAGGTGTGGTCATGCAGCATCTTTCAAACTGGTGGTACAATGCATGCTGCAGTTGAATCCCAAAAAGCTACTTGGGTTCCTGGACATAGTTGGACACCACATGATGGAGTGGCATCATTGTATTAGTTCTTTTCCAAAACCACAATGATGCACACTAATAGACACACACATCCAAGTGGGTGTGGTGATGCATCATCTTTCAAACTGGTGCTAGAATGCATGTTGTAGTTGAATCCTAGCATGCTGCTAGGGTTTCTAGGCATGGTTGGAAACCATATGCTGGAGTGGCATCATTGCATGTGTTCTTTTCCAAAAACCACAATGTTGCACACTGATACACACACACATCCAAGTGGGTGTGATCCATCTGGTTTATGAAAAGAACACACATGCAATGACTCTAGTGGTTCCATCTTGGCATAATTTGATGTATGCCAAAATTTATTTCATTTTATAAGACACTCACTTTTTATTTTTATACTAATCAGTTTTGCCCTTGTTTTTTTGGTACTACTCAGTTTTTCCCTCTCTCTCTCTCGTAGAAGCCCAAACATTTGCTCACTCTGTCTGCTATGCCCTAATTGGTCGTCACAGTTGTCACGCGGATCATGCGCACTAACTGTTGATCCTCTGTGATCCAACACAAACCGTTTCACACGTCGTGCCCTTCACAATACAGCGTGACATAGCACGGACGTCTCTCTCAGTGAGACTTCTACAAGAAGGAATACGAAGCCGTCTGTGGAAAAAGTCGTCGAGTGGTCATGTCATGTTTACTCACATCTAAAAAGCCTACTACTGCTACGCCACAACACATGCACGGGGAAACGGGTTCATCGAGTGCACGGTCAACGAAGGACAGCTTCAATTTATTGCCACTTGATTTTAATAAGACATATCCCATTTTTATGCAGTGCGCTCTCAATCTCACTTCCAACTGGGCCCTACCACAAGAAACTTCCACGCGCCAGCCAGAGGCCGATGAGATGAGAAATGGGTCTCGAGGAGGGGGCCCCTTGATGAGACCTAACTTTTCTAGAAATTGGTTCTGTGCCACTTGCATGTAGTGGAATCGAGGTCTGCCATGCACGATCTAAGTGTCCTGCACCTTCCCTAGGTAGATTGTGTGTGTTGTTTTAGGGAAAGCATGTGCGTGCTATCAATGCAGTTAAAAAGTGGAGATCATGGTTGTTTCAAAAAAGTGGAGATCATGGTAGCCCCCCACCCACATGTGTCCACTCGAGGACTACCAATGGTTCAGTGTATAGAAACCCGCTCGGCATTCTTTTTCCATGAGCTTGTGTCATTTTCCCAATATGTCTAGTCCCAAAACCCCAATCTACACATTCTCTGTGCCTCGAAGCTCCTTCGCTTGCACCACTGCCCTCCCTAGGTTCACCATGAAGCGTATAGATGGAGACAACTCGGAGGTGAAGCCAGTTAGAGGCGCAGCAGCAGATGGATCGGTCATTGCCGACCAAGCGGATGCGTCTTCTTCGGGCACACACGCCACTCGTCGCTGCACCATCTTGGCTTCGAGCTCATCCATCCAGCCAGTAGCCGTCGCCGTCAAGCAGCAGGTGGCCGACAACGTCATGGTGCTAGCGGTAGATCTGGATGAGGGGCATGCGGTAGGCGGAGGAAACCCGGTGCTATACATCAACGACCCCATCCTCCACCTAGAAATCATTGACACAATCGCATAGAATAACGAGTTTGAGGAGGAGTTCCCCGATGAGGAGTCCGAGGTACTACATTGCTAGCTTCTCTAGTCACAGCCGCAGATTTCACTGTTCATACCTATGATTTGCTCAATCGTCTATAGATTCTTTTTCTCTTAAAGTAGGGTAGTATATATATGGTTCGAATGGTCGATTGATGCATCTGCCATCTAGTCACAAAACTCCAATCCGTTTAGTCACAAAACCCCAATCTGCTCATCTTCCATCTAGTAAATTTACATTTGCTTAACTCGTTGTTGTTCATATGACTCTTCTTGTGCTGTAAATTTAATCGATCTATAACATTTGATTTAGGGGTTTTAGGGTTTGCTAGTTGAGTGTTGATTTCGATACACACCATGCATATAACATTGCATTTATGTTCCTTACTGAGCCTAATGATTCAATTTTTCCCCAAAAGAGTGCAAGGGGAGACACATATGATGGTGCCAGATTTTTTAGGGATGGTTAGTGAACCTGAGACAATGTACACCAATATAAGTTGTGCAATTGGTACCTTGGTTCACTAACTCCATATCTTAAAAAAATATGAGGCCCCAGATTTATTCTACACATATGAACTATGATATTTGAACTCTGATCTTTGAATTGTTTCTCAATGAGGCCGATGATTGAAATGTGCCCCAAAAGAGTGCAAGGGATATGATGCTGTCGTTTTTTAGGGATGGGTTGGTGAACCTGAGGTAGCAATGTACATAAACAATATAGGTCGTGTTGTTGGTATTTTGGTTATCCAACTCCATCTCTGGAAAGAAATGAGGCCCTTGATTTATTCTCATATGGAAGCTATATATATGATACTTGAATTGTTTCTGATCTTTGAATGATTCATATGATGCATATGTATATGCATGGTTTTGATGTATATTTAGGATTGTTTTTGTACCTGAATATGTATATCCCTGAATATTGTTTTGTAGGATTACATTTCAATTTCTTATTATGGCCAATGATTCAAATTTGCCCCAAAAGAGAGGCAGACACATTGGTGTCAGATTTTTTCAGGTATGAGTTGGTGAACCTGGGGCAATGTACAAGAACAATAGGTTGTACAATTGGTACTTGGTTCAATAACGCCATCCATGAAGAAACTTATGAGGCCCCCAGATTTATTCTACATTCATAGAACTATGATATTTGAATTATGTATTGCATGCATTCATATTGTATAAGAATTACATTTCAGTTTGTCACCGATGCTGATGATTGAAACTTTCCCCAAAAGAATGCAAGGGGAGACATATATGTTGGTGTTTTTTTAGGGATGGGCTAGTGAACCTGAGGCAGCAATGTACACAAACAATATAGGTTGCGATGTTGGTACTTTGGTTCACCAACTCCATCTTTGAATAAAATTATGAGGCTCTTGATTTATTCTCATATGGAACTTCCTATATGATCTTTGAATTGTTTATTATCTTTGAATGATTCGTATGATGCATATGTATATGCATGGTTTTGATCATAAGTTTTTTCAACATGTACCTGAAGATTAATTATTTGGTTTTTAAATTTATAATTACAATATTTAGGATTGTTTTTGTACCTGAATATGTATATCCCTGAATATTGTTTCGTAGATTACATTTCAATTTCTTATTGTGTCCAATGATTCAAATTTTCCCCAAAAGAGAGGCAAACACATTGGTGTCCGATTTTTTCAGGGATGAGTTAGCGAACCTGGGGCAATGTACAAGAACAATAGGTTGTACAATTGGTACTTGGTTCACTAACGCCATCCCTGAAGAAACTTATGAGGCTCCCAGATTTATTCTACATTCATAGAACTATGATATTTGAATTATGTATTGCATGCATTCATATTCTATAAGAATTACATTTCAGTTTGTCACCGAGGCCGATGATTGAAATTTTCCCCAAAAGAGTGCAAGGGGAGACACATATGATGGTGTCGTTTTTAGGGATGGGTTGGCGAACCTGAGGCAGCAATTTAAACAAAAAAATATAGGTTGTGATGTTGGTACTTTGGTTCACCAACTCCATCTTTGAAAAAAAATGAGGCCCTTGATTTATTCTCATATGGAATTTCATATATGATGTTTGAATTGTTTATGATCTTTGAATGATTCGTATGATGCATATGTATATGCATGGTTTTGATCATAAGTTGTTTCAACATGTACCTGAAGATTAATTGTTTGGTTTTTTAATTGATAATTACAATATTTAGGATTGTTTTTGTACCTGAATTTGTATATCCCTGATTATTGTTTCGTAGGATTACATTTCAATTTCTTATTGTGGCCAATGATACAAATTTTCCCTAAAAAAGAGGCAGACACATTGGTGTCAGATTTTTTCAAGTATGAGTTAGTGAACTTGGGACAATGTACAAGAACAATAGGTTGTATAATTGGTACTTGGTTCACTAACTCCATCCGTGAAGAAACTTATGAGGCCCCTAGATTTATTCTACACTCACAGAACTATGATATTTGAATTATGTATTGCATGCATTCATATTGTATAAGAATTACATTTCAGTTTGTCACCGAGGCCGATGATTGAAATTTTCCTCAAAAGATTGCAAGCGAAGACACATATGATGGTGTCGATTTTTAGGGATGGGTTGATAAACCTGAGGCAGCAATGTACACAAACAATATAGGTTGTGATGTTGGTAATTTGGTTCACCAACTCCATCTTTGAAAAAAAATTATGAGGCCCTTGATTTATTCTCATATGGAACTTCACATATGATCTTCGAATTTTTCAGATTTTTAAATGATTCGTATGATGCATATGTATATGCATGCTTTTGATTATAAGTTTTTTCAACATGTATCTGAAGATTAATTGTTTGGTTTTTCAATCTATAGTTACCATATTTAGGATTGTTTTTGTACCTGAATATGTATATCCCTGAATATTGTTTCGTAGATTACATTTCAATTTCTTATTGTGGCCAATGATTCAAATTTTCCCTAAAAAAGAGGCAAACACATTGGTGTACGATTTTATCAGGGATGAGTTAGAGAACCTTGGGCAATTTACAAGAACAATAGGTTGTACAATTTGTACTTGGTTCACTAACGCCATCCCTGTAGAAACTTATGAGGCCCCTAGATTTATTCTACATTCATAGAACTATGAAATTTGAATTATTTATTGCATGCATTCATATTGTATAAGAATTACATTTTAGTTTGTCACCGAGGCCGATGATTGAAATTTGCACCAAAAGAGTGCAAGGGGAGACACATATAATGGTGTCGTTTTTTTAGTGATGGGTTGGTGAATCTGAGGCAGCAATGTACATAAACAATATAGGTTGTGATGTTGGTACTTTGGTTCACCAACTCCATCTCTGAAAAAAATGAGGCCCTTGATTTATTCTCATATGGAACTTCATATATGATGTTTTAATTATTTCTGATCTTTGAATGATTCGTATGATACATATGTGTATGCATGGTTTTGATTATAAGTTGTTTCAACATGTACCTGAAGATTAATTGTTTGATTTTTTAATTTATAATTGTAATATTTAGGATTGTTTTTTGTACCTGAATATGTATATCCCTGAATATTGTTTTGTAGGATTGCATTTCAATATCTTATTTGTGGCCAATGATTCAAATTTGTTCCAAAAGAGAGACAGACATATTGGTGTCAGATTTTTTCAGGGATAAGTTAGTGAACCTGGGGCAATGTACAAGAACAATAGGTTGTACAATTGGTCCTTGGTTCACTAACGCCATCCCTGTAGAAACTTATAAGGCCCCCAGATTTATTAAATATTCATAGAACTATGATATTTGAATTATTTATTGCATGCATTCATATTGTATAAGAATTACATTTCAGTTTGTCACCGAGGCCGATGATTGAAATTTTCCTCAAAAGATTGCAAACGAAGACACATATGATGGTGTCGATTTTTAGGGATGTGTTGATAAACCTGAGGCAGCAATGTGCACAAACAATATAGGTTGTGATGTTGGTACTTTGGTTCACCAACTCCATCTCTGAAAAAAATTTCAGGCCCTTAATTTATTCTCATATGGAACTTCATATATGATGTTTGAATTGTTTTTGATCTTTGAATCATTCGTATGATGCATATGTATATGCATGGTTTTGATCACAAGTTGTTTTAACATGTACCTGAAGATTAATTGTTTGGTTTTTAATTTATAATTACAATATTTAGGATTATTTTTCACCTGAATATGTATATCCTTGAATATTGTTTCGTAGGATTATATTTCAATATTTTATTGTATCCAATGATTCAAATTTGCCCCAAAAGAGAGGTAGACACATTGCTGTCCGATTTTTTCAGGGATGAGTTAGCGAACATGGGGCAATGTACAAGAATAATATAATTTGTGTAATTGTTACTTGGTTCGCTTACGCCATCCCTCAAGAAACTTATGAGGCTGCAATATTTGTTCTACATACATGCTGATCTAATTAATTGTTATTTTGTTGAGATGAAATGATATATGAACTGATGAAACTATTGTTGAGATGCTTTCTTTTTATATCAATTTAATATTGTCTTACATATATATGTTGTCAATTCTCGAGTTGTAATACAATTCAATTATATGTATGAGTTCTAAGTTATATTCTTAAAAATCAATAGGAGGATTCTGATGAAGTGGACGATAGCAAGTACTGCAGTGACAACAAGAGCTGCTACGCCTGAGGCGGTTACGGTATGGGCAAATCCCTTTCTACCGTAGAGGGGGACTGTTTTGCCTATTCTGTGGCAGAGCCATCGATACGGACCTCGACAACATTATTCAGCATGCGGTGGACGTTGGCAAAAGTCGAGGCTGAAGGCATCAGCCGAAGACCTTGACGAGGCACGTAGCCTTCGGCAAATTCCTCCGGAAATATGTTAAGACTGACCTGTATCCCCTCGAGTAGGCTGTCTCGGCCTCCTGCTGCTGCCCCTGCTAGGCATGTCCGTGTCCCGGCCTTCTGCTGATGCCCCTACTTTTATTTTGTTGAAGTTAATTATTACCTGGTTGCATATAAGACAATATATCCGCGGTGTCTCTGGTGAATGTCATATATATATATATATATATATATATATATATATATATATATATATAGGAAAAATACTTCTCACTCCCGGGTGTAACTACACCCACGTTTCATATACTATCTTACGGAAGTATATATAATACTTTATCTGTTTGAGTATGTTTATATACTATATCTAAGATACTTCCAAGCAAGTTAGGTGAAAAAATTGCAAATGTACCCATAGTTTTCAGTATATATGTAAAATACCGTCATATTTATACATACAAAAGGAGTATGTGAATAAAAATTACATACTATCCAAAAAATAGTATATATACTACACAAATATTCTTATATACGTTATACTACCTATATATAGTCTCTAGTATGATAGATACTGCCTAAATTACGTGAAACACACGTGGGTGTAACTATACCCGGGTGTAGTATAAATATGTCATATATATATATATATATATATATATATATATATAAAATAACTGATGCATTTTGATGCCCAGACACTATACGTGATACGCGTATTCACAAATATCTGAGGGTATACATACCTAAATTATAGATATCTAGATATCACATATCTAAGATATGCATACCTAAGTTATATATACCTAACATATTACATACCTAAGATGTACGTACGCAGCATACGTGTGTATATATATATATATATATATATATATATATATATATATATATATATATAACTTAGGTATGTATACATTAGGTATGTGATACCTAGGTATATATAACTTGGATAGGTATATCTTAGATATGTAAACCTTACGTACGTCAAATTTAGGTACGTACACCCTGGATATGTACAAAATACAGGTATGTGTCTGAGCACCATGGTCCCATATGGATGTCCTATATATATATATGGAAAATAGTGGGCTGCCCATGGTGGCCACAGTGCATATCCTGACCACCGTCCAATCTAATAAAGGGAGCACACGGCGTTAGAGGGAGAGCACACGGTGCGAATCCGGTGTGCACCATATATATATATATGATATATTCATACTACTTCCGAGTGTAACTACACCCACGTGTGTTTCATACCATGTAGGTAGCATCTATCATATCGAAGAGGATGTATGCTAGTATGAAGTATTATAGGCTATTTAGTAGTATATATACTACTTTTGAGGTAGTATGTATAAGTTTTTTATATACTCTTATTATACGTACAAATGTAAAGGGTATTTCGGAAATATAGTGCAAACTATGGCTCCGCTTGCATTTTTTCCACGTAACTGGATTTGAAGTATCTTAGATGTAGTATATGAACATACTCAAACCGATAAAGTATTACGTATACTTTCGTATGAGAGTATATAAGACATGGGTATAACTACACCCGGGAGTAAGAAGGATTATATATATATATATATATAGAAACCCTATTCAGCATCTAGGGTGTAGAATAGTTTTTTACACCCTACATATTTTTATGTTCTTACATATATAAATTTATGTTTTGTATACTAATAATTATGTTCGTATTCATCAGAAATGTAAAAAATTGACATAAAAATACGATTTATGAGTCATTATAGTTAAAAAACATAAAAATCGCATTTTACGCCGTATTTTTTTACGGCATGTAAATAAATTTTTTATGACATGTCTAAATTTTTTTATGTTCTTGATTTTCAGGATAAGAGAAAATTTACGTGACGTAAAAATCATGTACGGTTTAAAAGATAGGAGGTGGACGAAGAATAACTATTCTACATCCGAGATGTCAAATATATATATATATATATATATATATATACCTTGGTGTTCATATACCATACATGATACGCGTATTTTTCTATAAACCATACATACCTAAGGGTATACGTACCTAAGTTATACAAACCTAGATATCACATACTTAAGATATTCATACCTAAGTTACATATACCTAACATATTACATACCTAAGGTGTACGTACGCAGCATGCGTGTACATATATGTACTTAGGTATGTACACATTAGGAATAAGATACCTTAGGTATATATAACTTGGTTAGGTATATCTTAAGTATGTAAATTTATGTATGTAAAATTTAGATACGTACATCCCAGATATGTACAAACTACAGGTAGGGTGCCCGGACATCATGGTGTCCCAGATGGGTGTCATATATATATATATATACATATATATTTATAACTTCCTGGTGTAACTACACCCACGTGTGTTTCACGCCATGTAGGTAGTATCTATCATACCGAAGAGTATGTACGCGTAGTATGAAGTATTATAAGACTATTTAGTAATATATATACTACTTTTGAGGTAGTATGTATAAGTTTTTCACATACTTTTATTTTACGTACAAATATGAAGGGTATTTTGGAAATATAGTGCAAACTATGACTTCGCTTGCATTTTTTCACGTAACACGTAACTTAATATGAAGTATCTTAGATATAGTATATGAACATACTCAAACCAATAAAGTATAACGTATACTTTCGTACGAGAATATATAAGACATGGGTGTAACTACACCCGGGAGTAATAAAGATTTTTCATATATATATGACTTGAATTTTCCTTGATTCGGAGTTGAACTTCCCGTTTCTTTAAAACTACTAATTATACTTCCGAGTTTTTCAACCATTTGTCGAAATTATGGAAATGATAAGATAATAAAAAACCGCAACTGTTTAATGTTCACACTTTTCGCAGATTTTGCACGGTTTAAATTTAATTTTGAGACAACGAAATGTTTCTATATGGCTAGAAAACGAACTTTCACTCCTATTTTCAAACCCCTTATCCAAATGGTGCAAATGATATACCGTTGGATAGATAATAAAATTTTGCATCTTTTTCATGTTTTAAGTTTTTTCAAATTCTGCACAGTTTGTAAATAATTTTGAAAATATCGAAATCCGGACGTATTAAAAAACAGACGGACAGTAATTTTGATTAATCTTTTCAACCGTTTGACGGAATAATGCAAATTATATCTCGTTGGAAAGCTACGGAGTATACGCAAAATTTTCATGTTTTAAGTTTTTTAAATTCTACACAATTTTTGAATAATTTCGAAAATACCGAAATTTTAAAAAACTAACAATGAACTACCCGATGATATTTGCTTGCACTGCCCGGGTAGCAAGTTTGAACTGCCCAACGCGATTTTTGCAAAATGTTGAACTTTCTTGTATTTACTTTTATAAAATACATCGTATATTTATTGTAGGTCCACCATTTATGACACCGACTTGAACTTATATGAACATGGAGTTGAACTACCTGCTGTTTATGCTTGAACTGTCCTCTATTATAACTACGTACTTTAAAAAATATATCGTACATTTATTACGTGCCAATCATGTACGGCCGTACTTTTAATATATGACCGTTTTTGTATTGAGTTATCCTTATCCCGACCTTGAACTGCCCGTATGACCGTACTTGAGCTGCTTTGTACAGATTTTTCACGATCTATTTAGGTCCCGTGCTTTTCTCCAAGGTTGAGCTGCCCGCGCAAGTAAGGATGAGCTGCCTCGCTCTGAAGGTTGAGCTGTCTGACTCTGAAGATTGAGCTGTCCAATCTCTATCTCTACTACCTAAAAGAATCTCGTGTTCCGTCGTCAACCATCCCGTGATACGTCGTTCTTTTCGTCGTGATCTATCTGTCCGCCCCGCATGCGTCCAAATGGGCCGCCCAATGAACCATCGTCCTCCCACGCGACTCCCAAATCGTTGCCCTTCCGCCTAGGATTGAAAACGGTAAGAAAACTTTTCGTCCATTTTCCGAATAAAAAGGAAATGGAGAGCTAAAAAGGAAACGGAAACGGCATTTTGCGGAAAAGGAACGGAAACGGAATATTCGAAACGGAAACGGAAATGGTGGAGCCATTTCCAGCGAAAATGAAAACGGTAAGAAAATTCCGGATAAACAAATATAGAAACATTCCGGAAATATAACCATTTAAGGCCATGTAGGAGACAGTACTTTGCGTCAGTAATTTCTCCTGCGCTTGTTGAGCCATAGAATATATGAAGGGTCTATGTAATACATGCAACCGGATCAGGCGACATACTAATCAAGTGAGTGTCTTAGCGTTAATGTGAAACTAATTATGTGAACTTATGTGCTTGTCGCTCTGTTAAATTATGTGTGTTATTTTATATTTAATTGTCACTTTTTGAAGTTGTGAGATATTCTTTATCTGTTATACATTACTTTCAATTTACACGTCATGATATTACACCACTATTATATTCTGACTAATGTCCATTTTCGTATCGTATCCGTCTTGTATCCCTATCATACTCATTTCCGATGATCTTCGATTCCATGTTCGTTTTAGCTCGTGCGCTGCAGAAGGATTGGCGTCGTCCAAGATGCGCATTGATCCACAAGAAACTGGCAGAAACTGCCATAGCCCTATTACGGGAGATCGAATCAGTGTCGGCTTTGCATCGGGTGGAAGAGCCCTGTACTCCCCGGCGAGTCACGAGATCGGCGGCGCCTCATTCTTCCCTAGAACCTCTCTCGGCCCTCTTCGAGAAAGC
This sequence comes from Avena eriantha, assembly GCA_910589775.1. Classification (NCBI taxonomy): domain Eukaryota; kingdom Viridiplantae; phylum Streptophyta; class Magnoliopsida; order Poales; family Poaceae; genus Avena; species Avena eriantha. Next base: position 127,988,508 of record OU342745.1, read on the forward strand.
CTAAGAAGGCCTCAACAGCAGAGACATCCCGCCCCTATTTCCTTCCTATCCTCCACCGCACACTCCTCCCGATTCAATTCGCCATTCTCCTCTCAGGCCATGTTGGGTTAATCCTCCTCCCAAGAGGATTGGAGTGGATTGGGGTGGAATTGGGGAGATTTTGACTTACTAGGGATTTAATCTCTCTCAATCTTGCTAATCCACTTAAATATGTCCCGTTCCCCTCCTTATTTCCTGCATGGACAGAGCAGGGGGGGCAGCAGCGTGTGGAGCAGGGGAGCGCAGAGGGGATGTCGTCCATGCTGCCCCTGTGTTTGGGGTTTGAGGTACGAGCTGGTCTCATCCCTACCGAGTCACTGACCTCCTCGATTTATAGATTTTTGTTTTGGGGCACAGCATGTACATCCTCCTTCCTCAATACATCCCATCTCTCCATGACTCCGTCTGGACATTGCCATCATTATCGCACTATCAAGGGCACGTGACTATTCTCCAGGTTAATCGGAGAATATTTAGTCGCTTTGGATTGTGTGAAAAATATATAACTCCATTGCCGACCAGTTTATACAAATAATTTCAGTAGTTATTTTCTGATTCATTTTAGATCATCAACACGTGAAAGATACTGAACCGCCTTGGTCATGGGAGAACCTGCGAGGCGCCGCCGACCTTGACTCGGAGGAATGCCCGCTGAAGGGGCTCCATTTTATCATGGTACGTACCTGGATGCTGCAAATAATTGACATCTTTATCATGCATATTTTATTTCTTCAGTTCGTCAGTCCATTTTTTATACTAATGTTAACTGTAGGACATGTCTACCAGTTCTAACATTTTAGGGGGATTTGGTTTTTCCGGAGATAAGTAAGAACCAAATTAAAGGCGCACATGATGGAAGGAATATCATGGGAGAGGTAGCATCGATTCAAGTGTAAAAGACCGACCTATTTCATCCAGTTTTTTAAATCCCAACTGTTTGTTAACATTTTGCTGTTTTACTAACATACGATATTTGTGTAGAGATCAAACTGGAATGAGGATATCTTTCTAAGCTATTTTAGTTTTTAGAGAACCTGAGGTAGGAGGCTAGCGCTAAACTAATGATATATAGATGGTTCGGCAAATGGGATGTGGCAGGTGATACATACACTCAGCAAACCTAGAAAGAACAATGTTTTCTTGGTTACTTGGGTATTTTTATCGAGGAGGTAGACGGACAGATGAAGTAGCTTGAACCTCAACCATGCCATAGCAGCTTGCAAAGACTCATGCATGACCTCCGTATGCATGTCTGATCTCATGACTCATGAGCTAGTGTTCGCTAAATAATTTAATGATCAGAGAGACAAAAAACTATTTCCTTGTCTTTTTATATACGGAATGATAGACCTCTATGTTTTCAAAACTAGCCAGCATATGCACATTTGTTTGAACTGTAGTGCAAGTTATCCACATACTCAAATTTAAATGATCTATTAATGGTTTCCAATAGCTACTGTGAGTTACTAGCCTAACTATCACTTGGGGCTCTTATTTTCAGTAATAAGATGATTTGTTTGTCTACCTCCTAATTATCTTGGATTTATGTCATCGACACCTAATGGTTTACCGTTATCTACTTCATTTTCATCATTCATGGTGGTTCTTTTGAGATTTGATCACATGTAGTAGGCACTTCAGTAGGCACTTTCTCAACAGTGCCACAAATTTTCTAGCCGCTCTTGTGATTTGCAATGCTCGTCAGATCATGTCACATGTAGTCCAAGGTTTTACGATACTATTCACATTATTGGAAAGGATATATGTAAGCATACGAGTCTTCAAAGGATATACGAAATGATTACTAATTCTGTTTTTTTTTTAAATTGCATTTGTTTATTTCTGTACCTGCTATTTACTTGATTCTACTTATTATTTGTGCATAAGAAAATATTTTAGATCTTGCATGGTGCTACTTGCTTCTACTTTGCAGGTTCTTTCTTACACTGTGAATGAAGATTCTAACAAGTTTTTCCAATGGTGCTAAGATTTCACTGTACAAGATAAATGTAATTGCTGAAATATGCTAGAAAGTCTAGACCGAGCAGTAAAATCATGGGAGCCTCATCAACAATTGCATAAGTTAACCTGTGTTTTTCTTCTATGTTATTAATTCATAAGCTGAGCAATTAAAATATATGTATTTTAACTAATCCTCACAATAGATCTGGCAGCCAACAACATACATGTAAACATCGGCCAGGGAATGATATGATCTGGCAGCCAACAACATACATGTAATGGAAATCCGACATTTAATGACCATAGTTTTGACAACCAAAACTGAGGTTTAGTCTGAATTAGGGCTAACATAAATGGGATCTTCTGGTTTTGGCAATTGTATCATATCATGCTTTTGTTACACTGATTTGTGAAATTGTTGAACTATGGCTTCTTCACCAATGAAAAATATGGCATCGGTAACAATATGTTTATGAAACTATGTTATTACTTCAATTAAGTTATCAGTTGCAACAATATATTTGCACACTGAGTTGTAAGAATACTAGAAATTTGCAATATTATATCATGTAAGATTTTTGTTGTGGTACTTTAGTTGATTAGTGTGTGACAGTCTTCCCCTTGATATTTTGCTTTTGTTTTAGAGAAGTCCCTGACCCATACACATGACCAATATATGATAGATACATGGAGCATGTAGGGTAACAATGACCTAATTTACTTTTAACACCATCTTCATTTACACTATGTACTAGAATACATTTGGTCCAGTTTAGCTCATATCAAGATTTATATTCTAGAGTTAAAATGACTAATCCAGTTGGCATTTGGTATTGATATTCCAAGGGTGTCTAATTCTGATTGTCACCTTGCATGTTTGTCTTATGTAGATTTGGGATGCAACGTGATGTAAGGTCATGAGAAGCATGGAAAGCCATGTCATGCGAGCAGGCGCTCTTCTTGGAGCTCTTCATTGATTTTTCTTGTAGTCGAAAAAAAATCCTTCACCATGTTCTTTGTATTCCAGAAAACCAATTTAACAAACTTGGCCTCGAATGGCCTTATGATGACCAGCAACCTGCGTATGATGGTTATGGCAACACACCAAGATGATGATACTAAGAATGATTAATCTTCTAAAGGAACCACATAGCCTCATTGTCTCTTATGTTTTCATGTTGAAATCATGAACTAAACCTGGAATACATGACAAGCTTTTTTTTTCGCTCAAGAACCTGCTACTTTTTTTCACACAAGAACTTGTTACTTCTTTTTTGCTAAAGACACTACAGCTTCGTTAATGATGTTTGCTCCTTTTTGCACTTCTAATTATATTATAGAAGGAAGTTAACACTAATTGCATGAAGAGCGACCAAGCCTCCAACCATTTCCATTTCTTTAAGTTGATGATTAGTTTTGTAGCCAACCTTTTGATATCCTGTGACCTAGAAAAAACGATTTTGGCTGCGAATAGGCTTATGTTTACCAAGAAAGAGAAAATGGTGAACTCCTAGAAGCATGTAATCGTGGAGAATTTGGTAATGTATTGCCCTTTTTTGAAGGCCAAGACCCTCTAGACATAAATTTCATTCTTCTAGATCGACGACATGAAATTTGTATTCTAATCAGTTTTTCTTGATTTATTTATTAAATATTGGCCGTGGCAACGCATAGGTATTGTACTAGTACTTATAATAAATCAAAATAAGTTCAACCGTGGACAGCTGAGAAGCTCAAGTTACTATTTTTAAGCTTAAATTGTCTGTCGCCTAAGCTTGAACTGCCGTCTAAACTCGAACTGCCTGCCGCCTAAGGTTGAACTGCCCTCAAGTTGCCTACCGTCTAAGCTTAAACTGTCTGCCACCTAAGCTACCCTCTGTTATAATTACGTACTTTTGAAAAATACGCTGTACATTTATTGCGGACCAATCATGTACGGGCATACTTTCAATATATGCTTGAACTACGCGTATAACCATACTTGAGCTGCTTTGTACAGTTTTTTCACGGCCTAATTAGGTCCCGTGATTTTTCTCAAGGTTGAGTTGCCTGGCTTTTAAGGTTGAGCTGCCCGCGTAGGCAAGGTTGACCTACCTGGCTTTGAAGGTGTAACTTCCCAAAACTTAATCCAAAGTGAATCAAGATCAAATCTACCCAATTTAGGGTTAACACAAACTTTTCCATTTAAAAATAATTAAGCATTCATATGTGTGTGCATTTAAATTAGGAGTTGTTTTGAATTGCCATATTTGAGTGATCCATTCGTTGTAAAATGATTCTAAGGTGAATTAAACATCATCTAGATCATTCCCAAACAAATCCCAAAGAAAAAGAATTCAAAAAGAATAAAATAAGGAAATGGTCATTTGTGCCATTTCAACTAACTAGGACACTTTGGGTGTTCCTAGGACTCAAATGCCAATAGAGACAATTGTGGTTCTTTGCACCCCTTGCTAGTACAAGTAGTGTTGTACCAAGGCCCACTTTGTGATCTCCCAAAATCATTCAAACTCTAATTTTAAATGACAATTGAAAATTGAATCTAGCGTATGTATCAAGATCACACTAATTTAAAAACCACTCAAATGAACTCCATTTTAAATCTCAATCAAACCTAGATGCTTAAGCATAAGATACATCACTCCACCAAAAAATCAACTCAAAATTCAAACAAAAGTTTTTTACGGCCATTTGATCGAACACCTTGTAAGCAGAATCATTATGGCCTAACTATTACTGTTTTGGAGCTAATCTTGTCGAGCCATTTGGTGTGCATTGATCACCCTGGTCTCCCCCAGGTCCAACCAGACCAAAACCAACCCTATCTCTAGCCCCTGGCGCTAGTGCCATGCCGCCCCGACGCCATGATCGTCGGCCAAGCGTGCACCAGCCACAGGCCACCACCAATCCCTCTCTGCCGCTCCAGGGAGTGAGGCGTGACCTCACCGCCGCCCACGGTCCACCCCTCGATCAACCCTAGCCACTAGACCACCCCACATTATCGCCGCCCTTTCTCTCTGCGCCGTGCGCAGCGCACGCCAGAGCGCGATCGCCGCCAGCACGCCACAGACCAAGCCCCGACACCAGATCGCGCACGCAGCTCCGCCTTGAACCCAGCAACCCGCCAGACACGGCCGTGCACCGCCGTGCGACCCACAGTCGCTAAGATCACCGTCGAGCACCGCCTTTGTCTCCTAGAGCGCGTGAAGCCCCCGACCACATGCCACCGCCCCTAGCCGCGCCATTGCGCCATAGCTGACCCCTAGTAGACCGCCCACTGTCTGCCTACCTCACCCGCGCCAGTAGCCCTCTGTACCGCCCTCGCCGGAGATGCCAGCCCACCCCCGTCGGTCCCCTCGTCGAGCCTATATAAGGAGGCCACCCCAGCACCATTTCTTCACACGATCTCACTCCCCTCTCTCCACTGACCATTTCCCCTCTCTCACCGGAGCCGCTCGAGCCGCCGTTCGCCGGAATTCCACCGGAGGTAGCCACTGTAGTGGAGGAGAAGTCCCCGTCGATTTCGTCCACCTCAGCCCCTACCGCGACTTCGCCTGAGCTCGCCATCGCCGTCCAATTCGATCGCCCGCCTCGCCGCACTAGCTGGAGCCCTGGTCCCCAGTAGACCCCCACCGGCATTTAGGGTTCGGTCTCGCCGGCGGCCAGTCCGTCGTCGACGATGACCGTGAACTGTCGATCTGCGTTCTAATCGTGTGGCCCAGATCGTCCCGTACCACATCGGGTTTTATGTGCCGCTGTCATGCGGGGCCAGCCTGTCAGTCGCCCTCTGCGCCGCCGAGCGTTACTGGGCCGGTCCATTTAGTTTCCCGCGCTGACCTGTTTAATTCAAATTATGTTTTTCTCTTTAGACTTAAAATCAAATCTGTCCCTTAGTTGAGAAATCAATTTAAAAAGTTTTAGAAATCCAAATGGAGTGATTCCAATTTTGTTGGAAAGCTACTTTAAATCTCTATCCAAGCCCGTTGGATTTAAATTATTTAGAGTTAGAGATCTCTCCTAGTAAAAATAGCAAGACAAAAGCTTTTGCACATTCAAACATTTTTATAAAATCAACCATAATAGCTTTTGAGTTGATTCTAACTCTCAAAAATCACATTTGACCATACGTATATGAATATGTAATAATATTAAGGATTACATGCAGTGACTTTGGACTAGTACCAAAATAATGGTATATATGCATTTCTAGTCACTTTAAATCATTAAATATTAAACTTAAACTTATTAAAATGTGATTTAAATCACATTCCCATATGTTAAAATATATGGTGAGGACATGTGTCCACATGATCCCATGTTTTAATTGGAGAATATTAAATCTTAGTTATTTTCAATGAGTAGAAATTACTTTTCTCAAATAAAAAGAATGAAGCTAGTTAATTAAATCTTATGGTGCTTGTGATGATAATAGATCATCAAATGTGTGCCTTAGTGTGCTAAGTAGACTAGTTAAGTATTGTTTGGTGATTGTGTATCCCGTATGTATTTATAGAAGATAGTACCGACCAAGATTTCGAGGAGGAGGAGTTCTACCAAGAGGAGGAGGAAGAAAACTTCAACCACTGCACCAACCAAGGCAAGCCATCATTAACAATGCAAGCTAGACCTTGCAAACTAGATAACCAAAGTAAATGCATTAGGCATGGTTTGCTTATACCCTTGGACTTATATTTACTCCAAGTGTTATTTACAAGCTTTACTTTCTTTACATTATCAAAATCCTTTACTTGTTTGAAGGTAGCATAAAAAGTATAAAACTTGACCTATCTAGATAAACTTAGATGTCATTCTATGGCATGAGATTGATCTTAGCATCCCATATTAGTGAACACTCTTAACTTAGTAGTTTAGAACTAAACTAGAACTTGAGTCACTTTAGATGGGAATACTTGGTGAAAATGAATTGTGAAAATTGGAATGATGAGTGATTCTATTGAGATGTTTTTACATGTGTTGAGAAAAAAAAATGGTTTATGATGATGAAAATGTTGAGGCATGAGCCTTAGCCCTTTTACAAAACTGATGGTTGAGTTCAGATGCGATACCATTCCAATTTTACCGTACAACCACAATACCTGAATTGGGTAAGGCTTAGCCGGAAGTTTATATGCATTAGTATTAGTTCCCTCGCGGGAGAGGTTTGAGCTGAGGCTACCTCTCAATGTTGTCCACCTATGTAGCGCCCAAGATGACAGATGGTCATGGTTGGGAGGCCATGCTCATAGAAGAGATGCTTATACTAGGGTATGTAAAGGAAAGGTTATGTTTGATTATCTGCATACTAAGTATGATGATTTAGGGTTATCCCTGACAGATATATCGAATCTTGTGGTGAAAGTGTACCAACTCTGTAGAGTGTCAAACTATTCGAATAGCCGTGTCCGTGGTTATGGACAGTTGGAGTGGCCATACTGTTCCGTTGTCAGATGTTTTCAAAATGACTTATGATATGAATGATGAATCTTGACTTGACCACAACAGGGTTGTGACTGTGACACTAGCTTCCCAACTTAAGTGATTCTAGGACTTATTTTATCTTTCTTTGTTTCTGAACTCAGCTTAGGTTTCAAACTTAACTTTACAAATAAACCTAGAGTTAACATTTCCCACTAGAACTACCTTAGTTTGCGAGTACATAAAGAGTACTCATGGCTTTTGTCCCTGGCTATTACTATGGCCAGACTATGAAAGAGACTACCAAGATGAAGGATAGCAGGACGACTATGATAAATAGGACTATCTTCCATCGTCAGCATTGCCTGTGCCCCTGAAGATGGACCCCACCGCTACGCTTATTATTTATTCCGCTGCTTGTTGTATTAAGACTGGATCATGAGATCCTTTATTCGTGTAAGACCTTATTATGTTTTGTAATGGATGATGTACTGTGATATCCAATCTGTTATGTCTCGCAAAAATGGTAACCCTGGGATTGCGATGTATGGCATAACAGGCATCTGGGATTAAAAATCCGGGTGTTGACAAGTTGGTATCAGAGCCATCCTGACCATAGGAGACCCTAGTTAGAATGGACATCCGAACAAAAACTTAGTTTCAAAACCAAAGTGAGTATTTATGAAAAATATTTCCTCTCTTACCCTTGGGAATTCTTTCTCTCAAAAAGATTCATGTTCCTCCAATTCTTCCATTACTACATAAAAATTTGACACACTTGATCACTTCAGTAACTTCCTCATCCTTAATTCTTATAGATGGAGACTTAGTTCAGCAAGTTCTACCAGTTGGGCAATGGAGGCCAGCTGATCTTCGAGAGGGATCTTGACACACTATCAGAGTACTTGGGACGCCCACATCCGGAATTCCTTCGAGCTCAACTTCCTGGACCCCCAGGAGGAGATTTACAATGGCTAGTCACCGCTGATCTTCGAGGAAGTATAGAAGCACCAACGTACGAGAGGATCCAGTTCTCCGTAAGAGAGAACAATTGGCTAGATGGATTAGCCAGGGCAATGCATGAAGCTCTCGCACGTCTGTGTGCCCTGAGTGTCAACCAAATCCAAGGAACCCGCTTTGTTCACTATGCAAGGCGTGACTTCATGGGAATGCCAATGGAGATGCCAAGTCACCCGGAGTTGAAGCGTCAAGTGGAGAACCTTGACTTCCTGATGTACGACCGCCAGAAGGAATTGGACAACGCTAGGGAGTTCGCCAACCACAACCTTGCCATTGCCGCCCAGAAGGCCCAGACTCTCTCACTGCTTGTCAAGGACCGTCAGTCTCTTCGCCGACAGCGCGAAAAGAAGGATCGCACCATCGATCGTCTTTGCAAGAAGGTGGCCGACCTCGAGAAGACCATTAAGGAGCAAGAAGCTCAGCTTGCAGCAAAGGAAGAAGAAGAGGAAGGTGAAGACATCTAGGGAGATATGGACTCTTACCTCAGCAATGATGATGACTTTCTGGAGGAGGATGCCGTGGACTTCCACACTGACGATGATGACTCCGACTTCATCGATGATGAGTAGATACACTAGAGCACTATCGTAGCATGAGGAGTATCGGTCCCATTGTATCGTAGTTCACAGAATGGTTCTTAAAACCATCTGTTTTCCCTTGTTGTTGTGGTGTGTGTGTGTTTGTATCGTGTCCTTGTTTGAATGAATGAGAAGAAGTTAGTTGCAAAAACCTGAGTCAAACTCAAAGTTTTAGCTTTGAAATCAAAACCATGAACCTTAGAACTTTCCCTCTTACCCCTTTATCTATCTCAATCTTTAGATGACTCGTGGAAACCCCGGAGGGAGCAGCTCATCGCATGACCCAATGTTGCAGAATATGCAGATGCTGGTTGCAGACCGTGAAGCAAGCAGGGCAGAGCGCCAGGCCAACTTAGCAACTCTGCAACAGATAGCCCAGATGGCCCAAAACAACAAAGGGCATGGCAATCAGGATCATCAAGGATCCAAGCTAAAAAACCTCCAGGATACCAATCCCCCAATCTTTAGAGCTTCGGAGAACCCACTAGATGCTGATGACTAGTTGTAGACAATGGAGAACAATTTGGAAGTAGCCAGAGTTGATGACAACGAGAAAGTTCTCTTTTCCACCCACTATTTTGCAGGAGATGCAAGAGCCTGGTGGAACAGCATCCGCACGATGAACCATGGTCAAGTGATGACATGGGAAGCCTTCAAAATCAAGTTTAGCCGCACCCACGTGCCACAGGGCCTAGTCACCAAAATGAGGGATGAATTCAGACAACTGAAGCAAGGCAGAATGACTGTAGTGGATTATCGTGACAAATTCTTGTCCCTAGCCAGGTATGCACCTGATGATATCAACACGGAGGCCAAGAAGAAGGAGAGATTCCTGAACAGACTGCATGATGAGATGCAGACTGTCCTCGTCAACATCCTCTTCGAGGATCTTGAAGAGCTAGTCGACTCCGCCATTCATATGGAAGGGAAGATTAACCAGGCAAACGACAACCGCAAACATCGTATGATGCACCAAGCTAGATCCAACAACCACCAGAAGTACCATCCCAACCCGTCTGCAGGATATGCACCAAGAAAAAACCGACCCCCAATGTCTCGCCCAAGCTACCCCAACCGTAGCAGAGGCAATGTGAAGTCCGGAGGAAACAACAACAACCCCGGCAACACCAACAATTTCAACCATGCACCTCCCAAGAACAACAACAACAACACTGCACCCAGAACTGGAAGCAATGATGTGCCTGTCGCAGCTAAAGACAAGTCTCAGATCACTTGTTTCGAGTGTAGAGTGAAGGGTCACTATTCCAATGAGTGCCCCAAGAAGACTGCTGCCACTGCCAATGTGAATGCCCCAGCTCAACAGCAGCGTCGTGTTCAACCAGGAAGAAGATTTTCCCCAGGGAACCCTCACAACCACAATGGCCGTCTCTTCCACATGAACGTCGAAGAAGCCCAAGAAGCGCCAGATGTAGTGCTGGGTATGTTTTCTGTCAACTCAGTTTTGGCAAGAGTGTTGTTTGATTCTGGAGCATTGCACTCATTTGTCACCGAAGAATTTGCATGTACTAGTAAGATTCACCCAACAAATTTGAAGCATGTCATGATAGTTCAAATTCCTTGTTCAACTACAAAAGCTAGAAAAATTTGCAAAGTTGTGCCTATAGAAATACATGGGATAGATTTTTATGCTAATCTAATAGTACTTGGAACCAAAGGATTGGAAGTAGTACTAGGAATGGATTGGATGTCAAAGCATAAAGGACTAATAGATTGTTCTAAGAAAGCCATCACCATGACCAGTAGCTCTGGAGTCACGGTAGAGCATATATCTGAAACCTTACCCCGTCAATTTAAGTGCAACAAGAGTCTAGCCCTACCCACCATATACCAAGTCAGAGTAGTCTGTGAATACCCCGACGTATTCCCAGATGAATTGCCAGGCCTGTCCCCGGATAGGGATATTGAGTTCATTATCAAAATAATCCCCGGAACCAGACCAATAGCCTAGAGACCCTATAGCATGAACCCCTCAGAGTTAGTAGAGTTGAAGAAGTAGCTGGATGCTATGTTGGCAACATGCTTGATTCAACCAAGCACATCGCCATGGAGATCGCCAGTGTTATTCGTCCACAAGAAGGATGGAGGCAACCGTTTGTGCACAGATTACAGGAAGCTGAATGACATCACCATCAAAAACAAGTACCCACTGCCAAAGATAGAGGATCTATTTGATCAGTTGACTGGTGCCCAAGTGTTCTCAAAGATTGATCTTAGGACTGGTTATCACCAACTTAAGATTCGTGCAACGGATATTCCGAAGACCGCCTTTACTACTCTTTATGGATTATACGAGTATACGGTCATGTCTTTTGGATTAACCAATGCCCCTGCTTATTTCATGAATCTCATGAATAAGATCTTTATGAATTTCCTAGATAAGTTTGTCATTGTGTTTATCGACGATATCCTTATCCACTCCAAGTCAGAAGAAGAGCATGAGCAACATCTGAGAATCATCCTGGAAACCCTGAGAGAGCATCGGTTATATGCCAAGTTCAGCAAATGTGAGTTTTGGCTGAAAGAAGTAGGATTCCTAGGACATATTGTGTCTGCCGGAGGAGTCTCTATTGATCCCGCCAAAATTAAAGATGTCGAAGAATGGGAAGCCCCAACCACTCAAACCCAAGTCCGTGCATTTCTCGGATTAGCGGGATATTACCGCAAGTTCGTAGAAGGATTCTCGAGCATCGCTGGACCCATGACCCAATTGTTGAAGAAGGACAAGAAGTTTGAATGGACCGACAAATGTGAAGCCAGTTTCCAAGAACTGAAGGAGAGATTGATTTCAGCCCCAATATTGATCATACCAGATATCAAGAAGTCGTTTGATGTATATTGTGATGCATCCAAGATTGGCCTCGGATGTGTATTGATGCAAGAAGGCAAAGTCATCGCTTATCTGTCTCAACAACTGAAGCAGCATGAGCAGAACTATCCGACCCATGATCTCGAATTAGCAGCTGTAGTCTTGGCATTGAAGACATGGCCTCATTATCTTATGGGTAATCGCTGTGAGATTTACTCAGATCACAAAAGCTTGAAGTATATTTTCACTCAGAAGGAGCTAAATATGAGGCAAAGGAGATGGATAGAGTTAATCAAGGATTATGACCTTGACATTCACTATCACCCCGGCAAAGAAAATGTGGTAGCGGATGCTCTTAGCAGATTGCCGTGTAGGTTAAACACCATGATCAAGGAGAAGCAACCAAGTTTGTATGAGGAGTTGGAGTAGTTTAGAACTGAGCTAGTTAGCAAAGGATTTTTAGCTAGCATTGAACTTCAACCCACTTTGATTAGCAAAATCAAGGAAGCCCACAAGGGAAATGAAAGTATCGACGGAATCAAACGTCGTATTGGTACATGAAAGGTATCTGGATTCACCGAAGACGAAGAAGGAGTTCTGTGGTACAAAGGACGTATCTGTGTGCCAGAAGATTCGGAGCTGAAGCAAGTTATCATGCAGGAAGCTCATGATACTCTTTATTCTATCCACCCCGGAGGCACGAAGATGTATCAAGATTTGAAAGAGCAATTTTGGTGGCACAAGATGAAGAGAGAAATCAGAAGCTACATCGCCAAGTTTGACATCTGTCAAAGAGTCAAAGCAGAGCATCAGAGACCCGCAGGACTGTTGCAACCATTGTAGATTCCGGAATGGAAATGGGATTCTGTCGGAATGGACTTTATCACCGGCTTGCCTACTTCTAGTAGGGGAAATGATTCAATCTGGTTCATCGTTGATAGACTATCTAAGGTAGCTCACTTTATACCTGTCAATACTACCTATTAGAGTTCGAAGCTAGCAGAGATGTACATTGCTAGAATTGTTAGTCTGCATGGAACCAACAAGACCATAGTATCAGATCGAGGAACCCAATTTACCTCGAGATTTTGGTAGAAAGTCCAAGAAGGATTAGGAACCAAGTTGAACTTCAGCACCGCTTATCACCCACAAACTGATGGACAGACTGAAGAGTCAACCAGATCTTAGAAGATATGATGAGAGCTTGTGTTTTGGAGTATGGATCAAAATGGGAAGAATGTCTGCCTTTCGCAGAATTCTCCTACCACAACAGTTATCAAGCCAGTTTGCAAATGGCCCCATTTGTGTTCCTATACGGAAGAAAGTGTCGTACCCCATTGAATTGGTTGCAAGTAGGAGAGAGTCAGATTTTTGGACCTGACATTCTCCGAGAAGCCGAAGAAAAGGTTCACAAAGTCCGTGAGCACCTCAAGACCGCCCAATCCAGATAGAAGAGCTATGCTGACAAGAGAAGGAGAGACCTGACTTTCAATGTCGGAGATTTTGTGTATCTCAAGGTTTCACCATTGAAGGGAACACAACACTTTAGTCTGAAAGGAAAGTTAGCCCCTAGATATATCGGACCTTTCAAGATTTTGAATCACCGAGGAGAAGTATCATATCAACTAGAACTGCTAGAGGAGATGTCATCCATCCACAATGTGTTCCATATCTCGTTACTTCGCAAATGTCTAGAAGTGCCAGAGAAGACTGGAGTTTTCAAGAACATCGATCACCGAGGTGTTGATATCAACAAGGATCTGACGTATCATGAAGTGCCCATCCGTATCTTGGAAGAAGCTTACAGAACCACCAGGACCAGGAGTATCAAATTCCTCAAGATTCAATGGAGCAACCATACCGAAGAAGAAGCCACATGGGAACGGGAAGATTACATTAGGACTGAGTTCCCAGATCTCTTTAGTTCCTAGTTTTCTTTCGTAAATCTCGGCACGAGATATTGTTTAAGGGGGGAAGGTTTGTAACATCCCAAAACTTAATCCAAGTGAATCAAGATCAAATCTACCCAATTTAGGGTTAACAAAAACTTTTCCATTTAAAAATAATTAAGCATTCATATGTGTGTGCATTTAAATTACAACTTGTTTTGAATTGCCATGTTTGAGTGATCCATTGGTTGTAAAATGATTCTAAGGTGAATTAAACATCATCTAGATCATTCCCAAACAAATCCCAAAGAAAAAGAAATCAAAAAGAATAAAATAAGGAAATGGTCATTTGTGCCATTATAACTAACTAGGACACTTTGGGTGTTCCTAGGACTCAAATGCCAACATAGACAATTGTGGTTCTTTGCACCCCTTGCTAGTACAAGTAGTGTTGTGCCAAGCCCACTTTGTGATCTCCCAAAATCATTCAAACTCTAATTTTAAATGACATTTAAAAATTGAATCTAGTGTATGTATCAAGATCACACTAATTCAAAAACCACTCAAATGAAATCCATTTTTAAATCCCAAGCAAACATAGATGCTTAAGCATAAGATACATCACTCCACCAAAAATTAACTCAAAATTCAAACAAAAGTTTTTTGCGGCCATTTGATCGAACACCTTGTAAGCAGAATCATTATGGCCTAACTATTACTGTTTTGGAGCTAATCTTGTCGAGCCATTTGGTGTGCATTGATCACCCTGGTCTCCCCCAGGTCCAACCAGACCAAAACCAACCCTATCTCTAGCCCATGGCGCTAGTGCCATGCCACCCCGACGCCATGATTGCCGACCAAGCGTGCACCAGCCATAGGCGACCACCAGCCCCTGTCCGCCGCTCCAGGGAGTGAGGCGTGACCTCACCACCGCCCATGGTCCACCCCTCGATCAACCCCAGCCACTGGACCACCCTACAGCATCGCCGCCCTTTCTCTCTGCGCCGTGCGCAGCGCACGCCAGAGCGCGATCACCGCCAGCACGCCACAGACAAAGCCCCGACACCAAAACACGCACGCAGCTCCGCCTTGAACCCAGCAACCCGCTAGACACGGTCGTGAACCGCCGCACGACCCATAGTCGCCATGATCACCGTCGAGCACCGCCTTTGTCTCCCAGAGCGCGTGAAGCCCCCGACCACATGCCACCGCCCCTAGCCGCGCCATTGCGCCATAGCTGACCGCCAGCAGGCCGCCCACCGTCCGCCTACCTCGCCCACGCCGGTAGCCCTCTATACCGCCCTCGCCAGAGACACCAGCCCACCCCCGTCGGTCCCCTCGTCGAGCCTATATAAGGAGGCCACTCCAGCACCATTTCTTCACACCATCTCACTCCCCTCTATCCACTGACCATTTCCCCTCTCTCGCCGGAGCCGCTCGAGCCGTCGTTCGCCGGAATTCCACCGGAGGTAGCCGCTGCACAGGAGGAGAAGTCCCCATCGATTTCGTCCACGTCAGCCCCTGCCGCGACTTTGCCTGAGCTCGCCATCGCTGTCTAGTTTGATCGCCCGCCTCGCCGCACTAACTGGAGCCCTAGTACATCCCCAGTAGACCCCCACCGGCCGTTGAGGGTTCGGTCTCGCCGGCGACCAGTCCGTCGTCGACGACGACCATGAACCGTCGATGTGCGTTCTAATCGTGTGGCCCAGATCGTCCCGTACCGCTTCGGGTTTATGTGCCGCTGACATGCGGGATCAGTCAGTCGGCCTCTGTGCCGCTGAGCGTTACTGGGCCGGCCCATTTAGTTTCCCGCGCTGACCCGTTTAATTCAAATTAGGTATTTCTATTTAGACTTAAAATCAAATATGTCCCTTAGTTCAAAAATCAATTCAAAGAGTTTTACAAATCCAAATGGAGTGATTCCAATTTTGTTGGAAAGATAATTTAAATATGTATCCAAGCCCGTTGGATTTAAATCATTTAGAGTTAGAGATTTCTCCTAGTAATAATAACAAGACAGAAGCTTTTGCACATTCAAACATTTTTATAAAATCAACCATAATAGCTTTTGAGTTGATTCTAACTCTCAAAAATCACATTTGACCATACGTATATGAATATGTAATAATATTAAGGATTACATGCAGTGACTTTGGACTAGTACCAAAATAATGGTATATATGCATTTCTAGTCACTTTAAATTATTAAATATTAAACTTAAACTTATTAAAATGTGATCCAACCTTTAAATCACATTCCCATATGTTAAAATATGTGGTGAGGACATGTGTCCACATGATCCCATGTTTTAATTGGAGAATATTAAATCCTAGTTATTTTCAATGAGTAGAAATTACTTTTCTCAAATAAAAAGAATGAAGCTAGTTAATTAAACCTTGTGGTGCTTGTGATGATAATAGATCATCAAATGTGTGCCTTAGTGTGCTAAGTAGACTAGTTAAGTATTGTTTGGTGATTGTGTATCCCGTATGTATTTATAGAAGATAGTACCGACCAAGCTTTCGATGAGGAGGAGTTCTACCAAGAGGAGGAGGAAGAAAACTTCAACCACTGCACCAACCAAGGCAAGCCATCATTAACATTGCAAGATAGACCTTGCAAAATAGATAACCTAAGTAAATGCATTAGGAATGCTTTGGTTATACCCTTGGACTTATATCTACTCCAAGTGTTATTTACAAGCTTTACTTTCTTTACTTTACCAAAATCCTTTACTTGTTTGAAGGTAGCATAAAAAGTATAAAACTTGACCTATCTAGATAATCTTAGATGTCATTCTATGGCATGAGATTGATCTTAGCACTAGTGAACACTCTTAACTTAGTAGTTTAGAGCTAAACTAGAACTTGAGTCACTTTAGATGGGAATAATTGGTGAAAATGAATTGTGAAAACCTTGTGACATGGGTATACCCTATAGGTACTCGAGCTTGGTATATACGGTCTAAATTCGTACAGGCGCACGGTGTCGCCAAGGCCCAAACGAAAGACTCGAGTAACCTACGGACTCTTGATTTCTTGAAGAGCAAGAAGAAGTTAAAGATAGAAAGTTTGAAGGGGAAAAACCCTAATTTGTAACCGACTCGACCTGCTACCCGGGACCTAGCCTATCTATATAAGGGCTAGGAGGGGGCGGCGAGGAGGACACATGCAATCCTAGTTTCCAAAACCCTCGCCAGATTGCATCTGCGCACCATTGTAACCTTCGGTTCCTTCGATAATTCCATGAGCAGACAAGCAGGAGTAGGGACCTCTACGAGGCCTGAACCTAGGTAAATCTTTGTCCCCTGTGTGCTTGTTTGCTAGCCGATAGATGTCTCCAACGCTCCCTCCTTCTCCAAAACCCAAGTCCATAACAATGGGCATTGATGAGTTAAACCCTCGTCAATTGGCAGTGCTGATGTTGCGGCTTCTTCGGCCCCATCAACTACGATCTACAACTCTGCAACAGCGGAGATTCGCCAGCTCTTTGGCGCGTTCGACTTCACCGTCCACACGCCGGCCACTCGCCCGGCCTTCGAGTCCGTGGGCGACGGAATCAGCCTGACGATCGGGAGCTTCCGCTTCCAAGTTGGTCAGATGGGTACGCTTCGCATGCGTGATCAGCCGACAGCACCGGCGATTGCCCCAGCATCATGGTTCCCTCCATCGATCGACACCCTCAGTGAGCTCAATGCCCTGGCAACAGTCAAGAACACGGTCAGCGACAGCAGTCGCGACTCCGATCTAAGCGATCTGGCCACTGATGATGGAACCTACGGTTCCGGATCTGAGAGTTGTGGAAGCAGCAACTTCCCCAATCACTTCATGTGTGCCGTCATCAACGCAGGCGATACCTCTGCCAATCGTGACAATGGTGGCAATCCCGGTAACGGCACCGACCCGCCCAACGCCGACAATGGTGGCAATGGTGGCAACGGAGGTAACGGTGACAATCGCACCCCCGTCGACAATGGAGGAGCAGTTGGACCTCCAACCATACCCAATGAGCAAACCGGCGAACGCGTCGTGATCAGGCTCAACGAGCAAGAATGGGCTCGCTGCCGCGAGGCCCTACGAGGCACCCCTCTACCCTTCAGATCCCTGCAAGAACTGCTGATGGGCTATCACTGGCTCCTGAAGGAAGAATTCAAGCGCCAAGTGCAAATAATCGCGCAACTCGAAGCGCGTAAAAAGGTAGCAGACGAATCGAGCCTTCGTCGTGCTGGGCTCTCCTCCTACAGAGGATCCTCCTCAAGGGGAAACGAGTACCTCACCAAGAAGAGGCAATCTCGGATGGCCCATCTCACCGAGCAAGAACGCATAGAAGCCGCAAAAGTCCTCGACTTTGGCTCTATGATAGTCGACACACAAGACAACATGGTCCCCAAGACGCCGCAGGCTGTGGTGACAGCGGCCACCATGTACCTCCTTAACAACCAGCCGCTAGTTGGAGATCCCCGAACCGCCATGCACCGATCTACGATCGCAGGCTTGGGATTAATCGAGGCCGCCCTCGACAAGGAGCCACAGAGCCAAAGAAGGGCAAAGCGCTAGCAAAGTGCTACTCCTCGCCCTCGTCTAGCGATGATAGTCACGACCTGTCTCGATGCCACCGCTCACGGCGACACGACCGTGACTATCATGCGCACGGCAACCTCATGCAGCGCAAGATCGACAAATCAAGGGCACGACGTGCTCGGTCGACTGATACGGAAGAAGAAGATGTGGAGCTCTGTGGTGCCAGATGCTTCAGCAGATCCATTAGGCAGAAGAGAATGCCTAAAGGGTTCAAACTCCCGTCGGAGAACCCGAAGTTTGACGGCCTACATGACCCCAAGATCCGGCTAGAGGACCACATCTCCTTCGTCAGACTCCACGGAGGCAGTCGGAGCACGGCCATGCAATGCTTGCAGCTACAGCTGCAGGGCGCCGCCCGAGCATGGCTCAACAACCTCCCACGCGGATCCATTCGCAGTTGGGATGAGCTGGTTTACAGCTTCGTGCGCAACTTTAAGGGCACATACAAGCAGCCCGCATCAATCGAAGAGCTGAGATGCTGCCAGCAAAGATCTAGCGAATCGCTGTGCTCCTACATCCAAAGGTGGTCCATCATCAAGAACTCCGCAGAGAACATCTCGAAGGATCACGTGATTGACGCATTTAATGGTGGCGTCCGCCGCCTAGAACTCAGGGAGGAGCTGGGCCGCTCAAAGCCCCAGACCATCAACCACCTGATGGAGATTGCGAATTAGTGGGCCGATGGACAAGATTCGGTGAAGAATCGCGTTCACTCCGACGAGGAGGCGGAACTCGAACGCAGATGCGACCACCGAGGCAAGCGCCGCATGCGCATCTACGATGACCGCGACAATGTCAACATGGTCGCGGCTGGCTACGCTGATAGACGCGACGATAAGCGCAACAACGGATACCGTAGCGGCGGATACCGCGACTCCGGGAAAACCACGCAAGTGTGGCAACGCCGCACTCGCGATGAGGCACACGCGAACTCCATTGAGGACAAACTATCCGGGCCATGTACGATACACTTCTACATCGACAAGCATGATGGCAAGAAAAAATCCAGCCACCTCCTCAAGGATTGCCGCAAGTTCCTCAAGCTACATGAGGGATTGGTTCGGATGAACCGCAATGCAGTCGAAAGAGCCTACGGAGCCGCTCCAGGCGCCGTGGCACATGGCGCACCGCCACCACCACCTGGGCCACCCCCGAATGCAGCTGCACCGGACCAGCACCACGGAGGCGAACCGTACCCACGAGCCATGGGCACCATGATGATTCAAAAGGGACGCCCCTCCAATAGGGTGCAGAAGGCCATCACTCGCCAAGTCAACTTGGCCACACACTCGCCACCCTCTACCACTGAGTACCTCAGTGGAAGCGAGTCATGCATCACCTTCGACAAACGCGACCATCCGCCTCAGATTCCCCGTCCAGGCCATTGCCCCCTCGTACTCGAGGCACAAATCGGAGGCTTCAACATGAGCTGCGTCTTCATGGACGGCGGAAGCGGCATCAACCTTATATTCGCGAGTACCTTGTGAACAATGAGAATCCCTCTAACTTGCCTGGAGGCCTCGGACACAACGTTCCACGGCATCGTCCTAGGGAAAGGCGTATACCCCCTGGGCAAAATCAACCTCGACGTCATCTTCGGCACGCCGAAGAACTTCCGGCGCGAGCGCATCGACTTTGAGGTCGTCGACTGGCCCTCACAGTACCACTGCATCCTCGGGCGTGTCGCGTTCACTAGGTTCATGGCAGTGCCCCACTACGCCTACTTGCAGATGAAAATGCCAGGTCCCAATGGCGTCATCACGATCAACGGGAGCTTCGAGTGATCTGATAGTTGCGACAGGGAATTCAACAGAATTTCCTATTCCTTCGGCATGCAGGAGGAACTCGCGAGACTAAAGGAGACGACAGACAATAGTCTGCCTCCCCTGAGCCGGCCAAGTTCACCTGATCTCTCCTTCGACTCATCGGTGCACACAAAGAAAGTGCAGGTCCACCCATTGGATCCCGCCAAGACGGCCCTCATCGCCAACAACTTGAGTCCCGCATAGGAACTCGCGCTCGTCGAATTCCTCCGTGAGCACTGGGAAATTTTCGCCTAGTGTCCTGCGGACATGCCAGGAGTTCCCAGGGAATTCTCCGAGCACGCACTCAACGTCAACCCCGAGGCAAGGCCAATAAAAAAAACAATTCGGCGATTGTCTGAGCCACAAGCGCAGGCAGTTGGAATGGAGATCAACAGACTCCTTGAGGCCAAGTTCATACGCGAGATCAAGGAAAGCACTTGGCTCGCCAACACGGTGCTGGTACCAAAAAAGGACACGGATATCCTGCGGATGTGCGTGGACTTCACCTCTCTGAACAAGCACTGCCCAAAGGACCATTTACCGTTGCCGCGCATCGACCAGATCATCGACTCCACTACGGGATGCGAGCGCCTCTGATTCCTCGACGCCTACTCAGGCTATAATCAAATTCGAATGAAGGAGGAAGATGAAGAGAAAACAGCGTTTACAACGCCCTTTGGTGTATTCTGCTACAACACAATGCCCT
Organism: Avena eriantha; assembly: GCA_910589775.1. NCBI lineage: Eukaryota > Viridiplantae > Streptophyta > Magnoliopsida > Poales > Poaceae > Avena > Avena eriantha. The sequence continues at coordinate 128,009,330 of OU342745.1, forward strand.
TCGGGCTAAAGAACGCGGGAGCCACCTACCAGCGGTGCATGCAGGCTTGCCTCAAGGAACAACTGGGCCGCAACATTCAAGTCTATGTCGACGACATAGTAATCAAGACCAAGGAGGAAGCCTCCCTAATCGACGATTTGCGCGAAACCTTCGCCAACCTCGACCGTTATCGGATCAAGCTCAATCCGGACAAAATACGCCCTCGGCGTACCATTTGGGAAGCTACTCGGATATCTCATTTCCGCGAGGGGAATTGAGGCAAACCCGAAGAAGATAAAAGCCATACTGGCCATGGAGAAGCCGAAAAACATAAGGGGCGTTCAGCATCTGGCTGGACGAATCGCGGCCCTCAGTCGATTCATCAGTCAGATGGGTGAAAAGGCGTTGTCCTTCTACCAGCTCCTCCGCAAAGCTGAAAAATTCGAGTGGACCAATGAAGCGCAAGAAGCATTCGAAGACCTCAAGCGCCTGCTATCCACTTCGCCAGTGCTGGTGACCCCAGGAGAAAGGGAACCACTGTTGCTGTATATCTCCGCCACCAACCAGGTGGTCAGCACAGTGCTTGTCGTCGAGCGAGCTGAGGAAAACAAGGTCCACGGCGTACAACACCCAATATACTACCTCAGCGAGGTCCTCACACCAACAAAATAGCGGTACCCGCACTACCAGAAGCTAGCGTACGGTGTCTTCATGACCGCCCGGCGACTGCGCCATTACTTCCAGGAACACCCAATCATGGTGGTCAACGACGCCCCATTGGGGCATATCCTCAATAACCCCGACGCCATGGGGCGAGTCGCGCTTTGGGGAATAGAATTGTCTCCACGAGACATCACATACGAAAAGCGCGACGCAATCAAGTCGCAAGTTCTCCCTGACTTCCTCGTGCACTGGATGGAGAACCAGCTCCCGGACAAACCAGATATGTCCTACCTCTGGACAATACACTTTGACGGGTCCAAACGGAAGGACGGAGTAGGCGCAGGTGTCATAGTGACATCACCTCAAGGGGACAAGCTGAAGTATATCCTACGAATGCAGTTCACAGCCTCCAACAACGAGGCTGAATACGAGGTCCTGTTGCACGGGATGAGGATGGCAAAAGCCTGGGGCACCAAGAGGCTCATCATATACGGCGACTCTAAGTTGGTCGTCAACCAAACGATGCATGAGTACGACGCACTGAATGACAACATGATCGCGTACCGCGACCTCTACGACACACTCGAAGGAGACTTCGACGATTGCGAGCTGCGGCACGTAGGTCGTGAAAGCAACGAAGAGGCGGACGCACTCGCCAACATAGGCTCTACCTGCGCCCCCATACCACCCGGGGTATTTCTCGAGCGCATCTACGAACGCTCCATCAAGGCAAAGGCCACAGAGAAGAAAACAAGTGCAACAACGGACTCGGGGGCTACGCCACCCAATGAGCCAATGGCACTCGATGACTTGGAGCTGGACATAGGACTCGAGGGACCAATGAGCGTCATGATGATCGAGCAATCCTGGACGCAGCCGTACATCACGTACCTCCTCAGCAAGAGGCTACCAGACGATCCGACAGATGCACGGCACATCGCGCGGCGATCCAAGGCATTCGCTGTTATCAACAGCGAACTGTATAAACATAGCATCACAGGAGTACTCCAACGATGCGTCTCCACGGCCGATGGAAGAGCATTTCTCCTCGACATCCATGAAGGGACTTGCGGGCACCACGCCGGCAGTCGCGCCCTCGGTGCCAAAGCTCTACGAGCTGGATTCTACTGGCCTACGGCCATGCACGACGCCAAGGACATCGTCCAAAAATGCGACGCTTGCCAGCGATTCGCGGACAAGCCGCACGCACCGGGCGCATAGCTACGGCCAATCCCATTGGCCTGGCCCTTCGCGCAATGGGGGCTCGACATGGTCGGCAAACTTCCAAGGTCCTCACGAGGAGGCTACGTCTACCTCTTGGTCGTAGTCGACAAATTCACCAAGTGGATTGAGGCCATGCCAGTCACCAACCAATCAGGACACAGCGCAGTCAAGTTCTTCGAGTCCATCGTCTACCGCTTCGGAGTGCTGCACAGCATCATCACCGACAACGGGACGAACTTCACATCCAAGGAGTTCCAAAAATTCTGCGAGAACCTAGGGATCAACATTAGCTACGCCTCAGTAGCGCATCCACAGACCAACAGTCAGGTGGAAAAAGCAAACGGGCTCGTCTGCGGCGGCATCAACAAGTGACTCCTCCGGCCACTCGAACAAGCCGCGGGTTGCTAGCCGGACGAACTGCAATCCGTACTCTGGAGCCTACGTATAACTCCAAATAGTGCCACGGGCTACACGCCATTCTTTATGGTGCACGGAGCCGAGGCAGTGCTACCCGCCGAGGTACGGTACAAGGCGTCGCGCGTGGTCGCTTATAGCGAACAAGAATCATCCCTCATACTCGAAGACTCCGTCGACCTCCTTGACGAGGAAAGAGAAATCGCCGCGGAAATATCCATGATCTACCAGCAGAACCTGCGCAACTACCACAGTAGGAGGCTTCGCCCCAGATCCTTCCTTGAAGGTGACCTGGTCCTGCGACTGAAGCAGCAGGGGCATCTCAAGCTCGAGTCCCCCTGGGAAGGACCGTACGTGATTACAGAAGTAATCCTAGGTGGCGCCTATTGCCTTCAAGATTTAGAGATAGGAGTCGCATACTCCAACCCCTGGAACGTCGCACAACTGCGACGCTTCTACCCCTAGTGGCTTTTACTTTTACATTGCAAATACGGCTACTCAGCCAAGGCTACTTAGCCACACATTATACCTCGCACTGTTCTTCGAAAACCCCAAAACTCTGTGTTCTCCTTTACTTTTTCAATTTATGTACTCGGGGGCTGCGCCACCCTATATACAATTTGTTCTTGAACCAGAACGCGATATCCTAAGTAGCTGGTACATCAATCGAAACCCTTAAGACAACATCAACCCAGGTGCAACGCACCTGATAGGTTGACAAGGGACTGAGATAAGAGCATGACCAGGCTAACGAAAAGGACTCGCATAGTGCAACGCACTTCACGCTAACAAAGCTCTTTATACATATTCGACAATAAATTATACACAACATTTATACGAACTTTACAGCACAAGTACACTTATGGGCAGGATACAAACTAGGCTACTACTGCAGTAGGAGAACGTTGGTTTATTCCTCAAAGAAGTCGACGATCTCTTATGTTGGGTGATCCACAGCCTGGTAGTACGGCACCATATTCCAGGCAGAACCTACTGGTGGCGCAGGCGGCCCAGATGCAATGGCCGCAACATCTACGTCAGGCATGTGCAGTCGCACCATTGATAGAGCAGCCTTGGCACCAGCCACCAACTATTGCCTCACGCACTCGCGAACCGTGGTCAGGTCTTGAAACTTGGCAAGGAGGGCCAACAAGCTTGATGGAGTATCATCCAGCGGAAACATCGCCCGATAAATGTTCTTCAAGCATGACTGTGACTTCTTCAGAAAGTGCAGCACTCGCGATGCACGATCCTGTAGGGTCGCCAGCGCAGTCGCACGATCATGATCTACCCAGAAGTATCCACTCTCTTGGAGTTGCTCCTAGGTGAGATCATGCATGCGAATGGCAATTCTATCCTTCTCCTCCTGCGGATGACGCGTGCTGACAACTACACGAAGCAGCAACAGCAGCATGAGTACAACGTACCACTGCAAGTGACTACAAGGAAAATATGAGAGCAAGCAAACTAACACTTGAATTGGTCGCCCAGCTGCGTCACCTCGCCAAGCAGATACTTCTCTCGGGTGGCGGCTTTCTCCGCCTTCGACTTCCACACATCCGCGTTACCACGGAGCACGGGCAACTCACGCTCCAACTGCTTCACACGGTCGTGTAGTCGCGAGAGCAGGGACAGTTCATCTACCCTGGAGCGTGGCGGTGCCAAAGTATCATCAAGAGGCGGCGAGTCCTGAGTTTCCCTCAAAGGATCACTCGATGAACCCTACCACAAGTCAAGATAGAAACAAATAAGACAACCAAATCAATACGAAGGCAAAAGGTTCAGATGCATTCAAGACTAGCAAAAGTATCAGCAGATACACTCGCCAGCAGGCATGTTCTTAACAAAAGGACATAAACTAGTCAACTATTATAAAGACTACTAAGGAGCGACTGGCTTCTTCGACTTTGACGGCTTCGGGGGCTTCATCGATTCCGTGGCAGTATCAGACGCCACTGACTTTCCGCCAGCCCCTGATGCCGAAGTCTTCGCCGCCTTCTTGGCATGTTGGAGCTCCTCAGAATACTTCGCAACAGTATTTATCAGATGATGCCCATATTTGCCACAGACAGCCGCGAAAGGAGCGAAGACTACCTGCTGGCCATCCGCGTTAACAGGCATCGCCTTCGACACGGCAGCAGGATCAATCTCGACTCCGTGGGCCTGCACCATGGCAAGTGACATGGACGCGCCGACCGTGCGGAGCGAGTTCCTGAAGCTGGAAGGCACACCTCCAGTGAGTGACTCCACCAACTCGTCTATATTCTCGACTAGCTCCGCCTTGGGCATCAGCTCCTCCCGAAGGCGACTGAGTATGCTTTTGGCCTTGGCGAGCGTGTCCTGCACGGTGGAGCTGCGGTCTTCGACTGCTGACAGTGCACCCGCCAGAGCGTCATCACGACGAAGGGCCTGCGGGTCGAAGCTCAAATCACCAACATCTGTACATAAATCCACACATGGACAAAAACATCAGCGCCACCGGCAAAAACATTCGAAGCAGAAAAGGATAACAATATCCACAAGCAAAGTACCTGAGAGAGCCTTGGCAATTGAGAACAGTTGTTCTTCGAACAACTTCTCCCTGGTTGCGAAGGAGGCACGCAGATCCTCTTCACGCTTCTGCGCCTCATCACGCGCCGCGATTGCTTCGTCGCTACCCTTCACAACCACGGCGAGTGTCTTCTCCAAGGTGGCGGCGTCACGCAATAGGGCATTATGTTTAGCTACACGACAAACAAAAGTTGACTATCAGTCGACTATATCAAAGGGGAAGAGGGAAAAGAAGAAGAAGAAGTGTAGGACACTCAACTTCAACCACGCGATGACGCGTCTCCAGCATCGCATGCTGGCGGCCCATCGCAAGCACTTGCTCCGCCAAGTGCGCAGCTTCCTTCACAAGGAGCTATCGCACAACAAGGAATCAGCAGAGGCAATAGATAACATCGACTGCAACACTAAAAAGGAGAAAAACCACACTTACATGGTCCTCCAATGACTCTGAAGATGTCTGCTGTACCGTCATCCGGGCAACCATTCGATGCTCCCCTGCATGAGGAGAACTGGAAGAGTTGTGCCCAGAGTGGGCCGCCAATGGAGGGGAAGGAGCGCGCTCGACCTCTTCGTTGGCCCTTGAGGTCGCGACTCCTGATTCCTTCAAAAATTGGACGTCGCCAGAAGATGACGACGCTTCTTGACTGCAAGACAAAAACCATATCAAGAAAGGGAAAACCCAGAGATGAGCCATCAAGGGCAAAAACAGAAAAGAGCAAATCGACTAGAAAACTTACCAATCAAACTTGTCAAAGTCAAAAGTGGCTTCCCCCGACTCTGACAAAGACTCCTTGGACAATCGCATCTTCTTGCGAGAAGATGGTGCCACGGCGCTCACAGGAATGGCAGGAATTGGCGACTCCGCACCAACACCTGTACCTTCTGGAGTTGAAGGAGACGACGCATCGGAATCCTTGCTGCGCGAATGCTTGCGAGTATCCAGACTACCGGACTCGGGGGCTTCCTCCTCAACATCAGAAGGGACGGTCGACTCCGACTCGTCCTCTTCCAAAGCTTCGCGAGGGATAATCCCCTCAGGAAGAGGGGGCATACAAGGTGACACCGCCCAATCCTGCACACAGACAACACATTTAGCAAAAAGCAAGTAAATAACAGAGAAGCAATCGACAAATTTAGCTACTGCGTAGCAGAACTATACCTCAGGAGGAGGGTTCGCAACATCAAATGGAGGAACAATTGGCTCACTGGGGAGTACATCCTTGACGATGTACTTGGTGACCAGTTGAACCCTCTTGTCCACCTCACTCGCGGACATGCCATCGACAGACACGCGAGTGGCATCATCAGCGCCAGCCCACTGAAACATAGGGTGGACTCTGGCCTGCAGAGGCTGGACGCGACGGCGCAGCCAAGTGCGAATAAGAGCGCAGCCTCCCTCCTCTTTGCCTATGCGACTCTCGAGGTCACAGACACGCCTGTACAGCACATCTGTCTCCGCGGATTCACCAGGCATGACTACATTCTTCCAGGAGCGCATCCTCCTGTACGGCGTCGCGGGATCGAAGGGCGTGAGTCCGAAGTGCTCACCGTTAGCCTTCTCATCGCGGATGTAGCACCATTTGTCCCTCCATCCTTGGACGGACGCCGTGAGCTTGATATCGAAGTAGGTGGCGGATGGGTCAACGTGGATTCCACAACCACCTACATCGTAGACTAAAGAACCAGATGCAGATTGGCGCTTCAATTTGAAGAGGCGCTTGAAGCGGCCGAAGTGCGGCTCGATTCCGAGCCAGCACTCGCAGAGAGTGATGAAGCAAGAGATATGGAGGATAGAGTTTGGGGACAGCTGATGGAGCTGAAGCCCGTAAAAACAAAGGAGACCCCTAAAGAAGGGGTGAAGAGGCAAGGAGAGACCGCAAATGATGAATGCTAAAAACATCACTCGAAAACCAGCGGGGGGAACATGAATTGTCTCACCGCCGGGGACGCGCGTGTCGGCGACTGCGGCAGACAATACTCCGTCTTGGCGAAGAAGACGGAGATCAGATGACTTGATGATGGAGGGCCGCCACGCACCATTTGTGACGCGGGTGCCTGCGGCTTTCTTCTTCCCATCGGCGGCGGTGCTAGTGCCCGCAACGGTAGAGCCACCCTTCTTTTTCGCCACGGCAACGGTGGCCGCGGAATCAGCCGCAACGCCTCCCTTCTTCTTCCCCGTTGCGCAACGGCGATGTGAGCGAAGAAAGTAGCTCGGAAACGAGCGGAGCTGGTCCAGCGTCGTGGAAGAAACGAGCGCAGAGAAAGCGGAGGAGCAGTGGCAATGGCGATGGAAGCAAAGGAAGAATGAGAGCAGATGAGAACAATTACCATCGCATCGCCGCTACTTAACCCCTGGAAGATGCAATCCAACGGCTCAGAAAAACCCTACTAGACGCGTGGCAAACATCGTGTTGGACACATGGAGGAGTGGAAGCGCGAACCGTCCCCCCACTACTCCCATTACGCGCGGAAATCGAGGAGGCGCGGTTAAAATAAAGATTATGCATGCCCAGTCAAATCAAAGTCAGAAAGTGGGACCCACTGCTCATCATGTCCCGTCAAACTCGCTCACGCGGGCAACCGAGGTCATGAAAGCGTCAGCACTGACGTCAGAAAACTTCGACTACTTTAGTCCTTGCTCGAGTCTTCGACTCCACCAAGCACTCGAGGGCTACTCCCATAGGGAGCGCTGGTCGTGCACCCTACGATTTTTCTTTCTTTTTTCTTTTTCAGGAAAATGGATAATCAAATCAAACCCAACCACTCGCAGCATGGCTTGAATATGGGGATGGGTTACTCCCATAGGGAGCGCCGGAAACAAATTCGACTGAAACAAGCAAACAAAAGACGACAGTAGTCGCAAAATGATTCTTCAGTCCCTGCCTGAGTCTTCGACTCAACCAGGCACTCGGGGGCTACTCCCATAGGGAGCGCTGGTCGCGCATCCTATGATTATTTGTACATCGTACTGTGTGTTGATAACATCCGCACTCGAAGTCTATGGCGACACCGCCTCATAATTTTTCCATACAAAGAGACTACGTCTCCTGGGACACCCGAATCGTCTCCGCGATGATAAAATTCGGATGCCGCATTTACAGCGTGAAGGTAAGACCTGAATAAGGCCTGGCAATGCATTAGCTGCGCACTACCAGAAATATATCCGTGCCTATAGGTACGATGAACATGCCTTGACGGACGTGTCAAGTGCTCACACCCATATACTGGAATTCGACTCCTGTAAGACCTCCGCGGCTTGAGTCGAATTACACCAGAACTTTTCCGGATTCGAGTCCGGGGACTCGAGTTCGAGTAGATTGCGTTGTTTCACCCTAAGGTGGTTAACTGATAACGATACTTCGGTTATCTCAGGCACGCACATCAACAATCCCTATGACACAAATAAAGCAGTCGAAATACACTCGTTCAGGCACTCGAAAGACTTCAAAAAGTCCCTAGTCGAATCTGCGATTCCACTGGACACTCGGGGGCTACTGACATGGGTATACCCTACAAGTACTCGAGCTTGGTATATACGGTCTAAATACGTACAGGCCCACGGTGTCGCCAAGGCCCAAACGAAAGACTCGAGTAACCTACGGACTCTCGATTTCTTGAAGAACAAGAAGACGTTAAAGATAGAAAGTTTGAAGGGGAAAAACCCTAATTTGTAACCGACTTGACCTGCTACCCAGGACCTAGCCTATCTATATAAGGGCTAGGAGGGGGCGGCGAGGAGGACACACGCAATCCTAGTTTCCACAACCCTCGCCAGATTGCATCTGCGCACCATTGTAACCTTCGGTTCCTTCGATAATTCCACGAGCAGACAAGCAGGAGTAGGGACCTCTACGAGGCCTGAACCTAGGTAAATATTTGTCCCCTGTGTGCTTGTTTGCTAGCCGATAGATGTCTCCAGCGTTCCCTCCTTCTCCAAAACTCAAGTCCATAACAATGGGCATTGATGAGTTAAACCCTCGTCACCTTGGAATGATGAGTCATTCTATTGAGATGTTTTGATATGTGTTGAGAAACACAAATGGTTTATGATGATGAAAATGTTGAAGCATGAGCCTTAGCCCTTTTACAAAACTGATGGTTGGGTTCGGATGCGATACCATTCTAATTTTACTGTACAACCACAATACCTAAATTGGGTAAGGCTTAGCCGGAAGTTTATATGCATTAGTATTAGTTCCCTTGTGGGAGAGGTTTGAGCTGAGGCTACCTCTCAATGTTGTCCACTTATGCAATGCCCAAGATGACAGATGGTCATGGTTGGGAGGCCATGCCCATAGGAGAGGTGCTTATACTAGGGTGTGTAAAGGAAAGGTTATGTTTAATTATCTGCATACTAAGTATGATGATTCAGGTTATCCCTGACAGATGTATCGAATCTTGTGGTGAAAGTGTACCAACTCTGTAGAGTGTCAAACTATTCGAATAGCCGCGTCCGCGGTTATGGACAGTTGGAGTGGCCATACTATTCCATTGTCAGATGTTTTCAAAGTGACTTATGATATAAATGATGAATCTTGACTTGACCACAACAGGGTTGTGACTATGACACTAGCTTCCCAACTTAAGTGATTCTAGAACTTATTTTATCTTTCTTTCTTTCTGAACTCAGCTTAGGTTTCAAATTTAACTTTACAAATAAACCTAGAGTTAGCATTTCCCACTAGAACTACCTTACTTGTTAGTGATAGTTTGCGAGTACTTAAAGAGTACTCATGGCTTTTGTCCCTAGATATTACTATGGCCAGACTATGAAGAAGACTACCAAGATGAAGGACATCAGGACGACTATGATAACTAGGACTATCTTCCATCGTCAGCATTGCGTGTGTCCCTGAAGATGGACCCCACCGCTACGCTTATTATTTATTCCGCTGCTTATTGTATTAAGACTGGATCATGAGATCATTTATTCGTGTAAGACCTTATTATGCTTTTTAATGGATGATGTACTATGATATCCAATCTATTATGTTTCGCAAAAATGGTAATCCTGGGATTGCGATGTATGGCATAACAGGCATCTAGGATTAAAAATCCGGGTGTTGACAGAAGGTTGAGTTGCCCAACACTTATAACAAATCAAAATAAGTTCAACTATGGACAACTGCGCAGCTCAAGTTACTATTTTCAAGCTTGAACTGTCTGTCGTCTAAGCTTGAGCTGTCGCCTAAGTTCGAACTGCCTATCGCCTAAGCTTGAACTTCCCTCGAACTGACTATCACCTAAGCTTAAACTGCCTGCCACCTAAGCTTGAACTGCCTGCCGCCTAAGCTTGAACTGCCCTCTATTATAACTATGTACTTTTGAAAAATAAGTCGTACATTTATTGTGGGGCCAACCATGTACGGGCATCCTTTCAATATATGCTTAAACTTCCCGTATGACCATACTTGAGCTGCTTTGTACAGTTTTTCCGTGGCCTAGTTAGGTCTCGTGCTTTTCCCCAAGGTTGAGATGCCTGACTTTTAAGGCTGAGTTGCCCATGCAGGCAAGCTTAAGCTGCCTGCCCAACACTTACAACAAATCAAAATAAGTTCAACTATTGAAGAGGCGGTTGGAGTTGAGGAACATGGCATCGAGCGGGTGGTCGAAGAGGGCCAATGGGTTGGTCGAAGAGGACTACCGACAACGGAGAGAGACATGGCGATGGGCCCCCGGGGCTTGGCTGGGGAAGACACCGGCAGGGAAGGTCGTGGAGGAGCCTGGTAAGCGCACGGGGAGGCGGGCTCGTAGAGGCAGCGCGCGAGGCGAGGTAGGGGGTCGCACGGGGCAGATAGCAGCGACCGGAGCACCTGGGAGGGTGGAGGCATGGGCCATGGAGATGAGGCAGAGGCGGCTCGGCGGTGGCGGTCTGGAGGCGGGTCGGGGATGAGCGTGGGAGCCCATGCTGCCTGTCTGCCAATGTATTGCCTCTCATATGCATTGCAATGTACTATAAAAGCAAACAAAACATCAAGATCCATTCCCATTCACAAGTCCACGCTGTAGTCAGGTTTAGCCGCCGGGATATCCAGCAGCCTCGCTAAGCAACCAACCTTGACAACCAAGTGCGTACAACCGTCTTGCTTGGCATAAAAATTGAAAAATAGGAAATAAAAGTGTTTATTTTATCCTCTTATGCTCCTAATTATCTTTGCTTTGATCTTGTTGCCTTGTTCTAGCTTTGAGTTTTTAGCTCAGGATCAAACTGAGATCCACCACTGTGTACAGATGCCTGTAATATTGTGTTGCAATAAGATGAAGTGAGACTTTTAAAAGGAAAATAAAACATCAGGGATATGCAACAGATGAGCATAAGAGACGAACGGAGCTAACAACTGAGCATGAAGAACTGATCCCAAATCCCCATTCCAATAATTTGACAAGACACAGATGGGAAGCACCCACCATTTTTGGATAAGAACATCAACAAGGAAATCACTCCATACGACATGAAAAATTCACCATTTATACAACAAGAAGAAATGTGGGGGGGGGGGGGGGATATGAAGAAATTTTGAGAGATACATAGAGAGAGTGGACGTCGTGGCATCCCTTGCCCGCCTCCTTCTACTCCGCTGTCTAGATTCCTTTTCCTCAGAAGTTCTTCATGTCCCGTGTGCGGGAGCAAGGTGGACTTGGCTGGCGCATGATTGAACGGCGGAACTTTTCTCTACAACTTTACTAGCTTCGACGGCAGGGACGCAACATGGAATGTGTGGCACGGTACGAGAAGGCGGGGTATGGAAAGCACCGCATGACACCTGCCATTAGCGCTAACAAGCGTAGCTAGGCCGGCGGCCGGCAAGCCGCCTTTTCCTCTCCTCTGGCGGGACATGCCATTAGAGAGAGAGAAGAAGGCTTGTTGCCGGGGAACCCGCTGATAGGTGCTCGAGGATGTCGTGGGTGCCAGGGAGGACCGGCGACGGTGGCCGGGGGAGGGGAATCTAGGGAGGGCAACCGTGCGGGACATGGGTATGCCCACTGACAAGGGAGGATGGGGGCGGTCGCGGCGTTAGAACTACGGCAGTGGCGGAGCGTCGGAGCAAGAGGAACGTGGCGTCCCGCTAAAACCACTACTAGAAAATCGCTGCGTTTTTGTGTATTGCATCATCATAAACGCATGCTCATGTCATCATGCCACATTGCATTTGAGCATCGTCATCATCTTGCATGTTTGTTTAAAAACTATTTTCGAAAAGCCTAGTTTTGGTTTTCTAAATATCCCGTCTTTATTTTAAATTAAAAACCCGGGTCTCCGGAATATTTTGGTTTGTCTAAAAATGGATTACAAACGCCCCGTCTTTATTTCAAATCAAAACTCCGGTCTTTTTCCGGGTCTTTTATTATCTAAAAACTATTTGCAAAAGTCTATTTTAAAATAAATAAAATTTTAAATTGTTTTTAGGGGGGAGCCGAACTAGGCCGGACCGACCCAGCCGGCCAGCCCCAATAGAAACCAAATTCCTAACCCCTACCCTTATCCCCTCACCAACCCGCACCCACATAGCCACACACACCCGCGCGCACGCACACCCTGACCAGCCACCACCTGCCCACACTCCCACCCTATCGCTACCTCACTCCCTCCACTCACGGCCTGCCACCTCACCCGCGCGGCCCCACCTCTCCCGGTGGATAGCCACCCTGTACGCCACCCCATGGGAGCGCCCCACCCCGCTCCCGACAAACTCCACCTGCGCGCACGCCTCCCCGTACCCAGCCCCACCACCTCCCCGCCTGCCTTCTCCCCTCTCTCTCTCCCCACCAACCCTGACACAATCCCATCCACCCTCCACATCTTCCCCATCCCCGAGCGAAGAACCTCCGCCGCCGGCCGCGTGACGCCACCTCTGGCCCCCTCCATCGCCCCGGGCCTGCTTCCCCAACCCCTGCGCCTCCGCGGAACCCCAAGCCCCCATCGGTGTCGAGCTGACCCCGACCTCTGTCCCTTCTCGCGTGGGCCACCTCCGCGCGGCTCCCTCGCCGAGGCTACCTGTTGCCGTCTCCCTCACGACCGGCGAGCCCCTGCACCGCGACTCGGCGTCCCTGTACTGCGGCGTCCCGCGCCGCCGCCTCGCAGGCTCCCTTCCTGGCGACCCCTCCCGCATCGAGCCGGCGCCCCTCTCGCTGCCTTCTACCCCGAGCATCTGCGCCGTGTCGCCTCCTCTCGCCTCGAGCCTCGTTGTCCCGGAGCTCAGCCCGCCACCTCGTCCCGCGCGTCCTCGCCCTCTGCTCCAGACCGCAGCGTGGCCGTTCTAGCTTGTCTCCCTGGCACCCGTCGTCAAGTTCCGCTGCGGCGTGCCCCAAGATGGCTTTGGCCTCCGGCTCATGCTCCTTCTCAGGTGCTCGCAGCGCTCAACACCCCGGCCTGCTGATGAAACGCCCCTATTGGCCGTTGTTGCCGAGTTCACTGTCGATGTTGATGTGAAGTGAGCCGTGGTTTCGCAATCCTTTGACAAACGCGTTGTTTATCTTCTGTTTAACAAGTCAGGGAAGCCCCATATATGTGTACGTGTTGTGTCTATGAACCCCTGGTCACCGCACTGACGACATGGTGCTCTCCGAAGCTCGCCGACATGGATCAACAAGATCTTCTTAGATGCCGAGAACCCGCGGTACCCGAAGACGCATCAACGCTAAACCAGGTACATCGTCGACAACCGAAGCCGGAACGCCAAGATCTCCAATCGGAATCCGAGAACGCCGAGACCCTGGCGCGCCAAGTTCTTTGACCCCGAGGACCGATCCATCGTATGCAACAAGGCCTCCTTCTCGGGACCACCAAGTTCTTCCCCTCGGACACCAAGACCCGAACCCGGACGCCAAGTTCGCCGACACGGATACGCCAAGTTCTTCACCCCGGACGCCATGACCGTCTACACGGACCCGAAGACCATCGGTACCCGATCCATTCTAGTTCGCCATCGACGGCGAGATCGACCGCTTGGTACTCAAGTTCTCCATCTTGTATCCGAACCTCGCCGACCCCGTCGAACCCTGAGACCGAACCCCGGACCCCCGGAATCCAAGCTCTTCCGACCCCGATGTGTGAACCTTTTCCCGAGCCCCTATTTTATAAATGCTATATATAAAACTGTCACATATTAAATTGTTCATGCATGCATATCTGTCATGTGGGTTGGGGGCATTATGCCGATTCACCCCATAATTAAATATGGAGTCGATATGCGGGATACCTTTGTCTTATTCCGGACTCCATTTAAATTGGCGTAGCGAACCGATGTCATGATTCGCCCTATTAATACAACATTTAATTTGCGGGGTAGATAAATAACTTGAACCGTGTAATTAATTGTCGGGACCCCTGTTCCGCTTAATATTGCCTAATTGCACCGCATCTGTGCCATGCCATGCATCATATCATAAGCATGCCAGATCTTCTGCCGTAGTATAAAATATTGCATCCGGTGTTTCTTCTAGTGTTTGCTTCTTCGCGGATTAGGCCGATGAGTTGATGCGAGTATCGACAAGTTCTCCGGATATGAACCTTCGGCAGTGTTTCCCAGGCGAGCATTCTTCCCCTTTCTACCTATTTCATTTATAGTCTTTATTTCCTCATGTTGATCTATTGCTATCCGTGTCGTGATGCTTTAGTGTTCCGTACCAGTTATATCCCGTTGAGCCTCTATATTGCCTTGGACACCTCCTACTACCTGTGTTTGGTAGATAGCTGGCCTTGCGAGTCGTAGTTGCTTGCTCAGGTGCGATCTCGTATTGTCAAGTACCACAGTTGTTGGAATGCTGGCAGGTGTTTATGGTGGAGATGATCATGACTTTAAATACAACTATTAATTTGCTGGGATAACTAATGAAGGAGGCACCGGTGGGCAATATACGCTATTTGGTTTTTCATGCCCACTTGTGTCCTGTAGGACCCCGAGTACTTGATACCTGTTTCTTGATTTTTCGCACTATCCACATCCGAGAGGCCTTATGGACCCTCCTGAGCCAGAGCTTGATTCATTTCTATTTCTTGGGGCCACAAACTAGTTTGGGGCTTTATTACTATCCTGTACTTATGACATGCTTTACTGCTTTATTTAAGATTGTGCGTGGAGCACCTGTACTGTTTTGGATCACGCCACATTTTCGTGGTATCGACAAGCCCAGTCACACTTTCGGGTTCCTAGTCGTTTACCGCCGTCGTCGCAAACCCTGGGTCCGTTTCGGAGCCGGCCAACTTCGTTGCGGGTAGCTTAGTGGGGTGGCCCCCTGAAATATATATGAATCATGTGATTGCTTTGTCGTGGAAGCCTCGTTGGGTTTTGAGTTGGTTTTTCCGAGGTTGATCGAGTGTGTGTTGCTATTTGTGCACCCCTGCAGGGTAAAACTTTCTAAAAGCCATGTCCGCGGTTATGGACGACTTGGAGCACAGTATCTTGATCATAGACAAACATAACTAAAGTAGTGCTATAAATTTGACTTAAGATGTGACTAGTAATCAGATTCAAATACAACGGAATGGATATTAAAAATGCCAACAACTGGTGGAGCTGGGGTTCCTTGTGTCTTGTTATACCTGTCTAGTAAGTATTGCAACTCCAATGGAATGTGATAAAAGTGCCAACAACTGCTGGATTTTGGGATTCCTCAGGACAATTATATCTAACTAGTAAATGTTCCAACTACAATGGAATGGTAATTAAAACTGTCCACTACTTATGCTTCAGGAGGACTCATGCTAGCTATATCTGATTAGTAAGTGCTGCAACGATAACGGAATGAATAAAACTGCCAACTGTGTGAGTTTCCTTGGTCCGACTTCCTCGTTTGGTCTCGAGGGGGAATACCAGGATGGGGATGATTGGTGTTACTATCAGGTTGGATCCGGATAGGTCTTTCTTATCCCTCTCTAATAGCCGTCAGTTGTATGGAGTCTCTATAGGTTGTTTAGTGCTGCTGCGCTGCCGCTTCAGTCCACCATACCTATGTAGGCGAGAGCCGCCGAATTCTAGCCTCGCCGTGTACTGGCCTCAGTACTGACGCTCCTCTTTTTCCCTTCGCCCTTTGTCGGCACCCCTTTTCTTTAGTAGGTACGAGTTCGACGTCGTTAGCAGGGTTACCCTTTCAGCTTGGCCTGGGCCGGGTTATGAACGCCATTGGTTATTCTTCAGGGCTCTTAGCCCAATTTGCATCTTGTCTGTACTCGGACGCTGTATCGTTTTCAAGGTGATTTGGATCTTCGTATTTGTATATCTGTATGCTTGACTTGCTGAGTCGCTGTTGTATATATATTTGTTCTGTGGGTCCCATCGAGGACTGATGTGTAATGGTATTACTTCATTTTCCACCTGCACGAAAGTGCCTGGTGGGTGTCCTTGAATCGTTTCTATGCGGGTTTGGCGGGGAGGGCTAAAACTTGCATAGGGCCGATTCAAGGGTCTTACAAGGAAGGAGGAAGCGCAGGAGGACCATGGTAGCGGCGGCTAGGAAGTCCGGTAGGGGAGCCCTAGCCCGACGGCGGGAGGCAAGGTGGTGGGGAGCACGGGGAGGTCGAACGGACGGGTGGGTAGGAGGGGTTCATGCGTGGGTGGGTGGGGTAAGTGGCCATTTTTTATTTCGTTCGCGTCTGCACCTTTGCATCCCTGGTCTTTTCATAAACCATAGCTAGAGTCATTGCATGTCTGTTCTTTTCACAAACCACAAATGGATCCACCAGAGTCATTGGATGCATGTTCTTTTCATAAAACATAGTTAGAGTCATAGCATGTATGTTCTTTTCACAAACCACATCTGGATACACCAGTGTCATTGAATGTGTGTTCTTTTCCTAAAACAAATATGGATCCACCAGTGTCATTGCATGTGTGTCCTTTTCATGAACCACGGCTAGAGTCATTGCATGTTTGTTCTTTTCACAAACCACATATGGATCCACTAGAGTCATTTCATGTGTTCTTTTCATTAACCATAGCTAGAGCCATTGGATGTGTGTTCTTTTCACAAACCACATAAGGATCCACTAGTGTCATTGAATGTGTGTTCTTTTCACAAACCACATATGGATCCACCAAAGTCATTGCATGTCTGTTCTTCTCACAAACCACATACGGATCCACCAGAGTCATTGAATGTGTGTTGTTTTCACAAACCACATATGGATCCACCAGTGTTATTGCATGTGTGTTCTTTTCATAGACCACGTATGGATCCACCAGAGTCATTGCATGTCTGTTCTTTTAACAATCCACACATGGATCCACTAGAGTCATTGCATGTGTGTAATTTTCATGAACCACATATGGATCCACCCAAGTCATTGCATGTGTGTTCTTTTCATTAACCACAGCTAGAGTCATTGCATGTCTATTCTTTTCACAAACTCGTAAGGATCCATTAGAGTCATTGCATGTCTGTTCTTTTCACAAACCACAAATGGATCCACCAGAGTCATTGGATGCATGTTCTTTTCATAAAACATAGTTAGAGTCATAGCATGTATGTTCTTTTCACAAACCACATCTGGATACACCAGTGTCATTGAATGTGTGTTCTTTTCCTAAAACAAATATGGATCCACCGGTGTCATTGCATGTGTGTCCTTTTCATGAACCACGGCTAGAGTCATTGCATGTTTGTTCTTTTCACAAACCACATATGGATCCACTAGAGTCATTTCATGTGTTCTTTTCATTAACCATAGCTAGAGCCATTGGATGTGTGTTCTTTTCACAAACCACATATGGATCCACCAGTGTCATTGAATGTGTGTTCTTTTCACAAACCACATATGGATCCACCAAAGTCCTTGTATGTCTGTTCTTCTCACAAACCACATACGGATCCACCAGAGTCATTGCATGTGTGTTGTTTTCACAAACCACATATGGATCCACCAGTGTTATTGCATGTGTGTTCTTTTCATAGACCACGTATGGATCCACCAGAGTCATTGCATGTCTGTTCTTTTAACAATCCACACATGGATCCACTAGAGTCATTGGATGTGTGTAATTTTCATGAACCACACATGGATCCACCGGAGTCACTGCATGTGTGTTCTTTTCATTAACCACAGCTAGAGTCATTGCATGTCTATTCTTTTCACAAACTCATAAGGATCCATTAGAGTTATTGGATGTGTGTTCTTTTCACAAACCACAAATGGATCCACCAGATTCATTGGATGCATGTTCTTTTCATAAACCATAGTTAGAGTCATTGCATGTCTGTTCTTTTCACAAACCACATCTGGATCCACCAGTGTCATTGAATGTGTGTTCTTTTCCTAAAAATATGGATCCACCAGTGTCATTGCATGTGTTTTCTTTTCATGAACCACAGCTAGAGTAATTGCACGTTTGTTCTTTCCACAAACCACATATGGATCCACTAGAGTCATTTCATGTGTTCTTTTCATTAACCATAGCTAGAGTCATTGGATGTGTGTTCTTTTCACAAACCACATATAGATCCACCAGTGTCATTGAATGTGTGTCCTTTTCACAAACCACATATGGATCCACCAGAGTCATTGCATGTCTGTTCTTCTCACAAACAACATATGGATCCACCAGAGTCATTGCATGTGTGTTCTTTTCACAAACCACATATGGATCCACCAGTGTCATTGCATGTGAGGTCTTTTCATAGACCACATATGGATCCACCAGAGTCATTGCATGTCTGTTTTCTTTTCACAAACCACACATGGATCCGCTAGAGTAATTGCATGTGTGTTCTTTTCATGAACCACATGTGGATCCACCAGAGTCATTACATGTGTGTTCTTTTCATTGACCACAACTAGAGTCATTACATGTCTGTTCTTTTCAAAAACCATAGCTAGAGTCATTGTATGTGTGTTGTTTTCATGAACCACAACTAGAGTCAGTGAGTGTTGGTTCTTTCACAACCACACATGGATCCACTAGAGTCATTGCATGCCTGTTCTTTTCATAAACCATAATTAGAGTCATTGCATTTCTGTTCATTTCACAAACGCATAAGGATCCATTAGAGTTATTGGATGTGTGTTCTTTTCACAAACCACAAATGGATCCACCAGAGTCATTGGATGCATGTTCTTTTCATAAACCACAATTAGAGTCATGGGATGCGTGTTCTTTTCACAAACCACATCTGGATCCACCAGTGTCACTGAATGTGTATTCTTTTCCTAAAAAAATATGGACCACCAGTGTCATTGCATGTGTGTTCTTTTCATGCACCACGGCTAGAGTCATTGCATGTTTGTTCTTTTCACAAACCACATATGGATCCACTAAAGTCATTTCATGCTTTCTTTTCATTAACCATAGTTAGAGTCATTGGATGTGTGTTCTTTTCACAAACCACATATGGATCCACCAGTGTCATTGAATGTGTGTTCTTTTCACAAACCACATATGGACCCACCAGAGTCATTGCATGTCTATTCTTCTCACAAACCACATATGGATCCACTAGAGTCATTGCAGTTGTGTTCTTTTCAGAAACCACATATGGATCCACCAGTGTCATTGCATGTGAGTTCTTTTCATAGACCACATATGGATCCACCGGAGTCATTGCATGTCTGTTCTTTTCACCAACCACACATGGATCCACTAGAGTCATTGCATGTGTGTTATTTTCATGAACGACATATGGATCCACTGGAGTCATTGCATGTGTGTTCTTTTGATTAACCACAGCTAGAGTCATTGCACGTCTGTTCTTTTCAAAAACCATAGCTAGAGTTATTGCATGTGTGTTCTTTTCATGAACCACAACTAGAGTCAGTGAATGTCCGTTCTTTCACAAACCACAGATGGATCCACCAGAGTCATTGCATGCATATTCTTTTCATAAATCACAATTAGAGTCATTGCATGTATGTTATTTTCACAAACTCATAAGGATCCATTAGAGTTATTGGATGTGTGTTCTTTTCACAAACCAAAAATGGATCCACCAGAGTCGTTGGATGCATGCTCTTTTCATAAACCATAGTTAGAGTCATTGCATGTCTGTTCTTTTCACAAACCACATCTGGATCCACCAGTGTCATTGAATGTGTGTTCTTTTCCTAAAAAAATATGGATCCACCAGTGTCATTGCATGTGTGTTCTTTTCATGAACCACGGCTAGAGTCATTGCACGTTTCTTCTTTTCACAAACCACATATGGATCCACTAGAGTCATTTCATGTGTTCTTTTCATTAACAACAGCTAGAGTCATTGGATGTGTGTTCTTTTCACAAACCACATACGGATCCACCAGTGTCATTGAATGTGTGTTCTTTTCACAAACCACATATGGATCCACCAGAGTCATTGCATGTATGTTCTTCTCACAAACCACATATGGATCCACCAGAGTCATTGCATGTGTGTAGTTTTCACAAACCACATATGGATCCACCAGTGTTATTGCATGTGTGTTCTTTTCATAGACCACATATGGATCCGCCCGAGTCATTGCATGTCTGTTGTTTTCACAATCCACACATGGATCCACTAGAGTCATTGCATGTGTGTTATTTTCATGAACCACATATGGATCCACCAGAGTCATTACATGTGTGTTCTTTTCATTAACCACAGCTAGAGTCATTGCATGTCTATTCTTTTCAAAAACCATAGCTAGAGTCATTCATGTGTGTTCTTTTCATGAACCAAAACTAGAGTCACTGAATGTACGTTCTTTCACAAACCATACATGGATCCACCAGAGTCATTTCATGCATGTTCTTTTCATAAATCACAATTAGAGTCATTGCATGTCTATACTTTTCACAAACCTTTTAAGGATCCATTAGAGTTATTTTCACAAACCTTTTAAGGATCCATTAGAGTTATTTTCACAAACCAACTATGGATCCACCAGTGTCATTGCATGTGTGTTCTTTTCACAAACCACATAAGCATCCACCAGTGTCATTGGATGTGTGTTCTTTTCATGAACCATATGAGCATGTGTGTTCTTCTCACAAACCACATATGGATCCACTAGTGTCATTGAATGTGTGTTCTTTTCTGAAAGTGCATGTGTGCCCCCATGTGTGGTTTTGGTAATTAATGACAATCTTTATGGACTTATGTTTGTATTGAGTTTTACTTGTAGGATTTGTCCATAGGAAATGCTTGAACCATATGTTTGCTTCAAGGTTGGGAGAAGAAGAAAGTGAAGAAAATTAAGTGTTGACCAAGGTTTCAATGAGTGATCCGGAGATTGGTCAAGTGAGAGTTGATCCTATAGCAAGTGTGTCTTGAAGACTAAAGTTGGAGTGATATCTCTTATGTACCTTCAAGACACCAACATAATGAAGAAAGAAGAAATGATATGCAAGTTCAACATGAGCCATCTCGAAGAGATCATTTGCTTGAAGCTTTCCATCCTATGGTGATCATGGATATGAGAAGATGGTATGCCCAAAAGAGATGCTCTACCATAGTGGAGTATGGGGAGCAATTTGCAAGTCTTCACCAAGCTAGCGCAATCAATAAAGGTATTCCATCTTGAGGTAGACAAGATCATCATCATCAAGCTCAAGTGGAATATGCGTAAGGCAAAGGTATGTTCTTGATAGGGTTTCCTTCTTACTGGTCTCATGGTGTTAGTTGGGGAGACCGGTTTATAGGATAGATAGCAGTACTATCTAGAGGGGCTCTCGAGTGAGTAACTTGATCATATCCTTCATGAGAGTTCAAACCTTTGCATTCTTGGAATCATATTTCTTGGTTGTTATTTGGATCTTATTCATGTGAGGTTCTTGAGATTGTGGTAATAATCATAACAAGCTCTAGTTCATCGAAAACGGATTTCATATGCATTCTCTATTGCGTTTTCGATATTGGAGGTTTTACCGGTTGGTCTTTTAGAGATTGGTAAAACCTTACATTATTTGGTTCATATCCATGAGAGGATTTAGAGCTTGTTTTAATCTTCATGTCAAGCCCAAGTTCATCGAAAACGGATTTCATATGCATTCTCTATTGCGTTTTACCGGTTCGTCTTTTTGAGAGAGGTCAAACCTTTCGTCATTTGGTTCTATCCTCCGTTTCTAGACTATGATGGTTCTCTGCATTATCTTGTAGAGTTTGTTTTCCTCTTTAAAACAAGCCCAAGATCATCAAAATCGAAGTCCGGATGCAAAAGTTATGGGTGTTTTAGTATTGCTGTTTCTGTCAGTTTTGCCTTGGCCGGAATGTCCGGCGTGAATAGGCCGGAATGTCCGGCCCGCGCGCTTCAGGGCTGTAACGGTTGGATTTTGGAGGACATATATAAGGGGCCCTTCTTCCCCAATGTTTATCTAACCTTTCTTGCAAGTTTTTCCCTCCATTTCTGACCTTCTTGAGCTTGCTATCTCTCAATCCCTCCTATGATTCTTGCATATTCTTGAGGGATTTGAAAGAGGAGATCTAGATCTATAATTCCACCAATCAATCTCTCCTCTAAGTGAGGCGGACATCTTGGGATCTAGATCTTGGAGTCTTTTGTGGATTTCCTCCATTGTTCTTCCTCTCTTATTCCCCCTTAAGCTTTTGTAGCTTTGGTGGAATTTGGGAGAGAAGGATTTGAGCACTTCTTGTGTTCTTTCCATTGCATTTTGTGCATCGGTTTGAGTTCTTGGTGAGGATTCGATTGGGTGAAAACTTGAGAAGCTTTTTACTCTTGGGTTCATTGGAACCCTAGATGGTT